>CM037458.1:4400769-5825769 GCA_021014325.1 Plazaster borealis
GTATCACCCTTACAAACAGAAGAGATAAATCTTCTCTAACTGTTTGTTCAAATATGATAAAACTGTGCTCTCATTTTGATTCTAGTCTCTTCTTATTTTGATTCTGGTCTAGTAAATAAAACTCCGGTCCAGTAAAGATTCTAAGCTACAAGTCCTGAAGGAGCATCTTGAAAGTTAATTAGGAACGGTTGGATTCCAGCGCAGGCTGATATACCGTTCCGTTGGACCACATGAGCGTAACTTGCCGTTGGAACGTTCAAAATACTGAAGTGCGCGTATTCACTCATGTAGGATTGCTCCCATACTTTGGCACAGTGTACTCCTAGAACTATGAGGTTCATTCCGCTATCGTCTCGAACCTCATAGTTCTAGGAGTAGGCACAGTGATGCGGTCCAACGGAACGTTCTGGCGGTCAAATGGATTTGCGGGCGTGGCAAGACTATAATATATTATCTACATCTTATGCAATGATACTCCACATTGTAAATTTTTGCCTCTTCAGGGAGTCAGGTGTGCGCATGGGAATGTTCTTTTGCGCCTAAAACGGGCCCGACTTTTGAGACGCTCCGTAACCTTTGACCCATTTGATTGTTTTGCAAGCAGGTCATTCATCGACAGCACATCACGTTACATCGTCACATAAAAAGTCAGGATTTCATCATCTTTATGAATTTTGTTTAACTTGCCATTCATGCTGTCAGTATACTTGTACATGTAATGTATATGTATTTGCTTGATCTAATAAATATATGAAATTAAAAACAATGAATCTCATTAATTGATTGGTTTTTGATTATTTTGTTGTTGATAGTTCTGGAACTAGACCATAGACCTATTTGCTAATGACGTTGTGGTTCGTTTACTGCATTGCTAAAGGGAAAGTATACCTTTGGTTTTTGGAACCATTCAATTGTTTTAATCCTACATAAATGTAGATATATATATAATAAAACTAACCTGTGAACATTTCATTTTAAAAGGTGGTCGTGTTTTTGACATATCACCGAAAATCCGGAGCTAGTAATTTCCACACAGAAAGAATAATCCGTAATTGGAATACACAATCTGAGAAACGTATCTGACAGTACGTTTCTCAGATTCAAATTTTGGGGATAAAAACTGTTATCTTTTTATATAACCACATTATTCTCAAAATGCTTTATACTATCGAAAGCTGCTGTACTTCTAACCATGCCGAGCGGTTAAGAGCTCTGGGGTCGATTTCACAAAACTCTTCCTAACTTAGGACTAGTCCTAGGCAATACTAAGAGACACGACTAGTCTTAAGTTAGGACCAGTACTTAAGACTAGTCCTATCTCTTAGCATTGCCTAGGACTAGTCCTAAGTTAGGAAGAGTTTTGTGAAATCGACCCCTGGTGTTTCTAATCAGCAGAGTGTGGGTTCGAGACCCGGTCGTGACACTTGGCATGCTTGGTATCCTTAAGCAAGACACTTAACCATTATTGCTCCGTCCTTCGGATAGGACGTTAAGCCGTAGGTCCCGTGTGTTGTTATAAAAACTATCAATGCACGTAAAAGACCCCAGTACACACTGGTCGCTTAAAGAAGGGGTTTGATTTGAAGGCTGCACTCAAAGGAAGAAGAAGTGTGCAAGAGCTGAGAATAGCGGCGGTTGAAAGAGAACAGGTGATGGCTGCGACCCTAGGATTGCGCCCCCATTCCAATCTGAAGGCGAGGCAGCCACGGACGCAAGTCTATGCGGAATTGTGATGATGGGTTCGATAAAAAAACAAATTAGAAATGCAACATCCATTAACAGTTAAACAAGTATCAAATTTTTTATTCTTTAAATGGTACAACAGATAGCCACAATTCATTTAGGTAGACTAGTACTTTCCCTGTGGATAAAAAAAATGCACTTACAGGAGTAATTTGTTATTCAGGTGCATCTACAAATATAAGTTTAAATTTCACTTGATTGTTTTTACTCGCTATTTTGTGTACTATCAATGAAAACTGGGATCTCATCTTTGTGAAAAAAGCCCATGATTTTTTTGTTTTCTAAAACAACGTGGAAGTGGTTTACTTTTCATTATAATATATACAAGTTTTTTCTTCCACAAATATTTGAGCCAATCAACACAGAGGTACAGTTTCATCAATGGCAAATGGTTTTAAACTCAGAAAAAATTTCCATCTATTCAACTTAAAAAAAAAACACAAGAAGGAAAAAATAAACGAGGGTTGTCCGAGACAGGGCACACCATTGGTAAAGTCTTCCACTTAAGCATGCAATTTTCTTTTGTTTCGAAAAAAAAAAAAGGGGTGGAGATACAAAAGTGTGAAAAAAATTCAGAACAGTGCCACGTTTTTTTTTGAAACGGATTTATAATTTGGTTTGACTTGTCAAACTATTTGTCGCCATCAGCTTTATAACATTTTTATTTCATTTGTCATTTTTTGCAGTGAAGAAGTGCTAAACACAACAAATTTAAAGCATGTTATTGCTTATCCCAGGCATGACATTTGGTCCTTGGAAAAAAAGTAGGAACATTTTATCAAGTACAAGGACTGAACTACATGTACATGTGGTGTAGGCTTGAATGTAGACTTTTTAGGCTATTTTATCATAATATTCTGAAATCAGATTCAAGTAAGAAAATTGTTATGCCTGTTATCCCAACAAATCCTTCATATCTTCATTATCAATGGTGAACCGCCCTTACAACATAACATTATCGATCCAGAATTTAACCACTCACCCCAGAAACATAAAAGACAATCCCTAAACAAGGAACCTTTAAAAAATATATATATAAGTACTGTAACTTCGGAACGATTATAAATCAATAGGGTCAGTTGCTGATGGCTTAAAGTTAGGGTCATAGATTGGTAAATACTCCAAAAATGAATAACCATGAAAACTGACTTGGTGAGAATCATAATAAACAAATTAATCAGACTTTGCAAAACCATTTCAACAACAGATATAGTCAATCTTGCCTACTCCCCCCCCCAAGGCAGTTATTTAAATCGTTGAGGATGGTTTCAGTGTCTTTATGATAATTACAAGAAATTACTGTGTCTGCTTTCTTCATGGTATGTCCCACTTAAGTTAATTCCTTAAGGTAGGGTCATACTTTGATACTGAACCCGAAGAAAAATTGAGTAAGTTCTATCCGAAAGCTTGTTATAAAGATGGTAATGGTAGTAAGCATCCTGCAAGATGATTTCGTCTGAAATGCCCCCGTTGATTAGAAATCAATAAAAACATTTGAATCTGAGAAACGATTCATGCATGAATCGTTTCTCAGATTTCTGAGGGTTGATGTCTGTTCGCGAATGCTGCAGCCAGAGATGCAGTTGGTACCCCCACTGTCACCTCGCTAAACGTGCATGGATAAAACATTTGTGTGAAAATACTGTGACAGCTAGTTGCTGTTTAATCAGCAAGTAAACACGGTATTCAGCTGAAACTTTCACAGGTGACTTTTATTGTATCTTTCTTTTGTCGCCTATAATAGATCAGCGTTACTTTGACAAATACCAATCTTTGACCCTACCTTTAAGGCATAAACATCTGTGTGTTTCTTGAAGATTTCTCGCAAGACAAAGTCAGCTGTTTTCCGAACGAAAACCCCCCACATTTATCCCACTGGAAAGGTAAAACAAAAGTTCAAACGATTAAAACAAATACAGTGAGCTTTTGACATTTATAATGTAAATGAGAATTGCAACAATGTAAACCCATTGTGGACACTCAAATACACCTTCACGTCAGCATGATCATATATGAAACACAACAACTCGGTAAAATAAGCCATTGTACGAGTTTGAATTGAACGAGGTCTGGTACAACGCCTTGTTCAGTCACAAGTGAATGCAATTGGAATTCCTCAGACTATATCCAGTGGTCGCTGTATCACACTCATATGGTACAATGATGAGATTTGAATGTGAAAACATGTGAAAAACGGCTTTACAGGCCTGGGTAGCCACCCCACCCCCCAGACCAATAACTTCAAAGATGTTACAACTCCAAGGTTGACATGTACAGACACTGAAATATAAAACTACAGGTTTGGAAACAAGAATGTGGACTATGTCTTTCTCCCTTAGGTGAATGCTTTTTTACTTCTTTCATGACAATGTGAAAGCGCAAGAAGGTTTAATGAAAACACTGAAATCAGCTAAAATCCCGAGCAATCACATGCCTGATGGTCAGGGGCAAGCTTTTGCGTAGTTACATAAGAGACGGCAAACACCAAAACACAATTCTCAACGAAATCTGTGGCGCAAGGAAACCAGTCTTTGCTGATCTGGAAGTTTCAGTGCAAAAGCTTGTCCCAAACCACGTGAAATAACAACACTGGATTTAGTCTGAGGAATTCAAACTGAGCATTCACTTGTGACCGAAGAACAAGGCATTGTACCATTTGGTACAAATGATAATTCCCCCCCCCCCCCCGCATATTGCTGTTTCAGTCTACGATAAAGGAGTTTTAAAGGAAGACACATTGGTGCCAGATGTAAATACTAACAAAAACCAAACGTAAACAGCAAATATTCCTAACAATTTAACTAATTTTCTTTGCATGAGGTGATCATAAAAAAAACCCATCACAGACATATCTGCCGAGTACCCAAGGAAAATATTTCAATTAAATTATCAAATATTGAACAATAATTTTTTTAATATTTCATGTGAACACTCAACAGACTACAAGAAACAACAACCAAAAATAATTCTAACAATTCCATTAAATGCAGCCTGGTTTATGTGGCTTTCACCATTTCTTTCTTAACCTTTGCTTCGCGCCTAGTTACTTTCGACACCATACTAGCCGTGTTCTCAGTTGTTTTTTCCTCTTTCTTCAGGTGTTTTTTCTTCTTCTTCTCCTCTTTAAAGTCCTCATCAATTACAAGTTCTCCCTCGCTGTCGTCAAGGAGAAATGGAAGTTCTTCAGTCGAATCCGCCGGCTGCTGTGGTAAATTGTTTGTCATGACAACATTAGTGTTTGACTTGGTTATCTTGGGTTTGATGTCCTTTACCTCATCCTTGGCGACTTTCTTCGGTCTTGCTCGGCGTTTCTGAGGCTTCCCTTTGCTGACAACTTCATCCAATTTAGTTTTGTCTGCTTCCTTGGCGAGGCTCTTCTTCTTTTCTCGGTGCTTCTCTTTCTTTCGTTCCCGCCTCCGCTCCTTCTTCAACTCCTTCTCTTTGATCTTCTGCTTCAGCTCCTCTTTCAGTTTCTTCTTTTCCTCTTTCCGCCTCTGCTTGGCTTCCTCCTCAATCCTTGTCTGTCGTTCGAGCTCCACGAGGTCTCGTTTGAGTTTTCTCTGCAACACGAGCTGTTTGACGTCTTCCTCGTCATGATCGTTGCACAGCGACATCTCGTTGACGACCCGGATTTTGCCTTTGCAGTGGGTGAGGCAGTAAGAGTTGGGGCAGTGTTCACAGAGCTCCAAGGCCAGCTTCCCGCACTCGTCACAATGGTGCCATGGACAGTCCCATTTTCCTGCATTGATCAAAATGTCATGCGTTTAAAATCAACACAATTAGTGGTGTGTTAACATTGTCCAATGGTCTACTGCATCGGACTCAAGCTCTGATGTTTGCATCATCAAGAGTGTGGGTTCGATTCCCAGTCATGACACTTGTGTCCTTGAGCAAGGCACTTAACCATAATTGCTTCTCTTGACCCTTTCATTCACCATTCATTTTAGTGATAAATTGATCATATGGACACATTTATTGTTTACTCATTTTTTGCAAATGGGTCACAATAGCGCTCTCAAGAGTCCTCTTTCCCATTCTGATAACTGTGCGATCTTTATTTTTCGTTTTACAACTATTTTTTTGAGGAGCGACCGGTCGGTGCATGAAAGAGTTAACCCAGGTGTATAAATGGGAACCTTAGAGGGCTGAGACAGTACTGTTTTTCGTCAAGATTGTTATTATTATAATTTCGTTTCATCGCACCATGCCTAAGAAAAAAGCTTGAGTCCAGTGCGCTTGGCCACTCGGCCACAGAGCTGAAGATATTTGGTTTAAATACCCCCCCCCCCATCAATCTTACCATGCGGAGGTTTGGTCAGGTTCAGACACCCCAAGCAGTAAGCTTTAGGGCATTTCTTGTGATCACACATAACAAGCTCGCCTCCTTCTCCACATCTGAAGCAGTCGTCCTCATGCTGCACCTTAGCAGCCGTCTTGACCCTGCGCTTGCGTTGTTTCTGCTTCTTCCTGTCCGCTGCTTTCTTGTGCTTCACGGCCTGAGCTTCAGCTGCCGCAGTCTGCTCAAAGTGGACGGAAAAATATCAAAGGGAAAAACCTTATTTAACAACCCTTCAAAGTATTCCACAAATATATGCAAACATTATTTATACCCAATCTAATGCGCTGCGTTCTTGATGTAGTGGTGCCTTATAAATGCCTTGTATGTATGTATGTATGTATGTACGCCAGTCAAACAAATTTTGAAGGTAAAATGTAGGCTTAGTAATCGTTACTATTTGGTTTTACCAGGCATGATATTTAGTCCTTGGTACACATAGTGTAAGCTTTAGAAGACTTTTCAGGCTATTTAATCACAATTTTTCGGGTTTGTCCCGAGGACAAAAACAATCGGAAATAAGACTTAAGTAGGAAGAATATCATGCCTGTTTTACCCATGCACCGATGTGTCTATACTTGGTACTTCCCCCCCCCAGTCCTGTGAAAAACAAACCACAGGCATATTACTCGAGTGGGACTCGAACCCACAACCTTTGCCATTCTAGAGCAGATGCTTACCACTAGACCACACCAATATTGTCCGGTAGCTAGAGGCAGTTTGAATCCTATATTTTAGCAGCAGGTACCGCAACAATTTAATAGTAATTATCTATTAGTAAATACTGTTAAAAAAAAAAAAAAAAGCAGAAGATAAATTTTTAGTTTCAATCTGGAAGCGCCAAGTCTCCAGAGAAATATTTCTTTCTGAAATACAATCAGAGTCAAGAAAACAACATTTATAATAATTTGGTTTTACCATAAATCAGTGTGTGATAAGGGAGCGTCTCAAAAAGTTGGGCATGTTCTCGGCGCGAAGGAACGTTCCCGTAGGCATACGAAAGCAATCCAGTGGCAGGGACCGAAATTAACACTGAATTGCAGGCCCGAGGCCAGTGATTTTAGCGTAGGGCCAGTAAACTCACGACCAGACAAGCCTGGCGGTCTTGTGTTTTTCATTCAAATAATAGGCTACCTCATTGTGTAATATCTTTGTGAAAAAAAACTGATATCTTTCAATTCTCTTGAGTATCAAAGTACTCTTACACATAAGACAAATGAGATTTACATAGATCTTGTTCCAATTTTGATTCTGGTATTGTCAAATAAATTCTAGTCTAGCAAACATTTTGAGCTACAAACCCTGCAGTCTTAGTGGATTCTCCCACTAGATTCGAGCACAGAGTGGACCGCCAGAACGTTCTACTGGACTTCGACATCGTGCTGAACTACGGAAACAATCCTCCTTGAGTGATTATGCGCGTTAGCATTTTGAACGTTTGAGTGGACCAGTCCATGTATGACAGCTGTCATACTTAACCGATCCAATACGAACATTCGTACCGTATGAACTTTTAAGACACTTCCTCAGCACTGTATACTCGGTGCTTCTGCAGGCATACTACTAGGTGTGGATTCGAACCCACGAATCCCTGTATTCTAGAGCAGATATCGTAACCACAAGACCATCAAACGTGCATGGTAAATAGAGGCAAGTTGGAATCCTGTAATTAGCAGCAATTACCTCAAACAATCAGGGGTCGATTTCACAAAACTCTTCCTAACTTAGGACTAGTCCTAGGCAATGCTAAGAGATAGGACTAGTCTTAAGTTAGGACCAGTATTTAAGACTAGTCCTATCTCTTAGCATTGCCTAGGACTAGTCCTAAGTTAGGAAGAGTTTTGTGAAATCGACCCCAGGAATACGCCAAGTCTACAGTGCTTATCACACATCGGTGTATGGTCAAAACCAAATTAATATTCTTTATTCCTGAAAATATGGTCAATTATGGAATTGTTTTTTTACAAGAGGACAATGATCTGACCTTTGGCCTGACCCCCATGAATCCACTGCAGTTGGGGGCGCCGCATTCACACCGCTTCTTCTCGTTGCCGAGACAGTCCAGGTTGTAGTTGAACGTTAGCTCCGTATCTACACAGACAAACAAACCAAACTATCTTAATATTCTTGTAATGTACGATTTTGAAATTTTGAAAAAAGATCAACATTTTTAAACATTGATCATTCTGAATGCCCCCATATTAGTCGGCCATTAGAAGAGACGCAGTATGAAAATAGTTTTTTGGGCGCACAATTTAAACTGCCAAAGGAGCTGAAGCCGAATTCATGTATTAAAAAAAATATGTCACCCAAGTTTGAATTTTGGTCGCCCATGATTGCTGCCCTCTAGTGTTTGTTTACAGCAACAGTAATAATCTATGTCAGACTTTGATATGCACAGAGGCAGCACTATAGACCATCTTGTTGCCACCATCTTGGTCATGTTCCTTGTATCCAATGGGAGTAATCAATGTTAATATCCATTGTACACAAGGAACCAGACTATTTCTCCTTCCAGCCTTGGTTTTGGATACATTGATTTGAGTAGAAGAAAGTCAAGATGGCTGCACCATGATAAAGGTCCATTCGTTGTTTTCATAATTCTAAGAATCAAAAATTTCCGTTTGAGTTATTTCCATGGAAGGCAAAAAGGTGAAAAATTTATTACAAAGATATGTTAAGGTCAAACATTTTGGATTCGTAAAACCACTAGCAGCTAAACTTACTAATTGACCTTTAACAAACAACTTCCTAAAACAAATTCCGGCCAAGATTCCATTTAAAGTTGGTCTCAGCTCAGACACACTTTTCCTTAACCTCCCCACCCCGCAACCACCACACCCCAGTCCACCTCACTTACTGCTTGGGATGTCACAGATTGCAAAGAGGCCCACTCTCGTATCGCCGTTCACTGTCCATTTCTGCGTTTCGCAATTGGGCTGGCAACAGTGATTCATGAAGCGTGACAGGTTTCCTTTTGGTCCGGCGTCAATGATGCGATCTTTGTCCAGGGTGAGGAAGTAGAAGTCTGTGATGTTGTTGTCGTGGGCTTGACGGATGCGCTCCCTGCACTCTTCTTCATCCACTAGTTCACCCACATACTCGTTGACAAAGTCGCCCTGGAATGAACCATACAAAATTAAAAACGAAATCAGTTGAATTCCGTTTGATTTCTTTTACCTTTCAAGTATTTCAAACTCATTCGGCACAATGTTATGTAAAGGGATAATATAGACCATGTGACCTATGTTTACAATAAGTGTGACCTTGTACATTCTTGGGCTTTTCTACCGGGCAAGATACTGCACTGGGCCCAATTTCATGGCTCTGCTTACCGCCGAATTCTGCGCTTGCGATCGCCATTCTCCGCTTACCGAGCAAGCGCCGAATTTCTGCGCTAGCTGTGTAAGCGTAGAATGCCTAGTAACGTGGACTACGCACGCGCACAAGCAAAAATTCTCCGCTAACCCGTGAAATACGCTTAACGTAAGCGCGGAATTCCCTGCTTCCGTAAGCGCCGATTCTTTGCTTACGGTAAGCAGAGCCATGAAATTGGGCCCCGGTCATATGGGAAAGTTTACATTTGGTGTCATAATTTCCACATAAATCCAAAAGTTATAAAAGTAACAGCTGAACAAGTTTTGAGATGTACCCCCTTTCATCATATCAAAAGTTGAAAAAAATCAGATGACGCAATCTCCATAAAAAATAAGTTTTTATGGTTTCTTCCCATTGAGCTGTGTACAAATCGTGCCTGCAGGAAGTCCAGGCTTGGTGGCTCTTTTGTAAACATGTGATGTCACAGGTCACATCGTCTATATGATGCCACTTTATGTTCATTTTAATGACAACTATTATGACATGAACTGGTTCGCCGTCCGTACAGGGCGCCCTCTTGAGCCCGTACATGGATCTGAGTTATTGATTCTCAAGGGAAAAAATAAAATAAAAAATCAAGATAAACTTGACCAAACACAGAACAATGAAATGTTTACCCCTATGCTTTTCAAATTCCTTTAATCAATATAAAAAAACTTTAACAACCTGCAAATGATTATCATCATTTGACAACCCCCTTCTTTAGGACTTTGATTAAAAAATTGGCTGCGTAGACTCAGGCAAGAGCTCTGCTTTACCTGCTACCATCCTCTTAAACATTTTTCACATTTAAAAAATGAGCAGAAACACAAAAAACAGGCATGATGTTTGGCCCTTGGAAAAATGTAGGGAAATGTTAATGAGTTCAAGGGCTGATCGGCATGTACCGACAGTATAGGCTTTTATAGACTTTTCAGGCTATTTTAATAAAAAAATTGCTGATTTTCTGAGGGAGAAAAAAAAATATATCAGAAATCAGATTAATCCTTACTCCCCGTTTGCTCACAGGTGACCTGAATCCTCCAATATCCGCCTCTCCTATGTCACTTCACACCAACATGTTTGGACTTCTAAAGATTGAAATACCTGACCTAGTGATAGGCAATTGTTATTTGGGCCTACAACCCTCAGTCATTCTGAATCCTTCATTTCGGCAAAGAGGTAATAGAAGGATATGAAACGGGAAAGGTTTTCTCTAACAATAATAAAAAACAAAATAAAAATAGTGGCTTCTTATAGACGATGTGACCTCTGTTTACATTCAAACCGCCCTGTGTTGACAAAAGTCATGTTTCCGCCGGGCAAGAAGACGCGTACTCATGGTAACCTTGCGTGTCCTTTATAGCTGGATGTCAGTACACAAAGGTTTTGCCCGGCGACATGCGCGCGCATCATGTTATGATTTTCGAATGACGTCAGAGGTCACATCGTCTATATAGCGCTCAAATCTGTCACTCAGTGACACTCATGGCGCTCCAACATTAATAGTATTTTTCCTGCAAGGTATTTGGAGCTACGTTTTGAAAGTATGAGACAGAGATGCCAACATTGAATTCCCAAAAAGAGTAGCACCGCCGAGCACTTAAGTTTCAAGCCAGGCTTAAAACTCACCGAGTCGTAAAAAGAGGAAAATTATGACATTTATGATATAAAGTTTTTTTTTTTTTTTTTTTCTTTTGTATCGGACCGCAATTTGCACTAGCTTGTGCATGAAGAGAACCCTTTCCAACCAAATTCAACAAAATGTTGTAGTTTCTGTCCTATTGTTTATTAAATTGAATAATGCTCACGTTTGCACAGCAAAATAGTAGTTAAAAAAAATACGTCACACCACCTGACCACAGCAGCAGGCCAGTCAAGTCTTCAAACGACTTAATTCAGCAAGAGCAGTTTCGTCAATTGGCCTTTCCAACCAATTCCATTTCCACCCACTGCATTCTTGTTTTTATCGACGGTTTTCATCAGATCTTGGCCTCGATTGCGATTGATGAAATATTTTCTTGTTGTCACCATTATTTTAGTTGATCGCTGCAGCGATCGCGATGTTTCAAACAAACTCCACGACGGCGCGCGCTGAACTTGCGAATTGCATTTCAGATAAAAGTTATCACAGGGTCTGTTTGCCGCCGCATCCCACAGTCGTAAAGCGTAAAAAAAACTGCGGAACCAGTCTCTACAAAAGCGACTGTAGAATGTATGCTGTACAAGGAGCCTTGTGGCTCACTGTGTGCTCTGTGCTACGCGTGTGTCGGGTAGGCAAATCCTGAGTGCGATAGTTTATGGGATTGGTACCTCCTAAATAAGCACCAAAACGCGTGTGAATTCGGCGCCGCTCATCGCTTTTAACCACGCGGCAGCAGTCAACATTTGTTATAGTTTTTTATTTTATAAATACTTTTAGTATTAGTTTTTATCATGATACATTCCGTAACTACATTTACACTGGGCGGCTTGTTTATCGTATTTAATTGAAGATTATCGTAGCGGCGTATTCCCGGCTCAAAATCGTATTTTCTACGCCCAAATCGTGTATGTTGGCATCTCTGTGAGACCCTTTTCCTTTACTAACACCATGCAATGGTTTACAAGGTGCTGTGGCGCAATATGCAGCCATTCAAACCAGGAACACCGGGGGTGAACCCCTTCTCTATACGATAAGTGCACTGGGTTATTTTACAGTAACACCAGAGCATGAGTCCAGTGCTCTTATCTGCTTGGCCACGGAGGAATAATATCAAGCCAGCATTAAGCCTGCGAAAAGGAACCAACAATTACCTTTTTGATGTCAACTAACGTCATGAGACCCCAGCCGCGTTTGGCCATCTTATCGGACCTCGCCCCAGGATACTGCCTCTTCTGGAAGCGCTGGTTCTGGCACTTCTCTCCCGCCGGGCACACGAGGGGGTGACACTCAACCAGGAGGATACGATTGAGGCAGTCGCTGTCCTTGCTGCAGGGATTCTCCAAGGTTGGTTTGCAGTCGCACGGCTGGCACTGGCTGATGTCAAACGGCGGCATCTGGACGCGGCCCACTGGTTTGTTCACCTGCAGGGTAGTGGAGTATCGACACATCAACTCAGGGTTCTGCCCAGGATTTCTGGAGTGGCATTTTTTTCCCTGGTATGGTTTAGGCAATTTTCTTTGTGCACTGATTGTACAGATGTACGGTATCATGGTCTTTGGTTGTTTTTATTTGTCTGTTGTATATCAACGCTATGGAATAAGGTACATGACATGTATGAACAGAGATGCCACTGTGGTAACAAAAAAACCCTGAACATTATTTTTCCTTAGACAAAAGCAGAAAGCCACTGAATGAATGTCGCGAGTGGTAACCATTGTGACAAATTATCGTAGAGCAATCATTGCGCCATGCCAACATTGAATTCCCAAAAAGAGTAGCACCACTGAGCACTTAAGTTCAAGTCAGGCATACAACTCACCGAGCCGTAAAAAGAGGAAAATTACGACATTTACGATATAAACTAATGTTTTTCAGCAAAAATCGCTTATTGCAAAGCGGACTTGCTTTAGAGGCCAAACAATTATAACTTTATTCAGGCATGATTTAAAAAGAAAAAAAGAAAAAAAACCTTTTAGATTTTTTTGAGGTTTATTTTTTTACAAAACCAGAAATCCAGGTAAATCCGGAAAAGTGGCATCTCTGATGAAGCTGGTATGAAACTTCATGAAATTGTAGGCCTTGACGAATATTCTTTAACCCCTAAGAGACCATAGCGGCCGCAAACGGCTTGTACCAAAATGCTCATAGCACTTGCAAAATTTGATCTACTTCCGCTCAAAGCAGAGGGTCAAAGAAATGATATCGGACCGAATTGAAATTTTAAAATGTTCCCATTTTAACAAAGAGTCTACAATTCTAAAACAAAGCCATGTATTTCTGTTTCATATCAATTTTCCTGACATTTTTCCCCTGAGTATAACGGAGCAAAAAATCTCAAAGATTAGCAATGTCTGCGCGTATGGTGATGGTTATACAGAAATTAACGGTCTCTAAAGGGTTAAAAATGTCAAAAACTGAAAACTACAATGTATCAGTGAGGAATTATTGACATATAAAGATATTACTATTAATACTGAAACTACATATAAATCATAACACGCAAACATATTTGGACTTGGGGGAATGTTTCTACCTTGATGAATTTAAACGGGCGTGGTTTCTTGCTGCTATTCTCAAGCTCTCTTGCTTCCTTCTGGTCCCGGAATCCCTTCCAATCCTTGTACTTCTCCACTGCTTCTGTAAGAGCTGATGGACACAACGATATTAGGATCAGTAAGAGAGCTCCCTCTATAGACAGGACTGATACTTCACGGAGACTCCATTGAACATTTCAAAGGACACAAAGTCACCGACCATTGATCAATGCCTTGGGGCCCCATGTCATTGTCTTGGTGACCCATTTCAATGTCTTGGTACCCCTGGTCATTGCCTTGCTGCCCCTGGCCATTGTCTTGGTGCCCCTACTCATTGCCTTGGCGCCCCTGGTAATTGCGTCCATACCACTGGTCATTGCCTTGGTGAACTTGGTCATCGGCTCCAAATCCTGGTCATTGCCTTGGTGCCCCTAGTCATTGTCTTGGTGAACTTGGTCATTGGCTCCAGACCAGGCCCAACCCTGGTCATTGCCTTGGTGCCCCTACTCACTGCCTTGGCGCCCCTGGTCATTGGTTCCATACCTCTTGCCATTGCCTCTCTGCCCCTTGTCATTGCCTTCGAGCCCTTGGTCATTGCCTTGGCACCTTGTCATTTTCTTGGTGTTCCTTGAAATGTTCCAGTAGAAATTTACATTTCTCTCATTGATGTCCCCTTTACCAAGGAAAAAACTGCAACATGTCTGTGCATGCAATCACTATACTTGTATATGACACAATGACTCAACAGCAATGGTACACTAGACAAAAGTGTTTAAGTCAATGTCGTGTTGTAAACACTTCAATGTTGTACCCAGCCTCCAAACGAAAAAAAGGGCACTTATTTTCTACAACTTACCTGCTTTGAAGACGGCAGCAAGCCCTTTCGTCGCTGCGTTCTCTTTACTTCCCTTGTCGCCCTCGTAGTAGGAAAAGACGCGCCCCTGATGCGTCCAGAAGTAGTCATGTGACCCGAAGAATTGGACGGGGAACTCACCGACCTGGTGGTTCATGTCTTGGATGTTGGTGGGAACATTACGAGGGTTGCACACCTGGGCCGGCCACCACCTGAACATCAATCATTATTACAAAATGTAGGGGATTAAGATAAGACAGTTCCACAACAAAAAGGGATGTCAATCATTCTCCCTGAATAGTATCTGGGGCTAACATTTTCAGAAAAGGAAGGTCTTAAATTTTATTTTATTTTATTTTTTTGACCATAGTTTTTTTGTTAAAGGGTGTGTACAACATTGGTAAGAATGAAAATATAAATGCTCACAGATTTGCACATAACTCACATGGTATAAAGATGGTCATGGTAGAAAACTTCCCTTGAAATAGTTTTGCTTGAAATGCCGTAGTTTTTAGGAAATGAGTAAAATAATAGTATTTATCCTGCAGGATAAGTTCCAGTGTTTAAAAAAGTTAAAACACATAAGGGGGTTTTTCACTGTTTTCCCATGACTCCGAAGACCGATTTAGCTTTCACAGGTTTGTTATTTCATGTATACGTTGGGTCACATCGAGTTTGGATACAGGTCTTTGGCAATTACCGATGTTGTACACACCCTTTAACTGTTGTAAAACTCTGACAAAACATAACCCTTTTTTTGTTTCACTAAAATGTGACCATCTAAGTTAAAGAGGGACTCCAAGGTCAAATGAAGTTTTGTTATCTACTCATAGAGTTCTTATGAAAATGGGAAAAAAATTACAAGTCTCTAACCTCACATTAAAATGGTGTAAAATGACACTATGTTTGAAACTCTTCAAGTGCAATTTTTGTCATAATCCAAAAATCGTTCAATGACGTCACATTTCAAATCTTGGTCTTTTCCTTTATGTACAGAGAATATTTATAGTTCATTCCTAAATGCTGATGACATACAATCAACCGCATTTGATTTGACCTTTTGAATGGCACAACAATTCCTCTTTGGAATGTACAGCCTCATTTGTTTTTGATGTCCAATGTCCAATGAAGTCACGTTTCAAATTTCGCTCTGACAGAGTATAAAATAAGATAACATTTTACACAATTTTAAGAGAATTTTAGAGACGTCTAATTTTCCTCCCAAGAATCTATTCATTGGAAAATGAGTGCATCACAGAACTGAATTTGACCTTGGAGCCCCTCTTTAAAAAAATATTTGCCAGGTCCGTTGGACGGTGAGATCATTGAAAACTAGAGGATGGAAATGAATTTAATCTCTAAAAAAATCCCCCAAAACCAATGATTTATTATCAGAGAGGGTCAAAATTACTGAAGAATGAATCCGATCAGAGGCATACAAAAAGCCCTTTCCATGAAATATGCTAATTACATTCACGCATTCCTATGGATACTATTAGATAGCAACTGCTTACTATAGGATGGCAACTGCTTACTATAGGATAGCAACTGCTTACTATAGGAATGGCAACTGCTTACTATAGGATGGCAACTGCATACTGTAGGATGGCAACTGCATACTGTAGGATGGCAACTGCTTAATATAGGATGGCAACTGCATACTGTAGGATGGCAACTGCATACTGTAGGATGGCAACTGCTTACTACAGGATGGCAACTGCTTACTATAGGACGGCAACTGCTTACTATAGGATTGCAACTGCTTACTATAGGATGGCAACTGCTTACTACAGGATGGCAACTGCTTACTATAGGATGGCAACTGCTTACTATAGGACGGCAACTGCTTACTATAGGATGGCAACTGCTTACTACAGGATGGCAACTGCTTACTACAGGATGGCAACTGCTTACTATAGGATGGCAACTACTAACTATAGGATGGCAACTGCTTACTATAGGATGGCAACTGCTTACTATAGGATGGCAACTGCTTACTATAGGATGGCAACTGCTTACTATAGGATGGCAACTGCTTACTATAGGATGGCAACTGCTTACTATAGGATGGCAAATGCTATAGAGTTAAGCACTAGGCATACGCCATCAGCCCCATACAAAAATTGGCGATGTTCCCTCATTTTGCCAACCAGTAGTGTTAGTGCCCACCAGCAGTGTGCAATTTACGTATTTCATGGGAAGGGTCTGTTCCAGCTTTTCACGACTTAAAAAAGAAGACATACCTGTAATTGCCGAGTTTGACCCAGATGATATCGCTGTAGCGAGGGCGCTTTCCGTTGGTGCAGTCTCGACAGTTCCAATTGCCCTCGGGAACCGATGAGTAACCGATACATGTCGCATGGAAGGCAGCCGGGCAGCTGTCGCAGCAGATTAGATTACCCCCTGCAGAGAGAAGAGGAATGTTCGTCATGATCTTAGCGACAGGGAACCAGTCACAAACATATACATTACATTATAGTTTGGCTGGTAACCTGTTTGTGCTGAGCAAAATTTTTCTCTGCGTAGCAACTTTTTGCGCTTAAAAGGTATTAATATACAGGATTGGTGAGGATAAAAAACATAATTGTTTAAATTTAGCCTGACAGCTAATACGGATTATGAAGTTCATACTAGAACCATTTTTTTCTGGGAAATATTTCCCTCTGAAATGAAATCATATTTGATAAAAACTGTGTCTGAAAACCTTAAAAAAACTCAACAGCTGATTTTGATTGTTACAACGAAAATTAAGGAAAATGTGTTTACATGCTGAAAATTATGCATGGTTTTTCGCTGTTTTCTCAGTAGCCAGAGGGGTGTCTGGGTGTCTGGGTGTCTTTTGGACACCCTGTTTTATCCGTCATTTACATTTAAATATATTGTAAGTGAACAATTTGGACACCCAGTTTTTAAATTTCCAGCAAATTTGGACACCCTTTAGCCAAATCCTTGCTAAAACCTTGATGGGGCCCATTTCAGCAAGCAAATGTTTTGTTATATCATAAATAGCAATGGTCATTGTCTGCACTGGTCTATTGTTGCATCAAAAGTGCGTTGTGTAATGCACGTAAAAGAACCCAGTGCACTAATCGTAAAGAGAAGGGGTTCGCCCCGGTGTTCCTGGTTTGATTGGCTGCATATTGCGCCAAAGCACCTTGCAAACCATTACATGGTGCTATGCAAAGGAATAGGTCTCATACTTCAACACGTAACTCCACTTACCTTGTAGGAAAGATACTGAGCGCTTTGAGACACCCATCGGGAGTATAAAGCGCTATATAAGAACTGCATTATTAATATTTATTATTATAAAACAATTGCTTGCTGAAAATGGCGTCCAGTGAACATTTCACGCCTTCTATAGTCTTTGGTCGCAACACACTTAGGAAATACAACTCACCTATTGAGCATATGAAACACCAGCTAACGCTGACGTGGGCATGGTGTTTCTGGGTTTTGATTGGCTGAAAGTGACGGCTACAGACGATAGCGTTAGAAGCGAGGACGATGCTACCAGCAGCTATGCAGCTGTCCCCAGCATGGAATGATGTTGGGCACCGGACGCAACGCATCAGACGACCTACCAGTGAAATTCATCATTTTGATTTAATTTTTTTTCTTCAAATTTTTAAATAACACTGTTTATTCAGTGCAGGTTACACACACAATCATGAATTAACGTTTGTCATCATTTTTTAAATTTCTAGCAATGGAATCAGAAGTCATTTATAATAATATACCAGTCGGAAATACTGCTTTGGGAAGCTTATCATCCTTACTCGTAGCTGAGAAGCTGAATTGAGAAAGACACGGCTACAGCGTAGTCGAGCTGCAGACATGAGCAAGTTCGGGTGCGCACCATGGTTAACTAAAGGTCGACTATTTTGACTCGAACCCAGGCTGGTCGACCATTGGTTGACTACTGTGGTTGACCATTTGGCACCAGCCTCAGGACCATGGTTTCTTCCGTGGTGGTCCCGATAGCCATGTTTCATGCTAACAACTGTAAAGCGCAGAAGGGGACCAGTGACACTATAGCGAAAAGGCAGAAGGCAATGGAAGTGTTGAATACCGTACCGATGGATGACTAGACTTCCAAATGAATCGTTCGAGTGAGTACGTTACTGCGCATGTACGTTGCTAGTCAGTGGTCAATCATGGGTCGACTAAAAGTGCGCACTCAAACTTGCTCGATGTAAATGTACAAGCACAGAGCACAGCCAGAGCAGAGTGTTTGACTTTTCTGGCCCCGAGAAAAACCCTTGTTACATAGGAGAGAACCAACGCGCAACTTTACTCATGGCCCTAGCCGGGAATCGAACCAGGGGCCACAGTGGTGAGAGGCGAGCGTTTTGTACACTACGCCACCCGTGAAGGTCAAGAGCTATAGGAATCCAGTAAACGAGGGCAATTACTATGGGGTAACCTCCCACTGGAGTTTCCAGCAGAGTTTAAACCCGCTACTCTTGAATGACGAGTGTCCGGATTTAAGACGAATCTTAGACTTTTGTGAAACTGAGCCAAGCTTTCACAAAGAGCTCAGATTAATCTTAAGACGAGTCTAGCAGGCATGCAACTCTTCAATATAAAAAAAGAGGAAAATGTACCCTTTTCTCGATCGATGTCCTTTCTTTTTGAAGTCATTTTGCGACTGATTATTTACGTTTGTACGTCGAGTGTGAAAACGTTTTTCCAACGTATTTGTCAAGCGCGTGCACAAGTATAGTACCCGTATCCCGACATAATCATTAACGTGAGAAAAAAATACGGAGCCAGACTATCGGCTTGAAGTCAACAGAGAGCACTATAGCGACATAAGCCTAATAATGCTCACGGTATGCGGAGTCTGTGTCCTGCACTTGGTTTTCCTGTTACGTACGTATACAAAACACGGAGCCAGACGATATTCCTCCTTTATAATAAAATCTCTATTTTGTCAGCGCAGCACGGAGTTGTAGCGCGATATTGGTCCAAGATTCCGCGGCGCCGCAAAGTGAATGTTTTTTTCGCGGCCGGATTTTTGAAATACGCGAACAAGTTGCATGCCTGGTCTAGCCGATGAATCAATCATAATTTTGACACAAAATGTAATGACACAATACAAATCTTTATCTAGTGATTGTGCAAAATCATCACAAGATGAATCGGAACCCTTCATAAAATGGGGCCCAGGTCAGGCCTGAAATTGAACAGAGCCCCTTGAGGCCATGACCTCTGTTACCCTGGTATTGGCCTTGATGCCCCGTCAAAAGTTTCTCATAGACTTTCCAATGAGAGCGCCCTTTGCACAATGAAATGACCTTGACCTCTCAAAGATGACATTCTAGGCCTGTCAGGTGGTTTAACAACTCAATATTTCAAGAATTAAAAAAAAGAATAAATAAATACTCCATGATCATCTCAAAGTCCACAAAAAACCCAAGGAAGAGCTGAGACAGTAGCACTTCGGAGCACTAGACCTACCTTTACTGGCTTTGGGGTTTTTAGGATTCTCTGCAAAGCATGACGAGCATAAATGAAGCGGACACTTGAATCCCCGGGGTTCAACGCGCGTCTGGGAGAACGCCTTCACGCACTCTTCATGGTAGTACTTCCCGCAGACAGGGACTAGGCAACGCTTTACGTCCTTGCTTCCGGCTTTGCAGACAAAGCAGGAATGAACACCTAAAGGGAAGAACAACACGTATCAAATAATTCTCAATAATTCGAACTGTTTTTGGAATAATTGTTCATGTAAGCTAAGAGTCTTTTGGTTGTGCAATTTGTACTAGTTCTTATCATTGCCAAGGAAGACAAACTTCCATCACCCAAGCCCAATTTAATACGGCTGCCTCAGCAGAAAATACGGCTTAACGAATTTCTGCTCAGCAAAAACGAGCAGGATACCAGTCGCTAGTGGTACTAAAGAAATGGGACTTTGGCTGGTAACCTTGTTCTGGTAATTTAAGCATAATTCTTTTGTGCTTAAGCACCTCTGTGAAATTGGGATCAAGGCCCAATTTCATTGAGCTGCTTCAGCACAAAAAGCAGCTAAGCACGAAAAGATTACCCTTACCATAATAAGGTTACCAGCCAAAATACCATGTCACATGTAACATTTGTGACTGGTATCCTGCTCATGTCTGCTTAATAGACATGTTTTCTGTTTAAGCAGCTTTATGAAATTGGACTCCGGCGTCAAGGGAATACAATCCCTTTATGTTTTTAACAATAGATATCGCCCAACATCACAAGCACGAATTGATTGGGGCCGTCGACCTAAATCAACTGTCACCAGGGGCACGTTGCCGCCTACTCCTGGGGCTGAAACAGGGTTACCCCTTTCACAGTTCGTAAATGAACCCTGTGGCAAAGTGAAAACTACAGGGTAGGGAACTTGTACGTTTAAGCCTTTAGAGGTCATACTGGAAGCAGATTTGACCTGCTTCTACTCAACTCAAAGGTCAAAGTAAAAGGTCACGTCCAGAATTGACATTTTACAATATTTTCCATATTTACATAATATCTTCCCTTCAGAGCCCAATTTCATAGAGCTGCTAAGCATAAATGAGCGGGATACCAGTCACAGATGCTACAGATGTAAAATGGTAAGCATAATTTTGTTGTGCTTAGCATCTTTTTGTGCTTAAGCAGCTCCATAAAATTGGGCCCTGGTATATAATCTCTCTTGAGTACTGGTGGTTGAGGACAGCAGTAGCCAAGTACAGAAAATTATGTTTACCAGAATAAGATAACCAGCCAAATACCATTTCTGACCGTTATCGTGCTCATTTTTGCTACGCAGGAAATTGTTAAGCAATATTTTCTGCTTAAAGATGTATATCATTTTTACTAAGCAGGAAATTGTTAAGCAATATTTTCTGCTTAAAGCTGTATAAAAGTTGGCCCTGGTTTGTACCCTGTGTTTAGACCAGTATGCTCCAGTTGTCTTCTAGAGAATATAACCTTGTAGTTGTACACAACACATCTTGTATGTTTTTAAGGTCACTACATATCACCAGGGCCTAATTTCATAGAGCTGCTTAAGCACAAAAAGTAGCCAAGCACAACAAAATTATGCTTACAAGAATAAGGTTACCAGCCAAACTACTATGTCACATGTACAATTTGTGACTGGTATCCTGCTCATTTCTGCTTAGCAGACAATTGTTAAGCAATATTTTCTGCTTAAGCAGCTCTATGAAATTGGGCCCCGTTTGTGAACCCATTTCCTTGTTTCACTGGTGAACCCTTTCTAAATAACCAGAATGGCACACTCATTGCGTCAGCATTAAAGACATTGTACAGTCGACTCTCATTATAACAAGGTCGCTGGGACTGGCCAAACTAACTTTTTATAACAGGAACATAAGTCGACAGAAAAACAAAAAAACAGAAATGAGATTCAGGACTGCAGAATGAATTCTTTAAAGGTATCGTACACGTTTGGTAATGACTCAAAGTCAAAACAAATATTAGCATAAAAACTTACTTGGTAACAAGCAACGGAGAGCTGTTGATAGTATAAAACATTGTAGGAAACGACTCCCTCTGAAGTAACGTAGTTTATGAGAAAGAGGTAATTTTTCACTAAAATAATAAAAACTTCTTGCAAGAAGTTTTTATTCCTATCTGAAAGCACACAAATTTGTACAACAAGGGTGTTTTTTCTTCCATCATTTTCTTGCAACTTCGATGACCAATAAGCCCAAATTTTCACAGGCTTGTTATTTCATGCATATGTTGGGATACACCAAGTGAGAACACTGGTCTTTGACAATTTCCAAATGTGAACAGTGCCTTTAAAAGCAGAACCTTTTTATAACAGCGCTCTTCATAGAGGTTAACTGCACCTAGATTTTTAAATAGATTTTGTATCTAGATTATATTTCAGTTTCAAATGCACCCATTGTGTAAAGGCTATTCTTCTGAGAAATGTTTTTGTATCGACATGACGATATTAATCATGAAGACAAAATACCCACCTGAAATACACTCGTCGCATTTGAACGTCCCCACGGGGGTGACTTGCAGTCCGATGCAATCAAGGTGGAAAGCCCCGCAGCACCCGCCCTCGCATAGAAGTAGCTCCCCCGTGCGCTCACAAACCTGGCAGACGTTCTCCTTCTTGGCGGCACCCGCTCCGCGTTCCCGGGGGGCACCGTTGGCACTGCTGGTGTGGGATGCATTGCTGGTGCTGGCTTGCTCGTCGCCTGAGCTGTGCCCTGATTGGAGGGAATCATGTATGTTAGGGGAGGGTTAGCATGCAACGAGGGGCTGGGGGTGGGTTGATTCCAGCTGTTGTGATTGGGAGATAGCTCTAAAGGCTGAACTGCCAACATTCGCATCTTGCAATCAGGGAGATTTTGTCCGACAATCAGGGAGAATTTTAGAATTACATTCAACATAAATAGGGAAAAAAGTTTCCATAATCAGGGATTTTTTTATTATTTGTTCACCAGAACATGAAAATATTGGTTTATTTTCAGGGAACGTTCAGCAGAATCTGGGAAAGTTGGCAGCTCTGTGTAGGGGGTTCATAGCTACATAAGGAACTTTCCCCTTGTTTTCATGAAAGATTAACAATAATCATTTGCAAAAATTAAGTGAAAAATGGATCAAATTGGGAGTCATTATTTATCAAGGTAATGAGGGAAATCACGTTAGTTTCACCAATGTATGCATTTTGTTGAATTGAATGTTCTTTTTCTTTCTTTTACAAGGCCGAAATATTGGCTTGCAGATATTTAATAGATGTTGAAATTGAAAGAATTTTACCCATACATCGATGTGTGTAAAGCACTGTATACTCAGTACTTTCCCAAGTGCTGTGAAAACAAATCCACAGGCATCCCCTCAGGTGAGATTCGAACCCACGACATTTGCCAGAGCAGATATCTTACCACTAGACCACCGAGATTGCTCGGTAGCTAGAGGCAGTTCGTATCCTTTATATTTTTCGTTGGTCTAGTTGGCAAGACATCAAAAGTCGTGGGCTCGAATCCCACCCGAGTAATATGCCTGGTTTTTTGTTAAATCAGGACTTGGGAAAGTACTGAGTATACAGTGCTTTATGCTCATCAGTGTATGGGTAAAACCAAATAATATTCTTTCAGATCTATTCAAACCATTTTAACAATGCTGATAAAATAGAACATGCTGTAAAGATTCCAGGAAGTCTGCTGTGATCATGTTGAAAAGGACACGCAGGGAAGAAGTAAAATAATTTGAAAATTACAGATGGCCCTTTGTTTTTCAACAAGGTTTTTTTTTTATGGCATGCGTAAATTCAGTCATGCTCAAATAAAGACCAAACCATTTCAATAGACTGTGCAAGTCTCGCGCATATCGAAAACGAGAAAGCAACCCAACCAAAGACTATATTTCTCTACGAAATCAAATATTCTTTTTAAATTCTATTTATACAAAATTCTTGAAAATATAAATACCCATAGCAATTTCTTATAAATACCGGGTTTGAACTTAACGGTCGCCCAGTCGCCAAATGCGAGTGAAAACAGCGGCGGGTGAATCAAAACCCTTCCTTTACTCGCCCGCTGGGTGAGTAAAAAAATTGTTCCTTTTTACAATAATTGAAGGGGTACTGTGGTAAAATCTAAAAGAGAGATTATTCTTAAGCTCGTAAAATGGTTTGACAAGTCTTGATATTGCTAGATTCAACGTGGCCGCGATCGCGATCGCTATATTCCATTACACAAACGTGAAAACTCGCATGCACATTATGTGCATGCTCTCTCCTCCAATACAATACAATACGTAGGCGAGTGGGGAAACACACAAGTCAAATTTCCAGGGTTGGAAGACGCACGGTGGAGTCTAATCTCAAACCCGTTCTGGTGATATTTCATGCAAAATTATAACCTCGTACTCATAAACACATCGCTCTCGCCGCAGATTTTTTTCCTAATGTGCTTCGTCGACCGATCGTTAAATCACGAAGATTGCATTGCAAAAGAAGCTCTATACAACTGATCCTCGAATCATGAATCCATGAAAATAGTTGTTGATGAAAAAGTATTAAGGGCAGAAATTTGAGGATAAGTTTGTCCAAAATCGCAAGTTTGCGAATTTCACTTCCGTGTTGTTGTTGTTTTTGTTTTTTTGTATTTTTTACGCTTCAAAAATTGTGTGCATTTTTGCATGTGGGCTAGTGAAAAAACTTGCGGGTGACCCAACTATTTTGTTGACTCGTCCGGCCGGCGAGTGAACAAAAACAGTGAATGGAAACCCCTGAAATTTGGTTAAAAATAAACTTGGAAACAAAAGTAAAACTTAGGACGAGCATGTTTATTTTTTAGAAACTCCATATGCAAATCACCCCCAAATTTGTGCGACCAGAGGTTTAATGATAACACGAACATCACTTGGGCAAAATTCTTAATTGTTTATAAGTAACCGATAACGGCAGTCAAGTCTTATTCTCTGGTTTGTTAAATTCATTTTACTTTCATATATTTCATGGCTAAATTTCACTTTCCCAACAATATGATAAATTGTCAGTAATAAACCTAAGTTGAAACTAGAATATTTGAAGAAGCAGAATCACGCACACGTTAAACTCAATACGTTTTGGATAGATCCCGGACATTCGAATTCTCGCGAGACTTGCACAGTCTAAAATTTAAAGAAAACAAATGTTCACAGGGTGTTTTGCGATGCCTTGGTGTTCATTGACTGACACCAACAGTACACCTTCCTTCCTCTTAAACTCCGACAACAACGCAGGAATTTGAGATTTTATTTAAGGAGAAAAGAGCAAGTCCTCAGTTATAACTTCTACAGCGATGAATTTAAATATTTTAGTTCATAAAGTAAAAAAAGGAATTTGGGGGTAAAAAAGAAAAATTGACTAGAGTGTGATTAGAACCTGGTACCCACAAATCTACGGTCGCGCCAAGAACTAATGTATGGGTTAAAAATCGCAAAATTTTGCAAATCTTTTTTTGGGTACAAATTATTGAGTTATTCATAACTGTATATTAGGTTTGCCGTAACACCATGTGTGTATCCACTTTGCTGTGTAGATTTTGTTCTTTGAGAACTTATCTTGCTATTGATTCTACTGCCGCTGAGTAGATTTCGGATTTTATTACTGTTAACATTTTCAGCAAGTTTCAGGACCTTACACGAAATGGTACAGTAAATTACACTAATTAGCACGACCGACCTATCACTTGAGTTACCATTTTGCGTTTCCACGAAGTGACGTATCACAATACGCCACTTTATCCATTGACAAACATAGTGCTGGCATGGTGCCTAACACACAGGGTTGGACTTCAGTGTTTCCACAAAGTGACGTATCTAACCCTTATTAGTTACGCATTTTTACGAAGCGACGTATGCATTGGTTTGTACACATCGCTCTGTGTGCACTTCTCGTTTTTTCCCGTTTTCACAAAGTGACGTTGGTGTTTAGGAATAAATAACTCGTCAAAACAGTCGCAAGATTGAAAACACATTGACAGTTCTGTACTAAGGAAGAAGTAAGTTTTACTTTGGTGTTAAATGTTTTTGCTTTAACAGCAAGCAGTCTCCGAAACGGCAGTTTGAAAAATACTTCAACTTCAACTGCAAGTTTCTCCAAACAGCGGTGGTGCACCATACGTCAGTTCGTGGCATGAATGACGAAATATACGTGCCAATGTTTCACCAACTGAGCTATATCTACATTTAGTCTTATGTTGAAAAATGAAAAGGATATAATGTCGCTGATTGTTATGTTATTTTCACTGAGGCCGTAACCCTTTGAGCAATTCTGCATGGGTTTTTTCTAAAACGTAACGATTGTCAGGATGAAACCAACCAGCTCTATAAAACCTAATTGAGTAAACGATTAAATTTTTCAATTACAGAACTCCTAAAAAATAAAAAACCTACAAATAAAAAGAAAAGCAAACTCAAAACAAAACATAGCACATGCACATATACTGTTAGCACAACACCCATGCACAAAATGTCTTTAAATCTTATACGCAATTTCAAATCCAAAATTTCATTTTGGACAAACAGCTGGAAAAGAGACAAAGGAAACAAACTGACTTTTTTTTTCACGAGGCAAAGTATTCCATCATTTCATACTCGCTGTTATTATTTTAATAATCAGAATGTATATACAGGTGCATTGACAGAAATATTATACACAGAGTAAAAATGTTGTTACCTTTTATTACTCAATATCGTATTAATATCTATGTACAATTTACAACTAGAAAAGTCTATTATAGAATTCAAAATAAAGATCTCCAATAATACAGAGGAACAGGAATTTATAATGGCGGCAACCATTTTTTTTTTTTTTTTTGGGGGGGGGGATCAATACAGAACAGAGGCATGGGGCATTTTCCAAACCATGGCTTAGGGTCTGGCTTTGGCTTGAGCTCTGTCATCAATGTATGCATATTATATGCTGTTCAACATCTAGTGGGGCCTTGAGCCAGTGCCGGAGCCTGAGCCCAAATCAGGGTTTGGAAAACACTCTTGGCCTCTTTCAAAAACTAAGTTTTTTGCTTTGGCTCCAATTTGGGCTCCGCCAATCATTTTGACAATGTGCACGTTCGGCACCTTTTTCAAGTAATCAAAAAGGTAAACACTGCTGGTGCCGATTTTCACAAAGAGCTAAGATTGATCTTAAACTGTGTATCTATCTAATAATTGCTAAGCAAAATGTGATGTTACAATAGAAAAAACTATGGTGATATTGAAAACTCATCTTAAGATGAATCTTAGTGCTTTGTGAAACCGACCCCTGGAGCCAAAGTTGTAGATTTGAAAAGGGCCCATTGAACAATGTACAAAGATTAGCAGTCTGGTGCCGAGTGTTTGAAGCGAGGAAACCAGACCAAGATGGCTACACACAAGTCTTTAAGACCTTTCTTTTTACCAAAACCATCAACCGCTAATTTGCATGGGCAAACATCTGTTCATAAAAATTTCAATATTTTGAAGAAGTGTCTACATCGCGACTCTAACAATCTCTTGAGAATTATCAGTGCCTTCATTAATTTCAAACTGTTTTTCAAATATTCAGAGAATAATTCTTTTTGCACTTACGGCTGCCTATAATTTGCCAGACACAGGTGTGCAAAAACTACCGCCATGACTTTGCAAAAGAAAGGGCTATTGGCAAGGAATTTTGCAATTATAATTTTTTTTTTTTCACGGAGGGTGATCCAAACTGCTCAAGGGCACAAATTATATAATATATAAATCTGGCCTTGGTGTCTCCCAAAAATTGTTCTGAAACACATTGTGATTTTGTCACCATGACTTCCCAAAGTTTCAAAGCCCAAGGTTTCAGAACTTATGCTCAAACAGGAACAACTTGGAGTCACCAGGGCCCAATTTCATAGAGCTGCTTAAGCACAAAAAGTAGCTAAGCACAACAAAATTATGCTTGCCAGAATAAGGTTACCAGCCAAACTACCATGTCACATGTACAATTTGTTACCGGTACTCTGTTCATTTCTGCTAAGAAGAAAATTATTAAGCAATATTTT
Organism: Plazaster borealis; assembly: GCA_021014325.1. Classification (NCBI taxonomy): domain Eukaryota; kingdom Metazoa; phylum Echinodermata; class Asteroidea; order Forcipulatida; family Labidiasteridae; genus Plazaster; species Plazaster borealis. The sequence goes on from CM037458.1 coordinate 4,428,737, forward strand.
CTGCACAAACAGCTCTATGAAATTGGGCCCTTGGCTTCATTCCGCAAAGATATAAAAGCAGAAAATGGAACTTGGCAAGTTTTTTCAGCTCAGCAAATAGTGCCGGGGAACCAGCCACAATTACATGTACATGATATTTTGGCTGGTAACCTATTTCTGCTTAGCAAGATTATATTCAGTGCTAAGCAATTTACTGTGTGTGGCTTTAAGAAATTATGCCTAGGCCATGAAGAGAAGACGAATCAACTTAGGGCTGAGAACTTAATACTATTACTATTTTGCTTTTCGTTTTGGAGGACATATTTAGATTAATTATGTGAAACACCATCGGAGTAAAATTGTTATTCCGGTATGTTTTGGTCAATGTTAACACAAATAAGTTTAAGAAAAACATTTGAATAATGTCTGGTACCCTTCTCAAGTTAATTGAATTACTTGTCATGTACCAGCCTGAACACAATTAATGTTTTGTGTAGGCCCTTAATCAAGAACAACTGTGTTCTTGCTACGCCTTTGTATTTTGTGTATAGGCTGAAATAGTCTTCAAGAAAATCTGGGCCACATTTCAAAGTTGGTCAGCAGAAAAATTTGCTAAGCACAAACAAATATTGCTAAATACAAACAGGTTTCCAGCCAAACTGTCAGGTCAATCAAATTTCCATGACTGCTTCCCGTATACATTGTGCTCAGTAGAAAATTGTGCTAAGCACGTTTTTTATCGCAAAGCAGTTCTGTAGATCTCGGCCTTGGTTTGAAAAGATGAAAAATGGTACAGTGACCATCCATGATCTGGGCCAAATTATAGGACGTCCTTAGTAACAGTCGTAGCTGTAGCCACAGCCACCAATTTCGGATACAGCCCAAATCAAGGAACTTCGGCTATGGCTACATGGCCAATGACTTCAGCAACTACAAAAAGTAGCTAAGCACAAAACATTTCCGCTTAGCAGAATAGGGTTACCAGCCTAAATCCCATCTCACATACACAATCTGTGACTGGTATTCCGCTTATTTTTGCTTAGCATAAATTTGTTGAGCAATATTTTCTGCTTAAGCAGCTCTATGAAATTGGGCCCTGAATCATGCTGTTGGTGTGGTGAAAATCCAAGCCGAACATTTGACACTAATTTGAGTCAGAGTACCAGACATTGTCCAAATAAACTTGCCTACTAGTCCTACCCTCAACCTCCCAGAAAACCTCCCATATGAAGCATTTACCAGAACCACTCCGACCTTTAATCACCTGTTACATTTACTGTACATAAAGGAAATAAACTTCTCTCTTCAAGAGGTTGAGGCAGTTCCCATTGATAATGGACACTGCTAGTGCTACAAAGATCCTCAAGAACCATTTGATGGGGGTGCAAGGCAACGGTAAAATTCATTACTACCACCAAGGGAAAGTACACCATTGGTTTTTGGAAGAGTAAATTCACTCACATCCTATAGTTTTTTATTAAAGGTAGGGTCATACAATGGTTTTTTTTTGCCAACATAATGCTGATTTATAGGCAACATTATAAAAAAAGACACAATAAAAGTCACATGTGAAAGTTTCAGCTGAATACAGGGTCTACTTGCCGAGAAAATCAAAAAAACTGTCATGGTTTTTTCACAAGAACGTCAAAGCCATCCACGTTTAGCGAGGTGACAGCAGGTACCAACCACTTTTCTGGTTGCAGCATTCGCCAACGGACACCATACCTCAAAAATCTGTGAAACGATTCATGCATGAATCGTTTCTCAGATTCAAATGTTTTTTGGTGAAACTTATTCAAACCATATTACTTCAAAGGGAATCCTTTCTCAAAGCTCATCTAAGAAAAATTTCCACAAACTCAACAGGTTGCGTTTGAGTGAATTTTTCTTTTTTTTGGGGGTGTTATCAGGGTTTTTGTGACACTCCCATTTCACCCGCCGAGATTGGCAATCAAAATAAGCACCAGCAATTTGTGGGGCCTTTAAGGGGAAGGTATACGTTTGGTAATCACTCTTAAAATTAATGGCGATACAAACTTACTTGGTTAGAAGTACAGCAGCTTTCGATAGTATAAAGCATTTTGAGAATCATTTCACTTCAAAGAAATGTGGTTAGGGAAAAAGGTATCATTTTTTTACCCCCAAAAATTTGACTCTGAGAAACGTTACTGTCAGATACGTTTTTCAGATTGTGTATTCTAATTACGAATTATTCTTCCTGCGTGAACATAACCGCTCCGGATTTTTGGCGATATCTCAAAAACGCTACCATTTTCACAGATTAGTTTTATTGTATATCTACATTTATATATGAATAAAACAATTGAACGGTTCCAAAAACCAAAGGTACACATTCTCTTCAAATACAGTTTTTTCTCATTCCACATAATTTTTCTGGTAGAGTGTTTCTGGTATGAACTCCAATCAACCACCAATCGTGATCTTCAACTTTTGGACCAGTGAGATTAACGCAAACATAATTAAATTTATTTTAAACATATTTTGCGTAAAATATATTATTAAAACTTAATTAATACGTATTCTTAGGAATTTTACATACCTACATTGTACCATAGTAAGAATGAAAGCTTCTTGCTAATTGTTAAAAACAAAAAAATTGTACAGTATTAATAAATTTCATGCACTCTTTAAACACAAAGAGGTATAAGACTTAGCAGCTTAGCAGTTTTATTACAATCTTCTTAAGATGGTTGTATTATGAATTTGTTTTTGCTTAGCCAGGCTGATGACTGAAATGAAGCTTTATAAAAAAAATTGAATTAAATTTTAAGAATAAATCGTACGCTCACAAATAATAGGTGAAATATAACAGGTGAAATATTTCCCATTTTTAAAGGGAAGGTTTTGGGGTATTGAACAGGCAGCAAGCCTTGCGGAAAAAAAAAATTTAAAAAAAAGTAAAAACCAAGTGAAAAATTTTGAGTCGCACAAAGGTTTTCCAGATTCTGTTAGACCAAGCACTGGACTTTCATACTTTCATACTTGCCATGCTTGGCACGGGGCTAGAAGCATTATAATTTGAGCCCAACAAGGCATGGGGCTACGCAAGGCTTCACACACTTGAGTCTAACAGTTTAAGATGTTGAGTCATCGAATGTTGTCAGATTATTCAAACTGGGGAGAGATCCTACAATTAAAGGTAGGGTCATAGATTGTTTTTGTGTCAACGTAATGCTGATTTATAGACAAAATTATAAAGAAAGATACAATAAAAGTCACATGTGAAAGTTTCAGCGAGGTGACAGCGGGTACCAACCGCATCTCTGGCCGCAGTATTCAGGAATGGATACCAACCCTCAGAAATCCGAGAAACGATTTATTTTCTCAGATTCAAATGTTTGGGGGCGAACAACTATCCAAACCATATTACTTTGAAGGGACTCCTTTCTCAAAAATAGTTAATACTACCAACAGCTGCAGTGCTTCTCACCAAGTAAAATTTTATGGTCATTAATTTTTGGAGTGTTTACCAATCTATGACCCTACCTTTAAGCCTAGGAGATTGAAGTTTAACCCATATCTGCCTAACTACAGGATTTCCAGTAGAACACACAAACGCTGTTACCGCCTAACTACAGGAAAATCCGTAGAGGAACAAGAAGTTAATGTCATTCTTTGTACTCTCATTACTAGAGATATGACATGTACATGTATGAGACGAGAAACATGACAAAATATATATCACACCATATGAGAATGAGGTGCTCTTTCCAACAGTATACAGTCTGTTGGGATTGTTTATTTGCAAGGCAGTAACTAATTAATGTTTTTTGCAAAGCAGCAATAAAGTGTCAAATGGGCTTAGGCAGGAACACCGTTTATGCACTGTGACTAGTCAGGCGGATATGAGTTAAGAGAGAGCTTAGAAATCTAGAAAAAACAAAACTTTTCCAACTTGGGAGTCCTAAAATCACATCTAAGTAAAGTTAAAAATGTTAGTGATGTAAAACAGGCACTTACTGTACCACTGTCTGCTGCATGCAGTGTGTGCAATGAGGGTGTTTGCCCCATTTCACATTGGTATGCACAGCACCCAATACTGTATTAAAATCTAATCTTACTTTCATAAACTATATTATGGTCACCATAACAGAACAAATCAAAATATTATGACAAATTACCAATTTAAAGACTCTTTTTTTATAGACAGAAACTTTTCGGACAGCATTCCTTTACTTGTTCTTTTCAAAACCGACACTTTTCAGCTGTCCTTCGCACAGAATTTCCCATTGGATATTTCAGTTCACTAAAAGTGTATATTTTGTGTCCGTTTGCTGATCTTATTCCCTTAGCTTCATTTGAAGAAAACTTTTGAGTTTCTGTTTTCATCTTTCAATGCCCAAGTCAACGAAAAAAACAAAAATCTAATATCCCCATAAAAGATTTACCAGCTACAACACAAAGCGTTTGCATTCAAAGAAGTCTTCACTGGAGTATGACGAAATTTAGTTCAGCGAGGGCTTGACTACCAGCATAAAGATACTCCGGTCTTTGTGTACACAACGTCAACCAATCCATAGTCTTCCATTCCAGTCACAACTGAAGAACTTCCAAATATTTCCGTGTGCAAAATTCTGCACCGCTGCTCTGGTGTCATCAGCTTCAACTTTTGAGTTGCTTTTTTTTTTTTCTGGGGGGGGGGGTTGTTTTTGGTCAATTTTGGGGGTTCTTAGGGGCCACTCAGACTGATCAATGTTTAAAAAATTTGCTCCGTTTGCAAATTGTTTTGACCCACCCACCATCACACCCAAAATTTTGATTTTTAAATATTGACAGACTATTTAATTCACAAAGTTTTGTCTCAAATGAAGCAGATGTTTTAAACAAATTTTCCACCATCTCAGGAGCTTTATATGGCTTCCAGTATGCAACTTTTTAAGTTAAAACAGAAGAGAAAAAAATCCCTGCATAGGTCAGCTATTGAAACAAGGTTGAAATTCAACAATGGAACTGCATCGACACATTATTTGAATTGACAACAAACTTTTGATTTTCAGTTATTTCTTTTGACCCACCAACCAACAATTTTGAAAAAAGACTGACATTTTAAAACACTGATTATTCAAAATGGCACCCTAATCATCACAGCAACTTTGCCTGAATCTTTTCATGCAGGCCCTCGCAGAAATTCCAGCATATTAAGTTGTTCGATCCAGATGAAGACCCTTTCGTTTTCCAGAAGTACAATTTACACCTTGGCTCTAGTTTTTGAATAAAACTATTCTTTTGTTTCTGATTACAACAACTCTACCACAACATCGTTTCCATAACGTTTAGGTTGCAATATTTCATACACCATGATCTTTTCGACATACGTTGTCCAGGGTGCAATACATCATTCACCACCATTTCTTTCTTCATAAATATAACATCTACGTAAAGTACATTGACCTTTAAATTAAGTAGATTTTCCCTAGTCTCTTTTCCAGCCTTACGAGTTATAAAATGATACATTAACAGCATGGGTGTTGTGCAGACCTAGATTTCAATTAACCTTAGAAACAGACACTGGCACTGGCCAACTCTAATAAAGACAAGAAATACACATAAACATGTTTACATGTTGTTTAAAGTCAGGGGTGAAATAAAAAAAATCTTGCTTGCTGCGTTTTTAACGTAAAAAATGTTCAAGCCTGTCATCATTATGATGGATTTTTCCTGGAAACTGATGGAGACTTGTCACCATAGACTACTACGCTAATACATTTTCAGGAATGATATTTGGTCCTTTTAAAAAAACAAAACGTAGGATGAGTACAAGGGAGGACCAACATGTCCACATGGTGTTGGCTTTCATAGACTTTTCAGGCTATTTACACCATTTCCCCCAAGGGCAAAACAAAAAATTGAAAACCAGACAACAGTAAGAAGAATATCATGCCTGCATTTACGCGGCCATTAAAAGTAAAATGAGGTACATGCTGGTCTAGAGAATGACAACTGCCATTATCGAGACCAGGGCCCAGTTTCTAGCTCTACTTACCTCCGAAATTCTGCGCTTGCGATCACCATTCTTCGCCTACAGGGCAGGCGCCGAATTTCTGCGCAAGCTGTGTAAGCAAAGAATGCCTGGTAACGTGGACTACGCACACGCAGAAGCAGAAATTCCCTGCTAACCTGTGAAATACGCTTGCCGTAAGCGCGGAATTGCTTACGGTAAGCAGAGCCATGAAATTGCCCTAGCATGCACCTAAATTTACGGCTAACACGCACGTAAAATGTATTTTTGTGGACAATTCCATACAGTATGCAGAGTTTGCCCTCAAATTTTTCAGTGACTAGCCAGCAGGACCAGTTAGCTTGTCCTTTCACTAGTCCACCAGCTTTTTCACTAGTCCATACTTTGTATTTAATAGGGATGTTTTTCAACACTGTACTAGCCAACCGGAAAACTCAGAGTTAAGTTTGACTGGTGCTCTGGTGTTTTAACTGGCGTTTGGCCAGCGGACCACTAGTAAGGGAGAACGCATGGCTTGCTGATAGAGGGTATTTATGCCCTACAAGTTAAGGGGGGAGAAACAGTTGTGACAACAAATATTTTCTCCAAATATTTTGGAAGCTTGAGATCAAAGTTTTTACAATTCATAAAAAAATAAGCTATTCTACAAAGTATTTAAAATGGAAGAAACTATCACGCGTTGAGTCAGATTTTTTAAAGATTAAAAAAAAAAATAGATCTGTAGTGCTGAGGGGAAACAATGCTTTTGAAAGGTCATCAACAGCATTTAAAATTTCTATTGCTAATGACTTTTAATAAAATTTTCTTTTAAACAAGACCACGTTGATTTACACAAAATGGTAAGACATCATAAACTAACTTATTTACATTATTAAATATTAAAAACTGAAGAGAAGAAAAAAAATATATATAACCACCCCACCCCTAAAAAAAAAATCAACCAAAACTGCTGATCTAACTTTAGAGACTGGTCCACATGGAATTTTAAAATTCATAATTTTTGTGAGTTATTTTTCAACTTGAAATATATATATTTTTTCGCGGGAAGCTCAATTTCTTAGTTAAATTGTGAACCAGCCAAAAGCAGCTGTCAAAATATATTGAATGTTGAACAGCTCCTTTGCTCAAAGAAGAAAAAAGAAGGAAACAAAATCCGAAATTATTTGAAAAAGAATCTGGCAGAAAATACCTGAGAAGACAGAGGGAGTGTAGGTGAACAAGTCAAGGCCTTAGAATGTCATTCTTGCATTCCTTTAGAACCTAACTGTTGTATGGGCACCAGGGAAACCGACAATTCCCTGCATTGCCGTGGGGTTAAAAGTCCCCCACACTGGTCCCCCAAACGTTTCACCGTCCCCATGATGGGAAAACTAGATTGAGAAGTTACAAAAAGACAAAGAGGCTTTGTTACCACTGACGCTGAACGGCACTCCGTTGGTGGTCTCTGGGCCGTCGCCAGCCGACTCTATGGCTCCCGTGATCAGATCTGTGTCAATAATCAATCCTGGCTCGTCTTCTTGCATCTCGGCAAAGTCTTTGGACATCTGAGTCAGCAAAAAGAAAAGAGAAAAAAAGTAGTAATAATAATAATAATAATACAAATGATATATAGGATTTGAGGCATTACATGGTGAGGTATCAATATATATTTGGTTTGCGGTAACACCATGTGTAAACCTATTTGCTAGGTAGATTTGGTTCTTTGAGAACTTGTCTTGCTTTTTATTCTACTGCCGCAGAGTAGAATATTCGGAATTCGGGAGACTTCTCAGTTCTGAAAAGAACTGTCCTGCTTATTAACTACTACCTGGGCGGGAGGTAGGAAATCGGGCGGGACTACTACTTTCGCTTTGTGGATCGGGGGGACTTCTCGTTAATAACTACACTGCCGCGGAGTGAGTTCTAATAGGTCTCAACGTTTCGATTAGCTTGCTCTAGTCATCGTCAGGAGACTGAAGAGTGTAATACATGTTTGTCCATTTATAGGGGTTAATACAAATGATCTTTCCAATCAGATTGAGGCCACTCATAGAAACTGTTGCACATCTCTGAAGTTGTTTAAAAGGGAAGGGAAATAACCAAATCAATTTTGGGATGTACTCATTTTCCAATAGATATAGTCCTCATGTGAGTGGGGAAAAAATTACAAGTCTCTAACCTCGCCTTAAAATGGTGTAAATAGCCATTGTATTTGATACCCTTCCGGTGCGAAAATTGTCAACATCCAAAACTCTGATGACATCACTTTCAGAAAAATGGGTCTCTACATTTTTGAATGGGGATATTTTGGTTCATAACTGACTTTCGATAACATTCAATCAAAACAGCCTTGAATTTGACCTTTTGACTGACGAATAATTCCTCTTTGGAATGTAAAGATCCATTAGTTGTTAAAATCCAATGGCGTCATGTTTAAAATTTCGCTCTGAAAAAGTCAGTTAAGAACCAAAACATCCCGTACAAAAATGTAGACACTCATTTTTCTCAGATTGATGTCATCAGATGTTTAGATGTTGACAAATTTTGCACTGGGTATGAAATACAATGGCAATTTATACCATTTTAATGTAAAGTTAGAAACTTGAGTACATGGGTACATCACAAAATTGAATTGGTCATTTCCCTTCCTCTTTAATAACACACAACTGCCTAGCTCGTTCAAAACCAACCGGGAGGAGTTTATGGAAAGTTGTCCCTGCCTCAATTCTTCAAAATCAACCGATATAAGTTACGTCAGATAAAAGTTAATCATCCGCATGATTTGGATAATTTTGAGGGACTCCAGGAAAAACAGGGTCAATATCTGTGTAGAGTTCTTATCACCGTATTAAAAGTAACATCCATCAAGCTGTTAACAACTTAAAGGTATTACACAGGATTGTTAAGGATAAAACATCATTGTTTAATTTTAGTCTGAAAGCTTCCTGATTATGAAGTTCATGCTAGAACCATTTTTTCTGTGAAATATTTTCCTCTGAAATGAAGTCATATTCAAGAAAACTGTATCTGAAAACTTAATAGAACCTGCAACAGCTGATTTCGGTTGTTTCAACCAAAATTAAGGACAATGTATTTACATGCTGAAAATTGTGCATTGTTTTTTCACTGTTTTCTCCCAACTCACACAACGGATGTAGCCCAAATTTTCACAGGTTTGTTATTTCATGTATATGGTTGATCACTAAACATGAACATTGTCTGCGATTATTTTTGTCAGCTTTACCAATCCTGTATACTAAAAACTGAATACATCTCAAAATAGTGTCAAAATGGGGGGGGGGGGGAGTAAAAGCAAAAGAAACTTAAATAAAATAACTTTGTCGACAGCTTTTTAATCTTTAGTTTGATGGGGCATTTCCTCACAAGCCGACAAGAGGAAATTTTTAAATACCTCGGTAGCAATGGCCTCTCCACCACTTTTCACTGCTTTCACCGGTACTCTGCTTATAGCCGTAGCACCGTTGGTGAGATGTTTGGACCGTCGGCCTTCCTTCTTCTTTAGGGAGGCGTCTCTCTTTTTGCTCTGACCACGACTTGATGCCTGCTTCTTAAACGCTTGGCTTGGCGGTGGGCTCATTGTGCCAGCCACTTTGCCACGTTTGTCGGCCTTTTCCACTTCGTTCAACTACACATACAAAACAAACACTAAGTCTAAATCTGCTATCAAGGTTTATTTTGGGGGTATTTAAAAGCTGCAATGCCGATTCTCTTAACATTCTCTTATATCTGCATTGTTCAACCTCCCTTTATTTGGCTTGGGTACTGACCATGAAATTCATTTATTTATTTATTTTACTACACATCCAATAGCACAGTTAGCTCAGATAACAGGATGAATAGTTTCTAAAATGTTTTAGATGTGTTAGGAAAACCCCCATGGGGAAAACCCATGCAATCAGGTAGGGACTGAAAACCCAATTCACATGCTCCGGTCTGAGGTGAGATTCCAACTGGGGTCCATAAAGTTGAAAGGCAGGGAAAGAAATCACTGAGCCAACCTGATGAAATGCCCTTCTGCAGGATTCCTATGGGTGTAGTGGATACTATAACCACGATTTCCCCATTTTCAGTTCCTAGTACATTGTCTCTCCCTAAAACAATGAATGGTCCGCTGCCCAAATGCCTGTCAAAACGTCTAAGTACAATTTGAAACTCTGTCAAAGTGGTCCAGCTTGCTAGTCTAAGAGTTTTCAAAAACTACATGTGAGCCAATGCCACCACAAATTGTTCATATGATATTGTTAAATTCAAGTCCCATGCTAAACAATTATGTCCACAGAAAACCTTGAGATAAGGTCCAGTGTAAAAGCCGGCGGACTAGTGAAACAACAAGCTAATTGGTCCAGCTGGATAGTCACTACAAAAGTTGAAGACAAACCCTGTAGCCAGCAGGACCAGTTGGCTTATTTAGCCCACAAGCTTTATCAGTACTCTATATCATCAAGGTTTCCATTTAACAGTGTCAAGAATACATGTAAGGGACTTTTAAATTGAAACCATATGCTTCGGCAGTGGTTCACACCTAGCCAGACCTCTTGGAGAGAATTTCAACTGCTCCCCAGCTGTTTTAATGGACCACTAACCACTATTATTGTGGTGTGTCGTGGCCGAACAGTCAAGCGCACTGGACTCAAGCTCTGGTGTTTCTGATCAGCAGAGTGTGGGTTCGAGTCCCGGTCATGACACTTGTGTCCTTAAGCAAGACACTCAACCATTATTGCTTCATCCTTCGGATGGGACAAAAAGCCGTAGGTCCCGTGTGTTGTGTAATGCATGTAAAAGAAATTAGAGAAGGGGTTTGCTCTGGCGTTTCTGGCAGTGGCTGCCGAGTGCACTGCAGCACCATAAGGTGCTACATAAATCCAGGGTTCTGCCCACGGTGGTCGGTGCCGGAAAACCCGACCGGCACTCATGATTCTCCGACCACCACGAGCAGAATTATTTCGTTTTCCGCCCACCACACATTTTCCTTTCCTTTTTTTGCCCATTTCCTACAAAATATTTTGAACATCGTGTAAAAAAAATTATTTACCAGTAAAAAGCTTCATCCAAAGTTTCGAGTAGCCTACTTCTTTGGTTTGAGTCTATTTTAATGATCCAGGATCGAGCATCCCTCCCGCTTGTACGATGTACATTATATCCAACAAAACTTGCATTGATTTTGCAATGGTTTCCAGTCACGCTGATTATAGCTTTACGCTTGGAATAACATGATACCAGTTTCATCATGTTGCGTACCCTATTCTACAGCGTTTAATACAACGGAAAATGAATTGCAGAGTAAGCACCATGCTATAGATGCTGTAAATTGTTTTCCCATGGCGGTAAAGGCGTGCTCGCACTATGGAGGCCTACATTCAAGGCACAGCTGCAGGGCTCACGTGTGTAACCACTCCGTGCACGATCGAAAGGAAATTGACATGACCGTACCAGGAAAAACTTTTTTCCGGCACTAAAGAAATCCTGGGCAGAACCCTGTAAATCGGTCTCATAAATTCATAAAAACCCGTCTTAAAAAAAGATTTAAGCGCCTTGAGCACCTTATTGGTGCAGGGCTCAAATTTGAAAAAAAGGCCAAGACCAGGGAAGCTTGTGTACAAGATTTTTTTTTTACAAGAATTTTTACAAGGAGAAAAAAATTCAAAACGCAAAAAAAACACACCAAAACTTCTCAAAAAAACAAAACTGTTTTTTAACAACTTTTTTTTGTCAAAGAGTTTTTCACTTTTTTTTTTTTGCTGCTGCAGCAGTTTTTTTTTTTTGTTTTGGCTTTTCCTTTTTTTGATACCTTTTTTTCCCTTTACTTTTTGCCCACATTGAAAATGAAAAAAGTTTTGACGTTTCGTTGCGAGTTTTGAAAAACAACAACGTTTAAAATTTTAACACACGAAGCAAGAAATGAAAGACGTGTAACACTTTTTATGAACAAATCCATGCAACAATCCATTGTGGTTTAATACAAATAATACAAATACAACATATTTAATACAATTTCAATACTGTATATGGTTGGTGCAAGGTATCAGTAAGACTTTACATGGCATTGGTGCATTGCATGGGTCCAGGTAAAAGAGAGTGGTTGTGTGTACTGTGGTGTTCATGGGCACACCACGCAACATCACGCATGAGGGTGTGCCGCTCGCTCCTCCGCCCCCAGTAAAGGTTGGTTTGAGCCCCAGTGCAGTGTGGGCATGAGCAAACAAACTGGATAGGGAACTTTGAAGCAAGAGGCGGCGGTCGTTGCAGTCGCGTTGCGTTGGATGAAATAATAATAAGACAACAACAAATATAACCAAAAAAAAAAAAAAACTGTGATTTAAATTTATTTTTTGAAAGATTATTCATTTCATTTAATAATAATACTTTTAGTTTAGTAAAAAAAAAAACGCCGGACCGACTTTCGGTATAAAGTTTACTGGACCGACGCTAAAATCACTGGCCTCGGGCCTGCGGTCCAGTGTTAATTTCGAGCCCTGTGGTGGATACATGCGAGGTAACCATAACCCCCTAGAGAGATTTACTATAGAAGCCTTTCTCAATCCAACAAAAAAAACATGCGGTAACTCAGCACTCAAACTGTTAGACTCTGATTACTTGTATGGTGGTATGCCTGATCCCATGTAAAGCACAATCAGTTCACTGGTGCAGTACTCAACCTAACAGAATTTAAACAAAACATGCTGTTGGAGTTTGATCGGGTATGGGGTGGTCAGAAGGGAGAAAGTAGGGAAAACTAGGGAAAAGAAAAAATCATGAATAAGAAAGGCCCATCTTTACCTTCAGTGACTTGGTCATCTTAGGAGAGAAGCCCAGATTGTCAAGGTCTGCCTCTTGGAGTTTCTTTGAGGGTTTGGTCTCTCTTCGCGATCGTTTCACGACCAGATCAGAGTCGGGACTTGCTTCTTTAACCTTCCGTTTTCTCGCTTCAAGGAAATAAAAAGCCTTATTTACCACAAATCGCTACATTTGTTCAGAATTAAAATTGTTTTTGTTTTATATTATTCTTTTAAAGTAATAAACCACAAGGGAAACTGACTGGGTAAATTCAATTTTGGGTAGAACAAAGAAAAATTGACTAGAGCGAGACTTGAACCGGTTACCTTCGGATTAATGTGTCGGCGCTCTACCAATTGAACTATCTAGCCTTAATGTTGGCGGTCTTAGACTGTGAGGGTCAATGATTTTTCTCTCTCAATATTTGATGAACTATAGAGGTTTGCACTGATTAGTCCATCTTAAAACTAATTGTTTGGTTACTAGGTTACTTGCCCAAAGTGAAAATAACTGAAATTTCGCTGGCCGTCCAGTGGGCATTCTAATAACTGACAATAAAGTATTTACAATCATTTTTTTTCTTTTTTCAAAGCTGGTATCATGTTTCCTGTTTACGAGACTTTGTCTGCTGCGCATAACAAATTTGCACGCTGAAATTAGCAACTTTTCATAACCTTGGTGGCTTTAAAAAACTTAGCAATAATTAAAAAAAAAAAAAAATTAAATTGATCAGAGACAATGTTGCCGTAAAGGTTTATATATAGCCTCCTTTTTTTTTACCTGGTCTCGGAGGAGTTGGTGCTGGGCTAGTGACAATCTTCACTTTCTTGTCTTCCGGCATTTCATCCCACTCGTTCTCAAGGAGAGCGTAGATCTCTGCCTTGCTCATTTCGGGATGCTGCGATGCCATTTCATCTTGCCTCTTATTGCAGAACTCTAAAAACTGCGCCGTCTTCCGGCCTCGCTTCCTCTTTGATCGAGGCGATTCCGGAACAGGGGAGGGCTCACTCGTGTTCGACTTCCGTTTACGATATTTCCGTTTGGCTCGGGGTGTAAGGCTAAGGTTATGATTGTCCAAGTCTGAGGGCGCACTACCCGCTGGCGTTGGTAAGGAAGCCGCCTGGGGCTGACTTGGGTCCTGGCTTGACGCTTTTGTTGTACATGTAGCTGCAGCGGCTTCACTGTCCTGCTGCTTCTTGTATGCACGCTTTGCCTTCATTTTCGGCGAGTCCCCAAGCGACACAACATCAATCTGCTCGGTGGTTAGATTACCCATCGCTGATTTGGGAATCTCGTACTTGAACGTGAATTTCAGTTTTCGTTCGTGCCTGCTCATGGGCAAGGCTTTTTCACACTCGACAACGGAGGCCTCCCAGGCCGACTTACGGCTGGGCTTCAAGGCTAGCTTGGCCATCAACCTTGCTCGTTCGGTCTTCTTCTTAATTTTAGAAACAAGCTCCTGTACTAGTTCGTTATACTGACTCTTGCCAGTGAACTTGCGCATACTGCATCCACTGACCCAACCTCTCTCAGGCACCTCCCCAAAGAACTGCACATGGTACATGCGGTAGCTTTTCCCATAGGCACCTGTGTTGATTTAAAATTAACATAACACAATTAAATGTCAACAATATAACAAAGGATCACCAAAAGAGAGTCGCCCTGTTCTAATATAGGTGAACACAAAATTAATCATTCAAAAGAGATAAAGCACTTTTTTGTACTTAAAAATTTATTGTAGAAAGGGATTTTTGGAGTACAATTTCTTTAAACTTACCTTTCATTCGGGTATAGATACCCAAGTTGGGATCGTACGCCACCATGCACGGCCACCAGGGATGACCTGTAACCTTTGACCACACCAGGTCACCCACAAGCCACTCACAAGGCTTCTCGTCAAATGACGTTGAGGGAGGATTTGTTGGAAGCGTCGTCTTGGGCAGTGCATTCGCCTTCCCCGCCTTAAAGTTCTCTCGTTTCTGAGCAACTGTTTTGGGTTTAGAAACAACAGGGTCTGGTTGAACTGGGTCAGCAGGGATGAGCACTGCTTCATCGTCCGCATGCAGCGAGTCTTCCACTAGCTCTCGCTCTCTGGAAAGCTCGTTTCCACTTCCAGCATCAGTCCTATCACTCCCATCCTTCCGAACCAAGGATGATGTTAGCCTAGGTCGACCCTTATCAAATGTTTTCTTGATTGTGAGTTTGATTTCCGGAGATCCAGGAGGAACGTCAGAAGTGTCTGATTGGGCCGAGTCTGAAGGTGGTGTTGGCATTACAGAGGCAGCTTCCCTATTCTGTTGGATTTGGTTTGGAGGGGTGCTTGGTTTTTGGGGTGCTTGCATTTGATGCTGTGATCGTGGGGAGTTGCCGTCCCCTGCTGGTGGCTGATACACGGAGGATGACGGCTGACTTTGGGCCAGGGGCTGGGCTGGATAACTCTGTTGGCCAGCATGAGGGGGTTGGAAACCTTGAGGCAGAGGTTGAGCAGAAGTCTGAGGCTTTGCAACCGGCGGTCCGGGCTGCTGGCTCTGAGACATCTGCTCTGATTTGAACGGCTGCTGGTACATGTCATACTTTTGCGGCGATGTATGGGACTGCGACGTTGCCGATTGCTGGTATGGAACATGTGGCTGCATGTACTGCTGCTGCATGCTGTGCATCGGGTTGCTGCTGAATGATGACTGGTAGGAATGCGGTGGATAAAACTGCTGCGGGAACGACTGCGAGTATGAAGACTGTGCATATCCCTGCTGGGGGTACTGCTGGTACATAGACTGCTGGGATACAACCGGTTCCTGGGGTCTCATGGGCTGTGCTATCTTGTGAAAGGGTGGCACCGGGGCTGGGTTGATGGGAATATGACTATACGACTGCGAGCTTCCTGTGTAACCGCCCAAAGGTGGCAATCCCTGAATGGTGGGTGTCCCATAAGACCCTTGGGATGCAGATGCCGTGTCGTTACTACTTGTATAGAGGGACGGGGGTGGGGGGAGAAGATTCCGCTGGTCGCTCGGATTCATCGTTTGACAGGGGGTGGGATCGATTCCAATTACGGACCCCTCAGTTTTGGAATCTTTGGATTGCGATGTGCCCATACAAAGGGCTCGCTCCTTGTACTGTGATCAGCCTGAAAAATAAAATAAAATAAAATAATAATAAAAAACCAGTGACTGATAGACAATCATAACATGCAGGTTTGTGAGAAATAAGTGTCAAAGTAATACTAATAGGAGCCATTTGGGGACACTAGGTGGCAGCAGACTTGCCAATTCTTAGAAAAATCCCTTCCTTTACTAGTCCGCCGGGCGAGTCCAAAAATTGTTTCTTTTCACAATAAAAGAGGGAAATGGTGGTAAAGTCCTAAAGAGAGATTATTTATAAGTTCGTAAATGGTTTGAAAAGTTTTGGTGTTTGTTAGATTTATGTGGCCACGATCGCGATCGCAATCGCGATCATTCATTTCCAGTATACAAACGTTAAAATATGCATGCACATAAGTCTGACTCTCTCCTCCATGTTCCATACAACAATACGTAGGCGAGTGCGGAAACACACAACTCAAATTTCCAGGGTTGGAAGACGCGCATAAAGTCTAATGTCAACCTAGTTCTGGTTATATTTTATGCGGAATTATAACTACGTACTCATAAACACATCGCTCTCGCCGCACATTTTTTCCCCAAACGTATGTCGTCATTCGATCATTAAATCACGAAGATTTCATTGCAAAAGAAGTTCTATACACCGATCCTCAAATCACGAATCCATGAAAATGGTTGTTGATGAAATAAGTATTATTAAGGGCAGAAATTAGGGGATAAGATCGTCCAAAAAAGCAAGTTTGTAAACTTCACTTCCATGTTTTTTTAAAAGAATTTTGTTTTATGCTTCAAAAGTTGTGTGCATTATGACAGGTGGGCTAGTGAAAAAACTTGCGGGCGACCCAACATTTTGGTTGACTTGTCCAGCTGGCGAGTGAAAAAAAAAGATTTAAGCAAAACCCCCGCGGAACCCTATGTTGAACGAATACAGAGTGGTACCTTAACAGTGGTTCGCTGGCCGAATGCCAGTCAAAACACCTGAGGACCAGTTAAAATTCTCTCCAAGTGGTCCAGCTGGCAAATCCAGTGTTGAAAGCATCCATATTTTATATGAAACATGGACAAGTGAAAAAGCTGACGGACCAGTTAAATGAGGAGCCATTGGGTCCCACTGGCTCGGGCATAGATTTCCAAGAAGAGGACAACAGGAAATGTAATGCAATTTATGGGAAACAAAGGAGCAATTATACCAGGATGTCCTGTTTTGGTTGTGTTTTTTAAGCTCCATTTATTGGGTTAGGGTTAGGCATTTATTTGGGCACATTATCTTTACACCAAACATCAGTTTGGCAAATTTCATTTGGGGAAAGTGTTATCTGTTGAATCTAACTACCTATTTTTTCCAACCAATCAATTTTAACTTTAGGGGCCATCCAGAATGTTATCATTGTTCACAAATTACTATCTTTTTTCAAAAAGGTTCTGATCCAACCACCCACCCCAAATTAGGCTATGTAAAAATTACTCCATACACTGAAGAACAAAGTATTAATGCCTCAAATGAAGCAGATAATTTCATAGAGCTGCTAAGCAGAAAATATTGCTTAAAATATGTTTGCTTAGCAGAAACGAGCAGGATACCAGTCACAAATTGTACATGTGACATAGCAGTTTGGCTGGTAACCTTATTCTGGTAAGCACAATTTTGTTATGCTTAGCTACTTTTTGTGCTTAGGCAGCTCTATGAAATTGGGCCCAGGTGTTTTCAATGGCTTTTCCTGGCTTCCAGCATGTAACTTTGTACTTTGTAGTTGAATTAGAAGAGGAAATTGTTGCTGAGGTCGACTATTGAAACAAGGTTGATCAAATGCAATCGAGCAGCTCACAGACATAACAAATGATCTGCTAGAAGAGGCCGCTGGGTAATAAATGTTTTTTCTAACAAATTTGTTTTCTTCAATTTAATATTTTGATAGAAAATGTTATTGATTATTCTGAATTTGAATGGCCCGTTCTGATCTTAGTCTTCAGGAAATTAAAAACATATAATATTTGGGTAAACTTATTAAAAAGATAAAGTGGCAGTCAGATTCAGCAATCTTTTTAGCAAAACAAAAATTATAATAAATAGTAATAATAAATAATTTGTGTAGGCTTTAAAGGCACTGAACACGTTTGGAAATTGTCAAAGACCAGTGTTCTCACTTGGTGTATCCCAATATATGCATAAAATAACAAGCCTGTGAAAATTTAGGCTCAATTGGTCATCGAAGTTGCAAGAAAATGATGAAAGAAAAAACACCCTTGTTGTACACATTTGTGTGCTTTCAGGTAGGAATAAAAACTTCTTGCAAGAAGTTTTTATTATTATAGTGGGAAATTACCTCTTTCTCAAAAACTACGCTACTTCAGAGGGAGTCGTTTCCTACAATGTTTTATACTATCAACAGCTCTCCGTTGCTTGTTACCAAGTAAGTTTTATGCTAATTTGTTTTGAGTCATTACCAAACGTGTACGATACCTTTAATAGACCCTTTCACAATAATAATGCGCCATGTTGAATCTGCCCCCTGCCATGGTGCGTTGTTTATTTGAAACTCTCGACTTAACATCACATTCACAGTCACACTTTACGTGTGAAGTTTAGGAATCGTGTTATTTGTCCGTTCGAAATAAACAACGCATCACGACACACGGGGAGATTCAACATGACTGTGAAAGGGTCTATATTTTTACATTTCAATCAACACGTTCCAGTGAACTTTTTTGGTTATTGCTATTTGTACCTCATCAATGATCTAAACTCACTATCATGCGACTGTCCTGGCTGTTATCCGGTCCTTGTTAAATTCAAATTTTATTTTTTTAAATTAGGCCCTAACTAAATCATAATTGTATAATTTTGTTGTTTTGTTTTTTTAAAAATTTAAACTTTTTTTTAATATTGATTTTATATATGTAAAACAAAGTAGCTAGTATTGTTATTGTTGAAATTTTGACCAAGGAAATGACTAGACACGTTCAGTCACTAGCACTGTATCCCAACTTTTGTTTGGCCACTGGCCAAGCTCTGATTCAGATCAGTGCTGATTCAGATTCTGATTCAGATCTTGGCCACACGAGTGGGGCTATGGATGGACGGACGGTCACCGCAGCATGCAGTCCGGACAGTGAATTAATTTTAATCGAGTAAACAAATTACAAGATAATTAAAGGTATTTCCCCAAACCGACTGAATGATAAGGCGACCAATTTCATCTATAAAGAAACATGAATTTACAATTATTTTATTCAGAATTATGATGCCCATGAAGTGCACGTTGCAACTTACAATACAAGCATGCAGTTGAAACACACTGCCCATGAAAAAGCGTATGGATTCGAAGTGGAAGCCATGTTGTCGTTGTTTCACATTTGTAATTTTTTTAATTTAAAACAGGGCCTTTTGTCACTATTATTTTAAAAGAAATTAAACAATTGACTGACACAACATTTAAACAAAAAATTCATTAAGATATGTCAATGCTTATTTTACTTTGTTCAAGAGAAATTATTGCCTGTGGATAAATGAAAATCGAACCTTTTTTGAGAGTACAACCGCTTGGCTTTGCTTCTTCAAAACTCGATGTGTGATCAATCAACTGAGACCCGACATTGACCGAAATTTCACGGCGCCAAAAATACTTTGTTCTCATTGGCGGACGAAACTGTACGGAAATAACCGAGTTCTGAACGAAAACTGCCGACTGTTTACATGCGCCAGAAATGTTGCTTTCGTGCGCCTTTGTTTGGTTTTCATCTCAGTTTTCACGCCATGATTGTCTTTTCTTTCGTAACTGAACAAACCGAGTGTTTATAAGTCCTTTTCACTAACCTTCCGGAACTTCATCATTTGGAAGACATTTTAGAAACGTCCGAAAAGCAAATAAATAGGGATTGACCGTGAACTCGTCGTGCTTGTCGTGTGGAACAATTGTTGTGTCAAAGGTCATCGTGAGCATCAATCCCACACTGCTTTGCGTTTTGCAGGGGGACACATGTATGGAGTGATTCGCTGAGTGCATGCAGTGTGTGGTTGAGGTGTTTTGAATGATCTTTCTTTTCTGTACTGATTAGCAGTATAAGTAATTACTTCAGTGACTCTGGCATTTGCCTTGCAGTAACGCAAGATGTTTCCAAGATGCTGTTTGGTTTTAAATCGCGTTGCAGGGGTTGCCGCATCTTGGGACCCAACATTGAGTGCAGTGACTTTTCAGTGTGTTCGCTGGCGAAAACAGCGAACAGATCCAAAAGCCAAATCCAAGATTAACTACCGGAGAATTCCGACACCAATCGATCCGTGGGAACATGATTTTCTTTTGAAGAAGAACCGACATTATGGATGTATTACGAGAGCGATGAAGTAAGTTTAGTTACCATGGTGATGCAATGCTTTAGGTTTTGGAGTTTTTGTCATGCGTGGGGAATTCTGCGCTTGCGATCACCATTCATCGCTACAGGGCAAGCTCCGAATTTCTGCGCTAGCTGTAATGTAAGCTGTGTAAGCGAAGAATGCCTAGTGCAGTATTAATGTGGACTACGCACACGCATAAGCAGAAATAGCCCACCTTGTTGAGCTGTAATGGCTCTCTTTTAACACCGGTCTTATAACACTCACCATTACAGCCCACCATCCATACATGTCTTAAACGCGTAGTTTTAAAGTACGAGCAAGTCGTACCTGTTTGATCGCAAATTTCTCCCACTTATAAACATCACATACTACTCCAACCTACCTCACTTTGTTCCTTACATCCTTACAATTTTTGTGACATATTCCAGGGCTCACCAAATGATGCCTTTGTCCAGATATGATGATTTGAAAATGGCAAAAAAAAATTGTGTACAAAAATTACATTGAAGTTCGTCTCGTAACGGGGCCGCCATTTAACTTCTGCTTCACTGCCTGTTGATCGTGAGAAAGTCAGGGCGCCCGGCTGATCATGAATATGCACGAGCGAGGAATGCACAACAGCATTGTAGTTTTTTAGCCTACAGCAATCGCCGCGCGACGTCACCTTATGCATATTCGTGAATTGCCGTGCACGCGCGCACACATCGAGCTCCGAAGTACTACAGCTTCCCTGACGTCATCTGATGCATATTCATGATACGCCTTACACACACGCACGGACAGATCAGCTGGGTGCCCTGACTTCTCAAGATCAGCAGGCAGTGAATCATAAGTAAGATGGCGGCCCCGTTGCGGGACGAACCTCAATGTAATTTTTGTACACAATTTTTTTTGGCCATTTTCAAATCATCATATCTGGACAAAGGCATCATTTGGTGAGCCCTGGAATATGTCACAAAAATTGTAAGGATGTAAGGAACAAAGTGAGGTAGGTTGGAGTAGTATGTGATGTTTATAAGTGGGAGAAATTTGCGATCAAACAGGTACGACTTGCTCGTACTTTAAAACTACGCGTTTAAGACATGTATGGATGGTGGGCTGTAATGGTGAGTGTTATAAGACCGATGTTAAAAGAGAGCCATTACAGCTCAACAAGGTGGGCTAAAGCAGAAATTCCCTGCTAACCTGTGAAATACGCTTGACGTAAGCGCAGACTTCCCTGCTTCCGTAAGCACCGATTCTTTGCTTACACAGTAAGCAGAGCACGGTATTAGCAGAGCCATGAAATTGGGCCCATGTCAATGTCTGAAGAAAGTTTAAACGGATGTTTGCCGAAGCTGAGGCAATTTTTGTTTTCAGTTTGTCACTTCTACTTCTACTAGCCACTGTACTTCTACTGTATGTAAGCACAAAAAACTTGCTAAGCACATAAAACTCTTGCTTAGGAAAAATAGGTTACCGGCCAACAGTTACCATTGATGTGACTGGTATCCCACTCATTTCTTGCTTAGCAAATAAATTTGCTAAGCAGAATTTTCTGCTATTAAAACAGCTTTATGAAACTGGGCCCAGGTCTAATATGTCTAATTCTAAGCTGCAATAATTTGGTACAAATATTAATCGACGGCCATTCTACTACTCTAGTACTACTACTCCCTAGTATGATTGACAGGTACTTGGTACTGTTGAGTAGAAATCTGTACAAGTTTGAAACCAGCACACAACCTTTACCCTTTGCTCGGACTCCCGGAGGGAGCAGGTAAAGGTTTGTAACTGCTCAAAAGTACTCAGTTTGTGATCAAATTCCTTACCACGGTGAATGTAATAATAAGGGAATACAAGAGTGGGCAACGAAATCTCAAATGCCTGTGTAAAACCAAAAAGTTCGTGGCCATGCGATAAAAGGATCGAGCCGAAGGTGAGGTCCTTTATCCCACAGCCACTGCCTTGAAAGTGGGGTGTCGTGGCCGAGCGGTCCAGGGCGATTGACTCAAGTTCTGTTATTTACAAAATGTGGGTTTGAATCCTTGCCTAGTCGGTCACGACACTTGTGTCCTTGAGCACGGCACTTATCATAACTTCTTCTCTCCACCCAGGAGTATAAATGGTGTCCTAGGGAAATCTGTCCCCCGGAGATTCTGTCCCCCCCCCCACCCCCCATATGGGAAATTAACATGGGCTGCAGGAGGAGGATTCAAAAGAGGGCGCTATCAGAAGAAGTTTGTACACAGTTCGCCGTATGGACAGACAGAATCTCCCGGGGGAACAGATTCCCCTGCCACACCACACCGGCGAGAGCTGGGGAGCTGTGATGGATTGGCATCCTGTCAAGGGGGAATAAAAATATTCTCTGTAGTTTAATGCCAGTGAAACCTGATATAAACACTGGCCCAATGAGGCAATGAGCCATATTGGCTCGGAACAGACTTGACTTTACTTTTGTTTACAGGAAAATGTTTGTTGAGGAGATATCTCGGAATACACTTGAAACAGCAGAGGGCGGGTCAACTGAAGAAAGAGCACAAAAAGAGCGAGAAGAGTATCTCCAAATACTGAAGTGGAATGATGAAGAGAATGCACGGACCAGACTGATGAGGTATGGGGAATACGGGCGATTCACAATACAGTGCGCCCTCTACAGTTTGCCCAGGAGAGGCCATTTTTTCTGCAGTGAATCATGAGAAAAGGTCGACCACAACCTCGTCCCCAAGGTGTGTCGAGCAGTACGAGGTTGACCGCTCTCTCACCCTGGTATTGGATCATTTGCATATCCAAAATTTTGGGATACGTATGCAAATTAGAATAGTCTGGCTGTGAACATGGTGAATACCATTGATACTGAATGAGTAAAACTTAACATGTTTACGTTAGACTTTTGTACACCAGTCGTTGTCCAATCAGGGTCCAAGTAAGGAGTTTCCCTCCCAGGGTTTACTATTGTAAACATGGTTGAAAATAAAGTAAACCATGGGGACGAGGTTGAGGTCGACCAGTTTTTGGTCCTCACACAGCGCCTGCCGCAGGCCCCCGATTTTTTAAGTTCGTTCATGGTTTGCAAAGCAGCAAGGTCGTATTCTGAGTGTGTTTATGGCGTAATAATATTGTATTTTTTGTGAGGCTGTTGAATGAGAAGTAGGCATTGCTCAAATCTTTCCCTGACTAGCCCCCATTTCTACGACTAGTCTCCATAAAGTGTTGTAGCCCCAGGATTTGTGTATATTTTCATGTAAAATAAGCTTAGTGTTGCACTTGGCAAAACATTAATTATTATGACTGGCCTGCCAGGCTACCTACATTTAAGCACTAAGCAGCAAATTTGATAGCACTGTGTACTGGTGTTTGTCATCAAGCTGGTGACTGTAAGTCGAGCCCTGGGAAAGTGAAAGGGTGCATCCAGCACAGACAAGGCCCAATTTCATAGCTGCTTAAGCAGACAAAAGTGCTTAAACATTTCCTGCCAAGCAAATTAAAAGCAGGAAACCAGACATGGATGGTACAAGTTACTATGGTATTTTGGCCTTATTCTGGTAAGCAAAATTGTTTGTGCTTACTGTAGTTACTGCTTGTGCTTTAAAAGCAGCTCTATAAGCCATTTTGAGATATGATGGACACAATACTATGACACAATTTAGGTGAGGGTAAATTTGTCTGTTTACAACCAAACCAAACAGTGTTTAGTGTCCACCATAGTATCTGAAAAAAGCTAATGAAATTGGGCGAAGATTGATAGACCTGCCAATCCCTGCAAAGAAATTTCTCTCTGATGTTTCATGTGAACTTAAGACTCTTACTTGTCTTAACAGAGAGGAGAGACTGGCCGAGGAGATACGTCTCAGGGAAGAGAAAAGATTGGAGAAGATGATCAGGATGGAGGAGGAGAAAAAACAGAGTCTTGAGGAGTTGGCTGAGAGAGTTAAACAGGAAAAGGTAAAGTACCGTCATTTTTTGAATATTAGCCACTCAGAATATAAGCTGCAGGCTGCAGCACTGGAAAATCTTTGAAATTTTTTTAAGACATAGGCCTATAAGACGTTAAAGGTATTATACAGGATTGGTAAGGATAAAAAATATCATTGTTTAAATAATTTTAGTCTGAAAGCTTTCTGATTATGAAGTTCATGCTAGAACCATTTTTTCTGTGAAATATTTCCCTCTGAAATGAAGTCATATTCGAAAAAAATGTATCTGAAAATCAAAAAAAAAAACGCAACAGCTGATTTCAGTTGTTACAGCCAAAATGAAGGACAATGTGTAAGCTTACATGCTGAAAATTGTTTCTCCTGATTCACACAACAGATTAAGCCCAAATTTTACAGGTTGTTATTTCATGTAAATGGTTGTTCACACAAAACATATACACTGTTTGCAACTATCATGTCAGCTCTACCAATCCTGTATCACCTTCAAGCTGCACCACAAAAACGCCAAATTTCCATATCTCATTCACAGGAAGATGTTGTTTTTCCATAGAGAAAGGAGGACCATGAGGTCTCTATGAGTTTTTGAGTGTGTGAATATGTACATTTGACCATTAAACTGGTTGTAATCACTGCCATTAACACATCAGAAAGATACATTTAAGACAGTACATGTTTAAAATCTGGGCTAATAAAGCTTCCTGGCGGCAGGTAAAATGCGCAGTTAACTAGACTGGTTGGCTACTTTACAAAAAGCTTAAAGGTACACGTTTGGTAATGACTCAAAACAAATATTAGCATAAAAACCTACTTGGTAACAAGCAACGGAGAGCTGTTAATAGTATAAAACATTGTAGGAAACGACTCCCTCTGAAGTAACGTAGTTTTTGAGAAAGAGGTAATTTCTCACTAAAATAATAAAAACTTCTTGCAAGAAGTTTTTATTCCTATCTGAAAGCACACAAATTTGTACAACAAGGGTGTTTTTTATTTTATAATTTTCTTGCAACTTCGATAACCAATTGAGCCCAAATTTTCACAGGCTTGTTATTTTATGCATATGTTGGGATGCACCAAGTGAGAACACTGGTCTTTGACAATTTCCAAACATGTTCAGTGCCTTTAAGCGCAAGGTCTGGGAAACTAGTACTGCATACCCAGTGCTTTCCAAGTTCCCTGGGGGAAGAAAAAGACCAAATTCTTATTATCTTTGATTTCTAATATCAAATAATAAGCCAAAAGAGAAACTCAAGTTTGAAATAATTTGGGGTTGAACAAAGAAAAATTGACTAGAAAAAGGGAGATCGCCAACATAGGGCTAGATAGCTCAGTTGGTAGAGCGCCGGCACTTTAATCCGGAGGTCTTTGGTTGAAATTCCGCTTTAGTAAATTTGTCTTTGTTCAACCCTAAATTATTCTTTGATTTCTGTGTTTCATGTGCTTTAGGAAGCCAGCAAGTCGTACATCACACTGGACAATATGGATGAGGTCATAGAGAAAGTCATGGATAACCCCAAGGACTTTCACTTCACAATCAGCAAGACTGGCGACATCCTGCTCCCAGAGGGTACACCATGGGAAAACCTCAAGGCAAGGCAGGACGTAGACCCCACGGCAGAAGAAGACGGTCCACAGGAACTCACACAGCAATTATAGACATACAACTTTAACCACACATAAGACCTTTATCCCGCTGCGGTCATCTGTGTCAGGTACCAAGCATATAGTGACAGTTTCTAATTCGCATATCATGAAAGGGACCAGACTGTCTTTTCCTTCCAGCCTCGGTTTGGTTAACATTGGGTCGATTAGAAGAAAAGCAAGATGGCCGCACCATGATGAAGGTCAATTCTGCAGAACCCAGGCCTGATATTTTGTATAAAGGGCACCTCTATGAGAGAAATTTATATCGCTACTGCTGGAACCCTTCAAGGGGCACGGGATTGAAGCAAGTGCCTCTGTTACCCCTGTGAAGTATCAGGCCTGCAAGGGGCACCAAGGCATTGACCAGGGGGCGTGGAGGCAGTTAACTCCGTGAAGTAACAGGCCTGGAAGCCAACACATGTGAACAATTGTTTGATCTTGTTTGACTTGAAAGAATCCAAGAGATCTATCTTGGGGATAATGAAACAGGTTGTTTGTAGGCTGCGACGCTACATTTCGTTGTGTCGGTGCAACAAGGTCTTAACTCGATTCTGCAACAAAGGTTTATCGCATGCGAAAACGCTCCATGTAACGATATATCTCGTTTTTTTATAGTTGGTTCGCACTGTGCTTCAGCAGGTCCGGTGAATTTATTAACTGATAAACGCCATCCTTGTCATGATCCCTGTATGGTGTATAATGCAGGGCTCAAATTTTACACTGGACTGCAGGCCCGAGGCAAATGGTTTTAGTGTCGGGCCAGTAAACTTATGACCGGACAAGTCCGGCAGTCTTGTGTTTGTCAATTGAATTTCAATACATGTACCTCACTGGGTAATATCCTGAACAGAAAAAAAATTATGTTCAAATGATGATTTTGAGTCTGAAAAATACCTTTCAATTCTATTGATTAATGAAGTTTACTTAATACCCAAAGAGACAAATGAGACAAATCTTCTCTTACATGTCTTAGTGCAATTATTGTTCAAAAACATTTAATTGTATTGCATGATCTTGTCAGGAATCAGGAAGTTTGTTCTCATTTTGATTCTGGTCTTGCACAAAAAGTGTTGGTCCAGTAAAAACATTTTGAGCTACAAGCCCTATGGTCTTGTGGATTTTTTCTCTCTCAAATTCGAGCCCTGTAATGATTAGCACATTAATATTGTGATAAAGTGAACAGACTATTTTGTGCATCTAGCGTCCAGTTTGCAGGGTTGCGTGGATTTGTAAAACGCAACACAGCAGCAGTGCAACTCGGCTAAACAAGAAACCTTCAAATCAAACGTAAACTAAGGCAAAATGTCTGCATGAAATTACACTCGTGTGGTCCAAGATGTGTCCACAATTTTACAGACTTGAATATTACACACAATACAGTAAAAACCAACATTTTATATGAGATGTTTATTTGTAAATGTGATAAAATAAAGATTTCTTCATATGAATACAACAATCTGTTCGACTTTCTTTTATCTTATTTTAATAGAAAAATATGGTAGATTTTACTTCAGTAGGTCAAGTAGGTTAAACAAAACAAAAATAATCCAATCGTAATACAATAGGTACAGGATTTTAAATGCCCATCAATAACTGCCCCTTCTTTTCATAGATACAAAGAAATTAGGAAAATTACGTAAAGGTATTATATAGGATTGGTCAGGATAAAAAAAAAACTTTGTTTAATTTTAGTCTGAAAGCTTACTGATTATAAAGTTCATAATAGAACCATTTTCTTACCCTGTGAAATATTTCCCTCTGAAAAAATTGTATCTGAAAACCTTTAAAAAAACCGCAACAGCTGATTTCGGTTGTTACAAAGGACATTTATATGTTGTTTATATGTTGAAAATTGTGCATAGTTTTTCACTATTATCTCCTGACTCGCACAACGAATTAAGCCCAAATGTACATGTTATTTCATGGTAGATCAAACAAAACATGAAATCTGACTATTTTGTCAGCTCTATCAATCCAGCCTGTATAATACCTTTAATTTAATAGCATTTGCCAAGTTTCAAGACACAAACGGACAGTGTGTCAGGTCACAAACTCAAGTAATCACAGCCCAAAGTGGACAAAATTTAGTGTACAACATAAAAACATCTGCCTGAAAACCGGCTCATCTACCAAGCAAAAAGAGAATGCAACGCAAAACCAAAGCAGCTGTGGATCTGGAGAATTATGGAAGTATCATATAAACTAGACTTGAGGACAAATCGGTAAATGTTTCTGCCAATCACACGACACTCGCAATGTTCTCACAAGACTGCTGGTCCCGCAAGACTGCTGCTCTCCAGAGTTGTTGACTTGAGTCATGCTACTTGGACTCGACTCGAGTCGCTATTTTTTTGACTTGTGACTTGAATTGTAACTTTCACCATTGACTTGTGACTTGACTTGGACTTGCAAAAAATGACTTTCTGCCAACTCTGCAGTGCTCCCGCAACCAGCTAAATAATAATAATAATAATAATGCAGTTCTTATATAGCGCTTTATACTCCCGATGGGTGTCTCAAAGCGCTCAGTATTTTTCCTACAAGGTAAGTGGAGTTACGTGTTGAAGTATGAGACCTATTCCTTTGCATAGCACCATGTAATGGTTTACAAGGTGCTGTGGCGCAATATGCAGCCTTTCAAACCAGGAACACCGGGGCGAACCCCTTCTCTTTACGATAAGTGCACTGGGTTCTTTTACGTGCACTACACAACACACGCGACCTACGGCTTAAACGTCCCATCCGAAGGATAAAGCATGTGGTTAAGTGTCTTGCTTAAGGACACAAGTGTCACGACTGGGATTCGAACCCACACTCTGCTGATCAGAAACACCAGAGCTTGAGTTCGGTGTTATCCGCTCGGCCACACCACGCCAGGGGCAGTAGTCGGGAGCCAGCAGCCTCATGCGAGAGCAGTACTCTCGCGAGAGCAGTCTTCCCAGATAGTATCTCTAGAGTCGCGGGAGAGCTGAGTGTCACACTTTGGGTGTCAGTGGCCGAGTGGTTTAGAGCATCAAATTCAAGTTCTGATGGTTAGGTCATCGGGGTGTGGGTTCGAATCCTGGTCATGACACTTGTATCCTTGAGCAATATACTTTACTATAATTGCTTCTCTTCACCCAGGGGTATAAATGGGTACCTGCAAGGGTAGAGGTTGATATTAAGTTTAAAAAGCCTTGGGAGCGCCACAACAGCCCAGGGCTGTATTCTCCCCAGTGAGCTGAGAAAGATTAAAGGAATGTTATTGTCCCAATGACCAGGGCATTAATGTAAAGTGCATTGATATGTTTTATTGTAAAATGCGCTATATAAGAACTAGTTATTATTATTATTATCACCACGACAAACATTTAACAAATTGTCCACAAGTCTACATACAAACCGATCTTTGTAGTAAAGAAAACTTTGTAATTATGTAAAAAATAATCTCCCCTTGATATCATGCAAAGATATGGGTGAGACGTTTTCTGCTACTAAGCAAAACGAAGCAGGATACCAATCATAACTGGTACATGTGGAAATGCTATTTTGGTTGGTAACCTTATTCTAGTAAAGCAAAGTGTTATTATGCTTAGCTACTTTTTTGTGCTTAAGCAGCTCTATGAAATTGTGCCTGGGTTTACAGCAACATCTAAGAATAAACAGAACAAGGGCCCAATTTCATAGAGCTGTAAAATTTAACAAAAACAATTGTGCTCACCAGAAAAAACATTTGCAACCGGTTTCCCGCTTATTTTTGCTTAATGGCAGAAAGTTGTTAAGCACTATTTTCTGCTTAACACGTTGACTGCGGTTCATAAATTCGTAGGGGCGTTCCCATTTGCCAAGCATCCAAGTGTGGTGCGCATGCGTGCATACCAAATAGGTATTTTATTTTGTGTCTACATGTTGTAGCATACAAATTCTAACGATGTGTGCTCACCACTGCCAGAAGCGTATTCGTTGCGTTCTCAGTGATGCCAGTGTATTCACTTCACTATACAAAAGCATTTCATTCTCTACGAGTATACTCGTAGTGGCAGAATCCGTTACACCTGTTACTACGAATATACTCGTAGGCGGCAGTCAACACGTTAAGCAGCTCTGTGAGATTAGGACCATTACTGAAAATTTTAAAACTTCATTTGAATACATGAGTTGTCAAAATAAGTACTGAACTTTATACTTCATAGGGCTTGATATTGCCAATGAAGGTTTACTCTTTACAGTGTAGTGAGATTTTGTTGATCTCCTATTTGAAAGACGCCCCTTCATGAACAAGAAGCCATTTCTTCAAAGCAGTTCCGTTGCCTGACATGTAGTTGCCAAGACCACCACCACTAGCCGTCACACGGTGGCAAGGCATAAGAATTGGAATCTGGTTGGCCCGCATAGCGCCCCCTACAGCTCGACAGGCTTTGTTGTTTCCAGCCATGGCAGCAAGCTGGGCATAGGAGACAGTTTGGCCACAAGGAACTTGACTTGTCAATGTCTCCCACACTCTGTAGGTAAAGGTGTCTACAGGGGAAAAACAATACAAATACTTGTACAGAATATGAAAGGCACAGAATCTGCCTGCAGGGCTCGAACTTAACACTGTGGACCACCGGCCCGAGGCCAGTGACTTTTTCAGTGTTGGGCCAGTAAATTCAAGACCGGAATGTCCGGTTGTCTTGTTTTTTTTTTAATTCAACATCTTTGTCTCAAAACAATACAATGTTCAAATGTTGAGTTTGAGTCTCACACATATCTTTCAATCCTGCCGAGTATCACCCATAAAACAGAATAAACTTTCTCTTACTGTTTTGTTTAAAATGCAGAGATGCCAACATTGAATTCCCAAAAAGAGTAGCACCGCCGTGCACTTCGGTTTCAAGTCAAGCATAAAACTCACCGAGCCGTAAAAAGAGGAAAATTATGACATTTATGATATAAACTAACACTTTCAGCGAAAATCACTTATTGCAAAGCGGCCTGCTCTAGAGGTCAAACAATTATGAATTGTATTCTCAGGCTTGATTTAAAAAAAAAAAAAAAAAAAATAAAAAAAAAAGTGTTTTTTTTTTTTTGTATCGGACCGCAATTTGCACTAGCTTGTGCATGAAGAGAACCCTTTCCAATTAAACTCAACAAAATGCTTTGTTTTTCTGTCCCATTGTTTATTAAAATGAATAATGCTCACGTTTGTACAGCAAAATAGTAAAAAAATACACACCACCTGACCACAGCAGGCCAGTCAAGTCTTCAAACGACTTCAGCAAGAGCAATTTCGTCAATTGGCCTTTGCAACCAATTCCATTTCCACCCACTGCATTCTTAACAACTTTTTTATCGACAGTTTTCATCAGATCTTGGCCTCGATTGCGATCGATGAAATATTTTCTTGTTGTCACCGGTATTTTAGTTGATCGCTGCAGCGATCGCGATGTTTCAAATGAAATCCACGACTAGACGGCGAGCGCTGAACTTGCGAATTGCATTTTAGATAAAAGTTATCACAGTGTCTGTTTGCCGCCGCATCCCACAGCCGTAAAGCGTTAGAAAAACTGCGGAACCAGTCTCTACAAAAGCGACTGTAGAATGTATGCTGTACAAGGAGACTTGAGGCTCAGTGTGTGCTCTGTGCTACGCGTGTGTCGGGGAGGCAAATCCTGAATACGATAGTTTATGGGATTGGTACCTCCTACATAAGCACCAAACCGCGTGTGAATTCGGCGCCGCTCATCACTTTTAACCACGCGGTAGCAGTCAACATTTTTTATAGTTTTTTCATTTTATACTTTTAGTTTTAGTTTTTATCATGATACATTTACACTGGGCGGCTTGTTTATCGTATTTAATTGAAGATTATCGTAGCGGCGTATTCACTGCTCAAAATCGTATTTTCTACGCCCAAATCGTGTATGTTGGCATCTCTGAAAATGGAACAGTTAATAGCTGATAAAACTGCTCTCATTTTGATTCTAGTCTCTTCTCATTTTGATTCTGGTCTTAAAAATAAAATCCTGGTCCAGTAAAGATTCTGAGCTACAAGTCATGCAGTCTTGTGGATCCCCCCCCCCCCCCAAAAAAAGTCAATTTGTCTTTGTTCAACCCCTAAATTATTTAAAATTTACCCAGTTTCCCTTGTGGTTTATTACATAATATGAAAGGCTTAGCTTGAATGATGACTATCAGAGCGATAATAAATTGTCAATATTTGATTATTCCTTCTTCTATACATTTTCCAGCGAGCTGACCAACCATTTGGAATCATTCAACTGCACTAAGTGTTTGGTGGCCCAACTTTGCACACAGAACTAACAGAACATGTGTGTACCATGTATTTTATGTATTTACCACATGATATTGTTTAAGGCTGGCTTAGTTTATCTACCAATGAAAACCACAAGAGGGTTGACTGTACTGTGTAGATGCATTCACCACATGATATTATAGGTTGGCATAGTTAGTCTATTATTTTGTTAAGCCACGGTGGATGATATTGAAAAGTCAGACAGTAGGAGGGTTGACTGTGTGTGTGGATGCATTCACCACATGAAATCACATTGCAGGCTTGTATAGTTTATCTGACATTTAAAAACCACAGTGGATGATATTGAACGATCAGTAGGAGGGTTTCAAAGTCGATACTAGTGAAAATCACCCTTATAAGGAGTTTTTCTAGTTCTGTAGGGGCCAACCCCTCATTCATATTGCCCGGAAACGTAACTTTAAAAATTTTCAAGTAATAAACCACAAGGGCAACTGACTGGGTAAATTTTGAACAAAGAAAAATTGACTAGAGTGGGACTTGAACCTGCGACCTCTGGATTAACGTGCCAGCACTCTACCAACTGAGCTAATCTTGCTAATGTTTGCAGTCTCCCTATTTTGTCAATAGCTTTGTTCGGGGGTGCCAGTCAATAGCCATTCAACTGGTAATTGCCGTGTAGCCACGGCTCACACCCAAGTTTACAATACAACCTGTGAATCGGCAGGAGAGGGATCACCTTAAGGGAATGCAAGTTTTTTATTTCAAATATCAAGTAATAAACCACAAGGGAAACTGACTGGGTAAATTCTAATTAATTTTGGGTTGAGCAAATAAAACTTGCATCGAACGGGACTTGAACCTGCAACCGCTGGATTAATGTGCTTGCGCTCTACCAGCTGTGCTATCTAGCCCTAACGTTGGCAGTCTACCTATCTTGTCAATATCTTTGTTCAGGGGTACTGGTCAAAATCCATTCGACTTGTAACTGTCGAATAGCCAGGGATCACACTCAAAAATTTATTAAAAGAAGATTAGTGTTATCAAACCAGTAGCTATTGATACCCTTTATGAACCAACCTGGTTTTGCATCTGGCCTGTGAAACGGTGGCAGAGGTCTTTGATAGGCTGCTTCGGCATTTTTGAAGTACACCGTCAGCCAATCAGTGCACTCTCTCAGAGCTGCTGGCCAATGGTCAGGCTCCTCTGTGATTGCCGTAGTAACCCTGATGCAAAACAATGGAAGTTATAAAGTATGCCGGAGATAAAATAACATTTGTGGTTGTCGCTCTGGTCAACTGAAGAACTGCAGGTGACAGTGTCATTAAAAAGAATGTAACCGCTGCATACCCTACTGTGCATAAAGGCAAAAGGTATGCTCACCTGCTAGCAGTTTTCATTAATAATAAATAATAATAGTGGCTTCTTATATAGCGCACATATCCGTCACTCGGTGATGCTCAAGGCGCTTCAACATTCAGTATTTTCCTGCAAGGTATTGTTGAGCTACGTTTCTGAAGTACGAGACCTACTCCTTTACATAGCACCATGTAATGGTTTACAGGGTGCTGTGGCGCAACATGTTGCCGATCAAACCAGGAACACCGGGGCGAACCCCTTCTCTTATAAGTGCACTGGGTTCTTTTACGTGCATTACACAACACACGGGACCAACGGCTTTACGTCCCATCCGAAAGACGAAGCATGTGGTTAAGTGTCTTGCTTAAGGACACAAGTGTCACGACTGGGATTCGAACCCACACTCTGCTGATCAGAAACACCAGAGCTTGAGTTCGGTGTTCTTATCCACTCGGCCACAACACGCCAGTTACCAGTTGAGTGACGCAATCATGCAAATCAACACACATACCCAAGTGTAGTATGACCTTCAATTGTGGACCCTCCGTTGTTCCACTCTTTGTCCTGAAAAAAGTGGACCCCATCATTTTCCTTTGTGACAGCAATCATGGACCAATTGTCCCTTTTGTTGCAAGTCCTCAGTTTGAATGTCACTACAAGCTCACACACACACACACATGTATGTGTAAGGTGTAAACCGAGGACTTCTCTTTGTTCTCCCATTGTTTGGAGATAGTTTTTTTCAGCGACGTCCCCATTGGTTTTGTACACGAAATCAAAGCGAGGACGTCCTCGGTACACCTTTTCCCCGGATCCCTTTTGTTAAAGTCCTCGGTTTGAATGCGTAGACATGCCCACACACACACGTGTGTAAACGTGGGCAATTGTGGACCCTCCTATGTTCAACTCTTTGTGACAGCAACCGTGGACCACAATGATTTCCTTTGTGATAGCAACCGTGGACCTATTATCCCTTTTGTTATAGGTCCACGGTTTGAATGTGGATACCTACCCACGCACACACACACGTGTGTAAACACCGGCAATCGTGGACCCTCCTTTGTTCAACTCTTTGTGTTAGCAACCGTGGACCACAATGATTTCCTTTGTGATAGCAACCGTGGACCTATTATCCCTTTTGTTATAGGTCCACGGTTTGAATGTGGATACCTACCCCCCCACACACACCCTTACGGATCCTGTATACATCCTGCTGTTGTTTTTCTATTATTCCCTTTTGTGAAGAAATTCTCTGTGGGATACCACTATAACAAAGAAAACCTTGTGGGGTAGCATCCATTATTGAAAGTACCCTGTAAGTTGGCATGTGTAACTGTAAGGGCACCCAAGTGTGTAAACACCTGCAATCGAGGACCTATTGTCTCTCTTTTGTTTGTACTCTCATTGGTTTTGCACATACTTTCCAAATTTGCTTACTGCCTGGTTCACACAGCTCTGACCTTATAGGCCTATACATGTATGTAAGGTGCGATAATCGACCCCCTTGATCCTCTCGACAGCCTGAACTACAGCTGTTAAGAGGATTGAGAGTTATCATTTTCACAGAGCTCTTCATGTACAAGAGAGCACTGGTCGAGTATATGTTGGGCAAGACTTACCTTTCATCGTGATCTGGTAGTTCCATAGCAGCTGTTAAGTTGATGGAATGAACTCCAACATTGCAAGCTGTCACGCAAATTGGACCGATGGGTGTTTGGAGAACCACTTTACCGCACTTGCAAATATTGGTCATTTTCGATTATTCTTTGACAATCTGGAAAAAATATGGTGTACTTAACCTTGATTTGAATTTGGTTGGCAGTTGGTAACCAAAATACACTACAGTCTCATAATTAAAATAATTTTAAAGGGGAACGTCTATGGATAAGCAACTGAACAGTATAGCAATACCATTTTTGAACCGACCAAAATTATCAAATTTTGATCGGTTCAAAAGTGCTATAGCCTACCATACCTATTATTACACCATAATACACCATATTACACCATACACACCACCATATTATTTACACCATACCATTTATTACATTGCACCATAATATTGCACCATATTTACACCATCCTATCTATACCATTGCTATATTCAATTTTTTATTTATAAATAAATACACAATTGGAAGGCGGCGGTGACAAGCCTTTCCCATGTACTAGACCCAGTAACTGGGGCGCTATAGTGTAGGCCTAGTAGTACCGGTGCGTGTACTCCTTTTTCGAAATTTTGACATCATCCGCGGATCGCTCCCGATCGATGTCAAAATTTCGAAAAAGTGAGTACAGCGCTGGGTCTAAACCAAAGATCGTATAGCGCCGTAGGCGGTCTAAACTAATCATGTATGTACATTTTACATAGCCTGCTGCTATGCTACGTCCATTAACATTAAAAAGAGGATATAGGCCTATTGCTAACTTTTTAACCAGCAAAGTGTGGTGGCGTGACTGTGTGTATTCATAGATTTCATGGGTCCTTTCTCTATGGTGAAAGTATTATTTAGAATCAGCACATTGCACGCATTGACTTGAGATTTAAATTTAATTGGGTACCACTAAAATCCCTAAATTGCACTCTTTAAATTTCCTTTGTAAATTTAGTATAATGCACAAAAAATATAAAACCCATACATTCTACCTTGTTCACCCACACTGCACTGTCAGACTGTGCGTGCAAGGATGGCATGCAGTCTGCTGGATTTAACTGTAAATTCCTTGACACTTGAGGGCGCTCAAATTAAACTCCCATCAATGACTCCCATAACATAGCATACAGTGCAAAACGCTAATATTCAAAAATACACAAACAAAAAATACTTAGAAGTTTCACGTAAAAGGAAAATTATCCATTGACTCTTGAACTTGTATCATCTGCTCAATTTAATATGGGGAGTCCCAAGGCTCGGAGAGTTATTCTCCCTCCAAATACAAACACCCCTACAGCAGTGAAATTTTCCAAACGTCTGAGCCATCAATCATGAAAAATGTCATTACAGGACCATTTTTGTTCAGGGCCTCTGTCATCCAGAATACTTCAAGTTGGAAGTCAACAACCCCAGGTCACAATTGGGCAACATTTTTACTTCCCACCCCCCTATTGGGCTCTCAAATCTGTTTAATACAGAATATTTTGAGGGCCTACAAAATATTAATGAGGTCGGCGCTCTGTTTTCTCCCTTTTAATAGTGGGGTGCACCCAGAAGGAATTGATTAAGAACTTCTTATTATGATTTCTTTTTTATTCACACTGAGAAGTTCCCAATATAATTTTTTCGTAATCACATTTAGTTGCTTTCTCTCCTTTCCCCACCTTTGATTTTGTCTTTTGTGATTCCACCCATCTTTGTGGTTACACCAGCCTTTTCCTCCATCCAACCAATCCTCTTTTCTTTGCTCACCTTACGTCCTTATTTTGACTGCATCCACCAGACTGCTTCTGTCACTTGTAAATGTGTTGTTATGTTGTCCTTTAGCCTTTGAGAAAAACCTTAGTGTGCATGAAACATGAGGCCATTCCTACAAGAACTGCTTTCAGATTATTATTATTGTTTCCCAATTTAATTCAACTTTACATTTATTTCCATACTGTTATGAGGAATTCCAACCTTGACATTATTATTATAAACAACCACAAAATTCAATTCCTTGTGTATGGTGTAAATTAAAATAACCAAATACCAAATAGAGCATGTGTCTGTGTTGATGCAGAAGCTAGTACTAGTAGAAAAAAGGTTAAACAAACAAACACAACCAAGGACAAACAGACAGATTGTGTACATGGGACACAAACAAAGAACATAATAATGATCAGAGACAATTAGGAAACTTCTCAAAAGTTTGAATGGTTGTTATTTGGATCGGTTGAAGTATTCCAGTGGGCATATATCGACCGGTCCGTTGGACTGTCTGAACGCTTCAAAGCACATTATTTACTTATGTAGGAATGTTCCATAATCGGCAAATGTCGCAGTCCAGCAGAATGTTCTGGCAGTCCACTGGGATTGCGGGTGTACGCCTACGAGAAAGTTCCTTCTTGCCTAGATTGTTTCCAACTTTTGAGACGCTACCTTAATATCTGGAAATATGGCAAAACGGTTTAGGCAATTATGATAAATAAACAATAAGGATTTAAAAAGTACTGCATGTCGTGGCCGAGCGGTTTAGTGCATCGGACTCAAGTTCTGGTTGCCAAGTCATCAGGGTGTGGGTTCAAATCCCGGTCATGACATTTAACTATAATTGCTTCTCTTCTCCCAGGGGTATAAATGGGTACCTGTGCGGGCAGAGATGATTCTTGTGATTGATTTAGCTTAGTGTGCTATACTTGGCAGCACAGGCTGTGCACTCCCCAGGGAGCTGAGATGGTTTAAGGAATTAAATATATGGGCCAGTGACCAGGGATAATAATGTTTGAAGCGCAATGATCATTCTTTGAAATTGCGCTATATTCGAGTCAATATTATTATAATAACTACTGAAAGAAGACAAGAAAAGTCAACAATTTAATTTTCCCATTACAATGATTGGTCGCACCTTGTTAAAACTTACAAGGTATTACATAAATGGGTCCCATTATTCATAAACTTCAAAAACCTGTCTGAAAATAAATAATGATAAGTGCT
Organism: Plazaster borealis; assembly: GCA_021014325.1. Taxonomy (NCBI): domain Eukaryota; kingdom Metazoa; phylum Echinodermata; class Asteroidea; order Forcipulatida; family Labidiasteridae; genus Plazaster; species Plazaster borealis. The sequence goes on from CM037458.1 coordinate 4,466,687, forward strand.
TTGAGACTCCTGTAGATAATGCGTTGTATAAAAATTATAATTATTCAGTTTGATTTTAATGAAAATTGCTGTATCAAGACTGTTGATAATATTCACCAAATTCAGCTATTTTTACTTTGTAATTTTGAACAAAATAGTATTCAAATATTGAACAGCCTTGAAAAAATCTTTGAAGGTAAGTGTTTACACAATTGTTTTACATGATGTTGTTACAATTTACAAACAAAGACATTGACAAAATTGGGAGAACGCCAACATTAGGGCTCGATAGCTCAGTTGGTAGAGCGCCAGCACGTTTATCCGGAGGTCGCAGGTTCAAATTCAAATTCCGGTCTAGTCAATTTGTTTCTTTGTTCAACCTAAAATTAATGAATAAATAATAACATTATACCACAATTTCAACTCCGGTGAGTCATTGTTTTTTTAATTAGTATGTTAATACTTTCATAAATTGTGACGTGTCGTGGCCGAGCGGATATGAACACCGGACTCAAGCTCTGGTGTTTCTCATCAGCAGAGTGAGGGTTCGCGTCCCAGGCGTGACACTTGTGTCCTTAAGCAAGACACATTGCTGCTGCGTCTTTCGGTTAAGACGTAAAGCCGTAGGTCCTGTGTGTTGTGTAATGCACGTAAAAGAACTCAGTGCACTTATCGTAAAGAGAAGGGGTTCGCCCAGGTGTTCCTGGTTTGATTGGCAGCATATTTCGCCACAGCACCTTGTAAACCATTACATGGTGCTATGTAAAGGAATAGGTCTCATACTTTAAAAACGTAGCGCCGCTTACCTTGCAGGAGCAATACACTGAGCGCTTTGATATGCCCATCGGGTGTGATAAAGCGCTATATAAGAACTCAGCATTATTGTTATATTAATTGCATTCATCAGTGGGGTAAACAACAAACATTTAAAACCATCATTGTGCAATTCCAAATGAAGACACCAAGAAAACGGTCAAAGATTAGTCTCCCTTGATCTTGGTGGGTCCTGGTGGAGTGGAAGAAGGTATCTGACATTGTTCACAAAGAGTTCACCCTCTGGTGATCAGGTCACGGATAGCTGATTGCAATATATATGTACGTCAACAGAGGGCCCTGCAAAAGGCACTACTTCCCGTTATTCCTGCCGGGATTCTGAGAAAAGTTGACTGAGTACGAGCCAGTGTTCGGGTCTTGGTTGAGTTGAAAGTTGTCCGTGGACAATCCGAATGGACGCAGGCAGAGGTTCCCCAGGTCCTTCAGCTTGGACATCATTTCTTCTTTCATTTTCTCATTGCGCTCCTTGATCTGATCTGGAAGACGCTGTTGAGGAGATGTGGAGGAATTGAGAAAGTTTCATTTCATTTCGTTTCATTTATTAATTCTGGTTGTGAAGCCAAGTATTCTCAGAAAAGGGAACTTATTTACTGCACTAGCCAAGGACCCCCATGGAGAGAAGACAAAGGAAGTAAGTTTCAGTTTTATATATGGGTGGGAAAACCCCAGAGAATTAATCCAGGGAAAACCCACGCAATCATTCAGGGCATGAAAACCCAATCCCAGAAACCACCATAGTGGTTTTTTGCAGTCAGGTTGGCGTAGTGCACTATAATATACCCCACAGGCTCATTAAGAAATTTCAAAAAATGGCCACGTATGAACTGATAAGGCACAGGATTGGCAACTATAAAACAAAACTGAATTAACTTCAATCCGAAAGCTCCCTGATTATAAACTTTATCCCTGTACCAATGTCGATTGTCATAATCGAAATGAGCACAAAACAAAGCATTTTGTAGATTATATTTAATATTATGAGCTCTATCGATCATTACATACTGCTCAGTATTGCCTTTATACAAGCCATTCTACACATCATGACAGTAAATTATGCACACACAACCAACTCCTAGCATGCCACATTAAACAAAACAAAATGTTAGTATTAGCACTGCCTATGGATTTATAAATTGAAATGTTGTCATTAATTAAGTGGCCATCAGTGACCGCTCCGAAACTGTTGGCCAAAATCTGTGAACACCCCACATGAACTAAAAGTTAATGACGCAACCGTCAGAGTTTAGGCACAATCCCCAACGAAATTTGGGACAAGAAGCATTTTGTATTTGTTGACTATTAGTCCAAGAGCATTAGGTCATATATGCCAAAACCCGGCTATAGCTCACAACAAGCTGATTTTTTCAGGATAGGTCCAGGAATATGTCTAGAATAACATACTAAAAGTCCCCTAAAATCCCCCTGGAGCTCTCTCCGAAATCCAAGATGGCGTCCAAAATGGCTGCCATTTTCGAAACTTATTATAAATTTGCAACCAGACATGTTGTAAATAAAAATAAAGGGTCGAAATATATGTTTTGAGGCACAAGGAATCTGATAGAATCATTACTTTGAGATTTTAAAACTCATAAGTATCTAAAACCAAGATGGCGTCCAAAATGGCCACCATTTCTAATCTTATCATAACTTTGCAACCAGACATGTTGTAAATATAAATAAAGGGTGGAAAGGCGGAACTCAGTCTCATTCACCACTCATGTTTGTACAAGATAAAAACTACATAGTTCACCATGCGGGGAGAATCAACGCAGTGTTTGTCCAGAGGAAAAGTCCTCCCTACAGAATGGTCTCTCTACCAAGCATGCAGTCATTCAAATGATCTTCCAGTGACTGTCCGCACATAGACCTCTCCAATCCACGCTCAGCCTTCGACAACATTTCCCCAGTCTTTTTTGCTCAGAACCGACATCCGGGCAATTGGAGAACATTATTTGCATATGCCTTCCCCAACCTCTACCACAAATATCGTGAGGGAATGTTGTGTGATTCTGGCCATGCCAGCCCTGGATGCAGAGAGGTCCTCAGAGTCCCATTCTGGCAATGCCATCCCTGGATGCAGAGTGATCCTCATAGCCCCATTCTGGCCATACCAGCCCTTGTTGCGGATTGATCCTCATAGTCCCATTCTGGCCATGCCAGCACTGGATGCAGAGTGGTCCTCATAGTCCCATTCTGGCCATACCAGCCCTGGATGCAGAGTGGTCCACATAGCCCCATTCTGGCCATACCAGCCCTGGATGCAGAGTGGTCCTCAGAGTCCCATTCTGGCCATGCCAGCCCTGGATGCAGAGTGGTCCACATAGTCCCATTTTGGCCATGCCAGCCCTGGATGCAGAGTGGTCCACATAGTCCCATTCTGGCCATGCCAGCCCTGGGTTACAGAATGATCCTCATAGCCTGATTCTGGCCACGACAGCCCTGGTTTCAAAAATTTGTGCGGCTACTGATTTACCCTCTTTTGATCTGAAGTGAATGGACCTACTGTACCAAAGACATCTCCGGTTCCATACCCAGGAAGAATCCCCCACTTGCCTTGCCTGATGTTGTCAAGCAATCACACAGACTCACAGGCAGGGTGGACTGCAAAAGCAAAATCGCATGCAGCCCTCTCTGTTGACACATTTAAAGCCAGCAGGATAGGCCTGAAGAGATGTTCTCCACTGGGAGCCCTGACCAGCTCTGATCTCTGATCTTGTTAAGTTTAATTTTTGTTTTAGAACTTCCAGTTTGGGAGAGCGCAAAGAGACCAGGGGCTGGGCTTCCCGAAGCAGTCTTATTTTTACCAGGCTCCACATAGTCTCCTTCTCTCGTTGCTAATCTGCATGTACCATTAACATGTATGGGAGACCCTGTAGTGGACTCCTCAGAATCAAAGGTGATTTGAGAGTCCACAAAGTTAAACCTACCGCCATCCTTTTCCACAGAAGGGTTGATCCTTGGATGTTAACTGACACTCATGCAAAGAGACTAGAGGACGAGTCGACTGACTGAGTGGTAGACCTACTGATTGGCTCTTGAGTTCTAAACTCACAACATAATGATTATATTGGATTCATTGTGCCACAAAACATGTTTGACAGTTTATATGTATTTGTTATTGTCTTGTTAGAAAATATGGATACGAATTAAAAATGATGGTCATTTTGAACGCCATCTTGGTTTTAGATACTTATGAGTTTTAAAATCTCGAAATAATTATTTATCAGATTCCTTGTGCTTCAAAACATATATTTAGACCCTTCATTTATATTTACAACACGTCTGATTGCAAAGTTATGATAAGATTAAACATGGTTGCCATTTTGGTTGCCACTTTGAACGCCACTTTGGACGCCACTTTGGATGCCATCTTGGTTTTAGATACTTATGAGTTTTAAAATCTCAAAGTAATGATTCTATCAGATTCCTTGTGCCTCAAAGTATATATTTAGACCCTTGATTTATATTTACAACACGTCTGATTGCAAAGTTATGATGAGATTAAAAATGGTTGCCATTTTAAACGCCATTTTGGACGCCATCTTGGTTTTAGATGCTTATGAGTTTTAAAATCTCAAAGTAATGATTCTATCAGATTCCTTGTGCCTCAAAACATATATTTGGACCCTTTATTTGTATTTACCACATGTCTGGTTGCAAAGTTATGATAAGATTAGAAAATGGCGGCCATTTTGGACGCCATCTTGGATTTCGGAGAGAGCTCCAGGGGGATTTTAGGGGACTTTTAGTATGTTATTCTAGACATATTCCTGGACCTGTCCTGAAAAAATCAGCTTGTTGTGAGCTATAGCCGGGTTAAAGCTAATGCTCTTGGCCTATATTGACAACTATTGACTATCGGATGAGCCTTCGCCGAAAATACATAAACATCTCCAGGAGGGGGCATGGGTCAAAGTTTCGTTTGAACAAGTTTGGTTTAAAACTGCTGAATAGTTTTGGACTAGGGTCCTTCTTAGTTTGAGATACGTGAACAGTTGACAGAAATTAATCTGGAGATCACCGGGGAACGGGGGGGAAGGGAGGATGAACTATTCAGTAGGTGAAAGATACACAATATTTAGGCCCTAAAGTTCGAAGTGAAAATTACAAAGTTTTGGTTCTTACCATACATGCAGCTCTTGCCTCATAGCAGCCGGGGTCCAACTCAAGAGCTCTCTCGTAGTCCTTCAGTGCATCTTCCAGCTTGTCCGTCACTTCATAGGTCTGTGCCCGCCTTAGGAAAACCTTCAAGTACACTGGGTTTAACACCAACGCTGCAAAGAAGATCATCGATTTTTGTTAAGAAAATTTTTCTTTTAATATTTGTCCACAATAAGTCTTCGATCTGGTTCATCTCTCAGGGGTGGGGAACACGACAGGCTGAAAAAGGCATCGGCAAAATACTGAATCGTTATCAATATATTAAAGGGATTGCATACGTTTAGTAATTGGAATCCACTGTTGTTTCAATCCTATATAGTTGTAGATATATACCATAAAACCAACCTGTGAAAATTTCATTTCAAAAGGTGGTGGTAGCGTTTTTAAGATATTGCCGAAAATCTGGAGCGGTTATATCCACGCAGGAAGAATAATAAGCAATTGGAATACACAATCTGAGAAACGCTACTCTCAGTAACGCTTCTCAGATTCAAATGTTTTGAGATAACAAGTGATATCTTTTTCCATAACCTCAGTACTTCAAAGTGAAAAGTTTCTCAAAATGCATTAAACTATCCAAAGCTGCTGTAATTCTTACCAAGTAAGTTTTTTTTGGCCATTCATGTTCAGAGTCATTAACAAACGTATACAGACCCTTTAAAGGTATAAAAATGATTGAATTTCATGGGTTTTCCCCCTTAGGGTTTTTCTTCCCACATCTACAACTTAACACTTATTCAATCAAAGTTTCCTATTCATCCCACTATAGGCCGTGCAAGTCTTGCGCATATTTGAACATTTTTGGGACTACTTTGCTTTAACGCATAAAGGAAACGAACTCGCACGCTTTAATGGGTACCAATGTTCGAATACGTGCGAAACTTACACAGTATACTGGCGCTACGCTGTTGGATGTGTAATGAAATAAACTAAGTACACACTTACCTTTACAACAGTCCTTAATGGCACTCTCAAAATGTTCCTTGATTGGAGAAAAACACAAATTGGACTACTGTCAGACATGATGACCCAATTACAATAAATGTACCCTGTAATGCATTAACAGATTTACGTTTCGTTTGAAAGCAGTCTCATTGCAATTTCTTGTCAAACAAATTCAAACTATATGCTTTCATTTTGTAATTGTCTCATTATGTTATTTGGGATTATTATTAGGTCTGTCTGGTAATGAAACCAAGGGACCCTCAAAAGTGATTGCCACTGCGACCCAAAGGCCGAAAGATACCTGTGTAGAGAAAGTGATGAAGAAATATCAGTTTTAGATGTGGGAGGAAAACCCCAATGGGGAAAACCCATGTGGTCATGTAGGGACTGAAAACCCAATACACATGCAAGACACTAGTCCAGGATTCGAACCGGGTCCAGAGAAGTGAAAGGCAGAAAAGAAACCACTGAGCCAACCTGAATGCCAAATACTAAGTCATGGTAAATTAAACATATTTTGTTTTTATATGGCGATCAGGTTGGCTATTAATACGAAATAGTGGTATCTTGTACTGCATGTCACCTCCATGGACCTTGGTTCAAATCCCACCATGAACGAAGCCTTGCAGGTGTATAGACCCCCATGCATTGAGGTCATCACGCAGCCACGTTAGAAATAAAACTATGATGAAACAATGGAAAACGCACAGCTATGTACGCGCAGCGCGCATAGGGTCAGCCAATGAGCTACCTTCTTTTGACCTCTAGCCGAGGGCACCCCCACTCAAAAGACGCTATGTGTTTATAAAGTCTATTGGGTTTTCAGTCCCTACCTGATTGTGTGGGTTTTCTCTAGTTGGGGCTTTCCTCCCACATTTAAAACTGACATTTCTGCATCCTCTTTTAGTTACAGGCCTGATGCTTCACTGAGGCAACAGAGGCAATTGCCTCCATGCCCTCTGGTCATTGCCTAGATGCCCCTTGAAATGTTCCAATAGAAATTTACAATTTCTTCACAGAGGTGCCCTTTACAAAGGAGAAAACGCCTGAAGAATCAGGCCTTTGTTCTGAAACTTGTAAGTTACAACACCCCTATGTTCCGACACCCCTATGTTCCGACACCCCTATGTTCCGACAACCCTATGTTCCGACAACCCTGTGTTCCAACGACCCCATGTTCTAACACCCCCTTGTTCCGACATTCCTGTTCCCGGCATCCCTATGTTCAACACCCCTACATATGTTCCGACATCCCTATGTTCCATCACCCCTATGTTCCTCCAACACCCCCAAGTTCAAATGTTCACCCTATGTTCCAATGATCACCCCCTTTGTTCTGACACCAGTTCCGACACCCCGATCTTCCAACATCCGTATGTTCCAACACTCCTATGTTCTGACACGCCTATAATCCGGCAGCCCCATGTTCTGACACCTGTATGTTCCAACGGCCCCGATTCAACACCCCTATGTTTCGACACCCCTATGTTCCAACATTCATGTATTCCAACTCCCCTTTGTTCCAACACACCCTACATGTATGTTCAAACATCCCTATGTTCTGAAACCTCTTTGTTCCGACACGCCTATAATCCGACACCCCCATGTTCTGACACCCCTATAATCTGACACCTGTATGTTCCAACGGCCCTGTTTCGACACCCCTATGTTTCGACACCCCTATGTTCCAACATTCATGTATTCCAACTCCCCTATGTTCCAACACACCCTACATGTGTGTTCAAACATCCCTATGTTCTGAAACCTCTTTGTTCCGACACCCGTATGTTCCGACACCTGTATGTTCTGATATCCCAATGTTCCAACACCACCTAAGGTTGTCGGAACATAAGGGTGTCACCATTTGCCATCCCTACCTAGCCTTTAATCAAGGTGCTTCTGCTGTTCATAAATATACATGTATGAATGTGAACATCTTGAACTAATTCTTACCTGTCGGACTTTGCAGGCGGCTCTGTTGGCATACATTATGGAACGATCTTTTTTAAAACACAGCGGACAAAGTTTGAGTGCTTGACTGTAGGCGTATACAGCATCTGCAAATTCTATAATTGAACCAGTTAGTTATAAAATTTTAACAGATATAATTTTGCACCAGGGATAAAGAATATTGTTTGTTTTATGCCCTTAACCGGATGTGTCTTAAGCAATGTATACTCCTAGTTCTGTGAACAAAAAAAATTATCCACAGGCATATCACTCGGGTGGGATTCGAACCAACAACCTTTGCCATGCTAGAGCAGATGTCTTACCACTAGACCACCAAGCCAGCCCAGTGGCTAGGGGCAATTCGAATCCCATATCTTAGCATATATCTTAGTAAAAAATCTTGATCTCCTACTCAGTGAGTTAATACTGCCACCTAAATCTTTCTGTTGCTACTTTTTTTTTTTGTGCAAAATTTTGATGCAAATCAAAGTAGGAGACTAAAAAAGCCACAGGTCTGTTTTAATTATTTTTGTTTTCCTTTTTTGGATGGATGCCAAGAAAAGTTAAAGAGATAAAATACTGAAAAAGCCAGGAGGCCTATATGTAATTTATTCATAAACACCCCAGTTAGTTCAGGCAGTCCTATTTGTTGACAAGTGGTCACAAGACCGTTTCAGACTGGTTTTGAATAAGGGAGTAAAAGATTGACGACAGGTTAGGTCTTAACCGGCCGTTTAAAAATGGCAGGGTCGTGGCTGTGAGATAAAGGACTGAGCCGGAGGGGAGGTCCTTTATCGCAAGGCCACGACACTGCAAGATTTTAAACGGCAGTTTAAGACTGAGTCACTACTCTTTTATTCCCATTCATAAATGCCCTTTTTGTTAAAAAAGTGTAATAATGTTGGAAAATCTTTAAAACTTTTCTGTAATTTTGCAATTCCAGTCACGTCCGTCAGGGCCCTTTTTTGTTAAAAGAGTGTAATAATGTTGGAAAATCTGTAAAACTTTTCTGTAATTATGCAATTCCAGTCACGTCCGTCAGGGTCTGTTTTGCGAAGGGGTAAAATTGCACGCTTAAAGGTTGTGTGTACACCCGCGTACTAAAATTTTAGATTGAGTACCAGTATGTATTTGACTGCGTTATGCGTAAATTAGCACCTGCATTGATAAGTTAGCGCGCCACGCGTATGTACACTTTCACCGTGTTCACCGTAAACATGGCCATATGATCTCCTCTCGACCAATCAGAATAGATAAACTGTCCCGGGTATTTATGAATGGCTGATAAAGACACAACTTGAGCTGTGAACACACGTTCGGCACTCATAGACATACGCATGTTGGCACACTAGCTTTTGCGGGTGCTAAATAAGTGTAAAGCAATTAATACATACATACACCTCTACTCAATGTAAAATATTTAGTAGCACCCTTCGCAAAACAGAGCCTGAGGAGGTTGCAGCGTTGTTTCCAAAGTAATTGTTCCCTGCCTGTTTGTGCAATTGAGGCAAGGTAGTGTCATATCGGACAAGATTTATGTCTACATGGAGAATTTCCAGATTTTGGGATCTAGATAGACGAGTTTGCGTGTCTTTTTTGTGTTTATTGGCAAACAAAATTCAAATGACAAGGATCTATGCATTTCGTCCAGAATTCACCTCAGGATTACATTCTGCGACAATGTACTCATACATCCAATATTTGTATATTATTATTACTATTTTGTCAGTGTATATTTACCTCCAGCTTTGAATAACTCATTGCCTTTTGTCTTATGAGTTTGTGCCTCTGCCCTTTGAACCTGGATAAAACACCATTTCGGAGAAACTACATTAGTAAGTTATAGACTAAATCATTAGTGTAGGTCGTACATAGTAAATAGGATTTTAATATTAAGGGTTTTGGAGTGGGATGGGCGGCGGTCCGTACGCGTAAGCTTCATTACAATATCAAATAGCAGCTGTACAGAATCGCTCAATAATCAAACCGACACAGTTTGAAGATGATACAAAATATCCAAGCCCATTTTGGCTATTTGCTGCCTTGTCCAACATAACTTGAAAGATACTGGCTAATAGCAATTCAATATATTTCAGACAAAACCTTTTCAAGAATAATGTATTATGCCTACTCTTGGAAAAGGACAAAGGTACCATGGATATACCTACAATGTAATATTTGTAAATATAGAAACCCACTCCTCTATCCGACACTAAAAAAGATGTCAATAAATTGAATTGGCTTAGATAATTATTTTCGGCTAAGGCAGCAAAGAGCCAAAATGGGCTTGAATATTTTGTATCATCTTCAAACTGTTCTGGTTTGATTTAACCATGGAGTTTAATATAGCTCCATGATTTAACTTCTCTAAATTTCTCCAGCATGGAGCTATAAAAAAGCTCTATGTTTACAGCAACAGAGACTCATGCGTTGCATAACTGCATGGATCCTCTATACCCGTGGCATAACCAACCAATGACAATGCGTACATTCTGCTGCTAGCTGTTTTCGAAACTGGCCTTGCAATGATGTGTGATGTGATGAGCGATTCTGGTTAGCTACTATTTGATATTGTAATGAAGCTTACGCATACGGACCCTAGCCAATGGGAGCGAGGTATGCAAATCTTGGCCTTTACCGCGCTGGTAAAAAAAAAAGCAGGGGGGGTGGTAGACAGAGAGGCATCTGGGAGTATATTGTACAAAAAGCATGCTTTGAAATGATACAACATGACTCTTACTTTATAGTGATGGGGATGTGGTGGATCAAGTAACACATTTAGCCTTACAATTCATTGTGTAATGCTAAAACCAAACAAAAAAATCCTGCAAAATTGTGGGCAAACCTTTTTGTCTTCTTCTGTCATTTGTTCTTCCATCTTCTTCTTGCCTTCTTCATCTGAGACAATGCCCCCATTGTCATCCTCGTCATCCTCGGGCGGCTCCATTTCTTCTGCTCTTAACCCATCCCGACTCTCTGCATCATCGGGATTTCCTGTCATATCACCAGTTCTATTTGGATCTGTCTCAACCTCCTTCTCAGAGAGTCCAGACCTGTCTTCCTCTCCTGAAAGAGAGCTCGATGAACCACCGGTGTTGATTTCATCCTCTGTTAAGTTATCTTCCTTTTGAATGTTGATCAATTCCCGCTGGAATTGTGACTGGATAAGATCATCCACAATCTTACCGGCATTCTCCTCCACGACGATTCCATCAGCTGCATTGTTATCCGCAGCTAACGCATCATAGAATTCATCGTCCGAATCACTTTCATCCACAGGGGGTGCTGTTTTCCCCATGGGGGAAGTTTCACTGGCGAACCCGCTCTCAGATTCAGAAGCCATCACGGATGATCTAAGGAGTTTGGCCAGTGTAGAAAGCTATCTAACTACATGTTGCGTTGACATGACTTCATAGCTCAATTCATCAACACCATATCTTTTGAAAAACACTAAAATTACAAAAAGATATAAAATAAATTCTTTATGAGAATTCTTGAGAATAAAAAATAAACACCCACCAAAAATGCAAAATCTTGACTACCACTTTTTCACTAATTTTGCCCCCCAAAAAAATAATCTGTCTCACCTCAAATCAATGGATGATGTAATGTTTTATTTGGTAATACAAAATGGGTTAAAAGGTGGCAGCAAGCAGCATGCTAGTGACACGAAAAAGACTAAATAAGTAATGTGGCCAACCAAGGCATTAAATCGAATCAGCGCTAGCCTATTGTGCACATGCGCATCAGTAAACATCATGGCGCCGACGATGCACACCAACTTTTACACCCACCAACTAACACCCACCAACTGGCATGCAAGAATAATTCACTAAACTAATATGAACAAATTTATGGGGAAAAGGTTTCGCCGTTTTTTGATGCATAATAACTAACGTAACTACCTACCCTAAAACTATATTTAAAAGAAGAGGTAGGATTCCGACATTTATTTTAAAAGTGAACTGAATGAACGGTTTTTAAATAAGTTTTTTGAAAGGTTCGACAAATATTATTTAAGTTTTCCGTTGTGTGTTTTAATTTCCTTTTAGTTTTAAGAGTATTTCCAAACTAAACTTTATTTTGACGGACGGGTTGGCAGGACCGGAGGCGAGTTGACCAGGTTTTGGGGTGCGCTGAATGGCATAGAATAGATACATTACAATTACATGGATATGGCATGTATGGATGTGCATCCCCCATCCATATATCGTAGGAGGTCCTGTTTTCAGGGCGTCCCTGAAATCGATGCAAATCTTTTACCTCTCTGCGCGCGATGTAAACAGTCCCTAGATACAATTTTTGTGGTTTGACTTGCCAAGCAAAGAGTCTCCTCTCCTTTGACCAAAACTTAGAATTATGTGAGGCTCCACTGGCAAGTTGCACTTGTATTGCAAAAATTTGTGGTATTTTAGGCATTTCTACAAGGTACAAAAATATGTCATACTGTCGGGGCCATAAAAAAAAATTTGCTCGTCGAAAAAGTTTCATCGAACAATTTTTCAATTCACAATTCACGATGATAAAATCATGTGACTTAAAATTCTGCTGAGCATTTTTGGGAAAAAAATACAGAGGCTTAAAGAAGCCATGTGCCTTATATCATTTTCCAACAGTCTGGAGAAATTTTTTTTAAACCCTCATATCATTTATTATTCATAACATTAAAATTTAAACATTGGCTTGGTGATTCAAATATCACTGTTTATTGATATGCTTTATTATAAATGTTAAGAAACATAAAAAGATTCAAAACTTTTAAAAAAATCAGATTTGAAAGCCAAGACTTATTGACACTTTTTTTTGTATTTTTTTTTATTTTAATTTTTGCAAATTACCATCGTAATTTTTAAAATTAAATAAAAGATATTTTGAATAAAATGAAGACAACTGCTGGCTATAGAGTCATACACAACGTCTCACAGAACACTTGAAGTCACTGCAGATGTTTCTTCTGCGTATGGCTTCACCAGGACACCATACTTTCTTGTTTGCCTCGAAAACAGGTCAAACTCAAAACACGGGGACGCTATTGAAGTCATTGAAGATCGGTGCGTGGTGTGAAAGTTTCAATGTCTATCAAGTTTTAATATATTTTTACATACTTCTTATAAACAAAGGAAGGTAATTAGGGCATCAGTTGATATATGGCATCATTATTTTTTTTCAATTCAAAGAAAAAGGCATAGGCCTACATCGAAAACCGGACACGGGAGGATACGTATGTTTCCCTCAGTCATTTTTAATGGCCCTACATTCTATGATTGCACCGAACACTACAGAAGTTTTAGCCACAATTTGACTTACCATTATGCTGATCAAAAATTGCACATCACACTTATCAAATTTTTAGTGGACTTGAGAGATGATTTATGTCACTGTCAGTCATTGTAATTGTTTGTTAGAAAAGAAAGTAGAGTAGTCTTCTATGAATTGCGCCACCAACAGTCGATCCCCCTTGTGAGAGTAATCAAAACAGCGCCCGCTGCTGGCATACTAGGGCAAGTTTGGGTAGACTTTTTGGTTCGCTCGTCCCCAGCGCCTTGCCCTAACTAAAGGCGCTGGCACGCACATTGGTATATCTCGAAAATGCTCAGTCCCATCATGCATCACGCTCACACTGCTATACACTGCACGCATGACGTATTTCCTGAACAAGAATCTGTGCAAGCTGATTAGCCCATCCCAGCGGTCTTGGATAGACCCTGGCCGGCCGCTGGGGCCGAGCGAAACTTTTTTGGCCGTGTCCGAATAGACCTTTCTTTTGTTGATAAACAAACCGCGCTGGTTGGCATGGACGGCCGAATGTTAGCAAAAAAATCAATCGTGTTAACAGATGTTGTGTCTTAATTCATCATTTCTGTTAACTTTCAATTAAAACAAAATACATACCATAATTGGTTGCTTTGTTGCCAGCAAATTCAACACTATTTTTGAATATTTTTTGGCTATCTGCTTATGCTTTGCATTTATGGCTTCCCATAGTTTTCCAACCTCGGTTGGCAAAAACTCGGGCTGTGACGTTGCAAAAGAAAGGTCACACCAATCCAGGCGCGCAAGTGCTGGGCGCCGCCATGGGCGCCGCGCGCCACTGCCGCGGTGTACTTGTGCCTAATTTTGTGCACAAAGACACGAGAAAATCGTTTCCCTTTTCACTTTTTATGGAAATTTAATGTCTTCCTCGACAATCTATGAAATTTCTCTAACATGGCTGCATGATATGACGATTTACTACATTCTTGATAATTTTTTAAAATTAAGCACAGAGTAAAATACTGAAATTCTGACAAAATACTCTGCCGATGTCGACTATTATGCAGTTTCCGCGTCTTTTTCCCCTAACTCACCTAAGACAAGCACCGTTTTCAAGATGATTCGGTTTCTATTTAGTTGCAAATATCTGTGGTCAGTGATCTACATTAGTATATCATGATGTCCTGGAAAGGAAATCGTGTATGTCGTTGAGGAAAACATTTAATTTCCATAAAAGAAACATTATTTCCTCATGTCTTTGTGCACAAAACTAAGCACATGTACACCGCAGCAGTGGCGCGCGGTGCTCAACACTTGCGCGCCCGGTGCGCGTCGGATTGGTGTATAGACAGTGCAAGTACGTCTCGCGCGTAATCGAACTTCCGGGACCATTGTGGTCCCAACCTTATGGAGTTTTACGTTGGCAAGATTTTGTTTCGTCTATTATTTTTAGTTTAACGTACTTTATGACCGTGAAAATTAAATATGTTGTTGGGAATGTACTACTAAGTGATAAAAAACATGAAAGTAAAATCGATACAACACAACATCGAAGAAAAACCCAATAATTAAACTTGACCTCTGCTTCCGGTTACTTGCAAAAAATAAGAATTTGTGCCCACCTCCGATCACAAAATTTGTTTTGGTCGCGCGATGATAATCGCCAGACGCTGTTATTGTCAGACGCTGAGCCTTTTCATTGCAGTCTACGGTTGTTGAGGCGTCGTGTCAGCGTCCTCTTTAAACCGCGTCACGCGTTACTCTACGCCCGTGCGATCATCGTGCGTCTGCGTTTAAACCTGCTTTTAGTGGTTGCACGACGTCCGTACTCAGGCGTGGATTTACAAAAGGGTTTCCTAAAAGTTAAGACTTGCACAGTCTATAGGACGTCCTTAGCAACACCCTTAGCAACAGACAGCCGTAGCCGTAGCCTACCTGGTCGCCAATTCGGTCTTTATCCGCAAGGATCAAAAACAGGTACTGGTTTTACCACAGAGGTAGAATGGACACAGTGACTGAGTTCGGGTGGTGTGTTCTTGGCTCGGAAGCGCTGTTCGCACGCCCAAGGCGATGAGAACACGACGCGAGAACAATACACTCGGAACAAGGTCACACACTGTACAAAATAGCGGCAGCATCTTAAGAAAATGAGTAAAACTAGCGGGACGCCGCGCTTCGTGCGGCACCCGCTAGATGGGCACACTTCTTGCGTAAAAATGTTGCATATGTAGATAAGGCCGGGGGTAAATGGAGGGGGCACTCAGAGGTCATCACTTTATAGAATTGGCTTGGTAACGCTAGTTGAAATGTACGCAATGTTGTTTTGTCTTATGATAAAATGTTGTGCATGCAAAAGGTGTTGAATGGGGTCGAAACGTCTCCTGGCCGTCGCTTACGTGGTTGTGCATCAGACGTATGAAGCCCAATTCCTTGCCACAACACGCACATTGCAACGGCCGTGGTTGTGGCTTCATATTCCTATGTATAAAGCCACAACCACGGCACGTTTACGTGGTTGTGGCATCAGACGTATGAAGCACAATTCCTTGCCACAACCACGCACATTGCAACGGCTGTGGTTGTGGCTTCATACGTACGAAGCCACAACCACGTGACGATGAGGGTGAGGGTTACGGTGGGGGAGGGAGTGAGGGTGAGGGTGGGGGTTGGGTGAGGGGGAGGGGATAGGGATAGGGTTAGGGGTATAAAGGGTTAGGGGTAGGGAAGGGTAAGGGTATAGGGGTAGGGACAGGGGTATGGGGTAGGGGTAGGGGGTAGGGTTATGGATAGGGGTAGGGGTAGGGGTAGGGGTAGGGGTAGGGGTAGGGTTAGGGGTAGGGGTAGGGGTAGGGTTAGGGGTAGGGGTAGGCGTAGGGGTAGGGGTAGGGGTAGGGGTAGGGGTGGGGTTAGGGGTAGGGGTAGGGTTAGGGGTAGGGGTAGGGGTAGGGGTAGGGGTAGGGGTAGGGGTAGGGGTAGGGGTAGGGGTAGGGGTAGGGGTAGGGGTAGGGGTAGGGGTAGGGGTAGGGGTAGGGGTAGGGGTAGGGGTAGGGGTAGGGGTAGGGGTAGGGGTAGGGGTAGGGTTTATGGTTAGGATTGACAATGGGGAGGGTGAGGGTGATGAACACTCCCCTCCCCTTCTCTCTCACCATGTAAAAACCCTCATAACCACAACCATGTATAAGTGCATGGTTGTGGCTTCATACGTGTGCAAGTCTCGTGCCATCAACCACGCACATTGCAACGGCCATGGTTGTGGTTTCATATGTATGAAGCCACAACCACGGCACGTTTACGTGGTTGTGGCATTAGAGGTATGAAGCCCAATTGCTTGCCACAACCACGCACATTGCAACGGCCGTGGTTCTGGCTTCATATCGTCACCGACGCCACGAAGTAGCACACAGTGTACAAAATCACTTTTTTCATATTTCAGTCTTTTACATATTTAAACAATGTTAACCGAGGCCTACAACTTCCTGATGTTGCCACAACCACGGCACGTTTACGACGTTGTGGCATCAGACGTATGAAGCCCAATCCCTTGCCACAACCACGCATAATTATTACAACGGCTGCGGGTGTGGCTTCATACGTATGAAGCCACAACCACGGCATGTTTGCGTGGTTGTGGAATCAGACGTTTGAAGCCACAACCACTTGACGGTGAGGGTGAGGGTTATTGTGGGGGAGGGGGTGATGGTGAGGATGAAGGGTTGGGTGAGGGTTAGGGGATATGGATAGGGTTAGGGGTATAAAGGGTTAGGGGTAGGGAAGGGGTAGGGGTAGGGGTAGGGGTAGGGGTAGGGGTAGGGGTAGGGGTAGGGGTAGGGGTAGGGGTAGGGGTAGGGTAGGGTTTATGGTTAGGATTGACAATGGGGAGGGTGAGGGTGATGAACACTCCCCTCCCCTTCTCTCTCACCATGTAAAAACCCTCATAACCACAACCATGTAAAAGTGCGTGGTTGTGGCTTCATACGTGTGCAAGTCTCGTGCCATCAACCACGCACATTGCAACGGCCATGGTTGTGGTTTCATATGTATGAAGCCACAACCACGGCACGTTTACGTGGTTGTGGCATCAGAAGTATGAAGCCCAATTCCTTGCCACAACCACGCACATTGCAACGGCCGTGGTTCTGGCTTCATATGTATGAAGATGGTTAGGGTTAGGGTTAGGGGTAGGGGTAGGGGTAGGGGGAATTTAGAGAAGTTAAATCATGGAGCTATATTAAACTTCATGGTTAAATCAAACCGAAACAGTTTGAAGATGATACAAACTATCCAAGCCCATTTTGGCTCTTTGCTGCCGGTGGCCTAAAATAATTATTTAAGCCAATTCAACTTGAATTGTAGTTATTGACTTTTTTTTTAGCGAAAAGGTTTTGTCTGAAGTATCGAATTGCTACTCTAGCAACTTTTTAGGGAAATTAATGATCAGTTTAAATTAGTTTATGCACGTACACTTTGCATAAACTATTTTATAAACTGATCTTACTTTTCCCCACAAAATAATAAAAATAATGCGACAGCCGTATCTTTCAAGTTAGCCTAATGTTGGACAAGGCAGCAAATAGCCAAAATGGGCTTGGATATTTTGTATCATCTTCAAACTGTGTCGGTTTGATTATTGAGTGATTCTGCACAGCTGCTATTTGATATTGTAGTGAAGCTTACGCGTACGGACCTCAGCCAATGGGAGCGAGGTATGCAAATGTTGGCCTTTACCGCGCTGGGAATTTTTTCCCCGCATCCCGCCCTTCGTTCAAGGCTGGTCTTTGGCGTTATTCACGAGCCTCGAAGTGTGACGTCAGATGTTCGGGCCAACTGGTCCCGTGTATTTATCCGCGTGATAAAGACAGGCACTGGCAACCTCGTTCCCAGGGGTGATCCCCTTTTCTCCCAGCATGCCTTGCTCGCCACTAACCCCAGGGCCCAATTATAGAGCTGCCTAACGACAGATTTTGTGTTTACTAAGCGAGTTTCCATTTCATAGCGCTGCCAACCGTAAGCACACGAAAAGGCATGCTAACCTTCTGGGTCAAATTTCATGGCACTGCTTACCAAATAATTCTGCACTTATAATCATACGCGCACTGTAATGTGTGCATTTCTATGGGACGCAGCTGTGCGTAAGCGCAGAAATCTACGGCAAGCAGTGCCATGAAATTGGGCCCTGCGCTTACCGTACTGTATGAAAATGAATGACGTAACAATGCAAATCCATGGTGAACGCACAAGATGGCCGCCTAATTGGCTTGCTAACCTGTGAAATACGCTTATGAACAAGCAAATATTATTTTTCTGCTACAGTCAGCACGAAAATTTGCTTACCGTTAAGCAGCGCTTATAGACCACTATCATGCTGCCACCATCTTGGTCATTCTCCTTGTATCCAATAGCAGTAATGAATGCTGATTTTCCTTGTATTAAAAAGGAACCAGACTATTTCTCCTTCCAGCCTTGGTTTTGGATA
Organism: Plazaster borealis; assembly: GCA_021014325.1. Lineage (NCBI taxonomy): Eukaryota > Metazoa > Echinodermata > Asteroidea > Forcipulatida > Labidiasteridae > Plazaster > Plazaster borealis. Next base: position 4,485,282 of record CM037458.1, read on the forward strand.
CATTGATTTGAGTGGGAGAAAATCAAGATGGCCGCACCATGATAAAGGTCTATTGGGCCCTGGACTGCGTTTTCGCGGTCGTAACAAATAACTGTTTCGGTTGACCTGGCCAACGGTTATTCACTGGTCAGTGACCGAAACAGTTATTGGTTACAGCCGCGAAAACGCACCCCATTGATGAATTAAAATGTGCTAGAATTTAGCACATTTTTATTAATTAGGCCTGTGGCCGATTCACTCTACGCGCCCGCTCAAGTTTGGTAACCCCCAAAAGAGGCATAAATTTCAAGAGCAACTGGTCCCCTCTGCTTCTTTCAGTGTAGTGTATGCGCCACCCGTAATGTTTACGATAATTGTTTAGCATCCACAGACAAAACATTGTTTTGAGCAAACTGATGTCTAGCTATAGCACTGCGTTTGTTTAGCTGTGCCCAAAAGGTTAATAATTAGTTAAATATTTAATATTAGTGCAGAGATTCAAACAACAGATGTTTCAACCTTCTTCATCACTTTATTATTCTCTTGTTATGAGACCCTAATACATGTACATGTAATTACGTGTATACAACGCACGCTGTCAATCATTTTCTGTGTGTAAGTCCGTTGACCCTAGTGGGAGGCGTTAATCCGTTATGAAGGATCTAGAATGATCTAGGCTCTGGAAGTTTGAAGTTAGTTTTAGAACTTTCCAGAAAACAACACAAATCCTTTATATACAGGCTGGGGATCAATCTTCGAGGGGACACAAATACTCAAGACTGGTGGAAGCTACGACTTCTGTGATTGTGATTCAACTCGTTGGAGGAGCTTTTGGTAGAGTTCGCTTTTGACCGAGTGCAGTTAAAGAGCTTAATTTAAATCCGGAAAGGACAGTTTCGAACTTAATCTACAGTTCGGTATTTTGGGGTCTTCTTCCCCATATTTTGTGGCGGGTGTCAGATTGTGTACCCGTTGTTGCTTCGTCTTCTTCTGGACATTTTTCGGAGTGAGTTCGCCCCGTGATAGCTCATATCACATCGGCAAAGAACTGTTTTACCGCCCCTGGAGTTGATCGTTTTAGAGCCAGTGTATGTGATCCTCGCTGTATCTTCTGTTGCTGTGATCCTCGCCTGTATTTCATCCAGGCTGACGTATTAGCCCGTAAGATACTTATGTTGTATAAGATCCATTTTAATGTACACTTGTTTTATGCAATCAGTGTATGTTTGTTAAACCAAATCGGTAACTGAAGTGGTTGATAGTTTTATCATTAAATCACTTGGATTCTGTGTTCTTATACATCAGTGTCACCTTGTTTGATTTCTTTGTTGCATCTGAGAAAATTCAGGCTTTTTGAGTGATTTATATTCACGGATAGTTTGGAGATTTTTGGATCGTAACACTCTCGATACACCTCGTTGTTTAAAATGCTATGATGTGGTTAAGAATCTACTTTAACTCTACCATACAGTAATAACAAAATGTAAATTTTGTACAAGTAAAAGTATACATTTTTTGGTTAGTTTTCAGAGCTCACACTACTGATAGGTTTTCTCGGTCAATTTCGGCAAATGAGCAGCCAATTTAACCACTGCGCCATTCTATTTTGCGCGAAATTGAATGCTGCTGAAAAGGGTTATTCGATTTCGTTTTATGACTAGTCAAATGTACTGTTGCGTCATTCGATTTAACCAAATAATGATTCAATTTAACAATTCAACAAGGCAGCATTCAAATTCGCATGAGCTTTTTGAGGCGTGTGTTTAGTCATTCAAATTCATTTTGGGCAGTCATTTCTGGAACTTGTGCAATCTAAAAAAAACGCTCTGTAAATTTTGTGTTTCCTTTCGAATGTTCAAAGCAGAAATACGGTTTACTTATTGGCATGACTTGAGTTACTTTGCCAATGTACTTCGAAGACGAGCTTTCGCTATAATTTTACACGCATATTTCTAGAAATGGCAGCTCAATAAGAAACCAGGAAAAACATAAAGAAACGCCCCATTCAAACAAAACACAAAATTAGGTACTATTGAACAGATAAAGACCCCCCCAAAAACAACAACGACGACGACGACGACGACGAAGACGACGACGACGACGTTTTGTACCAACTCACATATTTATAATAATGTAAAAAGAAAACAAATCTGACGGTAACCTACTACAGTGAAATTTCCGGGTACCGTTTTATTTCTGTCTCTATCTTCCAATGCACCATTGACCCAATTTACCTGACGTCATCATTCTATAATACATATTGGTTAAAACTCTTCTCTGAAGGAAAGGGCAAACATATGGATCAACATAATCTCTAATTAAGTAATTTCTCCAAAGTGTAATGACTGGGGGAGTCAAATTCCTTGATATCCTAGAATGGACCATTTCACATATCTACACAGGGGTAGGTTCTACATTTTCCTTTGTTTCCCTTTATTGATTTTTTCTAAATATATATTTAATGGTGCGGTAGTAAATATTGGCCCTTTCGCTCGTTGGGATACAGTTTGGGGTGTTGCCACGCGCTTAAATAGGCCTAATTAGAGAAATAGTGTCAATTACTGGGTAGCTATAAATGACTCGAATAATCCAAAAAATAGCTGGGCATGCAAATAAGTCACTTAGATGTATAAATTCTTTTTTGAAAATGCACACATTTATTTTAAAAATATATAATTTGATTATATGGTAGTAAGTTTTGGCCCTTTCGCTCGTCGAAGTCGGGGTGTTTCCACGCCCCAAGGATTTGCTTATCATGGAAATTAATCAATTAATGGGTAGCTAAAGGACTAAAATAATCCTAGACAGTAGCAAGACATGTAAAGAAGTCACTTAGATGTAAACATTGTTCGGAAACGCACATAAAATATTTGTTAACACCTTATAAATGGTGTGGGTTATTAAGCATTAGCCCTTTCAAGCATTTGAGTATAGTCAGTGCAGTAAACGCACTTATTAAAGAGCGGCTCTAGGTGTTCTGGAAATATTTAGCTTTTACAAATTTCCAATAGATGGAGTCCCCAAGAAATATAAAAAATTATTATGAGTCCCTTACCTCACGCTAAAACAGGGTAAAAATGTCTTTTCCTCGAAACTCCCAGCCAAAAATCTGAAAACGCGAGGTCAAACAAACCCCGCGACGAAGGACTCATGACGTCATGGGCGCCTATTTAGTTTGGACCTGCCTATATGAATGCACTGAGCTAACGCAAATATATGGCCAAACTTCACCATTTGCAATCAATACGGCCGTAAATGTGACTCTTTAGAGGACGATCCAACAGGCAAATAATCAGCAAGCCAGTTTACAACGGATTTATGATTTTGGGTTTTTCGTTCTTTGAGAGGCGAGGCGATTCCGCAGCTCGGCTAGATTTTCAGTTCATCGCTCTACACGTCAAATTCAACCCTAACATACACACACGGCACGGCGATTCATGCGAAACAGCAGCAACGCAGACCGCGGCATTATCACGGGGAAGACCATCTTCACAACGCTCAATCAAGCAGTCGCGTGTTTATAGACTTAACGTTTCTGCGCATGCTCGGGAAAACGGGTTATTCCCATGACATTGCAATAATCATTGCTGGTGTGCACACGTTCAAACCGTATACAGCACTGGTCCACACGCTCATGGTCTGCGGAGCTTAGTTAAGTTCCGTGGAAATTTTAGCTTGTTTATAGCGAAAAACTACCCAACGTGTAGGCTTCATTTTACAATTACACAATTTAGGATACTCTGGATGGACAGAAAGAGTACTTTACTGTAGATGTAAGTTTGGTTTCTTCTTGATTTTGTTTTGTTTTCCAAGCAAAGAGACATTTATGTGTGTGTTTATAATGCTAACCGTGAGTTTTTAGCCGCCAACGACGTCAAGGGGTCAATGCATTGATCATAAAAAAACCTGATTATCATAGATAAACAGTTTTTGACTTTCGGCTGAAAAAGCTGCGCGGAGAGGTGCATTTTTGACTTGAATTCTTTATTACTAAATGCAAATTTTAAGTGTAAAATGATTATTAACCGGTATCTACGATGTCTATTCGGCCATAAAAAGGTAATAACTCAAATACTGAGAGCATGCTAGAGCCGCTCTTTAAGGGTTTTAATAAACTAATCTTGAATGAATTATTGAATGCTGAATGAATGAATGAATGTATACATGGTTTCATGGATGAAGGGATGCATGGATAAAGGGTTGCATGGATGCATGGAAGCATGGGTGAAGGGATGCATGGATGCAAGGATGAAGGGATGCATGGATGAAGGGATGAATGAATGCATGGATGCATGGATGCATGGATGAAGGGATGCACGGATGAAGAAATGCATGGGTGAAGGGATGCTCACGTACGTACGGCATGAACACTGCGAGTTGAAGTGCGAACGACTGTAGTGTCATGTCAATGTCACGACCGGCGACTCAAACATACGTTATCAGTTTCTTTTACTGGTTCTCACTCTCTGCATCACTGTGCTAAAAAAAAACGGCTTGGTAACCAGCGATGCGACCATGCCCCAGTAAGCTGGTTCCAAATAGTCGACTGAGTGGTCCAACTATCATCAAGACAGCAGAGTTCGGATAAGTTAGTCGAACTATGGTCAACTGATAGTCCTTGCGCGAACTTGGCCATGGATGCATGGATGAAGGGATGCATGGGTGAAGGGATGCATGGATGAATCGATGCATGAATGAAGGGATGTATGGATGCATGGATGAAGGGATGCATGGATGAAGGGATGAAGGGATGCACGGATGCATGGATGAAGGGATGCATGGATGCATGGATGAAGGGATGCATGCATGGATGACGGGATGCATGGATGAAGGGATGCATGAGTGGAGGGATGCATGAGTGGAGGGATGCATGGATGAAGGGATGCATGAGTGGAGGGATGCATGGATGAATGGATGAATGGACGAATAAAATGACTGTTTATGAAGAGTATAAAGTTTTGTTATAATTGTACAATTTTCAGGTGACTGTAATTAACAGTCTTAATGCTTAAACATGTATACTTACAAAAAAAATTGTTGAATTTAAAACAGTGCTTTTAGGCTTAAGTTGCCAAAAGAGTAATTATAATATACAACACATTTCAGGATATTTTAACATCAAAGTTAAACATAGGTATTTCGAAATATAACCATCAGAGATGACATAATTATTTTTCTTTTCTTTTCCTTTTTTGGTGTTTTAACGAAATATTTTGTGATATTGTTGAGAGTTTAAAGTGCATTTGTTCAACTTGTATTTAAATATAAAATAATGTTATCAATTTATGCGACACATTCAATGTCTATCGACGCGTTGGTGATAAAGTCATTGAATTACGATTCGAGTGAGTTGTTTAATGATAATTGTCTTCGTGATTACAACCATATTATTAATTGACCTTTCTATAAAATAATAACTCGAAAAATCATACTCTCAAAAAGGCTAAAAAAGTTCAGAAAGTAGTCTTCGAAATTGTTAGATTAAGCAAACCTATAGTGATAATCAATTACACCTAAATTTAGTTTGAGACTCAACAGTTTATTGACTAAAAGCAAAATATTTACATTTTCAAAGTTAAACAAGATTTCTTTACATACATCAAGTCGGGATATTTGTAAGAAAAGTGGTTTGAAATTTCGAAGCCGGGAATAGACCCATAGCAAAAACAAATAAGTAAATTATTTTGTGTATAGTTTAAAGAATATTTGTTATTATTTGCTTACTCTACGAAATTTTACTAATTTGTTTTATCCTGAGCAATTAGGAGCTTTGTTTTAGTTGTTGACAGTATCGTCTTGTTGTCAGAATCACATCCAAGATACATTACTGCAACAACAATCAAAATAATGTTTTGTTAAAGATTAATTAATGCATTTTGAGAAGAACTATCAATTATTTCATTAAAGGTGTATTATAAATCCAAGAACACTTTTAACTGTCATAACCTGTCGAACCAGTTTATGTTTTTGTATTTTTGTGTGTTTCAACGCTACATAGGACCTTACAGAGTATTTCTTTGAAAAAGGGAATAATACAACAACAATAGCAGGACGTACCCCACAAACCCCATCCGTATGTGTGTATTTTTATGGATTTTGTTTGCTCACGTTTTACACCTGCCTATTTTGATTGATACAATCGAAAGAAGCAATTGCGATTTGGGGAATCTTAAAAAAAATATAACGTTAAGTGTATTCCAAGTGAAAAGGTGCTGAGGTATAAAGTTTATTATAAGAGAGCTTTTAGATTTAAAGGCATCGTACACGTTTGGTAATTTGGAATTTTTGTTTGTACAAAAAAGTTGTATATATATAATAAAAAAAACTAAAAAAAATTTCATTTCAAAGGGGGGGTGCGTTTTTGTGATTGCCGAAAATCTGGAGAGCGGTTATGTCCACGCAGAATATACACACTGAAAAAGCATTTACGTAACTATTCAAAATATTTTTGGGATAAATTTTAAAGTGATATATTTTTCCATAACCGCAGTCCTCCGAAGTAAAAAGTCTCTCAAAATGCATTATACTATCCAAAGCTGCTGTACTTCTTACCAAGTAAGTTTTTATTGCCATTAATTTTCAGAGTCATTACCAAACGTGTACGATGGATTAAACTGATCATTTCACAATATTTCAATGATCAATCAATCAATCATCAGGCATTTGTAGAGCGCCATCATTCTAGTTGCCTATTCCGAGGCGCTTAGCAAAGTGAAGGAAAAATTAAGACAAAAAGACTTCACAGAATTTCATGTGAAGATGACAACTGCAATGGACTAACTGTAAGCAGTTGAAGATCTGTAAGGAGTCAAGTGTACAGAGTTGATAGGGGAGATCATTCCACAGCTTTGGTACACATGAAACAAAGCTTCCATCACCTGATGAAGAATAAGATCTAGGATCTAGTTTGGTTGATGTTCTCAGAATGGGTCGAGGATCGTATGTACACAATGTGTATGAACAATTTCAATAACTCAAACCAAAACACGAGATGCATACCTGGATCTGCAGTCATGCTCTGCAGTGTAAATCCTCCCTTGTCGGAAGCCAGTATGTACCAAAAGCGAGCATCTGGTTGGATGCCTTTTCCTGTCATACACTTCGGAAATTCCTTCAAGGAACAGTAAAGAAAATATTATTGTTTTGAGTGAAGACAAGAGCCTCAGTTTCAATGACTGCCGGTGTGGCAGGAGATTCTGGCGAAGTGTCGGATAGCGCCCTCTTTTGACTCAACTGCCTTCAGCCCAGGTCAATTTACCGTATGGGGGACACACATCGGGGGACAAAATCTCCTATGACACCGGTGTGGCAGGAGAGTCTGTCCCACCGGAGATTCTGTGTCCCCCCATACGGTGAACTGTGTACACAATTTCTTCTTTAATTTAAGGGCGTCAAACACCATGCAATCCAGGGCTAAATCTTCAAGTTTTTTAGTTAACGCCTTATGGGGAGTTCGCATTAATGACATTAAAATGGGTGCCTTATAAGTTGTCGGTCAGCCTTTATATGATACTTCGTTTGGCAAAGACCTGCTGAAATTCCACTAAATTCCCTCCTTTTACCGTTCGAATGCGATTCTCGTGACGTGGTGCATTGAAATTTCGAGTCAATGCAAAACATGCATGAAAAGTAATACCAGAACTTCACAATATATTTGTGTAAATCTTAAAAGAAAGACTAGCTCAATACATTTCCAACGGGATTCTGATCATAACAACAAATAGTTTTAGTAGTGACGTGCTTAGCGTAATACTTTGACTATGTTTAATTTGTTTGTCTTCTTGTCGGATTTCTTTTATCACTAATCGCATACAGCGTAAAAACTATCTTCAATGGAATATTATATTCCTCGGTTTTCCTCCTAAAGGAACCAAAGCGGTTTTTGCAGTGTTACGAACTATTCCGGTTTACGGTGCTGTTCCACGTAATCTACTGTAAATGTTTGACAAACTGCCATGACAGGTAAATCTACTAGTGTTGCAAAAAACAAACCCCATCTATTATATACATCACTAGCAGTTAAAAGTCCCTTAATACTTAAGCCTTCGGGCTTCACTGCCGGGGGCCAAACCGGTTTTTGCAGTGTTACGGTTGATCCCGGTTTACGGTGCTGTTATACTCGAAATATACTTTAAATGTTTGACATACTTATGGCAGGTAAATCTACTAGTGATGGATTCAAACCAAAAAACACGTTTAATATCCATCACTAACAGTTGAATATCCCTTAATACTTAAGCCTTCAGGCTTCACTGCTGGGCAGCGTATCTAGACTCACCAACACTGTAGTAGTTTTCTTGTTTTTAGTTGTGGCTGGAGAAGACTTCTGTAAGGAAGAAGTTTTAAATAATATGCAATATTATTTTTACATAAGTCATGTAAATCTTTGGCTTTTTCCTTAGAGCTTTCTGTAATAACAATAATAATGGGATTATGATACCAATTTATATAGCACCTAAGTTTACGAGGTGCTGCGGCGCAAGTTCAGCAGCCACTGCCAGAAACACCGGGAGCAAACCCCTTCTTTTTGCGATAAGTGTAAATGGGTTCTTATACGTGCGTTACACAACACAGGGACTTACGACTATACGTTCAATCCGAAGGACGAAGCAATAATCAATGTCTTACTTAAGGATATAAGTTTAGTGTAAAGACTGGGACTCGAACTCCCACACTCTGTTGATTAGAAACACTAGACTTGTGGACAAGTCGTCACGGAGATACCGTACTGACGCGACTCTCTCCGCGAACCTCGCGATACGGCGATGTTCTTGCGAGACTGCTGGATCCCGCGAGACTACTGCTCTCGCGACTACGGTCCCAAATGGGGATTAGTCGGAGGCCAGCAGCCTCGTGCGAGAGCAGTAGTCTTGCGAGAGCAGCCTTCTATCGCGGAAAAGCTGAGCTAACGTTACGCTATAACCGCGACAATATTTTAACGACTTGTCCACACGTCTACAGAAACACAAGGTGGTTCTAAATGGTCATTTGCCGAGAGGTGTATAGGGACATTTTTCAAGATTGATGCTCAGACGTTTGGAAAATTTCACTGCTGTAGATGTGTTTTTATTTGGAGGGAGAATAACTCTCCGGGCCTTGGGACTCCCCATATTAAATTGAGCAGAGGATAACAGTTCAAGAGTCAATGGATAATTTTCCCTTTACTGTAAAAAAGCTGTGAGACTTCGTATTATTTTGTTTTGTTGTTGTTGAATATTTAGCATTTTGCACTGTATGCTACGGGAGTTATTTAGTGGGGGTGCATCCATAGAGGCTCTGACAGTGGCTATCTGCTGCCACCTAGCGTCCTGAAGTTTTCTATTACCACTTACCACAACTTTTTTGAACGACCTATAATATAAAGAATATGCTACAACAGCTCCTTTTTTTCTCTCCGGATCCGAATAATTGTATCGAAAGAACTTGCCTGTGGGACAATCAGAAAACGAAAATGAATAATGTGATTGTAGTGAAAAACCGAAAATTTTCTCAATAGTTTTTTAAATATTGTACAAATAATGTTGGATGTATATGAGTACAATGTAGCAGAATATAATCACGAGGTGAAAGCTGAACTGTTCCATTTCACGAGGCGAAGACCCCTTGCATACGACGTCACACTCTAAACCAGCGCCCTCACTGAGGCAAGGAAGGCAGATCGTTTCGCTCGGTGCGGCCCGCCCCCAACAGTCTCCTCAAAGACCGCTGGGATGTGTTGATGAGCTTGTACAAATTCTTGTTCAAGATGTAGTGACGGATGACTGGAACGATTGTATTGCAGTCGGCGCAATGCGCACAATTGCAATATGTACACGATGTGATAAAGCATTGAGGCTCCATGGAAAACTGTAAACCATCTTTTTAAAACCAAAGTAAGAAGAATGTCTATTTTTAGTACAAGGCAAAGAATGACAATAATTATTTGCAATGGACTTACGCAATAGCTTCATTATTTATTGACAATCAAATTTTGTGTAAACAGAAGAGATAGGGGGTCATTAAGACAGGGGGAATAGTCCAATGCGCATGTGTATATCGTCACCGACACCACGAATATTGACACACAATGTACACAAAACCTTCTTTTTTTAGTTTTCATTTGTTTACATGTTTAAACATTGTTAACCGAGACCTACAATTTCATGAAGTTTCAACGCTTTAGGAGCTTTACTTTTTTAGTTACGATAACTATTAGGCATTGCAACTTTGAACCAAAACTGACAATTTTCGTCGTCACATGACACCAAGGTTCAATTACCATTGCAACACGCGGCGCTCACCAACCTCGTGAAAAAATGTTTCCGCGAACCTAGCGTGTAGCGCACGCGTTGACCTACATTTTCATGAACTGACTCACATAGTGTATGGTGTCAGTTCGTAATAACGGAAAATGCCTGTTTGCGTTAATTTTCGACGCCACGAACTGCCACAAATCTTTCTTATTTGATTGCTTATAAAGTTAGGACAAAAAGCAGTAAAAGCACCATATAAGAAGTTCAAAGCAGCATGTCTCCGCTGTGAGAAAACAAGTGGAAAATACCCTGAAATTTGTAGGAAAACTTGATTTTAAAATGTGTTCAACTTTAGACGCCGTTTTGTGGCCGGTGTCACAATGTGTCAACCCATCCCAGCCACAGACATAAAATTATGATACATAGGTATTATATACCTCTGTGATCCTAGCCTTGTCCAAGGCTCTTAACGCAAGCACCCCGCTTTTGAATTCACCAGGTATAGCATAACAATACTGGTACGGCACTGCAGTACTTGATATACAGTATGCCGTGGGGTCAAAGCATGATTTTTCAACCTCGTACCAAAAAACGAGGCCGAAACAGAGCCTTGTTCCCACTGTAAAAAGGTCAGATTGTGGGCGGAGTTGCTTTATGCTAATATTTCCCGAAGGTGTATGCTCATTGGTTAATGTCTTGTTGATAAACAACGTTTGTTTTTAAAAAACCGGCAGGGTCGTGGCCGTGCGATAAAGGAACGAGCCGAAGGTGAGGTATTTTATCGCACGGCCACGACCCTGCAAGGTTTTAAACGAACGTTCAAGACCGAGTCATCACTCTTTTATTCCCATTCATAAATGCCCTTTTGTTATAAAAGTGTAATTATGTTGGAAAATCTATATAAACTTGTCTGTAAATTTTCAATTCCTGTCACGTTCTCGGGCTCCGTTTCGCGAAGGTTCAATTAGCGCGCGACACTCAACGGTTTTGCGTACGCGCGCACTAATAGAATGTACATTTAGTGCCGGTGTCAGATGCAATTGTGTCCGCCATGCAATACTGTCCGCTCCGGACACTTTTGCATACGCAATCGTGTCCGGGGCTATGCAAAACCGTCCGGCGGACATGTACATGTTTTGTGCGTGAGAGAGCGTTTCAATGCGCTAGTAGATCGATCTTTTTGTATTAATAGTGTGCAGCGACTGGTACCCAGAAGTCAGCTATATTTCGTAACGGTATTTCGCGTGCATTTTTCTCTGTGTCGCAGGGCATCCTTACTACATTTTTAGTCGATGAACGGAAACTTGTATCCAAAACTCAATAATTGAGTCGACCCCGCGCTATCATGAGAGATATTTTCAGAACTGAGAAGTCTCCCGAACACCCGAACAATCTACTCCGCGGTAGTAGAATTAAGCAAGACAGTTCTCTAAGAACAAACTCTGCCTGGCAAGTAGATACACACATGGTGTTACCGCAAACCAAATATATTGATACCTCACCATGCAATGCCTCAAATCCTATATGAGAGATATTATTATGTACATTGTCCATCAGGGGCCCGAGGTTGACAATTATCAGGGCGTTTAATTTACTGCAAGGACGGTTTTGCACGGGGGCGGACACGATTGCATATGCAATTGGTCCGGGCGGACACAATTGCATTATGCAGCAGCGTCCGGGCGGACACGATTGCATATGCAAAACCGTCCGGCGGACATTATTGCATATGCAATAATGTCCGCCGGATAGTATTGCATAGAGGACATAATTGCATGCGACACCGGCGGTATGTATTGATTGCGTTACGAGTAAATTAGCGCCGTCGTAAGCTTGCGCACCACGCGTAAACACTTCTAGCCGTGTGATTGGACGATTATCCGCCCAGTACAGGAAATGAAATGAATATTCAATATCCGATTCCAGCATACGTAATTTGCGCTTGAATCCCGGCGCAATGATAAAGAAAAACATAAGCTGCCGTTTACAGTGGGAGCAAGGCTCTGTTTCGGCTTCGTTTTTTGGTACGAGGTTGAAAAACCATGCTTCGACCCCACGGTATACTCTATATCAAGTGCTGCAGTAGTACCGTGCCAGTATTGTTATGCTACCTGGTGAATTTAAAGCGGGGTGCTTGCGTAAAGAGCCTTGGACAAGGCTACTGTGATCCCGGCGCCTTTGGATGAGGCGCTGGGACCGAGCAAGGCAGATCATTGGACGACAGCTGCTCTTGGTGCGTAAAAATGTGCGCGGGACCTCTCAGCGTACCAGCAGCGATGCGCGTGATGCAAATAGTCTATTGGCCCATCCTATGCACCGCGCGCTCATAAATAATGTGTGTTTTCCACTGTTTCATCGTCGTTTATATGGCGGCGGGATGACGTCAACACATAATGATCTATACGCTCTACTTACTGGATTGGTTGTAATCCTGGAAAACCAGTTGCTTGTCTCCATTAATCGTCAGGTACTTAGGGGGGATGCCATCATCGTCTTGAATATAAATGTTGTACGGATTGTCAGAAACATTTAGAAAATCATATGTTGAAGTGGAGGGGGTGAACTGGGTATCTGGCATTACATTTATATCATTTTCGAGGGTCTCGAGAACTACAACATCTGGAACACCGTCTGAGAACAGAATAAAACATCATGCATATAACTAATACAGTACAGATAAAGTACAAGGTAGCTAGGGGTGTCAATTCAGCATGTTCGTATTAAGGGGCAGTGACATACCAGTGGTGTGTGTGGGGGGGGGCGGGGGGCAGGGGCAGGAATCGACGCCTAAGAACCCTTGATGACTGGTTTGAAAGAAGTTGAAAATAATTTCTTCCAAAGACCTTTTGACATTGAATGGTGGATTTTGTTTCTTTGGTTTGTTTGCTTGTTTTTTGGACCGAATACTGCAACAGCTTTCGAACTTAAATGTTCTGACGAGCTTGTGCCGATTTAATGGAGCATTTATTTTTGAATGAATTAAATGATCCAATGTTACATTATGATGAAACTTGCCGGGAAACCAATGAACATTAATAGTTCAATGTAACCGTTTTAGTGACAATTTGCACATAAATATACTTATATATCTCACCTTTTGTGGTGATTTTGAAAATCTTCCAGATGAAGGTCTTTTTCCCGTCGTCTAACTTGCTTTCAACTCCCTGCAAAAAACAACAACACAACAACAGAAAACAAACATCCAATTAAAAAGAATGCACATCGTTGTTTTTGTAACAGTGTATTAATTTCAATCCACATGGTTTCAATCATTGATCTCTATTATAGTGAGAGATCAATGGTTTCAATAAACAAACTGTACAACTGCGCATGTGTCTTTAGACCCCTTGCATTGGCCGCCATCGCTGAAGTCAAACAATGGAAACATCTCGTCTCGTGGTAGAGAACATTGATCTCTATTATATAGACCTTTCTTTTGTTGATAAACAAACCGCGCTGGTTGGCATGGACGGCCGAATGTTAGCAAAACATTCAATCGTGTTAACAAAATTTGTGTGGAAATTCAACATTTCTGTAAATTTTCAATCAACCAAAAATACATACCATGATTGGTTGCTTTGTTTCCAACAAATTCAACACTATTTTTGAATTTTGTGTAACATTATTACAAACTGTGGCTATCTGCTTATGCTTTGCATTTATGGCTTTCCATAGTTTTCCAACCTCGGTTGGCAAAAACTCGGGCTGTGACGTTGCAAAAGAAAGGTCTATAGACTGTGCAGGTCTCGCGCATATTTGAACTTCCGGGACCATTGTGGTCCCAACCATAATGGAGATTTACGTGGGCAAGATTTTGTTTTGTCAATAATTTTAGTTTAACGTGGTTTATGACCATGAACAATATATATGTTGTTGGGAATGTTATACTTAGTGATAAAAAATAGGAAAGTAAAATCAATTCAACAATATAACCAAGAAAACCCGAGAATTAAACTTGACCTCAGCTTCCGGTTACTGCAAAAAATTAAGAATTTTGTTCTCACCTCCGATCAGAAAACTTATGAAAATGCTTGTTTTTGCTGCGCGATGATAATCGCCAGATGCTGTAATTGCAACGTAAAACCTTTTCATAGCAGTCTATGGTTGTTGAGGTGTCATTATCCTCTATAAACTGCGCCAAGCGTTCATTTTACGCCGGTGTGACCTTCGCGAATCCGCGAAAGTGGTTTCTGAAAAGTTAAGACCAAATAAGCATCCTTGTCCCAGAGCTTTAATTTTGTTTCAATAATAATTAACACATTATTTTTGTATTTATTATAAAAACGAAAACTGATTTTATAAACATGTAATGAGTATTTTTGTTGTTCAGATTTTGTCAATGAATATAATTTAAAACAAAGATTTGATTTGAGAGAAAAAAATGTTCTTCGTTTGACGTGTTTTCTCGTTCCGATACGCGTGAGACTTGCACAGTCTATTGACTGGATAGAACACGTTGCGCCGCCATGCATCAACGCGCGCGTATTTTCAAGATGATTTGAAAATTGAAACGCGGGGTCGTCACACCATTCTGCACGCAACGCAAACATATGAAGTTTCGTGCCGGAGCAAATTTATTTGCAACAAAATTGACTCACTTTTACTTAGTTTTATAACAAGATGTGAAAGTAATCTAAATAAAATCCAAAGGTTCACACACAGCAATGGTGAACTATTGCGCAGTTATCGGGTGTCGGAACGCCACACGCACAGATGTTCAGAAAATTTGAATTTTCATTCACCAAGTAAGTGTTTTAGTCTGTATTGATTATCTGCTTAACGTTATACTTTGACTATGTTTAACACTAGTCTTTTGTCTTCTTGCCGGATCTGTTTGATCACTGTAAGATCCTAATCGCATATATACAATATCTTAAATGGAATAGATTCCTACGCATGTGTATTTTATCCAGCAAACTCCTCTGTTTTAAGGAGGTGATCATCAGACGTACGTAAACCTTACACTGGATAGGCCTAGACATTTTGTTTTAGGTTTCATCTTTTCATGTACGTTTATGCGTGAGCAAGTCCCTTGCGCGTGCGTGTTTTCACTTGTGAACCGTCTAGAGCGACTACACTGCGTGCCGCATCGTGAATCATTGAACGTGTACAAACGCGCCCGACGTGTCCTATCCAGTCAATATAATAGAGATCAATGGTAGAGAAGCACTGAAAATCAACGCTGATTGGCTCACCAAAAGATACTGCTTTACGCACACGCTTGTTAAAAAAATGCGATCGCTTTTATGGGGCGCTTGTCGGGCAACGCTTTGTCAAAATGCAAGTGTTTTGACCATTGATCTCTAGTTTTGGTTATGACGTCAGAAACAGTTATTGGTTGGTTAAAGCCGCCAAAACACACCCATGGTCAGCCTAAAATGCATACAGTTTTAGACACAGACATACCTATAGACGGACAGCAGTTAAACTGAAACCGTGGTCGGAAGTAAAGGCGCGTCAACATTTTGTGTTCACGTTTAGGCGTAGCCTCGAGGTAGTGCTCCCGTTTTTGTGTTTGACCAGATGGTTGATTTTAAAATAATTTATGCATTTTTAGGAAAACCCTTAAATAAAGAAATTTACGGAAGATTAATTTGCAAAGCAAATACATTACATTTCTCATTTCCAAACATGATTTTTGCGCGTACGGAAGGTAAAATTAATTTTGTGGCCACTCGCCAACAACTTACGAGCAAAGGCCGATGTGGTGTAAAGTTTGTCCTACTGATTTCGACTCGACTAAAAAAAAAAATATTTTACAAGCTCTTATATAATGCGCTTTACATTAGTGCCCTGGTCATTGGGCCAATAACACTCCTTTAATCTTTCTCAGCTCCCTGGGGAGTATACAGCCCTGGGATGCCGGGCGCTCAAAAGGCTTTTTCAAACACAATATTAACCTCTACCCTCGCAGGTACCCATTTATACCCCTGGGTGAAGAGAAGCAAGTTAAGTTAGTTAAGTGTCTTGCTCAAGGACACAAGTGAATTGAGAGGGATTCGAACCCACACTCTGATGACTTAACCACCAGAACTTGCATTCGATGCTCTTAACCGCTCCGCCATGACAAAATAAGTTAATAAAGGAAACTGCATTCGTATTTTTTCGTCGAGTTTTGTTTATTATGAACTGTCGCTTGAGGGCGCTATACTTAGCGACCGCTTTCTGATAAACGCTTCAGAAACTGTACTTTTCGATAGCATTTAACTGGTTAAAAAAGTTATCTAAACAACTAAATTGTGCACTGATACTGCTTAGAGTTACTGATCGGCGTTTAGGGTGAGTGTTATAGAAGTGTAATGTTGGATGAGACTTACAGTAGTTTCGTAGTATTAAAGATAATTCCAACGTTTGTTCTGCTCACTTGAGAAGTGGTTCTTATAGTGTATTTGATACATGCACTTGGTGCAAGTCAAAGTTCAAAGGTTAAATGTTGGATGTTGTAAATCCGTTTTATAGGGTTTTAAGTTACAATTTCTGCTTTATGTAAGAATTTATGAATATTCTAGAGCAAGTATCATCGAGGCCAGGATTTGTTTACTGTAAATCAGTTGTGCATGATCTTATTGATTTAAAGGTGATTGTAGTTTCAGGGTAAATCTAGTAAGTAGTATACATGGCAGGTTCCTGTATTTAGAATGTTTTCCTTATTTTTGTTTAGGGGATTATCGTTTTGATTACTGAACTGTATGCTGTTTAACTGGACTGAACTATTGTTGCTGTATACTGTTACTTTTCTGCTAGTTGTATCCGGTCACAGTAGTAATTAATGTTTCCGTTTAAAAAAACCGTTTATGTTTCGTGTTAAGACTGTTTAGCAGTACTCTGAGATATGGAATGTACATTCATTCATGTACTTGGATTTTTTTTTTTTTTTTTTTTGCAGAATTGAATGCTGATTTATTATTAAAATCTTTATACACTAAAACCGGGTGCGACTCCATTCTTAAATCATCTGGCCTTCCACGTTGTTTGAATGACTTTTGCTGATTTTAGGGGGGAGGAAATCGTACGGAAAATGTAACCAAAGTAAATATAGGCCTATAGGCCTACAGGACTTTCACTTTCTAAGCTTTCGTGTCGTTTCCAATGTGTGGAAAAGAAAGTCACCTTTTCACCTGAACATTTTAAGATAACACTTCATGAACATTCCATGGCCGATTGCCAATGTTGGGCATTGAGGTTCAACAGTTAAAACGTCGTTTTTACAACTCAATGTTCGGGGAAATAATTCAAGGCTGAACTAGCTCGAACTTCGGCCGGCCTTGCACGCCTTCGGCACGTCTTGCGTACACTGCGTATGCACACTAAACAACCGCATAATCAGTAGTACGTTGTAAACGTTGACCTCAATATAATAGAGATCAATGACCAGAAAGTGTGTGACGAACGTCTTTTGAGATACCGAACGATAATTCCTTCTACTTTTATCGTTTTGCAAACATGGAGAAAGTTTACACAAGAAAGCAGAGAAACAGCAAACAAGGGACGAAAGAAAAGGTATCTAGTTATTGATTTAACACTGTTTCAAAGACTGTTGGTGAATCACCCTAAAAACACAATTTAGATGTTATCATCTCCCCGCTCGCCCATTGCTTTGTACGTTGTTTCGCTTGCGTTTTCACGGATTTTGCCCATGGTTTTGGGTATAGTCAATGTCACAGAAAACCCAGTATTTAAATTTTATATTGAATTTTCATTTCCCTTCTTTGCATGTATTTACATATCTCTCTTTTATCTATTGTAAATGTACCCAGCCTGGTCTAGTGCCAGAACCCAGTGTCCATGATTGAATAGTCAATGTACTTTGTATAAATCCAATAGCACCCTCACCCAGGTTTGTATGGTCTCAGGCTCAGGGTCCAGTAGCCTAATTTGCATATGATAGGGGTAAGTTTGATTGGTCTGGTGTGCTGTGTGATGGAACAGAGTGTATGCAAAGGAGATGGAAATAGGGGGCGAGAGCAATTGAGTTGTGGTGGGATAGTGAACCCATTCCTTCCTAGAGCTTGTGTTGGATGCACACGCCCTGTTTTTGCTGTGCTGCTGCATACAAATTGAAGATTTCCTGAGAGAAATTTGTGAAAATCCAACCTGGAATTGGCTGCACCAGCTTTGCAAGCTCTTACAATTTTATTAGCTGCTGTAGGCTTCAAGCCTCATTTTTTTTACCAGCTTGGAAAGGGAGGGAGACAGGTTGGACGACAGATTTTCAATCATGGCCCGTATCAAAGGTGTAGTTGTGACGCTAGAGTGCGAACTGGAATCCGCTGATCCAGCAGTGGCCCGCTTGTTTAAAGTCTTTGAAAATCGTCACACAGAGAGGAAGACGACTTAGTGTAGTAGGAAATGCTCAATGCAGGAATTGAACGAGTTCTGGTGAAACAAAGCACCGCTGTGAGACGGACCTAGCCTACTGACTCTTGTACTCTTGAGGTACAAATTACCAAGTGAAACGGAAAGACAAGGAAGTACAGTAGACCCGATGTCGCTATTCGTCAAGCAGTGGTTAGGTTTTCAAACCATAGAGTTCTCTATGTTCAAACCCATTACTGAATCGCTAGTTTGATTTGATTGCACAGAGTGAAGTACTACAAATACTAAAAAATATTCTCAGTGTAACCTCATTTGGTCGACCAGTTGGTAGTGATAATTAGGTTTTCGAATTAGCTGTTCTATTCATACTTACCTCAAGCTTGAGACCTAACTAATTGTGGGAATTATTGATGTAAATTGCTGTATATAGTTAAACAATAAATCTATAGTGTAGCCTGAGAAATTCTCCGAGTTTTATTCAGTGTATTATGAAACACTAGAATAGGACTAGGTTTGTTCTGACAGTCGGGTGCTGTCAAAATTACAGTATCCAGACGTTGATTTCCATAGGCGCTGTCAGTCTATAGGTATATAATGTCTTTGGTTTTAGACATGTCGAAAGATCAAAGAAGAATGAGAGGGGGTCAGTTGCTTTATGACTTGATTCGTCTTTTGACAGCGCGCTCTGCGAAGTGTCTAACACAGAATGGATCAACCACAGGACTAATTAAAATATCCAATATATTTGGATATTTCAAAGTCACACTTCCAGGGGTTACGATCGAGCAAGGCATTCTAGGAAAGAAACAAATGGCGCGGCGAGATTGTACCCGCTGGGAACGAGGTTGTGGAAACATGCGCACGTGTACGCGCGACGCAAAACTCTTCATTGACCTAAGTGGGGGCGCAGTCTGGGCTTGTGACGTCATTGCAAGGGGTCTATGGCCACGTTTGAAGAAACAATAATGATTTGTTGACACGTTTTATAATGGATTAACGCTCATTTCTGGCTTATTTCGATTGCTCCCATCGTAATAAGCAGCGATGATTATGTAGAATATTATTCCTCGACTTTGATTGTATACTAAAGATCATTGGATGACTATATTATAGTCCTGGTATGAACTTTAAGCTTCAAGATTGGAAATCATATTCCCGATGATTATCAATAATAATCTGTATACACTGTGTTTAAAAAAAGAATTGTCCTGCGGTTTCAAGAATCGAGGACTCACCATGAAGTAGTTAAACTCTTTGTAGTCAAGAAGGTCTTTCAGCAACTGCTTTAAGTCCACATTGTAAATGTCGATGGAATTCGCCATGACTAACAAATCACCGGATCTGATGTAATAAATTTAAGCAGAAACGATACCAATTACGTCTGATGTAATGATTGTGTCGGACAAGTTGAAAAAATGTTGTTTTTTACCCTAAACAGTAAAGGATAAACTAAAATAACAATAATAGGTCTCAGCAGTTTAATTTTCTTTTAAAATATCAAAAAAATCTTTTGTAATTAAAGTGACATCTGTGTATGTTTTTTTTCTTTTTTCTTTCTTTCTTGTTTAGCTTCTACCCTTTCTCTTCCCGATAGGAAAGCCGCTTTAAGACGAATCTTCTTTTGTTTGTGCCTTGACTGCAGACCATAAACTTTGTTTACAAAACAGACTGACCTTGTACATTCCAGGGCATTTCCTGGCAGGCAAGATGCTATATTTGTCATTATGGAAAACTTTGCGTCATATTTTCAACATAATTTCAAGAACAAAATAACAACTGCACACGTTTTAAGATGTACCCTCCTTTCTTCATATCAAAAGTTAAATAAGATTTAATGTTTTTTTCCATTGAGCTGTGTACAAATCATGCCTGCGTGAAGTCCTGTCGTTGTGGCTCTTTTGTAAACATGTGATGTCACACGTTAGCATTAAGTCAAGGGTTGCATGGCATTCAGTACCCTGCAGTTCTTTTGTAAACACGTGATGTCACACCACACTATTAGCATTAAGTCGAGGGGTGCATGGCACCCATACGGTATATCCACCCTCCAGTATATACAAAGACACAACGCGAAGTGGCGAAACAGCCAATTGCCGATAAAATCACATAAAACTCACCGGAACCCAGTTTTGTAAGCCAGTCCACCCTCTCGAACATCCTTGAGAACAAACCCTCCGTCTTTTTTCTCTATGTTCATCCCAAAGTCCACACCAGTCTCCGGATTGTGGAGGAACACTTTGTGCCCATCACCGTCGTCCTCCTTTTTAGTAGGAAAACAGCAGAATCAGAGGGTATTTTGTAACTTCAGAAAGAAGAAAAACAATCTAAAAACGAAGGTATGCGTGTTCATCAAGAACCCATTGTAATTATTTAGAACACCCAGCCCGCTCGACCACTCAAGCTGACGCAGATTTCGAATTCCACCGACCTGAGCTTTGCTTTCCATGCCTCACGTGTTTAAACTCTACATCAGAATTCATTTAAAGACCACAAACTTGCATTTCATATAACTATCTGCTACTCTTTGTCCAGGTGCCCAGAACGGAGTTTATTGGGACTTTACGCGTTGAGGGGCATTCTTCTCCTTCTAACACAATTTTTACATATTTCACCTCCCCCTACTAACTCTCCCCTCCCCACCCAACTCTCCCACCCAACCCAAGCCAACCCCACCCCCATCCCCACCAAACTCTCCAACCCAACCCAACCCATCCCAGCCAACCCTCCCACCAAACCCAACCCTCCCCAACCCACCTATTGCCCGACCACTTTACCAAACCCTCCCAAACCCAACCAACCCTCCCAACCCCCTACCCACCCAACCCCCACCTCCACAAACCCTCCCACCCCACCTAACCATTCGCATTCCACCCACTCAACCCCAACCCCCGATTTGACTCGAAAATTTAGATTGGAATTTTAAGTATGTAAACTTTCATACACATCCGAGAAAGAACTTTCACAAGGTTTCATATTAAGATTTTTTGATACAAAAAATTGATAAACCGTAAGTAAGTGTGAGTTAATTAAGAAAATTTTTGTCTGGATCCCGATATTATTTCACGTCTATTAGCCATGTACAAATAATTTTGCATGTTACTCGTATTTTGTGCATTTTCCGCGGCATAGCTGAAAGTTTCTGCATGTATGTTTTTTCCGTTTTGAAACAACTTCATCTGTCAAAGTTCGTTCTGAGAAGGAAAACATATTTCGCCGAAAAAAGGGTAATGCAACTTCAAAGGGTTTAATGGGATAATGTAAAAATCATTGCAACAACAGATCAATAAACACGGCATGAAACTTACAGGTTGGTTTGCTGCCCTCTCTGTTCTTCGGTTGTCAGTTTTTCCTTCCTCAGCCATGTGGTCAGCGCCTGTACATGACAGAACCATAAAATTGTTTTATGCTCACTCAATAAAATGTGGTGACTTTTAAACTTCTGAACATAAACCTCCAACTTCAAAACACGTTTTGTCTGAAGCAATTTCTAGAGTTAAAGGTCATTTGTCAACATAATGCTGATTTATAGGCAACATTATCAAGAAAGATACAATGAAAATCACATGTGAAAGTTTCAGAGGAATAGTGTCTACTTGTTGAGAAAACAGCAACAACTGTCAAGGTATTTTCATCAAGAAGTCGAATCCATCCGGTTTTGACAGCGGGTACCATCGAATCTCTGGCCGCAGCATTCGACATTGATTTTGAATCAACACGGTTACTTCAGACCAAATCATTTCGCAGGATGCTTACTACCACTCCCATCTTGATAAGTATATAGACCTAGGCTTTCGGATAGACATTACACAATTTGTTCCGGGTCATAACCAAAGTATGACCCTACCTTTAGAAACATAGGTGTAATCCTAGAATCTATTTCGCCATGTTTTGAAATTCCAAATCCAAAATTGAAGTTAAGGTACCAGAGAGGTCTCTTATAGAGTGCCAATCCACTGAACCGTAAATTAGAGCGAAGAGCGGTCGTTCTCGTCTCTCAGGGGCCACACACAGAACAACTTAAAAGGTATATACAGGATTCGTATACAAACATCATTGTTAATTTCTAGTATGAAAGCTTACTGATTATTAGGTTCATACTATAACCTATTTTTGTGTGTGAAATATTCCCCTCTGAAATGAAGTCATATCCGAGAAAACTGTATCTGAAAACCTATAACAAAAACCGCAACAACTGATTTCGGTTGTTACATTCAAAATTAAGGACAATATTGTGTTGAGACATGCTCAAAATAAATGTGCATGCTTTTTCACTATTTTCTTCTGACTCACACAACGGATTAAACCCAAGTTTCCACAGGCTAGTTATTCCATGTATATTGTTGATCACACAAAACATGACCCCCCTGTGTGCAACTATTCAGCTCTACCAATCCTGTACAACACCTTTAAAGCCTCTGAGTGATGCTAATCAAACATCCATTTACCAATTACCCCCCCCCCCCACCACCCCGCCCGCAAGGTTTTTTTTCCTAGACGAACTTTTTGTCCCCATACGGGAAATTAACGTGGGCTGGAGGAGGATGATTCAAAAGAGGGCGCTATCAAAAGAAGTTTGTACACAGTTCGCCGAATGGGGGGACAAAAAGTTCGTAGGAAAAGAAATATCGCCCCCCCCCCCCGCCAGCAAACATCAAGCATACATACCCCTCTGCTGCCTTCTTTTCTTTGTAGACATCGAACCACCCATGCCCCCGTTAGCGCTGTATCAGTTAACTGAAATAGTCAAGAGTGGAATCCACATAAAATTCATTCACATTACAAAGGAGTGATGATGATTTTGATTTGTCAGCCACTGTCAATCCACTGCAGGCTGAAGGCCTCAGCGCGTTGACTCCAAAAAGTCTTTTGTACTTGTGCTCTCTATACCATTCGTTCCCATGGCATCCAGTGATTGATTGTTTAGCCCCAATGGTTTTCTAGCTAAATGCCAATGCCCTCTATTGCATTCAGAGCCTTTATGGTCTATAAGCAAAAAGTAGTTAGAACGTTTGTGATATATTCTCCTTACTTGTGTCCGTTTTATGAAAAGGAAAAAAAAAAACCGTCAGTTGTTAAAGATAAGGGAAGCGTGTGAATGTGCGAAGCCTACCACGTCGTGGGATCGAGGGCCCACCCAGGGGCCCCAAAAGTTGACGTTGCATAGCTCAATCGTGTGCATTCTGAACCTAATGGAATGAGTATAGACCGATCCATACGCGCAAGTGCTGCATGCTGCCATGGCTGCGCTGCCATTGCTGGGGCGCTGGCAGCGCAATGTTTTGTACACGAAGACAATGGAAAACCCACTGTCCGTTTTACTTTTTATGCGAAATAAGTGTCTTCCTCAATGATTTACACACTTTCCCTGACAGGACTGCATGACAAAATTATGTAAAATATACTATTTAAATTTTGAAACTAAACAGAAAGCGATTACTGAAATTCTGTCAAAAAACCTTGCCGATGTAACACATTTCAAACCCGACCGTGCAGTTTCCGCGTCTATCACACTTTCACTATTGCCTGTGCCGTTTTCAGGATTCAGTTTCTGTTTAGTTGTAAATATTTATGGTCAGTGTTCTATACCTCATTATGTCATGCAGTCCTATCAGGGAAATTGTGTAAATCGTTGAGAAATACACCTTTTAAATTTAAAAAGAAGACGATTTTAGGCCGTGTCAGAATTGGCGGCTACAGCTACGGCTACGGCTAGATTTCCGCGTCATCTATACTATAACGATCGTTAAATCGCCATCTTGGATTAGAAGCGCGCCATCTTGGAATTAGAAGCGCGCCATCTTGGGATTAGAAGCGCGCCATCTTGGGATTAGAAGCGCGCCATCTTTTCACGTCGACTGGCGCCCGCACCCTGCTGGATTGGTGCGTCCTGGGGTCAATGTCGGGGTACCCGTCGGTTGGGGTCTGCGTTGGTGTTTCGACGTGTAGCCGCGGATACCCGCACTGGTCGGCCATAATTGGGTGTCGGGGTACCCGTCGCGTTGGTGTTTCGACGTGTAGCCGCGATTGTGTGCAACGGTAGCCGGATACCCGCACTGGGCGGCCGTTATTGGGTGTGTTTTTGTTCTGGAGGGCCGTGGGTTGGGGTCTGCGTTGGTGTTTCGACGTGTAGCCGCGATTGTGTGCAACGGTAGCCGGATACCCGCACTGGGCGGCCGTTATTGGGTGTGTTTTTGTTCTAGAAACTATAATTATGGAAGTAGTTCATGGTGATGACAGCTACATTTAGGGTCTACATTCTATGTGCGGCAACAAAATGTCCTCATTTTCCAAAATATCAAGAGTGAACATAATGATACGCGGCTGTAACCAATCACTGTTACGACGTGTTACGGTGTTTCGGCAGTGAAACCAAAACAGTTCTTGGTATAGGGTTCTTTTGTGCGGCGGGGTATGGCCGATAGACGAAGAAAGAATATACCACAAACGTTCTTCAATTGGCTATAATTCATACAGAACGAATAGTGCACAGAGAATGAATACATTTAGAAACAATTGACATTATAGAGGGTTCTTTTGTGCGGCGGGGTATGGCCGATAGACGAAGAAAGAACATACCACAAACGTTCTTCAATTGGCTATAATTCATACAGAACGAATAGTGCACAGAGAATGAATACACTGTTAAAAATGTCCGTAAATTTACGGACTCCGTAAAGTGAAATGTTCCGTATTTTCGCCGTAATTTTACGGACTTTCCGTAAATTAAATATTAATTATGCAAATAAGCGTAATTGCAATCAACCACATTTGCCCAAACACCTACACATAATATAATACATGTAAGTACATACTGTTATTTCCCCCACAACCGTGTACACATGTACAAACTCATGTTAAGGGTTTTTTATTTTACGGAATTAAAAAACTTTTCCGGTAATAGAGCTGCAGGAATACGGAACTATATTTTTGTTCTGGTGTTCCGACGTCTCCCCGCGAAAGCTGCATCAATCAATGGACACCCGCATTGGTCGGCCCTTGCGTGTTTCACCCGTCAGGCATGTTTTTTTTCTTGCGGCACTAGGGTAGTCTGTATAGCGGAGCTTGCGTGAGGGTTTAATGATTAATGTGTGTGGTGACTTTGTGATAAATCTGGCATATTCAAAACATAAACTGGGGGTTTTGCCATTTCTTAAATTTGCGTTTGCTGTTTTGCATTTTTGTGCATTCTGGGAATTTTCGCCTGCATGCCGGACACCGCTTACTGGGGTCGGCACTGGTGTTCCAACGTCTCCCCGCGAGTATGTGCAACGGCATACTAATATAGCGTACAGGCCAGGCGGAGTACCATTTTAAAAGCATTGTGGAAAGTTTGCTAATCTGCAAGTCTTTAAAGTTCATATTTTTAAACTGTTAACAATAATTATTAAACGTGGCAGTTTATTAAAGGGAAGGTATACGTTTGGTAATCACACTCTTCAAATTAATGGCAATACAAAACTTACTTGGTTAGAAGTACAGCAGCTTTCGATAGAATAAAACATTTTGAGAATCAATTTACTTCGGAGTACAGTGGTTTCTGGAAAAAGATATCAGTTTCTATCACCCAAAATTTGAATCTGAGAAGCGTTTCTGTCAGAACCACTTCTCAGATTGTGTTATTCAATTGCGGATTATTCTTCCTACCGCTCCAATTTCGGCGATATCTCAAAAACGCTACCACCTATTGAAATGAATGTTCACAGAACAGGTTCATTTTTAACTACAGAATTTCATTTTTGCTTGTTCTACGAATTTACTGCTTCAGTTTCTCTATTTTCGCCGGAAATTAACTAAGAATGGAAGTATACAGCTGTGAAAAAAGAATCACTGGTTTCTTTCAATGAATTGTAAAATTATTGCAATATATTTTACATTTAAATTCTGTTTTTAGGGCCACCATCTTTTAAGATTAAAACATTCTATAAATTTTGAATCAATTTGATGCACACATGCTCGTTTTTTTGTTGAAGTAAAATAAACAACAAGTAAAAAGTACAGACCAACGCTTCAATATTCATAACAGTTATCGTAAGTTTATTTTCTGTAAAGCATGAGCTTCAATTGTTAAAAACTGACAACAAATGGCTTCCTTCATTAATTTTTTATGTTTAAACCCTTTAGTTATCGTGAATATTACGCCCGTTTTTAAATTGTGTAAACGCGGCCTTCTTCAACGAAATTGTTTAATGTCTATACAATGAATACTAATAAACTGCACATTTTTAATTATTGTGACTAAAATTACAGATCTTTTGCTTGGAAAGTAAGTTCCTTGTGCTACTTTTCTAAATACAAGTTTTGAAAGCATTACAATTATTTTACAGTGAGCTGTCACTACGCCCACGGGATATAACACAATTATATGCAATTAGTACTACTGTGTGTAACTGCCAGGGGCCAATTTAATGGCCCCGTAAATCGTATGAATCTATGGGCCTTAATTTCGCAATAAGCATAGAGTCATGAAACTTCTGTTGCTGTTGGGTCGACCGAGCAGGCGAGGGATACAAAATTCTATCCCAAGTCCTGTCATGACAGCTAGCAGCTAGGCGAGGGATACAAAATTCTATCCCAAGTCCTGTCATGACGGCTAGCAGGCGAGGGATACAAAATTCTATCCCAAGTCCTATGGGCTAGCAGGCGAGGTATACAAAATTCTATCCCAAGTCCTGTCATGACGGCAAGCAGGCGAGGGATACAAAATTCTATCCCAAGTCCTGTCATGACGGCTAGCAGGCGAGGGGTATACAAAATTCTATCCCAAGTCCTGTCCGTCATGACGGCAGGCGAGGGATACAAAATTCTATCCCAAGTCCTGTCATGACGGCAAGCAGGCGAGGGATACAAAATTCTATCCCAAGTCCTGTCCTATCGGGCTACGAGCAGGCGAGGGATACAAAATTCTATCCCGCCAAGCCCTGTCATGACGGCTATCTAGCAGGCGAGGGATACAAAATTCTATCCCAAGTCCTGCCATGACGGCTAGCAGGCGAGGGATACAAAATTATATCCCAAGTCCTATCGGGCTAGCAGGCGAGGGATACAAAATTATATCCCAAGTCCTATCGGGCTAGCAGGCGAGGGATACAAAATTCTATCCCAAGTCCTGTCATGACGGGCTAGCAGGCGAGGGATACAAAATTCTATCCCAAGTCCTGTCCGTCATGACGGCAGGCGAGGGATACAGAATTCTATCCCAAGTCCTGTCATGACGGCTAGCAGGCGAGGGATACAAAATTCTATCCCAAGTCCTGTCCGTCATGACGGCAGGCGAGGGATACACAATTCTATCCCAAGTCCTATGGGCTAGCAGGCGAGAGATACAAAATTCTATCCCAAAGTCCTGTCATGACGGGCTAGCATGCGAGAGATACAAAATTCTATCCCAAGTCCTGTCATGACGGCCAGCATGAAAGGACTTGGGATAATGTTGCATCCCTCCGTGCTGCTGGGTCGAAATGGGAAGGGATTGTACAGCCTTGTTGTCATGACGGCCACTATATATTCAGGCAGTGTTTTTATTAGGCGCAGGCATTGCAGGGTCGAGCTAGCTGCTCAAAACCATAGTGACGAAAAAGGAATAATGGCAGAATCCGAATTGGCAGCTACGGATACGGCTGCGGGAACGGCTATGGCTGGATCACC
This sequence comes from Plazaster borealis, assembly GCA_021014325.1. Taxonomy (NCBI): domain Eukaryota; kingdom Metazoa; phylum Echinodermata; class Asteroidea; order Forcipulatida; family Labidiasteridae; genus Plazaster; species Plazaster borealis. The sequence continues at coordinate 4,513,454 of CM037458.1, forward strand.
GTGTCACAACAGACGTTGTAGGACGACCTTAGCAACGCGCTTATCAACAACGGAGCTTTTAAACGTATTAACCTTTGACCTTTGGCTGGTCTCGCACAAAATCATGGGTTTGTACGCGCATAGCAGCGCTACCTAGAAAATGTGATACAATGCGCGCTCATTATTTGGCACGTGTGTGTACGGACTCCGAGACAGTTCAACACGTGAGTTATGTACTGATTTTTGACTGACATGTGACATTTGACATTTGACTGGCATTTCTGCCCGTGATTCGCCAACTACCCCACTAACTAAACCAACGAACAAGTATCAAAGTTTGCACAACACCACTTCAAAGACACAATTGAAAGTGAAGTACTCGTGGCAAAGGCAAAAGGTAGGTCATGTCATGTACAAATATTTTTACAAGGAGTAGGCCAGTTAGTTACTGGGTGTGGGTCTAATTGCAAATGTCGGCTACGCTAGAGTAGAGTGTACCATGGAGGAAGGAAAGTGTACGTAGTGTTTTGCCATTCATAAATAGTACTAGTTGTAGCAGGCTAGGTCCTCCGTTATTTATTAGGTTTGCTGACAACAAACTCAGAACTAAAATTAAATAGGCTACACCAAAGTAAAGTATAGTTTTTAGGCCAGCTTTACATACAGCCACTTGTCACAGGATGCACGTTTGCGTGGTTGGTGGGACATGATAATTCTCCGACTCATCATCTTGGCCCAATTTTATAGAGCTGCTTAAGCACAAAAACTAGCTAAGCACAACAAAATTATGCTTACCAGAAAAAGGTTACCAGCTAAAAAACCATTTCACATGCAGCATAAGTGACTGGTATCCAGCTTATTTTTGCTTAGCAGAAACTTTTTAAGCAATATTTTCTGCTTATAAGCAGCTCTATAAAATTGGGCCCAGATCATAAACATGATGAGGGTCATTCCGTCCGTGTCAAATCAACCATGGAGGAACCAATCTGAAAATTGTTTCGTCGGGTCACCTCTTGGATTTGGCTTAAATTCATTTTAAATACTCATCTAGAGGTATAATGAACACATGCAAACAAAACATTTCCAACTCCAAGTCGTTTCGGAATTAAGGTCCCTCAAAATGCGCGCAACTCGCGCCGTTGAATATTTTTGCGTTTTGTAATATGTTTTAGAACGCCTTTGAAATAAGATACAAAGCTGTAATTGGTACCTAGGCCGGTGACTTTCACCCAAATATCTCAAATTTGGCCTCAAATTCAAAACAAGTGTATCTCATCCCCCTTTCTTTCTGCAGGCTGCTGAAAACACTAAATTAATCTGCTGAAATTTTTGTTTTCCAATTTCAGACCCTCGTCGTACATAATTGAAAATCAGAAAGCTTGATTTGCTTATGATTGTTATGCTATATGTGGTTACCCCCAAGCAATGATAGAGCTAGTTTTTATTATTTTAATACAATTTTTGCAAGGTCCCAAAGTTGGTTCCATTTACAAAATACTGAAAAAACACCAAAATTCTCTGTGACATCATCATTAAATTTACACCATATGTATACAAGTCTAATCTACATCTGGACTAAATTTACTTTTTGGAGACTCATCTCCTTTATGGTGAGGCAACATTTTGAAATTGGGTTATTTTGCCCATTTTCGATTGTCACAGCAATGCTTAAGTATATTATTCTTTATTTAATGCTTGACCTTGAGACCCACAGTGAGACCCCCGCCCCCCTTCCTCCTGAACCTCTACTTAGGGAGCCCACGGGTAGACTCAACAAGTGTGACGATTATCTTGTTGACTTTCAACTATCGTAATCATTACCACTCTAGAGTGGTTTAGAGTAATATAGTAATATTAATTTTACAATAGTAGTATTAATTAATATTACTATTTTTCAAAACAGTTTTCTAACGTTTGGCTAGGACTAGGTCTTGCTGTCAGACTGTACTACTCTAGTCATCTAGTACGTAGCAGTACTCGTAATAAGTAGTGGTAGTTATAACTTATAGTATTACAAACTTAAACTAGGATTAATTAGCATTACATTTCGGATAGTCAGACAGACATGAGATAAGACTAAGCAGATTTGGCAATAAATGCACACAATTAATTAAGTAACGTGTGGTTTATTTCCACATATGTGATTGTGATCAGCTCAAGGGAGCCAAGTCATCTTCCCATCAGTGCACATTTCCATGGGGTCTTAACTCATGAGTGAGTCAACGGTATGTTGGGTCTCAAGGTCAAGCATTAAATAAAGAATAATCTGCTAGGCGCTAGTCGGTACACGATACCTCTCCAGTACCAATGTTGTGTGCTGATCGAATTCCCTATTCGTAGCCCTGGCCTAGACATAGCCCATAGCTAGGCGGATCTATGTTCCAGGGTGTCGAACCCCCATTTTTTGCGTGTTTTGTTTAAATGTTTTTGTAGGCCTAGGCTAGGATCTGATGTTTTTTAAAATTTTGGTTGGCATCACTATCACTATCAGACTGCTTTATTTATTTTATGTAGGCATATTTGAAAATAAATTGGAAAGTAACAGAACAAATTAAGAAGAAAGCTTAAAATTTGTTCTTATTCTTCTGTAGGAAAGATGAGTGAAGTGAGACGTCTGGTGATGAATGCTGTCTGATTTTCATCCATCTCAACAGCTACGCAGTTACGGCCCTCAAGGAGGCATGCAGTAATGCACGTTCCTGCAATAAAGTTGAAATGTGCTGAATTGTAAGGTTTGACAGTCACTTTTAATTATAAATTAGCTTGGTCTTTTATGGGAAAGGCGAGCATGACATTGATTGAAAGAGCCATAAAAATACTGGTGCTATGTAAAAAAATGAAAAAAATAATCCAGGTGTAAGGTTAAAATTTCATAATCATTGTCCCTTTATAAACCTCCATATGATAACATAGTAAAAAGAGAAACTTATACATTATTTGATTGATTATTACTGGTAGTGGTATGCCCTTTGGTTTTAATTTTTCTCTTAATACTTATTCAAGAACAGGAACAGCACAAAAGCATATATTGAGGAAAAGGAAATAGTTTGGAGGTTAAAAAAAGCATTGTACAAAAGCAAACAATATTTTCTTGTTTATGAACCTCTTGCCATTGCAACTCACTTGTAGGATCATTTTTAGACATGGGTTTGATAGTGTAAAGTGTGTTTTATGTTTCAAAGTTAGTATAAAGTGTGTTTTTATGTTTCAAAGTGATGGCACTGTATGCAACTGTGTGTGCTTTTACCTGTCCCACTACAGGCATCAAGTACCCAGCCATCTGTTGGTGACATTGACGTGATGATGTCCTGAAGCAGCTGCATGGGTTTCTGGTGAACATTGACAGGCTCTCCAGCATCTGTCTTGGCCAAGGTCCATGGCTCTTTCACATCAAAGAAGTTTGACCTTGGTTTGTTTAGTTGATCCTTGGAAAGTCTTCCACTAGCTGCCCAATAGCCACAAACAAGTGCTCCTACATCTTGCTGTAGTGACAGACCTTGCACAGAGTGACCTTGCAGACTCCCTGGGATCATTAAGCAAAATGATTGTTACCCACAAAGGTTAGCAGCACTATTCATTTGTTCCTTACTTGGGCCCTTTGTATTAAGTAAAGGGCACTGCCATTAGAATCAGAAAGACTATGGAACATTTAGGCCAAGTAAAAACAAAACAAAACAAAACATTCTTGTCCAGGCTTTTTTGAAAAAAGAAGGAGGAGGCCCCCTTTGAACTCAATCAGGGCTGATACTTCACTCACAGAAGCAACAAAGGCAATTGCCTTTTGTGCCCTTTGAAATTTTCTAATAGAAATTATTATTTCCTCACAGAGGTGACCTTTTCCAATGTCAAATTGCCTTGGTCTCATACCAGAACAAAATATCAGGTCTGCAATAAATTTATTGATGTCAATGTAACTGGTCATGCACTCAACTTTGCCAATTTAAAATGGACTCCCACCAAAGAACTGCAGTCAATGATTGTTAAATCAAACAATTGAAATGGGCCATTTCCAAGCCAATAAGTTGTAGTATAAACTGTTTGATTATACATGCCAGATTGTAGGCATTTGCTCAATATGTTTAAGATTTTTTTATTTAGATGTTTATGTGTACAATACCTTTTTGATAAAATCCATAATCCACCTTGCAGAAAGTCTCTGAGGTCAGCACACGGTAGATCTCTGCCTGTTTGCCCACATCGCAAATACACACCAAATTGTAATTGTTCAGTGTTGATAGCTGCATATTGATGAACCGGAGCATGATGCAAAACTTCTGAAGGTCAGTAACTGTCCAGTTCTTGAACACGACCAAACATATTAAAACAGTGTATATTTTTAAGGCAATTGTATCTCTATTTGGAAAAGTTTGGACACATTAACAGCAGACAGACTTTATAATTTTACATTGTTAGCCCCACTCTTAGTGTGTGAATTATGTTTGAAGCAATGGAGTAACCCGGTATGCATGAAATATTGGAATAAAATTATTTGAGCCATTGTTTTTTGTCGGGCAGTTTTGTATGTCAATAGTTAATTCCAAAAAGAACAAAAACAGAGTGAATTTATTGACAATAAACCTCAAACCTTTGGCACATACATGTACTCATGAAACTTCAGCTCAGATGAGCTCGAGTATAAGCAAACAGTTTTTATTCACCAATCCCCCTACAAATGGCTATGTCAGCTCCCTTACAGTGACAAAGGTTTAAACCACCAAGGCACCATAGTATATAGGTGTTAAACCAAAGAACTAATATTTATTTACCTCTGGAAAATCAAGAATTGCAAGGCCAAATCCTGAAAACTTCTCTGTTTTCTGCTGGATAATGGCATCATCCAGCTTGAGAATGTCCATGTTTATGATGTAGCCCTTGCATGTTCCATTTGGACCAATGAACACGTTTGCCACCTGGCTGTCATGATGAGGATTGGCGTCAGTGGTTTGCCTTGCTGCCTTAGCGTATGCCACAAGAGCTGCAGGCCTATTGCCATACTGGAAATTGTGTTTCATGAAGGCAGAAAGTCTATCTCTTGAAGTGTGGTGTGGGTACTTTTCCTGTGCCTCGTCCCAGGTTTTGAGGTTTACCTCGCGAAGGAAGGCTTCCTGGATTAGCTGTGGATATGCTTGTGATTTATTGGGAATTAGCACTAATTCATACATACCTCACCTCTCATTAAGTTTAGAGGGTCTAAAGACTCTGTGTGGCTATATTTCAGAAATGTGAACTTCAGAAAATTATTCTGCCTAAATACATAAAACCCAAATTATAGAATTCATATGAAATTTTTCAGAATGTTTGAGAACTCCAGCTGGCATGGAGCATTGCAGATTTGTTTTTCAGATGCTTCAATTTATTTGCATACCTTGAGCTTATGCAAAACCTTTGCTTCACATTTGAAGGAAGATACATCAATCTCTCCATTTTTCAGTTGCTGTAGGATTTCTGTCTGACTTGTTTTCTCCAGCATTACAAAATGCCTGAACACATTTTGTTTTATGTCTGCTTTTCCAGTGTGCCGCTGTGATTGGTCAAGTCTCTGGCCCTTCAACTCCCCATTTTCTGCTAGTTTCAGCACTTCCTCCATGGTACTAGACACATCATTGTCTAACTCAGCAAGGTGCAGCAGGATAGAGATATTGGCCTTGCCCTAAAAAAGAATAAGGTGTGTAAAAACGTTGTTAATTAAAATGACAGACAATTAATATGAATTGATTTTTCATTTCACCATGTAAACTTGTATCCCAAGTGAAAAGACACATTGTTCCTCATTGGTTGATACAAATGTTACTAATGATCAATCCCCATTATTATGTGCCAATCCACTTGAATATCCTTTTTTCCATGTAGCAGTTTTTTAAGGGGCCACCCATATGATTTGTCTTATTATTGGTTGAGAGTGCTTCACATGATTCGTGTTAGGTCATTAGCAACTGAAAGACTAATTCATTGAAAACCGTCTGCTGAGTGGTACCTAACGCAGTAAACTTGGATCAATGGTTCCCCCTAAGTGCAGATGCGTGCATTATGCCTGCTTGCAGTCATTTAACAAAATCAGTAATCATGAGAATTACCTTATCCTTTAAGATCATGCTGCACATTTTTCTTCGTTCTTCTTTGGGGAAATTCTTGCAGAAGTCTTCCTGTATTAAGCATGATTTTATAAATAAGCATTACGGCTTTGCTGTGTATGGCTCATTTAAATGTCATATCAAAAATTGGCCAACAGATGAGCGTTTTTATTTTCTGGGCAGCAAGGTATGTGTTAAATGTTTACTTTTAATAAAAACTGTTGAAAAACTAGATCAATGAATTGTGCTACACACCTTGTCTTTCAGGGTCATCAGCTTGTGGAAATCATTGGTTTGGTTGTGTCTATGAGAGAGCCACATTGCCAAATCATGAGACAGATCCCCATAAACCACACACCAGCGGGTCACTAGGGATGGATCTTGATCACGCAGTTGTTTGGACACAGTAACAAGATGTTGGCCTCCGAGGACATTGTACTCATAGTCATTTACCTGAGATAATGCGAAGTGTAAGTTACAGTATTTTCCAATATTTGTATGTTCTCAATTTCATTATAATAATAAATTAGTGTGAAGGAGTCCCCCCCCAAAAAAAGTTATTGAATTAATTAATTTTGTTTTGCATGTTCCTTTTCCAATCACGATAAACCTAACACTTTTTTCTTTTATGTAACTCAATTTGGAAATCTTTTCAAAACCCTACTAAGAAAAAAATCTTACCTGATCCTACTTATGGGGTTAGCTCTAAGTGTATTACTTAGGATTTCTCGCTTACTAGAAATGTAGAATTAGACTTGTTGTGTCTGGGGGTTACTATCCTTTTCCCATTGTGGATGTAGAATGGTTTGGTACATTTTTAATGGATATTTATTTTGTGTTATTTTCATACCATTTCTGCTTGGAACTGTTCTCTTGTAGTGTCCTGCACAACAACACAAACCGGCTGGTAGGCCTCATCAGCAAAGTGTTCCATTTCCTTCTTTAGTTTACCTACAAAGACATCATCGATGGACCTAATTTGCTCCCCTATCTTGAGCTGATCCACATTGATCTGGAAATGGCCTATAATTAAGGTAAACATTGAACCAGTAAAATAAAAAAGTCAACCAGTCCTGCAGTTTAGTGGTATTTGAACCATGTATAATTACATTCCTTGGGGTCATCCTGGAAAAAACCCAATAAGAGACATGATTTGTTCTGGTTTTTCAAAACTCTTGTCTGTTAAGTATAAATAATAAGGCACCTAGTCAAGTCAAATTACCCTGAAAAGTGAGCCCTGATTAGGCATAACCTACAAGACATAAGACACTTTGATCTTACATTTACTGTTTCATGTGATGTGAGCAATTTATTTAGTTGACAACAAGTTAAAACAAACAAATACATAGTAAATTTATTAGTATATGATAATTGAACTTCAGTAGTGTTGCTTCACTTCTTTCTCAAAATCAGGTTCCTGTGCCGTTTTCAGCTTCTTTTTAGGTGGTCTGGAGCTGTCATGGTTTCGTTCCTGTGAACTGAATTTCAAAATAGAAAGAATGCGATTATTTACATTAATTATAAATCATCAGACAAACTCAATTAGTTTAATACTAGGAGACTTTTGAGCATTACTTTTCCTCTATTTTGACCCTAATGCTATGGTTGTTTGCTTAATGAGAACTGTGTATGAACAATGTTCAGAAGTAGCAACAAAGACTAGATTAATTGTATTGTGTACACAGTTTCTTGTTTTCCACACTATAACTGGTTTACATGTAGTTGCAGTGCAATTTATTTATTTTAATTTTATTTTAAATCCTTGGACAATGGACATGACTATGAGATATAAAATTTACAATTTAAAAAATTATTGTTTGGAATATCTCATTTGGAAATCGAGATTGTTATGATTTTTTTGTATGGAATTAAAACATGTGTTATACCTATCTTGTGTAGATGAGCCGAAAGAAGTCCCTGGCTGGAAGTCATCGTCATCTCCATCAACGCTCTCCATTTCATCATCAGTGGATGTTGATGTGTCTACAGGACTGGGAATGACCAACTCATTGTACCTCTTCACAAAACTAGCTACATTGCTGGTGGTGGACTTAAACATCCTGCTGAAAGATGTCCTGTTCCACTCAAACGATTTTCTGGGCAGAGCTTGGGCTTTGTCTGTTTTCCCGCTGAAATGGAACTGTACCAAATACTGGAAACTTAACAAATTTATTTAAAAACAGTTTTCTCAACGATTGCAAAATTTGGCCTGTTGGGGTACGGAATAACATCCCATGATGGAGAAAAAAAAATGTTTTCGTCAAATGTCATGGTTAGGCCTAATCTGCAGATTTCTGTTGAAACTTATCCAAAATTGTTCTGATTATGACCTAGGCCTACCTAGTATCTGCCTATGAAGTCTAACTCTAAATAAGGGTGGGTGGTGGGTGCCTATCTCTACTCTGATCTCAGTGAGTTGGTTATCGCCTATTTCTGGGCCTCATTCTGATATGTTGTACCCCCCAAACCCCCCCCCCCAAAAAAAAACAAAACAAAACAAAACAAAACAAAAACAAAACAAAAACAAAAACAAAAAAAACAAACAAACAAACAAAAACCAAAAACCCCAACACAAAAAAAACACCCCAAAACAAACAAAAAACCCAAAACAAAACAACAAAACACAAAAGAAACAACACATAATAATAATCACATAAATTATCCTTTGGTACTCACCAGCAACATATCTGTTGGGCCCTTTTCTTTATCTGGCAATGCTGTGACAGATTTCACAAAGCCAACTTCATGAGATGTACTGCCACCAGATGAACCTGATGTTCTGTACTGTCGCAGTCTTCCAATTCCAGTACCTTTTCCCTTCCTTGGATCACTGACATAAACGAAGACATTGCCACTACCACCCTCCTTCGTCAGCCACCACAGCTTTCCAGCAGGCATTTTATTCAATTGGGACTTATCAATAGATCTAGGCCTATCGTTTCTTTACTGTCAATAATTAGGCCTACTACTGCTCTTATCAAGCTGTTTGTGCTTAATGAACTTAGTAAAACTTTTTAACTTTGCCGCGCCCTCGCTAACGCGACGGGATCAACCAAATAAAATTAGGGAATGCAGTTTGTAAGCAGTTTATTTTGCGGAAAATAAATTAGATATTTGTTTATTTGTTGCATTTCAGAATGAATAAAAAGTGTGTTTTATTGTTCATGTTGGTCTTTTTTGCCCCAACACATTCTTCTAATACATTTATTGTGTCAAGATAATAAGCAAAAACCGAATTGTTTACCCTCGCAAAAAATAGTATTACCCGTGCAGAAGAATCACATTTGCTTATGCAATATGCATGACCCTATGGAAATTTTGTCCAATCATATTCCATGCGAGCGGTGCGATTTTAATATGCATAAGCTTATCAGGATTTTGGCCCAATCAAATTGCTTAATTTTAACACGAACTTTTGCCTAGCGCGGGCCGCCGGATCATCGGAGGAGCTTGACACACACAAAGTACACAAGATGGTCTGCACAGCACTGCACGTTGTATACATTATGGATCCGTGAAATTGAACGTGGATTTTGGAGGTAAGATTACATTTCTGATGATTTTGTTATTCAAGTATAGTTTTAGGTGTCGGCAGAACATATCCAACATGTCCAACACAGCTTTCGTGAAGATAAATGTGGAAAATGGGTTTGCAGTTTCATCAATGATGTTGGCCAAAAAGGCAACGTTCGTCATGTTCGTTATAAACTTAGGCCATCCATTTCCACGGTTAACGTTTTTTCATGAATCATGGTCGTTATGCACGACTCCTCGATCCGTTGTGTACCATCATCATTCAAGGAAATCAGGCTTTAAAGAAATCACTATGACTTTCAAATGGTGAGCTATGCTTGCTTAAAGTGAGTAATGTAAATGATGTAAAACTTTGTCCATAATCGCGCTGTCAACTCAAACAGTACTGTAATAATAATATCATATGTTTTCGATCGACATGTATTGTTCGATCCCCCATTTTCATTCCCGTTTTAACCGCAAGACGGGACGAGATTCACTCATGGCGACCATCTATGAATGGTCTGTGTTCTGAAATCCTCACTGTGTGCTATCTATCAATATAAATGTTTTCAATCATCGGTCCTCAAAATTATATAAATAAGTTTAAATTTTGGTAGGCTAGAAATGTAGTTGAAATTTTGGTAGCCATGAGAGAGGCTGCTAAAATACAACGGCTTTTTGAGTAGGCCTATATGCACAACTCAAATATTCACTCTCCGTGTAAACACGTCGGCTTAACAATTGTTTACTATCTAAACAGCCGTTGACTTAACAACGGAAGAGGCTAAGAGGTTTCACATACGGTGAAAATCGTTCGAAAACTGGTACTAAACTAATTTTTTGGAAAGGCTATCATACTTTATGGTAAATTGTGGCTTATTTGCAACAAGAAAAGTGATACTCCCTAGAGTTGGTCCCAATATGTGAAATTTCCGGCCCTGGGCCCTGGCTCACACACATGGACTAACTCTCAGCTTAGTGAAATGATCAAAAACAAGGTGCATGCATCTACCGTGAAAATGAACATGTAATGCTGTATAGGTGGACAATCTTTCGGAACGACGACTGCAATTTCAAGTACTTCAACAACAGTTCATGAACTGAAAGGGTCTTGTTAAAGCTCCAGGTGGGACTAGATGGTAACAAGAAATTCATTTAGTTTCTTACTGTGAGTGTTAGCATAATGTTAGTTTTTCCGAACAATTTGCCCCTTACAGAATTAGTTAGATCGAAAACCGATAGTTTTGATCATGACACCACTGTCAGGATAATTATTATAATTTTTGTTTGTATAGACCTGCTTTCATTCATGGTCAAAAGTCAATGTGTTTGATGGAGTAAACAAAATAGTCTTTACTTCAGAGTGTCTCCTTTCTTTCTATTGATTGCAGCATGACTATGAATGAGTGACTGACTATAGTGGTACTCCTCGTGAGTAACATTCAACAATGGCTGAATCATTAAATGGGAGTGATGAACTTCAGTCCTCGGTCTCTGATGATTTAATCGTTGGCCTACAGTCTTCCCCATACAACAGCGATTTACACTCGGTAGCATCATTCAGTAGTACCAGCAGCGGTCATGATGTTACACCCAACACTAACAGACCACGAAACTTCAAGCTCCCAGAGAAAAATTTCCAGAACATGGTCGGATTAAGCAATGAGGCTTACTCCATTCAATGCTGTAAGGACAACTGTGTGTTGGACTTTTCACCACGTGAAATATACCAGCTTCAACACTGTTTCCTACAGAAGAGTGAAGCCGGACAGAAGAGCTATTTATTAGCATTCTTCAGTGACCATGCTACTTCAGCCATTGATGAAGCTGATCCACTGGAAGATCCCCCAAAGAAGCGAAGTTGTATTGAAACATCCGCAGGCACAATGATACAGAAGAATTTCATCTTGAAGGGGCGCCCCGTTTGTGACGTAGCTCTGTGCCTAGGACAAGGTGTCTCAAAATACAAACTCCACCAAGCCAAGACATCTTTTGTATCGGGTCACAAAAACTCAGCACATGGAAATACAGGAAAAACCAGTCTGAGGTATGATTAAAATGCCATTATTGCTAAGGCCCAGGACCAATTTCATAGAGATGCTTATAAGCACAAAAAGTAGCTAAGCATATCAAAATTATTCTTACCAGAATAAGATACCAGCCAAAATACCATGTCACATGTACAATCTGTGACTGGTATCCTGCTTATTATTGCCTGTGAAAGTTGTATACTGTTCTGCTTTTAAAGCAGCTCTATGAAATTAGGCCCTGCAGTTCATACTTCCTGGGAATGAAAACAGCGCATCATGATTGTCGACGTCACAGAAATTTGCTTTGCATTCGCATGAAGTATGAACCGGTTTTTTTACGCTGCATGGATGCAAACACTTATGCTTCCAAAAATGTACTATTGTGTTATTTTTAGCAACTCGGCTTATAAAACAACTGTCAGCTGCTTGACCTGAATAGTAAGTTTTACCTGAACCTAGTTGTTGTAAGCAGTCAATATTATTCAAATGAATGTTTAAAATACAATCATTTGACCAGTTTATGTCCATATCACGCAGGAGAAAAACAACAGAGGCAGTAGCTTGGATGAAGTTTTTCCTTGAGAGGGTGGGAGATTACATGCCACACAACAACAAGATCTATGTACCACCAGCTTATAACTTCAAAATCCTATATGACCGCATGCAGAAGGATTTCAATGCGAGAGGTGTAGTTGACCTGATTTGCTATGGACATTTCACAAAAATTCTGCACACAAGACTTCCTGACTTTGTACTTGGAAAGGTAAGCTGGCGAGAATTGTTTTTTGGTTTTTTTTTTACTTGATTTTAGTATTTGTATAATCCATCTGTTGTTATCTGAGTGAGTATCAATGTACTTATGTAACTCACAAATATCAGATAGTGTAAGCTAGCTTAACCCCTTTAAAACAACACTTTTCGAGTCCACCCCGCTATAAATCATTATCATGACTATTACATTTTTGATTGCAGTAGTATTTTTTGTACATTTTAGTAAAAATATTCTCTTTGTGTTCTGAAAAATAATCTATTTCACCAAAATTGAAATTGATCCATAGCACCCGTGATGTGGGCTAATTTTGTATTAGTACATCAGACGAAGACAAACACACTAAGAAAGTACTATTTCCTTAGCAAACATCAACAATTTCATTAATATCAACTGAAGTGTCCCCTTATCAACCATCAACCTTTCCATTATCAACCATCCCATTGGCAAAAATCACCTTTCAGTCAAGTACAACAAAGTAACGTCACTTTTGAGTAACGCAAATTTGTTATTGCTCTCTGTCAAAAGTTGTTTTTTTTACCACTACTCTACAAAATCAATTCTGCTGCCATCTTGAAGTAGGTCACTTTGCGGCCGTGAACCAATAAATACTTTGGTTCATGTTTGGTCAGAACAGTGACCTCATCGCAACACGACCAAACTGGCCAAAACGAGTCGCGAAAACATGTCTTTGCAATACCTGAATAAGTTACACCACATCAGCAGGGCTTGAATTTTACACTGGACCACTGGCCCGAGGCCAGTAGTGTCAGAGCAGTAAACTCATGACCGGACAAGTCTGATGGTCTTGTGTTTTTCAATTGAATAACAATACCTCACTGTCTAAAATCTGAACAACAACAAATTATGTTGAAATGCTGACTTTGGGTCTGATAAATTACCTTTCAATTCTGTGAGTAATCAAGTATACATGTGTACTTAAAACCATTAAGACAAAAGAGATAATTCTTCTCTTACACATGCTAGTGCTTGTTCATATAAAAGCAGTTAAATGCATGTTAAACTGTGTCAGCAAGTGTTTTTTTCTCATTTTGAATCTAGTCTTGTAAACAAATGTCTGGTCTGTAGTAAATATTTTAGGGATCACCTCATATTTCTAGTTTAATCACATCTCTATTCTTTAATCAACAATGGGTTTTTGTTTTGTTTTTATTCATAAAGGTAAGCACTTTCACTAAGTGTACTGTGTGTACCAACCTGAAAGAGCAGAAACAGACAGCATTATCCTCTGAAGAATTGGAAGCTATCAATAAGATAAAGACAATGCACATAAAGCATGTTGAGTAAGTGTTCATGTAGTGTTATAATGTTTTATTGTATGTTGACTGTCCCTTTAACCATTTCTGTTAGTTCATTTAAATCTTTATTCTTATAAAATTTGAGTGCCCTCAACAACAATTTTTGTGGGCGCTCAGTTCTGAAGTTAATTTTGTAAATAAGGGATGGCACTTTAACTTCCAGGGACGATGTCCTTTTAAGGAAGTTTTCGAATTTTACAAACATGAGAGTCTGTTGCTTTAAAGGTCTCAAAAGTCTCCCTTATTGTCATCAAGCTCAGTTACCACTCCTGAGATTGATTGGGCTTATATTGATCTGCGAGTGAAGAACATAGAAGTAGAGGAGGCAAAAATTAGAAAGTGATTACATGGACAATGTGGTGGCAATAAACCATCGTTAAAAAAAAACATGAAAGTGCGGAGCCCCTAAAGGGACATTCTAAACGATAATAATAATCTGTTACACATGATATAATTATCTTGTGTTCACAACATAATGGGGGGGGGGGGTGTTCTCAGGAAGCTTCTGGTGGAAATCCACCTGTACACAACAGATTACATGGACTAGAGCATGAAGGCAGAATAGAGTAGGGTGCGAGTCATATTGAATTATTTAAACAGGCCTATATTATTTAGGCCGTACCAGTGTAATTATGTCGTGCGCATAAGATATTTTAAATTATTTTTAAATTTACCTTATTAGGGGCTCAATATTCAAGTACTTAAATTGTTGGTTTTTTCTGTCACAAAATTTTAGGTTGTCGAGAACACACTATTATGAAACCCGAGAACGTGCACGCAGGGATCCATCTGCCGAAAATACTATAATTATAGATGGCATGGACCAGTCAAAGACTAACCTACCCAGTATCCTCATAGAGGACAAGACTACTAAAGCTTCCCCGCGATTGAAAACACACATAACCGGTAAGTCATTTTGTTTAGGGCAATTGTTATTCCTAGTTTTACATCAATGATCTACCAAACAGATTATCATTTACAAGACTCTTTGCTGATAACTTTATTTTGTACCGTGAAGTAAAATCTTCAGAATATTGTTTCTTTCTAAACTAATTGTGATGAGGGATTTGATTCAAATTTGTATGTTCAATGTTGATTTAGGTGCATTGTTCCATACTGATGTGCCAGGTGGTATGAAGGCATATGCTTTTACTGACATTCACAGTGTTCCCCATGGTAGCAACTTGACAATGCACGTCCTCCTACAGCTTATTGTTGAGAACTCCACAAAAAAAGGGAAGAAACTTAATGTACAGGTAATTAGCTTTGCTGATTCTTGATATTGCTGTAGAAGAAAACAGCACCGAGGCCATGGATTTTAAAGGTTAAAAGCAATGATTGAATGGCTATACCTCATCTTTGTTCAAGTATGTGTATGTGTCTTGGCTGCAAGATTTGTAAATATTTCAATTATAATTTATTTACATTTTCTTGTCTAGATGGATAACTGCTTTCGTGAGAACAAAAATCGTTTCTTACTGGGCCTCGGCTTCCTCCTTGTGCAGATTGGTGTGTATGAAAGAGTAAGTACATTTTTAGATCTGTATGCACTCTGAACATGTGATTTGAATAAATAATTCCTAAACTAATGAGGACCATTTGACAGCTCTCAAACCCCTACTGATAAATTACCAGGCAGATCTTAGGACATCACAGTTACCCCCTAAATAATATTGAAACATTTTCCCTTTATATATTACAGGTTGACTTTAATTTCCTCCCTGTTGGTCACACTCATGAGGATGTTGATCAGTTCTTTAGTAGGATTGCCGAGAAGCTTCGCTTCAACAATGTCTACACACTGGATGGTAAGTATCATTATTCAGGTCTACAGACAACTGAATGTGAATGTGTATTTCCATGACATTGTTATTTTAATCTGAGTAAAATATTCCCAAAAGGCTGAGACTTTTTTTCAATTTTTGTTTTTAAACAACTGTATTTATTTGCCATAAAATAAGTGTCTGTATTGATGATTAACTAAATTATTTTGTATTCTTTCTTACTCTTCAGATCTGCATAATGTCATTCAAAAGTCTTTCACCCCAAAGGTTCAGGTGTCCCACATATATGGACCAGAAATATATAACATCAAGGTGTGGCTGTCTCCGTATATCGAAGAAATTGGGAACCATTCAAAACCCCACCATTTCAGGTTTTGCAAGGTGGATGGCAAAACACAGATGTACTACAGAAAGTGGTCCTGTGATCCTTGGCGTCCAAATGACATAGAAGACCCTGATCCTGATGTACCTGAAGCCATGGGAACAAATGACGGCCTGACACTTTTAAAGGTAAAAAGAAAAACTTTATTAACTAATAATCAGCATTAAGATTCTATTTTGATTGAAACTTCCTTCACATTTGTTTGTGTCAACCGTCTTGTTTACTGTTCTTTTTAACTGCGTCCTATGTCTTTAAAAGTTATATACATTGTTTGTCTTGTTTTTGTTTGTCTGTTTTGTTTTTTGTCCAAGAATTTGATGATGGTTTTTTTTCACTGATGACTTATTATCTTGAACAATGTGTAGGACCAGCCAGATATCAGCATTCCCCCGGTCAGAGTCACTCCATCTTTGGATAAGCTTGACCCAGCTTTGCCAAATTTTGTGCATATGTTCGGAAGAAGGTTGCCAGCTGCAGCAAAGACATGGTGGATGTCCTTTCTAAGAACCCTAGATGACAAATACACCAAGGTTGGTATTTGCATTCCACATGTTCATATCAACGGCATTCAAATTCACCAAACTCATTGCAAATTACAAAGAATCGCAGGGTATATTTTGCATAATTATTTGTATGGTGATGTCACACTTTGCTTAGCAATTATGATTGATTCATGCATCTGCTAAACTTGTTGATTAATCTGAACGCTTTGTGAAATCAACGGCTGTTTTTCAATATTTGGTAAAACTTGTCCATCAGGGTTCATAAGTGTACCTTTGAAAAATCCTCTCATTTCTCAAAAAAAAAAAATCTAAAAATAGTTGTTTACTTTTTTTTACATTACTTTACATGTAATTTTTCTACTTTCTAAATCCTAAGATAATTGTACTGATAAAAATTATTTGTTCTTTGTCTCTGTACAGTCAAGTGATGACATGGACCAATGGCCACTAGAAGTCCTTTTACAAAGGTCTTCAGAAACAGAAAGTCCTCCCCATCAATTCCCATACCTTGACAGCATCGAAGAAGATATTCTCCAGGATTGCCCAGAGGTAACTTGAAAATTACAATTTGAAGAAGTGGCCACCCTTGTCACAATGTCTAAAGAAATTGTCAGGACCCTGAGCAGTTGCAACCATAGAGCTGTATAGAATAATGGTTCTAAATCTAAGGTTAAAACACATCTGTGAGCCATAAATCATGAGAGACACCCTGTGGTTTTGATGATTACCCTTTTGTTATGCATTACATCACTTGCAGATTTTCATTGTTACCAGTAAGGCCTGCTAAACTAACATTTTCTAAAAAAGGAGAACAAAAGAAACATTGTGCACTATTATAGTAACCTCTTGGAAATGTGTGTATCTGCAGTAAGTGAAACGTTTATGCATTGTAGTCATGATAAACAAGCACTCAATTCAATGTCAAAGAGTCCCTCTTTAAGGATACATCTTTTAAACAAGTATCACATCACATATCTTGGCCTTTGCTGAGATGACATGATAATACAAACAGTTCAGCATCTGAACAATCTTACCACTACTAGATGGGTTGTAGATGCTGGATTTTTTGTCACAATTTCTATTCAATAGATTTTCATTTGTTTTATATAGCCAGTAAAAGTTGGAGAATGATGGCAGATTATTATAATATAAATTTACATAGCACCTGTTGCACTTAAACAAATTGTTTTTTAAACAGGCAAAATCTGTGAAGAAAACATCTTTGAATAAGACCAAGACCCTGGCAGGGGCAAACACTTGCTCACGATAATGAAGTGCGCATGGGTTTTTTACATGGAGTACAGGATACACAGGACATGTCCCAATCATCTTTTAAAACAAACCTGGATTGGGCAACTACCAAAACATGAACCCCAAGACCTGAAAAAATACTTGAACTTGGTACAGATTGTTAAAGATTAATCTTATACAATGCAATATTTATTATTGTTTTTGTTTTTTATTCCTTTTGTGTCTTCACTCAGGTTATTATTGGATCAAACCGTAAGAAACGTGCTGTCACCAGGGTTGAAGATTTTTCCTCTATGTCACCAGGAATGACAGTCGCTGTTTATGTGAAAGATAAGCCGACTAAACCACAGATCGGTCGGCTACTTCAAATTGAGGACAACTGGATCGAAATTCATTGGTACTCTGGGCAATGGAGTACTTCCCAAAAACCTAGCTACTCAGGTGTTGGTAAAAATCGAAAACCAGTAACTGATTGGCTCGACGAAAAATGTGCACTTTTGTGGGATTTCGCATTGACATCCAAAAATAGTGCATTAACAAAAGCAACACAGCTGGAGTTAAAAGTGCGGTATAATGAAATTGAGCAAATTGTCGTCAGCTCAGAGCTGGAAGGTTTTAACTGACATTTGAATCTCTATTTAGCGTAGCGCGGTTTTCTTGCTAGTTTCTATAATTATTAAAGGCACAGTACACGTTTGGTAATTACTCAAAATATATATAAGCATAAAAACTGACTTGGTAACGAGCAACAGAGAGCTGCTGATAGTATAACACATTGTGAGAAACGACTCCCTCTGAAGTAACGTAGTTTTTGAGAAAGAGGTAATTTCTCACTAAAATAATAAAAACTTCTTGTAAGAAGTTTTTATTCCTAACTGAAAGCACACCAATTTGTACAACAAGGGTGTATTTTATTCATCATTTTCTTGCAACTTCAATGACCAATTGAGCCCAAAATTTCCCAGGCTTGTTATTTTATGCATATGTTGGGATACACCAAATGAGAACGCTGGTCTTTGACAATTACCAACATGTACGATGCCTTTAAATTACCCCTACTTAGCAAGTTTCTTTGATAAGCAAAAAATTAGTGGGGCACCAGTCGCAACAATGTAGACTTTATGAAATTTTGGATGGTAACTTGTTTCTGCTAAGCTAGATTTTTTCTGTGCTTAGCAAGTTTTTGTGCTTACAGGATCTATGAAATTGTACCTTGGTTGACACACCAATTTGAACAACAAGGGTGTATTTTCTTTCATCATTTTCTTGCAACTTCGATGACCAATTGAGCCCAAATTTTCCCAGGCTTGTTATTTTATGCATATGTTGGGATACACCAAGTGAGAACGCATGGTCTTTGACAATTACCAAACGTGTACGATGCCTTTAAATTACCCCTACTCAGAAAGTTTCTTGATAAGCAAAAAATTAGTGGGGCACCAGTCGCAACAATGTAGACTTTATGAAATTTTGGATGGTAACTTGTTTCTGCTAAGCTAGATTTTTTCTGTGCTTAGCAAGTTTTTGTGCTTACAGGATCTATGAAATTGAGCCTTGGTTGAAACTCAAGAAGTCACTAAGTCACCAAGGGTTCACGTTGAGGGTGCCCGAACTGTGGGATACAATATTCTATCCCTTGGTGTAAGTGATACATTTGAGACTTGCATGGCTGGTGGGGTAAAACATTTTAACCCTTGGTGTAATTTGCCCAAACTGTGGGATACAATATTCTATCTCTTGGTGTAAGTGATACATTTGAGACTTGCATGGCTGGTGGGATAAAACATTTTAACCCTTGGTGTAATTTGCCCGAACTGTGGGATACAATATTCTATCCCTTGGTGTAAGTGATACATTTGAGACTTGCATGGCTGGTGGGATAAAACATTTTAACCCTTGGTGTACTTTGCCCGAACTGTGGGATACAATATTCTATCCCTTGGTGTAAGTGATGCATTTGAGACTTGCATGGCTGGTGGGATAAAACATTTTAACCCTTGGTGTACTTTGCCCAAACTATGGGATACAATATTCTATCCCTTGGTGTAAGTGATACATTTGAGACTTGCATGGCTGGTGGGATAAAACATTTTAACCCTTGGTGTACTTTGCCCGAACTGTGGGATACAATATTCTATCCCTTGGTGTAAGTGATACATTTGAGACTTGCATGGCTGGTGGGATAAAACATTTTAACCCTTGGTGTACTTTGCCCGAACTGTGGGATACAATATTCTATCCCTTGGTGTAAGTGATGCATTTGAGACTTGCATGGCTGGTGTGATAAAACATTTTAACCCTTGGTGTACTTTGCCCAAACTGTGGGATACAATATTCTATCCCTTGGTGTAAGTGATACATTTGAGACTTGCATGGCTGGTGGGATAAACCATTTTAACTCTTTGTGTACTTTGCCCAAACTGTGGGATACAATATTCTATCCCTTGGTGTAAGTGATACATTTGACACTTGCATGGCTGGTGGGATAAAACATTTTAACCCTTGGTGTACTTTGCCCGAACTGTGGGATACAATATGTTATCCCTTGGTGTAAGTGATACGGTTGAGACTTGCATGGCTAAAATGTTTTATCATTGGGTATTGTGTAAATTTTAATTGAATTTTTTGGCTGTCATTATGATGAAATAAATTATAACATGAACATGTAAAATTCTCTCTGATGATTTTGTGTTTATTGTGTTGACGATTGAAACAATTATAATGATGTGAAATAAATCTGAAGTTAAAAGCACCATTTACAAAAAAAAAAAACTGGGGTGATCAATACTCGTTATTATTGGTCTGTTTGCTCATGAAATAAAGCACCAGTTTAACAAATGATCGTGCTTACCCTTTTTCTTACATTTTGTTACGCCAGATTTAACAATTGATATAACAATAGAAGTTGACTTCCAGGTTTTTTTAACATTAATGCTAACAAATTCAATTATTACTTTAGGTTGAGAATAAAATGCTATAAAATATTTGTTTTTAAGCCAATTATTTTGTATTGAGAAAAGCAGCATAACTTTCATATTTTTTAAAACCACCTTAAGAAAAGATGCAATCGTTTCCAATCTAAGTGGGGAAAATGAAATTCTGTATATCTACATTTAAATGGAACTAAACAATCGAACGGTTCCAAAAACCACACGTATACTTCATTTTAAATGTACTTTTTGTATTCAGAGTAACAAACTACTTGCACACTCTTTTACATTCCCCAAACTACCACTATACAATCGAAATGATTGTATGTATTTTACTTTTTTTTCCACAAAACCAGCACAAAACTAGAATACAGTGGCCCATGTAAGCCATGACACTTTTGCGACATTTGACAACACATTAGTACAATACTTTTGATTCCTGTAGTGTTTTACTCCATCGTGTCTCCATTTTTCCTTAGCCCCCTTAGGCCCCTAGCTGTTTGCCGCGCAACTATTTCCCCAATAATATTAAACTCCAGCCGTAGTTGGAGAAAGGGGACGAAAGGGGTTAGGTATGGGCGGCCATTGGGGCAAAAAAGACAAACTTTAAAAAAAAGAGTAATAATAAAAAAATTAAAGTTTAAGAAAAAAAAATTAATTCACACGCAAATATATTTTAATTTAAAAACAAAAGCATAAAACACAAAAATAACTTTAAAAAACAAATAAAAAGACAAACTTTAAAATAACAACAAAATTTTAAAATAAAAGAAATTACACCAAAAATAATTAAATTCGAGAAAAACAAAACTGCTTGAAAAAATAATGAAACACAAGTTATAAATATATTATTTTTTCAAATTGGTCCATTTTTTTACAATATTAATCAGCAAGATAAAACATGAAACAACACAAAAAAATTATCTGAAAAGTTTTCAAATTTACAAAATTAGGATTTTAAAAAACCCGTAAATCAAATGACTGACTAAATACAAATAAAAGCCTCTCATCAAGTCTATACGAATTATCAGTACAAACTAACAAGAAGAGAACTCTATTAATAAAACAGTAAAGAACGCAAATCATACAAAGCGAAATACGGAAACGCAAAATGTACTTCGCGCGTCGTGTACATACAACGGCAAAATACATTCACAACTCGGAAATTAAACGAACAACTCGGAAAATAAATGTATCTCAGAAATAAACGAGCAGTGGAATCGATTCTCGCAATCCGACCGTCAACAGACGACCTTCGACCCCCAGTGCACTGACTGTGTGCGTGCGTGTGTACGGATGAAAACCAGCATGGAGGCGGTGAGATCTGATATTGTTTGTGTCGCCTTGTGCCCATGCATTGACAGTGACAGGTGAGTGATCTGTGGTTTTAACATGGAGGCAGGAAAGGCCTTCCTCCCATGACTTAATCTCTCCTGATTTCTTCTTTTATGTGATCTCGTTGGCACGCAATTGGCAAATGAAAATCCTTTAAAAATAAAAGGAAAAGTGCGCAAGGGCAAGGCAGAAATGTTGCAACGGAATATAATCAGTAGTCTGGTAGTGGTACACAGCGGTAGGATAGTACAGTGTAACGTTATTATAATTTAGGCATGCAGGTATACTATCATTCAAACGAATGCTGTTCATCTCGCCCCTAACAAACTCACCCCCTTCCAGTAAAGTCGCCCCAACAAAGCCTGGCAATGCTTGGGCATGCTGGTTGTTTACAAACAATCTCGCCCACTGACAACACAAACTTCCAACCAAAGGCATGAAAGGGGGCAACTTTTTTTTTTTTTTTTTTTTTTTTTTTTTGGGGGGGGGGGGGTGGTTTGTTGGGGGCGAGATGACCGGCTTCCGTTCTCTACCTGCATGGTCTAGGCTAGCCATTCCCCACCCTGGGCCCAATTTCATAGCGCTGCTTAACGGTAAGCAATTTTTTGTGCTAACTGTAGCAGAAAAATTTGCTTAAGCGTAAGCGTATTTCACAGGTTAGCAAGAAAATACGGCGGCCATCTTGCACATTCACAATGGTTTTGCATTGTTACGTCATTCATTTTCGTGCAGTAAGCACCGGAAGGTTTAGCCCCATTAATAGTGCCAAATTCTCTGGACTTCCTCCGATCCTTGGCCCTACGCCCACGTACCTCCAGGAGGTGACATTTGTTTTCGAAAAGAAACTCACGTTTTTATGCCGAGATTTTTTCCCCAGTTGTCACTTATTGTAGCTCATTTGTGGACAGCACATTAGCGCGCGGGGGGCGGTTCGTGGGCTAAAGTCAGGTGTTCGTGGCGCGCGCTATTGGCGAGTTGAATGAGCGGGTCGTCGGCCGCGCTGTGCGTGAAAGGTAAACGAGAAACGTCTTGCACCAAGACCATAGCGCATTAGCAAAATCGCGGATGCCGGGCAGTCAAACCGTGTCAGTAACGCCGCCGATTTTCTTCATAAATTACACCAAAAAGAGCAAGCTCTTTTTCGAATTAATGTGCTGTCCACAAATGAGCTACAATAAGTGACAACTGGGGAAAAAATCTCGGCATAAAACGTGAGTTTCTTTTCGAAAACAAATGTCACCTCCTGGAGGTACGTGGGCGTAGGGCCAAGGATCGGAGGACGTCCAGAGAATTTGGCACTATTAATGGGGCTACGGAAGGTTAGCATGCCTTTTCGTGTGCTTACTGTTAGCAGCGCTATGAAATGGAAACTCGCTCAGTAAGCACAAAAACGTGTGCTTAGCAGCTCTATGAAATTGGGCCCTGGTCTTAGGGTGACACGGTCACATAAGGTTTATCGCGATTCAGAACCGCAATGCATCATGGGAGGGCATAGGGGGCAAATGCATACCGCGGTACACGATGTTTGCACGCATGGCCTAGGCCCTGTGTTAACTAAAAAAGTAAACAAGCTTATGATTGGAACGTCGCAACAATTTCATAGACCAATGGCCGCCTTGAATAACAAAAAAATTGTCAAGGGTTTGAAAAAAAGACTGGTTACTGTCAAAACATTTTCTCAAGATTCTTGTTGAAACAAAGAAATGTTTGACACTTATTTGCTTAGCCTTATTGTGTAATTTTGTTCTATCTCTCCTTCTCTTTTTTTGTCTTGTTTTTTTTCCAAGGCAAGCGAATAAAGTTAATGCTGACAAAGTCACTTTGATGCCGTGCAAAGAAAGAGATGGCCGAAGGACTTCTTGGGCAGTACTCCCAACATCAAATTCTCTTGAATTTGCAGCATCGCATTGTGGAGACGGCGACATTGTTGGATAGTGAAGCAGATTTGTTTGTTGCAGAATATCGCATTGACAGTGTCTGCAGAGATGCAATGCGGTACCAAGCTGTTTTACCAGATGGTTTAACAGATCTGTTGCTGCATGCTTTTCGTGTTGTCCACACAATTAGAGAAGAGTCCATGGTTCAAGTAGATCAAGGAGAGGATAGAAGCAGTTACAGGCCAGAGGTGTTTCAGACTGGTTTGATGGGACGTCCATCATTTATCATTCACGAAAATCAGCTTGACTTCTTGGCCGGTTAGTCATTTCTTCTCTCTGTGACTAGACTAGAATGGTGTCAGTTTCTGATGTACATTTATGTATTAAAGGATGGGTATACAGTCTAACACTGTGATGGGGGCCATGGTGTTTGTGTACGAGGTAGAGAATGGCAACCAAGATGAAGCTGAGGGTGCCATTTACCCTTGAGTACTAAACCTATGGTTCCTTATTGTTTCATTGTGTGTAGTGTTGGAAAAAAAAATCAAATTAAACTAAATTAGGCCTATATTTCTTTGTTAAGTGACGGTCTTCGTTATTTGGCGTTTTTCATCATTTATGTTACTCAACTGTCCCTATCACAAACAGCTCAGGAACGTAAACAAATGTACCTACATGTAATACCAGTGTATTAAAATTACAACCTCATACTCGGGGCTATTTCAAATATTGTACAAGGCAATGGAAATGACCTACATCGGTTACGATCAAGCAAAGGTAATGTATCCTTTTGGGGTACATCACTCATGTTCCCATGAGCCATGTACATGTTTAGCACATTGCATGAAATTACAAAACCAAAAATCAAAATGTGTTACCGTGGTATAACATGCTGCACTGGTTTTGCCAATAGAACATGTACTGGGTGCATTGTGATGATAACGTATTCCATATTTGGTTACGTCGACATACATGTAATCTTAAAAAAATCAAATGTGATCAGCAATGTTTACTGGTAACAAAACAATTTTAACAGATCACACATTCCCTTATGTTAACAGAATGCAGGTTCACTACGAGGCAAATGAGTAATCTTTTAGGTGTAAGCAAGAGGACCATTAAATACCGCCTTCAACAATTTGGCATTTCTCTACAAGCTTCATACAGTATGATCTCAGATGAAGAACTAGATGCCCAAGTTAGTCCAATCATAAGTAACCTCCCTAACTCAGGTATGTACACTTATCATACCCTGAGGAAGAATCCATTGTTTTATTTGGTTATTCACTGCAGACTACATATATCCCATATCATACATCAAGAATCCTGTATCATAACGGACAGAACTATCAGGCCTGCAATTACGTAATTTGTTTGACTTTTTGAAATCCTAGTCCTACTGTTTAATTTGCAGGAGTGAAAACTGTCCACGGATACTTGTGCTCCAGAGGTATAAGGGTCCAGCGACAAAGGTTGCGTGAGAGTTTGTATAGGTGTGATCCATCACGACAGGGCCTTAGACAGGTTTGTGCTATAAGGCGAAGGCACTATAGCGTTTCATCTCCCCTGGCCTTATGGCACATTGATGGCAATCACAAATTGATCAGGTAAGAAACAAAATTGTTTCTGGTGGGTGATCAGAATACCACAAGCAAGATGTTAGATGCCTTTTTTCCCAATTTATATGTTGGGTGTAATTTTTTGTCTAAAAACAGCTTTTTAACAAAATACGAAACAAAATACAAAATGTGTTGAAAAGTAGTGCCTTTTGATAAGTGGTCATTTTAAGTGTATGGTGAGAAAATATGAGTGTGTGTAGAGCATTTGCGTGAGCGTAAACTGACAATATTTTAAAATTAACTGCTAGATTTGAAGTGGTTAAAGCACTACCAACATTTTTTTTAAAAGAATATTAAAGTACTTCCAACTTTGACAAATTTTCAATGGTATTCAAGATAACACAAGGACTGTTTGGGATAATGGATGTTATGCTTGAACATGTTGAACCAGGCTGTGCAAGCATCGCCTACCACTAAAGATTTCCAAATAACAGTGTACGTGTGAAGGCAATTGTAAAAATAGCATTTGGTTCATTATTCAGTAGTTGCTGATTTCTGTAGACAACCTGAAGACAAAATTGATGGAAATTCATATTTCCTGATTTAGGTGGCGATTTGTAATCCATGGTGGGATAGATGGATTCAGCAGAGCAATTGTTTTTCTGCATGCCAGCAGCAACAACTGGGCAGAGACTGTTCTTGACTGCTTCAAAGAGGCTGTCGGTGAATGGGGCCTACCGTCCAGGGTGAGAGCGGATATGGGTGGTGAAAATGTATTGGTCAGACAATACATGATGAACCACCCCCTTCGAGGACCACATAGAGGAAGTTTCATTGGTGGAAGGAGTGTCCACAATATACGGATAGAGAGGCTATGGAGAGATGTATATGAGGCAGTTTTGTCATCATTTTATGCACTTTTCTGTCACATGGAAGACTTGGGAATCCTTGATGTCTACAACGAAGTCCATTTGTTCTCACTGCATTATGTCTTTCTTCCTCGGTTGAATCGACTCTTGCAGGAATTTGTCTCCATGTGGAACAGTCACTCTATTCGAACTGAACATAACCAGACCCCGCTGCAGCTGTTCATATCGGGCATGCATGCTGTTGCAAATCATCCATCAGCTATTCCGAAGGAATACTTCGCAGATGACATTGATGAAGTAAGACTTATATTTTTGAAATGTTTGAAATCCATTTCATAGTCCTGTTGCATACACTTTAACCAAACACTTTAACGAGCAACAGAAATCAGCCAATGAATGCCCAAGTATTAGTGAGGGCAACTTACATATGTCATGAATCTTAGGAGTCTCACTTTTGTTTGTTTGGTTTTTGTTGCAAAGATAGGGTTTCCTCTTAATTATAGAACAAGAAAAAGAATCAAAAGGCTAAAACTGTCAGTAGCACTACATGTACTCCCAGGCACTATTGTTAAAAAACTGGTCGGTTCTTCATTTTTACATGTCATTGTAAAAGTAAAAGTAAAGTTCTTTTGTCAAACTATTAAAATAACTTCTAATTTCTTAAAAGGTAAACCATTATGGCATTGACGATGAAGCCCCACTACCTGTTGATGAAGATGGCAATGTCAATGTCCCTCCTGTTCAAGTGTTGTTGGCTGCAGAAGAAAATGAGGTGCTGGTGTCAACCCTAAATGCAGAGTTTCCGTTGATTCTTGAAAATCTGTGGGAGTATCAGTCATACTCGCGCTGCTGTGAGATAGTGCACTCTATGATTACACATTGACCTAGTGTTTTCCTCATAAAAATGCAGCTACCAGGAAAATTACCGATGGTGAGCTCGCATTCCAACCATAGCTAATATTATGACTTATGGCTGTATCAATATTTTGCATTATATTACTGACATACAGATCCTTGTCATCTGATTGGTCATCTGAACTTACATCACGTGACATTCACTATTGCTCCCATTCGCACCAGTGACCAAAAAGTCTTTTTCGCCCATGGAGAATAGTATTTCCCATTCAACAGTTAGGATCACAGCGCACGCGCTTACTCAGTGATGATTATTATGCAGCAGTACAATATTGCCCGCATGTGCAACATTACAGCGGTACAGTACAAAGAAGTTATTAAAACATGTTCACAATTAAAATAAAATGCAATTTCTTTGAACAAAATACATTAAATTACAAGGATCTTTAATGTCAGTTATACAAAACAAATATTGAGTGGCTTTAATTCGTGGAATGGGAGGAATATTATTGCTTGGTAAAATTTGGACTGTTCCATTTCACGAGGCGAAGTCCAAATTACCTTGCGATAATATTCTACCCATTCCACTTGTTAAAGCCACTCAATAGTTGTACAGTATTGGTTTTAACCAGGGAACATTCACAGTCATGAAAGTAAAAAAAAATCACTTTCTTAAAAACTTAACATTGTTTTCTGGTTAGAATACTTTTGTAAATTTGTAAAAATGTAATTGTTTAAAAAATAAGAAATGCTAAGAATAGTTCCGGGTAATTGAAATAAATACTTCAGAAACCGGTAAATGATTTTACTTGCATTGTGTTTCTAAATCAGGGCCATGCAACAAACAGTTTCTTGGTCAGGTACATGTATAGTGTAATTTATGAACAATGTTCTTACATAATCAGATTGGACTTTCAGTAAGTAAAGAAGTGAACCTTTCGGCTTTTCAAACACTTCAATTGGCTTTAATTATTTAAGATTCTCCATTGACAGACCTTTCATACACACAGCATGAGAGTGATATAAACAATTGGTATGTGATATTGATTTCTGCAAGGTTGATTAGAGAACTAATGTAATACAATTTAACAAAATGATATACATGGTATCATTATACTTTATAACTACTAACCATAGACCATTTGAAATTACACTACAAGTCTTGTACATATAGTTTCCAATGGTTCCAAACATGATAATTTGACTGATTCATGGTGTGTTGGGACACCCTGTTGTTGTGTTGTGGGTTTGACTTCAGAGCAGTGTGGAGCTAGTCTTACCCTTAACCACAGCTGCTAAAATTTTCCATAAGTGCAACAAAAGGGTCAAATATCATTTGCAATTTTCCCTCGGGGCATATTTTGAAGTTTCAAAGAGTAAACAAAAGAATTAAGACTAAGAATTATGTACATTGTTTCCACTGGTCAGCTGGTAGGAGACTTACTTCTTTATCAACAAAATGGAACATACAAAACAAAATAGAAAAAGTGGGCAAACATTTGTTTTTAACGATACACTTTAAGGTAAAAATTCAGTCTTTCAATTCACTCTTTTTCCAACAGATAGAGCCCTTATTAACATATTAAAGAAATTACAAGTGTCTGACCTAACGTAAAAGTGGTACTTAAGTGTACCAAAAAACCTGTTTTATTTAATACCCTTTCATTGCTAATTCTATTTAACACAGTGACATCACATTGTAAACAAACATGACAAATAGTCTGTATACCTTTTGTACGGGGAATCTGCAGTTCCTGCATGAACTTCAAAAATATTCAATCAAGTTGGCACTGAAGTTGATTTTTTTTTTTGAACGAAACATTCCAGTATGGATTGTTACAGACTCATGTGTTAAAAAAAAAAGCACTGAAAGAGTATGAATTTTTTTTGCATTAAACACCACTTTGACATAAGGTAAGAGTCTTGGAACTTTTTTAGATATTTTAAAGGACTCTATCGATGTGAAAATGAGTGAATCACAAAACTAAATTTGATCTTAGAGGGCCTCTTTAAGAATGGTGATTAGTAAACCTTGTATTTCCAAATCCTGGTAAATACTGTAAACCTCACTTCAAAGGAGAATTTATGTAAATTTCTTAAGCTTATGTAACTACAGTCTGCTTAACACAACCACTTGGATTTCTCTTTTATAATACATGTATCAGCTGATTTTACTAATTATTACAGTACGTAACACTTCAACAAGGAATGTTGAAAATAAATGTTGATACAGTTAACATATCATATGGCTTGCAGTTGTGTGTTTGTTACCCAAACTATTTCCTTTTAAATGTTTGTATTGGCAGTGTTACAAAAAATGCTACCAGATGGCCACATTTCGAGTAAAGATAGTGGGTTTAAATAGTATTTTAATAGAAGAGCAAGTTTGCTTTTATGCAAATTAATTACATGTCCACAATATCGAAACTAACACTGTTAAAGGGATTGTATTAGTTTGGTTTTGAGATGAATTGTATTTGTTTCAATCATCTACTTTAAAAAAATACAAATATGAAAGTTCCTCCAAAATTGATCTTCAAGTTCTTTGGTAAAAAACGATCAACAGTTTCTGTTTTGTCAAATTGTTCTGTACATGTTCTTTTATGGCCGAGTCTCAGATCCACAAGTTTTTTTTTGCGGAAAAAAATCTCTTGTGCTTAAACCACATTACTTTATCAAAATGTTTTCTACAATTAAAACCTGCAGTGCATCTTACCAACTAAGTTTTTATGTTCATTAATTTGTGGAGTTATTACCAAATGCATACAATCCCTTACAACTGTCACAAAAATTGTTACATTTTTCAAAATTAATTTGAACTAAAAATTTGCGAGATTTGTTGCAGCAAAAGCTGCAATTTTGGTTTCTTTATCATTGTCAATCATACTACACGTGTTAGTGAACAAAATCACTCAACATTTTTGAACCAAATTCAATTGCCCTGGCACAGCTAACCTCATAGCAAAGACTGTTTTGAAAAAATGACCCTATATATTGTTTCAGAAAATTGAACAGAGGCTGATTGCATCATTAAAAAGGGGCACATGTTTGAACACAGAATTCAAGAATATTTGGGTCACTTAAACTAAACCAAAGTAACTATTTTTAAAGCCATAGTCGAACATCGCATATATGAAATCTGTGCTCGGAGGTGTATTACCTTGCAGTGGAATGGGTAAGATAAGAGTGTTTGTACATGTCTGAGCTCTTGGCAAGTATGAAGCTGATGGCTCAAACATAATTGTTGGGGGCTGTTCAAAACCAATAACTGGTGGAGTAGTTAAGCCAGTGATGAATTCCAACACCTCTGAAAGTGACACAATTCTGTTGCCATCTGTATGTTATGAAAACAAAAAGAAGTAATTTGACATCCTCATCATTATTTAATTGAAGAAAAAGTGCAATTTTGTGAGGATGAATGTTCCGCCACATGTTCTCAGCATACTTTACAAGATTCTATACAGATATGATGGTCAACAAAAGTAATATATTTCTTAAGTGATACAATCACAAAATAAGCAGGCAACAGCCAACACTAAACCATTGAAAGATATGCATGTACCTGAACAATACATTCATCCATTTAAAATATTGTATCAAAAATATGGGTAGATCCCTTTTGAAGGAAGATTTACTTGAATACGTACACATGCTCACACATGTTTGTAAATCCCGCTAATCAAGGACTTCTCTTTGTTCTCCCATTGTTTGGACATAGTTTTGTTTTAGCGACGTCCCCATTGGGTTTGTACACGAAAACGAAGCGAGGACGTCCTCGCTCTGTCAAACACCCGGACCCCTTTTGTTAAAGTCCTCGGTTTGAATGGATAGACACGCTCACACACACACCAAGTGGATACAAAAAGACTCTACAAATCATATTATTTTGTAGAGTTCATGAAATAAGTTAAGTTACCTGACAGTTGTCTTATGTATCTGACGAAAGTACTCATTGTGCCCTCTTCGTGGTGCCTTGAATTGGATCCAACCTCGGAAAAATCCTTTTTGAAAATTCTGAGGAAGGATGCCACATTCAAATCACTTGGTGTACTTGGCAGTATAAGTGCCTTACATTGTGGGAATGCGGTCATTAACTGCATGATATAAAACAACATGGTAAACAATTTATTAATTTAAATCCTTTTTCCAAATATTGTTCCTAGTAATGAAACAAAAGAATCCTCAATATACATCAAAAATAGATTTGAGAGGGACTGGGGTTACCTCGTTTTGAAGTTTTCACAAAGGGAAACTTGTGTTTAACAGTTAATTACTCAATAATTAAACTAACTATAATTAAAATAGCAACAGATTTGCATGATTTAAGATCTCCACTTTTATGCTTGGAAAAATGTCAGCGTTTCAATAAAAAACAGTGTCCGAAACAGTGATTTCAAAAATAGCTTAACTTCAACCGTGGATTTCTCCAAACGTGAAAGTTTTGTGGAATGGCCTAAATTGCCTCTTCGTGAAAACAGTGACGATTTGCATACGAAGTGTCGCTTGCAATGCATTGTTGGGTGATTCACTTGACACATTTTACAAACACTGAGCTAACTAAGGGATAGGAACTGACATTGTTTTTTACCGTCAACGTTGTCGAAATCGTCGTTTTATCATACCAAAGTGAACACAAGTGCCTTTGTTATACTGCTAACCCAATCCGTCATACCATCTCTCTTACTGAATTCAAAACATCACTCAAAACTCATCTGTTCCATACTTTTTTTGTTGTAAGATGTAAGATGTAATTGTTTTCTTCTATTTGTTAAGCGTTGTGGTACCAATTTGTATGAGTTAGAATGCTATATAAGTGCTTAGATTATCATTATTAAAGAAAGAACTAGAATACAGAACAGAAGACTTCAGAGAATAAACGCATAGATGATTCTTACAGAAAACAGGTTTCTTGTGACTTTATTTGGAACTCTCTTGATTTTAGGCTTTACTAAAATTACTGTGGCCTAATGGGTGAAAACAAAAATAGAAGCCTGGACTTATGGTAACATGACACGCGTAAATAATACAGCCTATCTCTATGATATTGTTTGCTTCCTCATCATTTGGTTTTTTGTGTTTTCTCATTAAACATACAATCAAGGCTTTCAAGTAATTAATGTTGAAAGTTAATCATACCTGCAATATGCCAGTTGTTCGAAGTCCTTCGATGAGCTGTTCAAGTGC
Source organism: Plazaster borealis (assembly GCA_021014325.1). NCBI lineage: Eukaryota > Metazoa > Echinodermata > Asteroidea > Forcipulatida > Labidiasteridae > Plazaster > Plazaster borealis. The sequence continues at coordinate 4,545,667 of CM037458.1, forward strand.
AGTACCATCAGTCATGATTGCAGCCCCAAACAAATCTTCAACCAGGCTGGCTGCTAAAAAAGTCGTAGGGGGACCTCCTTGGAGAAGACACAACCCTGTACAAGTAAATTTTGAGCAGCAGTATTAAACCATCAAATTTAATTATTCATCAGTACATTGCATTTCCAGGCATGACATGGCCGAGCGGTCTAACTAAACGGACTCAAGCTCTGGTGATGCATGCAGCAGAGTGTGGGTTCAAATCATGGAGTTGATACACAAAGTTCATCTTGAGATATCACTTGAACAAGGAGTGCAAGCACACACTGACACAAATGGATGGAAAAGGCAAACATTATTAGCCACTTCTTACCTATTAGAACGCCTGATCCCTTATACACTGACTGAAGGAATGCAGGATTGTTGCGTAACACATATCCTCCGTCACTGTGTATATCAAATACTCTTGCCACAACTTCTTTCAAGCAAAGTCTGAAAAGCTCTCTTCTTGGGCCTCCGTAGTCAGCCGCCTCTTCACCAAAGAACTCGACAGTGAGAGGGATATCTGGCCTGAAGCTATCTAAAGCTATTTCTGCCAGCAAATCATCCATTACAGAGGACCTCGAGACATAAACGTTGAACGTTTCCCCCTCCATATCATCGGATGACACGGGATCAAGTTTTCTGCCTTGCATGAATTTTGTAATGAAAGTGGAGAGGCACAGAACAGGGGAAGTATCTTGATCCCTATTGAAGAAAACAATCAAAGTCAATCGTTCATTGGTGAAACTGATGCAGTATTTTATCACAATTGAAATAATAAAACAACATAACAAAGCCATGGATTAATGAAAGACAAGGCAAGTTTATTTCAAGAGGATCGGCACGCCATGGTGTTTTCTGCTTATATGTGAAATATAATCATACAAACATCTCTTTTGCAACATTAAACTTAAGTGATATTTGCATGTTGTTTTTACCCAAAATTAGCTCTCCGCCTAAATTTATCAAAATCGCGGAAATGAAGATAGTGTCGTAATGTTGCTTTATGTACGGTATCCCCAAATGGTCTGCATGAAGTAATGCCTCAATGTGCAACAGCAAACAGCCACTGGGCAGAGAAGTGCATGGTGCAACATCAAAATTCTTATGAACCAACTGCCTTTGTAAGAACAAAACCATGCATTCATCGATTCTATCAGTGTTTTCTGGGTAATTACCCCTAGACAGAGATGTAGAAAGGATTTGAAATTTTGTCTAAAAAGGGCCATCATCTTTAAATACACTAAATACACCAACAACAGAAGTATATTAGGAAATTGTTTCTTGCATTACATGCATTTTCAAAGGTACATTGAAAGTTGTGTTATTCTAGTAGTAAAGAAACAAAATAACATTTGAAATTGGATTCAAATGTTTAGTGTCAGGAAACTCTTCCACTTTTTAAACTAGCAAATTAGTTCATGAACAGCATAAACAGAATGACACCACGAACTAACACAAACGTAGGAGGCTGCTGTGCAAAACGTCCCTAGACCAACATCAACATGCAGTAGAGGGTCTATGTTTATGATTTCATCAAAACTTTATCAAAACATTAAACCAAAACATCAATTGAACACAAACATGTTTAGTAATGGGCAAAAATTAATTCATGCACAAGTTTTAATCTGAATGAAGTATGTTACATGATAAAAGAGCATGAAGCATGTTTAATTTGATAAAGCAACCCATGATATTTATGCACAGAGTCAAATCTAGTTATCACTGTATAGAGTGTACTTTCTTTACAGAATTAGAAGTTCAAATTAAGCTGGACAACAAGGATACATACATGCCGGCTAGCATTGTTGATATTATTTCTTTTATGCTTTTCTCTTTATCCTATAACAACAGTAAAGTAAAATAACATTAAAAGGTTACAATGGGAGTAACAACATACGTGACTGGACATAGCTAAAACCTTGGAGCAGGGTGTTGTTTTGTAACACTGTATAAAAAGACTTCTTCCTTCTATCTCATTGTAAAGACTTGTTTTTTTGTCAGTTACATCACCATTGTTTTGTACACAGCCTATCCATTCTGAATAATGTGTGTGAGCACAACTGTCGCACACGTACACACACAGACAATGTGGAAACAGTATGTACCTGTTTATATATGTCAGTCTCATTTTTTGGGAAATAGCTTTAATTAGGTATCGTACACGTTTGGTAATGACTCAAAACAAATATTAGCATAAAAACTTACTTGGTAACAAGCAACGAAGAGCTGTTGATAGTATAAAACATTGTAGGAAACGACTCCCTCTGTAGTAACGTAGTTTTTGAGAAAGAGGTAATTTCTCACTAAAATAATAAAAACTTCTTGCAAGAAGTTTTTATTATTCTATCTGAAAGCACACAAATTTGTCCAACAAGGGTGTTTTTTATTTCATCATTTTTTTGCAACTTCGATGACCAATTGAGCCCAAATTTTCACAGGCTTGTTAATTTATGCATATGTTGGGATACACCAAGTGAGAACACTGGTCTTTGACAATTACCAAACGTGTACGATGCCTATAAAGACTTACGCTGACATCCATCACTATTGCTGATGCACTTGCTTCATTTGCTGTATTTGGACTTGGGTTCTGCGGGGGAAACAAAAAGACATTAATGTTTACAGAATAATATTTCATGCACTGGTATACATTGACATAATTTTGCTTTTCGCGAGTTGGAAGTGAGGCAGATCTGTTGAAGTAGTTCTTGTGGAAACAATACAGTTATTTATTCATTTTGTTCTTTGCAGATAGTTATCAATTCCTTACAAACCCCTGATCTGTAAAACTGATTTGCAGAAGTATATTAAGTAACAATGAAACCTGCTACCTTGGCCTTTCGCATAAAGAGGTACATTGTAACATGCCCAAGGTAGAGAACATTGGCTGACTAACCCAACAAACTATCACACAGTTGAGCAATTTGCACATCATGGTTGGAGTCATTGCAACTTTTTAACTTCTTGCTTTGATCATCCATTAACAAAATTTAACTTTAAGCACACACATAAATACCACTGTGAATTAAACAAAATATGGTGTTTATTAAACATGCCTCATGGTCCTCGGTTGAAAGTGAAATTTCAGGTAGGCTGGAATCCTGTAAAAATGAAGAAACAATAATGTGTTTAAATGAAACTGAATTGTTTTCAGATCTGAATGAACACTGGATTGGGTAAGAGGGTTAAATAGGTCATAATATTTTTCTAAAAATAACGTTGACAGATGATATACGTATTAGTAAGGAGCAAAAACATCATTGTAGAGTTTCAAAGTGAAAGCTCACTGGGTCATTACATGTCAAATTAACTTTACTGCTTAATAGTTTACACAACTTTCTCTAGTTATTATATATTTCTAGAATTGAAACTAATAATGTCTCCAAGGTGAATTCAGTCACATAGCTCTCAAGCCTTTGAAGGAAACCAAAGATCACCTAAAAACAGTAAAGAAGTGAACAGGAAGTGTTATGATCCTGTGCCCCATTCACTTCTGCCCCTGTGCCACCAGCCAGTGAGGCCAAATGCTTATGCCCCCCCCTGCCAAATACACCACAGATAACAACAATTGTAATATACATTATTACTCCCAGTAGTCCCTTGCATTAACATGGATATGTATATGTCGACAATCAAAGTTACTGTAGAAATACAAAATCAAGATGACTTGGGATTGGAAATATTTTATTCTCCCAATTAATGCTTGTTACAGTTCCACAATTCACCATACAATTTCACTTGTACGAGGGTCATTCTATGCATTTGGGGTCCACACTGTGACATTTTGGTGTCCCTGTTACATGTACACTTGACATGTGTGTAATGTAATATGGAAATGTCATTGACTTCGAATAAAAAAACTTGTTCTGATTGTTTAGCATGTGGGCCTACTTTGCATTTCACTCTTGATGGTAGAGGGCACCAAACATTGTATTCTGAATTAACAAAATCTAGGTCATTTGTAACAGGGACAAAACAAAAAATTAACCCCAAATTTTTAGAATCATAAATGACCCAATGGGTAGATTTATAGCAGACATTGAATGAGTGTATTAGCCCTCAGACATGAACATAACCTTTGGTACAGAGTAGTGAAATGACTTACACTCTCACTCCCTGCGGCAGTTGAGGTGCATGACTCAAAGTGACCTCTCAAATCAGCCATGCTGATTTGCTGATGGCATACCTTGCACCGCTCTGTAGGCTTTTGGGTTTCATTATCACATTCTGTGGAGATGTTTTCTTGTATGGGCCTGATATAACATCTACTTGATGATAATAACTTCAAGTCTTCTGCACTACAAGACCCAACATTTACTACAATCAGGGCAGAGCGGGAATGTTGTTCGGTTCTAAGAATCTCAAATCCGCCTCCTCCTTCCAGCTTTGGAAATGCTCTGTTAATTGTAGTGTACAAAGAAAAAACATACCCTTATTTTACGGTCTTACTAGTTTTTACACTTAGTGGCAGAGTTGAAGCACAAATTGTAAAATTGGATACTGAGACTTTGAAGTCCAATGAACACACTCATTAAACCCTGCTATTCGGGAACAGAGTTCTTGTAATTCAGGTAACATTAGCGCAGCAACCTGTACCCCAGAACGGAACAAATGTGATAGAACTTTATCTGGACTCATTGTGTGTAACAAGTAGAGCTTGAGTTTACTAGTCGATTTGCAAACAATTATTTTCTATTCTTTACCTCAGTCTGATGGGATACATTGAAATATATATAAAAAGCACACTTTAAATATGGAACCACTTTTCCGCTTAAATAAATTTCTTTAAGTTGCCACTTAAAAAAATTATGAAAAACATATTCAAACCAAGAAATATTGAATTCTTTGCGCAGGATACTCAAGGTAAGGCCATTGACTTTTGTACTTACTCATACAATATTTGTTTAACCTCCTCAGCAGTACCATCTTTCGGAAACTTAATAGATTTTTCCCCAAGGCCAGCCTGTTTGAGTATAATCTTTTCTTCTAAAGAGGGGACAAAATCGACATCCCTGTCTGCCAGGCAAAGTATGTTTCTAGAGAAGGTTCCACGTACGACAGGCCCTGGATTGCATGAAAATGAGAATGGGGTAAACAAAAAGTAAAACAAACGTGAGAAAATAACAGCGATGCTATTGGAACCCCCCATACAAGCCTTGTAAAATCTAGCTAACCCAACTATTCTTGTATCAAGTGCAACCCCACCCAAGATAAAGTCCAATATGTAACTTATAACTAAAGTTACAGTCTGAAAACCATTTAGATTTAACTTACCACTGTGACCTTGAGCTTTTGACCTTTTCATCCAAAACAAGCCAAACTTTCCTTTTCCAAAGGATAACACACAACACAACTTATGAGTCTAAATGTCACTTTTAACAAAATTGCCCATTGAGACAGATGACTGGAGGAATAAGTGCTTAAAATATAGGCAAGGGTAAAAAGGAGCTTTTAACAAGGGTAAATAAAAATACACTCACAGCCACTCAAGAGGAAACTGACCTGGCCCAACTGTTTCTTTGTTTGTATACGGCTTGTAATTTTGTAAAACTAAAGAAAATAAGATTGAAGTACAGTGTATCTTGTACAACAGTTTTAAAAGGTGAGGACTGATGAAGTCAAAACCCAGTCATGTTCTGATATACTATACTATGGGTGGACAACCGATATTAACTCCCTGAGGTATTGGAAGTTGACAAATTTAGTTCCCCCGAGGCGCAGGTGAGGTCAAGAAAGGTAACGCCAACAAATGCAAATATCAAGCTGTCAAAGTACTATGTGATGACAGAAGAATCATTTGCATATCGTTTTGCAATTTCAAGACTGAGGGTTTTGAAATAATTAATTCTTAAATTATAAGCCACTAAAGGTCAACTGAGGTCATACCATGTTGTACCATGTGTTCAAGTTGTAGAATCATTAAAGGGCTTTCAGATGATGTAGTGATCACTAATGTACCTCGGTCAATGAGATTTCAATTGAATGAAATTTTAAACTACCACTTCCGGTTTCAACCGGAAGTTAAGGTCAAATGAGGTCATACTTTGTGTAACTTTTAAAGAGTACTGCAAGAGCTTTCATATGGTGCACAGGTGCAAGGATCTTGTGTAGCAATTATACTTTTCTACATATAAAGTGTCTAAAAAATAAACTTGACAGATGACATCATGGACTTTGATAATTGAACATTTTCCCAGAACAATAAACATTTTGAGCAGTTTTTGAACACTATTACTATGTTATGTTAATAAAAAGAAATGGGATATGACTGATTTTTGTATCTTTTTACAGAGCATTTTTTATATGCAAGACTGACAAAGTCTTCTCATGGGGACATGTGATGTAACCACTTGTGGTTTACAAATGTTCCCACAAAACTCATGTTTACTTTAAGGCCACCCTTGGTAGGAGGACCACCCTGGTGGGAATTTTTTTTAATCCTGGTGTGGCTGTGGGGTCTTGTAGGGATCTGTACTTCTTCTGGCTAATTAACCTCTGGACTTGATGTCTCCAAAGTGAGGCTCTATCATCTCGTCTTATAATAGTGGTGGAAAAAGTAAATCCATTCATTATAGTCAGTGGCTCCAGAGAGTGCTAACCTATTAGAGAGTAGCTCCTAATAAAGTGTCATTAGGAACTTTACAATCTTCTGGTTAAAGTGTAGTCATTTTAAATATGCAAGGAGAACATAACACTGTGAAGTTTGAAGGTTATACATGAGCTTAGAAAATGTGTGTTGTCGACAATCGCCATGGAGAAGAAAAGAAGAAAAAAAGGACAAAAACAAGAATGAGATGAGTTGATAAATTTCCCACAATCCTCGACTGCAGTTTAAAGATAAATGAAAAAGGCAAAGCTGTTCAGAAAATGTAATATCCTAAAAATTAATCAGTTGCTTTTTCAAAGTTACTTACTTTGACGTTGATGGCCACCAGCTGATTGTCTGCCATAGGGCATAGTCCGGGATCTCACTTGAGACTAATATAAGGAAACAAATACAATTGAACTTTACCGTAAATCAATGATATTTGTAAAACAGTGACAGATACATGGTCGTATCTTACAGTGTTATAATTATGTTCAGACAGCACAAAAACATAATTCCTTTCAAATTTTCAATAGATTATGTAAATTCATTGATAACATTAACATGCCAATCAATTAATGCTATTCCTGGAAGGGAATTAGCATCAGGGCAAAAGGAACAACACATTAATCTTTTTTTAAAGCTCTAAAACTTATATACGGATAAATACCTGTGTATTACGGGTAAACAAAGCCCGGTGTTGGGATATAACCGAGTGCTGTGTGGACGGTCGCTCTTGCAACAAGGATGAGGATTGCTGAGGTGGTGGAGCAGATGATTGTTGAGGTGAAGCAGATGATTGTCGAGGTGGAACACAGGATTGTCGAGGTGGAGCAGATGATTGTCGAGGTGGAACACAGGATTGTCGAGGTGGAGCAGATGATTGTCGAGGTGGAACACAGGATTGTCGAGGTGGAGCAGATGAACTATTGTTGATGGCTTGAGACAATAAAGTGCTCGCTCTTTGCAACAACTCTACCGCAGTGGGTATGAGGTTCCCCTCTGCTGACATTGCTAAATTACTTACTTGTAATCTGTGGGAAAACAACACAGCACTTTTCCAAGGTACTTATTTATAGCATGTTTATAGCAAAAGTTTGATATAAAGGAAGAATGTCAAACCCATCTGCAATTTTTGCACCCCACCAATAATATTTTCCTTTGACAGAATCATAGAAAAATGTTGCATTCTGATCCCACTTTTTGTTCACCATCCAATTTGGGGCAGTTTACTTTTAAATAGGCTATGTGTTTTACTAGTTGAGTAGTAGTAGGCCTACTATCTATATGCATGCTTGACAGAATTTAACAAACACATGACATACGATTACGATACTAACATACATGATGATGATGTACTGGCAGACTGACGTGGGACTGTAGCACATGGCCACGTGCGTATCGTCTGAAGTTAGCCCTTGAAAGTCATTCAAATTAATTATACTACACTAGGCCGAGTCAGTGTAAGAGTAACAACATCATTTGCAAACAAGAAATCGTATACATGTATGTCAATACGAACCTGGGAGGATTCCACAAACAATGTGTCACTACTGCACACAGGTAGCTCGAGTCGAGGAACAGCTCGACCACCGCGCTCGATCCACCAGCTAGGCACACACACTGGATGGTCAGCATGGCTGTCACATCACTTCGTACGGTCACCACCCCCGCACGGACGGCCGTCGGCTAGTCTGCTTCCCAGACGACTCTTGTTTAATTTCGATAGGGACTAGTCAGAGATTTTTGGGGTCTGGGAACCATACTAGCCTCCGGCTGGATCATCAGATTTCGGGTACTCATTCAACCTCGTCCCCATGGTTTACTTTATTTCCAACCATGTTTGCAATAGTAAACCCAACCTCGTTCACCTCGTACTGCTCGACACACCCTGGGGACGAGGTTGCTCTTCATTGGCCTCGGATTGCGAGAATCGATTCCACTGCTCGTTTATTTCTGAGATACATTTATTTTCCGAGTTGTTCGTTTAATTTCCGAGTTGTTAATGTATTTTGCCGTTGTATGTACACGACGCGCGAAGTATTAATCCTGTGTTCTGTTATCATTTTGCGTTTCCGTATTTCCCTTTGTATGATTTGCGTTCTTTACTGTTTTATTAATAGAGTTCTCTTCTTGTTAGTTTGTACTGATAATTCGTATAGACTTAATGAGAGCTTTTCTTTTATTTAGTCAGTAATATTTGATTTACGGGTTTTTTAAAATCCTAATTTTGTAAATTTGAAAACTTTTAAGATAATTGTTTGTGTTGTTTCATGTTTTATCTTGCTGATTAATATTTTTTTTAAATTGACCAATTTGAAAAAATATTATATTAACTTGTGTTTTATTATTTTTTCAGGCAGTTTTGTTCTCGAATTTTCTCTCGAATTTAATTATTTTTGTGTAATTTCTTCTATTTTAAAAATTGTTTTTATTTAAAATTTTGTCTTTTTATTTGTTGTTTTTTAAGTTATTTTTGTGTTTCAATCTTTTTGTTTTTAAATTAAAATATATTTGCGTGTTAATTTTTTTTTTTCTTAAACTTTAATTTTTTTATTATTACTATTTTCTTTTAAGTTTGTCTTTTTTGCCCCAATGGCCGCCCATAGTTAGGAGGGCAGGCGACGTTGCGACCCCACTCAACATCTTTTGCATGCGCAACATTTTATCAACAGACAAAACAACATTCCGTACCAATTTCAACTACCAATGATTACCTCTGAGTATCCCTCCGTACCATCCCCTTCCCCGCCCCCGTTACCCCACAGTATATTTGCAGCAATTTATATAGAAGAATCGCGAAGCGCGGCATCCCGCTAGCTAGTCATGCATTAAAGTATAGGACGTCCTTAGCAACACCAAAACATTGCGCTGCCAGCAACCCAGTAATGGCGGTGCAGCCATAGCAGCGTGCAGCCATTGCGTGGATCGGGCTATGGGGCGCCCCGACTAGAGGTCAAAAGAAGGTTACTCGATCCACGGCTTTTATGATTCACCATTTTCCAACCTTTCGGTCGGAAGCTTATTTCTGCAAAATAATTAAGTCCCACCCCATGTCTGTACACATACCAAGATGATGCTGTGTCACTACATGGCATTACCGACCCGTATAAACTTCAAACTGATATATTGAATTAGGACTTACCCAAAGTTGCAAAAATGGAAGGTTACTACTGTACTGGATTGGCTACAGGACCGATGGACTGTCACTTCTTCTAAACCTGTGTGCAAAGGTAGTGCATCGGTTTCCCTGGTGGTTCGTTCTACTACCCGAAACTTGAGATGCTGTTCCACTCGACGTTACTCCACATCAGTAAATGTTGCTTTGATTGCAAGGCTGTCTCTATTGTAGCCTTGATCAAGGCGTTGGAGTTTTTTCTCAATTTTATTTTATTGTTTTCATTTTTATTTTATTTGCGCCGCGCTACCCACCGAGCTACCAACCTGCCCGAGCTGTGTGCATGGTGTCTGTGTGTGCAGTACGGTATGCGCGTGCTCGTGTGAGCTGCATGCGACACTCACCGAACAACGCCTTGACGGTTCTGTCTCGAAGCCGATGACTCATTACTATAATGCGCGCGAAAGGCGAGACCTCATTGGTCAGTGGCGGAAGTCTTGTTTACTCATTCTTATGAATATGCATGCAGTATCCAGATGTGGCTACTGCACTGGCGCGCCGGTTTGAATCTGGGAATACTTTGTTATAATATCTATCTGAAAATGTTGCGTATTCTCCTCAGCTGAGCGAGACAACAAGGGCATGGCAGGAATTAAACAAAAGGTTGCGTGGATCAATTTGTAACATACACCATTTTCCAGCAGGAAGACACTTTTCTGATGTGTTTTTTGTAATGACGTAAGGTCCGATTGACCATCTCCTGTCTCCATCTTGCATCATTAAACCGTGATTTAATCAAAGTTGGTGCATTCATTGGAGGTAAAAATATACAAAACAAAGACCTCAATAAACTACCATTGTTGATTGTTTCATGAAGGCATATAGCTAAAAAAGAGCTGCCTAACACCAAACTTCCCAAGTACTCACTAGAACAGGGTAGCTAAAAATCTATTTCACATGTATCATGTGTGGCTGTATCCCTTAAATTTTTGTTTAGCTGTAAATTCTTATAAGACCCTGTCTGAGAACAACTCAAAAGTATGAAGACGGTGTGAGTGGCTACACAGAGTCGGACTCGAGAGGACATGTCAGGAAAACACAGATGCAGAAACTACATCAACTCCAGAATTAATAACCAAAAGAATGGCGAATGATCAGGGTAGTCCTATGAGGGAACTTGAGTGCAGCGCATAAAGCTCCGGGGGCCGCGCCCGGGTTCAGCACTTTTGAGCTGACTGACCAGCCTCGCAGATTACCGGTCCAAAATGGCCGAGACAATGCTACACACAAACGCCATTAAGTCGGTAACTATACATGTACTCACATTGCATCACATACAGCAAGCATGATATGGTACAAAGGTCATAGTGAGAGAAGCTCGTGATTGGACGTCAAAATGAATAATTCATTTGCTTCCCATCCTGTGTTGTCTGCAATAGGTCTGACGAAATATTTAAATATTCATGAGCTGCATACTAGCATATCCGAGAGCCCCCCCATTTTCGTCCAATATTGGACGAAAATATCAAGAAACACATTAAACCCGGAAGTTACAGACCCGTCAAGGTGGTCGGCCTGACGGCCTGCGCATGCGGAGAGTGGTACGAGTGCGGATGACCTGCGCACAGTGTGTGTACGGGGGTCGTGCGACGTGATACACACATTACGCACAGTGTATACGGGTGTGTTTACGGCGTCTTTTTTGGAGTGAAAAATGCGACTGCCTTGATCAAGGCTATCTCTATTGACACACTATCGCGTGCTTTGACCGAGGCCTAGACTTGTGGACAAGTCGTTAATGGTCTGCCGCGGTGAGATAGTCGAGTTGTGGCGGTGCTCTCGCGAGATCACCGCTCTCGCGCGAACTGCTGGTTGCCGACTTCTAAATGGGACCGTAGTCGTGAGAGCAGTAGTCTCGCGGGCCAGCAGTCTCGCGAGAATACCGCGGGAATCGCGGGGAGATTCGGAATAGAGTCGGAACGCTATCACCGCGACAGACATTTAACGACTTGTCCACAAGTCTAACCGAGGCCACGCATGGAATCTTTTAATGTGGGCACTCCAGTATTGCGAAATAATAGTTCATAATAAATCAAGGTCCTTAAAGGGAAGGTATACGTTTGGTAATCACTCTTAAAATTATTGGCACTAAAAACTTACTTCGTTAGAAGTACAGCAGCTTTTGACATTATAAAGCAATACTATTTTTGTGCATTTTCTTGTTATTGTTGCCTTTTTCAATTGAACGTTTGTATGTATTGATTTAATATTGTTTAGACAATAAAGATTCAATTGAAAAGGTCTTCTTCATCTTCTTCTTCTTCTTCTTCTCCTTTTTAAATTTTTAGGTATAGGCCTACAGTTTTCTCGAATATGACAATCATTTCAGAGGGAAATATTCCACAAAATAAAATGGTTCTGGAACTTCATAATCAGTAAGCTTTCAGACTAAAATTAAACAATGATGTTTTGTATCCTTTAAATAACCAATCCTGTATTTAACGGATGGGAAATTTATGGGGATTTCCTCCAAAAAGTGTCAAGTTAGCAGTATGCAGTAATTCATGCACAAGTATAGTTTCACAGCACCGGATACACCAAACAATAACAGGAATTGCCAAACAGTAGTTTCCGCTTCTGGGAAAAGTGATATGAATCTCTCTTACAAAAGCCTGACATTATTGGGTCGTATGGATACAAACTTAGCATTGCTTTGACTATCAATTTACTCGCATCCGTATAAATGGAGTCAAACATTTGGTTCAACAAAATGGCGGACCGTGTTAGTTCACGAAGTAAAAGGAAAACCACACAATTTCGAGGGATATTTGTGTGAATCATTGGATTCTACTTTTTAAACATCTTTCCAACCATCCGTGTCCTTCTAAGAATAAACGGTTGCCAAACAGTTTTCCCTGTATACGTATAGTCAGCGCCGTAGTGTGAAATTATAGGGGGCACAAGGGGGTGCACTTCTAGCAAAGTTTCCGTTTACCTTTTTATTTAAAAAAGAAAAATGTCTGCGCCTTTTTAATGTAACTCTATTTTTTAAAGATAATCTGGTGTTAGTGTAAAAACAAATACATTATCTGCGTGTAAATGGAAAAATAGTTTAAACAAAAATCGAAATGATCACATTCAAACTCTGGAAATTTTCAATCCCAAAGGTCTAGATTTCAAATGGGGCCACCCGGGGGCTCGGACATCAATTGGGGGTGGCACGCCCCCCCTGTCCCCGTCCCCCTTAGTTACGCCACTGCGTATAGTTTTCGCATCTTTGAATATGAACCAGCTTAACAACAAATATATTTTGTTGTAGCTTTTTTAAGCTTTGCTTTTACTACCAATTTACTCGCATCCATAATGACTAAAATGAAGCAAATGCCTTCACTAAAGCATTTAAAATGCCAGTTGCGCGCAGATACTTAACCGCACACTCTTCCTCTGCTTTAGCTATGAGAACCTTGTATGGCGTTTTACAAGTTTTATAAAAGAAATTTCGCTTGCAATCTACAGGTGCAGGTATTTTTCAAAGTATTTTTCATTGTGCACACTTTCAAGGGTCAGAATCATATACTGCTTTGCATAATTTTAGCCATGATAATTTTTTAACCGTGTTTTCTTATTACAGTTTGGTCTGTACGTATACGAATTCACACAATCGATTCCTAATTGTTATTAACTATTTGGCTGCCTTGTGTGCAATGATTTATATTAAAGTATAAAAGGGTCTGTATACGTTTGGTAATTACTCATACGCTTTATGGCAATAAAAACTTACTTGGTAAGAAGTACAGCAGCTTCTGATAGATAGTATAAAGCATTTTGAGAATCATTTCACCTGGAAGTAATGTGGTTATGGAAAAAGATATCACTTTTTATTGCAGATTATTCTCCCTGCGTGGACATAACCGCTCCAGATTTTCGGCAATATCTCAAAAACGCTACCACCTTTTGAAATAAAATTTTCACAAGTTAGTTTAATGGCATATATCTACAACTACATAGATTTGAGACAAACAGTGGGTTCCAAACATCCCTTTACGCATTTACCACCGGTATCATTTCAATAAGCTATTTTTTCGAGTTTAGTTTGAACAACGTCTGGTGCAATGACTTGCTTTAGTCACAAGTTACTGCTTAAATTTCAATTGTTCCCATACTTAAACACACCATTTTCTACTTGTACAGAAAATCCTCTAAAAAATTCTTGAGATTCCAGCACAAAATGAAGACACAGTGCCACGCCTCATTCGAGCACCAATGTGTCAAATGGTTCAGGGCAAGCTTTTGTATTGACTGGTCCCCTGTCTTTATCCGCAAGGATAAAGACAGGTACTGGTTTTACAGACCCGATAATTTCATAGGATACAGGTAATTCATTGGATAAACGGGCAGTGAAGTAAGCTTTCCACATCTGTGTTATGATTGGTTCGCTCCGAAGTGACGTGTTTGTCAGCTCCACCATACAGCATGAACTTTTCGATTGTCTGCTGCATGCTGCGCGCGTGTACATAATGTTTGTATGTAATGTTGTTTATACACAATGTAATGCGTGTACACGTGTGACTACTACGATCGAATCTCTGCCGTGTGAATGGATGCGAGGTCAAAGGTGCGTTTTCCAGGATCCCGCCCTTCGCTCAAGGCCGCTCTCTGGCGTTATTCACGAGTCTCGAAGTGTGACGTCAGATTTTCGTGCTAGCTTTTATATAGCAACCTCCGGATGAGCAAACCCTGATACGTGCCATACAAATTCATCAGATATGGGTGTTCGACGTTTCTTATTTGACTACGCAAAATCTTGCCCGAATCATGTGACATATTAATTGTCTCATATAGGGTCATTCCGTGTCAAATCATCACGCCATCCGGGGTCAATCTCATGGATTTTCTTTAAATTTGCTGAATTAGTCTGGTCCTATGAGAAAACTCTGAAACCCGAATTTGAGCGTTTTGGGTCATGTGGTTTTTGAGTTACAGGTCGTTGACCTTTTGACCTTGCGTTTTTTCAACATAACAACAAATGATTGTACCTCCAGTTATGAATATCGGACAAAGATGATTTTTAGCTTAAATTAAAGCCCTTGATATAAGAAATTAACTTATTGTGAAATATTTAAAAAAAAAATAATAATCAGTTAGAGGTTGCGAAAAATAAACTTTGACCTTTGACCCCTCGAGGGCCGCCATTTTAATTTTTTTCAAACTTTGTCAAAAGAAGGCTTCGGGTGTTGCCATTTACCACACCAAATATAAAAATGGGATCTCTGTAGGTTTAGACGGGACATTGGTTTCTATGTGGGTAGTATATTAAAAATACATTAAAACGTGCACATTTCAATGGCATACATGGCTGTATACATGTGTGAATACACATGTACACAATGCATGGTTTGATGCTGCGTATGTATAACTAATTAATTAAATAATTAAATAAATAATACTGTGAAATCACTTGGCCATGCACTTAGTGGGGGTCAGGGCTGGGGGTGGGTTGGATGGGGGAAGAACATTGGTGTCAAGTAAACTCCTTTATCTTGCAGAGTACTTTGTAGTGCCCAACATTATATTGGTAGTCAAGTCTACAAAGACCTTTTGACAAACAAATTATGACACCTCGGCAACTGTATGATTTTGCCTGCAAGGAGATTTCTGGAATGAAGTTCTGTTTCACTACAACAGCCCAGCACAGTGAAGAAGCAACTTTACTGCAAGATCGCTTTCAAAATGCACGCACTATCCCTGGAACCCAGAAACTGCATTCTTTCAAGCCAATATCAAGGAATTGTATTGAAGTGCGAGAATTTTCATCTAGCCCTGCAGCACGACAAGAGCGTACAACACAGAGTGTTTTGCCCATTCAGAAAATAGATCTAATCAGTGGCTACATACAGGATATGATGGGTTCTGGTGGCTTGGATGTGTTGTAGAATTGAGGCAAGAAAGTCGACTTGTGAAGGTCAATTTCTTACATCCACATGGGCCTGCTCGATCATTCTTTTTTTCCAGAAAGGGAAGACATTTTTGAAATTGATGTTGCTGATGTCTTGACGTCTGCTGCCCCACTGACCGCCACAGGGAGAACATACGCCCTTCCAAAAAAAGATTCACTTGCAGCCAACACAAGACTTAGAGAACGACTTTAAGCAGCGAAAGGCTCACAGAAAACCATGTAATATGCTGAACTTAAAGATTCTTTTTGAAACATGTACCAGGCTGAGTACAGTTTTACAGTGCCAATACCAGTACACGTGTTGGCTTAGACTTGATTCAAGTCCCGTTCTCGTGCGAGAGGTCCCCAAGCATATCGCGCCAACTAGCAAACAAGCCGTACAGTGCGCGCTCGCCGTCAAAATGTGGTCCCGAGAATGGGACTTGACGAGGTCGTTTCTTACACTGCACGTTGTTATTGAAAAATCTCCCAAAATGGGGAGATGAACAAACCAATGGGAGCGTGGAAGCGCTGCCCCGCCGGTAAAATATTCATTACACTCTGTGACATCACAGAGCAAGGCATTGTAAGTGCACGCGTCTAAACGCGGTGACACGTGGGGGGCAGGCAAACTCATCAGCAGGCAAGTGGGTGTCGGTACCAAAGTCGTTGAATTGCACTTCCCAAAGTTCAAATTTTGCAAACAAAACCGACCCAAATGATTGTTACAACGTATTAACTTAAATTTTAATGAACATTCAGTGCTTTCTTTTTATAATTAATTGGTTATTCAAAAATGTATTTCAATCCTCATCTAAGAACTTAACCCCCACAAATAACAAATGAACGAGTCTTCTTTTTGAATGGGTTTGATCGGACAACACGTATAACGCAGCAAGTTTACATATTCATAAGTGAATACATTTACATATCAGGCGACTGCGGCATCGTCAAGTCCCTGTCCCGCGTGCGGAACAGGTTGGGGAATGCAGACCATCACAAAACAATAGTTTTCTGGCGATGGCACGGGATTGGGACTTGAGTCAAGTCTAGTATTGGCTTAGCCCCCCTACCCGATCCCCCTACTCAGTCCTCTTACCCCACCCCTACCCCACCCCAACTAACCCATACGCCGCCCATGACAATGTATAAGTACAATTTTTGATACAACTTGAGTCCCCTGTGCAACAATGTACATGTATGTACAGTACATACATTGAAATGTGCACGTTTTAATGTATTTTTAATATACTACCCACATAGAAACCAATGTCCCGTCTAAACCTACAGAGATCCCATTTTTATATTTGGTGTGGTAAATGGCAACACCCGAAGCCTTCTTTTGGCAAAGTTTGAAAAAAATTAAAATGGCGGCCCTCGAGGGGTCAAAGGTCAAAGTCTATTTTTCGCAACCTCCAACTGATTATTTTTATATATTTTTTATATTTCACAATAAGTTAATTTCTTATATCAAGGGCTTTAATTTAAGCTAAAAATCATCTTTGTCCGATATTCATAACTGGAGGTACAATTATTTGTTGTTATGTTGAAAAAACGTAAGGTCAAAAGGTCAACGACCTATAACTCAAAAACCACATGACCCAGAACGCTCAAATTCGGGTTTCAGAGTTTTCTCATAAGACCAAACTAATTCACAAAATTTAAAGAAAATCCGTGAGGTTGACCCCGGATGGCGTGATGATTTGACACGGAATGACCCTATAGTCTAGGAGTCAATTGCTAACTTGTAACAAAGCAAGTCATTTGTACCAGGCATTATTCAAATCTAACTCGCAAATTTCTTAGCAAATTCTGAACAGTAAAACTATCAATTTCTTAATTAATTTGCTTTTACTCCAAAGTAAATACTTCCCGTTTGCTTATTGTCTAGCGTTTACAAGTTTGTTATCCATACGACCCCATTGTCTCACACAAGTTAGTACTCCCTATAATGACAAGCTACCGGATCGGTTTTAGTCTTGGTCGGTTACGAAAGTTAGGTCGTGCAGAGAAGGGAAAGTGGGCATTACGGATAGGCCTAGATACCCCCTTTCGCCCCCCCCCCCAATCGCAAGGGCTGACGTGTCTGCACATGCGCATTGGACCATTCCCCTGACCTTTTAACCACTGCCCAGATAGCATCAGTACGTTGAAACAACGTTTTTATACGGTTTACAATGAACGTTGATTTAACGTTAAGTGCGAACGTAGATTCAACGTAATTCTGCTTATTGATATAATGTTTAATCAACGTTAATTTTAAACGTAGAAACATTGTTACATTAACGTTTTGTCAACTAGTTACTTTAACGTTTTTATGAGAACGTTGATTGGACGTTATTCTGCTTCTTTATATAATGTTTAATCAACGTTAGATTTTAGACGTAGAAACAATGTTATCTCAACGTTTTATCAACTAGTTATTTAAATGTTTTACGTGAACGTTGATTCAACGTAATTCTGCTCATTGATGTAATGATCAATCAACGTTAATTGTAAACGTTGAAACAAACTTATTAACGTTTTTCAACTAGTTACTTTAACGTTTTACGAGAACGTTAATTGAACGTAATTCTGCTTATTGATGTAACGTTAAATCAACGTTAATTGTTAACGTTGAAACAATGTTACATTAACCTCTTTTCAACTAGTCACTTTAACGTTTTTATGTGAACGTTGTTTTAACGTTAACTTGCTCATTGATAAAAGGTTAAAATAACGTTAGTAAATCAACGTTGATACAATGTTGCATTAACCTTAATTGGGTTGGTTCATCAACGTTGACCTAAGTAATTAGGATAATTTTATGAATTTTTTTAATATTCTAATTAACTATTTAATATTAAGTTGGTAATAGTTGCTATATATACTACTGCCTATATAGACCTATACAACCTACTGTACGGCATGTTTTATATATAAGTAGTCTAGGATACATGGAATCTGCAGTCATGGTTGTCTCTTTTTGTACTTAATTGGTTAAATTTTTAATTAATAGTTAGCAACTGAAAGTATTGAAGAAACTGTTGACGCCCGAACCACTTTTTCCTAAAAGAATTAACAAAGAAACTAAACAAAAAAACATTAAATTTCCAAATTACACCAAAACTGTTGCATTTTAACATTGAGTTTGGGCTGCTATTTGTATCCAGCTATAAATTTGCATATTGATGTCAAAATAAGGCAACGTTGATTCAACGTTAACTAAACCAAGATTTTTAAATTTCTTCAAGTTAGGATATTAAATTGGTTTTCGTCGACGAATGCTGATTATAGTCCAAGTTTATCAACGGAAATTGCCATAAAAGTAACTTGTGGGAGTTAAGGCTGATTACACTACTTGTTAATTAAGAAAACACATGAGAACGTAAACTCGCTCTATGGTCAAAATGATGGAGGGAGGAACGACGCGAGTCTTCCATTAACAGAATCTGACCCATCCAGTGCACCCTGGTTTCAACAAGATAAGCCAATAAGCTCTACCTTGTAGTATACACCGAAGTATAGGCACAGTGTAACTACTTTCACCTCTGGCTTAGCAATACTCCATGGTGGGCAACTTGTTTATCATAACTTATAAGCTGAATGCCCTTCAGCATTTGCAATGGGTCTATGCATGGTGGGTGCACGATCTCCCCTGTACATTGTAGGCTACAATTGATACATCGTTCCTACCTTCTAATATAGCGCCATGCGCTAATGGGGTCATGACCTGATCAAAAACTCCTACAACTGCGGGGTATAATTTTGGTAATTTTCAAAGAACGGTCCCCACCAACCCTTCCACATATAATAACAAACCTGCGGAAAACCAAGGCTTTGGTCATCGAAATTGCAAGGAAAAAAACCCTTGCTGCTTGTTCCAGAGATTTGTGTACTTTCAGATATCCGAGAAAGGCGCCTGACCTAAACCTTTCTCAAATTCAAATTTTTAAACAATCCATTGAGATTTCATGTATACATTAGAACAAAGTCTGTCAAGAATAACAATTGTCTTTTTTTGTTCGCCAATTGATTGAATGATCCTCCTTTAAGAAATCATCATCAGTTTAAATTAACAAGATAGTGTAAGTACATTTGGGCTAGGTTTTGTTACCTTTAAAACCTCATACAAACATTGATTAAAACGTTATTTCTCCTACCAAAAACAAACCAACTGTGTGCAGTAAGACTAACATAATAAACGTTGATTAAAACCGCTTATGTTTTCAACCAAAATTGGAACAACCATTAAAACCAAAAATAAACGTTGAATAAACGTTATTTTATCAATCAAACGAGAACCAACCATGACAACCCAAAACAAATGTTGAATTAACGTTATTTTATCAACCAAAAGTGAACCATACAACCATGAAAACCAACAACTGACATTGATTAAACGTTATTTTATCAACCAGATATTAACAAATCATACGAACCAACAACGAACGTTGATAAAACGTTATTTTATTAACCAAAAGTGAACCAACCATTAATAGCAAAAACAAACGTTGATTAAACGTTCTTTTATCAACCAGATTTTAACCAACCATAAGAACCACCAACGAACGTTGACTAAACGTTATATGTTTTCGGCCACCATACAAAACGGTTTTCCATATGTTTTCTATTTATAGTGCTGGCGGATTTCCCGCGAGTCTCATTCAGATTCGGAAGCTTGAAAGAGGTTCACCATCTGTGGCGAAAGTCTCCCAAACCCCAAACCCAAATGGTACCTCGGACCTTGGAAATACTTCGAGCAATCTCAGGCCCAGGGATGTGAGCTCGTTTGGAGGAGATCTACCGCCGATTGGTTACTGATTGTCTGGGCACTCTGGGGCAGGGCAGGATAATTTACTGGGGAACGACACACAAATTACGGACACGGGCACAGTTCTATTGAATTCCATCTCTGCCAAGTTACACGGCGCATGTGTGGCATTCTGGCTTGGATCTCCCAAACATGCGCCGTCGACGGCGCAATGTCGCGTCGTGCCGTCGCATTGTCGCGTCGTGCCGTTGCGTCGTGCCGTCGCATTGTTTTGTTTTGTTTGTATAGGGCGCGACTATGCGAAGGCACGACGCGACAATGCACCGTTGACGGCGTAATCGGCTAGAGACCTTTTAAAAGCCACAATGCGACAATGCGACGACACGACGCGACTATGTGACGGCACGACGCGAAAATGCGACGGCACGACGCGACAATGCGACGGCGCGACGCGACAATGCGACGGCCCTATATACAAACAGTACAAAACAATGCGACGGCACGACGCGACGGCACGACGCGACAATGCGACGGCAAGACGCGACTATGCGACGGCACGACGCGACAATATGCCGTAGACGGCGCATGTTTGTGAGATCCAAGCCAGAATGCCACACATGCGCCGTGTAACTTGGCAGAGATGGAATTCCATACAGTTCTTCAATTGTGTCAATCCTCTCTTTGCCTCATGGGCAATTCTCTTTAAAGGCACTGAACACGGTTAGTAATTGTCAAAGACCAGTGTTCTCACTTGGTGTATCCCAACATATGCATAAAATAACAAGCCTGTGAAAATTTGGGCTCAATTGGTCATCGAAGTTGCAAGAAAATGATGAAAGAATAAAGCCCTTGTTGTACAAATTTGTGTGCTTTCAGATAGAATAATAAAAACTTCTTGCAAGAAGTTTTTATTATTTTAGTGAGAAATTACCTCTTTCTCAAAAACTACGTTACTTCAGAGGGAGTCGTTTCTCACAATGTTTTATACTATCAACAGCTCTCTGTTGGTCGTTACCAAGTCGGTTTTTATGCTAATATATATTTTGAGTAATTACCAAACGTGTACGATGCCTTTAATGCCTTCTCTGGGCAACTCTCTCGCATGAAAACTACCTTTCCTTCCTCTAACTTTTTACAAACCTTACACAAGCCTTCAACAAACCTTCTCTTACGTGAGTGCACCCCTCGCGGAACCAATCCAGTCTAACAGCAAATTTGGCAACCAAAACGCACATGCTAGCACGCCGATTGTTTCAGTGTCTCTATCTGATCTTCCTTACAGTTGGATTACTCAACCAGTAATGAACGGCCAGGAGTCAACCTCTCTGGTCATCTGTCCAGGTTAATCTCTATGATCGACCTAGTCTTGGTGCAAGACGTTCTTGTTGAGTTAGTAAAACCATAAAACCATTAGGCCTATACATGCGCTTATTATTGACAACACTATACACGTCGCGACTATTCCACCGATAGAGGGCGTATTCTGGAAGCCGCGAATCTGTGAGTGCGATTTGTGGTGATTTGTGCGATTTGCGGGAAGTTTCCCAACAGCGGATAGTCATTATGCGCGGGGGCGCTAAATCGCGATAGTTGCGTGATCGCGATAGTTGCGTGATAATGAACAACAACGTCTTGCACCAAGACTAGGTATCCAGTGATTGATTGTTTAGCCCCAATGGTTTTTTAGTTAAATGCCAATGCCTTCTATTGCATTCAGAGCTTTTATGGTCAATCAGCAAAAAGTAGTTTGAACGTTTGTGATATATTTGCCTGACTTGTGTCCTTTTTACGAAAAGGGAAAAAGCGTCATTTGTTAAAGATAAGGGAAGCGTGTGAGTGTGCGAAGCCTACCACGTCGTGGGATCGAGGGCCCATTCAGGGGCCCAAAAAGTTGACGTTGCATAGCTCAATCGTGTGCATTCTGAACCTAATGGAATGAGTATAGACCGATATACGCGGAAGTGTTTTGAACCAGTGCCATTGACAAATCGGCAACGGTTGCTTTGAATTAACCGTGAGTTGCTAATTCTATAACAGGGATTGGCCTAAAAAGTAACGTGGAAGAGGCACTACATAGTGCAGGAGTGAAGGGCACTGCAGATTTGACAGACAGGATGTGCGCTTACATGTTTGCATCAAAGAGCGAAAACACAGTCAAAAAATACTTCGGAAGCTTCAAAAGATGGCAGAATTTTTGCGTCAAAGGCGGTTACTCAGCCATACCGGCTGAGCCTATTCACGTGGCGATCTACATAACAGAGCTACTTGACGCAGGAAGTTCACATCACGCAGTATCATCAGCAGTATAAGGAATCAAGTGGGCCCATGAAATGAATGGACTGGCAGACCCCACTGACAACGCTTTCGTGAAAAACCTGCACGAATCAGCTAAACGTCTCACGGGGCGTAAAACAATTTAAAAAGACGCACTTACACCGAGTTTAATCATCGATCTTTGCAGCATGTTTATTGACAATCAAGATTTACTAATAATCAGAGACTTATGTAGATAACAACGGCATTTGCCGGTTTTTGCGCTTTGATGAGCTGAGCTCCATAAGATGCACCGATACACTGTTTTCAGATAATTATTTTAAAATCGTAATTCTAAAGAGCAAAACAGACCAATATAGGTCAGGTCAAGAGGTTGTACTCGCAAAAGGCGTCAGCTCGGCATGTCCTTATAACATGTTAGTAAGATATATGGCAGCTGCAGATAATGACTACTGAAACTGACGCTTTTCTATTCAGGCCTGCATTTAGGTCCAAGAAGTTATGTAAATTAATCTATCAAGATAAGAAATTAAGTTACACGAGAGCAAGAGAATGTTTATTGAAGATGTTTCATAAAGTAGCGCCCAACCTTAATTTGGGTTTGCATTCACTGAGAGCGGGAGGTGTAACCGCGGCAGCAAATAATCAGATTTCAGACCGTTGTCTAAAGAGACACGGACGGTGGAAAACGGATGGGAGTAAGGATAGTTATATCGAAGACTCCCTAGAGAAGAGGTTGGAAATTACTCAGAAGTTGGGCTTGTAGATTAGGTGGTTTGACTTATTCTGATGGCTCACATCAAAGTTAACAGTAACGTAAAACATTATAATAGTCTGGCTGCTAAGAAAACACTTGCTTAGGGATTTGACCTATTCTAGGGTCTCTGCGTGCTTCGCTATCGCCATAAGAGAATGTGTATGATGTGATCATTACTTGAGTATCAGTAGAGATAAGACCGCTAGTTGAAATGGGTACACTATGTTGTTTTGTCTTATGATACAATGTTGTGCATGCAAAACGTCTCCTGGCCGTCGCTTACGTGGTTGTGGCATCAGAGGTATGAAGCCCAATTCCTTCCCACAACACGCACATTGCAACGGCCGTGGTTGTGGCTACATAGGCCTATGTATAAAGCCACAACCACGGCACATTTACGTGGTTGTGGCATCAGAAGTATGAATCCTTGCCACACACCACGCACATTGCAACGGCCGTGGTTGTGGCTTCATATTATGTATGAAGCCACAACCACGGCACGCTTACGTGGTTGTGGCATCAGACGTATGAAGCACAATTCCTTGCCACAACCACGCACATTGCAACGGCTGTGGTTGTGGCTTCATACGTATGAAGCCACAACTCGCGGCACGTTTGCGTGGTTGTGGCATCAGACGTATGAAGCCACAACCACGTGAGGGTGAGGGTGAGGGTTACGGTGGGGGAGGGAGTGAGGGTGGGGGTGGGAGTGAGGGTGAGGGTGGGGGTGGGGGTTGGGTGAGGGGAGGGGATAGGGTCAGGGGTATAAGGGTAGGGGTAGGTGTAGGGTTTAGGGTTAGTATTGACGATTGAGGGGGTGGGGAGGGTGAGGGTGATGAACACTCCCCACTCCCTCCCTCTTACCATGGAAAAACCCTCATAATCACAACCATGTAAAAGTGCGTGGTTGTGGCTTCATGTGCAAGTCTCGTGCGTATCAACCACGCACATTGCAACTCAGAGGTCATCATTTTATAGAATTGGCTTGGTAACGGTAGTTGAAATGGGAACGCAATGTTGTTTTGTCTGATGATAAAATGTTGTGCATGCAAAAGGTGTTGAATTGGGTCGAAACGTCTCCTGGCCGCTTCCTTACCCCAAACTACACGAAGCATAATTTGTGAGTGTTTGCACGGCCGGAATTGAGTTTTAATATCGGGGAGGGATGTACTTGGCAATGATGCATGCTTGGCATAGTATAGTAGGGTCATATCTTTGGATTCCGTGACCATTTTTTTGCTACCTTTTTTCTTGATGGATTTGACTTCAGGAACCATTTAAAAGGAAAAGAAGCTCCTACGTACCTCTGAAATGTGATACATGTAGGAACTTTTTTATAGCGCAATATTCAAAATGGCCGCCGACGCCATCTTGAAAAACATAAATTGTAATAGCTCTGGCACCAGATGACCTAGACGGACAAAAAAGATATCTTTTTCCAGTATATCTGGCATGACAAATCCACTGGAGTGGTAATTGTAAGGTTTGGGGACCATCTTGATCTCTAATTCCAAGATGGCCGCCGTCGCCATCTTGAAAAACATAACTTGCATTAGCTCTGGCATCAGATGACCTAGACAGACAAAAGAGATGTCATTTTCCAATATATTTAACATTACAAATCTACTGGAATGGTTATTGTAGAGTTTGGGGATCATCCACATCTCCTAAATCCAAGATGGCCGCCGTCGCCATCTTGAAAAACATAACTTTCATCAGCTTTGGCACCAGAAGAACTAGAAGAGAAAATAGGGCGTCGATTTCCCCTATTCATGGCATTGCAAATCCACTAGAATGGTTATTGTAGAGTATCGGATCATCCTGACCTCCAAATTCAAGATGGCCGCCGTCGCCATCTTGAAAATTAATGTGAAAACTCTGGCACAAGAAGAGCTATATAGAACAAATAGGGTTTCATTTTCCACTATTTCTGGCATTACAAATTATTTTAAAAATGTTTTTCATAGTTGATTGATTGATTGAAAAATGATGGTGCTGTCCAATTCAGTGACACTCCAAGGCTGTGTCCGAATTGGCGGCTACAGCTACGGCTACGGCTAGATTTCCGCGTCATCTTGCATTGAAGTATTGGACGTCCTTAGCAACACCCTTAGCAACAGCCGTAGCCGTAGCTGTAGCCGCCAATTCGGATACGGCCTAACACTGTCGACTTGAGATAAACGTAAAACCATCAAAGTGTTTTTACATGTTTTATGGGTATGGGTCAGTGTCTGGGTATTATTTTCGTATTTTGTCAAGTTGACTGGAGTGGTTGGCGAACATAAAAAGGACCAGAAGAACCGGTTGACAAATGTGTCAGGAAAATTATTTTTTTGGGGGAAACCGCGAGGATATTTTTTCAGATCCTCTTTGTTATAGCAATAACATATTTTCATGCCTACTTGGCACTCATCAGTTGCGTGTGGGTGATTCTATATTAAAATATGTAAGTCTCATGTCTTGTGAAAGACATTAGTTAGTGTATTCCGCTTAGGTTCAGGTAAGATGTAGAATAAATCCGAATGCGGACTTTTAAACCTGAGTTGAGTTTTCAGTATAGTGACCTGTTCCTCCAGTGAGTAGATTAGGATGTTTTAATAGTGTTTCGTCCGGGTCTACAAAACCCGAATCATCAGGGGGGTGGGGGGAGCGAGCTGTTTGGGGGTGGAGTCAATTTGACTCCGGTCTAGTTTTGCTCTGATCAAACTTTCCCTTATGTTTGGACCTTTTCTGTACGCAATGAAAGGAGGATCTTGAAAGATCTCCGAAAGTGTTTCATGGTTGCGTACAATGTTGTTTGATGGATTTGTTTAGGTCACTTTGGTTGATGTACGGCTGGTATGTCGTACTGAAAACCAATGGAGTTTTGCTTTCTGCATTCCTCTGCTGTTTGTGAATCAAATTTGATCGGTCTTTGTGTGATACTTTTGTTGTGGTTTTGTTTATCTCTGAGAAACTGTAGCCTCTTGCAGTTAGCTTTTCAGAGAAGTTGTTGACGAGTATAGGAAATCATCTTCGTTATTTGTGTTTCTGGCATAGCGAAGTGTTTCTCCGTATATGAATGCTTTGAACACATGCGAGGGTGTGATGATGCCTTGTGAAGGTATTGGTAGGTTTCAGTGGGTTTGGTATATACTTTTGTGTCTAAAATACCAGTTTCACTTGATTGAAGTATCAGAGGCCTCAAAAGTAAATTTGAGGGTTGGGTGTATTAGATTCATGTTGTCGATCAGGCTCTTGAAATTGTCAAGGGTGCTGTCATAGATTACAAGTATGTCGTTTCTATAACGCCACCAAGTGAGAATGTGATCAGCTTTTTCTAGGATTTGTTTTTCCTGATCATGTAGTGTGATATCACATATTTCGGGGCTTGCTGTTGAGCCCATGGCGCATCCAATTTTTGGGAGGTAATATTGTTACCGAAATGGAAGCAGTTTCTTCCCAATATCAGTTCCAATAACTCTTGGATGTAGTCGGAGGGTGGTTTTGTGATAGAGTATGGGTAGTTGGTTCGGTTGAGGGCATTGCAAACACTGTTTATTGCTTCCGTTTGACAGACGTTTGTGTACATTGAGACAACATCAATACTTGTTATCAGAACATTTTGTGGAAATGTGGATTCCTCAAGTTTTCGCAATATGTCTGCAGTATCGCGGACATATGTTGGTTGGGCGGTAACTATTGGAAGAAGGAAATAATCCACAAATTCTGATATTTTGGCTGTAGGACTTGAACATCCACTTATTATAGGTCTCCCAACAAAAGGCGTGCCCGCGGGTGGTGTTTTATGCATTTTCGGGAGAAAATATATGGTAGGGCAGTTGCCTGGTTGCGAGAATGGATCAAGATAAGCCAGGGTGTGTTTATTGATGTGTTGGCCTTTATGCAGATTTATGAGTAGGTTGTGGACCATTGTAGTGGTCTGTTGTGTGATATCTTGGTAAAGCTTTGTGTAGTGCTCGGATTCAAAATGTCTGTAGCCTACTTCTAGGTAATCAGTTCGGTTCATTATGCAAATGCCTTTTCCTTTGTCGTAAGGTTTAATTACGATATCTGGGTTGTGTTTCAGTTTGGTAATGGCTGATATTTCCTGTCTGGTCATATTTCTAAGCTGGTTGCGCAATCGAATATGAGCAAATTGGTATTTTGTGGCACATTGTGTTGAAATTGGACGCCATTTTGAAGGCGGTTTGAATGGTCGAGCCTTGGCAGGTTTGTTATGCATTAGGAAAGCAATTCTCATTCTTCTTTGGAAGATGTTGAAATCACTCAGAAGTTTTTTACGGGTAGGTTTGGCAGGAGTGGGAACAAAATTTAGGCCTTTTCCTAAAGCAACTTTTTCAATTGTAGAAAGGTTTGCCCTGGATAGGTTCGTTATGAATTGTTCGCTTTCTTTAGCCAATTATTCAAGAATATTATTCTTAATGAACCGTTTGGATGTGTCGCACGTGTGAGAAAAGTTGTTGGCTTTTCTTTGAGAGCTGTTTGCTCGTTCAATAAACCTTCGTTAAGTCATGTTTAACAAAGAGGAGTACTGATTTTTATTGCTTATAATTAATAATATATACTTGGGAATGCCGTATTATATTATTATAATAAATATTATATTGAAAATCAACGTAGTCATGAAAATCTTTCTTTGGAAAAAGTGGTGGTCCTGAAAAGGACTGGTTGGTTTATTAAAGAGGTTGTTCTCTTTTTCTCTTGGTTCCTCGAGCCTTGGTTAGTCTTGGCCGGGTGAAGAAACCGAAGAGCTGGGTTGCTGTTCTCAGTTCCGCTCCCTTGAAGTCTTGTACCAGCTGTGCTCTTGCTTCTTTCTTGCCTTGTCAAGTCTTGTCTCCAACTCCTCCGCCTGGAACTTGTACTCTGCGAGTGTGAGCTGGACCAGTAGCAAGGATGCCTTTGAAGTGAGTCTGTTCCAACTCCCCGTAAAGGAAGGTTGGAAGGTGACACCCTTGTGTGGATGCGGTGGCCTTGCTGTGTTCCGGATGTATGCCGGCGGTTTGTTTGACGCTATGGCTTGGCCAAAAGTGGTGACTTGGTGCGTAATGTGGCTCGTAGCGGCTGTTAAAATGTCAACTGGCTCCGCTAAGAGTTTTACGTGGTTAAAGTCTTTTTCTGCAAGTTTGATGCGTGAAGCAGGGGTTTCACTTTGAAATTCTTCCATGACATCAAACGATGTGATTAGTGAATCCTCCAACTGGTCGATGAGAGGGAGTTGTCCGCAGGTAAAATCGCTGATGACGGAGGAGGCTGGCGATGAAGGCTGATCTTGAGTGCTTGAGCAGGAAGGCTGAGGGCTGGACGTTGGGCGTCGTTTAAACGATTTGCTCAGTTTGATATTCTTCTGGTCCTTTTTATGTTCGCCAACCACCCCAGTCAACTTGACAAAATACGAACATAATACCCAGACGCTGACCCATACCCATAAAACATGTAAAAACACTTTTACGGTTTTATGTTTATCTCAAGTCAACAGTGTTGGAGTGTCACTGAATTGGACAGCACCATCATTTTTCAATCAAATGATTTGGAGGTTAAGATGATCCCCAGACTCTACAATTACCATTCCAGTAGATTTGTCATGCCAAATATAGTGGAAAAAGACATCTCTTTTGTCTGTCTAGGTCATCTGGTGCCAGAGCTATTGAAAGCTATGTTTTTCAAGATGACGATGGCGGCCATCTTGGATTTAGAGATCAAGATGGTCCCCAAACCTTAAAATTATCACTCCAGTGGATTTGTCATGCCAGATATAGTGAAAAAGGACATCTTTTTTGTCTGTCTAGGTCATCTGGTGCCAGAGCTACTGAAAGCCATGTTTTTCAAGATGGCGATGGCGGCCATCTTGGATTGAGAGATCAAGATGGTCCCCAAGCCTTAAAATTACCACTCCAGTGGATTTGTCATGCCAGATATAGTGAAAAATGACATCTCTTTTGTCTGTCTAGGTCATCTGATGCCAGAGCTAATGCAAGTTATGTTTTTCAAGATGGCGTCGGCGGCCATTTTGAATATTGCGCTATAAAAAAGTTCCTATCACATTTCAGAGGTACATAGCAGCTTTTTTTTCCTTTTAAATGGTTCCTGAAGTAAAATCCATCAAGAAAAAAAGGTAGCAAAAAAATGGTCACGGAATCCAAAGAAATGACCCTACGGCATTAGATTTGTCAAGACTTGTGTTAAGTGACTAATAGGCCAAAGTAATCCACTGGTTTCTTTGTAAGGAAATTATGCATACCTCGCTCCCATTGGCTGGGGTCCGTATGCGTAAGCTTCATTACTGTATCAGATAGCAGCTGAACAGAATCGCTCATCACATCACACATCATCGCAAGGTCAGTTTCGAAAACAGCTTAGCAGCAGAATGTACGCCGCGTTGTCGGTTGGTTATGCCACGGGTGTTAGGTAGAGGGTCCGTGGTTATGCAATGCATAAGTCTCTGTTGCTGTAAACATAGAGCTTTTTCATAGCTCCATGCTGGGGAAATTTAGAGAAGTTATCATGGAGCTATATTAAACTTCATGGTTAAATCTAACCGAAACTGTTTGAAGATGATACAAACTATCCAAGCCCATTTTGGCTCTTTGCTGCCGGTGGCCTAAAATAATAATTTAAGCCAATTGAACTTGAAGCCAATTCAACTTGAATTGTAGTTGTTGACTTCTTTTTTAGCGAAAAGCTTTTGTCTGAAATACCGAATTGCTACTCTAGCAAGTTTTGTGGGGAAATTAATGATCAGTTTAAGTTAGTTTATGCACCTACACTTTGCATAAACTGTTTTATAAACTGATCGCACTTTTCCCCACAAAATAATAAAAATAATGCGACAGCCGTATCTTTCAAGTTAATGTTGGACAAGGCAGCAAATAGCCAAAATGGGCTTGGATATTTTGTATCATCTTCAAACTGTGTCGGTTTGATTATTGAGTGATTCTACACAGCTGCTATTTGATATTGTAATGAAGCTTACGCGTACGGACCTCAGCCAATGGGAGCGAGGTATGCAAATGTTGGCCTTTACCGCGCTGGGAATTTTTTTCCCGCATCCCGCCCTTCGTTCAAGGCTGGTCTTTGGCGTTATTCACGAGCCTCGAAGTGTGACATCAGATGTTCGGGCCAACTGGTCCCGTGTATTTATCTGCATGATAAAGACAGGCACTGGCAACCTTGTTCCCAGGGGTGATCCCATTTTCTCCCAGATTGCCGTGCTCGCCACTACAGGGCCCTATTATAGAGCTGCCTAACGACAGATTTTGTGTTCACTGAGCGAGTTTCCATTTCATAGCGCTGCCAACCGTAAGCACACGAAAAGGCATGCTAACCTTCTGGGCCCAATTTCATGGCACTGCTTACCAAATAATTCTGCACTTATATACGCGCACTGTAATGTGTGCATTTCTATGGGACGCAGCTGTGCGTATTAAGCGCAGAATTCCACGGCAAGCAGTGCCATGAAATTGGGCCCTGGTGCTTACCGTACTGTATGAAAATGAATGACGTAACAATGCAAATCCATGGTGAACGCACAAGATGGCCGCCTAATTGGCTTGCTAACCTGTGAAATACGCTTATGAACAAGCAAATATTATTTTTCTGCTACAGTCAGCACGAAAATTTGCTTACCGTTAAGCAGTGCTTATTGGGCCCTGGAGTGAGTTTTCGCGGTCGTAACAAATAACTGTTTCGGTTGACCTGGCCAACGGTTAATCACTGGTCAGTGACCGAAACAGTTATTGGTTACAGCCGCGAAAACGCACCCCATTGATGAATTAAAATGTGCTAGAATTTAGCACATTTTTATTAATTAGGCCTGTGGCCGATTCACTCTACGCACCCGCTCAAGTTTGGTGGCCCAAAGAAGAGGCATAAAGTTTAAGAGCAACATGGTCCCCTCTGCTTCTTTCAGTGTAGTGTATGCGCCACCCGTAATGTTTACGATAATTGTTTAGCATCCACAGACAAAACATTGTTTTTGAGCAAACTGATGTCTAGCTATAGCATTGCGTTTGTTTAGCTTTGCCAAAAAGGTTAATAATTAGTTAAATATTTAATATTAGTGCAGAGATTCAAACAGATGTATCAACCTTCTTCATCACTTTATTATTCTCTCGATACACCTCGTTGTTTAAAATGCTATGATGTGGTTAAGAAAATACTTTAATTCTACCATACAGTAATAACAAATGTAAATTTTGTACAAGTAAAAGTATACATTTTTTTGTTAGTTTTCAGAGCTCACACAAAGAACTAAAACATACGCAAGGGTAACATATACCAGAGTCTCTTCCTGCACAAACTAATTCTTAACTACACAGGAATTAATTCTGAACTAAGCAACTACATTTTGTACCAACTCACACATTTCTAATGATGTAAAAAGAATAAAAATCTGACGGTAACCTGCTACAGTGAAATTTCCGGGTACCGTTTTTTCTGTCTCTCTCTTTCAATGCACCATTGACCCAATTACCGGACGTCATCACTCTATAATACAAATTGGTTAAAACTCTTCTTTGAAGGAAATGGCAAACACATGGATCCACATAATCTCTAATTAAGTAATTTCTCCAAAGTGTAATGACAAGGGGAGTCAAATTCCTTGATATCCTGGAATGGACCATATTTCACATCTCTACACAGGGGTAGGTCCTACTTTTTCCTTTGTTTCCCTTTTTGATTTGTTCTAAATGTACATTTAATGGTGCGGTAGTAAATATTGGCCCTTTCGCTCGTCGGGATACAGTCTGGGGTGTTGCCACGCGCTTAGATAGGCCTAATTAGAGAAATAGTGTGTTAATTACTGGGTAGCTATAAATGACTCGAATAATTCAAAACAATAGCTAGGCATGTAAATAAGTCACTTAGATGTATAAATTCTTTTTTGAAAATGCACACATTTTTAAAAAAAATATATAATTTGATTATGTGGTAGTAAGTTTTGGCCCTTTCGCTCGTCGAAGTCGGGGTGTTTCCACGCCCCAAGGATTTGCTTATTATGGAAATTAGTCAATTAATGGGTAGCTAAAGGACTAAAATAATCCTAGACAATAGCTGGACATGTAAAGAAGTCACTTAGATGTAAACATTGTTTGGAAACGCACATAAGATATTTGTTAACACCTTATAATTGGTGTGGTATTAAGCATTAACCCTTTCAAGCATTTGAGTATAGTCAGTGCAGTAAACGCACTTATTAAAGAGCGGCTCTAGGTGCTCTGGAAATAATTAGCTTTTACAAATTTCCAATAGATGGAGTCCCCAAGAAAAAATAAAAAATTATTATGAGTCCCTTACCTCACGCTAAAACAGGGTAAAAATGTCTTTTCCTCGAAACTCCCAGCCAAAAATCTGAAAACGCGAGTTCAAACAAACCCCGCGACGAAGGACTAATGACGTCATGGGCGCCTATTTAGTTTGGACCTGCCTATATGAGTGCACTGAGCTAACGCAAATACATGGCCAAACTTCACCATTTGCAATCAATACGGCCGTAAATGTGACTCTTTAGAGGACGATCCAACAGGCAAATAATCAGCAAGCCAGTTTACAACGGATTTATGATTTGGGGGTTTTCGTTCTTGGAGAGGCGAGGCGATTCCGCAGCTCGGCTTGATTTTCAGTACATCGCTCTACACGTCAAATTCAACCCTAACATACACACACGGCACGGCGATTCCTGCGAAACAGCAACAACGCAGACCGCGGCATTATCACGGGGAAGACCACTTCACAACGCACAATCAAGCAGTCGCGTGTAGACTTAACGTTCCTGCGCATGCTCGGGAAAACGGGTTATTCCCATGACATTGCAATAATCATCGCTGGTGTGCACACGTTCAAACCGTATACAGCACTGGTCCACACGCTCATGGTCTGCGGAGCTTAGTTAAGTTCCGTGGAAATTTTAGCTTGTTTATAGCGAAAAACTACCCAACGTGTAGGCTTCATTTTACAATTACACAATTTAGGATACTCTGGATGGACAGAAAGAGTATTTTACTGTATGATGTAAGTTTGGTTTCTTCTTGATTTTGTTTTGTTTTCCAAGCAAAGAGACATTTATGTGTGTGTTTATAATGCTAACCGTGAGTTTTTAGCCGCCAACGACGTCAAGGGGTCAATGCATATCATTATCATAGATAAACAGTTTTTGACTTTCGGCTGAAAAAGTCGCGCGGAGAGGTGCATTTTTGACTTGAATTCTTTATTACTACATGCAAATTTTAAGTGTAAAATGGTTATTAACCGGTATCTACGATGTCTATTCGGCCATAAAAAGGTAATAACTCAAATAATGAGAGCATGCTAGAGCCGCTCTTTAAGGGTTTTAATAAACTAATCTTGAATGAATCATTGAATGCTGAATGAATGAATGAGTGCATGGTTGCATGGATGAAGGGATGCATGGATAAAGGGTTGCATGGATGCATGGAAGCATGGGTGAAGGGATGCATGGATGCATGGATGAAGGGATGCATGGATGAAGGGATGCATGGATGAAGGGATGAATGAATGCATGGATGCATGGATAAAGGGATGCATGGATGAAGAAATGCATGGGTGAAGGGATGCTCGGGCCAAGTTCGCGCAAGGAACAATGGTTAACTAGTGCTTGTTCAGTGACGTACGTAGGGCATGCGCACAGAAGTTGAAGTGCGAACGACTGTAGTCATGTCATGTCAACACGACCGGCGACTCAACATACGTTATCAGTTTCTTATAACTGGTTCACTCTGCATCACTGTGCTATGAAAACGGCTATTGGTAACCAGCGATGCGACCATGCCCAGTAAGCTGGTTCCAAATAGTCGACTAGAGTGGTCCAACTATCATCAACTAGACAGAGTTCGGACTAAGTTAGTCGAACTATGGTCAACGATAGTCCTTGCGCGAACTTGGCCATGGATGCATGGATGAAGGGATGCATGGGTGAAGGGATGCATGGATGCATGAATGAAGGGATGCATGGATGCATGGATGAAGGGATGCATGTATGAAGGGATGCATGGATGAAGGGATTAAGGGATGCACGGATGCATGGATGAAGGGATGCATGAATGCATGGATGCATGGATGAAGGGATGCATGGATGAAGGGATGCATGGATGAAGAGATGCATGAGTGGAGGGATGCATGGATGAAGGGATGCATGAGTGGAGGGATGCATGGATGAATGGATGAATGGACGAATAAAAATACTGTTTATGAAGAGTATAAAGTTTTATTATAATTGTACAATTTTCAGGTGACTGTAATTAACAGTCTTAATGCTTAAACATGTATACTTACAAATATTTTTGTTGAATTTAAAACAGTGCTTTTAGGCTTAAGTTGCCAAAAGAGTTATTATAATATACAACACATTTCAGGATATTTTAACATCAAAGTAAAACATAGGTATTTTGAAATATAACCATCAGAGATGACATAATTTTTTTCTTCACCTTTCCTTTTTTGGTGTTTTAAAGAAATATTTTGTGATATTGTTGAGAGTTTAAAGTGCATTTGTTCAACTTGTATTTAAATATAAAATAATGTTATCAATTTATGCGACACATTCAATGTCTATCCACGCGTTGGTGATAAAGTCAATGAATTACGAGTCGAGTGAGTTGTTTAATGATAACTTTCTTCGTGATTACAACAATATTATTAATTGACATTTCCATAAAATAATAACTCGAAAAATTATACTCTCAAAAAGGCTTAAAAATTTCAGAAAGTAGTCTTCGAAATTGTTAGATTAAGCAAACCTATAGTGATAATCAATTACACCTAAATTTAGTTTGAGACTCAACAGTTTATTGACTAAAAGCAAAATATTTACATTGTCAAAGTTAAACAAGATTTCTTTACATACATCAAGTCGGGATATTTGTAAGAAAAGTGGTTTGAAATTGCGAAGCCGGGGAATAGACCCATAGCAAAAACAAATAAGTAAGTTATTGTTTGTATAGTTTAAAGAATCTTTGTTATTATTTGCTTACTCTACGAAATTTTACTACTTGCAATTTTTTTTTAATCCTGAGCAATTAGGAGCTCTGTTTCAGTTTCTGACAGTATCGCCTTGTTGTCAGAATCACATCCAAGATACATTGCTGCAACAACAACACAAATAATGTTTTGTTAAAGATTAATTAATGCATTTTGAGAAAACTATCAATTATTTCATTAAAGGTTTATAATAAATCAAGAACACTTTACCGGTCATAACCTATCGAACTAGTTTATGTTTTTGTATTGTTTTGTGTTTTAACGCTACATAGGACCTTACAGAGGATTTCAACAATAGCAGGACGTATCCCACAAACCCCATCCGTATGTGTGTATTTTTAGGGATTTTGTTTTGCTCACGTTTTACACCTGCCTATTTTGATTGATACAATCGAAATAAGCACTTGCGATTTGGGGAATCTTAAAATAAATATGACGTTGAGTGTATTCCAAGTGGAAAGGTGCTGAGGTATAAAGTTTATTATAAGAGAGCTTTTAGATTTAAAGGCATCGTACACGTTTGGTAATTGGAACCTATTGTTTGTACAATCCTAAAGTTGTAGATATATACCATAAAACTAACCTGTGAAAATTTCATTTCAAAAGGTGGTAGCGTTTTTGTGATTGCCGAAAATCTGGAGCGGTTATGTCCACGCAGGAAGAATACACACTCTGAAAAGCATTACCGTAACTATTCAAAATATTTTGGGGATAAATTTTAAAGTGATATATTTTTCCATAGCCGCAATCCTTCGAAGTAAAAAGTCTCTCAAAAGGCATTATACTATCCTAAGCTGCTGTACTTCTTACCAAGTAAGTTTTTATTGCCATACATTTTCAGAGTCATTGCCAAACGTGTACGATGCCTTTAAACTGATCATTTCACAATATTTTAATGATCAATCAATCAATCATCAGGCATGTGTAGAGCGCCATCATTCTAGTTGCCTATTCCGAGGCGCTTAGCAAAGTAAAAAAAAATAAGACAAAAAGACTTCACAGAATTTCATGTGAAGATGACAAGTGCAATGGACTAACTGTAAGCAGTTGAAGATCTGTAAGGAGTCAAGTGTACAGAGTTGATAGGGGAGATCATTCCACAGCTTTGGTACACATGAAACAAAGCTTCCATCACCTGATGAAGAATAAGATCTAGGATCTAGTTTGG
This sequence comes from Plazaster borealis, assembly GCA_021014325.1. Lineage (NCBI taxonomy): Eukaryota > Metazoa > Echinodermata > Asteroidea > Forcipulatida > Labidiasteridae > Plazaster > Plazaster borealis. Next base: position 4,582,279 of record CM037458.1, read on the forward strand.
TTGATGTTCTCAGAATGGGTCGAGGATCGTATGTACACAATGTGTATGAACAATTTCAATAACTCAAACCAAAACACAAGCAAGGTGCATACCTGGATCTGCAATCATGCTCTGCAGTGTAAATCCTCCCTTGTCGGAAGCCAGTATGTACCAAAAGCGAGCATTTGGTGGGATGCCGTTTCCTGTCATATATTGGGGAAAATCCTTCAAGGAACAGTGAAGAAAAGTATGATTATTGTTTGGACTGTAGAGAAGAACCTCAGTTTCATTGGTGTGGCAGGAGATTCTGGCGAAGTGTCGGATAGCGCCTTCTTTTGACTCAACTGCCTTCAGCCCAGGTAAATTTACCGTATGGGGGACACACATCGGGGGACAAAATCTCCTATGACACCGGTGTGGCAGGAGAGTCTGTCCCACCGGAGATTCTGTGTCCCCCCATACGGTGAACTGTGTACACATTTTCTTCTTTAATTTAAGGGCGTCAATCACCATGCAATCCAGGGCTAAATCTTCAAGTTTTTAAGTTAATACGCCTTATGGGGGAGTTTGCTTTAATGACATTAATGGGTGTGCCTTATAAGTTGTCGGTCAGCCTTTATGATACTTCGTTTGGCAAAGACCTGCTGAAATTCCACTAGAATTCCCTCCTTTTACCGTTCGAATGCGATTCTCGTGACGTGGTGCATTGAAATTTCGAGTCAATGCAAAACATGCATGAAAGGTAATACCAGAACTTCACAATATATTTGTGTAAATCTTAAAAGAAAGACTAGCTCAATACATTTCCAACGGGATTCTGATCATAAAAACAAATAGTTTTAGTAGTGACGTGCTTAGCGTAATACTTTGACTATGTTTAATTTGTTTGTCTTCTTGTCGGATTTCTTTGATCACTAATCGCATACAGCGTAAAAACTATCTTCGAATATATTCCTTGGTTTTCCTCCTAAAGGAACCAAGCGGTTTTTGCAGTGTTACGAACTATTCCGGTTTACGGTGCTGTTCCACGTAATTTACTGTAAATGTTTGACATACTGCCATGGCAGGTAAATCTACTGGTGTTGGATTAAAAAAACACCATCTATTATATACATCACTAGCAGTTAAAAGTCCCTTAATACTTAAGCCTTCGGGCTTCACTGCCGGGAGCCAAAGCGGTTTTTGCAGTGTTACGGTTGATCCCGGTTTACGGTGCTGTTATACTCGAAATATACTTTAAATGTTTGACATACTTATGGCAGGTAAATCTACTAGTGATGGATTCAAACCAAAAAACACGTTTAATATCCATCACTAACAGTTGAAATTCCCTTAATTCTTAAGCCTTTAGGCTTCACTAGTGGGCAGGGTGTCTAGACTCACCAACGCTGTCGCTGTTTTGTTTATAGCTGTGGCTGGAGAAGAGATCTGTGAGGAAGAAGTTTTAAATAATATGCAATATTATTTTTACATAAGTCATGTAAATCTTTGGCTTTTTCCTTAGAGCTTTCTGTAATAACAATAATAATGGGATTATGATACCAATTTATGTAGCACCTTCTATTGGTTTACAAGGTGCTGCGGCGCAAGTTCAGCAGCCACTGCAAGAAACACCGGGAGCAAACCCCTTCTTTTCGCGATAAGTGTAAATGGGTTCTTTTACGTGCGTTACACAACACAGGGACATACGACTATACGTTCAATACGAAGGACGAAGCAATAATCAATGTCTTACTTAAGGATATAAGTTTAGTGTAAAGACTGGGACTCGAACTCCCACACTCTGTTGATTAGAAACACTAGAGTTGTGGACAAGTCGTCACGGAGATACCGTACTGACGCGACTCTCTCCGCGAACCTCGCGATACGGCGATGTTCTCGCGAGACTGCTGGATCCCGCGAGACTACTGCTCTCGCGACTACGGTCCCAAATGGGGATTAGTCGGAGGCCAGCAGCCTCGTGCGAGAGCAGTAGTCTTGCGAGAGCAGCCTTCTATCGCGGAAAAGCTGAGCTAGTGTTACGTTATAACCGCGACAATATTTTTAACGACTTGTCCACACGTCTGCAGAAACACAAGGTGGTTCTACATGGTCATTTGCCGAGAGGTGTATAGGGACATTTTTCAAGATTGATGCTCGGTCGTTTGGAAAATTTCACTGCTGTAGATGTGTTTTTATTTGGAGGGAGAATAACTCTCCGGGCCTTGGGACTCCCCATATTAAATTGAGCAGAGGATAACAGTTCAAGAGTCAATGGATAATTTTCCCTTTACTGTAAAAAAGCTGTGAGACTTCGTATTATTTTGTTTTGTTGTTGTTGAATATTTAGCATTTTGCACTGTATGCTACGGGAGGTATTTAGTGGGGTGCATCCATAGAGGCTCTGACAGTGGCTATCTGCTGCCACCTAGCGTCCTGAAGTTTTCTATTACCACTTACCACACCTTGATTGAACGAACTAAATAGAGAATATGCTACAACAGCTGCTCTTTTTATCTCTTGATCCGAATAATTGTATCGAAAGAACTTGCCTGTGGGACAATCAGAAAACGAAAATGAATAATGTGATTGTAGTGAAAAACCGAAAATTTTCTTAATAGTTTTTTAAATATTATACAAATAATGTTGGATGTATATGAGTACAATATAGCAGAATATAATCACGAGGTGAAAGCTGAACTGTTCCATTTCACGAGGCGAAGACCCCTTGCATATGACGTCACACTCTAAACCAGCGCCCTCACTGGGGGACTGAGGCAAGGAAGGCAGATCGTTTCGCTCGGTGCGGCCCGCCCCCAACAGTCTCCTCAAAGACCGCTGGGATGTGTTGATGAGCTTGTACAAATTCTTGTTCAAGATGTAGTGACGGATGACTGGAACGATTGTATTGCAGTCGGCGCAATGCGCACAATTGCAATATGTACACGATGTGATAAAGCATTGAGGCTCCATGGAAAACTGTAAACCATCTTTTTAAAACCAAAGTAAGAAGAATGTCTATTTTTAGTACAAGGCAAAGAATGACAATAATTATTTGCAATGGACTTACGCAATAGCTTCATTATTTATTGACAATCAAATTTTGTGTAAACAGAAGAGATAGGGGGTCATTAAGACAGGGGGAATAGTCCAATGCGCATGTGTATATCGTCACCGACACCACGAATATTGACACACAATGTACACAAAACCTTCTTCTTTTTTTAGTTTTCATTTGTTTACATGTTTAAACATTGTTAACCGAGACCTACAATTTCATGAAGTTTCAACGCTTTAGGAGCTTTACTTTTTTAGTTACGATAACTATTAGGCATTGCAACTTTGAACCAAAACTGACAATTTTCGTCGTCACATGACACCAAGGTTCAATTACCATTGCAACACGCGGCGCTCACCAACCTCGTGAAAAAATGTTTCCGCGAACCTAGCGTGTAGCGCACGCGTTGACCTACATTTTCATGAACTGACTCACATAGTGTATGGTGTCAGTTCGTAATAACGGAAAATGCCTGTTTGCGTTAATTTTCGACGCCACGAACTGCCACAAATCTTTCTTATTTGATTGCTTATAAAGTTAGGACGAAAAGCAGTAAAAGCACCATATAAGAAGTTCAAAGCAGCATGTCTCCGCTGTGAGAAAACAAGTGGAAAATACCCTGAAATTTGTAGGAAAACTTGATTTTAAAATGTGTTCAACTTTAGACGCCGTTTTGTGGCCGGTGTCACAATGTGTCAACCCATCCCAGCCACAGACATAAAATTATGATACATAGGTATTATATACCTCTGTGATCCTAGCCTTGTCCAAGGCTCTTAACGCAGCACCCCGCTTTTGAATTCACCAGGTAGCATAACAATACTGGTACGGCACTGCAGTACTTGATATACAGTATGCCGTGGGGTCAAAGCATGGTTTTTCAACCTCGTACCAAAAAACGAGGCCGAAACAGAGCCTTGTTCCCACTGTAAAAAGGTCAGATTGTGGGCGGAGTTGCTTTATGCTAATATTTCCCGAAGGTGTATGCTCATTGGTTAATGTCTTGTTGATAAACAACGTTTGTTTTTAAAAAACCGGCAGGGTCGTGGCCGTGCGATAAAGGAACGAGCCGAAGGCGAGGTCCTTTATCGCACGGCCACGACCCTGCAAGGTTTTAAACGAACGTTCAAGACCGAGTCATCACTCTTTTATTCCCATTCATAAATGCCCTTTTGTTATAAAAGTGTAATTATGTTGGAAAATCTGTATAAACTTGTCTGTAAATTTTCAATTCCTGTCACGTTCTCGGGCTCCGTTTCGCGAAGGTTCAATTAGCGCGCGACACTCAACGGTTTTGCGTACGCGCGCACTAATAGAATGTACATTTAGTGCCGGTGTCAGATGCAATTGTGTCCGCCATGCAATACTGTCCGCTCCGGACACTTTTGCATACGCAATCGTGTCCGGGGCTATGCAAAACCGTCCGGCGGACATGTACATGTTTTGTGCGTGAGAGAGCGTTTCAATGCGCTAGTAGATCGATCTTTTTGTATTAATAGTGTGCAGCAACTGGTACCCAGAAGTCAGCTATATTTCGTAACGGCATTTCGCGTGCATTTTTCTCTGTGTCGCAGGGCATCCTTACTACATTTTTAGTCGATGAACGGAAACTTGTATCCAAAACTCAATAATTGAGTCGACCCCGCGCTATCATGAGAGATATTTTCAGAACTGAGAAGTCTCCCGAACACCCGAACAATCTACTCCGCGGTAGTAGAATTAAGCAAGACAGTTCTCTAAGAACAAACTCTACCTGGCAAGTAGATACACACATGGTGTTACCGCAAACCAAATATATTGATACCTCACCATGCAATGCCTCAAATCCTATATGAGAGATATTATTATGTACATTGTCCATCAGGGGCCCGAGGTTGACAATTATCAGGGCGTTTAATTTACTGCAAGGACGGTTTTGCACGGGGGCGGACACGATTGCATATGCAAATGTGTCCGGGCGGACACAATTGCATTATGCAGCAGCGTCCGGGCGGACACGATTGCATATGCAAAACCGTCCGGCGGACATTATTGCATATGCAATAATGTCCGCCGGATAGTATTGCATAGAGGACATAATTGCATGCGACACCGGCGGTATGTATTGATTGCGTTACGAGTAAATTAGCGCCGTCGTAAGTTTGCGCACCACGCGTAAACACTTCTAGCCATGTGATTGGACGATTATCCGCCCAGTACAGGAAATGAAATGAATATTCAATATCCGATTCCAGCATACGTAATTTGCGCTTGAATCCCGGCGCAATGATAAAGAAAAACATAAGCTGCCGTTTACAGTGGGAGCAAGGCTCTGTTTCGGCTTCGTTTTTTGGTACGAGGTTGAAAAACCATGCTTCGACCCCACGGTATACTGTATATCAAGTGCTGCAGTAGTACCGTGCCAGTATTGTTATGCTACCTGGTGAATTTAAAGCGGGGTGCTTGCGTAAAGAGCCTTGGACAAGGCTACTGTGATCCCGGCGCCTTTGGATGAGGCGCTGGGACCGAGCAAGGCAGATCATTGGACGACAGCTGCTCTTGGTGCGTAAAAATGTGCGCGGGACCTCTCAGCGTACCAGCAGCGATGCGCGTGATGCAAATAGTCTATTGGCCCATCCTATGCACCGCGCGCTCATAAATAATGTGTGTTTTCCACTGTTTCATCGTCGTTTATATGGCGGCGGGATGACGTCAACACATAATGATCTATACGCTCTACTTACTGGATTGGTTGTAATCCTGGAAAACCAGTTGCTTGTCTCCATTAATCGTCAGGTACTTAGGGGGGATGCCATCATCGTCTTGAATATAAATGTTGTACGGATTGTCAGGAACATTTAGAAAATCATATGTTGGAGTGGAGGGGGTGAACTGGGTATCTGGCATTACATTTATATCATTTTCGAGGGTCTCGAGAACTACAACATCTGGAACACCGTCTGAGAACAGAATAAAACATCATGCATATAACTAATACAGTACAGATAAAGTACAAGGTAGCTAGGGGTGTCAATTCAGCATGTTCGTATTAAGGGGCAGTGACATACCAGTGGTGTGTGTGTGGGTGGGGGCGGGGGGGGGCAGGGGCAGGAATCGACGCCTAAGAACCCTTGATGACTGGTTTGAAAGAAGTTGAAAATAATTTCTTCCAAAGACCTTATGACATTGAATGGTGGATTTTGTTTCTGTGGTTTGTTTGCTTGTTTTTTGGACCGAATACTGCAACAGTTTTCGAACTTAAATGTTCTGACGAGCTTGTGCCGAGTTAATGGACAATGATATTGAATGAATTAAATGATCCAATGTTACATTAAAATGATGAAACTTGCCGGGAAACCTAATAACATTAATAGTTCAATGTAACCGTTTTAGTGACAATTTGCACATAAATATACTTATATAACTCACCTTTTGTAGTGATTTTGAAAATCTTCCAGATGAAGGTCTTTTTCCCGTTGTCTAACTTTCTTTCAACTCCCTGCAAAAAACAACAACACAACAACAGAAAACAAACATCCAATTAAAAAGAATGCACATCGTTGTTTTTGTAACAGTGTATTAATTTCAATCCACATGGTTTCAATCATTGATCTCTATTATAGTGAGAGATGAATGGTTTCAATAAACAAACTGTACAACTGCGCATGTGTCTTTAGACCCCTTGCATTGGCCGCCATCGCTGAAGTCAAACAATGGAAACATCTCGTCACTAACCCCTGGTGGTAGAGAAGCACTGAAAATCAACGCTGATTGGCTCACCAAAAGATACTGCTTTACGCACACGCTTGTTAAACAAAATAATTCGAACGCTTTTATGGGGCGCTTGTCGGGCAACGCTATGTCAAAATGCAAGTGTTTTGACCATTGATCTCTAGTTTTGGTTATGACGTCAGAAACAGTTATTGGTTGGTTAAAGCCGCCAAAACACACACATGGTCAGCCTAAAATGCATACAGTTTAGACACAGACAAACCTATAGACGGACAGCAGCTAAACTGAAATTTTGGATTTTCTGAAACCGTGGTTGGAAGTAAAGGCGCGTCAACATTTTATGTACACGTTTAGGCATAACCTCGAGGTAGTGCTCCCGTTTTCATGTATTTTTAAAGATATTGACCCGATGGTTGATTTTAAAATAATTTATGCATTTTTAGGAAAACCCTTAAATAAAGAAATTTACGGAAAACTAATTTGCAAAGCAAATAAATTACATTTTCTCATTTCTAAACATGATTTTTGCGCGTACGGAAGGTAAAATTAATTTTGTCGCCAATCGCCAACAACTGACGAGCAAAGGCCGATGTGGTGTAAAGTTTGTCCTGCTGATTTCGAACTCGACTAATTTTTATTTTATTTTACAAGCTCTTATATAATGCGCTTTACATTAGTGCCCGGGTCATTGGGCCAATAACATTCCTTTAATCTTTCTCAGCTCCCTGGGGAGTGTACAGCCCTGGGCTGCCGTGGCGCTCCGAAGGCTTTTTCAAACACAATATTAACCTCTACCCTCGCAGGTACCCATTTATACCCCTGGGTGAAGAGAAGCAAGTTAAGTTATAGTTAAGTGTCTTGCTCAAGGACACAAGTGTCTTGAGAGGGATTCGAACCCACACCCCGATGACTTAACCACCAGAACTTGAATTCGATGCTCTTAACCGCTCGGCCACGACACCCTAGTTACATATTAAATAAGTTAATAAAGGAAACTGCATTCGTACACAAGTTGTTTGAATGACTTTTGCTGATTTTAGGGGGGAGGGGGAATCGTAAGGAAATTGTAAAAAAAAATAATATATAGGCCTTGGGCCTACAGGACTTTCACTTTCTAAGCTTTCGTGTCGTTTCCAATGTGTGGAAAAAAAAATCACCTTTTCACCTGAACATTTTAAGATAACACTTCATGAACATTCCATGGCCGATTGCCAATGTTGGGCATTGAGGTTCAACTGTTAAAACGTCGTTTTTACAACTTAAAGGCAGTGGACACTATTGGTAATTACTGAAAATAATTATTAGCACAAAACCTTACTTGGTATCAAGTAATGGGGAGAGGTTGGTAGTATAAAACATTGTGAGAAACGGCTCCCTCTGAAGTGGAGTAGTTTCGAGAAAGAAGTAATTTTCCACGAATTGATTTCGAGACCTCAAGTTTAGAACTTGAGGTCTCGAAATCAAGCATCTGAAAGCACACAACTTCGTGTGACAAGGATGTTTTTTCTTTCATTGTTATCTTGCAACTCCGACGACCGATCGAGCTCAAATTTTCACAGGTTTGTTATTTTATGCATATGTTGAGATACACCAAGTGAGAAGACTGGTCTTTGACAATTACCAATAGTGTACACTGTCTTTAATGTTCGGGGAAATAATTCAAGGCTCAACTAGCTCGAACTTCGGCCGACATGCACGCCTTCGGCACGTCTTCCGTACACTGCGTATGCACACTAAACAACCGCGTAATCAGCAGTACGCTGTAAAAATTGATCTCAATATAATAGAGAATAGTAATTCTTTAGGCGGTATACGCATCATCAAAAAACGCGCACCGCCGCGCACATGGCCAGAAAGTGTGTGACGAATGTCTTTTGAGATACCGAACGATAATTCCTTCTACTTTTATCGTTTTGCAAACATGGAGAAAGTTTACACAAGAAAGCAGAGAAACAGCAAACAAGGGACGAAAGAAAAGGTATCTAGTTATTGATTTAACACTGTTTCCAAGACTGTTGGTGAATCACCCTAACAACACAATTTAGATGTTATCATCTCCCCGCTCGCCCATTGCTTTGTACGTTGTTTCGCTTGCGTTTTCACGGATTTTGCCCATGGTTTTGGGTATAGTCAATGTCACAGAAAACCCAGTATTTAAATTTTATATTGAATGTTCATTTCCCTTCTTTGCATGTATTTACATACCTCTCTTTTATCTATTGTAAATGTACCCAGCCTGGTCTAGTGCCAGAACCCAGTGACCATGATTGAATAGTCAATGTACTTTGTATAAATCCAATAGCACCCTCACCCAGGTTTGTATGGTCTCAGGCTCAGGGTCCAGTAGCCTAATTTGCATATGATAGGGGTAAGTTTGATTGGTCTGGTGTGCTGTGTGATGGAACAGAGTGTATGCAAAGGAGATTGAAATAGGGGGCGAGAGCAATTGAGTTGTGGTGGGATAGTGAACCCATTCCTTCCTAGAGCTTGTGTTGGATGCACACGCCCTGTTTTTGCTGTGCTGCTGCATACAAATTGAAGATTTCCTGAGAGAAATTTGTGAAAATCCAACCTGGAATTGGCTGCACCAGCTTTGCAAGCTCTTACAATTTTATTAGCTGCTGTAGGCTTCAAGCCTCATTTTTTACCAGCTTGGAAAGGGAGGGAGACAGGTTGGACGACAGATTTTCAATCATGGCCCGTATCAAAGGTGTAGTTGTGACGCTAGAGTGCGAACCGGAATCCGCTGATTCAGCAGTGGCCCGCAGTTGTTTAAAGTCTTTGGAAATCGTCACACAGTGAGGAAGACGATTTAGTGTAGTAGGAAATGCTCAATGCAGGAATTGAACGAGTTCTGGTGAAACAAAGCATCACTGTGAGACGGACCTAGCCTACTGACTCTTGAACTGAGCTGACCAAGGCAGGACAACCTATGGTAGCTGTACGAAAGTCCCCCATATGCATAGCGCCCTCAAGCGTTCATTTATGTATACCTAGCAATCATTCCAGTCAATCTTTAACTATGTTTGTTTCGCTGTGATTGTGCTCCAAATTTACCTGAAATTTCCTATTCCCGTGCGTTCTTAATTAAACGTGAGTACATAATTATGATTAGTAATCATTCCTAGTTCATAGCTATTAAAGTATTCTATTGCAAGTATATTAGTTACTGGGATTTGACCCTCGAAATAAGTTCACTAACCGAATTGTTATCAGTTTACATGATGTAGCCTTTCTGTATACATAAAACCATAGAGAAAGGAAACACACGTGTTATCTCATTGTAGTACTAGTAGGTACGATTTAGTACACTCACCCTTATTTCCCTTTATGTTACAGAACCACGGTTTACTACAGTCACCAGCTGATCCCATACCAAGTTTAACCTGTATAATTATCACCTGATAGACCTCCAAGTACTGTGTTCCTTGTGTGATTCCTGAGTAAACAATCAATCTTAAGCTGCTCAAATCAGTTTAATCGCTGCCATTGTGTCTGTGTGCTACCCCTTTGAACCTCCTAACAATTACCCTCTACGAGTGAACCATCACTTCGTCACAGTAGCGTAAAGCTAAGTTTATTGAGAACACTCTCACTCTGAGTCTGTATAGTGTATTAGGTGAAGGAGGAGGTGGATCCTCTGCAGTTAAGAAGTAACGTGTTATGGTTTGTGTAAAATTATAATAATCAGACAGTGTCAGTGTTGTAACACTAAGTTCTTAGTTTGAGTAAATTTTGTTCATAATTTGAGGTACAAATTACCAAGTGAAACGGAAAGACAAGGAAGTACAGTAGACCCGATGTCGCTATTCGTCAAGCAGTGGTTAGGTTTTCAAACCATAGAGTTCTCTATGTTCAAACCCATTACTAAGTCGCTAGTTTGATTTGATTGCACAGAGTGAAGTACTACAAATACTAAAAAATATTCTCAGTGTAACCTCATTTGGTCGACCAGTTGGTAGTGATAATTAGGTTTTCGAATTAGCTGTTCTATTCATACTTACCTCAAGCTTGAGACCTAACTAATTGTGGGAATTCTTGATGTAAATTGCTGTATATAGTTAAACAATAAATCTATAGTGTAGCCTGAGAAATTCTCCGAGTTTTATTCAGTGTATTATGAAACACTAGAATAGGACTAGGTTTGTTCTGACAGTCGGGTGCTGTCAAAATTACAGTATCCAGACGTTGATTTCCATAGGCGCTGTCAGTCTATAGGTATATAATGTCTTTGGTTTTAGACATGTCGAAAGATCAAAGAAGAATGAGAGGGGGTCAGTTGCTTTATGACTTGATGCGTCTTTTGACAGCGCGCTCTGCGAAGTGTCTAACACAGAATGGATCAACCACAGGACTAATTAAAATATCCAATATATTTGGATATTTCAAAGTCACACTTCCAGGGGTTACGATCGAGCAAGGCATTCTAGGAAAGAAACAAATGGCGCGGCGAGATTGTACCCCGCTGGGAACGAGGTTGTGGAAACATGCGCACGTGTACGCGCGACGCAAAACTCTTCATTGACCTAAGTGGGGGCGCAGTCTGGGCTTGTGACGTCATTGCAAGGGGTCTATGGCCACGTTTGAAGAAACAATAATGATTTGTTGACACGTTTTATAATGGATTAACGCTCATTTCTGGCTTATTTCGATTGCTCCCATCGTAATAAGCAGCGATGATTATGTAGAATATTATTCCTCGACTTTGATTGTATACTAAAGATCATTGGATGACTATATTATAGTCCTGGTATGAACTTTAAGCTTCAAGATTGGAAATCATATTCCCGATGATTATCAATAATAATCTGTATACACTGTGTTTAAAAAAAGAATTGTCCTGCGGTTTCAAGAATCGAGGACTCACCATGAAGTAGTTAAACTCTTTGTAGTCAAGAAGGTCTTTCAGCAACTGCTTTAAGTCCACATTGTAAATGTCGATGGAATTCGCCATGACTAACAAATCACCGGATCTGATGTAATAAATTTAAGCAGAAACGATACCAATTACGTCTGATGTAATGATTGTGTCGGACAAGTTGAAAAAATGTTGTTTTTTACCCTAAACAGTAAAGGATAAACTAAAATAACAATAATAGGTCTCAGCAGTTTAATTTTCTTTTAAAATATCAAAAAAATCTTTTGTAATTAAAGTGACATCTGTGTATGTTTTTTTTCTTTTTTCTTTCTTTCTTGTTTAGCTTCTACCCTTTCTCTTCCCGATAGGAAAGCCGCTTTAAGACGAATCTTCTTTTGTTTGTGCCTTGACTGCAGACCATAAACTTTGTTTACAAAACAGACTGACCTTGTACATTTCAGGGCATTTCCTGGCAGGCAAGATGCTATATTTGTCATTATGGAAGACTTTGCGTCATATTTTCAACATAATTTCAAGAACAAAATAACAACTGCACACGTTTTAAGATGTACCCTCCTTTCTTCATATCAAAAGTTAAAGAAGATTTAAAGTGTCACTAGAGCGATTTTTTTTAGGTTCCCTTTTGCAATAAAATTGTAGAATGATACTTCATTATGCCACATAAAAAAATTTAAAAAAATTGGTCATTTTGGTCATGCCTAAACAACGATTTTTACAGCCCCATTTTTTGCACTCGCCACTCCGAATCGCGAAAAGAGCCTCTGTGCCTCCCCATTCCGCGCCCAACTGCGTGACGTCACCGGGTGGATTGGTCTGTTTTGTTGACACGCACTAACAGCGTCCCACACTGCGTGAACGAAGCAATTATTTTCCCTGCGCTCAAGCTTGTTTCGCGAATTCTCGCCCAAATTTCACCATTGCTGAAAGGAAGATAACAGTGCAACCGAGGAAGTCGTTCATGGTGACAGTAGCGACAGTGGCAGAATTCTGCTAGTGATTCCAGCAGTTTCAGTTCGCCAGATGACGAAGTCGAAGACCAGGATGAGGAAATCCGTGGTGAAGCCGGTTCGAGCCACTCGCTCCGGTAGGCCAAGGTGGAGATGACGACGAAGTCGACCCTGAACAGGACACAATCGGCTTTTAAACACCGACATGGTGAGTTGTTTATCAAGATAAAAGGGGATCACAATACACCTGTACACAACTGGTCTATATTTATACGTGAAATATTTCTCATTGCCCGGTACGATGAATATGAAGTTTGCCGATTGACTACGACTATTTTGTACAATAATAGTGTACATGTACATGTACATGTACATACATATTGCCATGCATATTTCCAAAACAGGGACTTCAGTGTGTGTGTTGTACATGTATGTACAATTTACTCGTACATGTACATGTACGTAGATAGTCGTGTACATAGAGAACATGTACAATGTCTAGTTGTAAATTTTGTATGGTTCATGTTTGTGTAATTCCTTTACCTATTAAAAAAAATAAATTTTTGAAATAAAACAGATGGAGAAAATATGTTTTGAGTTGGGTTGGATGTGGTGGACGTAGAGTGATGTCTAATAAATTGTCAGGCTTCATTCAAAAATCAAACATGGTTCTAATGTCATTAATCCCGGATTGTGCGAAAAAACTTGTCTATCCTGAATTACCTTTAATCTCACCCAGCATTCTTAACCAGTTTGATATTTAAATTTAGTGCACGCTACCCCATGGTAAGTTCAACAATAACAGTAGTTTCAAATAAATGTTGTGACACACTCATACACCCTAACAAAATTAAAAAGGCAACCCCCCCCCAAAGAGAAAATAAATAAAGATAATAATAAATCAAATAATAATAACATTAAAATAAATAAATAAAAAGAAAGACAAAAAAGACACTAGACTATACACTAGACTGAAAGACAACGTTAAATTAATTGTTTCCGCTCCACCCCCCCCCCCAATTATTTTCAGGTGTAGTTGTGGACATTGCGTCATGGAACCTGTCATATCAAACTGCATTTGCTGTAAAGAGGTTGATGCAGTTTTGTTAGCACAAAAATGACAGATTTGGGGATTGACCTGGATCTTCCGGACCAATGTTTCAGCCAGCATGAATGGTTTGAAGCGTGCTGCTCCAGCAGTTCTCCAGACAGCACATTTGCAGTACCAAGCTCAATATGGGAGAAGGGGTGTACAGGGAACGGTTGACCAGTAAGTGGTGTTTCAAGACAGAAGTGAATTTATATTTAAAACTTTTTAATATTACCCATATTGTACATTGAAATAAAGTTCAACAAAAGACATTGTTTTTTTGTCATTCCACCTGCACATAGTTAAAGTACACTCATGTACACTGCACATTAAATAGAACATAGAATCAGATCAGAAAAAAACCATTACACAACTGAACTCGACAGAAACTTACAACTTTCCTTCCATTTTAGAATTATATTGTTTGTATATGGTCAACAAGATTACATGTAACAGTACAAGGCAGATCTGTTATAATAAACGGCTATACTTTATACTGTATGAACTAGTAAATTCACAAGTTTCCTCACTTGGTACTTATTTGTTCCATTTATTAATTTCTCATTTATCTCCAGGAAATATCAACATGTGGCTTATCGTCAAGTCGTAGGATGGTGTTGGGGATGTTTGGGAAGATTCAACCGGGTTCAACTCCCATCCTGTGTAATGAATACTATCCGACGGAAATACCCAAACCCAGATGGTACATACAAAGGCTTCAGCTATCCCGAACTGGATTAACATTCTTTTTGTGTCTGCACTTTTCATGTACATTACAATATATATATTTGATGTTTAATTTCACTTTAGACATGGACATGCTGATTTGAAGAAACAAAATAAAGGAACTGCCAAGCTAACAGAAGATTGCAAGAAGGCAGTGTTTTCACATTTTTATGGCACTATAAAGGAAGAGATGTTGCATGCCTTTATTGACAATCAAACTTGTAAGAGTGAAATTCCACAGTACACATGCTGCTTATTAAGGAAATAACAATACATGTACATTGACAATAAACATGATGAAGAATTTGTGATAAATTTATTTATCATAATAGTTGTGTGTAAGTAAACACAGGAAATTGTTGGGCTGTTTTTTCTTGCTTTGTTAAGAATTATTCCCTGTGTAACCTTTTCTAAACTTTCATTATTCATCATGAAACTAAGCTAAGTACCGGATTTTTATTGGTGTTCCTTGTGCAGCCTCCAACAACACACGTTTTTGGCATTTTTAGAGACCTTCAACCATCAGGACGTGAGCTTCACGGCAGGCCTCTTGCATCCGTCCATGCTCGCACACTGCTGTAGTCAGTGATTGCGCAATAACATAAGCAACCTAATCCACCTTGCGACGTCATAAATTTTCGAACCAATCAAACGCCCTCAACGGCCAAATGCTCGAAAGTTTCGCCAATCCCCAATAATGACCAACTTTTTTGATGTGATGTTACACAAAACCTACGAATCCAAATAACTCAAGTAACTCATAAAACAGTAGTCTGATATAATATCTGCAAGGTGTATAATTGTTTCTGCTTTCCAAATTCTCACTGTAGTGACACTTTAATGTTTTTTCCAGTGAGCTGTGTACAAATCATGCCTGCGTGAAGTCGTGTCGTTGTGGCTCTTTTGTAAACATGTGATGTGACACGTTAGCATTAAGTCAAGGGTTGCATGGCATTCAGTACCCTGCAGTTCTCTTGTAAACACGTGATGTCACACCACACTTACCATTAAGTCGAGGGGTGCATTGCACCCATACGGTATATCCACCCTCCAGTATATACAAAGACACAACGCGAAGTGGCGAAACCGCCAATTGCCGATAAAATCACATAAAACTCACCGGAACCCAGTTTTGTAAGCCAGTCCATCCTCTCGAACATCCTTGAGAACAAACCGTCCGTCTTTTTTCTCTATGTTCATCCCAAAGTCCACACCAGTCTCCGCATCGTCCGGATTGTGGAGGAACACTTTTTGCCCATCACCGTCGTCCTCCTTTTTAGTAGGAAAACAGCAGAATCAGAGGGTATTTTGTAACTTCAGAAAGAAGAAAAACAATCTAAAAACTAAGGTATGCGTGTTCATGAAGAACCCATTGTAATTATTTAGAACACCCAGCCCGCTTGACCACTCAAGCTGACGCAGATTTCGAATTCCACCGACCTGAGCTTTGCTTTCCATGCCTCACGTGTTTAGACTCTACATCAGAATTCATTTAGACCACAAACTTGCATTTCATATAACTATCTGCTACTCTTTGTCCAGGTGCCCAGAACGGAGTTTATTTGGACTTTACGCGTTGAGGGGCATTCTTCTCCTTCTAACACATTTTTTACATATTTCACCTCACCCTACTAACTCTCCCCTCCCCACCCAACTCTCCCACCCAACCCAAGCCAACCCCACCCCCCATCCCCACCAAACTCTCCAACCCAACCCAACCCACCCCATCCCAGCCAACCCTCCCACCAAACCCAACCCTCCCCAACCCACCTATTGCCCGACCACTTTACCAAACCCTCCCAAACCCAACCAACCCTCCCAACCCCCTACCCACCCAACCCCCTCCTCCACAAACCCTCCCGCCCCACCTAACCATTCGCATTCCACCCACTCAACCCCAACCCCCGATTTGACTCGAAAATTTAGATTGGAATTTTAAGTATGTAAACTTTCATACACATCCGAGAAAGAACTTTCACAAGGTTTCATATTAAGATTTTTTGATACAAAAAATTGATAAACTGTAAGTAAGTGTTAATTAAGAACATTATTGTCTGGATCCCGATATTATCTCACGTCCATTAGCCATGTACAAATAATTTTGCATGTTACTCGTATTTTGTGCATTTTCCGTGGCATAATTGAAAGTTTCTGCATGTATGTTTTTCCGTTTTGAAACAACTTCATCTGTCGAAGTTCGTTCTGAGAAGGAAAACATATTTCGCCGAAAAAGGGTAATGCAACTTCATAGGGTTTAATGGGATAATGTAAAAACCATAGCAACAACAGATCAATAAACACGGCATGAAACTTACAGGTTGGTTTGCTGCCCTCTCTGTTCGTTGGTTATCAGTTTTTCCTTCCTCAGCCATGTGGTCAGCGCCTGTACATGACAGAACCATCAAATTGTGTTATACTCACCCAATAAAATGTGGTGACTTTTAAACTTACGAACATAAACCTCCACCTTCAAAACACGTTTTGTCTGAAGCAATTTCTAGAGTTAAAGGTCATTTGTCAACATAATGCTGATTTATAGGCAACATTATCAAGAAAGATACAATAAATGTCACATGTGAAAGTTTCAGTGGAATGGTGTCTACTTGTTGAGAAAACAGCAACACAACTGTCAAGGTATTTTCATCAAGAAGTCGAATCCATCCGGTTTTGACAGCGGGTACCATCGGATCTCTGGCCGCAGCATTCGACATTGATTTTGAATCAACACGGTTACTTCAGAGCAAATCATTTCGCAGGATGCTTACTGCCACTCCCATCTTTATAACAAGTACAGGCCTAGGCTTTCGGATAGAAATTACACAATTTTTTTCCTGGTCATTACCAAAGTATGACCCTACCTTTAGAAACATAGGTGTAATCCTAGAATCCATTTCGCCATGTTTTGAGATTCCAAATCCAAAATTGAAGTTAAGTTCTCGGTACCAGAGAGGTCTCTTATAGAGTGCCAATTCACTGAACCGTAAATCAGAGCGAAGAGCGGTCGTTTTCGTCTCTCAGGGGCCACACACAGAACAACTTAAAAGGTATATACAGGATTCGTATACAAACATCATTGTTAATTTCTAGTATGAAAGCTTACTGATTATTAAGTTCATACTATAACCTATTTTTGTGTGTGAAATATTCCCCTCTGAAATGAAGTCATATCCGAGAACACTGTATCTGAAAACATATACAAAAAACGCAACAGCTGATTTCGGTTGTTACAACCAAAGTTAAGGACAATGTGTTGAGACATGCTCAACATATTGTGCATGTTTTTTCACTGTTTTCTTCTGACTCGCACAACGGATTAAACCCAAATTTCCACATAGTTATTCCATGTATATTGTTGATCACACAAAACATGACCCATGTGTGTGACTATTTTATCAGCTCTACCAATCCTGTACAACACCTTTAAAGCCTCTGAGTGATGCTTATCAAACATCCATTTACCAATTACCCCCCCCCCCACCACCACCACCCAGCAAACATCAAGCATACATACCCCTCTGCTGCCTTCTTTTCTTTGTAGACATCGAACCCATGCCCCCCGTTAGCGCTGTATCAGTTAACTGAAATAGTAAAGAGTGGAATCCACGTAAAATTCATTCACATTAAAAAGGAATGATGATGATTTTGATTTTTCAGCCACTGTCAATCCACTGCAGGATGAAGGCCTCAGCACGTTGACTCCAAAAAGTCTTTTGTACTAATTGTTGATACCATTTTTGACTGTCCCCCATTGTTGTCTCTCCATCTTTTTGTATTGTGCCCTCTATACCGTTCGTTCCCATACTATGGTATCCAGTGATTGATTGAATTCGCCCCAATGGTTTTCGAGTTAAATGCCAATGCCCTCTATTGCATTCAGAGCCTTTATGGTCTATCAGCAAACAGTAGTTTGAACGTTTGTGATATATTTTCCTTATTTGTGTCCTTTTTATGAAAAGGGAAAAAGCGTCATTCATTGAAGATAAGGGAAGCGTGTGAGTGTGCGAAACCTAACACGTCGTGGGATCGAGGGCCCACCCAGGGGCCCCAAAAGTTGACGTTGCATAGCTCAATCGTGTGCATTCTGAACCTAATGGAATGAGTATAGACTGGCAGCGCGATGTTTGGAAACGAAGACAATGGAAAACTCACTGTCCGTTTTACTTTTTATGCGAAATAAGTGTCTAAGCTTCCTCGATGATTTACACAACTTCCCAAACAGGACGGCATGATACAATTATGTAAAATATAATAATTAAATTTTGAAACCGATGCAATACATTTCAAACCCGACCGTGCAGTTTCCGCGTCTATCACCCTTTCACTATTGTCTGCGCCGTTTTCAGGATTCAGTTTCTGTTTAGTTGTAAATATTTATGGTCAGTGTTCTATACAATCGTTATGTCAAGCTTTCCTGTCAGGGAAATTGTTTCAATCGTTGAGAAAGACATCTAAAAACTCACTATAACAAGTTAAAAAGAAGACGATTTTACATGTCGGCGGCTACAGCTACGGCTACGGCTAGATTTCCGCGTCATCATGCGTTGAGGTATAGGACATCCTTAGCAACACCCTCGGTAACAGTCCTAGCGGTAGCTGTAGCCGCCAATTCGGATACGGCTTTTAGTGTACAAAACATTGCGCTGCCAGCAACCCAGTAATGGCGGCGCAGCCATAGCAGCGTGCAGCGTTGCGTATCGGGCTATGGGGCGCCCTCGACTAGAGGTCAAAAGAAGGTTACTCATTGGCCCATCATGTGCGCCGCGCGCACATCTGCGTTTCCATTGTTTCATCATCGTGTTCCTCTAAGATGGCGGCGTGATGACGTCAAGATGCATTAGTTTATGTTATTCTAAATTGAGACGAGTCGATCGTGTTTTCATCGATTTGTACTTGATGAATAAGTCAATTAATATTGGGCAATATTTTGTTATCATTTGGAGGATGATTCTAAGGGCTGTCCAAAAAGGGAGGAATATATTCCTATTTACCCCCGTGGATTCTACTATACCGCGGCAAGCGTCAGTTTGAGATGTTCTCCCATACCCAGTGCAAAAGCTTCAATAGACACAATCGGCGACTCCAGCTAGCGGTGGTCACGTGACGTATAGTGGGTACAGAATCATAACAAACCATCGCGCTCAGTGTTTAATTAAGCACGGGGAGCTCAATGAGATTGTCGTAGTTTTCCGATAGGTTGCTTGAAAACATCGAAGAAAAGGTCTGTTTTAACCATCACCTACTGACTTTTCAATGGACAGAGAATTTGTCTCCCACTTGAATAATACACGACCATTTTTTTTACAGAGACCTCACCGGAGCCATGGGACATAACGAAACCCTATAAGGGCTTACCGATTGTTTTCTAAATAGTTCTTAGTCCCGCACTCCCATAAACACATCATTAATTTTCTGCAGACTGTCTGGGCGGAGCCGGTGCCTGGGCACTCCTCTGCCTCGGTCCGTCTGTCCTTTCCGTCTGTCCTTTCCATCCGCCCTCCCCCGGTTTTTCTTTGACCCTTCCTCTGTTTTTTCCCACCCTTTTCCCCACCCTTTCTAAAAAGAACTATTGACGCCTCAAACATTTTTTTTAAAAGCTTGCACTTCATTATGATTCTCACTCGTTACGAGCAGAATCTTCATAACCATAACAAATTATAAGCCTTTTGAACACCTTGAGTGCGTACCGAACTTTTTTCTTTGCATGTCCACTAAAAATCCCTCATAAAATATGATGCCTATATAAATCGAATATCATAAAAAATGTTTTCGTGGCGACATAATGATCTCATCCTCTGGTTTGCTTGAACACGGCTACATGTATGATTTTACTCTTCCCTCTATGAACAACACTTCCAGGATTGTGTGCCACTGTTTTTCGGAGCTTTACCAAACCATTTCGACAACGTTTGGAAATTGAAACTGGGCACACTTCCGTCTTTTTTGGCGGATTTTGGCGCTACATAAGTTTACGTTATTATTATTATTATTATATTACTTCCGATGGATTTAGAAAAGTTAAAATCGTGTTGCAACCAACAAATGGAATATGAATCATGGCTCTTACAGCAGTGGCACTCGGATGATGCCATGTTTTTCCATACACACCGCGCTGTTTGTTTACATTGTATACCCACTATATAAGTCACGTGACGCCGGTCGCCGATTGTGTCTATACATACGCGAGCTCGATGGCAGGTTCAATGTTCAAGGTCAAAAGAGATCAGTACAATGAATACAACTTTACAGTACATAATATCTAAGTGAATACGTTACTGAAAAGACCCTAAATAATGTGAATTTATACTGTATAGGCTGTTACGTGCGGCTAATCCCTAAGCGATCAAAAGAATCAGGCACGGCAGAGACAAGTGGAAAGACAGAACATGAAGATACTTAGCACCAGCAATTATAATTAATAACAAATAATTTAATACAAGAACCATTATATACGCAAAAACAGTAAACTAAGCAATAGAATTACATGTGGGAATATTAATACAATGCAAAATTAAAGACCCTAAAATACCGGTGAGAGATGACTGGGTTGCACTGGCAGTCGTCTGTATTGAAGTTAACGGCCCGTCCTTGCAGCATCCTGGTAGTTGGGATGCAGTTGATTCTCTCTGTTGCACTGGACCGGTCTGGTCCAGGTCATCTAGGCAGAGCCTCAAAACCTAGCGTGGGTTTTAGGCCATCTAGGGAGAAACCTCAAAACCGGGCGTGGGTCTTAGGCCATCGGCAGAGTGCAAGAACCGGGTGGTTCAAGCCGTCAACTTGAAGGAGAGACAGGGCAGTTAGTGAGTGGCGGTCACTGCCTGTGATGAAGGCGCAAGAACCGGGTGGTTCAAGCCGTCAACTTGAAGGAGAACAGAAACATTTCTGCTATAGCGGTTTCTGTTGGCATGATGAAGTATGGTGACCGGGGAAGAGTTGGGCAGAGCCCCTGGCTGACTCAGTGGTGGTGGAGTGATGAGTGTAACCCAGCATGAGAAATACCTTGGCTTATATAGTCCCACATAACTACACAATGCAGAGGGCAATTATTACTTAAATTCTTGTGCCCGCTGCAAGTAACAATAATGATTTAAGAAAACAATGTTACATTAATGACCACTGCATTAAGCAAACAATAAACATTTTATAAACAACATTCCAAGTGGGACCTAATACCATAGACATTCTTCAGGTGTCCCAATGTAATCCACGACAATAGATTAACAGGTGAGTTTAAATGGGGAGAAGGAATCCCATCTGTAACAAGGCCTATGGTTGCTTCCTCGATCCACGGCTTTTATGATTCACCATTTTCCAACCGTTCAGTCGTAAGCTTGTGTCTGCAAAATAATTAAGTCACACCCCATGTCTTCACACAATCCAAGATGATGCTGTGTCACTACATGGCATTACCGACCCGTATAAACTTCAAGCTGCTATATTGAATTAGGACTTACCCAAAGTTGCAAAAATGGAAGGTTACTGTACTGGATTACCTACAGGACCGACGGACTGTCACTTCTTCTTAACCCGAGTGTGCAAAGGTAGTGTATCGGTTTCCCTGGTGGTTCGTTCTGCTACCCGAAACTTGAGTTGTTCTTCAACTCGACGTAACTCCACATCAGTAAATGTTGCTTTGATTGCAAGGCTGTCTCTATGGACACTATCGCGTGCTTTGACTGAGGCCACGCATGGAACATGTAACTTAATGCGGGGCACTCCAGTATTGCGAAATAATAATTCATAATAAATCAAGGTCCTTAAAGGGAAGGAATACGTTTGGTAATCACTTTTAAAATTGTTGGCACTAAAAACTTACTTCGTTAGAAGTACAGCAGCTTTTGACATTATAAAGCAATACTATTCGAACCCACACTCTGCTGATCAGAAACACCAGAGCTTGAGTTCGGTGTTCTTATCCGCTCGGCCACGACACGCCACAGCAGTACAGCAGCTTTTGACATTATAAAGCATTACTATTTTTGTGCATTTTCTTGTTATTGTTGCCTTTTTCAATTGAAATTGTCATTTTAGGTTGTATGTATTGATTTAATTTTGTTTAGACAATAAAGATTCAATTGAAAGGGTCTTCTTCTTCTTCTTCTTCTTCTTCTACTTCTTCATTTTTAGGTCAGGCCCACAGTTTTCTCATGACAATCATTTCAGAGGGAAATATTTCACAAAATAAAATGGGTCTGGAACTTTATAATCTACGGAAGCGTATTGCCGCCACATGAATAAAAAATTATCTCTTATCGTGTACGTACACGATAACTTATCGTGTAAGTACATGATAACTTATCGTGTAAGTACATGATAACTTATCGTGTACGTACACGATAACTTATCATGTACGTACATGATAACTTATCGTGTACGTACACGATAACTTATCATGTACGTACACGATGAGTCCAAACTTATCGTGTAGGCCTACGTACATGAAAACTTATCGTGTACGTACACGATAAGTCCAAACTTATCATGTACGTACACGATAAGTCCAAACAATAGTTAGATGCGGTAGGGCCTCTACGAAAGCTGTCATCATACGTGTAGTAGGATATGATAATGTACAGTGTACATAAACACGCGTGTGAGAACGTATGGGCGGCCAAAAGGGCCCAAAATAAAAAGTTGCTATATTTTTTAAAACTCTCATAAAAAATGAAATTCAAAAAACAATTACAACTTTAACAAAGATCACCTCAACAATTAAAGATAAACAAATAATAAGAATAATTAATGAACGAAACGTATGTGTTGATCGTAAACACAAAGCACCACAAGTTCAAAATTTATACCATTTTAAAAAACAAACAAACACAAACAACATTATACTGTAAAGTTCAACTAAAAGGCAAGCTTAAAATTTAGTCAAAACTGGACAAAATATGAATACAAAAATGTTTAACCATTAAACAAAATTAAACTAATTTTTGTTTGATTAATAATATTGTATGCACATTTAACATGAAACAAAATTGATGTGCAACCATAACAAAAAAATAAAAATGTCTGTGATGAGAAACATACAGAATTACATTATCACAACAAGAAAAAAGAAAAAACACGAACGATCAAGCCAACATACCTTTAAAAAACCTAAAAACCAACAACGTTAACTAAGCTTACACAAGCTACGTTAAAACACGAAATCAACATTGAGGGCGTCAAGATAAACCAGGCTTTGTGTGAACAAAAGAGAAAACTAGTCAACCATAAAATCTTAAGTTTTTTCTTAAAAGATATCTTCCTTATATCCCAAATCGTAACCAATTGGTTCACTAATTATCTCAATCCAACTCTGTAAAAAATGGCCCGTGTGCGAATTTACTATACAAGTTGTAAGTAAACACGCAACTACCTAATTTTCATTTTAAAAGTAGTCATCAAAAAACCATGAAATCCTAATTTGTTTTTTCCATATTGTCTTCCTTATATCCCAAACCATAACTCATAGTCGCCCGATAAAATTGATTCACTAATTAGCTCAGCCCAACTAATTAAATATCTGCATACCAAAGGATGGGAAGCATTTATTATTTTATAACAATGATGTTTGGCTATACCATCCGACAAATAACAGAATGTATAATCAATTTTATCGGGGCGCCTATAATAGTTATGGTTACGGATATAAGGAAGAAATCTATGAACAAAAAAACAACAACTTAATATTTAATACTTTGTCGATGACTCCTTTCAAATTAAAATTAGATAGTTGCGTGTATAATCTACAACTTGTATAGTAAAATCGCACACGGGCCATTTTATGCAGATATTCAATTAGTTGGGCTGTGCTAATTAGTGAATCAATTTTATCGGGGCGCCTATGAGTTATGGTTTTGGTATATAAGAAAGACATCTATGAACAAAAAACTTAATATTTCATAATTTTTCGATGACTACTTTTCAAATGAAATGCACACGGGCAATATTATGCAGATATTTATTTGGTCGCGTTGAGCTTGTTAGTGAATCAATTTAATTGGGCGCCTATGATTTTCGGTTTGGGATATATGGAAGACACTAAATTTCTTGCCCACTAAATTTAGTGCTGACTTCAGCCTGGTTTTCAAAAATACTCAAAAAATATATTAAGTCTCTCAGCCTCTTGAAAACCAACCGAACATATTTTCGGACGACTAAACTTCAAATTTCTTATCAGTTTTTGACAGGTAAGCCGTTTAGAGTTTTTGCTAATAACCCCCCCCCCCCAAAAAAAAAACCCCGAAAATGTGCTTTTTCCAAAACCGATTTACTGCCAGTTTTCGTGAGGCACTTATCCACTTCCCAAGCTAAATAGGACCAACTTTAAAGCCTAAATGTATCCAGTCTCCTCAAAAGTTGAAGCACAGAACCCCTGGTTCGGATAGATTGTTACACAATCTAATAATTGCATGACCCCAAAACGGTTTTATTCAAAAGTAACTGTGGGTTTACAAATATTTTATAGTTAGCTTGGCGCAGGAATGTTGGCCTATTTAGTGTGGTGCACCCGTCTGACTACAACGTGATCCGCCATTATCCACGTCCTCTATGTTAATTTATGGTCAGTTCATAAACACTTTTGTACGTTGATTGTGAAATTTGGTGCATGGTTGTAAAATTTGTCTTTTGTTCACACAAAGCCTGCATGGTTTATCTTGACGCCCTTAATGTTGGTTTCAAACATATTTACGTGAATGTTTACGTAAATATTCACATTTTTTGGACCCAATTCGCAAATATTTATGAAAATATTTACGTAAATATTTGCGATTTGGGGCACCATAGCTTTGCCTTTAGTTTAAATTTACATTATAATGTTGTTTTTGTTTGTTTGTTTTTCAAATGGTATTCATTTTAAACATGTGGTGCCCTGTGTTTTACGACCAACAGTTATTTTGTGATATTTTGTTATATTTAATTGTTGATGTGATCTTTGTTAAATTTGTAATTGTTCTTTGATTTTCGTTTTTTATGTTAGTTTTCATAATAATTGTATAGTTAGTTTTTATATTTTATTTTGGTTTGGGCCCTTTTGCCCGCCCATACGAGCTCACACACGTGTTTATGTACACTGTACATATATTATATCCTACGACACGTATGATGACAGCGTTCGTAGAGGCCCCAACGAACTATTGTTTGGACTTATCGTGTACTTACACGATAAGTTTGGACTTATCGTCGTACACGATAAGTTATCATAAGTTGTCGTGTACGTACACGATAAGAGAGAGATTTTTTTTTATTCATGTGGCGGCAATACGCTCCCGTAATAATAAGTAAGCTTTCAGACTAAAATTAAACAATGATGTTTTGTAACCTTTAAATAACCAATCCTGTATTTAACAGATGTTATGGGGATTTCCTCCAAACCAGCAAGTGCACACAGAACCCACCGGATACACCAAAGAATAACAGGAAGTGCCAAACAGTTATAAATAAACGTAGTTTCCGCATCTGGGAAAAGTGATATGAATCTGTCTAACGAAAGCCTGACATTATTGGGTCGTATGGATGCAAACTTAGCATTGCTTTGACTATCAATTTACTCGCATCCGTATAAATGGAGTCAAACATTTGGTTTAACAAAATGGCAGACCGTGTTAGTTCACAAAGTAAATAGAAAACCACACAATTTCGAGGGATATTTGTGTGAATCATTGGATTCTATTTTAAAAACATCTTTTCCAACCATCCGTTTCATTTTAAGAATAAGAGTTTTCAAAAATTCAAAGCTTGTTGGGTGGGTCGGTGGATGGATGAAAGAAGGGATGAATGAAAATACTGTTTATGAAGACTATAAAGTATTTATTAATTATACAATTTTCTAAGCCCCTTCTTGTAAACCAAAATGGGTTCAAGTTATTATAAATAAAACCATCCGGGGAAGCACGTGTACTGCAGCTGTGTAAGCAAATCACTATTTAGTGAATAACTATAAAAAAAAACCAACCTATTAATTTTTCCCATCATTCCACATCCTTTTACATCAGTTCAAAGGATGAACTTCGAAAGTACAACTCCAATTTAATATGTTTTCGGCCACCATACAAAACGGTTTTCCATATGTTTTCTATTTATAGTGCTGGCGGATTTCCCGCGAGTCTCATTCAGATTCGGAAGCTTGAAAGATGTTCACCATCTGTGGCGAAAGTCTCCCAAACCCCAAACCCAAATGGTACCTCAGACCTTGGAAATACTTCGAGCAATCTCAGACCCAGGGATGTGAGCTCGTTTGGAGGAGATCTACCGCCGAATGGTTACTGATTGTCTGGGCACTCTGAGGCAGGACAGGATAATTTACTGGGGAACGACACACAAATTACGGACACGGGCACAGTTCTATTGAATTCCATCTCTGCCAAGTTACACGGCGCATGTGTGGCATTCTGGCTTGGATCTCCCAAACATGCGCCGTCGACGGCGCAATGTCGCGTCGTGCCGTCGCATTGTCGCGTCGTGCCGTCGCGTCGTGCCGTCGCGTCGTGCCGTCGCATTGTTTTGTTTTGTTTGTATAGGGCGCGACTATGCGAAGGCACGACGCGACAATGCACCGTTGACGGCGTAACCTGCCTCAAGCGGGCGAGCCACGATTTTCAAGGCACAATTAGCATTTTTTGTTAATTACTCCCCTTATGAATAAAGTGGAAAGCCTTTTTTCTTGACTTCCTCCATTATACGATTGAGAAACATAATGGAGAATTTGAGTGGCCTAGCTTATCTGGTTTACCCGCTACAGCCAATTCAACTGGCTGGGGTCCAAGGCTCACGGGGATTTCCCCATTGACTTGCGTTGACAAAAGTTGACAAAATGCCTTAGCATGCCTTAGCATACAAGCTGGGTAATTGAAAATGCCAGACAGGCTTGTTATCAACAGACTTGATGGTCACCAGCTGGCGGCTTCACCATAGCTTCTAAAGAGTTATTTACAATTGTGGTAAGGGGTTGGGGATGGTCAGAGGTCATAAAACAAGATTGATTGAAGCGGTTTTTTTTTTTCCTTAGTGATATAGGGGAATCCTTTAGGGCGCTTGGGGGGTATGGGGGAATTTTTTTAATGGTTTTACAATCTCTAGACCATCTCAAAGGTGTTGGGGATGCTCAGAGTCCATTATGCAGCAATAAATCCCCGTGTGTGTACTGTATTAGTGTGTGTGTTAGTGTGCCTTGATTTTCGTGGAAGCCTAATGAATAGCCGTTTCTTTTGTGCGTAACACACTGTAGGGTTTTAAAAGCCACAATGCGACAATGCGACGGCACGACGCGACTATGCGACGGCACGACGCGACTATGCGACGGCACGAGGCGACAATGCGACGGCACGACGCGACAATGCGACGGCACGACGCGACAATGCGACGGCCCTATACAAACAGTACAAAACAATGCGACGGCACGACGCGACAATGCGACGCGACAATGCGACGGCACGACGCGACTATGCGACGGCACGACGCGACAATATGCCGTCGACGGCGCATGTTTGTGAGATCCAAGCCAGAATGCCACACATGCGCCGTGTAACTTAGCAGAGATGGAATTCCATACAGTTCTTCAATTGTGTCAATCCTCTCTTTGCCTCATGGGCAACTCTCTTTAAAGGCACTGAACACGGTTAGTAATTGTCAAAGACCAGTGTTCTCACTTGGTGTATCCCAACATATGCATAAAATAACAAGCCTGTGAAACTTTGGACTCAATTGGTCATCGAAGTTGCAAGAAAATGATGAAAGAATAAAGCCCTTGTACAAATTTGTGTGCTTTCAGATAGAATAATAAAAACTTCTTGCAAGAAGTTTTTATTATTTTAGTGAGAAATTACCTCTTTCTCAAAAACTACGTTACTTCAGAGGGAGTCGTTTCTCACAATGTTTTATACTATCAACAGCTCTCTGTTGGTCGTTACCAAGTCGGTTTTTATGCTAATATATATTTTGAGTAATTACCAAACGTGTACGATGCCTTTAATGCCTTCTTTGAGCAACTCTCTCGCATGGATCCACCTTTCCTTCCTCTAACTTTTTACAAACCTTACACAAGCCTTCAACAAACCTTCTCTTACGTGAGTGCACCCCTCGCGGAACCAATCCAGTCTAACAGCAAATTTGGCAACCAAAACGCACACGCTAGCACGCCGATTGTTTCACAGTGTCTCTGTCTGATCTTCCTTACAGTTGGATTACTCAACCAGTAATGAACGGCCAGGAGTCAACCTCTCTGGTCATCTGTCCAGGTTAATCTCTATGATCGACCTAGTCTTGGTGCAAGACGTTCTTGTTGAGTTAGTAAAACCATAACACCATTAGGCCTATACATGCGCTTATTATTGACAACACTATACACGTCGCGACTATTCCACCGATAGAGGGCGTATTCTGGAAGCCGCGAATCTGTGAGTGCGATTTGTGGTGATTTGTGCGATTTGCGGGAAGTTTCCCAATCGCGATAGTTGCGTGATCGCGATAGTTGTGTGATAATGAACAACAACGTCTTGCACCAAGACTAGGTATCCAGTGATTGATTGTTTAGCCCCAATGGTTTTCTAGTTAAATGCCAATGCCTTCTATTGCATTCAGAGCTTTTATGGTCTATCAGCAAAAAGTAGTTTGAACGTTTGTGATATATTTGCCTGACTTGTGTCCTTTTTACGAAAAGGGAAAAAGCGTCATTTGTTAAAGATAAGGGAAGCGTGTGAGTGTGCGAAGCCTACCACGTCGTGGGGCCCAAAAAGTTGACGTTGCATAGCTCAATCGTGTGCATTCTGAACCTAATGGAATGAGTATAGACCGATATACGCGGAAGTGCTGCATGCTGCCATGGCTGCGCTGCCAAAACTCAGCTATTGTAAAGTAAATTTTGACCAGTGATTTTTAACAAACTTATTTCTGTCCCATTCTTTTGAACTGTTTTTGTTTGTATCATGAGCGAGCGCCATAAGCGCCTTTTTTGGCGGATACCGGCGCTTTACAAGACTCCGTTATTGTTATTATTATTAAAGGTCAACGAATGACTTCAGCTAGCTGCATCCATCACCGTTCAAGCTAAGCAAAAAACATGCTTGCAGTCGTTTGGGCTTTAATACTCTAAAGAAACAACAGTCTAGTGAAGCTCCGGATGCCTATTTCCGCGGGGCACGATATTCCTTTTCCTTTTTGTGATATTCTCCGGTCGCCACATATACCTCCTATGGATTTCTTCGCTGGTTTTGACTTTCATAATTTGGCGTTTGAAAATAATGTTGCACACATTATCTTGATTTTAGTTGATGTATTTCCAGTTTAGTAATGAGTGAAATTTCATCAGCTATTAATACCCTCCCCTGGGAGAGACCCCCTGTTGTGTACTGCACTAACTTTTATTTTCGTATTTTTCTATTACTTCACTCATCAATAATTGAGCAAATCAGGCTTCCGACTAATCCAACTTCATATCATCGAAAAACAAACTGCCGAATTCGAATGGCTATCGGTGATTGATTCCATATTATATGGTGTCTGGGGATTTGCCATTGCTTCGTGGGCTTTGCTTACCTACAAGCATGTCTGATCACATGGATTATGACCTGGGACTCCTGGGCTTATCAATCACTGTGTTGAGGCAGAAATTCGACGACCCTTGGTTATTTTTTCATTTGCAGTTGACCCTCTAAAAGGTGTTTGGGCTTTAATTTTGTTTAGCTTCATTGACCCAGGCTTCTTTAGATTTCCCTATCTTACCTACTTATGTAGAAAACAGGCGGGTGGTGCAGCGAAAGGTCAAACAGAACTAACGTTATTTAATTAGCAATTTAATTATCCTCAAGAAATATTTGAAATAATTAATTGTTTGCTACCCTCTGAAAGGAGTTTAGGCTTGAAAACATTGGAAATAGCTTAACTGACCAAGGTTTATTATGATTTCCCTACCTACTGTAGAAAACAGCCGGGGTTGTACACAGGTACATGTGAAAACGATCGACGGATGAGATTTCGTCGAAAAGCAATTCAGAGACACATTATGCTTACAGGTAATTGTGTACCGCATAATAAGCACGACCGCACACTCCTACTAGAACTGCGGCCATTTTAACGTCTGCACGATCGAAGGCTGTGAGTCGATGCTCAGATGACCGCACTCGCCAGTAAGCTTACGCTCACGGTCTCCCCACAGGGATACAGTGTATAAATTGTCGCATGTCCAGTGCATTGATCTTGCTACGCTACGTGCACAACATATTGACTAATTATTCATGACCCAAGAAAAATGCGATCTCTGATTGGCTCCCCCGGAAAGTCAGGGGAGATTTGCAGAAAAACAAGGAAAACGTTAAGACCCGTCGTTGCAAACCACGACCTTGGTAGGATCCAGGAAACAAAATTAAAAAAGCGCCCTCTATGTTTATTAATTACAAACGTCTGCAGTGTGCGGCGCGGTGTACATAGATATACTATGGTCTTGGGACCAAGACTACACAAGTCGCCGTAAAGGGTGGAGTGGGGAGGGGGACAGAATCTCCTGTCACATAACTCAGGCGATTGATTTATTTGTGATGTGCCTCTTGTTGTATTACAATTTTTATTTTTATTTTTATTTATTAGGTTGAACAATTTAATTTGTTGCTTTAGTATGTTTATTTTTGTATAGTAGTACTCCTTTTTTGCCCCAAGGGCCGTCCATACAGGGTAGCCTTGTAATTAAGGTTATTAAAGGTATAATCCTTGTTTGTTCGTTTTCAAAAAAAGAGAAGGTATTATGCAGGATTGGTAGAGCTAACAAACACTCGGAGAGAGTGTTCATGTTTGTTTGATCAACCATATACATGAAATAACAAACTGGTGTTAATTTTAGCTTAATCCGTTGTGCGAGTCAGGAGGAAATTGTGAGAAAAACATGCAAAATAGTTTTCAGCATGTAATCACATTGTACTTATTTTGGGTTTCAACAACCGAAATCAGCTGTTGCGTTTTTTATTTTCCCCCCGATTTTTAGATACAGTTTTCTTGGATATTATGACTTCATTTCAGGGGGAAATATTTCATATGATTTTCTTGCAACTTCAATGACCAATTGAAATGTTTAATTAAGATTCATTAAGAGATAACATCCCCATCTGCCCCAAAAGCATCTGAGGTGCACCCTCTGTTGATGAATCTAGCTTCTATACAACCTGGGCGCGATTTCACAAAGCACCAAGATTCATATTATTAAGATGGGTCGTCAGTATCATCATAGTGATTTGTATTTTGACATCACACTTTGCTAGCAATTAAGATTGATTTCCAGTTAAGATCAATCTTAGCTCTTTGTGAAATTGGGTTTTGACATACAAGCATGAAATTTGGCAAAGTTGTAGACCATGGCACCGGGAATATTTTAAGATTGAGAGCCACCCGAAAAAGGTCACGTGGCGGCCATGGCGGCCATGGCGGCCATTTTGAAAAAAAATGGCCGCCAAAAGTTGAATTTGGTATAGAAAACAACATTTAAGATTAAAATTAAAAGAAACTTAGGAGTGCAAGTATATCAGAACAACCAAGATGTAACCAAACACCAATAAGACCAGAATTTGCAATTGTAAAGTTTAATGTTACAATTTTGAGGGTAATTTACTCTTTTGGGAAAAATCACAATATTTGCGAAATAAATATGAATATGCTGACGCAGGCCTATACTTTGCACGCACAATGGAAAAAGTCTTAACATTCCATTAAAAAACTGTCAATAAGCCTGCTGAGTCAATAACTAAGTGTTAATGCATAAATGTCTGTGACATAGACAATACCTTTGTAGGAGTGGCTTCCGGCGATTCCCATGTAAAATGCAAACAGTGTTGAATTATATCCTTGCAAACAGGCGATAGCTCTACATTACATGCCCTACACATCACAATGTGTTCCACGGCATGGCTGGCACAATCAGGGGCGGATCCAGGATTTTCCAAACGGGGGGGCGTGAAAATATACCAAGCAGCAAAATGATAAATGAAGTTTGTTGCCCCATTTCTCCCTCCCCTTCTCTCTCTCTCCCTCTTTTTTTCTTTTCTCCCTCTTTTTTTTTTTATATGAAAAAGGGGGGCGTGCGCCCCCACGCCCCCCTGGATCCGCGCCTGACAATCCAGTGCATTTCAAGGCAGCCTTCCTATCTACAGCTGCGTCCTCCCTTGGTCCAAGTTTACAGCCACATCGTATAAAGTTCTCTTGATGACTTGTTGGCCTCAGGTAAAGTGGTCCGCAATGGTTTCCATCCCCATAAGTTCTCAGGTGACGGCATTACCATAATAACTTAGCAGGCATTGCCCCATCAGTGACCACCCTGGAACACTGCCCTCTTGATATGATGCAAAAAGGCTGCCCTGGTTGGAGGAATTGCATCCTTGGCACGCCCTTTCCTTGCAAACATCTCTTATCGATTTATCTATGTTCACCAAAGTGCTAGTGCGATCATATAACAATATAGTAAACCGTTACAGCCAAATCATCGCTACTTATCTGTGCTGGTCCTGTGGTAGTCTTGGTTCCAAGACGGTCCAGTTGTGTAGTCACGAAAACCTAATCGCTATCTAAACCGCTAGCAATTTTTTTTTATGCAGGCCGAAATTGCCACACGTCCAAATTTCAACCAATCACACTCGAATTGCATATTCATGATTAGGTTTGCAGCTGGGATGGCACGCCATGCACCTAGTACGTGCACGCACACACACACGCACACACACACGTGTGTAAACACCGGCAATCGTGGACCCTCCTTTGTTCAACTCTTTGTGTTAGCAACCGTGGACCACAATGATTTCCTTTGTGATAGCAACCGTGGACCTATTATCCCTTTTGTTATAGGTCCACGGTTTGAATGTGGATACCTACCCACATGTTTGTAAATCCCGCTTACCGAGGACTTCTCTTTGTTCTCCCATTGTTTGGACATATTTTTTTTTAGCGACGTCCCCATTGGGTTGGTACACGAAAACGAAGCGAGGACGTCCTCGCTCTGTCAAACACCCGGATCCCTTTTGTTAAAGTCATCGGTTTGAATGGATAGACACGCTCACACATGTAAACACCGGCAATCGTGAACCCTCCTTTGCGATAGTAACCATGGACCACAATGTTTTCCTTTGTGATAGCAACCGTGAACCTATTGTCCCTTGTGTTATAGGTCTACGGTTTGAAAGTGGATGCCTATACCCACGCACACAAACGCACAACAACATAAACTATTTTTTCTGAATTCGCTCATACTCTTTATCCCCTTATTGAAAGATACGTTGATGGTTGGCGTAAAAATTGGCGATTCTTAATCTAAGTCGGGTTGGTGTAGTAGTATCTTTCTGCGGCCTTCAACAACTAGGTCCCCGGTTCGTGTGGGTTTTTTCCTGATGTTCTGGAATTTTCCTCCCACATATAAAACTGAAACTTCCCTTTTGTCTTCTCTCCATTTGGTTATTTGGTAAAACTGAAACTTCATTGTCTTCTCTCCATGGGATTCTTGGCTAGTACTAGCCAATAACCCCATTACATGGAGAGAAGACAATGAAGGAAGTTCGGTTTTAGATGTGGGTTTGAGAGTACTTGGTTTCACAACCAGAATGAATACCTGAAAATAAAATAAAATGTTATAAATGTTAGCAACTTGATCCCAGAAACACCTGACCCAACAAATATTTAGACCTCCTTCTCAAATACTGTCGTATGTGAGAAAAATGTTTCTCAACATTATTTCAAAGTGACAAATCAAAATAACACTTTATAAAAAATAAAAAATAAAACATTTTTATAGGCTGTGTTTCCAGAAAATAATGAGATTGTGTGATTCGAAAGGTGATGATAGGAAATGTGTTCTTGCATTTATTTATGCTTTTGATAATTGACAATTTTCTCAAAATGCATTAATTATTGATCTTTAACAAAGGTTAATTTGGATTGTTGTTGCAGAAATGTATCTTGGATGTGGGTCTGACAACAAGGCGATACTGTCAACAACTGAAACAAAGCTCCAAATTGCTCAGGATTAAGGAGCTCGCGAGTAGTCAAATTTCGTAGATTAAGCAAATCAGACTCTTTAAACTATATAAACAATAATTTACTTATTTGTTTTTGCTATGGGTCTATTCCCCGGCTTCGCAATTTCAAACCACCTTTCTTACAAATATCCTAACTTGATGTTATATTGTAAAGAAACCTTGTTTAACTTTGACAGTGTAAATATTTTGCTTGTAGTCTAACTGTTGAGTTTCAAACTAATTTAGCTGTAATTGATTATTTCACTATAGTTTGCTTGATCTAAAATTTTCGAAGACCAATTTTTCTGAACTTTTTGAGACTGTATTGAGAGTATGTCCTTGTTATATTCACGATGGGGTTGAACAAAGACCAAATTTTCATACTGCACTGGTCATATGGGAAAGTTTACATTTTGTGTCATAATTTCCACATAAATCCAAGGGTTTTAAAAGTAACAGCTGAACAAGTTTTGAGATCTGCCCCCTTTCATCATATCAAAAGTTGATAAAAATTAGACAGTGCAATATCTAGATAAAATATAAGTTTTAATGTTTTCTTCCATTGGGCTGTGTACAAATCGTGTCTGCAGGAAGTCCAGGCTTGGTGGCTCTTTTGTAAACATGTGATGTCACAGGTCACATATATCGTCTATAGACCTTTCTTTTGTTGATAAACAAACCGCGCTGGTTGGCATGGACGGCCGAATGTTAGCAAAACATTCAATCGTGTTAACAGATGTGTATCCAAATTCAACATTTCTGTTATCTTTCAATCAACCAAAAATACATACCATGATTGGTTGCTTTGCCTCCAACAAATTCAACACTATTTTAGAATATTTGTGTAACATTATTACAAACTGTGGCTATCTGCTTATGCTTTGCATTTATGGCTTTCCATAGTTTTCCAACCTCGGTTGGCAAAAACTGAAGTGTCAAAAGAAAGGTCTATAGCGCTCTATGGTCTTTGTTGAGAAACTAGCTAAAAAGATGGCAGAATCGGAGCCAGAAGTTGCGCCATATGCTGGTGAGCCAATTTGTTGTTCTTGCAAAAATACTTGCCAGAGAGGAAAGATTGGAAAGCGAGGAGCTTGCCCATGCAAGAGTGTTTTACAACACTGCACAGCTTGCCCATGCAAGAGTGTTTTACAACACTGCACAGCAGCTGCCTGCAATAGACCTTATGCACATGACGTCATTTCAGTAGGGCGCCCTCGCCTAGAGGTCAAAAGGAGGTTGTTCATTGGCCAATCCTGTGCGCAGCGCGTACAAATCTATGCGTTTCGATTGTTTCGTCATCGTTTTACCTCTAAGATGGCCGCTGGATGACGTCAATGCATAAGGTCTATTGTGGCACCAAGAAAAGAAAGTGTACCAATAAACATCAACACTGAGAATTGCTGCACATATAATGAGCGTTTCAAATAACGCGCGCCCTGTGCATAGGCCTGCGGTTTCTCTATTGAAAGGTCAAAGTGCATAAATAAATGTAATACAATCATTACGAGTGAAACGCTCACTCGAACATGAAAACACGACGAAAAGCGCTAGACACAGACAAACACGATCGACGTGTGTATAAATCCATGCCATTGCAATAGCGCGTATCGTGTGTATAAACCCATGCCATTGCAATAGCACACATCGTGTGTATAAACCCATGCCATTGCAATAGCACGTATCGTGTGTATAAACCCATGCCATTGCAATAGCACGTATCTATATTTAGACTACGCCCTCCGGGATAGTAACAGCTATCGTCGCACTGGGTGAAAGGCAAATATGCTTGGCAAGCATTTTTCGTTCGCGCGTTTGACGATACAGCGTCTTTAATTCAATGACTTTTTTACCAACGCGTGGATAGTCATTCCAATAAATTTGTCGCATAGTTTAATAACAATATTATGTATCTAAATACAAGTTGAACAAAATGCAATATAAACTCTCAACAATATCATCAAAATAATTCTTTAAAACCACAAAAAAGGAATTAAAGAAAAGAAAAATGTTTCATCTCCAATTGTTCCATTTTTAAAACAGTTATGGTTTGACATTGATTGTAAAACATCCTAGAATGTGCTGTATATTATAATTACTGTTTTGGCAATTGAAGCCTAAAATCACTGTTTTGAATTCAACAAAAATATTTGTAAGTTGAAATTTTTAAGCATTAAGACTGTTAATTACAATCACCTGAACCCATGGTTTACACGAAGGGGTTTAGAAAATTGTACAATTCAAAATACTTTTTACTCGACATAAACAACATTTACTCGACATAAACATTGTTTCATCCCTTCTTTCATCATCCACCCACCCACCAAGCTTTAACAAAATGTACTGTTACTTGTGTGAGGAGTTGTTCCTTTATTATTGGAGCATTGTTTATTGTTATACCGTTATTAATATAAAGTTATTCTCTCTCCACTGAGGATGTGGGGTGGCGCCCTTTGAAGTTAAGTGACCCCCCCCCCACGCTCCTCACCGCCTGCACAATCTTCATCAGGTGAGGATGCCAAACTTTCTCTGTAGTTTTAAACCTTTTATTTAATCATTATAATGCAATAATATCGACTCATGCTTATTTTCATTATATCCGCAAATATCCATAAATGCATATTCTGTTGTAGATTTTGGGAATTTCCTTGTTTAAAAAGTGTAATTTTACAGTTACAAAACATGTGTGGGTCACGGATTTGGGGGTGACTCTTTAGAAATACATGTGTGTTGGTTAGCGTTGTAAGCTATGTTGTGTTGCGGTACACACGGTACACGCGCAGTCGTGTACAAGTTAATGTTAACGTTGCTAGGTATGGACGGAAGTATGTATGGCAATGGCTCCGCTGGACAATGGGTGAATGTGTGTTTATTTCTGTGTGAAAATTGTGTAAGTCAAGTTGGGCGCTCAACGATGTATGTTTGTGTCTCATATCCCCATTGCCCAGTACTGCTGTGCCATTAATATATCACAGTTAACTGAGTCTATTGAGATTGATAACGGAAGACGATCTGAGGTCCTTAGTTATTGTCGTACTAAGCACGAGTTTAATGATCCTTAATGAATAAGATGCAACGAGTAATAGTAATTTAAGGCACTATGACTTACTTAGATTTTTAATTTATGCAACACACACATGTGAATTATGTTATACGTTTAGGTATACTTGTAAATGGCTGTATAACATGCAACGTATTTTTGTGTATTTTGCTCCGCCTGCACAATCTTCATCAGATATCAATTGTGCAGGTTAGGTCACTCAACGGTTCAATAAATAGTCATCTACATTGGCAGAGAGAAAATAGAACCTGTGTGCCAGAACTTCATTTAAAACTATTAACAGCCGCTTTGGACCCCCACACTACATAATAGTCCTCGGACCCCAACACCCATCTTACACTTGTAAAAATAAGCATTTTATTATTAAAGGAACATTACAGAATTGGTTTTTGCTAACAAAACAGTGTAAGCACTCTATATAATCCACCATATACATAAACTGACAAACCTGTAGAAGTTTGAGATCGATCGGCCATTTGGGTCACGAGAAAATAGTGAAAAACCGATTACACATTTGCATGTGTTATACAATGCATGAATAAAACGCTCATGAGCGATAAACTCCAATCGGAAATTAGTTTTATTTATTTCTCATCAAATATGGCATTTCAGACAGTAATATTTCTAGGGATGTTTTCTACTATCATCATCATTAGACCGTGTAAGTTTTATGTAAATCTGTGATGTTAAAGAAAATTTTAATTACCAGTTCTGTAAAGTTCCTTTAAGTTTAGAATTATAATTACGGTAGATTCATAAGTACTTGGGACAGTTTATCCATTCTGATTGGCCGAGAGGAGATCACATGGCCATGTTAATACGTGCGATTTATTATAACACGATTGGAGTTTTGAAACATAGACTGGCGAGTTTTTTTGTCAAAACAGGGCACTATCTGGTGAATGCGAGTCGAATAAGTCGAATACATCATGTATGGCAAGTCACACACCGATGTGCAAAATGACAGTGCGTACATTTCATGATTTCTAATGGAGCTCGAGGGTATAGAGTGAACTAGTAGCTAGTCCTTGCCGTTCGAAATGCACCCCCATGGTGGCCCTGAAGGGACACCGAACATTTACATTTACGTAAATATTCACGATTTGTGCCCAAACATGCACATATTAAGAAGTAAACATTTACATACTTTTTCACAATTTGTGCCCCAAATCACCTAATAATTACGTGAATATTTGCGATTTTGGGCAAACATCGTGAATATTTACGTCAACATTCATGAAAATGTTCGATGTCCCTTCAGGGCCACCATACCCTTCGCATAAATATTCATGCGAATCCGCGTAGACGATGTCTACTTTACCGGTATTTGGTGCCCTAAAGTGGGACAGTAAGGCCGCATCCGAATTGGCGACTACAGCTACTGCTTCGGCTGTTGCTAAGGGTGTTGCTAAGGACGTCCTATTCTTCAACGCATGATGACGCGGAAATCTAGCCGCAGCCGTAGCTGTAGCTGCCTATTCCGATTAGAGCCTGTTCAGAAAGGTTTGGCACTCTTGAACGTCAGCCTAACCCCCATTGTAAAGTTGCAAACTATTACGCACTAACATGGCTAACCATAAGTACATACACGTCGGATGTAAACTCTTTGACTATACGCCGTTTATGTTTTAGATGGAAAATGTCAACGAAGAAATATTCTTCCCCAATCCGGACCGTCCAGGGAATCCTGTGTATGTAAACCATGCCCGATATAAGACAGATGGTGCCCCCCAAAAATAAAAACCCACAAAAAAAATAAAAAAAATAAAAAAAATGTTACCACGCTTTTACACATCCTGTTCCTTTTGTAAGGAAGTACATTCCCCTTAAGTCCCCTATAAAAGAATTCCTGAGATTCCAAGCACACAATGAATACACAATTGCGGGGGGGGGGGGGGGGTTAACACATTTTCACTCGATATGGTCTGGTGGACTTTGGAGAGCGCGTGACGGGCAGTAGCCTTTACCAAGGCGTT
This sequence comes from Plazaster borealis, assembly GCA_021014325.1. Taxonomy (NCBI): domain Eukaryota; kingdom Metazoa; phylum Echinodermata; class Asteroidea; order Forcipulatida; family Labidiasteridae; genus Plazaster; species Plazaster borealis. Next base: position 4,621,649 of record CM037458.1, read on the forward strand.
GGGGTTTTATTTGCATTTATTTATTTGTTTTTTGTTTAGTTTGTTTCCCTTTGCGCTATAGACGATGTGACCTCTGTTGACAAAACACTGTCCAAGTCATGTTTCCGCCGGGCAAGAAAACGCGTACTCATGGTAACATTGCGTGTCCTTTATAGCTGGATGTCAGTACGCAAAGGTTTTGCCCGGCGACATGCGCGCGCATCATGTTATGGTTTTCGAATGACGTCAGAGGTCACATCGTCTATAGACTGTGCAAGTCTCGCGCGCATTCGAAATTCCGGGACCATTGTGGCCCCAACCATATGGAGTTTTACGTGGGCGAGATTTTGTTTTGTCAATTATTTCAGTAGGCCCCTATAGCGTAGTTTATGACCATGAACATTATGTATGTTGTGAATGTAATACTTAGTGATACAAAACATGAAAGTAAAGTCATTTCAACAATATAACGAAGAAACCCCGAGAATTAAACTTGACCTAAGCTTCCGGTTACTGCAAAAAATTAAGAATGTTGTGCTTACCTGCGATCACAAAACTTATGTAAACGCTTGTTTGGATGCGCGATGATAATCGCCTAATGCTGTAATTGCAACGCGAAGCCTTTTCGTTGTAGTCTATGAAGCATCATCGTCCTCTATAAACTGCCTCACGCGTCAATTTTACGCCCGTGTGACCATCGCAAATCTACGTAAGGGGTTTCTAAAAAGTTAAGAAATATGCCCTAACTTCAAAAATAGACAATGTAACATTTGTTTAAAAAAAAAAGAGAGACATTGTACATTCCCGGGCCTTTCTGGGCAGGCGAAATATACTGGCTGGTCATATGGGAAATTTGAAATTTTGTGTCATAGTTTCCACATGATTTCAACATAAAAACAACAGCTGAACAGGTTTTACGATTTACCCCCTTTTTTCATTATGAATGTTGATAAAAACAGTGCAATCTCCATAAAACATATGTTTAATTTTGTTCTTTCATTGAGCTGTGTACAAATCATGTCCGCATGAAGTCCATGTAGGCTCTGTGGCCGTTTTGTAAACTTAAAGGCACTGAACATGTTTGGAAATTGTCAAAGACCAGTGTTCTCACTTGGTATCCCAACATATGAATAAAATAATGTAACCAGGGTCTCGAGGTAAACCTGTGGCAAGGAAAATATGAAGGCGATAATTGGAGTCAATTTCTATCTTTCGGTTAAAACAATGCATTTATTAGTAAAAGTGCATTGACCTCAGACAGCGCCCTCGTAGTGCCCTCTCTCTGCAGGCCACAGGATGAAAAGGTTTTGTTTGGGGCTATTGTTTATATACACAAAAGCAATACATTGAAAGGAAACATACACAAAAGCAATACATTGGAAGGGTGGTAACACACTCCCCCTCATAAACAAATGTCGTCCCTGACATTTACAAACAATTAAAAACTGTTCATCCACTGGAAACTTTTAGTTAACCCATTACTAGAGTGATTACCCTAAACATCATTTACGAACGGTTTCCTAGTCCCAATGACAGAGAGTCCGAAGTGGTAAACAGGTTGCGCGCGTTACCTGCATCATTTCAGTCTTTTGTGTCAATCAACACACATCATAAAATGGGTAGACCTTACACATTCATGTGTAGTGGTACAGTAGTTCCATAGTGCAAATTGTTCTCAGCAATTCTAACTCTTAACTGGAGGGACACTCCACAGTCTCGTCATTGTCCCCGCTGCAGCAATCCAGTCCATCCTTTATGCTGTTCCATGATTGATTTTGCACTTTATCAATCAAAAATCGTTATAGCGAGCAAAAGCACTGTCAGAAATCACTGCGATTTATGCCTTAACTCGGTATCTCTCGAATATCATAGTTCAACTGTTTCGTACTCTACATCCATCTGTGTCCTGGTACTCGATTATCCACAGCATATCTTGGAGTGGTAGGGAGGGGTTGTCCCGATACATCACATGGCCATGGATAGAAATGGTGGAGTGGTTGTTGGTACCGAAGAAGTTGTGAGACATCCATCTGTTGTGGTATTGGCTGGACCGCTCCATAGCCCATTGGATTTGGCTGTGGTAAGGATTGTGGGTTAAACTGACTTACCGGCTACATGTAGGATCATCGTCATTGCCTTCAGTAGAGTGGTCACTGGAGGGTTCGATCACAGCATGATCTTGGTGTAGTTCATTTTCATCTGACGACGAAGAGTGATCAAGTTGATCTTGGGTCGCTTGGGGTTCCTTCGAGGACAATCCTCTAAAATACTCCTGAAGATAATCATCCTCCTCATCAGAACTATCTTCTGAACAGACATCTGGGGGCAGGCGAAGATTTCTCGCTTTGTCCTTGGGATGTGCTGTCTTCCTCTGTTTAGTTCTGTTGGTAGTTCTCTGCTTGTCACCCTCAACTGGAGGTTCCTGAACTGACAGGAAATCGCATGGGAGAAGAAGATTCCTGTGCAGTGTTCTCACCCTACCGATTCCATCCTCCGGGGAAAGCCCATACACTGGTAAGTTACCTTTCTTTGATACTACGACATGTATCTTGTCCTCATAGTAGGACTGAAGTTTCCCTGGGCCACCTGGTGGAACACAGTTTTTCAGGAGTACTCGATCACCCGGAGCCAGTGATGTATTCATCGCTTTTCTGTCATAATACACCTTTCCTTTGGCTGCTGATTTCTCCGCACTCTTCCGAGCTAATTCATATGCCTCTTTCATGCGATCCTTCCACTTGTCTACATAATCGTCTCGGTTCTTGGTGGAGTCCGATTGGCCGGGAGACAGTCCAAATGCCAAGTCCACAGGAAGACGTGGTGATCGTCCGAAGAGAAGATAGTGTGGTGAAAATCCAGTGGTTTCATGTTGGGTATTGTTGTAGGCATGCACTACCTGGTGTTTCCACTCATGTTTTTGGTTTTCTGTTAGTGTCCGTAGCATCGATAAAAGAGTTCGATTGAATCTCTCCACCTGACCATTTCCTTGCGGGTGGTATGGGGTAGTGTGTGAACCATCAACTGCTGACAATTTTCCTCAAATGATTCTCAAATTCACGCCCTTGATCATGATGTAGACGTTTAGGGTACCCAAATCGAAGGATGAAGTCATTATAGATCTTGTCTGCTGCAGTACGTCCTGATTTGTTGGTAGTTGGGAATGCTTGAGCGAAGCGTGTGAAGTGATCTATGACCACGAGAATATACTCAAAACCTCCAGTGCTGCGTTCTAGATGTAGAAAGTCAATACTGACGAGTTCAAATGGCTCTGTGGTGACAATACTCATCATTGGTGCTCGGACTGGTTTGGGCGGTTTCTTCTGTCGGATACAATGGCATTGTTTGGTGACATAGTTTTCAATGAAGGTTTCCATGTGTGGCCAGTAGCAGCGTTCACGTGCAAGATGAAGAACCCTATCAGTGGCTAGATGACCCATGTTGTCATGTAGTTCTCTACAAAACACTGACCTCCATTTCGGGGGAACAACCAGTTGCGTTTTCGTCTTGGTTTTCCGCTGTAGAATTCCATCGGCATCCACCTCCATTTTCTTCCATTCGTGCATCATCGAAGTTGTGTCTGGTACTTCTCCTATTTGTTCCGCTCGTGTTGGCCATCGACCTTTCGATTTATACTGTACGAATCGTGCAATTGCTGGATCCTCTTATTGGGCTACTTTGATTTCCTGCTTAGAGGACGGTTGAGTAGTCTCAATTGGTTCAGGTTGGGCATCATGGTTGTCCACTATATTGCAGCTAACAGCCAGTGAATTTAACAGTGCAAAGTCTGGTCTCTGTTGCATTTGAATGCCATGTACAGTCACTGCCATCATCGTGGGGGAGATTTCTTCTGTGCAAAGATCTTCAAACCTTTTTGGCTCTAGTGGCATGCGTGAAAGAGCATCAGCATCACCATTCCCCCTGCCTGGTCTGTACTTTATCGTGAAGTTGTAGTCTGCTAATTCTCCAACCCACCGGTGTCCGATTGCATTCAGCTTAGCCGTACTTAGTATGTAGGTGAGGGGATTGTTGTCGGTGTAGACAGTGAAGGATTTGGCATAATGCAAGGAATCACGAAATGATCGGTGACCGCCCACTTAAGTGCCAAAAACTCGAGTTTACCTGAATGCAAATGGTAGTTCTTTTCAGCTGGGGACAAGGCTCTTGATCCATATGCTATCACTTGTAGTCGTCCTTCTGACTGTTGGTGATACAGTACTGCACCGAGGCCATCTTGTGATGCATCTGTGTGCACAATGAACGGGAGGTTGAAATTCGGGTAACCCATTACTGGAGTCGAAGACAGTTCATCAAGAAAGGTATTTATCACTTCTTGGTGCCTAGGTAGCCACTAAATTGGTGTACTCGATGGAGTCTGGCCTCCCTTCGTTGGCTTTGGTTTCTTCGGTTGTCGTCCCCCTCTGTAATTTGAGGTTGATTCCTTGGTGTGACTCGGGTCAGGGGTAAGAAGTGCATACAAAGGCTTTGCTCGCTTTGCATAATCCTTCAAGTAGCAACGATAGTATCCGGTTAAACCAAGTAGCTTCCGTAACTCTCCTACTGTCTTTGGTGTCTTCTGTTTCAAACTCTGAAGAGCATCCGTGTCTTTAGGGTCAGGTTTGTAGCCTTCTGATGTGATAATCCTCCCTAGGTAGCCAACCTCTGACTGGAATAAATGGCATTTACTCGCTTTAAGTTTCAGTCCATGTTGACGTACCCGTTGGAGGACAGTCTGAAGGTTTTGAACATGCTCTTCAAAACTGGCACTGTAAACTATTACGTCGTCTAGGTAGACTTCACAAATGGTGTAGTTCAATCCATCCAGAATACACCGCTGGTAGGTTGCTGGTGCATTCTTCAAGCCAAATGGTATTCGCACCCATTCATGTAGGCCCCAGGGGGTAACAAATGCTGTCATGTGTCTGCTCTCTTCACTCATGTACCCCTGATGGTAGGCTTTTCCTTGATCTAGTGTGCAAAACCATTTCTTCCCTCCTAAGCCACCAAGGACATCTTGTATGCGTGGCATTGGGTGACGGTCTGGTATCATTTTTCTATTTAATTCTCGGAAGTCTACGCACAGTCTGAGCCCACCACACTTCTTGCGTACACAAACGACAGGAGAGGCATGGGGGAAATCGATTTCACAATCCACTCTCGCTCCATTAGGTCCTGGATATAAGCCTTGACTTCCTGGTACAGTGGTCTTGGGATGGATTGGTACATCTTTTGGACGGGGATATGATCTGTCAAATGAATTTTCATCTTAAGGTCTGGAATGGTACCAATATCTTTGTCATCTTTGGCGAAAGTCGCTGACTCATCCCTTAACATCTGCCAGACTACTTCCTTCTGTGAATTTGTCAAGTTAGCCAGCTCAAATGGTGGGTCACATGGCCGGGACTCAGTTGCCGAAGAATTTGACGTCTGACTTGGTTTGGTTGTAGCTTTAGCTTCTTGGTCTTCTTGAGAGGCAAAAATACCTTCTGACGAAGACTCATAGCCCGGATCAAGAAGTTGTGTGGCGATTCTTTCTGGTCCTGAGACGCTGCAACCAATTCCTGATAAATATCAATGGCGTCACGTTCCTTGAAATGGGCCCTCAAAATTCGGCGGAGCTGAGGGAGTGTAACTTCTGGCCTTCCTTCCAAGTAGCTCCTGAGAGGTACCCCTGGCGCCACTGCCCTGGTAACTGCAGAAATCACCTCTCTGGCTATATATCCCTTCTGAAGGGCGTCCTCTATATGTCGAGCCAGACTGTTAAATGACAATTTATCTGGTTGACCCGAAGTTCCGATCTGCCCCTGAATCTTTAGCTCCCTTCGTGCTACACTCTAAATTACAAGGATTTAAATTTAAATCCACAGGATTAAATTTTAAATCTTTCAAGGAGTGTGGTTAGGGACCAATCTGCGTGGATTTAAAATGAATCTTTCAAAAGATTAAAAAAAATTAGTCTTTGGAGGATTAATTAAATTAATCCCAGTGGATTAAAATGTTTCAAACTTTACAGATTTAACCTTTACCCTTTGATAATTAAAACCTAGTCTGTTTGGATTTGTTTATAAACTTTCCTTGGGATTAAAATATAAACACCCAATTATGGACCAGGAGATTTACTATAAATAAAAAATAATCGGAAACAGCCAATCGAAATTCTCGACCAATTTTTTAACTTTATTGTCAAGTAAATAAATACAATGCACAAAGTTTCACAGATAAACCTTTACATAGTACGTCAATTACAAGAGGTACATTTTTTAGATTGTTAACTGTTTTTGTAAGTGCGAAAGATTGAATTAAGAATGAGAAAAAACACCAATAGTTTTGACTTATATCCGATGGATCGTACAAGCTTAAGAGGATAAGTTTAGACAACGGATTCAACATTGTTAAAGAGAACCATGTCTGCTATAGCTGCCTCGAAAGCCAGGAAAGAGCCATGTGTTTACATGTTCAAGAAGAGGATAGTGCACTGGGAATGGAATCCAGTGTAAACAGTTTCACCACCAGTTTTTAGGCCCACAGCAAACGACCAGTCCAGGCAGTGTTGCAGTCAGTACAACCCGAGCAGAAGTATTACTACCAGTCCTACACAAGTGCAGACATGGGAACTCAGATTACACAACCAGCAAATGGTCATAGATAACCGCTCCAGATTTTTAGCGGTATTTTTTTAAAAACTAGAACACCTTTTTTAACTGAAATGTGCACATTAAATTTTTATTTTTACCTCGTAACTTATATAGGATTAACACAATGGAACACTTCCAAAAACCAAAAGTATACTTTCCCTTTAAACAGATTTAACAGCGGTTGCGAAAGATCGAACCAGAGGCTTTACCCTGGAGGGAGGCATCACTCCATAGATGAAAGCGGCAAAGAAATAAAAAAACTGTTCAAAACTTTTGGGTAGTCCAACCCGAACACATAGAAAGTTTTGAACAACTTATCAAATGCTTCCACCACTGTCGAACCGCCACTGATAGGAAAAGAGTCCACGCACAAGAAAAACTGATTCGGCTTCTTTTCTGGCCCCAGGGAGATTATTACTGGCTGCCTTATCCCTTTCGCTTTGATGCTGTCAACTGCATGTTCGATATGTGTCCTCGCCTGTTTTTTAAAGAAAACAAACAGATGTAATTCAAATATAGAGATTTATTTTGACAAGGTTTGAAAGTTGCTGTTATTAAATAGGAGGAAGTATTGTTCTGGTCGTAAGGAAATGTTTTGATGAATTTTGCATGAATTTTGCATCTTGCAATTTTTTGCTAAGCAGATTTTTTTTGCTAAACAGATTTTTGTTGTTTTACAGCTTTATGTAATTGGACCTTGCTGTTTACAAACTTGCTGAAATCATGTTATTGTTTTGTTCTCTAGCGGTCGTTTCACGACCAAGTAAACGACCAAGTTCTGTGTCTATTTTTTTTTACTGTACATCATTGTTTCTGCAAATCATTTTCAGTTCAGCTTTCGTCTGCGATGCACGGAATAAACCATTTGTTATGAATGAAGGAAAACAAAATTGACATGATAATGTTGTGTATCTGTTCTTGCTTTTTGTGGAAATTAGAAAATTAGGTATTTAATCTAGCCCCCCCTATAATTATCGTGTTAAGCAAGTTAGGCATAGCGCTAGCGTTGGACGTACTCGTCTAGTTAATACAGTAGCCACATCAGCTAGATGTTGAGTTATTTATGTCTAAAGTATATCTTGTAAGTTAAAGATACAATGTATTACATTTTCAATGAAGAAAATGTGTGTAATGTACATGTCAACTTGTTTTTCGATGAAGAACTACAGTACACACACTGTCATCAGTACGTGTATACCGTGTGTGCGTGATCAAGCGATGCGCGTATACGTAAAACACACGGGCGTAGAGTGTGTGTGACTAAACTGGTGATTATCATCTCACTTTTGTTGTTTTACGACGACACTAGGCCTATCTTTGACTAATTACTATGGCAATACGCCAATAAGTGATAGGAAATTAGTAAGTAATTGGAGAAGTTAAACATTCACTGAATCGTATTAGATGTCTTAATCTGCAAGCCAGTGCAGTAGTATTGCAGATTTGCAGCTGGGCAAAGAACAAATACATTTTTTAATCACGCCCTTTTTTAAAACAGCCTGACTGTGTGTGTACTATGTGTACTATCACGGTACTGTAGTCGAGGCCTAACGACGCTAGTCAAGAAACCTTTTAACGGCCTAAAACATACCGTTTTTCTACATAAAAACTAGATTTACTTACCTTGAAAAATTTCAAGAACGGTGGCTGTCCTGTCACCAAGCGTTGTGTTTAAAAACAGGAGCAATTGATCCTCCATCTTTAAATAATATGCAACTTAAAGCAACGTTAGAACAAAAGGATGATCGCCCTTCGTAAAACAAGATGGCGGATGTCAAGTTGAAAATCCCGCTCCCCGAAATGCTCATCACGTGATGCAAGCCAATCACCGGATTGGTCCTTTGTCGATAATTGTAGCGTCCTTTTTAAATCAGTCGGGGGATTAAAACTCGTTTTCGAATTGATGGTTAATTTTAGCTTTTTTAAATCTTTTAAGATTAATTTTTAATAGTTTAGATTAATTTTTTTATAAATCCCATAATAGATTAACGTTTTAAATCTCGCACTTTAAGAGTGTAGGGTCACTGTGGCCGCCGCTGGGTCTAACTGGAGGTCTGCGAGTTTCTCCTCCTCTTTCTTGGTTTTCATTGATTGTTGTAGCAGCCCATCAATGTGCAACTTCAGAATCTTGAGTTCAGTCGTTAGGTCATCGTCGTCCAATTCTTCCATCTCTCCACTGTCTAGGTGACGGTTGACCTGCCGGATCAGCGCTCGCCGGTCTTCCCTTTCACTTCAACTTCTAGGTGCTCCAACACACTCACCAACTGATCCTTGGTCAGGCCATACAGCGACGCTTTCACATCTGCCTCTAGCTGCTCCCATGACTCAGTAGTTGCCATCTCTGCCGGCTAGTGTGGCGCAAGCTTTCTTTATCTCTTAAAGGCACCTGGCAGTGGTATTTTGTCAAAATAAAGCTTTTGTCGTTAATATATACATTGTTATGAGTAGAATGTGAATAAACAATTAAATAAGGTTTAAAAATTGTGGGTTTTTCTTTTAATTACAAATAGGCCCCCGTTTACATGGCGCTGTTCGTGACGTCAATCGAGGCGCGGGATATTGGAAGAGAAAATGTGTAGTCTGGCCCTGTACATTACGTCTGGGTACCTAATCAGTATGATGCGTTTTCGTATTCGGACGTCACCCAATGCAATCCTAGGACAGCTGTGTACAGTCGACGTTTATACGAGGTTTTTCACCGGTCCCGAACTGTCCCATGCGCGTTTCTATGTCTTAAAAAACGGAAGATACGAGCACGGTCATAACGAGAATACGGATAATACCAGGTATTTTAGCGGCCCCGTGATGACAACGGATCGGCGCGCCGCGGCGCGGCATACAGCTCAAGTCGATCCGAACACCAGAAACATTGTTCGCTGCAGCGCTGAAAACGATGTCGGAGCGGACCACTTTGCCCTCGTTATCCTGACTTTCGATGCCCGTAACTGCCTATATTTGGGATCTGCAGGGAACAAATGCTAACTGACCCCATCTTTAGTCGTTTTGCTGCATACAGCAGCAATACACCTGGTCGGCATTGCCGGAAAAATGCACAAAAAATCCCTTTTTTGGGGATAACCAAACGAAACGTACAAGCTCATTACTTTGACGTAAATGCAGGCAAGTTCAAGGGGGGTCGATGTTCGATCGCGGCGAAGTCTGCCTCGATTGACGTCACAAAAAGGGATGGGCGGAGTCACCCTCAAACAACTTTATCATTTTTTAAACATATAAATCGTGACAAACAATTACTCAAAAAATTGTTTTATTGTTAATATACATATACTCTTCTATAAAAAAAAATAAAAAACTATTTCCAGGTGCCTTTAAACTATGCACCAACCTTCTTCGACGTTCTTTTGGTAACTCCTTCCTTACAAGCCGCTAGTTGCAATGATTCGACTACTGCTGCATGGCCGTCATCTCACCGGTCCGTAACTTTATCTCGAGAAGGGGTCCTGGCAAGGTCGCCAAAATGTAACCAGGGTCTCGAGGTAAACCTGTGGCAAGGAAAATATGAAGGCGATAATTGGAGTAAATTTCTATCTTTCGGTTAAAACAATGCATTTATTAGTAAAAGTGCCTTAAACGCTTAACTATTATAAGAGAAAACCAGTATTATTTACATAAGTTGAACATTCTGCTTTCCTTAACCTAGGGAGCTCTCGCATATATCCGCAATCAAATATCAATTTAATAATCATATTCATAAATGAAAACTACGTGTACGGGTCAGGAATACTTCAAATTACTAGCAGACAGGATCATTTCACTAGTGTTCAACCTTGACTAAAATATTATAAATCAAACTTGGAAAATCTGTCTTTAACTACTAACAGCACAAGAGAAACATAACTTTTAACTTGTGTGACCTTTCTACTACAGTATGGAATACAAAAATCTCTCTTCTTAAATTGTTTACTGCATGAACAACGAGTCTTTTAGTGTCTTGAATATCCAAATCTCTAATTGTATCCATTTCAAATACATTCTGACTATTCTACTAGCACATGACTGAAGTTTGAACAAGGTAGGCCTACTGTTTTCACGAACACCACTCTATTTAAAATTACATGACTGATCGACTCTACTTGATATTCAAGGATCCAATCTATGAAATTAAACCTTCCATTCTTTTAAAGGAATAAAATATGTATTTACTCCCTAACTATAACTTCATAAGACTCATCCACTTGTCTGTAAATCTCATGTTATACTAAAACAAAAAAAGACTTAGTTTTGTCTCACTGCAGATTGATTCAATGAGCTCATGTCAAACTAATTTGAAATACCTCTATAAATCTCTTCTATGATAGCATTACTAACAAATCACTACTCTTAGTCTTAGCCATAAATCCTGAGAGGACTTTCCTCCATAGAATCCATGCATCTTCACAATTGGTAGTTTTTTACCTTTGTGACGAATGCATTGCTCAAACTGTCAAAATAACCTGCTATAAAAATGCGGGTTGTGGGCTCGATACCCGCCCAAGGTACTTTTTCCATGACTCAAAAAGCACCGAGTATACAAATATCAATCAATCTTGGGACAATCTCAAATAAAGTGTTATAGGCGTATGTCTCTGGTTGCTATAAATTTAATAGTACAAGTTAGTTATTCTTTTATTCAAACGTAAATGAAATCGACATCAAACACCATCAATTTTTAGCAGTTGCTAAAATTTAACTGTGTTTGGAGCTTGTCAAAAAACCTATACACTCTTGCCGGCGCCCATAAGATCAGAACCCCCTTTTCCTTTCATAGATTGATTTACTGCCTATTTATTATTATTTTATATAATTTCATACAATAACTTTCAGTTTCCTTTTCAGTTATGGTTTTTATTCCTGTCTTCCTTTGTGATTTGTGTACCTTTTGGGGGGGTTTTGTAGGCCCTATATACGGATAGTAACAATCTTGTTCACTGAAATCACAGAACAACTTTCAGTAAGAATATGCAGTCAAATCTTTCATTATAAGTTATGCATACCCTGCTCTATGGGTCTCACACGTTTTCAATCACTGCGTGGGTTAACATGGATGATGATCGACTCCATTTCACCACCATTTCCTCTGTACAAAATGTATTGTTAATATCCTTGTAGGCCTATATTTGAATATTTATAGATTTTACTAAATTGACCAATCAGATGCTTCCGTAAGAAATCGGCTGAATAGCCCATAGGCCGTGCACAAACCGCTATCGGATGGTACAGGTTGTCAAATGGGACCGTAGTCGCGAGAGGTCTCGCGCAGAGCAGCAGTCTCACGAGATAGTTGCGAGAAAGCCATTTTGCTATCACCGCAACAGACATTTAACGACTTGTCTACAAGTCTACATCATTTAGGTAAGTCAATTGGAACAGCAACTCAACAGTTTCCGGGTGAGAGAACAGGACAAGTTTGCGACTGAGCTGGTTGAGAATAAGTGACAGCCCTTCGGTTTCTTGTAGATAATCCAGTAGGTTGAACCTTCCACCATTCATAGGTAAGTCCTAAATCAATAGCAACTTGAAGTTTTAACGGTCTGTATCATGGTGGTATCTTGTAATGTGACGGGACAGGGGTGACTCTATTATTGTGCAGACACAAGCTTCCGCACGTTGCGAAACAGTGAGTCTAAATTAAATGGGGTGCAACAAATAATTGTTTTGCCAGTTTGATTCTTCTCCGTATTCCACTCGCCTTTGTGTGACAACTAATAATATTATCAAGGAAAAACTGGAGAGAAATTGATAAGAATCCATTTACTGCATTTCCATGTCCTATATCACCACGCAACCTACCAGCAGCCTAGTGTTGTGCCAGTGTTGTAGTAGAGACCTGGACGTCTGAGGGGGAAACCCAGACCAAGACCAGCCCTTCCGAGGGGGGGGGGGTCCGAGTCCCTCATAATTATGTAAAGTTAGTCCTGTTGGTAAGTCATTGCGTCACACACGTTCGTATTTGCTGCACATCCAAAACAGTTTGTTACCTCCGGCTCCAAAGCTGTTTGTTTTGTGTGTGTAATTTAACAAAAAGTCACCCGCTCAAAAGCATTTCTTATGAAAGAAATCTTTATTTCTGAGGAAACTAGCTCACTCCCACTATAATCAGCGGAGCCATTTTCTGTGTGAAGTAGGCGTGGCTTACAGTGGAATTACATCGAACCCCTAGAACAGGGTTGCGATAATAATGTGTTAACCTTCATTCCTCAAGCTGACACTCGTATGAAACATTTCTGCATTTTCGGCCATTTCGATCCATTCATGTCATACTTGTGACCAGATTTGTGACAGACTAGTGACACATACTTTAAAGACACGCGTGATTGATCTCTATTGTGCGATGAATCAATTTACATGCACAAAATAGTTAATGGCCTGACGTTTCGACCCTAGCAGAGTACATCGGTTGGTACAGGTATTAGTACCTTAGGGTACAGGTATAGCGCGTCGCGTTCTAGTAAAAATAAGACTTATCACTTGACGCGCTGTAAACCAATCAAAAGGCTGAATCATTGTAAGGGGTGTTGGTTGGGGGCTGTAGATGAGATGGGGAGAGATTTCATGTCTTAACTGTTGTTTTATGTTGACGTGAGTTGATTTTATACGTCGATTTTACTCTAATTCACTAGGGTAATTAATTTCAGGAGACTTCAGAAAAAGGCATGGGGTCGAAATCATCAAGTTCAAAACGTGGACAGGTAAGTTTGATAAACTTAGGGGTGTTTAAAGTATTATACGCATCAGCACAAAGGCACTTTGCAGTGATATGCGCTATACAAATACGTTTGTTTTTATTATTATACACGATTGGTAGAGCTGACAAAACAGTCGGAGATTGTGTTCATGTTTTGTCTGGACTTAATCCAGTGTGCGAGTCAGGAGAAAATAGTGAAAAACCATGCACAATTTTTAGCATGTAAACACATTGTCCTTAATTAATGGGTTGTAAAAGTAGAATCAATGATTCACACAGATATCCCCCAAAATTGTGTGGTTTTACTTTTACCTCGTGAACTAACACCGTCCGCCATTTTGTGGAGACAAACTTTGGTTCTACAAAATGGCGGACCGTGTTAGTTCACGAAGTAAAAGGAAACCTACACGCTTTCGATATATATCCACAGTGAAATCATTATATTCTTCTTTTAGAATAGCTTTCGAACCATATTAATTTTATAACAAACACTTTTTAAAGCCCAAAGCACCCAACCTCGTCCCCAGGGTGTGTCGAGCAGTACGAGGTGTACGAGGTTGACCGCTCTCTCACCCTGGTATTGGATCATTTGCATATCCATTTTTGTTTGGATACGTATGCAAATTAGAATAGTCTGTCTGTGAACATGGCGAATACTGAATACACTTTTGTACACCAGTCGTTGTCCAATCAGGGTCCAAGTAAGAAGTTTCCCTCCCAGGGTTGACTATTGTAAACATGGTTGGAAATAAAGTAAACCATGGGGACGAGGTTGCAAAGTACCCAATCCGCAGACAACGTGTCTCTCTAGATTGATTTCCTATTTGCAAAGTTTCAAATCCCACTCTTATTCTGTTATGATCTTTGTACGCACAAGGGTGACAACAGTGATAGACACAAAGTGTTCCTTCACAATCTTCACGATCCAGAGACTGGTGTGGACTTTGGGGTGAACATAAGGAAAAGAGACGGCCGGTTTGTTCTCAAGAATGTCCGAGAGGATGGACTTGCTTACAAAACTGGGTTCCGGTGAGTTTGATGTGATTTTATCGGCAATTGGCTGTTTCGCCACTTCGCGTTGTGTCTTTGTTTATACTGGAGGGTGGATATACTGTATGGGTGCCATGCACCCCTCGACTTAATGCTAATAGTGTGATGGGTATACCATGTAATCTGTGACATCACATGTTTACAAAAAAGCTGCAGGGTACCGGGTGCCATACAACCCTTGATTTAATGCTACTAGGCCTACATGTTACATCACATGTTTACGAAAAAGCCACAACGCCAGGACTACGATTTGTACACAGCTCAATGGAAGAAAATATTACATCTTATATTATCTTTTGGTATGAAGAAAGGAGCTCAGGGTACATCTTAAAACGTGTAGGCCTACAGCTGATATTTTTTCTTGAAATTATGTGGAAAATATGACGCAAAGTGCAACTTGCCTGCCAAGAAATGCCCTGGAATGTGCAAGGTCAGTCTGTTTTGTAAACAAAGGTTATGGTCTGCAGTCAAGACACAAACTAGAGGATTACGTCACATACAAAAGCGGCTTTCCTATCGGGAAGGGAAAGGGTGGAAGCTAAAACAAGAAAGAACGGAAAAACACCAAACATACACAGATGTCACTTAAATTACAAAAGATGTTTTGATATTTAAAAAGAAAATTAAACTGCTGAGACCTATTATTGTTATTTTAGTTTATGCTTTATTGCTGTAGGGTAAAAACCAACATCTTTTTCTCAAATTCCGACGCAATAATTACATACAGACGTAATTGGTATCGTTTCTGCTTACATTTATTACATCAGATCCAGTGATTTGTTAGTCATGGCAAATTCCATCGACATTGACAATGTGGACTTGAAGCACTTGCTGAAAGAGCTTCTTGACTACAAAGAGTTTAACCACTTCATGGTGAGTCCACGATTCTTGAAACCTCAGGACAATTTTTTTTTTAAACACAGTGTATACATAATTTTAATAATCATCGGGGAAAAATGATTTCCAATCTTGAAGCATGTGAAGTTCATATACCATGACTATAGTCATGATCTTAGATAAAATCATAGTTGAGGAATAATATTCCACATAACCATCGCTGCTTATTACGATTGCAGCAATCGAAATAAGCCAGCAATGAGCGTTAATCCATTATAAAAAGTGTCAACAATTCATTATTGTTTCTTCAAACGTGACAATAGACCCCTTGCAATGACGTCACAAGCCTAAACTGAGCCTTTACTAAGTTCAATGAAGATATGCCATTAGTAGACTGGTCCCCTCAAGTCTGCGCACATATTTGCAATTAATTTCACAACATTGCACATTTGCGATTAATTTCACGACATCGCACAAGTCTGCGCACATATTTGCAATTAATTTCACGACATTGCATACGTATGCGCACATATTTGCGATTAATTTCACGACATCGCACAAGTTTGCGCACATTGCGATGAGTTTCACGACATTGCATACTTCAGGGCCACCATAGCTAAGCGCCCGACAAGCACCCTAGCCAATCAGCGTGCTTCCCTACCAATATGGGTTTTTAATAGTGATGAGAGGTTTCCATTGTTTGACGTCAGCGATGACGGCCAATGCAAGGGGTCTAAAGACGCATGCGCAGTTGTTCAATTTGTTTATTGAATTCTCTCTTAAAAAAACAACGATGTGCATACCCTTTAATTGGATGATTGTTTTCTTTTTGTTTTCTGTTGTTGTGTTGTTTTTTTGCAGCGAGTTAAAAGGAAGTTGGACGACGGGAAAAAGACCTTCATCTGCAAGATTTTCAGAATCACCACAAAAGGTGAGATTTGCTTTGAAAGGGTTCGCTAATAAACCCAATAAGTATATTTATATGCAAATTGTCACTAAAACGGTTACATTGAATTGTTGATGTTATTAGGTTTCCCGGCAAGTTTAATAATTTTAATGTAACATTGGATCATTTAATTCATTCAAAAATAAATGCTCCATTAAATCGGCACAAGTTCGTCAGTACATTTAAGTTCGGTCCAAAAAACAAGCAAACAAACCAAAGAAACAAAATCCACCATTCAATGTCAAAAGGTCTTTGGAAGAAATTGTTTTCAACTTCTTTCAAACCAGTCATCAAGGGTTCTTAGGGGTCAGGTTCCTGCCCCTGCCCCCCTGCCCCCCTGCCCCCCCACACACACACATGTTTGTAAATCCCGCTTGCCGAGGACGTTTCTTTGTTATCCCATTGTTTGGACATAGTTTTTTTTTAGCGACGTTCCCTTTGGGTTTGTACACAAAAACGAAGCGAGGACGTCCTCGCTCTGTCAAACACCCGGATCCCTTTTGTTAAAGTCCTCGGTTTGAATGGATAGACACGCTCACACATACACCACTGGTATGTCACTGCCCCTTAAGAACATGCTGAATTGACACCCTCTTGATATAATAGGCCTATAGCTACCTTGTACTTTATCTGTACTGTATTAGTTACATGCATGATGTTTTATTCTATTCTCAGACGGTGTTCCAGATGTTGCAGTTCTCGAGACCCTCGAAAATGATAAAAATGAAATTCCATATACCCCGTTGACCTGCTCCACTCCACTCCGTGATTTTCTAAATGTTCCTGACAATCCGTACAACATTTATATTCAAGACGATGATGGCATCCCCCCTAAGTACCTGACGATTAATGAAGACGAGCAACTGGTTTTCCAGGGTTACACACAATGCAGTAAGTACAGAGCGTATAGATCATTATGTGTTGACGTCATCCTGCCGCCATATAAACGACAATAAAACAGTGGAAAACACACATTTATATGTACGCGCAGTGCACGGGATGGGCCTATACACCAATCCAGGCGCGCAAGTGCTGGGCGCCGCCATGGGCGCCGCGCGCCACTGCTGCGGTGTACGTGTGCCTAATTTTGTGCACAAAGACACGAGAAAATCGTTTCCCTTTTCACTTTTTATGGAAATGTAATGTCTTCCTCGACAATCTATGAAATTTCTCTGACATGGCTGCATGATATGACGATTTACTACATTCTTGATAATTTGTTTAAATTAAGCACAGAGTAAAATACTGAAATTCTGACAAAATACTCTGCCGATGTCGACTTTTATGCAGTTTCCGCGTCTTTTTCCCCTAACTCACCTAAGACAAGCACCGTTTTCAAGATGATTCGGTTTCTATTTAGTTGCAAATGTCTGTGGTCAGTGATCTTCATTAGTATATTATGATGTCCTGGAAAGGAAATCGTGTAAGTCGTTGAGGAAAACATTTAATTTCCATAAAGAGTGAAAAGGAACATGATTTCCTCATGTCTTTGTGCACAAAACTAGGCACATGTACACCGCAGCAGTGGCGCGCGGTGCTCAACACTTGCGCGCCCGGTGCGCGTCGGATTGGTCTATAGACTATTTACACCACGCACAACGCTGCTGGAACGCTGAGGTCACGCGCACATTTTTACGCACCAAGAGCAGCTGTCGTCCAATGATCTGCTTCGCTCGGTACCAGCGCTTCATCCAAAGGCGTTGGGATGGGCTGACGCATTGTCACCGACCAAAAAACGGCGTCTAAAGTTGAACACTTTTTAAAAATCAAGTTTTCCTACAAATTTTCAGAGTATTTTTAACTAGTTTTCTTACAGCGGAGACGTAATGCTTTGAATTTTTTATATTGTGATTTTTACTGATTTTCGTCCTAAATTAACAAGCAATAATATATGAAAGATTGGTGTTAGTTCGTGGCGTCGAAAATTAACGCAAACAGACATTTTCCGTTTTCACAAGCTGCCTATAAACTGGTGTGTCAGTTCATGAAAATGTAGGTCAACAAGCGCGCTACACGCAAGGTTCGCGGAAATGGTTTTTTCACATTGAGGTTGGTGCGCGCCGCGTGATCCAATGGTAAATTGAACCATGGTGTCAGTTTGTGACGACGGAAATTGTCAGTTTCGGTGCAAAGTTGCAATGCCTAATTATCGTAACTAAAAAAGTAAAGCTCCTGAAGCGTTAAAACTTCATGAAATTGTAGGTCTCGATTAACAATGTTTAAACATGTAAAAAAATGAAAACTAAAAAAAGAAGAAGGTACATTGTGTGTCAATATTCGTGGTGTCGGTGAATATATACACACATTTGACCATTCCCCCTGTCTTAATGACCCCCTATCTCTTCTGTTTACGAACGATTTGATTGTCAATAAATAATGTAGCTATTGTGTAAGTCCATTGCAAATAACTATTGTCTTTGCCTTGTAAAAAATAGAGCTCGATCACAACATTCTTCTTACTTTGGTTAAAAAAGATGGTTTACATTTTCCATGGAGCCTCAATGCTTTATCACATCGTGTACATATTGCAATTGTGCGCAATGCGCCGACTGCAATACAATCGTTCCAGTCATCGGTCACTACATCCTAAACAAGAATTTGTACAAGCTCATCAGCCCATCCCAGCGGTCTTGGGAGCGGGCCAAGCGAAATGATCTGCCTTCCTTGCCTCAGTGAGGGCGCTGTTTTAGAGTGTGGCGTCATATTATGCAAGGGGTCTTCGCCTCGTGAAATGGAACAGTCCAGCTTTCACCTCGTGATTATATTCTGCTATATTGTACTCATATACATCCAACATTATTTGTATAATATTTAAACAACTATTGAGAAAATTTTCGGTTTTTCACTACAATCACATTATTCATTTTCGTTTTCCGATTGTCCCCCAGGCAAGTTCTTTCGATACAATTATTCGGATCCGGAGGAAAAAAAAGGAGCTGTTGTAGCATATTCTTTATATTCTTCGTTCAATAAAGGAAAGGTAAGTGGTAATAGAAAACTTCAGGACGCTAGGTGACAGCAGATAACCACTGTCAAAGCCTCTAGGGATGCACCCCACTAAATAACTCCCGTAGCATACAGTGCAAAATGCTATATTCAACAACAACAAAACAAAATAATACGAAGTCTCACAGCATTTTTACAGTAAAGGGAAAATTATCCATTGACTCTTGAACTGTTATCCTCTGCTCAATTTAATATGGGGAGTCCCAAGGCCCGGAGAGTTATTCTCCCTCCAAATAAAAACACATCTACAGCAGTGAAATTTTCCAAACGTCCGAGCATCAATCTTGAAAAATGTCCCTATACACCTCTCGGCAAATGACCATTTAGAACCACCTTGTGTTTCTGTAGACGTGTGGACAAGTCGTTAAAAATATTGTCGCGGCTATAGCGTAACACTAGCTCAGCTTTTCCGCGATAGAAGGCTGCTCTCGCAAGACTACTGCTCTCGCACGGGGCTGCTGGCCTCCGACTAATCCCAATTTGGGACCGTAGTCGCGAGAGCAGTAGTCTCGCGGGATCCAGCAGTCTCGCAAGAACATCGCCGTATCGCGAGGTTCGCGGAGAGAGTCGCGTCAGTCCGGTATCTCCGTGACGACTTGTCCACAAGTCTAGTGTTTCTAATCAACAGAGTGTGGGAGTTCGAGTCCCAGTCTTTACACTAAACTTATATCCTTAAGTAAGACATTGATTATTGCTTCGTCCTTCGGATCGAACGTATAGTCGTAAGTCCCTGTGTTGTGTAACGCACGTAAAAGAACCCATTTACACTTATCGCGAAAAGAAGGGGTTTGCTCCCGGTGTTTCTGGCAGTGGCTGCTGAACTTGCGCCGCAGCACCTTGTAAACCAATAGAAGGTGCTACATAAATTGGTATCATAATCCCATTATTATTGTTATTACAGAAAGCTCTAAGGAAAAAGCCAAAGATTTACTTGACTTATGTAACAAATAATATTGCATATTATTTAAAACTTCTTCCTCACAGATCTCTTCTCCAGCCACAGCTATAAACAAAACAGCGACAGCGTTGGTGAGTCTAGACACCCTGCCCACTAGTGAAGCCTAAAGGCTTAAGAATTAAGGGAATTTCAACTGTTAGTGATGGATATTAAACGTGATTTTTTGGTTTGAATCCATCACTAGTAGATTTACCTACCTCCCGGCAGTGAAGCCCGAAGGCTTAAGTATTAAGGGACTTTTAACTGCTAGTGATGTATATAATATATGGTGTTTTTTTAATCCAACACTAGTAGATTTACCTGCCATGGCAGTATGTCAAACATTTACAGTAAATTACGTGGAACAGCACCGTAAACCGGAATAGTTCGTAACACTGCAAAAACCGCTTTGGTTCCTTTAGGAGGAAAACCGAGGAATATAATATTCCATTGAAGATAGTTTTTACGCTGTATGCGATTAGTGATCAAAGAAATCCGACAAGAAGACAAACAAATTAAACATAGTCAAAGTATTACGCTAAGCACGTCACTACTAAAACTATTTGTTTTTATGATCAGAATCCCGTTGGAAATGTGTTGAGCTAGTCTTTCTTTAAGATTTACACAAATATATTGTGAAGTTCTGGTATTACTTTTCATGCATGTTTTGCATTGACTCGAAATTTCAATGCACCACGTCACGAGAATCGCATTCGAACGGTAAAAGGAGGGAATTATAGTGGAATTTCAGCAGGTCTTTGCCAAACGAAGTATCATAAAGGCTGACCGACAACTTATAAGGCACACCCATTTAATGTCATTAATGCGAACTCCCCCATAAGGCGTATTAACTTAAAAACTTGAAGATTTAGCCCTGGATTGCATGGTGATTGACGCCCTTAAATTAAAGAAGAAAATGTGTACACAGTTCACCGTATGGGGGACACAGAATCTCCGGTGGGACAGACTCTCCTGCCACACCGGTGTCATAGGAGATTTTGTCCCCCGATGTGTGTCCCCCATACGGTAAATTTACCTGGGCTGAAGGCAGTTGAGTCAAAAGAAGGCGCTATCCGACACTTCGCCAGAATCTCCTGCCACACCAATGAAACTGAGGTTCTTCTCTACAGTCCAAACAATAATCATACTTTTCTTCACTGTTCCTTGAAGGATTTTCCCGAATATATGACAGGAAACGGCATCCCACCAAATGCTCGCTTTTGGTACATACTGGCTTCCGACAAGGGAGGATTTACACTGCAGAGCATGATTGCAGATCCAGGTATGCACCTTGCTTGTGTTTTGGTTTGAGTTATTGAAATTGTTCATACGCATTGTGTACATACGATCCTCGACCCAATCTGAGAACATCAACCAAACTAGATCCTAGATGTTATTCTTCATCAGGTGATGGAAGCTTTGTTTTATGTGTACCAAAGCTGTGGAATGATCTCCCCTATCACCTCTGTACACTTGACTCCTTACAGATCTTTAACTGATTACAGTTAGTCCATTGCACTTGTCATTTCCACATGAAATTCTGTGAAGTCTTTTTTTATTAGGTGTTCGTGCAATATGAGCACGAACACCTCTTTGTTATTGTTCCGTTTTTTTTAGGTGTTCGTGCAATACGAGCACGAACACCTCTTTGTTATTGTTCCGTTTTTTTAGGTGTTCGTGCAATATGAGCACGAACACCTCTTTGTTATTGTTCCGTTTTTTTTTTTTTTTTTTTTTTTCTTCTCCTTCTTCTTCTTCCACTCAACTCATCTCTGGATCATAACTCAAGATTGAAACTGAATTGAACCTTGAAACTCATCAGATAATTGAACCTTAATAAGAAGACGGCACAGTTGTCATTACGTCATGATGACGTCATCAGGTGTTGAATTACAGGGTTTTTAAAGTTGAAAAATGACCTTTTGCTTTTTGCTGTATCTCAACGAATATGAAAGCTATGATGTTCAAAGTTTTTGCATCTGATAGACCAAGGTTGGGGCAACATTTGAAAAGTTAACGCCGAAATTGTACGACCCTAGCTTCCGGGTCGTTACCCTGGGTCGAAGTTCACCTTCGTTTTTTTTCGTCAAAAAACAACTTTCGAGCTTATCTACGGAATAACTCAAGATTGAGATTGAATTGAATATTAAAACTCAATAGATAGTTGAACTTCAGTATCGAGACAACACATACTTAATTACGTCATAATGACGTCATCGGGCATTAAATTACAATAAGTCAAAGTTTAATATTTGTAAAAATCATAACGCAAAAACTATAATTCGGATTTTGGCAATCTACACATCATCGGATAGGTCGTCAAAAGTTTGACAAACGCTTCACAAAACCCGTACAATATTTTAACTTATTTTTGGTTCAAAACGGAAGTTTAAAATTTCGTAATATCTTATCGTATTCATATCTTTAAAACTACTGATCATTTCAGCATAATTTTTGTATCAGATTGTAGAACAGCAATCCCTCTTAAACTTTTGCACAGAGATAACAACATTTTAACCTTGAACATCTTGTCAAAAGCGGACAACGATGGGCACCTTCCCACTCGTACCCCCCCTCCACTTTAATTGACAAAGCATTATGTACCCATAACGTTAAAAAAACTCATGCAAGCTACAGTTCACGCGCTGACTGTGTGTACTGTCGCCGTCCTTGTTTGTTAGATGTGGCAGCGGCAAACAACATAATCAACAGCGCCCTCTTTCGTTGAATATTAAATAAACAGCGCTGATAATAGAATCGTTTTGGGGGCTTATCTACGAAATAACTCAAGATTGAAATTGAATTGAACATTGAAACTCATAGGATAGTTGAACCTCAGTATCAAGACAACACAAACTTAATGACGTCTTGATGACGTCATCGGGCATCGAATTATAATAAATCAAAATTTTATATTTGTAAAATTCATAATTGACAAAGCATTATGTACCCATAACGTTGAAACTCATGCAAGCTACAGTTCCTGCGCTGACTGTGTGTACTGTCGCCGTCCTTGTTTGTTAGATCTGGCAGCGGCAAACAAAATATTTCAACAGCGCCCTCTTTCGTTGAATAAACAGCGCTGATAATAGAATCGTTTTGGGGGCTTATCTACGAAATAACTCAAGATTGAAATTGAATTTAACATTGAAACTCATAGGATAGTTGAACCTTAGTATCAAGACAATAAAAACTTAATGACGTCTTAATGACGTCATCGGGCATCGAATTATAATAAATCAAAATTTATCGTTATAAAATTCATAACTCGGGAACCATTTATTTGATTTTTACTATCTACACATCATCGGATAGCTCATTTAAAGTTCGACGAACGCTACACAACACCTTACACTCTTTGACCTTGACTTCCGGTAATATCTTATCTTATTAATTATCTTTAAAACTACTGAACATTTCACGTTCCCAACAACATATATAATTTTCATGGCCAGAAACTTCTTTAAATAAAAGTACTTGACTAAAAGAAAATCCGGCCCACGTAAAACTCCTTAAGGTTGGGACCACAATGGTCCCAGATGTTCGAATACGCGTGAGACTTGCACAGTCTATAAGTAACAACGTCTTGCACCAACACTACCATATCAGCTGCATTCATGATCAATGTAAAAAAAAACCTAAAACCATCTAAAAGGTAGTCAAAAACTAATCACGCGCTATAAAAAATGTGACCCTATTTGACCTTGACTTCCGGTCAAAACCGGAAGTTGATGTTTAATTTTTGAAAAATTCATAACTCCTGAACCAGGAATTGGATTGATAAGGTATAATGACCTATTCATTCAATCACTCACCACGAACACCGTGTTTTTGTAGTAGACAAAAACTCAAGGTCTAGTTAATTTTTATTTTTACTTTGCTAAGCGCCTCGGAATAGGCAACTAGAATGATGGCGCTCTATACACATGCCTGATGATTGATTGATTGACCATTGAAATATTGTGAAATGATCAGTTTTAAGGCATCGTACACGTTTGGCAATGACTCTGAAAATTTATGGCAATAAAAAGTACAGCAGCTTTGGATAATATAATGCATTTTGAGAGACTTTGTACTTCGAAGGACTGCGGTTATGGAAAAATATATCACTTTTTATCCCTAAAATATTTTGAATATTGAGAAGCGTTACGGTAACGCTTCTCAGAGTGTCAATGCAGATTATTCTTCCTGCGTGGACATAACCGCTCCAGATTTTCGGCAATCTCAAAAACGCTACCACCTTTTGAAATGAAATTTTCACAGGTTAGTTTTATGGTATATCTATAACTGTATAGGATTGAAACAAACAATAGGCTCCAATTACCAAACGTGTACGATGCCTTAAAAACCTAAAAGCTCTCTTATATTATAATAAACTTCATCTCAGCACCTTTCCATTTGGAATACACTCAACGTCATATTATTTGAAGATTCCCGAAATCGCAATTGCTTATTTCGATTGTATCAATCAAAATAGGCAGGTGTATAAACGTGAGCAAAC
Source organism: Plazaster borealis (assembly GCA_021014325.1). Lineage (NCBI taxonomy): Eukaryota > Metazoa > Echinodermata > Asteroidea > Forcipulatida > Labidiasteridae > Plazaster > Plazaster borealis. The sequence continues at coordinate 4,646,219 of CM037458.1, forward strand.
AAAATCCCTAAAATACACACATACGGATGGGGTTTGTGGGGTCCTGCTATTGATGTTGTATTATTCCCTTTTCCAAAGAATTCCCCTGTAAGGTCCTATGCAGCTTTAAAACACAACAAATACAAAAACATAAACTGGTTCGATAGGTTATGACAGGTAAAGTGTTCTTGGATTTATTATAAACCTTTAATGAAATAATTGATAGTTTTTCTCAAAATGCATTAATTAATCTTTAACAAAACATTATATGGATTGTTGTTGCAGGAATGTATCTTGGATGTGATTCTGACGGGGTGGCGATACTGTCACAAACTGAAACAAAGCTCCTAATTGCTAAGGATTAAAAAGATTGCAAGTAGTAAAATTTCGTAGAGTAAGCAAATAATAACAAAGATTCTTGAAACTATACAAACAATAATTTACTTATTTGTTTTTGCTACGGGTCTATTCCCCGGCTTCGCAATTTCAAACCACTTTTCTTACAAATATTCCGACTTGATGTATGTAAAGAAATCTTGTTTAACTTTGAAAATGTAAATATTTTGCTTTTAGTCAATAAACTGTTGAGTCTCAAACTAATTTAGGTGTAATTGATCATCACTATAGGTTTGCTTGATCTAACAATTTCGAAGACTAGTTTTTCTGAACTTTTTGAGCCTTTTTGAGAGTACAATTTTTCGAGTTATTATTTTATAGAAAATGTCAATTAATAATATTGTTGTATTCACGAAGGAAATTATCATCAAACAACTCACTCGAATCGTAATTCAATGACTTTATCACCAACGCGTGGATAGACATTGAATGTGTCGCATAATTTAAGAACATTTTTTATATTTAAATACAAGTTGAACAAATGTACTTAAAACTCTCACAAAATATATCACAAAATATTTCTTTAAAACACCAAAAAAAAGGAAAAAAATAAAAATATTGTGTCATCTCTAATGGTTATATTTCAAAATACCTATCTTTAACTTTGATTTTAAAATATCCTGAAATGTGTTGTATATTATAATTACTCTTTTGGCAATTTAAGCCTAAAATCACTGTTTAAAACTCAACTAAAATATTTGTAAGTATTTCATGTTTATGCATTAAGACTGTTAATTACAATCAACTGAACCCATGGTTTACACGAATGGGTTTAGAAAATTGTACAATTAAAACAAAACTGTATACTCTTCATAAACAGTATTTTTATTCGTCCATTCACCCATTCATCCCTTCACCCATGCATCCATGCATCCATGCATCCCTTCACCCATGCATCCATGCATCCCTTCATCCATGCATCTATGCATCCCTTCATCCATGCATCCCTTCATCCATGCATCCCTTCACCCATGCATCCATGCATCCCTTCATCCATGCATCCCTTCACCCATGCATCCATGCATCCCTTCATCCATGCATCCCTTCATCCATGCATCCCTTCATCCATGCATCCCTTCATCCATGCATCCATGCATCCCTTCATCCATTCATCCCTTCATCCATGCATCCCTTCATCCATGTATCCATGCATCCCTCAATCCATTCATCCCTTCATCCATGCATCCCTTCATCCATGCATCCCTTCACCCAAGCTCCCATGCATCCCTTCATTCATGCAACAATGCATTCAGTTCATTCAAGATTAGTGTATTAAAACCCTTAATTAGTGCGTTTACTGCACTGACTATACTCAAATGCTTGAAATGGCTAATGCTTAATACCACACCATTTATAAGGTGTTAACAAATATTTCCTGTGCGTTTCCAAACAATTTTTACATCTAAGTGACTTCTTTACATGTCCAGCTATTGTCTAGGATTATTTGAGTCCTTTAGCTACCCAGTAATTGATAAATTTCCATGATAAGCAAATCACTTTACCCCGACGAGCGAAAGGGCCAAAACTTACTACCACATAATCAAATTATATATTTTAAAAATAAATATGTGCATTTTCAAAACATATTTTTTACATCTTAGTGACTTATTTACATGCCCAGCTATTGTCTTGGATTATCCAAGTCATTTGGCTACCCAGTAATTGACACTATTTCTCTAATTAGGCCTATCTAAGCGCGTGGCAACATCCCAGACTGTATCCCGACGAGCGAAAGGGTCAATATTTACTATCACACCATTCAATATCAATTTCGAACAAAAAGGGAAAAATAGAAAATGTAGGACCTACCCCCTGTGTAGATATGTGGAATGGTCCATTTTAGGATATCAAGGAATTTGACTCCCCCAGTCATTACACTTTGGAGAAATTACTTAATTAGAGGTTATGTGGATCCATCTGTTGGCCCTTAAATTCATGGATATATGTATTATAGAGTGATGACGTCAGGTAAATTGGGTCAACGGTGCAATGAAAGAGAGAGACAGAAAAAACTGTACCCGGAAATTTCACTGTAGTAGGTTACCGTCAGTTTTTCTTTTTACATTATTAGAAATGTGTGAGTTGGTACAAATGTAGTTGCTTAATTCAGAATTAATTCCTGTGTAGTTAAGAATTAGTTTGTGCAAGAAGAGACTCTGGTATATGTTACCCTCGCGTCTGTTTTAGTTCTTTCTAGTATATATAGGTTTTCTCGGTCAAATTCGGCAAATGGGCAGCCAATTTAATTTTCGTGCGTTCGAATTAAAGCTATTTTGCCTTGTTTCAAATTCAGAACTCGGGCATTTAATTTCGTTTTGAGGCTTCCAAAATCCTTTAGCACTGTGTTCAATTAAGCATATCGTCATTCAAGTGCCAATAAATAAAACCGTATTTATGCTTTGAACATTCGAAAGGAAACAAAAAATGTACAGAGCGTTTTTTTAGATTGCACAAATTCCAGAAATGACTGCCCAAAAATGAATTTGAATGACTAAACACACGCCTCAAAAAGATCATGCGAATTTGAATGCTACCTTGTTGAACTGTTAAATTGAATGATTATTTTGTTAAATCGAATGACGCAACAGTACATTTGACTTAACACTGCAAAAACTGTGGTGTTAAATTTCCAACACCAAGTTTTATTTATTCTTTTGGAATTAAAGTCGGTGTCATATTGACACCAACAGCATTGATTTGCAATCCAAACACTGGTGTTACATAATACTGGTGTTAATTTTGAGCAAAGCGCATGCGTGTGTCGAATGGAGCCCTGTGATTGGTCAAGACGAAATTATGGGATGCCCTGCCGGAGTAGTGTATGTAGTGCAAACAGACAGCGTGTCAGAGAAAGTTTCGCACGCTGTCACACAGAATTATACCAAGAAATAGTGTTCTGAACAATTGTTTTTGATAACCAACATGCCTATAGCAAGATTGAGCGACGCTCAAAGGACCATCCGGAAGTTAGTCCCATTCAGGGGGGACCACGACGAGTTTGCGGATCTTGGTAAGTGATTTAGTTATGAGAAGCTTTTTTTTTTTCAGTTTCGCCCGAGCGGTGCGGGGCGAATTAACGATCTTAAGTGTGTGGGGCGAATGGTACAACACAATTGTCACGTAGAACCTTAACCGACGACGTGTCAGAACACGTCCCATTAATAGTACGTTGATGTCAGTTTGTGGTGTGTGAATGCATGGTGGTGGATTGGCTTACAATGTCGTACTCGTAGTATAGAAGTACTGTATGTGGACGTAGCTAGAAATGTTTAAATCATGGAGTCTAATTCTACCTCCATGGTTAAATCGACAAACTTGTGAAATCTTTCTTGTTCTTTACCACAATCAAGCTTACAGTACAAGTCAATACAAATAACATTGAAACTTCCATAATACTGAGGACTCAAACGAGGACTCAAACGAGACCCGACCGAGTGATATGGTAAGGTCTTAGGATAGGAGGGATGAATAAGGCAAAAAAGTTCAGAATCCTTCAAATATTTCAAAAAATTACCTAAATAATTGTTGTCTATTTTCTTTCTTTTTTTCCACAGTGAAAACAAAGTTTCAAATAGATAAAGATCAAGATGTTATTTTGTTGATGATAAAGATGTTGCCAGCATTGATGCTGATGTCATAAATGATGTTCTCTAATCAGATCAGAGGATAACGATGATGGTGCTGAAGGGAGGGAGGAGTGGGGTGAGTACTGAGCATAAATATTTTAGCAACCTTGTACTGGGCCCGAACTGAAACCGTCATTTTATTTTAATATATAGTATACAAATCTGATTTGGCTGCATGAACGAACCTTGTCAACAAGTTACCTGGACAAAAATAAAGACCAATGTCTACCATAACATATACATTTCTTTTTGCCCTTCACCGATGTGTGATAAGTACTGTATACGCAGTGCATTTTTTCTTCTTCTGCAGGACCCAAAATGCACAGAGATAGTGCTTATCACATACCGGTGAAGGGGAAAAACAAAAAATATATTAATTTCCCCCGCTGTATTTTTTTACATCTATTTTTAATACCCTTTTATTTTATTGCCTAATGGTATGGAAAATAAACCTGAACCTGAAACCTGAAGTCAATATTCTATCTAATTTTCAGCTCCCTGTAGTCGTGAGCCAAGTATCATCAGTGACACAACTGGAATTATCAGCCCCAGTGATGAGTGTTCATCAGAAAGTAGCCCCCATATCAACCAAAGAGAGCGAGATTCATATCACCAACTCGAAGGACACAAACATATGTTGGTGACTCATTTGCATGCTTATATTATATCTCCCTAAAATATACATGTTTATTGGGATCAAATCAAAATAAAGTGTGTAAACCTTTTCTTCCATCCTGAAAATGTAAAACTCAAACGACAGTAACATGTTAGCTATAGACACAAACAAAGAAGTTTTGATTATTGGGCATATCCTGCAGTTAAAAGACAAAAGAGATGTTTTATTTTATGTAACCTTTTTATTTCTGAATATATCTTTTGCTGGTTGTCATTAAGATTATTCAGTATTGTCATGATTATTCAATAGGCTAAAGTAAATGTCAATGATTATTCATTAAACATAAAACTACTTTACAGATTGGTAATCTCTTGTCGTGTGACTACTAACAAGGATTACAAAAAATTGTTTTCATACTGTTTAGCTTTCAGAAGTACATTATAGCTTCCACAGCTGTTTTATACAATTTTTTCCTGTTATGACGTTATGGTGTTATGCTAGTTTTTGTTGCTCATACTATAATCAGTAGTGCTAATTTTCTTGATCCTTGAAATCAAAGTGCACTTTATTCTTGCCAAATGATGTTAAATGCTTTGTATTGATGGTTTAGACTTTCCTGTAAATTTCCATTGATTACTTTTTGATTTGATTAGTATCATTTGTATGATTATTGTTTAAAAAATGAATGATTTATTCCATATTTATATTTTGAAGCAATAATATCAGAAGTTTATATACAAGAACAAATCGTCTTGTCATTACTTGTGTTGTTATTAATACACCACTTTGAGATAAATTGACACCATATTTTGGTTTTACAGTTAAAACCAGTTTTATTGAATGTATTTAATTCCAGGTACTGGTGTTGAGTAACACCAAACTTCTTGCCCGGTACACATAATTGGATTTAATTTACTCCCTGTCTTGGTGTGGATTTATACACCCTAATTGGTGTTAAACAATTTAAGTCCAAAGTTGGTGTTGTTTAACACCATCATTCCTGCCCAATATAAACACCGCGATTGGTGTTAAATTAATTTAATTCCAAAATTTGTGTTATTTAACACCAGCATTCTTGCCCAATATAAACACCGTGATTGGTGTTAAATTAATTTAATTCCAAAATTGGTGTTGTTTAACACCAGCATTCTTGCCCAATATAAACACCACTTTGGAATTAAATTACTCCACCTTTGGTGTTAGATTTCTACACCGATATTAGTGTTAACTTATTTTGATTCCAAAATAGGTGTTGCTTAACACCGAAATTCTTGCCCAAGATGAATCCTTGAAAAGGATTAAAATCAACACCGACGGTGTACATTTTAACACCACAGTTTTTGCAGTAGGCATAAAACGAAATCGAATGACCCTTTTCAGCAGCATTCGATTTCGCGCGAAATAGAATAGCGCAGTGGTTACATTGGCTGCTCATTTGCCGAAATTGACCGAGAACACCAATATTAGTGTGAGCTCTGAAAACTAAACAAAAAATGTATACTTTTACTTGTTCAAAATTTACATTTTGTATTACTGTATGGTAGAATTAAAGTATTTTCTTAACCACATCATAGCATTTTAAACAACGAGGTGATTCGAGAGAATAATAAAGTGATGAAGAAGGTTGAAACATCTGTTTGAATCTCTCCACTAATATTAAATATTTAACTAATTATTAACCTTTTTGGTAAAGCTAAACAAACGCAATACTATAGCTAGACATCAGTTTGCTCAAAACAATGTTTTGTCTGTGGATGCTAAACAATCGTAAACATTACGGGTGGCGCATACACTACACTGAAAGAAGCAGAGGGAACCAGTTGCTCTTTAACTTTATGCCTATTTTTTGGGTTACCAAACTTGAGCGGGCGCGTAGAGTGAATCGGCCACAGGACTAATTAATAAAACCGGCTAAATTCTACCACATTTTAATTCATCAATGGGGTGCGTTTTCGTGGCTGTAACCAATAACTGTTTCGGTCACTGACCAGTGATTAACTGTTGGCCAAATCAACCGAAACAGTTATTTGTTACGGCCGCGAAAACGCACTCCAGGGCCCAATTTCATAGCGCTGCTTTTAACGGTAGGCAAATTTTCATGCTGACTGTAGCAGAAAAATTTGCTTGTTCATAAGCGTATTTCACAGGTTAGCAAGCCAATTAGGCGGCCATCTTGTGCGTTCACCATGGATTTGCATTGTTACGTCAATCATTTTCATACAGTACGGAACGCATCAGGGCTCAATTTCATGGCACTGCTTGCCGTGGAATTCTGCGCTTACGCACAGTTGCGTCCCATAGAAATGCACACATTACGGTGCGCGTATATAAGTGCAGAATTATTTGGTAAGCAGAGCCATGAAATTGGGCCCAGAAGGTTAGCATGCCTTTTCGTGTGCTTACGGTTGGCAGCGCTATGAAATGGAAACTCGCTCAGTAAGCACAAAATCTGTCGTTAGGCAGCTCTATAATTGGGCCCTGGGGTTAGTGGCGAGCAAGGCATGCTGGGAGAAAATGGGATCACCCCTGGGAACGAGGTTGCCAGTGCCTGTCTTTATCATGCGGATAAATACACGGGACCAGTTGGCCCGAACATCTGACGTCACGCGTCGAGGCTCGTGAATAACGCCAAAGACCAGCCTTGAACGAAGGGCGGGATGCGGGAAAAAAATCCCCAGCGCGGTAAAGGCCAACGTTTGCATACCTCGCTCCCATTGTCTGAGGTCCGAACGCGTAAGCTTCATTACAATATCAAATAGCAGCTGTACAGAATCACTCAATAATCAAACCGACACAGTTTGAAGCCCATTTTGGCTATTTGCTGCCTTGTCCAACATTAGGCTAACTTTAAAGATACGGCTGTCGCATTATTTTTATTATTTTGTGGGGAAAAGTACGATCAGTTTATAAAATAGTTTATGCAAAGTGTAGGTGCATAAACTAATTTAAACTGATCATTAATTTCCCCACAAAAGTTGCTAGAGTAGCAATTCGATACTTCAGACAAAACCTTTTCGCTAAAAAAGAAGTAAATAACTACAATTCAAGTTGAATTGGCTTAAATAATTATTTTAGGCCACCGGCAGCAAAGAGCCAAAATGGGCTTGGATAGTTTGTATCATCTTCAAACTGTTTCGGTTTGATTTAACCATGGAGTTTAATATAGCTCCATGATTTAACTTCTGTACGAAAGCACCTCAAGACAGTTTTGTAATAGCGCCCTCTCTCGAATCAGACTGTCCAATGTTTTCATGATCATACCAATCGCCATTTTCCAAGTCGTAATTCCAAACTAATCACGGAAATTCCTCAAATAATTCCTAAATATCCAGGTCAATCCAATCTTCGAATAATTTCCCTTATTCACAAAAGCCCCGTGCGTACATCATAACAGTGAGTATTGTTATAGTTATTGTAAAAGAACCACAGGTATATGATCAACCACAATAAACAGTCCAGATTTCCAGTTCAAAACCTGTGCAACTTCTTTTCATGGTCCTTCGAGCCGGATTCGAACCAGCGACCTATGGATCCACCAACACCCAATCGTCCTCTCCGAACAATCCATCAACCTAAGCACTTACAAGATTATCATGTCGGTTCTTCAAGCAGTAGACATTCCTCTTCATCAAGTAAATCCAACCATTCTACTCAATCCGTTTCATCCAATTTGAGTGAATCTCAGACAGCCAAACTTGATGCCATCAAGAAGAGGTCAGAGTTTGAAGAACTCCAATGTCAACTTGCAGAGAATGAGTTTGCAGATGTGCAACTTAAGCAACTTGATGACCAAGCCCGAACAGCTCGCCTCCAATTAGAAGAATTGGAACGTAATGCCTTGAAAGAACGTGAGGTACTTACATCTAAGCTTTCTCGTCAAAGAAGACTACGTAAGGCAGAAATGGAGATGAGGCAAGCAGAAATGATACAGTCAATGCTTACTGATGAAACCACCACTGTGTTGACTACACCTCTCCATCAAGTGACACCATCCTCTCAAGCGACACCTTTCCTCCAACCGACACCATCCTCTCAAGCGACACCTCTCCTTCAACTGACACCACCCCCTCAAGCGACACCTCTCCTTCAACCGACACCACCCCCTGAAGTGACACCTCTCCTTCAACCAACGCTACCCTCTCAAGCGACAACGACAGTGATGTCCTCCCCATGGCCATTTATGGCTCCACCGGTAACAGTGTTTGCAGCCTCTACACCCGGAACCAGAGGTCCAGTGACAACCAGTGCCACAGATATCCTACCCACAAGCACAACAACCGTGTACCCATGTGGGCTACCAACTGTGTCACAGTCTTCCAGTCCAACCATACCTCTACCCAATGCAGCACCAGCACCGGCACCCAACATCACCGATCTCCTCATCGCTTCCTCGTTAGGTGTACCAAAGCCAACTCTTCCAAAGTTTTCCAGTGGAAGGGAGAAGGAGTTTGCACTGCTGAAGATGGGGCTTGAAACCCTCGTCAATGTTCATCCACACTTGGGTAATGACTACAAATATCAAGTCCTGATAGGCAGGCTAGAAGGTAAGGCCTTGAAGCTTGCAATGTCGTACATGTACAATAACCAACCATTCACTGATGCCATGGCAGCATTGACTGATAAATACGGTCAACCACGTCAGCTTGTACAAAGCGAGATAGCAGCACTGATGTCAACCCCACCAATAAAATATGGTGATACAGACAGATTTGATGAATTCTACCTTGATGTCCAGTCTTTGGTAGGAATGCTCCGTTCATTAGAGGGTGAATGTGGAGTAGAACTGAAGTGCGGCTCCCACGTTGACAAACTCCTGAGTAAGCTTTCCCCAAGCCTCCGTACAAGTTTCATGGAATACTGTATCAGGACAGGAGTGATCAAATCCAACTCAGGCTAGACTTACACTCTGCAGCATTTTGCACAGTGGCTGAAAGTGAAGTCACAGTCACAGAGCCTAGCTCAGCAAGCTGTTTCCGGCTACATCCATGACCAGGGAACCCATCCAAAACCAAACAGAGACAATTTTTCAGTGAAGGAAAGAGAACTTCCTACTTCTGCATTCCTGACCGGAAACCAGCTCAAAACGCCCAACATCAGTCATCAGCCAGCATCTAACCATCTATCAAATTTCAAGCCAAAGCCAAAGCCATTCTGCCCATTCTGTGATGCCAAAGATCACTTTCTTAATGGATGTGAGAAGTTACAGGCACTCTCCAAAAAAGACATCGTGAAGTGAATCAGAGAAAATAAGCGCTGTTGGAAGTGTTGCCGCAAACACCAGCCTGACGAATGCACTTTAAAGCGACCATGTCACACATGCAAGGAGATACATCTCACCATACTGCATGATGCTTCACAGCAACATACCAGCGTTTATATGGTAAAGCCAGATAGCCAACCAGTCTATATTGATAAACCAAGCCGACCTTGTGACGTCATGTTGAAAGTTGTACGAGTCTACCTCCACGGTCCGGCCGGTGTTATTGACACATACGCAGTTCTTGATGACGGCTCCGAGCGCACAATGTTACTGGAGCAGGCGGCGCAGCAGCTCAACCTTCAGGGTAAACCAGAAACTATGTATCTCAGAACCATCCGAGACGACCTCGTCAGTTGTAAGGGTCAGTCAGTATCGCTGTCATTGTCCCCTCATGACCAACCAGATGCAATGTTCTCCATCGAAGGCATGTTCGCTGCAAGCAACCTGTGTTTGTCTGAGTATTCATACACTGTCAAGGCACTGCAGCAGCGATACAAACATCTCCGTGAACTTCCACTGCCGACCATCCATGGAGCGCATCCAGTCATCCTCATTGGATCAGATTATGCAGATCTCATAGCCCCGATACAGCCTATTGAGTTTGGACCCAGGGGGCACCTGTCGCCACCCTCACCAAATTGGGTTGGACTCTACAGGGACCGGCCGGAAAACTTAAGCAGCAATCTAATGAACACAAGTGTTTCCAGGTTTCCACATACTCTGAGACGTCTGATTTGATGAAACACGTTGAGAAGCTCTCGCAAATAGATGTTCTTCCCTACATGAACGAGAAAAGTGATATCCGCTCAAAACAAGACCAGCAAGCAGTGAAATCGCTTGACGCACACACAAAGCGAGTACAAGACGAAGGAGTCCTCCGTTACGCTACACCTATCCTACCGTCAGATGATAACACAAAGTTTCATGCTACCAAAGAAGCTGTCCTGCCAATCTTGAGATACAATACCTGGGACAAGCTTGTCTCAGCTTGTAAACTTCGTCAAGACGGGGCGGCTCAGAAGGAACACACATCCGATCAGCGATCTGGAGTCAAACTTCGCCTCTATCAGCGGACCCATTGGTAGAATTGCTGAAACGTTCCCAGGCCGAGATGGCCACATCCAAAACGCAAGTGTGAGGATTAAAGACAAGATCTACACTCGCCCTGTTGCAAGACATTATACAGCTCCCAGAGATGAGCGATTCCGATGCCAAGGAATATGGCAAAGAAGTCCCTACCGAGACCTAGTTAAAGTTATTTACAAAGAGTAGCTTTCTTTTGAGTTAAATTTGGCGCCCAAATTTATGGGGCGGCTGTACGAAAGCACCTCAAGACAGTTTTGTAATAGCGCCCTCTCTCAAATCAGACTGTCCAATGTTTTCATGATCATACCAATCGCCATTTTCCAAGTCGTAATTCCAAACTAATCACGGAAATTCCTCAAATAATTCCTAAATATCCAGGTCAATCCAATCTTCGAATCATTTCCCTTATTCACCAAAGCCCCGTGCGTACATCATAACAGTGAGTATTGTTATAGTTATTGTAAAAGAACCACGGGTATATGATCAACCACAATAAACAGTCCAGATTTCCAGTTCAAAACCTGTGCAACTTCTTTTCAACTTCTCTAAATTTCCCCAGCATGGAGCTATAAAAAAAACCTATGTTTACAGCAACAGAGACTTATGCATTGCATAACCACGGACCCTCTACCTAACACCCGTGGCATAACCAACCGACAACGCGTACATTCTGCTGCTAAGCTGTTTTCGAAACTGGCCTTGCGATGATGTGTGATGTGATGAGCGATTCTGTTCAGCTGCTATCTGATATTGTAATGAAACTTACGTATACGGACCCCAGCCAATGGGAGCGAGGTATGCAAATCTTGGCCTTTACCGAGCTGGGGAAAAAAATTCGTGGGCGGGATCCCGGTACATGTACCCCAAGTTGACCTCGCATCCATTAAAGGCACTGAACACGTTTGGAAATTGTCAAAGACCAGTGTTCTCGCTTGGTGTATCCCAACATATGCATAAAATAACAAGCCTGTGAAAATTTGGGCTCAATTGGTCATCGAAGTTGCAATGATGAAAGAAAAAACACCCTTGTTTTGTGTGCTTTCAGATAGGAATAAAAACTTCTTGCAAGAAGTTGTTATTATTTTATTGAGAAATTACCTCTTTCTCAAAAACTACGTTACTTCAAAAGGAGTAGTTTCCTACAATGTTTTATACTATTTTGACCAACCCAATCGTTCTTTCTACATCATCATCGTTCGGGCGGAAGATACATGAACAGCGATCCTACGTGTTCTCGAGCATCCAAGAACACACCGCCCGAACTCAGCCAGTGGTTTCATTGGATAAACGGGCAGCGACGTAAGCTTTCCATATCTGCATTATGATTGGTCCGCTCCGAATTGACGTGTTTGTCAGCTACACCATCAGCAGGAACTTTTATTTTCGATGTCTGCTACACGCTTGCTGCGCGCGTGTTTGTAGGTAATGTTGTTAATACACAATGTCATGCGTGTACACGTTTGTGTGACTACGAACCTCTGCCGTTTTAAAGGTATTGTACACGTTTGGTTATGACTCAAAACAAATCTTAGCATAAAAACTTACTTGGTGACAAGCAACGGAGAGCTGCTGATAGCCTAAAAAATAGGCTGGTTTCTGACATGTCACAAAACAGATGTTAAAACTTAACACAAGGGAGTCAATTAGAGCAAAAGTCGCACTGCCACCTTTAAACCCAATAACTTTCTCTTATCGAAATGATATTTGCTTCGTTCTATGTTCTAACTTCTATATTATTAAAATCGGGGTCAACTTCTACCCCGCGGCGCTGCCCGACCCGCCAGTCTTCAGCGCTTGGTGACATCGTCCCCGCGTGGCGGCGTTGGGATATGGGGTAGACTCATAGAGTTATATATAGGAACTAGAGGGCGCACTGGCCTAGTTACGCGGCCCCGGGCGTGGCGCCATTTTGTACGTAGGCAAAAACAACATCGATGCATGAGATATGTATAAACCGGAATGCAAACCATGGGAAAAGTTCCTTCCTGTATTATTGTCTGCGAAAATCACATCATCCATCGTCAAATTGCCTAAAACAAACCTAAAAAACGTGTACTTCGTATTCAATGTAGCCCTTTACAAAATGGCGCGCGGGTCTCCTTGCGGTCCCGTCGCGTTTGAGCACGCAGCATTGCCAGTGCGCCCTCTAGTTCCTATATATAACTCTATGGGTAGACCATAGAGTTATATATTAATATAACATAAACATAAATATTCAGAAACACAGATATCATAAACATTGTAGGCCGCCTATACAAATAAGAAAATAACGAAGAAAAGACATCAACAAACAAGAAACAATAAAAAGACCCACGTAAGAAACCACAAAATTGCAAAAATAAAAACATACAGAAAGACCGAAATATAAAGAAGAAATTAATGAAAAGTACAAAAGAAAAGAGAAACCCACATTTTTTGTTCAAGAAATAACGAAAAGAGGAAATCAAGTTATAAAGCAAAACAACAAATTATGAATTATGAATCAAAGGAGCACAGAAGCATTTCCTTTTAAAGAAACCAGTGGATTACTTTGGCCTATTAGTCACTTAACACAAGTCTTGACAAATCTAAATGCCTAAATACTATGCCAAGCATGCATCATTGCCAAGTACATCCCTCCCCGATATTAAAACTCAATTCCGGCCGTGCAAACACTCACAAAAATGCTTCGTGTAGTTTGGGGTAAGGAAGCGGCCAGGAGACGTTTCGACCCAATTCAACACCTTTTGCATGCACAACATTTTATCATCAGACAAGACAACATTGCGCACCCATTTCAACTACCGTTACCAAGCCAATTCTATAAAATGATGACCTCTGAGTTGCAATGTGCGTGGTTGGTACGCGCGAGACTTGCACATGAAGCCACATCCACGCACTTTTACATAATTGTGGTTATGGGGGTTCTTCCATAGTGAGAGGGAGGGGGAGGGGAGTGTTCATCAACCTCACCCTCCCCACCCCACAATTGTCAATCCTAACCCTAAACCCTACCCCTACCCCTACCCTTACCCCTACCCCTACCCCTACCCTGTCCCTACCCCTACCCCTACCCCTACCCCTACCCCTGTCCCTACCCCTACCCCTAACCCTACCCCTGCCCCTGGTTGTGGCTTCATACGTATGAAGCCATAACCACGGCCGTTGTAATATGCGTGGTTGTGGCAAAGAATTGGGCTTCATACGTCTGATGCCACAACCAAGTTAGCGTGCCGTGGTTGTGGTTTCATACATATGAAGCCTCAACCACAGCCGTTGCAATGTGCGTGGTTAATACGCGCGAGACTTGCACACGTATGAAGCCACAACCACGCACTTTTATATGGTTGTGATTATGAGGGTTCTTCCATGGTGAGAGGGGAGTGGAGTGTTCATCAACCTCACCCTCCCCACCCCCACAATTGTCAATCCTAACCCTAAACCCTACCTCTGCCCCTACCCCTAACCCTACCCCTGCCGCTACCCCTACCCCTACCCCTACCCCTACCCTTAACCCCTACCCCTAACCCTATCCCTATCCCTAACCCTCACCCAACCCACACCCTCACCCTCCCCCTCCCCCACCATAACCCTCACCCTCACCGTCACGTGGTTGTGTCTTCATACGTCTGATGCCACAACCACGCAAACGTGCCGAAGGGGAGGGGAGTGTTCATCACCCTCACCCTCCCCATTGTCAATCCTAACCCTAAACCCTACCCCTACCCTTACCCCTAACCCTACCCCTACCCCTACCCCTACCCCTAACCCTATCCTTAACCCCTAACCCTCAACCAACCCCTCACCATAACCCTCACCCTCACCGTCACCGTCACGTGGTTGTGGCTTCATCATATGTCTAACCACGCAAACGTGCCGTGGTTGTGGCTTCATACGTATGAAGCCACAACCACAGCCGTTGTAATGTGCGTGGTTGTAGCAAGTAATTGGGCTTCATACGTCTGATGCCACAACCACGTAAACGTGCCGTGGTTGTGGCTTGATACATTATGAAGCCACAACCACAGCCGTTGCAATGTGCGTGGTTGATACGCGTGAGACTTGCACACGTATGAAGCCACAACCACGCACTTTTACATGGTTGTGATTATGAGGGTTCTTCCATGGTGAGAGGGAAGGGGAGTGTTCATCACCCTCACCCTCCCCCCACAATTATTGTCAATCCTACCCCTAAACCCTCACCGTCACGTGGTCGTGGCTTCATACGTCTGATGCCACAACCACGCAAACGTGCCGCGGGTTGTGGCTTCATACATAATATGAAGCCACAACCACGGCCGTTGCAATGTGCGTGGTTGGCAAGGATCATCATACTTCTGATGCCACAACCACGTAAACGTGCCGTGGTTGTGGCTTTATACATAGCCTATGAAGCTACAACCACGGCCGTTGCAATGTGCGTGGTTGTGGCAAGGAATTGGGCTTCATACGTCTGATGCCACAACCACGTAAGCGACGGCCAGGAGACGTTTCGACCCCATTCAACACCTTTTGCATGCACAACATTTTATCATAAGACAAAACAGCATTGCGTACCCATTTCAACTAGCGTTACCAAGCCAATTCTATAAAGTGATGACCTCTGAGTGCCCCCTCCATTTACCTCCTTATCTACATTTGCAACATTTTTACGCAAGAATTGTGCCTATCCAGCGGGTGCCGCGCGAAGCGCGGCGTCCCGCTAGTTATACTCATTTTGTACAGTGTGTGATCTTGTTCCGAGTGTATTGTTCTCGGGTCGTGTTCTCATCTGGTATATGTTACCCTTGCGTATGTTTCAGTTCTTTCTAGTATTAGTGTGAGCTCCGAAAACTAACCAAAATATGTATACTTTTACTTGTACAAAACTTACATTTGTTATTACTGTTTGGTAGAATTAAAGTAGATTATTAACCACATCATAACATTTTAAACAACGAGGTGTATCGAGAGAATAATAAAGTGATGAAGAAGGTTGAAACATCTGTTTGAATCTCTGCACTAATATTAAAAATTTAACTAATTATTAACCTTGTTGGCAAAGCTAAACAGTTTGCTCAAAATTAATGTTTTGTCTTTGGATGCTAAACAATTATCGTAAACATTACGGGTGGCGCATACACTACACTGAAAGAAGCAGAGGGGACCATGTTGCTCTACAACTTTATGCCTCTTTTTTGGGTTACCAAACTTGAGCGGGCGCGTGAAGTGAATCGGCCACAGGCCTAATTAATTAAAATGTGCTAGATATAGCACATTTTAATTCATCAATGGGGTGTGTTTTGCGGCTGTAACCAATAACTGTTTCGGTCACTGACCAGTGATTAACCGTTAGCCAAGTCAATCAAAACAGTTATTGGTTACGACCGCGAAAACGCACTCCAGGGCCAATCATAGCGCTGCTTAACAGACCATGACATAGGCGGGATAAATTTATTAACTTTACGTTGAACGAAAACCCACAATATCCCTTTACCTTTCCTTTTTTATTAGCTGTTCCGACATAGTAGTCGGAACAGCTATGGTTTTCGTCAGGATTTTTATTTGTTTTTCTTATTATTATTTATTATTATTTAGCTCTGTCAAAAACCCATAGGTTTTGTACACGCATTTTGTGGCCTCCAAAAGTCATAGTTAGCTTAGTACAAAAGAGTCAGATCCTATATAATATTAAAGCTTAGGTCATGAAGTTATTGTTAAATTTAATTAGCTTAACTTAATTAATTAGTTTACTTAGTTATAATGACATGAATATTTAATTAGCCAATCTTGAGACCACTATTTCTCAAAAAGTATACGTCCGATCATCAAACTTTGTTCGATTATATACTGGTGGGATACTGTTTAACTATTTGATGGCCTAAAATGCCGGACGACGTCACAATGACGTCATTTATTGCGCGTTTTGCATGTGTGTACAAAACCCATGGCTCTGAAAAGTGTAAGTATTTGGTTGGTAAAAAACACAACTTTTCAAAATAAGCTCAATTTTAGTTACCTATAATACACAAAACATTTTTATTACGCACTAACATGGCTAACCAAGTACATACACGTCGGTGTAAACTCTTTGAATATACGCCGTTTATGCTTTAGATGGTAAAAATGTCAACGACAAAATATTCTTCCCCAATCCGGACCGTCCAGGGAGTCCTGTGTATGTATACCATGCCCGATATAAGACAGATGGTGGTCCCCCCCAAAAAAAAAAAATAAATAAATAAATAAATAAATAAATAAATAAATAAATAAATAAATAAATAAAATAATAATAATAATAATAATAATAATGATAATAAAAAAATAATTAAAAAATGTTCCCACACTCTGTTCCTCTTGTACAAAAGTACACTCCCCTTAAATCCCCTGTAAAAGAATTCCTGAGATTCCTAGCACACAATGAATACACAATTGCAGGGAGGGGGGGGACCACATTTTGCACTCGATATGGTCTGGTGGACTTTGGAGAGCGTGTGAATGGCAGTGGCTTGGCTCTCGCCGCTGGTTACCGGTGAGTGTCATACGTGATTCATATCGGTAAAGCAGTTTCTGTAAAACAGTTAATCATCGAGTTTTCGGCAACCAACATTTCCCCGTGGTCATGACTGCCTGTGTGTCTTTTGAAACCAGATCAGGGTCCAATTTCATAGAGCTGCTTAAAATACTGCTTAACAAATGTCTGCTTAGCACAAGTAAGCAGGGAACCAGTCACAAATTATATACCTAATATGGTTATTTTGGCTGGTAACGTCTTTCTGCTAAGCAAGTGGCTCATGATGTTGTATTAGTTATTGTGACTAGCGTGGGTGACATCGAAGCAATGAGCCTCTTTTCCGGACTTGTTGAACTTGCATAACAGACAAAATTTGCTCTCCATCTTTCAAAGAATAAAATAGTTTGACAAGATAACACACGTTTACTGAAAGCTAGAGGATTCAAATGGGTATTAACTATTCCTCCAAAACAGTATTTATTATCTAAAGGTGGGTCATAGTTTGGTTTTTGTCAACGTAATGCTGATTTATAGGCCAAATTATCAAGAAAGATACAATGGAATTCACATGTGAAAGTTTCAGCTGAATACAGTGTCTACTTGTTGAGAAAACAGAAAAAAACCCTGGAAATGCATTTTCATCAAGAAGTCGAATCCATCTGGTTTTGACAGCGGGTACCATCCGGATCTCTGGCGGCAGCATTTACAAACGGACACCAGGGAAATATGAAACTCCAAAAGTTGCCTTTTAGGTGATCTTTTTACATTAAATTTTGTCGATATACTGTTATTGATTTCTTATCAACGGGTGCACTTACTAACATAAACATCTTTATAACAAATATAAACTTTTGGATTAAAGTTACACAATTTGTTTTTAAGGTCAATAATAAAGTATGCTCTAACTTCAAGTGTAGACCATGTAACATTTTGTTAAAGAAAAAAGAGGCATTGTACATTCCCGGGCCTTTCTGGGCAGGCAAAATACTGGCTGGTCATATGGGAAATTTGACATTTTGTGTCATAATTTCCACATGAGTTCAAGAGCTTTAAAAACAACAGCTAAACAAGTTTTACAATTTACCCCCTTTTATCATTATAAATGTTGATAAAAAACAGGCAGTGCAATCTCCATAAAATATAGATTTATTGTTTTCTTTCGATGAGCTGTGTACAAGTCATGCCCATAGGTAGTCCATGCAGGCTTCGTGGCTGTTTTGTAAACTTAATGTCACAGGTTACAATGGTTTATAGGAAAAGCTTTTTATACGGTAATGGTATGCCGAATACAAGAGTAGACCTATACAACACCTATTTTTACACCATTGTGGCACTACAATTTTAGGGGGAACCATATAAATGACCGAAAGTGACGTGCCCCGAAGGGAATTCCTATTAAAACCCCATGGTTATAGTATGATTGAGCTTTAAGGTACAATGGATTGCTTTAAAGGGAATGAATATAGGAATATTTACGTCGAATTTCGCTCAAATCTAAGCGACTTTATTTAGCGAAACACACTGCATTACGGCAAACTTTGTCAAATTTACGCGTTTTTTCACTCCCTCGATATTTCGAAGAAACGAAACGAATTATTATTTCGAGGGTATACAAAATGCATTTTCGTATTTGTTTACCTTGTCTATACTTTAGAGAGGCTCGGTACAAAAGCAGCCGGCACCATGGCAGTCAAAATTAAACACTAAAAATTGGCTGGTAACCTGGGCCCAATTTCATACAGAATTGCTTAACAATATTTTGCTGAGCAGAAATGAACAGGAGACCAGTCCCAACTTATACACGTGACATTGTAGTTTGGCTGGTAACCTTATTCTGGGTAAGCATAATTTTCCTGTGCTTCTGAAATTAATAGACACAATCGGCGACTCCAGCTAGCGGTGGTCACGTGACGTATAGTGGTACAGAATCATAACAAACCCTCGCGCGCAGTGTTTAAGCACTGGGAGCTCAATGGGAATGTCGTAGTTTTACCGGCAGGTTGCTTGAAAACATCGAAGAAAAGCTCTGTTTTAACCATCACCTACTGACTTTTTAACCTACCAACTTGAACAATACACGAACTTGGTTATTTTCAGAGACCTCACCGGAGCCATGGGACATAAGTTACAGTACACAACAATTCCCTATACCGATTGCTTTCTCTCATTGGCTACCGCCATGGGCGGATCCAGGATTTTCCAAACGGGGGGGCGTGAAAATATACCAAGCAGCAAAATTATAAATGAAGTTTGTTGCGCCTGCGTAACACAAAGCTTCCCCATTTCTCCCTCCCCTTCTCTCTCTCTCCCTCTTTTTTTCTTTTCTCCGTCTTTTAAAAAAAAATTTTATATGAAAAGGGGGGGCGTGCGCCCCCACGCCCCCCCCCCTGGATCCGCGCCTGACCGCCGTAAATAGTTATATTTAGTCCCGCACTCCTATCAACACATCATTAATTTTCTGCAGATCCGTGTCTGGGCGGGCGGAGCCGGTGCTTGGGCACTCCTCTGGCTTCTGCCTCGGTCCGTTTGTCCTTTCCGTCCGCCCCTCCCGGGGGCCCCTCCCCTCCCGCGGTTTTTCTTTGCCCCTTCCTCTTTTTTTTTCTCTTCTCCCTTCCCCCGCCCCTTTCTAAAAAGAACTATAGGCCTACTTGTCGCATCAAAGTTTTTTTTAAAGCTTGCACTTCATTATGATTCTCACTCGTTACGGGGAGAATATTCATATAAACCATAACAGATTATAAACCTTTTGAACACCTTGAGTCGGCCTTGACTAACTATTTTCTTTGCATGTCCACTAAAAATCCCTCATAAAATATGATGCTATATCGAATATCATAAACAAAAATTCGTGGCTACATGATGATCTCATCCTCTGATTTGCTTGAACACGGCTACATGTATGATTTTACTCTTCCCTTCATAAACAAAACTTCCAGGATTGTTTGTGTACCACTGTTTTTCGGAGCTTTACCAAAGCATTTCGACAACGTTTGAAAATTGCAAAACTGGCCACACGTCCGTCTTTTTTGGCGGATTTTGGCGCTATATAAGTTTACGTTATTATTATTATTAATATTTATATTACTTCAGATGGATTTAGAAAAGTTAAAATCGTGTTGTAACTTGCAACCAACAAATGCAACATGAATCATGACCCCTTATCAGCAGTGGCACTCGGACGCTGCCATGTTTTTCCATACACACCGCGCTGTTTGTTTACATTGTATACCCACTATGAGTCACGTGACGCCGGTCGCCGATTGTGTCTATTGATGTGCATTTCAGCTTCACGAAATATTCGTTTTCACCAGACGAATGCATTGCTCAAACTGTCAAAATAACCTGCTATAAAAATGCGGGTTGTGGGTTCGATACCCGCCTCAGGTACTAGTGGATTTTCCCCGCATGACTCGAAAAGCAACGAGTTACAAATATCAATCAATCTTGGGACATTCTCAAATAAAGTGTTATAGTCCTCGGTCTCTGGTTGCTATAAATTTAAGTTGCACGAGTTGGTTATTCTTTTATTCAAACGTAAATGAAATCGACATCAAATACCATCAATTTATAGCTGTTGCTAAAATTTAACTGCGTTTGGAACTTGTCAAAAAAATTATACAATCTTGCCGGCTTTACTTATAATTATAAGGCATGGCCGTGTCCCGGGCCGGGGGGGGGGGGCATAAGATCAGAACCTCCCTACCCTTTCATAGATCGATTTAATGCCTATTTATTATACAATAACATTCAATTTCCTTTTCAGTTATTGTTTTTATTCCCGTCTTCCTTTGTGATTTGTGTACCTTTTGGTTTTTTTGTATAGGCCCTATACGGATAGTAACAATCTTGTTCATTGAACAGCTTTCAGTAAAAATATGCTGTCAAATCTTTCTTTATAAGTTATGCGCCTCAAGCGGGCGAGCCACGATTTTCAAGGCACAATTAGCATTTTTTGTTAATTACTCCCCTTATGAATAAAGTGGAAAGCCTTTTTTCTTGACTTCCTCCATTATACGATTGAGAAACATAATGGAGAATTTGAGTGGCCTAGCTTATCCGGTTTACCCGCTACAGCCAATTCAACTGGCTGGGGTCCAAGGCTCACGGGGATTTCCCCATTGACTTGCGTTGACAAAATGCCTTAGCTTACAAGCTGGGTAATTGAAAATGCCAGACAGGCTTGTTATCAACAGACTTGATGGTCACCAGCTGGCGGCTTCACCATAGCTTCTAAAGAGTTATTTACAATTGTGGTAAGGGGTTGGGGATGGTCAGAGGTCATAAAACAAGATTGATTGAAGCGTGAATTGAGGTGGTTTTTTTTTTCCTTAGTGATATAGGGGAATCCTTTAGGGCGCTTGGGGGGGGGGGGGGTATGGGGGAATTTTTTTATGGGGAGTCCGAGTCCCTCATAATGTAAAGTTACTCCTGTTGTAGCCCAGGTTGGACTCCTCCGTTGCACACAACGCGACGGAGTCCAGGGTATAAAGGTCCTCAGGCATTGCAACAAAATTTATAACCATTTTTTATCATATTTTTACCTTTTTGAGGAAGCTGAAACGTGACTCACATGGTCCTTGTGTCCTGAACCTTACGCCTGCTCTATTCAGAATTGCCAATTTTATCCTTGGATGACATTATTGTGAAAATAAAATGGAAATTGACGCATCCAGTGCGACAACCTCAACTGACATGGAACCAAGTCCACAAAAGAGGGCGCTGTCTAACCCGTAACACTGAACGCTTTTTCTTCCGGGCGGCAACACGACGGAGCTGTCACAGTGCCAGTGCACAACTTGGACTTATTTTCGGAAATAATGTCATTCATGGATGTATTTGATAGGTTTTGAACTCAGCAAAAGTGTAATTAAAGGCACCAAGAATAAGTAAATGGAGTTTCAGCTTCTCAAATTAGGTAAAAATATTTTTAAATGTTACTCAAAATATTGTTCGCATTGTAAAGGATCTTTATACCCAGGACGTCAGTGCAGTGGCACTGACTGACGTCCTACCAGGGCTAGTCCTGTTGGTAAGTCATTGCGTCACACACGTTCGTATCTGCTGCACGCCTAAAACAGTTTGTTACTTCCGGCTCCAACTGGCACACGTTGTTTTTTGTGTGTAATTTAACAAAAAGTCACCCATTTCATCGCTCAAAGGCATTTCTTATGAAAGAAATTTTTATTTCTGAGGAAACTATAGCTTACTCCTATATGGGGTTGTAATGAGCGGAGCCATTTTCTGTAAAGTAGGCGTGGCTTACAGTGGAATTACATCGAACCCCTAGAACAGGGTTGCGATAATTGTGTTAACCTTCATTCTTCAAGCTGACACTCGTATGGAACATTTCTGCATTTTCGGCCATTTCGATCCAGTCCTGTCAGACTTGTGACCAGATTTGTGCAGACTAGTGACACATACTTTAAAGACACGCGTGATTGATCTCCATTGTGCAATGAATCAATTTACATGCACAAAATAGTTAATGGCCTGACGTTTCGACCCTAGCAGAGTACATCGGTTGGTACAGGTATTAGTACCTTAGGGTACAGGTATAGCGCGTCGCGTTCTAGTAAAAATAAGACGTATCATTTGACGCGCTCTAAACCAACCAAAAGGCTGAATCATTGTAAGGCGTGTTGGTGGGGGCTGTAGATGAGATGGGGAGAGATTTCATGTCTTAACTGTTGTTTTATGTTGACGTTAGAGGTTTGCGGTAACACCATGTGAATATCTCTGTTAAGTAGTGTTGGATCTGAAAAGAACCGGTGGTTAACGACTCAACGTTTCGATCAGTATGCTCTGATCGTCTTCAGGAGAATGTTGGACTCTGTTGCTGGATGCTGCTTAAGTACTTGGGCTTGGTGTTGCGCGAAGGCGGGAACTGGATAAGAGCCAACACTACTCAAAAGAGATATTCACATGGTGTTTACCGCAAACCTCTCTTAGATATACCTCCACCATGCAAAGTTTCAAATCCTACTTATGTTGACGTTAGTTGATTTTATACGTCGATTTCACTGTAATTCACTAGGGTAATTAATTTTACGAGACTTCAGTACAAGGCATGGCGTCGAAATCCTGAAGTTCAAAACGTGGACAGGTAAGTTTGATAAACTTAGGGTGTTTAAGGTGGTGACTGCTCTATATTCCGACACTCCTATATTCCGACACCCCTATGTTCCAACAACCCCCTCATGATTTACAAAGGGTTAGGGTTAGGGTTAGGGTTAGGAATAGGAAAATACACCAGGTTTGTCGGAACATAGGGGTGTCGAAACATAGGGGTGTCGGAACATAGGGGTGTAACCAATTGTGTGGTTTTACTTTTACCTTGTGAACTAACACGGTCCGCCATTTTGTGGAGACAAACTTTGGTTCTACAAAAATTGCGGACCGTGTTAGTCCACAAAGTAAAAGGAAAACCACACAATTTCGAGGTATATCTATATAGTGAATAATTATATTCTACTTTTAGAATAGCTTTCCAACCATATTATTCATTTTATAACAACGTGTCCCTTAGTTTAATGGTTCTAGAATAACCATGTAAACTTTAGTTTCTAGGTTGATTTCCTATTTGCAAAGTTTCAAATCCCACTCTTATGTTGTCTTTGTACGCACAAGGATGACAACAGTGATAGACACAAAGTGTTCCTTCACAATCTTCACGATCCAGAGATTGGCGTGGACTTTGGGGTTAACATAGAGAAAAAGGACGGACGGTTTGTTCTCGAGGATGTTAGAGAGGGTGGACTGGCTTACAAAACTGGCTTCCGGTGAGTTTTATGATTTTTCTGCAAAGTGACATGTTTTGCGCACCTTTTTGGTCGTTGTTGAGGCTCGGGCAAAGTGGGTGAAGATTATAGAACATTATTAGCTACTTCGAAAGCAACATTCCAATCTGTGTGTGTGGGTAGGTATCAAACCGTGGAACTATAACAAAAGGGACAATAAGTCCACGGTTGTTGTCAAAAAGGAAAACATTGTGGTCCACTGTTGCTATATCACAAAGAGTTGGACAAAGGAGTGTCCACGATTGCTGGTGTTTACACACGTGTGTGCCCCTTTATGGACACACAGCTCTGTTTTGCAGTCATTCTGTGGACATTCCTTTGTTCTGTACACTTAAGGAAAATTACATTCTTCAACACTGTAAAAAACACTATGTGGACATGACATGTGTTTCAAGCCCCTACATTATATGGACCTCTTTTGTTTTTAGGTCCACACTTCGTATGTAGCGTTAAAACACGCCAACTTGCGGGTACTTTACACAATGTAGTAACGTTACCCCACAAGTTAAAAATTTTTTTTTATTAGTGGTACCCCACAGAGGATTTCTCCAGAAAAGGGAACAATGCAACAACAATGGCAGGACCCCACAAACCCGATTCGTATGGCTTGATTCATTGTACTGTGGGGTAAATAATAATAATAATAGCGAACATTAACGCGCCATGTCTGTCAGACTTGACACTCCTGGCGCGAGACTACACATTTTTCCAGCGAGGTATATGTGGAGCTACGTTTGAAGTATGAGGCCTAGTCATTTATAGCACCATACAATGGTTTACAAGGTGCTGTGGCGCAATATATGCTGCCGATCAGACCAGGAACACCGGGGAGAACCCCTTCTCTTTACGATAAGTGCACTGGGTTCTTTTACGTGCATTACACAACACACGGGACCTACGGCTTTACGTCCCATCCGAATGACGAAGCATGTGGTTAAGTGTCTTGCTTAAGGACACAAGTGTCACGACTGGGATTCGAACCCACACTCTGCTGATCAGAAACACCAGAGCTTGAGTTCAGTGTTCTTATCCGCTCGGCCACGACACGCCACGTAAACCCAAAACATTGTCTTTATCGCTGATGCGATTGTTACTTCAACTAGAGAGACGTATACCGTATGTGATTGGGTTTGATTTATGCCGAATCTCCCATAGTTTTAAAGGTATTATACAGGATTCGTAAGGATAAAAAACATTGCTTAGTTTTAGTCTGACAGCTTACTGTTGATGTAGTTCATACTAGAACCGTTTTTTTCTGTGAAATATTTCCCACTGAAATGAAGCCGTCGAGAAAACTGTATCTGAAAACGTAACAAAAAAACGCAACAGCTGATTTCAGTTGTCGCAAGCAAAATTAAGGCCAATGTGTTTACATGCTGAAAATTTTGCATGGTTTTTACTTTTTTTTCTTCTGACTCACACAGCGGATTAAGCCCAAATTTTCACAGGTTTGCATGTGTAATAATCGCCCAGCACCAGGGCTCCAGCGTGACAGCGCCCGCTTGTGTTAAAGAGGAGAGAGGCAGAAAACTTTTAGAAGTCGCCATTGTTTTCTCAAAAATCTTACAGAAAAGTTTTACAAATTGTTGAAATTGATTTACTAATCATTATGTGAATCAGCAACTTGTTATGTTCCAGAAACATTTTTATTACTTGTTTGAGTAAAGTACAGCATAACTGTTGACTTTCAGCCAAGCAGATTTTTTTATTATATTAAAGTTTGTTTTGTGGAGAACCATGTGACTAATCATGAACAAGTATACTGTTGGTATGCTTGGTGTACGGTTTTTATAGTGTGCATTGGATTGATTTTCAATGTATTAATCAATGATGTGTGGATTGCTCATTACCGATAAAGCATTTCCATGAACTGGTGAATGCTTAAAGGAACATTACAGAATTGGTTTTTGCTAACAAAACAGTTGCTGGCAGTGTAAGCACTTTATATAATCCACCATATACATAAACTGACAAACCTGTGGAAGTTTGAGATCGATCGGCCATCTGGGTCACGAGAAAATAGTGAAAAACCGATTACACATTTGCATGTGTTACAATGCATGAATAAAACGCTCATGAGCGATAAACTCCAATCGGAAATTAGTTTTATTTATTTCTCACCAAATATGGCATTTCAGACAGAAATATTTCTAGGGATGTTTTCTACAATCATCATCATTAGACCGTGTAAGTTTTATGTGATCTTAAAGAACATTTTAATTACCAGTTCTGTAACGTTCCTTTAATAATGGTATGAAACTTGTGAAATAGTTGATTTTCATTCATTCACAAGTGATTGTTAGTTGAAGATGATTGAGTCAATAATTCACAGAGGCTAGTAAAACGTTTATGCCTGCACTGCGACTATTTGCCAGCTCTACCAATCCTGTATAACACCTATTCATATGCATCGTACACGCTTGGTGATTGAAGCCTATACTGTTTGTTCCAAACCAATATAGTTGTAGATATATACCATAAAACTAATCTGTGAACATTTCATTTCAAAAGGTGGTAGCATTTTTGAGATAATGCCGAAAATCTGTAACGGTTATGTCCACGCAGGAAGAATAATCTGCATTGGAATACACACTCTGAGAAGCGATACGCGTATTAAACGCTTCTCAGATTCGAATGAAAAGTTTCTCAAAATGCATTATACTATCCAAAGCTGCTGTACTTCTTACCAAGTAAGTTTTTATTGCCATTTATTATCAGAGTCATTACCAAAGATTATAGAGCGCCGAAGGCGCAAGATGCGGAACTGAAGCTTTATCTATTGTTAAACGTGAAATACGCATGGGCGCCATTTCAGCAAGTAAATGTTTTGTTTCCCATTGATAGGAATGGTCATTGTCTGCACTGATCGGCACTGATCTATTGTTGTATCAAAAGAGTTACTTGCCGAAATGGCGTCCAGTGGGATTTCACATTTCAGCCCGAGTTCCGCATCTTGCGCCTTCGGCGCTCTATAATCTTTGGTCATTACCAAACGTGTACGATGCCTTTAAGTATTAAAGAATGTTTCCTTAGCACGTATACTTAGTATGTATAATCTTCGCCGTATAAAACCCGTTTGACACACACCTTCAGTGGTCTGTCGTCCAGTGGCATCATGGCCTGAACATCTGACGTCACACTTCGAGGCTCGTGAATAACGCCAGATACTAGCCTGACCGGAATGTGCATGTATCATGTACAAACATTATGCACACGTTGCATGTGCAGATAACCGAAAGTACAAGCTGACAAACTACATCACATCAGACCATAACGCAAATATGGAAAGCTTACGTCACAGCTGCACTGTATCCAATTAAATCAATTGGCCCGTAAGACCAGTGCCCGTCTTTACAAACCAAACTCAACACATAGCGCATGCTCATGTGGTATACGTACGACGCGTATACTTCATGCACTAAAAAAGACCTACACCATTCACTATGTATACAATCAGCGAGTTCTACACACAGCATAATTGCGCACGAGTGACACTGGTGGTGGGTGAATCAAAAGTCCTACACCATTATCCTACACGCATGAACAAAGTGGGTTTTTTTAAGTAAGGGTAGGAGATTGAAAAAGTCCTACACCATTATACTCTGTACAAATTTGTCCTACACGGGTCCTACACAACTCCCAAAAAACCCTACACGCACAAAGTGCAGCGCGAAGTGTTTTTTTTAAGGGGTAGGAGATTGAAAAAGTCCTACACCATTATACACTGTACAAATTTGTCCTACACGGGTCCTACACAACTCCCAGAAAATCCTACACGCATAGTGCAGCGTTATATACAAAGTGGGTTTTTAAGGGGTAAG
Source organism: Plazaster borealis (assembly GCA_021014325.1). Classification (NCBI taxonomy): domain Eukaryota; kingdom Metazoa; phylum Echinodermata; class Asteroidea; order Forcipulatida; family Labidiasteridae; genus Plazaster; species Plazaster borealis. Next base: position 4,674,272 of record CM037458.1, read on the forward strand.
AGATTGAAAAAGTCCTACACCATTATACACTATACAGAGAGGATCTGAAAAAATATCCTCGCGGTCTCCCCGAAAAAATAATTTTATTGACACATTTGTCAACCGGTTCTTCTGGTCCTCTTTATGTTTGTCAACTACCCCTGTCAATCTGGCAAAAAATTCAAACATGATACCAAGACGTAGACCCTACCCATAAAACATGTAAAACCACATTTACAGTTTTATGTAAATCTCAAGTCAACAGTGTTGGAGTGTCACTGAATGGGACAGCGCCATCATTTATCTACCTTTTTACCATAGGTCCTACACATCTCCCAACACTAACAATTTCAGCGTTCAGTGCAGCAGCACCAAGTGTGATTCTCATCCATGGGTTTGTGGGCGATTCAAAATGACTACATGTATAGAACATGTGACCTTTGCACATTCTTTGGATTTTCTGTCAGGCAAGAACTACACTAATCAAGGGAAAGTTGACATTTTTTGTCATAATCATTTCCACATAAATCCAAGAGTAAAAAAATAAGATTTTATGTTTTCTGCCATTTAGAGTCCAGGCTCTGTGGCTCTTCTGTAAACATGGATGTCACAGGTCACACCGTCTATACACCAATGCGTCATACAGGAACTACACAGTGCAGCACTACCAAAGGGATTCACTAAGTCCTAACAACCTTATACACCGTATAAATTCGTCCTACCGTACATTTCTTGTTTTATATCTGACAAATCTGGAACTGTGTGTACGGTTTAACCCGAAGGAGCAACCCCCCCCCCACACACACACAACAACAAAATTATTTATTCAAAGACTGAACAAGAGAATACAAGCAACTCAGACACAAAATACGTTGTGGCATCATGCACAGTCAAACAATATTTTAATGCACACTTTGAACACCTCCAGTTAAACCATGGTTAAACAAATTGGACGAGTGAAAACTTATCAAATTGAGGCACTGGACACTTTTTTTAATTACTCAAATAACATCAGCGGAGAGCTGTTGATAATGCACTTTTCGATAAGCCATTTGTGTGTTAAGTTTAAATACTGTCTGTTACAATGACGCACTTTATCAATACCACTTGCATCTTTTCATTTTCAATAATTTCAAGAAACGTTAACCTCCTGCTCTTACTTTTTCTCTGGGAAGTTGATCAACGTAATTGAAACACAAAGCAGGGGCAATGCAGAATGACATGGTCAAAATTAGACCAGGTCTATACACCTGCATATTGACAGTGTCCTTTTGTAGTCATTGCATCATATTATTTGGGCCAAATGAAACAGGTACATGCTTGCTGCAGAACTGGGCACAAATTAATTAATCACAATAACATTTTGAGTCTGAGAAAAAGGTTATCATATCGCTTATTAGGTTACCATAATTTAAAATTCATGATTAATCACATTTTTTTTTAGCTGAAACAATAAGAATGAAAATTTTATGAGGTTAAAAACCTACCAGACTGCTACTTACACATGCCGGACTTCTTACAAATGCCATCCCCACTAATGACCCCACTTTTGCCTAAAATATTTGGCTGTCAGATAAACATACACCTTTTTTCAAATACCCATTGCGCTCGCGGTGTATGCTGGTCTAGCTAGGGATCAAACTTGATTCACTAGCTAGACCAGCACGCACCTCATTTAGCGCCTAAAACCCGGTTCAAACTTAATGCGAGTGCGAAATAAATTTGGACTTCACGAATTTGCTACGAATAATTTGCATTAGTTGAAATGTGCTCAACTCCTAAGAAACATTGGCTGTGAAAACAGCCCCGTGATGCAAAATTAACTTCGCAATCCCAGGAAGTAATAGAACTTTTCACGAATACCCATTGTGCAAGCCCTAATTGTTGAATAAGGTGCATGCTGGTATAGCTAGGAAACAAACTTGATCGCTACCTAGACCAGCATGCACCTTTTCACGTGTATAACCCATGCGTACCGAGCAATTGCAATAAGGTCTAACCACACCAAAAAACGCGACTGCACATTGACCTTCCAAACTGCAAAAAAGCCCAGTTCATATTTCCTGAGAATACAATTAGTTAAATTTGACACTTTTTCTCAGATCCGGGTACATACACGTAGCTTCTATTTTAGCATTACGGCAGAATGCAATTATATCAGAATGCTATTTGGGACGTAAGGAGCTGGGTTTAATTTAATAGATCGTTCAATTCCTTTTCAACCACCAATGCTCACAAAATTATGTGTGGATTACACTGATCCATTCTCAGTCCAGCTGAAGCGTGACATAATAAAATCTCATTGCAAGAGTAAATGGGTGCCTAAATACACGCTCATGTCTTGGCTGCCCATCACATGACCAGCAAAGTACTTGGTCAAAATAAGGGCGGAGCTTTTCTATGTAAATTGTTGACCCAATTTAAATGCCCTTTTTTGATTTCCTTGATAGATCATTACAAACTTGGCATTGGGTAATAAAGCATGCATACATAATGGGTGTAACCAAGGAGGAAGGAACGCGTTTTGACATAATTTTTAAAAATGTTTACTATGATAAAGCAAATGGATATGAATGAAACTTTGCAAAGTATCATTTTTGTAAGTGTTGAAGATCAACAACTTAAGTGTTTTCTCATTTTTGGACCCCAAGTTTATACAGGACAATTCAAAATTGTCATGACGGGACTGAATTTTAGTGCGACGGGACGAAAAATAATGCAACGGGACAACAATTAATTGTAATTTCCCTTCTTGAGTATATATTCTGACTCTAATATGAAATTTTTCTTGTAGTGGGTCCTTTGAGCAGTTTTAACTGAATTATACCCCCATCCATCATTTTTGGTTCCTCAGGTATTTTCAGACATGCACTGTCAATGGCAAAACAAAAAGTCTCCTAAATGTTTTTACCTCTGAATGGCAAACACCATTGAAGAAGAAAAAAATGTTTTTAATGCTAGTATTTTGCAAATTTAACATTATATTGATCAATTTTGTTAAAGAATTCAAATCAAAACCCACAATTTACACATATTGACAAATTCCCGTCCCCGTGACTTTTCCGTCCCGTCACACCACCATTTTGTTTTTAATTAAGTATTTTTTATCTACAGAAAGGATCAAGCTGTGATGTCTATAAGTAAAGTAAGTATAAGTATAGTAAAAAGGGAAATAGTTTTATTTTGTATTGGCATGAAAATTGTTGTTTACCTCTTGTTAAATTTGATGAAAATTAATATTGTACACAGAGTACAAAAGTTTCATAATTTCTTCATTCCATCCTGTCACTTTTTTTGATTTTGTCGCTACCATGGCAACGTCTTTATGTTGGGGATAAACATTTTTCCAATAATAGAGCACTACTGACATGTGAATAAGCAGCCAATTTTTTGTTTTAACACTTAAAGGCAGTGGACACTAATGGTAATCACTCAAAATAATTATTTGCATAAAACCTTACTTGGTGACGAGTAATAGGGAGAGGTTGATAGTGTAAAACATTGTGAGAAACGGCTCCCTCTGATGTGACGTAGTTTTCGAGAAAAAGTAATTTTCCACGAATTTGATTTCGAGACCTCAGATTTAGAATTTGAGGTCCCGAAATCAAGCATCATGAAAGCACACAACTTCGTGTGACAATGTTTTTTTTCCTTTCATTATTATCTCGCAACTTTGACGACCAATTGAGCTCAAATTTTCACAGGTTTGTTGGTTTGTGCATATGTTGAGATACACTAAGTGAGAAGACTGGTCTTCGACAGTTACCAAAAGTGTCCTGTGTCTTTAAAGGCAGTGGACACTATTGGTAATAATTCAAAATAATTATTAGCATAAAACCTTAATTAGTAACGAGTAATGGGGAAAGGTTGGTAGTATAAAACATAGTGAGAAACGGCTCCCTCTGAAGTGAAGTAGTTTTTGAGAAAGAAGTATTTTTCCACGAATTTGATTTCGAGACCTCAGATTTAGAATTTGAGGTCTCGAAATCAAGCATCTGAAAGCACACAACTTTGTGTGACAAGTGTGTTTTTTCTTTCATAGTTATCTCGCAACTTCAACGACCAATTGAGCTCAAATTTTCACAGGTTTGTTATTTTATGCATATGTTGAGATACACTTAAGTTAAAAGACTGGTCTTTGACAATTACCAATAGTGTCCAGTGTCTTTAAAAAATATATGCAACCAAATGTACTTCATTTTCTGTCCCGTCGCGTAGGGGTAGTTTTGGATCGGACTCTTCTACAGACACTGTTGGCACACAAACTGTAGCCGTCTTGCTTGTTTATTTTCTACATTTACACATAACTGGTGGAACCAAGCAGAGCACACATTGCATGATATCCATTGCACCACCTATTTAAAACAAAAGTGCATAAAATCAGGTAGCAATAAAAGGTTTCTTGGTTCATAAAAATTTGTCGGGTGCGTTGTACACAGAAGTGATAAAAACTACAGTGAAACAAACGTCTGAACAATAAATAATAATCAGACATCGGGTATTTGTAAAACTTCACACCTATGATGGCTTCCTGACCATCAACATGTGTGTAAATTTTGAAGTAATTACAAAAAAACGTCTCCACAGACAACTTCAAGTTTTCAACCTGCTGCTAGAGGGCGCTCTTGTGTATCATGGCGTCATTGTTGTTTTGTTAATGCACACTCTTGCTGATCACTACCATCGTTGAAAACATTTTCATAACATTAATTAACACTTTTGGATCACGAGGTAGAGGTCATGTGAGGTCAGGCACATTTGATAGACTTAATTTCTCCTTAGACCATCTTGCGAACGTGTAGGACAAATTTGTACAGTGTATAATGGTGTAGGACTTTTTCAATCTCATACCCCTTTAAAAAAACACTTTGCGCTGCACTTTGTGCGTGTAGGATTTTTTGGGAGTTGTGTAGGACCCGTGTAGGACAAATTTGTACAGTGTATAATGGTGTAGGACTTTTTAAATCTCCTACCCCTTAAAAAAAACACTTTGTATATAGCTGCACTTTATGTGCGTGTAGGATTTTTTGGGAGTTGTGTAGGACCCGTGTAGGACAAATTTGTACAGTGTATAATGGTGTAGGACTTTTTAAATCTCCTACCCCTTAAAAAAACACTTTGTATATAGCTGCACTTTATGTACGTGTAGGATTTTTTGGGAGTTGTGTAGACTCGTGTAGGACAAATTTGTACAGTGTATAATGGTGTAGGACTTTTTCAATCTCCTACCCCTTTAAAAACACTTTGCGCTGCACTTTGTGCGTGTAGGTTTTTTTTGGAGTTGTGTAGGACCCGTGTAGGACAAATTTGTACAGAGTATAATGGTGTAGGACTTTTTCAATCTCCTACCCTTACTTAAAAAACCCCACTTTGTTCATGCGTGTAGGATAATGGTGTAGGACTTTTGATTCACCCACCACCAGTGTCACTCGTGCGCGATTATGCGTATTGTGTGTAGAACTCGCTGATTGTATACAGCGTGAATGGTGTAGGACTTTTTTAGTGCATGAAGTATACGCGTCGTACGTATACCACATGAGCATGCGCTATGTGTTGAGTTTGGTTTGTACACGTTTCAATGGTGTAGGATGTATCTCTGTGGTTTTGTACACGTTTCAATGGTGTAGGATGTAGGAGTCCTACACGATACATGTCTTGTATTTTTTTCCGCAGATCTTGCAGCAATTGTATAGCAATTGTGTGGATAAAGACAGGGGACCAGGCTAGTGGCATCATGGCTGTGTTCATTTATACCATGCCCAATATGGGGCAGAGGGTATCCCCCCAATGTTCCCATACTTGAACGCACTATTTTCCTCTTATACAGTACCCCCCCCCCTCCCCCCTAAAATCCTCTAAAGAATTCCTAAGATTCCAAGCACACAATGAAGACACAATATAAGGGGGTACCACCATGCCCTGTATCAAGCACCAAATGTGTTCCTTGGTTCAAATGCGACCGTTGGGCGTCTCCTTATCAAGAGTCGAGATTCGGCAACTAAGTTGTATGTTAAACATCATTTGAAGCCGGGGTTTTCCCAAACGTGTCTTCAAGTGTCTCATATTGATTGTATTTTTTGATCCAACTATACATCAGATCTGGTGATTTCTTAGTCATGGCGAATTCCATCGACATTGACAAGGTGGACCGGAAGCACTTGCTGAAAGCGCTTCTTGACTACAAAGAGTTTAACCACTTCATGGTGAGTCCTCGATTCTTTACGATCCTTATAAATTACCATATTCATGGCTTAATTCCCCATAAAATGTTTAACTTTAAGATATGGCATTAATGGCACGGACAGTTGTACGGTGTTTTGATTGAAGACCGGAGAATATTAATTACTACACTCTTACAAAAACAATGATGTGTTTTCTCTTTAATCGTCTGTTTGTTTTCTGTTTGTTTTTCTGTTTGTTTTCCTTTTTTGCAGGGAGTTGGAAGGAAGTTACACCATGGAAAAAAAACCTTCATCTGGAAAATTTTCAAAATCATCACAAAAGGTGAGAGCTGTGCAGAAAGGGATTGTGCTGTAATAAACCTGTTATTATTATTGCCACCAAAACTTAAGCCATTACATTGAATTCCAGATATTGTGTAGGACGTTTCCCGGCAAATTTCAGCATAAGTAAAATAAGCACTCAATCGTTCAATCCTTCGTCAAGAAAACACACAAGTTCATAGTTGTGCATTCACTATGTGAAAAAATAAAGAACTATTATGTCAAAATGTCACATTATTTCGGTTGAGGCAATCAATTTAAGCAATGGTGATTTGTGGGGTCTTCAAAAATGATATTTTTGTCAACCTCGACAGTGTTCGAGACGTCAGTCTGGAGGATTGGTACTGTGGTATAAAGCTAATGAGAAAACAACTGAGTTTCATTTTGAAACTATCATTTTTAGTCCAAGGGGTCACCCCCGTTTGCAATGGACCGACAACTTCTTTGAAGACCTAAGGGATCATGTGACTCAGTCTATCAGCTGGAAGACTTGCCCAGAACCGAGTGTGGGGGGGGGGGGAGATTCTGTGTCCCCTCGGAGAATCTGTCCACACTACGGCGAACTGTTTACATATTTCTTCTGTTAACGCCTTCTCTTCAATCAACCTCCTTCAGCCAACTCATTATGGCTATCTGTTTTTGCTTTGCATTTATGGCTTTCCATATTTTTCCACCCTCGGTGGCAAAAACTCGGGCTGTGACGTGTCAAAAGAAAGGTCTATAAGGGTGCAGAATCTCCGGGGGATATGATAGACTGGTCCCCTGTCTTTATACGCAAGACAGGCACGTCTTACAGGCCCAGTGGTTTTATTGGATCAATGTTTTTCATTGGATAAACGTGCAGTGACGTAAGCTTTCCATATCTGCGTTATGATTGGTCCGAGGTGATGTAGTTTGTCAGCTTGCACTTTCGGTCGTCTGCACATTCAACGTGTGTGCATAATGTTTGTTCATGCATGTAGTGTTGTTGTATTCACTATGTGTACATGTACGTGTGAATTGACTGCGAATCTCCGTGTGAAATGAATGCGAGGTCACATCCGGTCAGGCAGGTATCTGGCGTTATTCACGAGCCTCGAAGTGTGACGTCAGTTATAGCTGGAGACTGCAGTGGGGAGTTGCTATACGCTACCCTGAGCATGCGGAATTGACGTCCCTCCCACCCCCGATTAGGTAGCTTACCTATACTTTGTGAACGTTTTCATATGCATGATGTGTTGTTCTTTTCTCAGACGGTGTTCCAGATATTGCAGTTCTCGAGACCCTCGAAAATGATAGAAATGTGATTCCAGAGACCGCGTTACTCCCCTCTACTCCAACGTACGATTTTCTGAACGTTACTAGCAAACCGTACGACATTTTTATTGAAGAATATGGGAAACCCCAGCAGTACCTGGCGGTTAGTGACGACATGGAACTAGTATTCCAAAAGCCCGGCAAATCCAGTAAGTGCAGCAGCGTGTATACCTTTAAATTTGATTTCAATTCTGAGATCGTTGTTTTGTCTAACACGCAAAACGCAATTTGCTTAGTCACATGACGTCACACAGTGTAAGGTCGGCCATCTTTACAGGCAATGATAAATCATTTTTGTGAACCCACAACTTCGGGGGGGGGGGGTTATCCTATGGCCATCCCTTCAACACACCACTATCCCCAAATATAGCTTGTATAGTCATCACACACAGCCCTGCAAGACTGGGAGAGGGTTTTTTTAGGCCAGTAAACATTTACGGGTTGGAAGGTTAAGAGGCGGGGCTTCAGAGCAAATCCGATAATAGAGCAAGACCATTTTAAAGGCAAAAAGCATTTCTAGGCTTGATAATATTGGGATATTTTGTTTAACTCCGGTTGTATTAGGATTTCCCGGACCCTAGCTGTTGCTCACAGTTTGCCTTGGAATCAGTGCAAAATGAAGTCACGCGCTTTAAAGGCACTGAACACGTTTGGTAATGACTCAAGAACAATATTAGCATAAAAATGTACTTGGTAACAAGCAACGGAGAGCTGTTGATAGTATAAAACATTGTGAGAAACGACTCCCTCTGAAGTAACACAGTTTTTGAGAAAGAGGTAATTTCTCACTAAAATAATAAAAGCTTCTTGCAAGAAGCCTCTTGTTCCTATCTGAAAGCACACAAATTTGTACAAGGGTGTTTTTTCTTTCTTCATTTTTTTTCAACTTCGATGACCAATTGAGCCCAAATTTTCACAGGCTTGTTATTTTATGAATATGTTGGGATACACCAAATGAGAACACTGGTCTTTGACAATTACCAAACGTGTTTAGTGCCTTTAAAACCCTCCCATGAGACAGCTCTACTGTTGGCAACTGCCAGTATTTGCATAATTATGCATAACTTTACTAATACAAACTTAAACTAGATATTGACTTTTTGTTTACTACAAAAACACGGTGTTCGTGGTGAGTGATTAAATGAATAGGTCATTATACCTTATCGATCCAATTCCTGGTTCAGAAGTTATGAATTTTTCAAAAAAAATTAACATCAACTTCCGGTTTTGACCGGAAGTCAAGGTCAAATAGGGGTCACATTTTGTGAGCGCGTTTAGTTTGTGAAGACGTTTTAGATGGTGTATGGATTGTAAACCTCCAACAATTTGTTGAAACATTAACTTTCACTTTCGGTTTTAACCGGAAGTCAAGGTCAAATGAGGTCACAGTGTGTAGCGTTTCTTAAATCTTTTGAGCCCTTTCTGATGATGTATAGATGATAAAAATCCAATGTGTGGTTCAGGAGTTCTGATTTTTTCAAATATTAAATTTCATCTTCCGGTTTGAACAGGAATTAAAGGTCAATGGGGGTCACATTCTGTATATCGTTTGTTTAGTTGTTACATACTTGTCCAATGATGTATAGATTGTAAAAATCCATTGTGTGGTTCAGGAATTATGAATTTTGAAACATTAAATTTCAACTTCCGCTTTGAACCGGAAGTCAGGGTCAAACGGGGTCACAATAAGTGTATCGTATGATAGGTTTTATAAAGACCTTTCAGATGATGTATAGATTGTAAAAATCCAATGTGTGGGATGTAGGAGTTACGAATTGTTCAAGTATTACATGGATTATCTTTATGCCGGGGTGCGCAATATACAAGGTAACATGCAGCGATGCTAAATGTATTCCTACATGTAGTTGATGTAAACTGAACTACACGTACAATATACATGTATCTGTACACGCGTTACACTATCTCGCGTTATATAAGTGGGTCAACACAAACGTGCGCTTTAATGCCCGTGGCTATAAGACAAGATGTAAATGTCAAAATGTTGTTATTTCTGTGCAAAAGTTTGAGCAGGCTCAACGTTCTACAACCTGATGCAAAAATTATGCTGAAGTGATAAGTAGTTTTTGAAATACGAATTTTGTGAATTTTTCAAATTCCGGTTTGAACCGGAAGTCAAGGTCAAATGGGGTCATACTTTGTGTAGCGTTTGTTGAACGTTTAACGACCTATCCGATGATGTATAGATTGTAAAAATCCAATATGTGGTTCAATAGTTATGATTTGTTTACAAATATTAAACTTTGACTCGTTGTAATTCAATACCTGATGACGTCATCATGACATCATCAAGTTTGTGTCGTCTTGATATTGAGGTCCAATTATCTGGTGAGTTTCAACGTTCAATTCAACTTTAATCTTGAGTTATGCCCCGAAATTCATTTTTTAAAGAAAAACAAACAAAGGCAAACTTTGACCTTCCGGTACGACCGGAAGCAAAGGTCATACGTTTTTTGCGTTAACTTTTGAAATGTTGCCCAAGTCTTGATCTATCCGATGCTCAATTATGAACATCACAGCTTTTAAATTCAAGGAGATACATCCAATAGCAAATGGTCATTTTTCAACTTTAAAACCCTTGTAATTCGACACCTGATGACGTCATCGTGACGTCATCAAATCTGTGCCGTCTTCATATTGAAGTTCAATTGTCTGATGAGTTTCAAGGTTCAATTCAGTTTAAATCTTGAGTTATGTTCTAGAGAAGAGTTCCAGGGAAGAAGAAGAAGAAGAAGAAGAAGAAGAAGATGGAGAAGAAAATAACAAGAGGTGTTTGTGCTCATATTGCACGAACACCTAAAAAATCAGGCTTCCATGTAATCCTACTTCATACCTTTGAGAAACACACTGCCAAAGTTGAATGGCCAGGGTCACCCGGTTCAGATGACTGATAAATTCCAGATGTGGTGGCTGGCGTACACGCCCGTGCTTCATATGCTTTGTTTACACAAGCAATCTTAGCCCTGGGGCTATGACCTTGATGACTCATGGCTTATCTGAGCCTAATAGCTTTCAATGCACCTGTTATCTTTGAGTGGCAGTGGTTGATAGTACATGTGGACACATCTATTCAATGATTTTTTTTTTGTTAGGGGGTTGGATGGAAGGATTAGGGGGCGGAGCTATAGAGCAAATGCTAACCCTCGAACAAGTCACTATGGGAACAGCTTTCCCCAACATTGGACTATTTGGTGGTGTGTTTTGGAAGGCAATGATGTCAATGCTATTTTTAGCAAAGCAGGCAGAGTGTACCAGTGATGGAGCATTGGGTGTACAGGCAGCCTATAGACATGGTACTGGGGTGGTGGGAATAAAACATTTTGGGTTTTTTGAGGGTTTTTTTATTTATTTATTTTATTTTTTTTCCCCCAAAAGTGCCAGAAAAGTGCAAAAGAGGTTAATTAGAATTAATTAGCCAAAAAATTACACTTATTTTTTTTTCTTCCAAAATCATACCTAGACCCTCTGGAAGGTGTTGGGCTGGACTAGAGATGGAAATAGCTTCATTAACCAAGGCTATAAGCAGTGTTGTAGCCACGCCGGTCGGGTGTAACCGGCACTAGCTTCTGCCGACCGCCACACAGACAAAATGAACATCCTACCGACCGGCACAAAATGCAGCAAAAATTATGTTAAAATGAACAGAAAACACCCCCAAACTACCACTTTCACGCAGCTGCATGTTCAGTTTGAACAGAAAATAAGGAAGACGAAAACAACGACATAAATAACCGGTAAATTTTGGGTAAAAAAAGAAGAAAAAAAGAAGAAGAAGCGAACCGCAACACTTTATGCCACCGATCGTGTACAAATCAAATACTTTGGAACGAACAGTCAATACCATACCGTATGGACGCTGCCAATGTGCTAGCAACGCTGCGCCGGCAATCGATGTACGATGGAAACCAGACCAATTCTATGAATTCACGTACACAGTTGTGAGTCCGTTTACAGATCATAATACTTGACAAAACACGTACGTCCCGTGCACGACCAAACTCATGCAATATCGACTGCTAGATGTCTGCGCATGCTCGGAAAAGGGTTTTTCCCTTGACGTTGCAATAATCATCATCGTTGGTGCGCGGACTAAACTTGTATCAGCTCCCCGCTCAAGTATTTAATCAGGTGTTTACAATTCAGGGTTCTCCACACGCGGTTTTGTCCGGACAAAATCGTCGTGCGCCCGGACAAAAAAATGTCGAAAAATACTTACGACGAACACAAACCACCGTTTCAATGCGCTAGTAGATCGATCTTTTGTAGTAATAGTATGCAGCGACTGGTACCCAGAAGTCAGCTATTTCGTAATGGCATTTCGCGTGCATTTTTCTCTGTGTCGCAGGGCATCCTGACTACATTTTACTCGATGAACGGAACCTTGTATCCAAGACTCAATAATTGAGTCGACCCCGCGCTATCATGAGAGATATTATTATTGTACATTGTCCATTGACAATTCTTTGGACGTTGAAACAAACAGCGTGATATTAGGAGACCGATCAGAGAGTTTAAAAAAAACCGGACGCAAATCTGAAACTCGCATTCCAAGTACATGTAGAAGCTTTTGGGCGATCGTGCACAAAGTGGATGGATTTTTTAGTTCAGGATCAGTGGTTTTGTTTGTGCTGAAATGATTTGCACAAAACTGTTTGCACAATCAGTCGATCTTGCAGGAATAGTTTGTGCAATTGCCGATCGTGCAGGAATTTTGTGACCCTTATTAGGATCTATTAAATCTGGAAAGTGTAGTGACATCTGCTGGCTTTCTGGTCCTCGCTCTATGCTTATAGTTTTCTGCCTTTTCTATTTTTGCATTCGAGGCCTGGTATTTTGTAAGAGTTACCATAATACATACACTTCCATTAATTATTGTACTGGTACAGACAATACAATGTGTACTTTACTTGAATCACTGTCATGAAAATGAAAATAACAGATTTACGTACCTAAAAACGCCTTACAAAAATACATAATTTATGTCTCAGTTAACGCCTACAAATCCATTTTTAAAGCAGTAAAACCAAAAAATTCCAGGGGCTTCACCCCTGGACCCCACCAGGGCCCTTCAGCGGGCCCCTGGACCCCACGCCGTGAAAACGCTCCGCTCGCTTCGCTCGCTATGCTCAATTTTAGCCGGCACTCAAAACTTTCTAGCTACAACCCTGGGCTATAAGATTTCCCTGATGGTTGCGAACTACTGCCAGAGCTAACGCGTGTTGATAAACCTTTTTCTCGGTCGCGTGGAAGGGTTAATGTTTATCACAACACAAATAACATAGCCATTAACATAGTTCTGTTTTGTTGTTATCCGATTGTCCCTATAGGCAAGTTCTACCGATACAATTATAAAGATCCGCACATGCCTGCTCGAGGTGCTCTTGTAGCATTCTCTTTAAATAGAATAAGCCCCGAAGATATAGATGTGGGATCGGATAGCGACTCTTCATACCGCCAAACTGACGATGCGGTGAGTGGTAATGAAAAACTTTAAGACGCTAGGTGGCAGTAGATAGCCACTGCCAAAGCCATCAATTTGGACATTGCCTGCCTTTGTCTACATGACGCCTAGCATCCTCGGATGTATCCTTATGTAGACCCTTCATGTTGTGACCTTTCGCTATGGCATGCATGTAACATGACCAAACGAACACTCTGATGTTCCGTTATCCTGTGTTTCATAATAGTCTTGGTTCAAAGGCGTTACTATCTACCTTTTGTTCCAAGCACTTTGCGCTTTTAAAATAAGTCCACAAACAGAGGGCGCACTTCACACGACGATAGCGCTATGTGGGTGCACCACACTAATTAGGCCACAATTCATGTGCCAAAAACTGATTATCATAATTTGTAGACCCTCAAAATCTTTCGAATGGTAACGTTTTTGGGGTCATGCAATTGATATAATGTGTAATTATAACAATTTATCACAACTTGGGGGCTCTGTGCTTCAACTTTTGAGGAGATTTAATAAATGTAGGCGTTAAAGTTGGTCCTATTTGGCTTGGGAATTAGAGGAGTGCCTCAATGAAAACTGGCAACAAATTGGTATGGGAAAAAACAAAACACTTTCGGGGGTGTTTTTTTCAATGGTAATTAGCAAAAATTCCAAAAGGCTAACCTGCCAAAAATTGAAAAGAAATATTTGGTCTGAAAATATATTTGATTGGTTTTCAAGAGGCTGAGAGACTTTAAATATTGTTTGAGTCCTTTTGAATATTTAGCATTTAGCATTTGTTGCTTTGGTAGTTTAATAATGTGGTGCACCCATTGATCTCCATTATACTGATGCTGCATGTAATCCACCAATCAATACAATGTACAGAGGAGAAACATTGCTTGTTTGCTGTTCCTTTTCTTTTTGATGCAGCTCTAAGGCGCTTTACACAAATTATTAAAAAATAGTTACATTAAAAAGTACCATTAAAAACCACTTCATGAACAATTAAAAATATAAACAGGAAAATTATGCGATGAAAATCACGTAAATTGTATTAAAAATGCTAATAGTAAAAAAAAAATTTAAAAAAAAGAAGATTTGTGGCTCAGCCGGTCTGGTGCTCTTACTCTAGTCTTAAATTCAAGTCTAAAGTTGAGGTGTTTTTCCCATAATAGTGTAGAAAGAATTTTTTTTGTCCATTTTATACCCAATACTTAGAAGTCTCAGGAACCATTAAACCGTCCAGCCTCGGTTTGGTTTTCTTCATTCGAATGGGAAAAAGTTCACAGGCTAAGCTTGCTCATGGCTACATCATGATAAAGCAACACGTTTGCTAGTAGGTCCAATTAATTGCATAATATTATTTTAAACTCCATCGTTTTGTTTTGTAACAGACAACTTCTCCAGCCACAGGTGACGACAAGAAAACCGCGACAGTAAAGGTGGGTATAGTGCACACTTTTGAAAACGTCTCCAAGCCCGATAGCTTTGTGTGTTGATTAGTTTTAAAAGCGGGTTTCACTGTCTGTTTTTTACTGTGTGGCCAAATGTGGAAAAGATTTATTTAAAACTCCCTCTTTTTTTACAGCGGTCTTTTCCAGCCATTAGTGGGGTGAGGATTTTGACCGGCATTGTATATATTGTTGAAATTGTCTCCAAGACCGATAGATATGCGTGTTTATAGCTAACAGTTTTAGGGGGAGTCAAAGTCCTTGATATCATAGACGGACCATTCCACTGAGAGGGGGGATAAGTGCCTAATTTCATAGAGCTTCTTAAGCACTAAAAGTAATCGAGCTCAAAACAATGTTGCTTACCAGAATAAGGTTACAGCCAAAATACGATGTGACAGCACCATTTGTTACTGGTTTCTTGCTAATATTTGCTGAGCAGAAATTTGTAAAGCAATATTCTCTGCTTAAGCATCTCTTTGAAATTGGGCCCTGGTCCCAGTGTAGTGTTTTCTTTTGAGAGGCTGAACAATATTTTCACTCGTATACCGTTGTGCACAAAATTTCACAGACATACATACCTACCCAGGTCTAACCCTTTGATAAAGTTGAGCCATTTGATCTTTGTAGCAGGCTTCCAGATGTCTTACTGAAAGTTTGTACTAGGTTCTGAGGTTTACAACACCCCTCCCCTACCTACCAAACGTTTTGGCTTACTGGGGAGCCGGAAACTAGGCCCAGAACCTTCCTGCATTTTGTGTAATTGCCGGGGTTACTTCCACACTTACGTTGGTTTCACTGTCAAAGTGATTAAAAGATAGAAACATGACTTACCTAGAGAGACTCAATTGCTAGTGATGAATAAAGAACCAAAAATTGTTTTAGTCGAATCCAACACTAGTAGATTTACCTGCCATGGCAGTACGTTAAACAATTTACAGTACATTACGAGTAACAGCACCGTAAACCGGGATCAACCACAGCACTGAAAAACCGCTTGAGCTTCTTTAGTCCTATTGTACTATTCGTTTTTTATTCGAAATCCAATTAGAAATGTGTTGAGCTAGTCTTTCTTTTAAGATTTACACAATTATTGTGAAGTTCGGTCTTACTTTAAGCATGTTGTGCAATGACTCGAGGTTTCAATACAATACGTAAACTGTTGTCGCGAGAATAGCATTCGAACGGGAAATGGAAGGAATTTGAGCAGAATACTATAGCAGGTCTATACCAGTTTTGGAGACGGAAGTATGAAATAGCCTGAACGAGTGACAACTAAAGGCACGCCCATTGATCTCCGTTAATTCGAACGACCCCATAAAGCTAATCGTTTTACCAACTTGAAGATCTATCCCAAGATGGCGTTTGACGACTTTTAATTATTAATGTAAAATACTTTTCTACAAGACGTTAAAAGATTCTTGATGTGGTCCCGGTGTCCTATAGGGAAAGCTGTCCCCCGGAGATTCTGTCCCCCATAATGGGAAATTAACATGGACTGAAGGAGAATGATTCAAAAGAGGGCGCTATCAGAAGAAGTTTGTGCACAGTTAATCGTACGGGGGCGGGACACCAGAATCACCGGGGGGCCACACCGGTGTGGCAGGAGATTATGTGTGTCCCCTCCCCCTTCATATGGCGAATTGTAAAGAAACTTCTACTTGTGGACAAACCCCCTCCAGCCCATGTTAATTTACCGTGTCGAGGAAACATACAAATGGGGGCAAAATCCCCTATCTTCCACCGGCAGCAATTTTATTTGTTGTTATTGGGGGGGTTTTATATTCAAATTTCGGACAAAATATCGACCAGGAGTAGTCTAGGGAAGTACAAAGGTATTACAACAAAATCATCATCAAGATTTGTGTTCTACAAGCCCCTGGTCATAAAATTCTCAATAATAATAAGAATAAGAAGAAGAAAAACTATATTGGTTTATCTACAGATCTCATAATCATTTTTTCTTCACCATTTTTTGAAGGTTTTTCCAAAGAAGATGATTGGAACAAATATTCCACCAGATCATCGCTTTTGGTTTGTACTGGCAACACCGAAAGGAATGTCCATGCGAAGCATGGTTGCACCAGGTATGCATCTTGTTTGTGTTTTGGTTTTAGTTATTGAAATTCTGAAAATTGAATTTTGTTTTGAAGATCTAAAGACATGGTATGCAGAACTGGTAATTACCGGACAAAAACAATGATCAGTTTCAATATGGGTGCCCTCGTTAATGTCATACCTGGTTAGCACTTATCCTCCACAAAAAATATTCCATTCGGAATACAGTCAAAGTCATAGCATTTGAAGATTCCCCGAACCGAAAAATTGCTTGTTTCGATTGCATCAATCAAAATAGGCAAAACAAACCCCAAAACAAAAACCCCAAAACAAACACCCCAACCAATCAACCGTTTTAAAGGTAGGGTCATAGATTGGTAAAAACTCCAAAGATTTACCACCATAAAAACTTACTTGGTGAGAAGCACTGCAGCTGTTGATAGTATAAACTAGTTTGAGAAAGGATTCCCTTTGAAGTAATATGGTTTGGATAATTTGTTCACCCCAAAACATTTGAATCGGAGAAACAATTCATGCATCAATAATTTCTCAGATTTTCTGAGGGTTGGTGTCCGTTCGAGAATGCTGCGGCCAGAGATGCAGTGGTACCTGCTGTCACCTCGCTAAAACGATGGATGGTTTCGATGTTGTTGTGAAAATAGTTTTTTGTTGTTACTGTTTTCTCAATAAGTAGACACTGTATTCAGCTGAAACTTTCGCATGTGACTTTTAATGGATCATTCTTGATACTTTTGCAAATAAATCAGCATTAAGTTGACAAGAACCAATCAATGACCATACCTTAAAGTTGTCGTTACTAAAACGTGACCACAGACAAATTGGATGCAATTTTCTCAGGTTGGATGTACTCGCTCATTTAAGACTTTGGTGGGGAATTCATTTTCTTTTCTAGAAACAAAATGACCTGTTGTCCCCTTAAATGCACAATTCGTTGATGGTTGACAAAGCAAATCGGTGATTTTTAATGTTATTCTTTAATTTGTTTCGTACACTTAATACAACTGTCCCCGAAAAACATTATTTAGACCTACATTTAAAAAAACAAAAAACTGTTGCGTGTGATAACTTTGTCCCTCAACATTATTTCAATGATAACGAATCCAACTATAAGTTACAAATACTTATAAATAAATGAAAAGATTATCTAATTCGATGGATTTTGACAAAACTGTCTCATTCGATGCATTTTCTGAAAGCTTGGGTAATTCATGCTTTTGCTCTCGAAAAAAAATGCATTGCACCTGTAATAAAGTTGTATTTGTTGTTGTTAATGCAGGCATGTATCTTGGATTCAACTCTAAAAACAAAAAGGCGATACTGTCAACAACAGAAACCCTGCTCAACATTCGACTAACCGAGTAAAAGCAAATAAAATAGAGGATTAAGCTCAGAGTCAATAAACTACAAACAATATTTTAATAATAATAAAAAATAATAAAAGTGGCTTCTTATATAGCGCACAATTCAGTCTCAAGGCGCTCAACAATATGCAAAAGCGAAGAGCAGAAACAAATAAAAAACAAAGAGGTGTTCGTGCTTGTATTGCACGAACACCTAACCTTGTGTGAACAACTAGTTTTCGAGTCATTGTTTGAAAGAACTGGCTGATGAGGCTTAACGAAGGGCAATCGGAAGACTGTTCCAGATAGTACGTAGGACCAGCTTGGAAAAAACTGCAGTCACCCCAAGATCATTGGGATCTGGGAACTATAAAGGAGGGAGGAGTCTGATGACCTCAGCCTGCATGGGGGGGTTGTATGCCTGTATTGAATTCTGCATTATAAACAGGGCCCAATTTCATAGAGCTGCTTAAGCACAAAAAATAGCTAAGCTCAAGAAAAGTATGCTAACCAGAATAAGGTTACCAGCCAAAATACCATGTCACATATACAACTTGTGACTGGTATCCTGCTCACGTCTGCTTAGCAGACAATTGTTAAGCAACGTTTTCTGCTTAAGCAGCTCTATGAAATTGGGCCCAGGTGAGGAACCATGAATTGCATGGTAGACCAGCAACAGAACTTTGAGGGTGATGCGTTTCTCAACAGAAAGCCAATGGAGGGATTTAAGAAGAGGTGTTATGTCATTATATTTTGTTGGTGAGAGTTACAAATCGGGCAGCAGAATTTTGGAGACGTTGTAGTTTATTAATAGTTGTTGTTGAGGAAGGACAAAAACAAGCGAGTTGCATAAATCAAGGCGTGATGAAGAGATGAGGGCGTGGACTATTTTACTCATTTTGTTTTATGCTATGGGTTTATCTCCCTGCTTGGCAATTTCAAAAAAAAATTAATATCTCGAAATGATGTAATCTTGTAAACAAATTTTAACACAATGTAAATATTTTGCTTGTAGTCAAACTATTGAGTTTCAAACTAAACAAGGTATAGTTGATCAGCTCACTAAGTATTAAGGGACATTTTGAATTGTCTGCATCCATGATGTGTATTACTGTTTGGTTAACGGTTCTTCTTATATTCCTCCTTCTTCAGATTACTTTAAGTTTTTAGTAGTTTCATGCTTTTAAGGGGTTCATGAAATTCCTGTTTCTGATTACAGTTGTTTTATATTTATCGGTATGTTTATTGGCTTCTTGTTGTACATCTATATGTAAAGCGCCCCGAGGGTGTTTTTTGACGCTATCTAAATACTGTTTATTATTATTATTATTATTATTATTTCTAATTAATGTGTCGTCGGTAAAAAAAAATCATTATTTTAAAATACTATATATTTCTGTTTGGTTAACGATTCTTCTTATATTCCTCCTTCTTAAGACTTGAAAAGGACTATAATTATTATTATTATTACTATTTCACGTAAATACTTGACATGTGTCGTCGGTAAAAAAAATGATTATTTTAAAATACTTTGTATTACTGTTTTGTTAACGATTCTTCTTATATTCCTCCTTCCTGCGATGCCCCACCCCTGACAGATTTACACGAATGCCATTAGGTACTGCAGCCAGTAGACCGTTGGGAAACGTGTATAAATATTTGTAGTGTTGATTTCATACTTTTTTCAAACCTAATAACCTTTCCAGATGTTGTAGAGACAGTTTGAAGAAAAACAAATTAACAATTTTTTTTTTTTTTTTTGTGTGTTAAGTATCTGTTTTCACTGTAAAACCGCAAACAAAATTGTGCATAAGTCTATGTAGAAAGTGTTTTCTAACTGGAGATTCCGAGCCCATGAGTCACACTGCCTATAGGGTCATATACTATGTCAATCGGGCCTGTCTGAGGATAGAACTTAAAGGCACCTGGCAGTGGTATTTTGTCAAAATAAAGCTTTTGTCGTTAATATATACATTTTGATGAGTGGAATGTGAATAAACAATTAACTAAGGTTAAAAAATTGTGTTTTTATTTTAATTCAAATTTAAAAATAGATTCCCCGTTTACATGGCGCTGTTCGTGACGTCAATCGAGGCGCGGGATATTGAAGAGAAAATTTGTGGTCTGGCCCTGTACATTACGTCTGGGTACCTGATCAGTATGATGCGTTTTCGTATTCGGACGTCACCCAATGCAATCCTAGGACAGTGTACAGTCGACGTTTATACGAGGTTTTCACCGGTCCCGAACTGTCCCACGCGCGTTTCTAATTCTATGTCTTAAAAAACGGAAGATACAGCACGGTCATAACGAGAACACGGATAATACGAGGTATTTTAGCGACCGCCGTGATGACAAATCGGATCGCGGCATACAGCTCAAGTCGATCCGAACACCAGAAACATGTTCGCTGCAGCGCTGAAAACGATGTCGGACCGGACCACTTTGCCCTCGTTAGCCTGACTTTCGATGCCCGTAACTGCCTATACTTGGGATCCGCAGGAAACAAATGCTAACTGACCCCATCTTTAGTCATTTTGCTGCATCCAGCAGCAATACACCTGGTCGGCATTGCCGGGAAAATGCACGAAAAATCCCTTTTTTGGGATAACCAAACGAAACGTACAAGCTCACTACTTGCACGTAAATGCAGGCAAGTTCGAGGGGGGTCGATGTTCGATCGCGGCGAAGTCTGCCTCGATTGACGTCACAAAAAGGGATGGGCGGAGTCGCCCTCAAACAACTTTATCAATTTTTTAAACATATAAATCGTGACAAACAATTACTCAAAAAATCGTTTTATTGTTACTATACATATACTATTCTGTAAAAAAAAAAAAAAAAAAAAACTATTTCCAGATGCCTTTAAAGGGTTTCAACTATTTTTGCTAAAAACTTAATGAGTAATTAACTAAAATGTGTTTCGGTCTACTGGCTGCAGACCGGTAGGCCATCGGAGGGTTTTAACCCTGCGATGCCCCACCCCTGTCAGATTTACACGAATGATATTAGGTACTGTAACCAGTAGACCGTCGGGAAACGTGTATTTATAACTCCTTTGTAATGTTGTTTTCATACTTTTTTCAAAGCTAATAACCTTTCCAGGGGGGTGTTTCATAAAGAACATTAAACAATTAATCTTAACTATTAATCTTAAGTCTGAATCAATCTTAGTCTACAATTAATTCTTAAATTCTGTTTCATAAAATCAATCTTAGCGTAAGATCGATCGAGTTTAAGATAAGATTAATATTAATTGTATCTTAAGACTTCAATATTATTGACAGAGGCTAAAGCGCGACCTTTGACACAGAGAGCAACTTTGAGCTGTCAAAACTTTTCTCAAGTCGGCCATCTTGTTTTTCAGCGTGAGTGGTGAGTAGATTTTATACGTTTTGTTGTTGATTTTTGTGTGGGAAAAGAGTGTTTTCTTTCTTGGTTAGACAGTACAGTAATTGAAGATGTCATGTCTTTTATTTAGTGTAAATAAAGTGGCAATTTTCTGGTCACTAGACACAGTTATGGTCATAGCGTGAATCATGGAGTGACAGCAACGGTGCAACTGCATCCATTTCCCCATCAAAATAGTGGTGCTGTCACGGTGCATGCAAGAGGGCAGTGGTTAGCGTTTTTGTAACCAATTTTGTTTCTTCTGCTTTATCCAATTTCCTTCAAATAAAAAAGTGATACTTCACTAATGTAAGGAGTAACTAATACACTACACAAAATGTGAAAATTTCGTACATGAAACTGCTTTCTTTGTGAAGAAATAGAGCATCAGTCATTGATAATTTGGCATACACATGCAGTTCAATTCAATGAAACAAAAAAGGCCAAAAATATGTTCACGAAAGTAAAATATAAAATTCAAGGTACACTGCCTATTGTGACTAGAAAAATCTAAAGATTAGTTTCAACATCAAGTCCCTTTGGTTTTAAAAATGTTTTAACCAAAATCATAATAATATTTTATTAAATATATATATTTTTTAATTGAAATAATTTGTATTCGGCGAAATATTTTTATTGCAAACTCGGCATTGGCAGAGCACCCCAGCATTTCCTTAGTTCCGGATGGTACATTAATTTTAGTTGAGTCACTAAAGTTTTTTTTATAGATCAATGTTTTGTTAGTGTTGTGTGTGTTTTTTGTTTTTTGTTTTTGTTTCTTTGTGGGAATGGGGTGTTGATTTTCTTGTGTGTGGGTTGGGGGGGGGTCTTGTTGAGGCCTTAATTTTTAATTCTGTTAACTGTAGGCAATAGTAAATACACATCTTCATTCAAATTTTACAATGTTTTTATAATTATCTTAATTGTCTGATTTTCACAATTTTACTATACATGTTTGGCAGTCAATATTTTATTAAAACCAATGACAATTTCTACTGCATTTTTAAAACATTTGTTTCTTAAAATTTTCCTTAACTTTCCACTTCTTTTATTTTTTGACAAAGGCAACAGGTCTAGATGTACAACTTTCAGCTGCTACTGAGCTGCAGGTACTAGCAGATTTTTTGAAAACACTTCTCACAAGCTATTTGGGAAAGCGAAACACTGCTAAAAAAGGTAAACATTAAATTGAGTCATTCTAAATTTAAACTTGGTAAAAAAATACAAATATGTTATCCTTATAATAAAAAATATTAATAACAAAAAGCCACACACAGCTGCTCACTTTTTAAGCTTGATTATCAACCCCATAACGTGTACAAAGTGTACACAATAGCATGACTGGATCTATGTTCATTTTTTTAAAAACTTGTGAAATGATTTCCCTGTTTTAAGCTATAATCCAACTACCGTTAGTCAACTTAATAATTTTTTGTTTTTAAGAAATAAATGACATGATTATAATTTTCCTAAATTGTTTCAGGTGGTGGATCAGTACCTCCGACAAATCCAACACTTGAGCAAGTGTTCAGGATGCCTTGGCACCACATTTGAAACATGGGATTGATGGGCAGGACGCAGAGACCAATTCTTTATCACTTGAGGTACAGTTGGGTAAGTTCGTTAACAAAATATTGTTAATGTAAGTGTAGCCTTAGAACCAAAGAACAAATCTTTGAAAGGTCTAGCTGAATCACTCAGCACTCAGTAAATATGAATTTAATCATATTTTCAGCATTTCTTTTATACTTGCAGGAATCAAAATTACAGGATTCAGAATCACAGGTGGATGAGACAACCTGTAACTTGATAAGCAGCAGTAGCAATGTCATCAAAAGCAGCGGCAATCTCAATAACAGCAACAACAATGTCAACAGCATGCAGCAACAACAATAACATGCTCTTAGAACAGTGATGACCAAGTCTAAGGGCAGCAAACATCAGACATTTGGAAGTGGAAAGAGAGCTATTGAGGATTGAAAACGTCAAGATGGACTTCTTGAGGGAAGGCCCAGATGTCCAGAGAGGCATTTTAATTTGCCTCCAGTCTTTAACATCTTCAGTCATTTTTAATGCAATGTTTTGGCAATTTTTTTATATCAACAAATTTTATGCACTTGTGTTTTCAGTACCCTGAGGTTATTTTTACGTGTTCATCTTTCTTGTGTATTTTTTAAAGTTTAAAATTCCAACTCTTTTGCCCATATGTTGTTACTGTCCCCCACCAAAAACATTTATTTACATTGTTAAAAAAAATTGTTCTTGAATCGAGCTCTCTTGATTATATCAAATTTCAAAACCGTACGTGTTATGTGAGGTAAGTGCCAATCAGTATGACGAAAAAATTAAATATTTAATTAATTTGATCAATTTTTTAAAATGCACTTCATTTATTGTTAAGGCTGAATTGTTACAAATTGTATGCTTCAAGTAATAGACCACAAGGTATAAACTTACTGGGTATATTTTAATTTAATTTTGGGTTGAACAAAGAAAACAAAATGGCTGTGACTTAAATTGACCTATTTTCTTTTTATAACTAATCTCATATCTAACTATTTGTTAATTTAAATTCTTGCCAATTAAATTGAATTAATTTGATATGTTAAAGCAAACTTGTCAATGTTTTTATAGTTTAATTGTCCTCATAAAATAAAATGAAAATTGGAAGAAACTAAGACTTCGTAAATAATTTGTCATGAGTTGAATGGTTATGTTTTAAAGGCAGTTTTTACTATTTTGGTTGTATTCTGCAACTACTTTTTAATGTCCAAGTTTTGCTGTCACCTGTTCCGATTTGACATTCAATGCATCAGTAATGTTTGTAATTATCGTCTTACAATGTCGTCTCAAAATTTCATAAATGCAGAAATCATTTAATATATTAATTAAACTCAAAATATAGTTGCTGTTCCGGAAAACGTCCATAAATCTCCTAATTGGGTTAATGCCAATATTTCAGTCCCTTAAGTTTCGCTTGTTGGGCTGGCTTAGCAGGTCTTGGGACACTTGAATGAACATTTTCCCCTTGGCTTCACTGGTAAAAAATTCCATGGAAAAAGAATATGAAACTTTGTGAAGTTGAAAAAAGATTTTGAACAAAAAAGGGGAAGTGGCACTGCAATTTCTGCCGTGACCTGCTTGAATAAATCCTTTCCACAAAATAAAAAAATTGAATTAAAGTTTATACATTTAAAATATAATTTGTTGTTGTCATTGACGAAAAAGAACCCTTAATATGTATTTATTGTAAATGTTAAACCTCATTCAATGATACAGAGGGTTCTCTGTATCTCTACATATTCTCTTCCCACGTAAAGTGCGACAGTTCTCTAATAAAAGCTTTTGGAGAGGCATGCTTATTGAATCAAAAAATAAACTGAAATGTTTTCATTTTTTGCGAAAACCACATTTCAGACTTAAGATTGATTAATTTGCTTCTACAACTGATTTGGATCAAGTGTAAGACTAAGATCGATTGAAGAGTAAGTTAAGGTTGATATCAAGCTTAACTTGTTTTATGAAACAGAGATAAGATTAATTGTAAATTTGAGGAGTTTAAGATTGATTGTTTGTAGATAAGATTGATTATTTGGAGATAAGATTAATTGTAAAGCTTTATGAAACACCCCCCAGATGTTGTAGAGACAGTTTGACAACAACAAATTAATAAATATTAATTTGTAACCTTTTTGTGTTTATTAGTATGTGTTTTCACTGTAAAACCGCAGTATTTTTTTGTGCACAAGTCTATGTAGAAAGTGTTTTCTAACTGGAGATTCCGAGCCCATGAGTCACCCTGCCTATAGGGTCATATACTATGTCAATCGGGCCTGTCTGAGGATAGAACTTAAAGGGTTTCAACTATTTTTGCTAAAAGCTTAATGAGTAATTAGCTAAAATGTGTTTTCGGTCTACTGGCTGCAGACCGGTAGGCCATCAGACGGCCCTGCGTGACATCATCAAAATCAAATCACACGGTGAGGCCATCTGTCAGTAGGCTACAGTCCGTTTGTATTTTGCGTGTAATTAATTTTTGTGGAGAACCCAATCAATTTCAAATGGCCCAAACCATAAGATATGGACCCTAACAATTCATCCAAATAAACAACTGCTTAAAACAATTGTACAAGTTCACAGAGAAACCCATCTGGAAACCATATGGTTCATTTCACCCAGTAGTGGCTATAGCTAAGCAACTGCTGTGCAATTCCTATGGGAATTCCGGGAGAGCTGGTCATTGATGGGATTTTGTGTGTGTGAAAAAGACCCCGGATGGTTACAAGACATTACCATGCTATTTGGCTAGGTGTAGACGGGGAATGCTGAATTTTTTAGATTAACAAAAATAAAAATGGCGGAGTACTGACTATTTAATTAAAAACCGAACAGTGGACTGCAGTCCGATGGCATCATTGAGTGTTAAGCTTTAAATTTCTGTGTTATGATTGGTCTGCTCCGAAGTGATGTAGTTTGTCAGCTACACCGGCAGCAGTTAACTGTACTTTCGATCGTTTGCTGCTGCGTACGCGTGTGCATAATGGTTGTATGTAATGTTGGTTTCTTCACAATGTAATGTGTGTACACGACGTCCGTCTGTGTAAATTGGGATGCGAGGTCAAAGGCACATCTAGCAAGCGGGCAAGGCTAGACTTGACCCAAGTCGAACTTTCGTCGAGTCCTTCGTCGTCTGATTAATCCACTGCATGCACTTTAACTCAGAATCACAGCTTTATTTCACCGCTTTGTTGTGCGCCCTCACTCGCCAGGAAAGTGCCAATCAACTGGATTCGAAAGTCCGACTTGATGAATCTGCCAGGAGGCACCCCCCTGCGTGATATGTAGTTATTCATTATGCATATGCAACAGTTTAAATAAGCAACACACGCGTCCGCTGCTGACCAATGAAATCAGTTCAATTTATGAGGGCTCCCTCAGGTATGTGTTAACAATAACACCACGGCGTTACATGCAGGTAAATATGTCTGTGATGTGAAGAATCGATTTTGAAAGAATATATGAATATAAGCCATCAGACTCTTTTAGATAGGTTTCCCTTAATAGTTGACGAATTTCCGTTTTATGTTTAGGCCTATATATTTTTTAAGAGGGGTTCCTGTGCAGGTGGAACAAAGGATTGTTCTTACTGCACAATGAACCGTTAAACCACAAACATTACGTGATTTTAAACTTTGAATACGTTGCCAATTATGGTAAGAAAAATTATGAAAAAATATTCTTCAACAAGCTAAACTCTTGATAAATACATTCTTAAGTTTTGAAGAATTTCCGTTTATATTTTGATTTTTTTAAAGACATGTGAGGGTGTGACAACGACGTTGCCCCGGTCTGCATGCTTCTCCAATCCCCTCGGACTCCCGACCCTTCCGGTCCCGCTGCCAGTTCGTGGGGGCTGCGAGCTCCGCAGAGCTGGAGCTTCGCAGAGCTGGAGCTCCGCAGAGCTGGAGCTCCACAGAGCCCCACGAGATTCACACGGCGTCAATGCAAAACCGATCCGTTGAGCCCCAAACGGTCGTCATATCTTATGATTTTAACAACTGAACAATACCCCACTTAAATATTGATATACTGGCGGAAAGACAGAATCTAAAGACCTTGATCATGGTACACGATGAGCCCTTACGTTTGAGAACCAAAGCATCCACCATCCATTCATGACCAATCTAAAAAACCATTAAATGCACGTCGTACCTTCACCAATAGTCGCCATTTTTCAAAACAAAGTTGTATGGCAGAGTTTCCAAGGAAGTCTTGAATATTCATCAATTTTTCAGGTCAAAGTGTACGAACAGTAATGCATTCTGAATGCTGCAATCTCATTGGCTGCTACCCAAATCGGTAGATGAGCTCCATTGGCCGTGTACAAACTTCTGGCGGATTCACCAAGTCGGGTGTCGCGATCCAAAATTCACTGGATTGGCAAATAAATGACACTAGAGGGCGCGCGTTACAACGCTCATAGATTACTGACTCGATTAGCACGAGACCCGACTTGAACCAAGTCTAGGGCAAGGCCGGTATCTGGCGTTATTCACGAGCCTCGAAGTGTGACGCCAGATGTTCAATAGACTGAACATCTGACGTCACACTTCGAGACTCGTGAATAACGCCAGATACCTGCCTTGAGCGCCTTGCAGGATCCTGCCAGATGTACCTTTGCCGTCTCAGCAAGAATACACTATATTCAGCTGAAACTTTTTACATATGACTTGTATTTTATCTTTCTTAATAATTTTGCCTATAAATGAGCATTAGGTTGACAAAAAATAAACGATGATATAGCTTACATTTCTTCTTGTTTGGTTTCTATTTCCATTTTGTAATTGATTGTATTTGCTGTGAAAATTGTTTTTATCTTTTGATTTATTTACTTATTTTACTCTGAGCATATTCTTCAAATTTTAATATGTTTTTACGCAACACGGCCCCCTTGAAACAAGTTTGGTTGAATGGGCTACCGTGTGCAAACAAGTTTAAATAAATAAATAAATAAACATATTTTCTAACCGTTTCCCACCCAGCAAAATCCCCAGGACCTTTTTTTACCCCTAAGACCTCGCTCCGTAAACAGAGTGTTCGATCAAAACAACTATTGTTTGTGTGTTTGGTTGTTACTAAAGCCTTTAGACTCTCTGCTGGGGTCGAATGTGGGCGATAAGATTTGTTTTGTTTTGTACAAAGCAACCTTTGTAAGGTTATAGCAATGAACTTTGAACTTGGAAATGATGTGTAAGCACCTGATCCAAACTCCATACGTGTGCTAGTGTTATCACCCTTCTATTTGTGTCGGAACACAAAACGGAATATACGCTGCACAAAAGTAAACATATTGGTTGCGTGCTGGGAAAAGTTTATGAATTTTGTTTCTTCATATCTCTCTCTTTTCCAATTGTCATTTGATGAAGTAGTTTGTGGTTGCCAAAATCCTGCCATGAACCAGATGCATTGATTGATCTGTAGGTTTAACATTTTCATTTAACCGAATCAGTGAGGCATTTCGGCTTTAGCACGCTATGTTTACCGTTCTAACAATGCCCCATAGTCGTGTGGATAAATTTGGCTGGTTCATAAAAACAGAGTACATGGTGAATACGAAAATAAGGGAAACATGGTAGACTCATATTATCAAGCTCATAGCATTAACAATCCTTCTTGAAAAAAAAACCCAGTTTTTTCCGTGTGAAATACTGTGCACTCTAAAAACTCCCGGGTCAGTTGACACGGATTCCGGGTCCCACAATGGGGCCTGACCCGGTCAGGCTGACCCGGGCAGTGGTTAGAAAATGGGTCTTTAACTTGGATTCTGCGTCAGTTTGGCCCACTTATGGGTAATTTCCACACATATTCACTGTCATTGTGACCCAGAAATGGGTCCGGTGTCGCATGCAATTATGTCCTCTATGCAATACTATCCGGCGGACATTATTGCATATGCAATATGTCCGCCGGACGGTTTTGCATATGCAATCGTGTCCGCCCGGACGCTGCTGCATAATGCAATTGTGTCCGCCCGGACACATTTGCATATGCAACCCCGTGCAAAACCGCGCTTGCAGTAAATTAAACGCCCTGATAATTGTCAACCTCGGGCCCCTGATGGACAATGTACAATAATAATATCTCTCATGATAGCGCGGGGTCGACTCAATTATTGAGTCTTGGATACAAGGTTTCGTTCATCGACTAAAAATGTAGTCAGGATGCCCTGCGACACAGAGAAAAATGCACGCGAAATGCCGTTACGAAATAGCTGACTTCTGGGTACCAGTCGCTGCACACTATTAATACAAAAAGATCGATCTACTAGCGCATTGAAACGGTGGTTTGTGTTCGTCGTAAGTATTTTTCGACATTTTTTGTCCGGGCGCACAGACATACGTCTGACTGTCCGACTGGGTCTGTCTGTCTGTCTGTCTAGCCTAGCCTATTTCACTCCACGTAGGAGGAAAGCCTCTTCACTAATTCTCCATTTCACTCTATCCTGAGCTGTCTGTTGCCAAGCAATGCCCCTATATGTACTTAGTTCATCTCTCCATCTTCTGTTTTGTCTCCCTCTTTTTCTTGTTCGGTTTCTTTGAGTCCAGTTGGTTGTTTTGCATGCCCACCTGTTGTCATACCATCTTTTTAGGTGACCTGCCCATCTCCACTTCTTCGATTAAATGGTCTTAATAAATATCCTTATATATTTGGTTTGCGGTAATACCATGTGTATATCTACTTGCCAGGTAGATTTTGTTCTTTGAGAACTTGTCTTGCTTGTTAGTATACTGCCGTAGAGTAGAATATTCGGAATTCGGAAGACTTCTCGGTTCTGAAAAGAACTGGCCTGCTTATTAACTACTACCTTGGCGGGAGGTAGGAAATCGGGCGGGACTACTACTTTCGCTATGTGGATCGGGGGGACTTCTCGTTAATAACTATACACTGCCGCGGAGTGATTTCTTAGGTCTCAACGTTTCGACTAGCTTGCTCTAGTCATCGTGAGGAGCCTGCACTCTTGGTTTGTTTCTTAGGTCCTCATTTGTCACCCTGTCCTTCTTTGTTACTCCTATCATTATTCTTTCCATAGCCCTCTCTGTCACCCTTAGTTTTTTCTCAAGTGGCGCATTTTTACATTCTAGCACGTAAACATGTTTTAACCCATTACGCACCTGCTTTCAACCATAACGAGTAGCCTACTGTAGGCGGCTATGGACAAAAGAACCATTTTATGGATAGGCCTCGACCACTTGCACTTTTCTGTAGCTTCTGGAAATATTGCTGTAGTGTACAACACCAAGTTCAACAACGCTGAAGGAAACTTGGTAAGTTTAGTCATAATATACACAGCTTTCACTTGCATGTGGTTTATAAAATACACTTCAGGATTTCCTTTCATAAACGGGGGTATTAAAATATCCTGACCGGTTACCTAAAACTCTGGATCATGGAAAATGTCACAATCGTTCCAAACTATCGGTTTTGCGTTTTCACGAACAGCCACATTTAGATTTGCCAATTGTTGCATTGAAGTACATAGCGCTGGTACGGTGCCAACAAAGGCTACTCTGCGTTTTCAGTTTTCACGAATGGACAATTTGTATGACCTATATAAATTTTAGTTTTCACGAACAGACACTCGTCGTTTACGCATTGGTTTGTACAGGACGCGCTCACGACGCCGCTCACGACGCGCTGCACACAGATCTCGTTTTGAAGTTTTTACGAAGGGAAACTTGTGTTTAACAGTTAATTACTCAATTATTACACTAACTATAATTAAAATAGCAAAAGATTTGCATGATTTAAGATCTCCACTTTTATACTTGGGAAAAAGTCAGCGTTTCGATAACAAAACAGTGTCCGAAACAGTGATTTCAAAAATAGCTTAACTTCAAACGTGGATTTCTCCAAACATGAAAGTTTTGTGGAATTGCCTAAATTGCCTCTTCGTGAAAACAGTGACGACTTGTTTTGCTAATAAAGAGTGTATCCATGGATGTATGGAGATTCTTTGTTAAAGGGATTTGATTTGCCCGAAATTGTACACACAGATAAAAGTATAAGTACCAATTTCCAATATCTGGTAAAAGGGTCGTTTCGTATGAAGTTTATGTTCCTGTAAACACCTTCCTTATTTTCAAATGAATACATGTTTATAAGTTTAAATTGGTGTTGAATTTCTATGTTTTTTTTAAGACCTACTTGAACGAAAACGGCAACAAGTGATCTTTGCTGAAATTCTTTTAAAATTGTTTTCAATTAATATGGAAGTGAGTTCACATGGGAATAAACAGATTTTAATTGTGTAAAAAACAATCAATTTGAATACCCTTCTCCGGTGCTTTTCAGAAATATTCGCGAAAAGCCTTGTTACGTCACCACTTATGTTACGTCATATTGTCATTTAGATGCACGCCGTCAACGTCAGAACTGTTTCTAGTTTTTTAAAACCTTGAGGTTGGGGCCTAATTTTTTGATCGATAATTACGAAAAATTCAGAAGTGTACAAATATCAAAATTACATTTAAATGATAAACAAGCACATTAACAACAAGTTTAAACAGCATTCCCGTTTATTTTGTTTTCTCTCAAGTAGATGTTTAAAGCACGAATCTGCTAAAGGGTAGTTATGTTGAAAAATGTTGAACAATGTTGAAAAAAATGTTGAACAATTTTGAAAAATGGGGGGCGCTGAGCGTGCTGCCCACACTCGGCCGTCGCGTCGGGGCAGAGAGTGGGGACCGCCTCCCCGGGCGGTACGCCCCGACGAGTAGCAGGGGCCGCCGCGGTTTGCGTCGAGCACCAGTCGAATAACATCTCGGTATATATTTAATTAATTAAAAGGATTACTCTGGTAATCTTGTATATATACTATGTTGTTATTATTGTTATTATTATTTTATGTTATTATTTAATTTTGTTAATTGACCATTCCCATCCTTTATAAAACAACACACTGCAAGAACAGGGGTGTTAAAATCGACACGGACGTTGCCACATGTAAATGCCGAAGAGAGAATAAAAAACGAACAATGAACTTGTTATTGTTTTTGCAGAAATTTGTGTTATTTTAACACCCTATGGTGTAAATTTTGATTCGTTTTGGTATCTATATTTGTGACAACCATTAACTTTAACACCCCAGTTGTTGCTGTGTATAACCAACCTGTGAATTAAAAAAATATAAAAAAAGGATACAAACAGACAGAAACAGTTTGTGTTTTGGTCAGTGGTCTTAAAGCCTTTCAAAAATAAAATATATTTTCGTCTTTGATAGTTTTGTCAGCCGGTACTGTTTCTTTCAATGATTATTAGCCCTGGTATAGTACATTTCTTTTCCTATTTTATTTTTCAAAATAAAGACTGCAATTGGAGAAACACATTCTACCATCATGAAGGGAACCTCCTGTCTCGTCGGCATCGTGGCTGTTCTTATACTACAATGTCAAGGTGAGTCTTTTTGTTTCAACTTGACCCCAACCCTTATAGTTATACTCAAATCCATGTCGCAAAAACCAAGCCCGTAAAATTGTGTGTCCCTGTGTTTTCATTCAGCTATTGAGAGTGTCAACAAATTAAACCCGAAAACTTGAATACTAAAATAATCATTTGAACAGTAGATCCATCTCTTGGATTACTCAGACTGTATTCACTAAAGCGCATCGTAATGTGGGTTGATATAGGGGAAATATTTGGGGGATTGTGCCGTCGATGGTTAGCCTTCAAAAACGGAATTTGGCACACAATCAAAGTATGCCGAGAAAGATATTTGGCTATGGGCCATCGCAGGTTTGTCTTTAAAAAAAGGAGTAAATAACAAGCAATTTTCAAAATTTTCAAAATGGCTGACATTGCTTGTTGATTTTTATACCAATATTTTGATCAATAGACAAATCTGCGATGGCCCTACAGCAACCAAAATAAACTTTCTCCTGACATAAATTCCATCATCGAAGGCACAATCCCATCACCTACCTGCCTTACTATAAATTATACAAAAACAGAGTTTTCAAACAATTTAGCCTGTTCAAGGACATCTTTCTTAAAGGGACACGTTGCCTTAGATTGGGTGCTTTAGTCTATAAGAAGCGTTTGTTATGAAATAAATATGGTTGGAAAGACGTTTTAAAAATAGAATATAATCATCCACACAAATATGCCTCGAAAATGTGTGGGTTTTCCTTTACTTCGTATCGTACACGTTTGGTGACTCAAAACAATCATTACAAAAAAAAACTTACTTGGTAACAAGCAACGGAGAGCTGTTGGTAGTATCAATCATTGTAGGAAACGA
Organism: Plazaster borealis; assembly: GCA_021014325.1. Lineage (NCBI taxonomy): Eukaryota > Metazoa > Echinodermata > Asteroidea > Forcipulatida > Labidiasteridae > Plazaster > Plazaster borealis. Next base: position 4,707,565 of record CM037458.1, read on the forward strand.
CTCCCTCTGAAGTAACGTAGTTTTTGCGAAAGAGGTAATTTCTCACTAAAATAATAAAAACTTCTTGCAAGAGGTTTTTATTCCTATCTAAAAGCACACAAATTTGTACAACAAGGGTGTTTTTTCTTTCATCATTTTCTTGCAACTTCGATGACCGATTGGGCCCAAATTTTCACAGGCTTGTTATTTTATGCATATGTTGGGATACACCAAGTGAGAACACTGGTCTTTGACCATTTCCAAACGTGTTCAGTGCCTTTAACACAGTCCGCCATTTTGTGGAGTCAAACAAATTGGTTCTACAAAACATTTCGAAGAATATCTGTGTGGATCATTATATTCTACCTATAATATCTGTCCAACCAATTTTAATTTCACAACAAACGCTTTGTTTAGTACAAATCGCCTATTTCAAGGCAACTTGTCACTTTAACTCTGTACTGTGTGCCGTCTACCGAAAATCACACAAACTGTGGTATGTCCTCCAGTAACAATAACTTTTAAGTGGCGGTGTGGGGTGGGTGAGGGGTTGCTAGAAACCACAGAGACATCAAGGGAACCGCCTGACAGCATCAACAGATGGCTGGAAAGGTTCCACTTTATCAGAGGGTTAGAGACAGGGTTGGAGTGTGTGTGGGCTGTGTTGACCCTAGTCTTGGCCCAAGACGTCAGTGATCGATAGCGGAGTGCGCTCGTTGCAAATCGGTATAGCGCGCCCTCTTACGGCAGCTCCACACAAGTTGGTTAAATTTTCCCGTATGAGGGCGCCTTATACCGATTTACAACGAGCGCAGTACACTATCCGCTATCGATCACTGACGTCTTTGGCCAAGACTATGTTGACCCTGATGTTAAGACATGTACTAGATTTTGTACGCTGGGTATGGTTGTGGGGTTTTTTCCCTGGCCATAAACAACCCTCAAACCCAAATTTAAAGCCGACTGGGTTCTACTGCAGGAGTCCGTTGTCGTTCCCCTAGTCTTGGTTCAAGACGCCCCTGTTGTTTATTATTTTCAAAGCTCTCCAACAGAGGGCGCTATCAACCACGAACCGCTATCACCCTAGCGTTCTATGGTGAGAGCGCGCTGGAGTGCGCTGGAGCGCGCTGGATGGATCATGGGACGATATTAATAACAGGAGAGTCTTGAACCAAGACTATCGTTCCCCCGGCGTTCATTCCGATTTCCACGAATAATACTCTAGTTATGCACACGTCATGATACTGGCGTCAATATTCACGACTTAGGGCAAGTCTTGAAGTTCGTCGTAAATATTTGTCATAATTAGGTGTTAATTAGTGATCCGAACTAGCCACCTCCAAAATTAAGTGTGCCCAGTGGTGTGGTCTCTCAGATTTTTATTAAATAAAATTTCATATTTTGTGTAACATGAAGGGTACATTTACTTTGGCGTGAATGCTATAGTCATTTTATGTGTACATATTACACCTTAACCGCTAAATATCATGATAGAAAATGGCTTATGTTATTGCGGCTAATTAGGTATTAATTAGTAAGCTAAATTAGCCATCTCCATGATTGAGTGTGCACAGTGGTGTGGTCTGTCAGATTATGGAACCAAATTTCATCTTTTATGCAACATAAAGGGTACTTTGGCGTTACTGCAAGTTTGTCAATAGTTGTGTATTATGTACTTATTTGTAGCGACTAATTACTCATCACCGAGTGTTCAACTCATCGTCACATTTTCTTAGGCTAAAGGTTGTGCAGGCTTTGTGTTTTTCGAACGCCTACCTTTATGTTTAGGCACTAAACACGTCGTGTTGAAACCATGCATTTCATTAACGCTCTATGTGTCACAGTGGTAGTGCTTATAGGATTTTAAGTGTTTACTTTATAAACACCATCAACAAAATGTGTACAACCTTCAGTATCTTAAACATCAAGTGTTCCTCATAAACGCGTCACATTTTCAAACAGGTTTTGATGTTTAGCTATAGTAGTAAACGCGTCTTGTGTTTGTATGAATTATGTGATTGTAAACGCGTTATGTTTTCTAGCAATTTTACAGAGCAGGGAATACTCTGGCAAAGAGATTGGGCAGTTAACCGGTCGTGCCCATGGAGTTAGTGGAACTGTGTATGCGGCAGACGACTCGACCATTGTTATTACTGGGTTCAGCTTCGATGGTGCAGCTCCGGGTAAGCGGTGGTGTTTTGTTGGTGTTATTGGTGTTATTGACTTTGTTGTTGCTGCTGTTATTATTGCTGTTTACGCTTCTGCTGCCGCGGCTGTGTTGTTGTTGTTGTTGTTGCTGTTGTTGTTGTTGTTGTTGTTGTTGCTGCTGTTGATGTTGCTGTTGCTGTTGCTGTTGCTGTTGCTGTTGCTGTTGCTGTGATGTTGCTGTTGCTGTTGCTGCTGCTGCTGCTGCTGTTGTTGCTGTTGTTGTTGTTGTTGGTGCTGGTGTTGGTGTTGTTGCTGTTGCTGTTGATGTTACTGTTGCTGCTACTGCTGCTGCTTCTGCTTTTTTTTGGGGGGGTCAGTTTACCTCTCTTGCTCATAAAATGTGTGTTTTAATTCCATTACTGTACAACAAATAACACGAAGCTTCATGAAATTGAAGTGAAAGTTACTGCATTGGCCATGTTAAGAAAAAAACTCGCATGCTCCAATCTCGCAGCGAAAAAAATATATCTGGTAATTTGTTTTCATCATACTACATTACTTTTCACAGCTTTGTAATGTCATGAAAAGTCTTTGACACGATAATGTCAACTGTGTGTTTACTGTTTGGTGAAGGGGTAGAGGTGACAACGGCCTTTGTGGGTAATGTGCATGATCTAACATAGCGTGGCTGAGAATTATTTCACTGTTTTTTCCCCTCTATGGTGTGCCTTGTGCCCTCAATATTTTGTATTTTGTACATGTAAACATTTTCCAGAGACCTTCCTCTGGGCGGGAACCAGTGATAGCCCATCAAGTGACGGCAAAACCCTGTTCCACAGTCCAAGGTAATTTAACCCACAAGGGAGATAGCAGGCTGATTGCAGTGTTCTTGAAAGTCGGTTGTTTGTTATGATGTTTTTTTAACTGCTCTATGACTGCACCAATAATCTTAAAGGGACACGTTGCCTTGGATCGGACGAGTTGGTCTAAAAAAAGCGTTTGTATAACCATTTGTTATAAAATAAAAGTAGAATACAATGATCCACACAAATATGCCTCGAAATTGCGTGGTTTTCCTTTTACTTTGCGAACTAACACGGTCGGACATTTGGTGGATTCAAAAAGTTGACCCGACAAAATGGCCGACTGTGTTTGTAATAAGAAAACCACGCAATTTCGAGACATTGTTGTGTGGATCATTGTATTCTACTTTTAAAACATCTTTCTAACCATATACATTTTATAACAAACGGTTACAAATGCTTTTTATATATCAACTCGCCCGATCCAAGGCAACGTATCCCTTTAATCATCCAAAGGCTAAAATCCACTCGAAGATGTAGCCAAGCCTTGGTTCTTTGTGTGGTTCGAATTTCACGTGACCATGGCTAATGTTACTATTTCACAGCACGCCAGCAGTGGGTGTGTTGCAGCACACATACAGAAAACATAAGTTTGACACACAGTGTGCGCTGTACACACATACCGGGATTAAGAAAACAAGGCTATAGCCAAGGTGCAGTAATTTATATACATGTAAACGAGTTCAAATTATAAGTGTGTAGCTATACGAACTATTGCCGAGCATGATTAACCGTTTATTGGTTCGGGATCAAAACTTTGAAATAATATTTCATACATAACCAAAACTTGATGTGTTGAATTTGTTGTAGTTTTGACATTAAGGTATAAAGTCTGAAAAAGAAATTCGATCCGCATTCAAAGAGACAGTGCAGTATTAGAAACCGAACTTATTTCAAATGTCGTGCCTCATTCCTTCAGCCAATTGTTTTGTCCGTCTTCGATCGATTGTTGTTCACTCACCCAGTTTTGTTTACCTTTGACACCTTTGATTTAAATTTTGTTATCTCATCTGCATGCCAAGCATCAAAACAAGACATTATTTGCAATGAATTTGATAATGTGTTAACAGTATAGGCGTCGTTGGATGCAACACAAGCTTAAGGATGTGTAGCTCTAGAATGTCCTGTCAGTCAGAACTCAGTTTGTTTGCCGAGCTGAATTTACCGTATTTTTGACCGCTTGGTGCGCTTTTAACGGCGAATTTCCTTGCATTGCAATAAGTACACTTGTATCTTATTTTGACTGCCTATAATGTTGTTTTCTTGTATCAATGGCCACGTAAATAACAAACATAAAAGCAAAAATTGAAAAAGGGGTTGTTGTACTTGTTTTGCATCACGTAAATTTGGTGCATACACGCACTCACGCGGTCAAATATACTGCAAATTCAGGTGAGCTTGAGTGACCCATGGAATAAGAGGGAGTTATTCTTTAGTTAATAAGGCCTAAGAAATTCTTACTGATATCCCGGTGTTTTGATTATGGTTCGTCGACATAACTGAATGGGAGATCAGAGAATTTGAAGATGGTGATTTTCCACTTGGAATTGTTTGTACTTTGTTGTCCTTCTAAACATTTCTCTTTGACACTTGTTTATTCTTTAATCATTCTTTTAAGCTTTTCAGTTGATACCTTTTAGTAAGTATTAAAGTTGACTAGGTAAATTTGTTTTCAGTTTATTATTCCTCTTTCGGATCATGCTCTCATTGATGTGTGAAGATCCACATGGTTTTTTTTATTTCGTTTGATGTATGTCTTACATTGGATTATTTCCTCGAATTATTATTAATTATTTGAAATTTTAGTTTTACTCAGATCTAATTTACTTTTAATTGCTTTTTGCGTTCAGGTTGGGACATTTTTATAATTAGATTTGGCGCTATATAGATATATTGATTTTATTCTTTGTTTGTTATTTGGAAGCAAGATATATCAGGACTCCTCATCTTTAAACCGGTAAATTTGTCATTGATGGAGAGATATCTTAATTTCCAAATATAGCACTACCTGTTGAAGTTTTCCCTTCTGTAAGTCCTTATTATCTTTGATTATTTTTTTTTCTTTCAACTTGTCTCTGTTCAGGCCATATGGAATATTGTAAAATGTTTACAAATCCTTTTGTTATTAATAGCAAAGAAAAACTTGGTGTGTACAACAACGCTGAGATTTCTGCCTCAATGCCGCTTAATACTAAAATAACGGACTTCAAATGGATCTCTGTGTGGTGCCGGTCTGCCGAAGTGAGTCAAAAATAGTCTTTTAAATTTTAGACTTAATAAAATGTGGGGTCAAATTTATGGGTAGTGACCCCGAAAAAAGTGTAATATTTAGGTTGTTGTTGTTGTTGTTGCTGTTTTTGTTGCTGTTGTTTTTGTTGTTGTTGTTGTTGTTTTTGTTGTTGTTTCAATAAAAGGAAGATGCTTGAAGTTGGGCGAGGCCATTGCTATTTTGAAAAGAGATTGGCCTCTGTGGTTTAACATGCCTGACAGTCGATAATGTCATAGTTTATATATTTTTTAACACAGGCAAACTTTGGTGAAGTGTACATTCCCGTTGACTTTGTGGCTCCGGCCCCCTATTCTCTTGGCCCCCTGCCAACGATAGCACGTGAAGTTTCAGCAAGCAGCGTCTGGATCCTAGATTCCAGAACTCTCCTCTTTGTGAATTTTACTTATGACGGCGAAGGACCAGGTACCCCAAAATTTGTTTCCTCTACTTTTAATAACCTTAACTGAACTTTTCCTTCAGCACTTCTGTTTCAGTTTTGATTTGTACCCTGGCATTGACATACAAATTTGTTCAATTCTTGATAGATAGCAGTTCTCTAAGGAAAGTATTAATAACTGATTTGTGCACCAGGTGCAGTTGATCTGCAGCCTGGAGCCGGTGCCACAGATGAGTTTTTCCCTCTAGTGATTCTGCTCCCATACGACGAAATGTGTAGAAATTTCGTCTGATAGCGCCCTCTTCTGACTCAACCTCCTTCACCTCAAGTGTTGTTTGAAGCTTTGCATGGTGTGGAGAAATAAGAAGAAACTATAAATGTGGGTACAACCATGTGTAAAATCTCTTTGTGTTGGCTCTGAACAGAGCCGGTGTGGTCTCGACGTTTCAAACAGTGTACTCTGCATGCTTGTCTTCAGGAGAATGCTGGACTGCTGATGGTGATGCAGCTATAGCGCTAGTCTTGGTGCAAGACGTTGTTGTTCATTATCACGCAACTATCGCGATCACGCAACTATCGCGCATTTTTTTTTACTATCGAACAATAGCGGGCGCTGTTGGGAAACTTTCAGATAACCACCACACATCGAGTCAGAGTTGTTCTTGACAGATTCGCGGCTTCCAGAATACGCCCTCTATCGGTGGAATAGTCGCGACGTGTATAGTGTGTTGTTAATGGATGTTTTTACTAACTCAACAAGAACGTCTTGCACCAAGACTACTATAGCGCTAGATGGATGCACATTTGGGCGGGAAGGATCCAACATGGTGTTCTTGATCGGTGAAGCGTGGGAGTTGGCTGCTGGCTAAATGTGTGTGCGCTGGAGTGTGTCATTGTTGTGGTGAGCTGCTGCTGGAAGGGTTGGCTTGAGTAGTTGTGGAACTGTGTTGTGCCTTGATCTCGATTGACTCCCTGACTCTGCGTTGGTGGCAGAACTGGACAGGTGCTATGAGCTTGGCTTGCTTCCAGTTGATGAGATAATCTAGTTCTTGTGAGTGTTTGATGATGGCGGATTAGTCCAGGTGTCCCAGTCTGCCGTGTGCTTGATGTTCCTTGATTCTTGTAGACATGTTGCGGCCGGTGTCCCCGATGTATACTCTACAGGCAATGCGGTAAACACCGGCCTTGGCTTGAGTGTCTAGCTTGTCCTTGTGTGTGTGAAGTGATGCTTGAATCTTTTTTGGAGCTGTGTGGAAGGTCTTGACTTTTGAGCTTGGCTGAAGATATGTTTGAGTTTGTGTGATGAGTTGCCGATGTACGGGGACAAACACACCGGGGGACAAACTCTCCTATGATACCGGTGTCATACTCCCAACGGTAAAATCAACATGGGATGAAGGAAGTTGAGTCAAAAGAGGGCGCTATCAGCCAAAATTGATCTACACATTTCGCCGTATGGGGGACAGTCTCCGGGGTAACGGAATCTCCGGTCAGTCACATCTTTTGATACAATACCAATAGAGGGTGCATATACTGCTGGTGAGGTATTGTGAAGCATGTGCACTTTGCAGTCAACGAAGAACCAGAAACACCGAGACCAGTGGTCTATTTATGGGGGAACGGGTGCGGGGCATAGGCCCCCACCACAACTGATGTCCCATGACGTTTGTTTCAATAGTTACGCCACTGGTCCAGAAGTTTCTGGTTCGTCGTTTGCTGCAAAGTGCCATAGACCATTGATTGTTCAATCTACCATGCTCAAGTGATTTTTGAGATCACTTATGGGAGATGTGGGTGAGTTCATTGTCATCATGAATGACTCATCAACAAAGTCATTTTGTTGCGGCCCAAAACTGTCACGCGAAGCCGGATATAGAACACAATGCTACAGCACTGTTTGAACTCTTGTTTTTGGGGTAGGGTGTTAAGATGAGGGTTTTGTTTGCGCAGAGTCGGTCTCCCAGAAGTTCCATGTCCAGTTTCTATTGTCATTGAACCAATCCCACTTTCCGTATTATATTTGCCAGTTCGTTGACCAAGGCTTACAGAATCGGTGGAACACACACACACAGAGAACGTTTTGTCATGTTTGTACAATACATGTACATGTACACTGTGTATCGATCGATGCTTCTGAACCACTGCAAAAAAAAACTGGGGTGTTAAAATTTACACCATTGATGTTGTCACATATAGATACCGAAGAAAGAATCAACATTTACACCACAGGGTGTTAAAATAACACTAATTTCTGCCATTGGTGTTATATATTAATTTAACACCATGCGATGTTAATTCTGATGCTTTCTTCGGTTTCTATATGTAGCAACACCCATGGTGGCAAATTTAACACCCCAGTTTTTGCAGTGTGTGGTGCCTCTGTCATCATTCAAAATCATGTATAAATGTGATAATGTTGAGTTCTCAGAAAATGTTCATAACTAGAAATTATAAGTAAAAATCCTCTAAATCTCTATAGCCTCATTGGCAAATATTTCCAGAAACATTATTCTGATAACAACATTCTTTACAACACAGATACATACTTTTGGGCCGGAAACACTTCTGAGCCGACTGGTGACGGTAACTGGCTCTACTGGTCGAGTCGGTAAGACATCTAAACATTTAACCCTGCGATGCCCCACCCCTGTCAGATTTACACGACTTCCATTGGTTACTGCAGCCAGTGGACCGTTGGGAAACGTGTATAACTCTATTGTAATGTTGATTGAATAGGCCTACTTTTTTTTTTACAAATATTAATTTTTAATTTGTTGTTTGTTAATTACTGTGTGTGTTTGTTCACTCGAAGTATTCTTTTGTTCCCTCGAATTATTATTTAGTTCCCAATTAAATAGTAAATTATTTGTTCTTTTCGAGGGAACGAAATATTTTTTCGGGGGAACGAAATAAAGGGACGAAGTTATTCCGAAAGAACGATTATAATATCTCGAATAACGAGGTAATAATTATTTCGAGGGCTTTATATTTTGAGAAATATGAAAATATAGACCCTTAAAAGCAAGAAACCACACATCACAAAAATTCATTTTAACTTTTGTTCACCCTCCAAACGCTCAACAGCCCTTTACTCGAAAGTGGGCTGTGCGACAAGTGACTCACTTTCGTAGAGCCCCTCTTGGTCAAATAATTATTCAAAATGTACTGTGATGACCTGGATTGAACTTAGATAAAGTTGTAATTTGGAGCTTTTGATATTTCCAATTTCTCCCAGTTCATTAGCTTTTGATTTTGCGGGTAACCCTCCCCACTAATCCCCTGTTAGGGGATTAGAGAAAGGGGAGTAGAGCCCAATCAGTAACAAGTTTAACAGAGATTTAAAGAGGCATTTCCTACGGAGCCTGTAAAGGGACAAACAAAATGTTCGATCCCTCGAAATAATATTTAGTTCCCCGAAATATTATTTTTGTTCACTCGAAATATTCTTTTGTTCCTTCGAATTATTATTTTGTTCCCAATTAAATAGTATATTAATTTTTTTGTTCTTTTCGAGGGAACGAAATATTTTTTCTGGGGAACGAAATAAAGGGGACGAAGCTATTCCGAAAGAACGATTATATGTCAAATAACGAGGTAATAATTATTTCGAGGGCACAAAAAAACCCACCCCCAAAACCAACACCTTGTTCTTTTACGGGCATACACAAATGGATCTGTGGGTAAGCTATGTAACCTAGGAATTGCACTTTATATGAATTATTCTGTGTCTCACGCTTCCAGGAGAGAAACGATTCTACCTGTTGGCAGAAATTTTTCAGGCGAGGACGTAACTGTCTACCTCCCTGCCACCTTCAATGTGTTTGACATTACATACGTCAGCGTCTGGTGTCACCAATTTACTCTGGATTTCGGTTCAATCACCTTTGACCCGGCCTCGTTCAACATTCCGGCGGCGAATGTCATAAGGAGCAAGCCACGCCATGGGAAACTGATCGGCAATCTTGTAAACACGACCGATGGTATTGCCGGGCGTGTGTTTGCGGTTAACCAGTCCACGTTCCTCATTGAAGACTTCAGCTACGATGGATCGAAACCTTGTATGTTCATAGAACTGGTTCAAGTCGGGTCTCAGGCTAATCTAATGTACGAGTTAATGCGCGCCCTCTAGTGTAAATTAATTGCCAATGCAGTGAGGTTTGGATCGCTAGTAGCCCGAACATCGAGGCTTCGAGGCTCGTGGATAACGCCAGATGCCTTGATCGAAAGACAGAATTCTAGAAAACGCACATTTGACCTCCAATCCATTCACATTCATCAATCTTGAAAAATGCATCCTTGTGGAGCATTCTTTTGTTCTTTCTTTTGTCCCTGCACAGCACCTAACAGTTTCCCATAGACTTTGTACACAAACTTCCTTGTGGAGTCTTTAGAATTTCCCTTTGGAGTCCTTTTATTTTCCCTTTTTTGTTTTGTCCTTTGTCTCCATAAGGCCTAGGAACCAAAGGTGAGTACGTAGTACACACACACACACGTGTACACGCATTACATCGTGTTTAAACAACATTACATAACAACATATACACGCGTGCAGCAACAGACTTCGCGGCTCTTGAATAACGCCAGATACCAGCCTTTCATACCAATCATAACACAGAAATAGACAGCTTACGTCACTGCAAGTTTATCCACTGAAATCATTGGGCCTGGTAGACCAGTGCCTGTCTTCATCCTTGCGGATAAAGACAAGGGGACCAGTCTAGACCGCTAGCAGAGTTGAATGGCACATTCCTGGCGAGTGAGGGCGCACAATTTCAAGTCTAGTAGGCCTATGTTCAAGTAGCAGTAATCAGAAATAAAGAAGAATTTTTTAATGATTGTTTAGAAGGGTAAACTCATTCCCTATCAGTAGTTCTCAATAGACTGTTCAAGCACTCAAACCTTTACGGGTATTCGACAAGTTGGGCCACCTGAAGTGCACGATGTTTGTGCCTTTAATTATTGAGGGGGTGACCCTAGCAATTACACAAATGCAGGAAGGTTCCACTAGTTACTGGCTCCCAAGTGAGCCCAACAGTTATATTTGTAGGGGGATGGGTTGTTGGGAAACCTCAGTTCCTAGCACAGGCTGTCAGCAAGACACCTGGAAGCCTGCTACAAAGAACATTTGATTCCACTTTATCAGAGGGTTAGATCTGGGTAGGTCTGTATGTTTGTACAATTTATGCACGAAGCATATGAGTGAAATTATTGTTCACCCCTCAAAAAAAAAACAAAAAAAACTGGGACCTGGTCCCCCCTCTTAGATACGTGGAATGGTCCAGTCTAGGATATCAAGGACTTTGACTCACCGGGGCATTGCACTGTGGATGGGAAAAACAGTGAAATACACAAAATGTGCCATGACTTTAATAGTGTGACCGGCCCTCACTTTATTATTTGGCAATGTAAGAGGAAACTCGATTCCCCCTCCCCCCAAAAAAAACAACAACAACAAAACCAAACGGTTCATGTTTAATCCGGTGCTGTGACGACATTATTTTACTACTGTTCCCAGGCGCCTAGTATTGTCCCAAAGTTGCACACCTGTTTGATCACAGTTTTATTGACTTACTGTTCAATTTTTTTGAAAAATAGCAAAAGTGTTTTTGTGTTTTTAGTTGCCGTTTTGTGGGTGAGTACAACGGACGTGCCAAGCGCTGATGGCGTTCCTCTTTACCTGAATGCTAGGTAAGGGTTCAAATTGTGATAACCGGCTTCAATTTCAAAAAGGCCGTGAGCAGACATTTCCCTGGGGCCGATTTCACAAAGCACTAGGATTCATCTTAAGATGAGTTGTCAATATAGCCATAGTGATTTGTATTGTAACATCACACTTTGCTTAGCAATAAAGAGTTGTTTGCAGTTGAGATCAAACTTAACTCTTTGTGAAATCGAGCCCGGCTTACGGAGTGGCCAATGGCAGAATTTATATTTCACAAACATTACTAAACGTTAGCAAAGGAAAGGTAGCCTGTAAGCAGATGCGTGACGCAACAATGTGAACGCGCACACGCGCTGTCAAGCTTCTCATAGGACAAACAATTTACTAACCAATTTACTAAACAATTACGAACTAAACAATTTTGTTTACTGGAAAAGGGTTACCAGCCAATATACCATCTTATGTGCACAGTTTGTGACTGGCCCCCTGCTTATTTTTGCTAAGCAAATTGTTTAAGCAATATTTTCTGCTAAAGCAGCTCTATGAAATTGGGGCCTGTTTCTTGGTGCGTAAAAACGTGCGCGTGACCTCGGCGTTATGCAAGGGGTCTATCATTGCCCATAAAGATGGCAGACTTTACATAGTGTTCAGGCCACATAGAAAAACAAATTATCGTCCCCGCCCGACCGTTCGAAAAAAAAAACCCGACCAATTTTTTTTTTTTTTTTTTACTCATAAAAAACGGCCCTTTTCAATGATCTGTTCAGTCAAATTTGGCTCCATTCTGCATCGGAGGTTTGAAAAGATGTTTAAAAGGTTTTCATTCATGTTAGCAAAGCAAAAACAATTCTTCAAATATTTACTTGGGCTACACTGCGTTTTTGTTTTTTGAAAATGTTTATAGAAAATTTCATCTAGGAGTTAACTGGGTTTTTCAAAACAATTAAAACATCAAAAACACACAAACCCTCTGTTTTATAGGGATTGTAATGATTTCTTTATTCTTTATTTCATATTTGGCCATGTCAACAAAAATAAATAAATAAATAAAACATACAAATACAAACCACCCTCCCCCCCCCCAAAAAAAGGGACGATCAAAAAAAGTTTTTATGTGGCCTAATGTCAAGTTTGAACAATATACTTTTTATATCAAGAATAACAAAAATGTATACTAAAGATTTTAAAGCAGTGAGAATACAAGATGACGCAAATACTTCCTTAATTTATGAAACCTTTAATACTTCTTTTTGTCTTTTGTTTGCCTATTTCAGTGAGCAGAAGCTGGAAGCGCACACACGCGATACTATAGTTGTGTCTGTGCCGAATAACACAAAAATTACCGATTACAAATGGCTGTCTGTCTGGTGCAAGTTGTGTTCTGTAAGTGTGCAGTCTTGTAAGCGAGTAAAATGGTCAATGTTTTGTAAAGAAAGTTCCAAGTAAACAAGTGTTTTATTCGAAAGAAAGTAGAGGACACGGCTGTTGGACAATTTGATTATTTTTAATTTGATTGAATTTTAATTTTTAATTTTTTATTTTATAAATTGCATTGTTGGTGTTCATGGATTGCTGATGTGTTTGTTGTTTATATCTCATTACTTTTTTATCCTGTTTTCTTATTATGTTAATAATCTTTTTGGGTGCAAATTTTATGTAATTTAAAATGAATGCATATCTTTCTTATTTTCACTGGTTTGGTTCTGTGAATTAAATAAATACAAATACAATGAATGTAAAATTACAAGAGGTCGCAATTCAAAGACAATTGACCTTGTGGTTGCACCCCACTAAATAGAAGTATTATACATCAACCCACTGATAAAGTACTCCACATTAATAGCCGTATTGATAGCTCTCAGTCTTGTAAAATAAAACCAAAAAATGCAGTGACATCTTAACTTCAATTTCCTGTTCAATTTTATGGGGGTACTCCAGGACTCGATTTCACAAAGCACTAAGATTCATCTTTAGTTGAGTTGTCAGTATCACCATAGTGACATCACACTTTGCCTAGCAGTTAAGAATGATTTGCAGTTAATATCAACCTTAACTCTTTGTAAAATCGGCCCAGGGTTCCTAAACCCCGAGCTTTACCAAAAAAAACACCACCAGGAGTGCTAATCAAAAAAACAAAAACAAAAAAGCGACCATCTTTCAACTCAAGCCTATTTGTAAATTCAGTCACAGGTGATTGATACAAATATGCAAATCGAAAAATGGCCGCAATTTTTCCCCAAAACCTTGTGGGACGTAAACAATAAAATTAGATATCAATATAACCCTACATAAAGCTTTATAGTGGTGTTTAATGTGAACCAGTTTATGGGAAGTAAACCAGTCGTTTTATCAAAATAACCTGAGCACATTATGCAACATTGCCAAAAAAAGGTAGAGTTTAAAGGCCTAAGCTTGTGAGCAAAACATTACCAATTTGTTCAGGCTCACCTAAACTACCCAAAATTGTGAAGCAATAACCCAAATATGCAACAATTTGACCCCATTTCAACAATCCCTAAAAGTATTGACCGTAAAATCTGTAATTTACAGAGTTTGTAAGGGCCTACGAATTTGATATGAGGCTCAGCGTGCCGATTCAGTTGCTATTTAGAAGATGCACTCCTACAATGGACCGAGACGTCTGATCAGGGCCCAATTTCATAAAGCCGTTAAGCAGAAAATTCTGCTAAGCAAATTTCTTTGCTAAGCAAGAAATGAGTGGGGTACCAGTCACATCAATGGTAACTGTTTGGTATTTCGGCTGGTAACCTATTTTTCCTAAGCAAAAGTTTTCTGTGCTGAGCAAGTTTTCGTGCTTACATGCTTTATGAAATTGAGCCCTGGGCCCAATTTCATAGAGCTGCTTAAGCAGAAAATATTGCTTAACAGATTTACGCTAGACACAGATTGTGTCACAGATCACAGTCACAGATTGTGTATGTGAGATGGGATTTAGGCTGGTAACCCTATTCTGCTAAGCAGAAATGTTTTGTGCTTAGCTACCTTTTGTGCTTAAGCAGCTCTATGAAATTGGACCCTGACCTGAAGACCTGGGCCCAATTTCATAAAGCTGTTAAGCAGAAAATATCGCTTAGCAAATTTGTTTGCTAAGCAAAAAATGAGTTGGGAACCAGTGGCAACAATGTAATCTCTATCAAATTTTGTCTGGTTACCTTTTTTCTTCTAAGCAAGTTTTTTTTCTTACAGGCTTTATGAAATTGGGCCCTGGGCGCAAACAAACAAAAGCCATGATGTTTTCTAGCTTGATGATAAGTTTAAAATCAAATTTGTGTTGTTTTTTATTTCATATAATTTAAACTCAGATTGATTTAGGTCACACCGCGATTCCAGCCGATTTGGAGCTACCGCATAAAACGAATCTCGGAGCCCTACCAACCTTCGGAAGCGGTGTCAAAGCCGATAGTGTCTTGGTCCTCGACTCTAAAACAGTACTCCTTGTGAATTTCTTTTATGATGGCCAGGGAACAGGTATGATACCACGAATAATTTACTTTACTGAAAAAACAAAGTATCCAGTGAAATCGTTTCGCCAGGTGTTGCTTCATTCTGGAAAAAAAAATCTATTTTGCAACTTTGAACCTGTGGTCGGCCGACCATCGTTTGAACGCGTTGTTTTTGTACAACAAGATATGTCTGACAGTTTAAAAAAAAATAATTATTCAATTTGCTTTCGTTTTTTCTCTGCAGTCACAATATGACAAATGTAAACAGGTCGTTGGAATGATACTAGATATTAAATCCTACCCCCAAAATCCAAAAATTCTCAAAAAATACAGCATTTACCATTGAGGTAATTTTCCTTTAAAGAAGATATACACTAATTTTGAGTTTTGTTCAAATTTGGTTGCTATCCAAAGGGAACCAAATTATGCATTCCTACATAATAACAAAAATGCTGCGACAGTTTAATAATCCATATTCATTGTTATGTTATTTATAGTCTATGAGCTGGTGGAATGTTAGAATTTGCGAAATTTAATACTATCTTATTTGAAACTCACTTATATTCTTCTCTGAACTAATCTCAACTTTGGTTTGTCCTTCATAGCAGTGTTCATGGATATCCAATGAAACCATTGGGTTTCTAAAAACCATTTGGCGTTGTTTGAGACTTTGAGACGCTTGGTGGCAGCAGACTTACCCGGTAAATCGATTGTTTTTGAAAAAATGTGCGCTTGCTCAGTGCATGTCTGCTGCCACCTAGTGTCTCAAAGTCTCCAAACAACCCAAATGTTCTTATCCCAATGGTTTCCTTGGGTGTACATGTGCATGCAATGACACTTAAAGGTAGGGTCAAAGATGGATTTTTGTCAACGTAATGCTGATTTATAGGCACAATTATCAAGCAAGATAATCTAAAAGTTTCAACTGACTACAGTGTCTACTTCCTGAGAAAACAGCAAAAACTTGTCTCGGTATTTTCATAAGAACGTCGAATCTATCCACGTTTAGCAAGGTGACAGCGGGTACGTTACCGTACTAACCGCATGGCTGCAGCATTCGCGAACAGAGACCAACCCTCGGAAATAAATTAAAACGAGTCATGTACGACTCATTTTTCATATTCAAATGTTTTTGGGTGAACAATTATCCACATCATATTACTTCGAAGGGAATTGTTTCTCAAAATCGTTTTTAGCCTTTTACTATCAACAGCTGCAGTTGTTTTTATGGTAATTAATTTTTGGAGTATATGCTGATCGTGGTTTCGAAGGAACATTTAATTGCTTTTTACAAAGAGTAACTGCCTCGATTGGAGGGAACACATTTGCTTTGTTCCTTTCTACACTCTTGGGTAATCCTTTCTGATTTGTTCATGACATTTAAAAACAGATACCTTTTTCACGGCTGGAAAAACACACAGCCCTGATAACAACGGAGTCAAGTTGAACTTCCGTTATGGGTAAGTGGAGATAACATCAGATGTTAAAAACTGACGTTTTTGTTTGTGCATTATAATTGTATCATCCTTGTGTGGAAACCAAAGAACCCTCAAAAGTACCTTGTACTGTGCTCGTTCACTGCAAAAACTGGGGTGTTCAAAATAACACCATAGGTAAACGTCACATAAATATACCAAAAAGAATCAACATTTACATCATAGGGTGTTAAAGCAACACTAATTTTTGCCAAAGCAATTACGTTGGTGTTATTTTAACACTCTACGATGTTAATTTTGATTTTCTCTGCTGTATCTATACGTGACAACACCCATGGTGTCAATTTTAACACCCCAGTTTTTGCAGTTGCAACTGATAACCAGCCCATGCATGCAGGCCTAGTTTACAATAATAAATTGACCAATCCACAACACGTCCATAACCACATCTAATACTCACGGTCATTTAATAGTCAGTTGTCAATATTCCTCCGCAGTTCGTTGTTTCCATCTACTTCATAACCACAAAAAACAGCTGAATAAACTGTTATCTTTTCCCCCAAGTTTTCAAAATCCACTTTATATTTTAAGGAGTGCCATTTTGGTTGCACTCCCCGAACAAGGCTTTGTGGGTCAGAGGAGTGCAGTTGCACTCGCTCAAATTTAAAACTTAAGGTCTTTGTTTGAGTATACCTTTACTATTAATTGAGCGGAGTTTTCACCCTCACAAAATCATACCTCGGGGTGATTCTTTTTTCTTCACCTCCTTATAAAACATGTGATTAATATCCCTTCCCCCAGAAAAAATCAGCAGCTTCCAGTCGACACCGTGTTCAGCGGGGAGAACGTCACCGTCACAATCCCTGATAAATACTCCATATTTGACTTCACCTATTTCAGCGTTTGGTGTTACCAATTCACTGCTGATTTTGGCCATGTGAAATTTTACGGGCCTCTACTTAATGTCCCCATAGATCTTAAGGAAGATGCTGGCAAGGTAATGATCTCGATTGATTTATTTAGTACTGTTAAAACGATGGGTTTAAAGTGTTTACCCAACACATCGTCTGCTCAGAACTATAATGTCATTAGTGCAATTTGTATGGGTTTGATGAAAATGCTTTTGCATATTTTGGAGCTCCTGGTAAATGGGGTTTATTGATCAAAAGTGAGTGGTCTTCAAAGTATTTGATGGCAAAAAGAAACGTTCATTTTCCAAGTAAAACATTTATTTGTTGATTTTGATTAAAATATTGAAATGTATACGCATTTTTTATTTATGACCTTTTGATCATTGAAATTGCAACTAATGATTTATAGCACTGAGCCGAAGACATGGCTCTCTATGAACGACCCTTTTGTTGGGTAAAATATAACTCATTGGTAGTATTTATTATTTTAAAATAATCTAGAAGTACCAGATTAACCATGGTATAGAGTTACCAAGATGCTTGCAGGCTGATACGAAAGTAGGAAAGCCAAGACAAACTGGTGGGAAGAAAAGGCCGAGGAACTGTACAGCGGCAGCGGAGAGTAATGCCATGAAAGAACAGGGACTCAAAGATGTTTGAAAAACAGAAAAAAAGCCCAGTTCACCTAAAACCATCCGATGGAGAGTAAAGATTCTCAGAGAGCAGAGAGTCCTGGAGAGATGGTCAAAGCATTTCCAGAAGCTACTCAATGTACCGGGTGATATTGAACCCTCAGCACTAACCGACATCCAACAGTGCAACCTCATAGCAATACTAGGTGAGACGCCGACTGTGGAAGAGATAAAGAAGGCAATGGGAGACTTTGGGACGCTAGGTGGCAGCAGACTTACCAGGTAAATGTTCATTGTTCATGTAGTTCTGAGCATGCGCACATTTACCGAGAACAATGGATTTACCTCGTAAGTCTGCTGCCACCTAGCGTCCCAAAAGTCCCCCATTGCTTCTCTAGCAGATGAAAATGCTCCTGGTGGTGACGGATTCCCTGTAGACATTTGGAGACAGGGAGGACACATTCTCATCAGCAGACTGCTCAAACTGATCCATGAAGCATCGAAAGAGGATTCGGTATACAACAAGAATGGATTCTAACATAGTCACAATCTAAGAAAGGTGACCTAGCAGACTGTGGAAACTATCGAGGGATTTCGCTCTATCCATAGATGGCAAAAGCATTCGCTAGAATCATCCTCAACAGAATCACCACCTGGGCACCTACATAGCACCAGGAATAACTCCAGAGACACAGGTGGCTTCCGCGCAAACCGAAGCACTGTGATCTTTTGTCTTCGTCAACTCCAGGAAATTTGCATTGAGCACAGGACAGATCCCTCTATGTGGTCTATGTGGTCTTTGTTGTCTGTGGGCTTTTGAAACTGTGGCAGCTACTTAGAAAATATGGATGCCCAGAGAAATGCACTAGGATGGTAGAGGCACTGCACACTTGAATTATGGCAAAAGTCAAGGACGCAGGTAAAACATCGGACACATTTGCCAGACTGACGGTGTGAAGCAAGGGCCAAGCTCGCGCAAGGACCAATAGTTTTACTATGTGGTTGTTTAGTGAAATACCTAGGGCATTCTCACAGAAGTTGAAGTGCGAACGACTCTATCCATGTCATGTCAACGCGACCGGCGGCTCAACGCTGCACTGTGCTATGTTAACGGCTATATGTTAACGGCTATTGATAACCAGCGATGCAACCATGCCCAGTAGGCTGGTTCCAAACAGTCGACTAGAGTAGTCCAACTATCGTCGACTAGACATAGTTCGGGCTAACGAGTCAAACTATGGTCAACGATAATCCTTGGGCGAACTTGGCCAAGCTTGTGCGTTGGCCTCCTCACTGTTCTTTGTTGTCTTATCAGCAATGCTGGAGGACTCAGGCTTCCCTTGAACTCGACGGTGGAGTTTATACAGTGCCGCCATGATGAAGACCTCTTCAATGTCTCGCATTTCACTGATTTCAGAGCAAAGACCAGGAGTGCACAATTGGAGAACTCCTATACGCAGGTGACAGAACTCTTGTCGCTCATACATCAGAACTAATATATGCAGCGAATTATATAGACGCCCTTTTTCCACTGCATCAAAGAAGTTTGGCCAACAGCTAAACATAAAGAAGACAGGAGAGTTTAATATCCCAACCAAACTCTGTCAATACACAGGAAAACACTGTGAAAGTTGTTGGCACTTCTCCTAATATTATGGAAGGAAACGTCACCTATCTTGGCAGTACAATATCGAAGAATGGACGTATTGGCGGTGAGCTAGAGAAGAGGATAGCCAAGGCTAGCATGGATTTTGGACGATTACACCAAAGGCTCAGGTGTATTGTATCTGCAAGAGTCAAATTTATACAGGTCAATCGTTCTGTCAACTCTTCTGTACGGCGGCGAAACATAAACTATACAAAGACGAGTTGAAAAAATGACGTGCCTTTATGATGGGATATCATTCTATGGTCAATAATGATCACCTGGTAGGACATGGTACACAACAAGGAGGTCCTAGAGCGTGCAGGTTTGCCCTCAATGGAAGATTTCCTCATAAGAAAGAATCTCCAGTGGGCAGGACACCTACTGAAATGCCATCTGAAAGACTACCGAAACAGATCCAGGGGTCGATTTCACAAAACTCTTCCTAACTTAATAGGACTAGTCCTAGGCAATGCCAAGAGATATAGGACTAGTCTTAAGTTAGGACCAGTACTTAAGACTAGTCCTATCTCTTAGCATTGTCTGGGACTAGTCCTAAGTTAGGAAGAGTTTTGTGAAATCGACCCCTGTACTCCCAACTCTCTGAAGGTCCGAGAAGACGAGGCCGCCCGTGCCTCTACTACATAAACACTCTCAAGAGAAATCTGACTCGGATTGAAATTGACACAAAGACATGGTCATCCCTGGCAACCCAAAGAGCCAGCTGGAGAGCGGCTTTCAAGTAATAAAAGCAGTCTTTGTCTCTAAGGAACTGATGTTGATAGTGGGGTGCACCTTCCATTATTTATTTGTTAAGCTATAATAAATACCAGCATGCTATAACTTTCATGTGATTGACAATGGAACTACTAATAAAATTGAAAATGACTGTAGCGGTATGCAGCCCTCTATACCAACCCCCACCCCTACTCCGAAACAAACTACGGACCCAGTTGAGCCTTATGTGGATTGTGTCCCCCTACGCGATTGTATGGGCCTAACAGCAGACGGGATTGTAACCTCCTTTCCATCGATAAAGGGTGGGAGGGCAAGGGTTGGGTTGGATGGTGAAAATAAAGAGAACAATATGATCATAATTTTGACCGCTTGAGGGCGCTTTCATCAAGGAATGTCTTGCATCACAATCACAGTTTCATCTTATTTTAATTGCCTGTATGTAGTTTGCTTTTATCAATGACAAAATACATCAACATAACAATAACAAAAATTACAAAAATTACCGTTTGTTTACTTGTTTTCATCACGTGAAATTGGTCCACATTCGCCCTCACGCGGTCAAAAATACGGCGAATTGGAGAGTCAATGTCTACAAAAGAAGTCTCACACGATTCTGGTTCTTTTCTATGGAGCTCTACTGGTTTTACCCGTGCTGGAAACAAATGTTCCTCCCATGTCTAGAACTGAGGATTCTTTAACAGCTTCTTTTGACATACATCTTGAGGACTGCGGGTTGAAACAGATCCAGGTACTTTTTAGGGTACCCTTTTCATTGCCAGAAATATATGACAAAAATAATGGCGATCTATTATCAATTTTACTTTTCCAGGTTGACAGCTCATGCAAGGTCTTGATAGAGGATGAGTTTCAGGTACGCTGGCAGATCCTAGGATCGGATATCCTGATCTTTCTGAAGGGACGTGTGAATGACGGGGAGTACATGGCCTTCGGATTGAGCGGTTCCGAAACTCGGACGATGATGGAGGGCTCCGATGTTGTCGTGGTTTGGCAGAAGAAAGGCCGCGCATCAGAAATAGAAATTGTTGATTACAATCTTCAATCAAAACAACAGGTGCAATTAAGTTTTGGGGGTTTTTTATATAAAGGGAAATAGGAATACAGTCGCGACAAATGTCAGTGTGCAGAATGCAGTGAGCACCATTCTTGAAATAATGTATGTCAAGAAAGGACAGGATTTGTGATCATAAGGGGCCATTCAGAATAGTCAATGTTTAAAAAAAAACACGAAATTGTGGGTGGATGGGTCCAAAGAAATAACTGAAAATCGAAATTCAGTTTTTGTTTAAACAAATTACATATATTAACAAACGAAAAAGAAGAAGATTTAATTCCTGATTAAACTACAAAGTTGTTTGTTTAAGCCAGGAAAAGCCATTGCAAACTACTGATGTTGGAGACCTTTGAACTAAAATATCTGGTTCGTTTGAGGCATTATTTTGTTCTTCAGTGTATTTATTATATTATGAAGCATTTGGGGTGGGTGGATGGGTCAAAACAATTTCGAAAAGAAATCGAAATTGTTTAACATTGAATTTTCTGAATGGCCCCTAAAACAAAGTTTGATAAGTTTCAATCTGAGAGCTCAATGGTTCATAATTATGCAGGGATAAAAAATTTCAAACTTTTATCTGAATTCAGACCTTGTCTGCTTGGTGAATAAGTAACTGTTATTTTACGTATATTTAGAGAAACCCTGGTCTCTGATCGACTTCGCTGTTACTGAAGGTACTGTTCCCGGAAACTCCTTGAAATCTGTGACTCCAGGGGTTACTAAAAAATGGAAATGCCACCATTTCAGCATAATTCGGCCGTGTCTGATCGAGCTAAATCGGCTACGGTTATGCCCACTGGCTGCAGCGACTATGATGAATAATAGGCCTTTTCAGCGATCTGGTGTAGCAAACGAGATTCTGTCCACCTGAAATTTGGTGCTCCCCCCATGCGAATTGTGTTGAAATTTCGTCTGAAAGCGCCCTCTTATTAAATCAAATTCCTTCAGCCCATGTTAATTTACCGTATGGGGGACACACACACCCGGGGACAAAATCTCCTATGACAACAGCCGTAGCCACTGCCGAAGCCACCAGTTCGGACACTTCCCTAAAACTTGGATCCTAGTTACAGACCTTTTTGTCAGCAATGATTTTCACCTATACAAAACACAGTCAAAGTTAGGCAAAAGCAGTCGGAGGAGTCCAAAATCATTAAGTGCTTATTTCACTAGCAGCATTCAAAATAAACACAAGCTTGTGCACAAAATCCCTAACAGATTTAATATCAACCATTTCCCATCTTTCTCACTTTAAAACCCTAATACGAGTCCCATGTCCTCCTACAGGAGTCACAAGTTATGTATTTCATTGTTTCCCCCAGTCGCAATGCCCAGAGCGAGTTGATCGCCCTTGATATCCTAGACCGGACCATTCCACTTATCTAAGAGGGGAGTGGGGAGGTCAGTTCCCAGGGTTGTGTTTTTTCATGGGCTGGAAAAAAACAACTATATACAGCGTCCAAAATCTACTAAATGTCTTAACATCGGGGTCAACACAGCCCACACACATTCAACCCTCTGATAGGGTGGAACCATATCAATCATATGTTATTGTTTATTGTATAGGCGGTGCTGTTAATGTCTGGCAGGCACTCTGAGCATCTTTGTTGTTTCCAGCATGCCCCCCACCTCCACCCCAGACACAAATGGTTAAAGGTCACACCAGATAACATGTACCGGTACCACATCTGTGTGATTTTCGTTAGACGGTGTTGCAAGAGATTCTGTCCCCAAGAGAGTCTGTCCTCTATACAGCAAACTGTGTGCAAATTTATTTTGCTAGCGCCCTCTTTTGAATCAACCTCATTCAGCCCATGTTTATTTCTCATAATGGAGGACAGAATCTCACGGGGACAGATTTCCCTATGACACCAGCACTCAGTTCGTGTCCAACTAACTCGATGAAGTGTTGACATGTGTGTTGCACGCTCTGTTTGTTGGAAAAAGTAGAGAATGGGAATGAATTTCCTCTTCCAAAAATCACTGACATACTAGACCCATCCTACGAATCATGTAAACCGCACGCCGCGCGTGCGCACTAACACTACTGGTTGGCAAAATGAGGGAATATTGCATGGGGCTGATGGTGGCGCGATGAACACGCGTTTGCGCGTCTGCCCTGTGCACAACTCTATGGCGTTTGCCAACCGATATTGTCTGTACGAATGCGTGAATGTATTTAGCATAAATTATTTAATGGAAAGGGCTAATTAAATAAAATAAAAACAAATGACAAGTTCTTATAGAGCGCATTTTACAATAAACGTATCAATGCGCTTTACATTAATTGCTCTTTAACAATTTCTTTCTTAATGGTTTTAACAGTGCACAGCATCTGGTGATGGAGCATGTGAAGACACTGCAGCAGATGGAATCGACAACATCAAAGGAGATACAAGTTTCACTGCAAATGACGGGATAAAGGAGTTCTTTTTCAGGCGTCCACTTAACACAGGTGCAAACAAAATATTAACAATAAGCCGTTCGATGTTGGGTTGAACAAAGAAAAATTGACTAGAGCGGGACTTGAACCTGCGACCCCGGATTCACATGCCAGTGCTCTACCAACTGAGCTATCTAGCCCAATGTTGGCGGTCTCCCTAATTTGTCAATATCTTTGTTCGGGTTGCCAGTCAGAAGCCATTCAACCTGTAACTGCATGCCGTAGACCTATTTCCAGAGGGACCACACCCAACTTTACGACACAACCTGGGAAGCGGAAGCAGAGGGATCACCTTAAGGGGATGCGGCTTTTTATTTCAAATGTCAAGTAATAAACCACAAAAGAAGATGACTGGGTAAAATTTTTTTTTTAAATGGGTTAAACAAAACAAATAAAAACTGACTAGATAAAATAAGACATTTAATTCGATTTGAATGATGGCTGACACACTTTTTGCTCAGTCACCAGTGAATGCTGAATTGGATTTCCTCAGACTAAATCCATTGTTGCCATGTCCATGGTTTAGGGACAAACCTTTGCATATAAAGATGGGAAGGCAAACACAGATACACGATTTCCAACAAAAAAGTGTTGCACAACAGATAAGATTCGCTGCTATTAATATGGAGGGGGCTGTGATGTAGCAACAGTATTTCCAGTCTGAGGATCGCAAAATAAGCATTCAAAAGTGACCTTGCAAGTCAATGTACTAGACATCTTCAACATTTACTCACAAATGGCTGAGAAGTTAAAGACGATTCATCGTCACCTTAAGATCATTCCTGGCCCTTGGTGAAATCTTGTCCAGTCTTTCCGATACTCCCCCAAAAATATAATTATTTAAAAGTGGTACAAAAGGACATACTTGATCACCATTAAAGTTTACCGTATTGTCAAGCATCCCATAGTACCCCTGTGTGCTACAAGGAAGACTCGCACAACAACCATTACTTATTATTAAATTAAATTAATCTACAACGTCTAAATCGTCTGATCCTGCCGTTTTGATCTTAGGAGATTCAATTGACAAAGTCTACCCCAAGGATCGTGAAGTCTTTGTCTCATGGGCCATTGGAGAGATAAACTCTGCCGGTAGAGTCGCCAAACACACCAAAGCGCCAAGTGGTAAGATCTGAACTCGACACAGAGCCATTTAAATTTGGCTAATCAAAGAAAGGTTGTACTTTAGGGGAAAATTAGTCCAATTTCTTACACAGCTACTTAAGCGAAAAATTGTTGACGGGAATGCAATTTAAACTTGTTTATAATGTGTTTGTTTATCATTAAATTGTAATTTTGATAATTTTACACTTCTGAATTGTTCGTAATTATTGGTAACAAAAAAGGCCCCCCAAGTTTTAGAAAAATTAGCTACACTTCTGCCGTTGACAGCGTGCGTCAAGATGACAATACTTTGACGTCACTTGTGGGATGTTGTTTTGTTAAACCTCCGTGTTGCAACAAAGCGGCTATACAAACAAATGAGTTCCCACAAATGACGTAATAATGGGTACAGTGACTTAAAGGAACATTACGGAATTTGTTTTTTGCTAACAAAACAGTTAAGCACTTTATATAATCCACCATATACATAAACTGACAAACCTGTAGAAGTTTGAGATCGATTGGCCATCTGGGTCACGAGAAAATAGTGAAAAACCGATTACACATTTGCATGTGTTATACGATGCATGAATAAAACGCTAATGAGCATTAAACTCCAATCGGAAATTAGTTTTATTTATTTATCATCAAATATGGCATTTCAGACAGAAATATTTCTTGGGATGTTTTCTACTATTATCATCATTAGACTGTGTAAGTTTAATGTAAATTTGTGATCTTAAAGAAAATTCTAATTACCAGTTTTGTAACGCTCCTTTAAAGGTATCGTACACGTTTGGTAATGACTCCAAACAAATATTAGCTTAAAAACTTACTTGGTAACGACCAACGGAGAGCTGTTGATAGTATCAAACATTGTAGGAAACGACTCCCTCTGAAGTAACGTAGTTTTTGAAAAAGATGTAATTTTTCACTAAAATAATAAAAGACTTCTAGCTAGAAGTCTTTTATTCCTAACTGAAAGCACACAAATTTGTACAACAAGGGTGTTTTTTCTTTCATCATTTTCTTGCAACTTCGATGACCAATTGAGCCCAAATTTTCACAGGCTTGTTATTTTATGCATATGTTGGGATACACGAAGTGAGAACACTGGTCTTTGACAATTACCAAACGTGTACGATGCCTTTAACGGGGCTTTTCGCGAATCTTTCTGAAAAGCACCGGACGCGTATTCAAAATGATTGTTTTCATTTCAATTAAAGTCTGTTTAATCTCATGTGAACTCAATTTCCTTGTTGATTGAAAACATTTTAAATGAGTTTGAGCAAAGATCACTTGTTCCCGTTTTTATTCAAGTTGGTCTTTAAACCAATTCAGAAGATAACATTGCTTAAAGGGATTGTATACGTTTGGTATATGGAACCCGCTGTTTGTTTCAATCCTATATAGTTGTAGATACCATAAAAATAACCCGTGAACATTTCATTTCAAAAGGTGGTAGCGTTTTTGAGATATTGCCGAAAATCGGAAGCGGTCATTAGCGGTCATACAATCATGTGTAAAAAAGGAATAATCTGCAATTGGAATACACAATCTGAGAAACGTTTACTGTCAGTAACGCTTCTCAGATTCAAATTTTGGGGATAAAAAGTGTTATTTGTTTTTCCATAACCTCAGTACTTCGTAGTGAAAAGTTTCTCAAAATGCATTATACTATCCAAAGCTGCTGTACTTCATACCAAGTAATTTTGTATCGCCATTAATTTTCAGAGTCACTACCAAACGTATACAAGACCCTTTAACCCCAAATTAATTTGCTATTCCACTCAGGCACCAGTCATACAAAATATAATACATATTTGCGCTAAAATGTATTTTATAATTTGCTTATCATAATTAGTTGCTAATATGACGTACTTAAAGGTTTGGTAATAGGTTTGTTTTTGACAACGTAATGCAGATTTACAGGCAAAACTATAAAGAAAGATACAATAAATGTCACATTCTACTTGCTCACAAAAACAACACAAAACTGTCACACGGTATTTGCGCAAGAACGTCGAATCCATCCATGTTTAGCGAGGTGGCAGGAGTACCAACCACATCTCTGTCCACAGCATTCGCGAACGGACACCAACCCTCAGAAATCTGAGAAACGATTCATGCATGTTTATGGGTGAAAACTTATCCAAACAATATTACTTCAAAATAGTTTATACTTTCATCAGCTGCAGTTTTTCTTACCGAGTAAGTTTTTTATGGTCATTAATTGTTGGAGTATTTACCAATCTATAACCTACCGTTTATATTGGTAAGATTGAAAAGATAAATGGTCGAAGATTGTATACATACCCGTCATGGTATAAAGATGGTCATGGTGGACGTTTCCCTCGAAACCTGTTTTGGCCTGAAATGCTCTTGTTTATGATAAATGAGTAAAACATTTAGTTTTGATCTCTCGCGAGTCTTCACATGTTTGAAAACAGTGAAATAAGTGACAGGGTTTTTAACTAATTTCTCACGTTGACCGATTGAGCTTAAACGTTCACTGGTTTGTTACTTCATGTATAATGTTATAGGTCACACAAAGTGCTGATACTGGTCTTTGACAGTGATCACGGTTGGCTGGTAGCTACAAACGTATACCGTTGTCACCCCTATATTGGTGGCGATATCAAGTTCTAAATCATCCAGTTATTGTTTTAATCATGATTCTGTTTCCTTTTGGTTTGACAGGAGATGTAAAAATCAACTTTGGAATGAATTGGTCTCACCAGTGCCCTGACTTCAAAACAGAGACTGACCCAGATACTGATGTTGTGCCATGGCCTGCCCTACGTCTCAATAATGTCGAGGAATTCCGCGTCGAGATCGGGCAAAATGGGGGCAAACGGGGATACGAGTCCATTACAGGTAAACACTTGTACCTTTTAAAGGTATCGTACACGTTTGGTAATGACTCAATATTAGCATCAAAACTTACTTGGTAACAAGCAACGGAGAGCTGTTGATAGTATACAACATTGTAGGAAACGACTCCCTCTGAAGTAACGTAGTTTTTGAGAAAGAGGTAATTTCTCACTAAAATAATAAAAACTTCTTGCAAGAAGTTTTTATTTCTATCTGAAAGCACACAAATTTGTACAACAAGGGTGTTTTTTCTTTCATCATTTTCTTGCAACTTCGATGACCAATTGAGCCCAAATTTTCACAGGCTTTTTATTTTATGCATATGTTGGGATACATCAAGTGAGAACACTGGTCTTTGACAATTTCCAAACGTGTTCAGTGCTTTTAACTGCCATCCATTTTTAACTTTTTACATTGGGTCTTTTCGAAACCATGGCTTTTGCTTAGGCTCTGTCCACATCTTTGAAGTACTGTATCAGAAGTGCACGTTTTAAAGATTACAGACGGAGCCCGAGGCGTGTCCGAAACCGTAGTCTCGAAAGAGGCAAAGTGCATGTTTTAAAAGGAGCTGTTTTTTGGGTTTTTTCTTGTGCAGGGAACATTGGCTGGGGCATAGCGTGGTACGTAAACGAACTCCTAATCCCCGAGATTTACGTCGTTCGTGGTGTCAACTACTCGTTCACAGTGTTCGGTGGCAAGGACGTAGGGGGCGCCATTTTTCACCCGTTCTACATCACCGACGACACCGTTGGCGGGTACGCGCAGCAGAGTGAAGCTGAGAGGAAGGTCAGTTTCAAATGAGATAACTTAGACATTAACAAATGAAACTCTTCTTACCAATGCGGGAGGGGGGTCTTTCTGTGACACTTTGTTTCAGCAGACTTGGTATATCCATTGCTCTCTGAAATGTGCAATGGAATGGACTACTTCCAAAATACTTTTTGCGCGCGCGTTAGCCGTGTACAATTAGCCCGGTTCATACTTCCTGCGAATGCTTCGTGCGAAGCGAGTTGCCCTTGCGTCACCATTCGCTTCGCATTAGCATTCGCATGAAGTATGAACCGGGCTTATAATGAGTTGCATGCTGGTCTAGATTAATGACACATTTTGTCATTATCTAGCATACACCTTGCTTTACGGCTAACGCGCGCGTAAAAAGTATTTGCGAAGTAGCCTATGGAAATGTGAGTCTGCTGCCACCTAACGTTTCAAAGTCCAATAGTAGATTGTTATAATTGTTCATAAAAATCAATCGTGACCAAAATAACCCTCGCCAGAGCCGGATCATCCAATAATGTGCCTATGTCTGATAGGGCCTGCGAAAAAAATGGTGCCTGGAACCTACCGGACACTGTTGCCTAATGCCATATATCTGAACACTGATTCCTAGGGCCTACGAAACACTGGTGCCTATGGCCTCCAGTACACTGGTGCCTAGAGCCTATGGAAAACTGGTGCATATGGCCTACAGAACACATGTGCCTAAGGGCCTCCAGTACACTGGTACCTAGAGCCTATGGAAAACTGGTGCATATGGCCTACAGAACACTGGTGCCTAGAGCCTACAGAACACTGGTGTCTGTAGCCTACAGAACACTAGTGCCTTTGGTCTACTGAACACTGGGGCCCATAGCCCTCAGAACACTGGTGCCTAGAGCTTATGGAAAAGTGGTGCCTTTGGCCTGCGGAACACTGGTGCCTATAGAGCCTACGGAACACAGGCGCCTATAGAGCCTACGGAGCGCTGGTGTCTATAGCCTGTTGAACATTGGTGCCTCGGGCATACTGAACACTGGAGCCATAGCCTACAGAACACTGGTGCTAATTGCCTTCAGATCACTGTTGCCTATGGGCCTATGGAAAACTTGTGCAAATGGCCTATCGAACACTTGTGCCTATAGTGCCTACAGAACACTGGCGCCTCGGGCCTACGGAGCACTGGCTCCTCGGGCCTACGGAACACTAGTGCCCATAGCATTATAGAACACTTGTGCCTCGGGCCTACGGAACACAGGTGCTTAGAACCTATACGGAGCACTGGTGCTTAGAGCCTACGGAACACTGGCGCCTCGGGCCTACGGAACACTGGTGCCCAGGGTCAGGGCCTAAGAAACACATAATTCGGCCCTGACCTTCACTATTGATATGTAATTGTTGTTTTCTTGTTCTTTTTTATTTCAGGACTCAAAAATCTTTGCCGGCCCACATGGTAAGGATAGTCCGTTTTGTTTTGTTGAAAGGATGATTATTTCATAATTATTGTTCGGGAAAAAAGGATAAACAGTCTAGGCCCTCGTCGAGTCTAGCGTCGACAACTGCTCTACCAAACCGCAACACCCCACAGAGAGTATGAGGACAATGCAAAGTTGAGCTCAAACACTTTTGGCTTCAGGAAGATCAGATAATGCTGGCAGTATCCGTATTGTATGTGACCCAACATACATAAATAAACCTGTGGAAATTTAAGCCCAATCGGTCTTTTGAGACAGAAACAATTTTGAAAAATACATCTTCTTTGGGTTTTTTACTGTTATCAAACATTTGGTTTTGGACTTGAGAGATCAAAACTAATTGTTTTACTAGTTTCTAAAAAACTTGCACTTAGTTACTAAAAAACTAGAACTTAGTTTCTAAAAAAAACTAGACTTTTCAAGCAAACTATTTTAAGGGAAGTTTTCCCCATTACGACCATCTTTATACCAAGTTATGTGCAAATCTGTGAACATTTATATTTTTCACTCATATCAATGTTGTGAACAACCTTCAACAAATAATGACAAACCAGCGATCGATTTATTTTATAAACAGAGGGCCCCCTATGCTCATGGAACCAGAAGGAGTCATCGATATCCCCGGATGACTTTGACAGCTTTGCCGCGTACAAGGAGGAGCTAGTGAAACAGTGTGTCGACGATTCAAGCAGTAATGCGACGACATTTTATTGGATTCCAAACATTGACACACCGGATCACATCTACTATCAGGTGAGACAATAGACCTTACCATCATTTTAGCCTGCCAAACACAGCGAAATGTTTCTAATGGTCTTGTTCGCTCGGCCTCACCGATCTCATTCAAGACCCAAGAATTGCGTGCCGATACGCAACAAAAATCGGCCGATACGCCCCCCACCCCATCACAAAAAATAATAATAATAATAATCTAAATTACCGTAGTTTTACAAGAAACATGAAAAGAAATTCATATAGAATGCTCCAAATTGCACAGTAGGGCTTTGAAAACCGAGAAAAATACAAAGTAGAAAACATTCCGAGGACCTTGTTTCAATTCAGCGCGCTTCGGCCAAACATCCCCAAATTTTGTCTCAGAGTGCCCCACCTTCTTTAAAAAACCTGGGGAGAACCCTGCAAGACCGCTGGGATGGGCTGATGAGCTTGTACAAATTCTTGTTCAGGATGTAGTGACGCATGTTGGGAACGATTGTACTGCAGTAGGCGCAATGCGCACAATCACAATCAATTTGTGGCGTGTCGTGGCCGAGTGGTCTAATTCACCGAACCCAAGTTTTGGTGTTGTCAGCAGCAGAGTGTGGGTTCAAATCCCGGTCATGACACTTGTGCCCTTGGGCAAGGCACTTAGCCATTATTGCTTCGTAAAAAGTTGGAAAGGTAGTGCACTCTGCTCTACCAGCCAGGCCCCTAGTTGATGATACCAATGCCTACATCCTTACGGACTGTGAAGGGGTTAACCCTGTCTCAGCCCTAGGAGTAGGTGGCAACGTGCCCCTGGTGACAGTTGATTTGGGTCGACAGCCCAAATCAGTTAAGTGATAGCCCTCACCTTGAAGTGGCCGTCCGGCCTTGTGAGTAAGGCGATATCTCATTGTGACACTCATAATATTGGGTCGGGACGCTTCTGAGGTGTGGCTAAATCTCCTTTAATATTCTGTAAGGTGAAGACAGTGATGATAGACATGTAAAGGGCTGTCTTCATGGATTGGAATTATGTTATGTACAAAACACTGTATATTAATCAAATTACTACCCTAATAAACGACTAATGAACGATAATCAATAAACTATAAAAAACACTTCGTAATGGAAAATAAATCAAGTACGTATGCGGTACCCGCCAATGCTTTCGGTGGGCCGCCATCTTGGCTCACTAATAAAACGGCAATATATATATACAAACGTAAACCAATTTTTAGCATAAATAGCAGATTTTAAGGACATTACATTACGAACCTCATGTCTGAAATATAACAAGCTTAGGTAATAAACTTAAACGAACTTTTAATGATAATTATATAATACAAAAAGGGTTATTTACCTGTAAGGTGAAGACAGTGATGATAGACATGTAAAGGGCTGTCTTCATGGAATTGAATTATGGGAGCGCCCGGAAACCTGACGTGGAGGGCGCTCGATTTAATTTAAATATCAAAAGAATTTAGTAGAATCGACTGATAAGTTTATAAAACCGAAAATTAACGGGGGCATGTTTTATAGCTGTCACATCATAATAAAATGAAATAAACAATATGCACACACACACACACACACAACCGTACAAAAATCGAGGACTGCTATTTGTTCTCCCATGTTGTTTGGACTTAGGCTTTTTTTAGCGACGTTCCCATTGATTTTGTACACGAAAGCGAAGCGAGGACGTCCTTTTTAGAAGACTGTTGCGATCGAGCCCTATTTGTATTACAGGGCAAAACATAACAATAATTATTTGCAAGGGATTTTAACAAATGTAGCATAACTATTGATAGTCGACACACAGGAAGAGGTGACCGGTGGTTATTAGGTTAGGGGAATGGTCCAATGCGCATGTGAGTTTTAATATGCTTTTTTGAAGGACGAAACAGTGTCCGGCGTTGCAGTCTGAGTGGATAATAATGTTCCGAAGTTTAGGACCGGGTATTGATCTGAGAAGTTTGTTTACTCCGCCATGTTTCAGACAATAATTCCCAAAATCCCCAAGTTCCCCTACTGAAACATAGCCAAACAACCTGGTGAATGTTTTTTTTTTTTGCCCAGAAATCGACAACCAAACACCGCAGCTCAGTACAACTCCTATTAGGGCTTTATGGGGGAACTTCCATGTTCACACCGACTGAACAAGTACGATGGTGTGAGCATGTGGAAAATATTTGCGATGTTGCAAATATTATCGCAAATATTTTTGCAAATATTATTTGCAATGTCGCAAATATTATTACATTGCCTTCGGATTGGGCGCTTCGGGCTAAACAAAGCGTTTGTTTTGAAATGAATATGGTTGGAAAGACATTATAATCGTATAATATAATGATTCACATTAAATAACCCTTAAATATAAAATTGTGTGTTTTTTGTGTAATTTCATGAGAACACAGTGTACTATTTTGTAGAAACCAAAAGTTTGACTCCACAAAATGACGGACTCTATGTTCCTCTGGCTGTATTTCAAGAGACAAGTGTGTGCTTTTTGTAATCACTACTCATTAATGTATGTGTTTTTTATGCATGAATAGCTCTTGGAAAGGGTAAGGAGCAATTCCAACCAGCAAATGTTTGAGAGATTGGAAGACAATGTGCCTCTTTAAGGAGCTGTGTGTTGAAGGCATTTGAAGATAATATGAAGAGCAATCTTATTGGAGATGATAATTGACATTGCTTTATATTGATCGCATACCTTTTCTATTGACAGTGTTACACTCACCGTTACCTAGGCTGGAAGATACACGTCAGTGATTTTCCTGTTGTTTTTACGGAGACTCCCCCCAAACCCGCAAGCTCCGCCCCTGCTTTCATCCTCTCCGTGGTGTTGCTGGTCGCTTCTCCTCTTGTGGGACAGCTTCTTATTTAGAAAAAGCGCAAAGACTTCCAAGGGCTTGCATGATTGGAATAGTATTCGTTGATCTTATGAATGGGATGGGTCCTTTTGTGTCACTGGCACATTGGTTTCAAATTTAAATACCGGTTATAAAGTTATAGTCATAGTTGTAGTCAAGTACCAGTTAGTTTGAACTGTGATAAAATTGACAACAATGTCTGAAAACAAATGCTTGTGCATAAATAAATCAAAATAAAGGCAAAACTGGGGGTGAGTTTGTTTGGTTGTTTGTTGTTGTTGCTGCTGCTGCTGCTGCTGCTGCGAATTTGATGGGAATCTTTTTAAGTTTTAAGGATTCTAAATGTGTTGAGTTTTTTTGTAAACTTTAAAACATACAGAATGGAACTTGTATTTGGTGGGGTACTCTTAAATTTGTGCATACTTGGCACTCACAAATTTCGTCATCGCCGAAAAGCCTGCGTGTCAATGACTTGTTACAAATAATACATTTATACTTCCCAAACCTTTAGATAAGTATCGACAAATACTGTTTCTAAGATTCTTCTTCTATTTTAATATAAAATAGAAGGGTGCGTTATTGGTGTGTAGGTTAGTTTCAAAATGGATGTATTACTGTTTGGGTTAAAGTGTTAGTATGAAATGTTTAGGTGAGGGGAAATTTATATCAAATGATTTGTGGGCTTGTTTGGTAATGACTATGTAGTAGCAACGAACAATGATGTCAACTTTGTGATTAAGTCATTTTTGTATCACTATTTTTATGTATATTGGGTTTGGAAGAAATTTATATAAAATGCTATTATAATCTTGTTTAATTTGTAAAGGTTAAGTAATTTAGATAAGTAATTGTTTGGGAGACTTAATGTGTTAATCTAGGTAGAATACAAAAGTCTTCGACAGTAGCCTACCCTATAGGTAGGGGTGAGTTAGAATATTACGTGTGAAATGAAATCAAACTTATTACCACCTCATGTAATGTTCACTCTGTTTGTGTTTAAAGATCAAGTAATAAACCACAAGGGAAACTGAGTGGTTAAACTTTAAATAATTTGGGGTTGAAAAAGAAAAATTGACTAGAGTGGAACTTGAACCAACGACCTCCGGATTAACGTACGCTCTACCAACTGAGCTATCCTTACGTTGGCAGTCTCCATTTGTGGTTGTTAGTTTTACTCAATGGTGAAGAAATAGATGTGTATATGGTTACGTTTTTGTAGATTTTTTCGATGGAATTTCCGGAAAAGTTTTCAATATTTTTTCCCTAAACTAACTAATAATGAATGTTTCCTTTGACGAGTGTGCAGAACAGGGGTTAGATTGTAGAAAAACATGGTCACTGATTTCCGAGATTTGCACATAATGGTACATGGTATAAAGATGGTCGTGGTGGAAAACGTCCCTTGAAATAATTTGCCTGAAATGTTATTGTTTTAGAGACATTGAAAAGAGTGACAGCAGTGATTGTGTTTTTACTCTTTTTCGTGACTCCGGTGACCGATTTAACTGAAACTTTCACAGGCTTGTTATTTCATGTTTATGTTGGGTCACACAAAGTACGGATATGGGACGCTGGTCTCGGCAAAAATACCAATGTTGGCGGCGTGCCTAGTCTTGGTGCAAGACGTTGTTGTTCCTTATCACTCGACTATGCATGTATACATGTACAGTACTTATGACCTAAACTGGTATTACAGTGCTGACCGGGAAAGGGTGGTCTTCTCTGGGGTCCTCGCCCGCATTGCCCATTTCCATGCCTGTTATTCCCTCCTTGGGATCCCCGGGGTGTGATTACTCAGTTTCGGTCGGTACTTTACTGGCAGACCTGCAAAGCCGGTTTTTGTTTCCTACTACTTCCTACTACGAACTCCATAGACTTGATTTCAAGTCTGAGTTTGCGGTTATTTCTCTGCATTATTAACAAACACTGATCCAAGAGCGATGGCCAATCAGGAGGCCACATATCCCCTGTTGGCCGTGTCTTTTACCAATAGGTTACAATCACTTCAGCATTTTCTGTTAAATATAATTGGTCGTATTTTTGTATAGCGCTTGGTACGGTTGTATTTCTAATTTAAAGCTAAAATGATACAATATCATAAAATACTGAAAAATACACGTAATAAAATACCTGATTCTTACAAGACGAAAAAATGTGTTACCTATGGTTTGAATGGAATCGTCGATTTCCCCCTACGTTTTTAGTTATGTTGCATTTAAAAACTACAATCGATTTGAGTTTTTCATTCTAAAACTGCACGTTGAGTTACTGAGCAGGGGCAGATTGGTTACACATGTGTATCAACTTTGCTGTATTTTTCTACTGTATCCCGTGGTATAAACGGTTAAATTTGAATATGCATCTTATTGAAGGCTTCTGCGAATCTGACCAATCAGAGTGTTCCGTCCACTTTTGGACTAATTCTTCATAGGGTGTGTACAAACCGATGAACAATGTTCCCAAGTCTGTGATCGTAGATTAATGATGGATGTTAATCCAAGAGAGGACGCTATTTCAGTCAATAATGTATTGGCTATCAGGTAGACTAAAAACCACCATCGCAGACTTGGAACCAAGTCTACGAACTCCCTGGGTCACTATTAAACACATTTTCCGCAACTATGACATCATCCCAAACGTATGCTAAGTATGCAATAAGATTCACGAAATTGTAAATAATATTCGCATACGTATGCGCACATTGTTCGCAAGAAAGTTCACGACATCGCATAGGAATGCGCACATTTGCGATATATGTGATGTCCCTCCAGGGCCACCATAATATATCCCTTTCTGTGCTGATTGCATTTCAGTTGTTTTCCTGGGAAAGTAGTTGAGATAATGTGAACTATTTCAATGGGTAATTCAGCGTTGAGTCAGCATAATTGGTTACCCGCGACTCCTGGTTCAGGGTAAAAGTGGGCAACAAAAGGACATGTTTTCACAAAAGACACAACTTAGGTCAAAGTACGGACGGTAGACCGGTACGCCCAGTGACTCAACAATTATGTCAAAAACGATTTTAAAAAAACCCACCATCCAACCATGCCAACCTTGATCTTACGATCAACCAACCTGATTTCATTATTCATTGCCGTGGTCAATTGTTGTTTACAATGAAACAACGTGGTTTGTTAGAGACGGGAGTGAAAGTGGTTTTTTTTTGTAACCTGCTCCTTTCGACTGCAACGATCGAAATAAGCAAAGCTTTCAGATTTTGTTTTACTTTGACAGTCAGATGGAATTTATGCTTCTATGGGGGATTGGTAAGGCCGACCGATATTTGTTTATTTCCCTGTATTTTTCTTTTGTAATTTTGTAACAGTGAAAAAGTGTAATCAAATAACAGATAACAAATAAATAAATGTTCATGTTTAAACTAATCAGTTCGTGATATTGCCCTTTTAAATAGTTAGAGAAACTCCTTAGGATCGACTCGAAACCCGAACAGTAGATCCAAGGAACTGAATAAACCAATTTTTCTGTTCGAGAAGGCTTCATCTGAACAAAATAAATAACCTCTTCGAGAGAACAATATTATTTCTCTTTTTTTCGATGTGATAGTAAGGAGCAAGATGGGAACAGCCGCCGTCGTATCAATGACGTCAATAAGAAACCAATTTTTTTTTTTTTAATGTGCTACTTTCATTTTAGGCGGTCTAATACCTTATAGGGGATTGCCTTCGAGTCTATGACGGTTTATGTAAATAGGTTAATCCTGCATCAATAGCCGGGAAACACCAGACTGTTCGTAGAAAAAGGCGCGTCACAGTTGAATGAGTCTGGTCGTGTTCGTGCGCGATTCCTCAATGCACTGGTGGTGCTGACGTAGTTTGTATCAATAGTCAAATCAAACGGTGGCTAAGTTTCCTTCCTCCAGCAGTTACATGACAACCCATTGTGGTTTCTGGACTTTCTTTTTGTGATGACGTAGAATTTCGGCGTGAATCACCGAAAACACACGGCCTTTGCGGACCCTTCCAGCCTACTATAAAACCATAGTTAGTAGATGAGTTGTATCACTTGCTGGAAACAAACTATTGATCAGGTGTGGACTTTCTTTCCACATTACATATAACGCACTACATACAACCAATACAACTACACCTACCTAGTCGTATATTTTGGCTTTGTAGAAAGCGTACCGGTATACGATACTGATAGTGTTTACTCAGCGGTGCTGATGATGGCAGTTTGGGCTGCATGTTTCCTGCTGGCAATATTTCAAGGTAGGCCTATGTGTACATTTTATAAAAACATCGAATTATAAACTAATTATAAACGATTTGTTAATACATAGATTAATAAGTACTTATCAAATAATTACATGTACATGAATTGCCAATTCTCACATCGTTGTCATTCGTGGCCGAAACCAGAATGTACAGTACAAGTTGTTTTTTAAACTGCATTAAATTTTAATTCACTGGATTAGACTGTTGTCTTCAATTGTTATTCTCCATGAACTCACCCAGTTTAAAGGATGTGCTCAGCATTGGGAAAGTTGACAACACAAATGTTTTTGGTCGAACAAAGAAAAATTGACAAGGGTGGGATTTGAACCAACGACCTCCGAATTGCTAATTCATTTTATATAAGAACGAAAACAGGGACCAGATTAATGTTCCTTCAAGCCTCAGTTTGATTGTATAATGTATCGTACACGTTTGGTAATGACTCAAAATAAATATTAGCATAACAACTTACTTGGTAACAAGCAACGGAGAGCTCTTGATATTATAAAACATTGTAGGAAACGACTCCCTCTGAAGTAACGTAGTTTTTGAGGAAGGGAAAAGTTTCCGCAGCATGCCTCCAATTTATTTTTCATTTTTATAATTTTTTTTTTCCTGTTTTCCACCTATCTCCAAATGGAAAACAGGAAAAAAAAATTTAAAAAAAATAAGTTGGAGGCATGCTGCGGAAACTTTTCCCAATTGTACAACAAGGGTGTTTTTTCTTTCATCATTTTCTTGCAAGTTCGATGACCAATTGAGCCCAAATTTTTACAGGCTTGTTATTTTATGCATATGTTGGGATACACCCGGTGAGAACACTGGTCTTTGACAATTTCCAAACGTGTTCAGTGCCTTTAAATGGTAGACGAGCAAGGCTGGTGCCATGATACTTTGGCATTTTAGCTTGTAATATTCGGACTTTATGGACTGGGGAATGAACTCCTGAGGAGCGAATGAAGCATAAAACAACCCCAAAGCGCTGAACAAAAAGGGTGTAATCAACACCAAAACAACAACAATTGTAGCAATATAGTAGAGCAAAAAAATCAAGTAAAACAATAAAAAATAACACACCACAAAATGTGACCAACTAAAAGGGAAAAAAACGTCGACAAATAAACAATCTCTAATTGAAATGCGTAAATTCACAACAGAAGTAGGCCTATTACAAATCTCAATGAGCAGAGGCAAGAAAACGATTTATAACATGTTTTGTGCAAAGCACAGGATGTTAACAGTAGTAAATATTGAGTAGCATTTTATTTAGTTGCAACTGATATATTTTATACAAGCCCAATAAAGGAAATGTGCTCATCAGAGAAGTTGAAATAACACTACCTACCATCAAGGACGCAGCTTGTGGTTTTACAGCATAGACACATGATATCTCTATGCAGGTTAATTAGCAAAAATAAATTCAGTCATACAAATCGTGCTCGGAAGCCGTACTCGACCTCCAAGCGGATATCTGGCTATATATTGTACTTGCTAGGCACTCATCAATGACCAGGTTGTTTGGAAGTTACCACGGAATGGCCCGGATTCATGTGACCTTTTCCAAGGGCAACAATCTACAGAGCGGCTGGAGTGCCCCCACTTATCAAAATAACGAGATTTCTCGCATCATATGAAGAACGGTGACTGCTTTATGTTCCGACAACCCTATGTTCAGACAACTCTGTTCCGACAACCATATGTTGCGGTAACCCCTCGTGATGTACACGCTAGGGTTTGGGTTAGGATTAGGAACATAATAGGGGTGTCGGAACGTAGGCGTGCCGTTATATAGGGGTGTCGGAACACGGGGATGCCGTAACAATCGTTAATATGAGTGTCGGAAGATATGGGTGTCGGAACATATAGGTCTATATAGGGTGTCGAAATATAGGTGTGTAACCACTTGTACACAACGAAAAATTGTGCC
This sequence comes from Plazaster borealis, assembly GCA_021014325.1. Classification (NCBI taxonomy): domain Eukaryota; kingdom Metazoa; phylum Echinodermata; class Asteroidea; order Forcipulatida; family Labidiasteridae; genus Plazaster; species Plazaster borealis. The sequence goes on from CM037458.1 coordinate 4,747,170, forward strand.
CAACTGACTTTCATGTATTATCCCTTTAAAACGCCTGGCCTTTTCGACACCTTTTCAAGTCGTACAATTTCACTGAGTGATTTCTGCTTTTAGAAATGTTTACACAAACCGAGCTTTCTCAATCTTGTCAGACATTAGACCCACTGGTATACTTTGAAATTGGTTAATCCCACAAAGGTTGGTGGGCTTTACGCTGCGAAGCCACAGCAGAACCCCTAAAGGGACAGGTAAAGAAAATTACAAAAACAGGTACAAAACAGCATGAGTTGTGGAATTCAAGATTAAAAATACATTCATGTTTAATCAACCATATTGAAATGTAGCTATGACAACAGTTGCTATAGCTCTACTCTTCAATATAGTTGTCATAGAAACCCCGTAGTGGAGGTGGTAAAAATGGCTGAGAGTTGAGGCAAGTGTTTTCTATGACTAAAACTAAACCTTGAGTCTTTTTTTGCGAGTCTTTCTTGCCTAGAGGCTCCAAAGGTGATGCAATAATTAATATTTAAACATTAATTTTCTCTCAGGTGTCTATCTACCAGCCCTTTTCGTATTTTTCTTCATTGTTCAACCCTTGCTTTCTACCCCTCTCTCCTGTATTTCTTTCCACTTGACTGTTTCTGCTACACTATGTGTGTTTATGTGTGTTGTGTTGTGTTGTCATTTATAACCTTCGAGAAAGACTTAGGGTCGAAACTTCAGGCCATACTGTTTTTTGGCAGATATAATGTATCTCGTCAAAGATTTTTTTCTAGAAATGAAATTATGCCTCGTTTCAAATTTGTTTATATTATATATATCTTGTATGCAATTTCGCCCCCAACAAGGCAAAAAGCCACTCTTGGTAAGGGGCTACAAGAAGAAAACATTTAAGATGAAGAAAACTCAGGGGAACTGAAGGTAGGAATTGATATTCCTCTTAAAACAGTCTAGATTGTAGGATGATAGCGCAAATTTGGGCGTGATTCGGAAGTGGGGTTTCCAAAATGGAAAATTCATTAATTTCAGACAATTGGTGCTCGATATGGGGCATGGTGTACCCCCCCCCTGTGTCTTCATTATGTGCTTGGAATCTCAGGAATTCTTTTGAGGATTTTAGGGGGGCAGGCGCGGATCCAGGGGGGGCGTGGGGGCGCACGCCCCCCTTTTTCATATAAAAAAAAAGGGAGAAAAGAAAAAAAGAGGGAGAGAGAGAGAAGGGGAGGGAGAAATGGGGAAGCTTTGTGTTACGCAGGCGCAACAAACTTCATTTATCATTTTGCTGCTTGGTATATTTTCACGCCCCCCCCCGTTTGGAAAATCCTGGATCCGCCCCTGGGGGGGGGGTCTATACAAGAGGGAAAAAAAATAGTGTGTTATAGTATGGGAACATTGGGACCCTCTGCCCCATATCGGGCAGGCTATAATTTCAGACATCCTTACAACGCATGGTTTGTAGTCTTTATTCGCCTGGCAACAAGTAACCTCGTCCAAAGTTCTAAATTGTTTCAATGTTAGTTTAAACAAATTCTGTGTAGGCCTACTATATAAAAACTTAAATTGTATTTATAAACAAATTGTCGTGAGTGTTTTCATTTTTAAGAATTTTGTATAAAATACAATTTTAATAGAAAATTTGATTTTATAACAAATATTAGTCTTCGTTCGAATTGTTTACTCGTTTTCAGTATTAAACACGAGACTTGCACAAAAGCCGCAAGCCATAACAACCGTTTCGCAGAAAAAGTGGCCACTATTGATAAACGTTTTACAGTTAGGTTGGATGGCATGTCCTGTGAAAAGTAGAGGATGAAAATAAATGTTCTCATCCAAAAACCAATGATGTATTATCCCTTTAGAACGCCTGGCCTTTTCAACACAATTCAAGTCGTACAATTTCACTGAGTGATTTCTGCTTTTAAGAAATGTTTACACCAACCGGGCTTTCTAAATCTTGTCAGACATTAGGCCTGCATAATTTGAAATTGCTTTGTAGTTTCCCCAATCCCACAAAGGTTGTTGGGAAGCCACAGAACCCCTAAAGGGATAGACAGAAAGAAAAAGGGAACAAGTACAAAACAGCATGAGTTGTGGTATTTACGATTAAAAATACATTCATGTTTAATCACCCGTAAAAAGTTTGTGCGTGTGTGGAAGCAACGATACCCCTGGGTACAATAATATTAATACAGTACCGTATTTATATGGCGACAGAATTCATGAACAAAATTAAGTTCTAAGGCACTTAACATAAATAAATAAGGAAAGACTTACAGTACGAAAAATTCCGTTAAAAACCACTACTCAGGAACAAGAATACAAAAGTCATCATTAACAATTTTTATGTAAAATGCACTGTTACATGACCAAACCGTCAATTAAAGTCGATACTGTAATTTTTCTCTTAACCTCGAATAATACACACATGTTTTTATAAATAAGCACCTCATCAACCATATTGAAAAGTAACCATGACAACAGTTTCTATAGCTCTACTCAATAATAATAATAATGGCTTCTTATATAGCGCTCATATCCGTCACTCAGTGACGCTCAAGGCGCTTCAACATTCAGTATTTTCCTGCAAGGTATGTGGGGCTACGTAAGTATGAGACCTACTCCTTTACATAGCACCATGTAATGGTTTACAAGGTGCTGTGGCGCAATATGCAGCCAATCAAACCAGGAACACCGGGGCGAACCCCTTCTCTTTTCGATAAGTGCACTGGGTTCTTTTACGTGCATTACCCAACACACGGGACCAACGGCTTAACGTCCCATCCGAAGGACGAAGCATGTGGTTAAGTGTCTTGATTAAGGACACAAGTGTCACGACTGGGATTCGAACCCACACTCTGCTGATCAGAAACACCAGAGCTTGAGTTCGGTGTTCTTATCCGCTCGACCACGACACGCCAATATAGTTGTCATAGAAACCCCGTTGTGGAGGTTGTAAAAATGGTTGAGTGTGGAGGCAAGTGTTGTCTTTGAGTACAAACAAACCTTGAGTCTTTCTTTGCGGGTCTTTCTTGTGTAACCTCAAAAGTTGATTACTATTGAATTACTGTCATAATTTTCTCTCAGATTTCTATCTACCGGCCGCTTCCCTCTACCCCCATTGTCTTTTTCTTCATTGTTCACCCTTTGTTTTTTCCGAGTGCTTTCTGCCGCTCTCTCTCTCTATTCATTTATTTCTACTTGACTGCTTCTGCTACACTGTAGTATACCTGTTTGTGTGTGTGCTGTGTTGTCATTTATATAGCTTTCGTTAAAGACTATGATAGGGTCGAAACGTCAGGCCATAAACTATTTTGTACACATATCTATCTCGTCAAAGATTTTTTTCTTGAACTGAAAACGAACAATTATGCAAAACCTTTTCGACTTTTTTCCCACCATGCAAAATTTCAACCCTTACTGATCATGGGCGTCATTTAGGGGGGGGGGCCAGGGGGACATGTCCCCCCAAGTTTTCAAGGGTGGGGGACACAATATCAAATGTCCCCCATGTTTTTCGCCTATGCCGTTATTACATTAGTGTAAAAGCCGGACAAGTGGACTAAAACGCATGCTAATATATCTCCTGCTACTTTGAATCTCAGCGTGATTGGAGACGAACATTTTTCAAAGTGCTTAGATCGACCTTAGATTAATTCTGTAATTTGTACGCCGACCCTCCAACTCTATATACGCTGAGCGCTCTAACGTAATTTTGCCATTTCCTGGGATGTACTTGAACCTGGACATTGCAAGCAGTCTACTCCATGATAAATTTTTATATTCAGCCATCTGCTAGGATGATTACTGGGTGGGCCTACATCGTGTCTCTTAAAACAGGACTGGATTGATATTTTCAGCAAGACGCTTGTTTGTTTGTTTGTTTGTTTGTTTGTTTGATTGTTTTGTTCCTTTTATTGCCTTGTATTGTATTTGTTGTTCTTGTGTTGTTGAGGTCGAATAATTAACAACAATAATAGCAATATTATTCCAAACACATGCCAGGATCACAACTCATTAATTTTTTTCTGAGTTTGCTTAACAGTTTGTTAGTAAAAGATTTGTATTTGTTCTGATAGAGTATTTTAAAGTAGAAACATCCTGTATAACTTAGATATTCTATAAATCGGCCAATTGTTTTAAGCTTAAGCAGTTGTCCTTAAAATTTGATACATTTTATTTCTTTGAAATATGGCATAGGCCCTACAAGAAATATTCATCAAATTTTAATCAACACCCTTTCTTTTTCTTTTCATCGCTAACTGTATTGTTACGCACAAAGGTGGAAATGTATGTTACTGGAAGTGGCCTTAAAAAAGGATGATAAAACTTTCTATCTGAAAATCAAAAGATGACAAAAGTGAAAGAACCTATCATAAACAACCATGGACTTTACAAGTTTCCTGAACCGAAGCAAAATTGTTAATTTCACAATCCATGAGAGCAGGGGCGGATACAGGGGGGCGTGGGCGTCAGCCCCGCCCCCCAAAAAAAACCCAACCTTTTCTATTTTCTTTTTTAGTACTGCCTGTTTAAAAATTAGCCACAAGTGTGTGTGGTGTAAATTTTCCCCCCAGAGGCAGGATGGATTTCTTTTTCATACTATGCCATTCACATTTTTCTTTCTGCCAAAATGAATCTTTCATGATATGTCTCTTGTAATTGTTTGGATTTGCAACAATAACATAGCATTTGAAACCTGATGTGCCAATTTGTCCGGGATAATACGACAGTTAGCTTGAATTTGAAAAAACGATCTTACCCACTAGGTTTTTAATGAATATGCATGAAACCAGATAATGCAGCGACCAGATCCAAACGTGAGATTTGTGGTCTTACAATTTTCTTTGAGTAAAATTAGAAGATTGATATGGATCAAAGGTGCTAATAAAAAGTGTGTCTATTTCTCTGTTTTAGGCAAACAGAGGCTTGATTTTTCACCCCTCAAAAGGCCAAAAGCTCAGAGCTTCCGACGGGGGCTTCGCCCCCTGGACCCCCATCGGGGCTTCACCCCTAGATCCCACCATTAATGTTACAGTAAAATTTTCCGGTAAATTTAGAAGAGTGAAATGGATCAGAAGTGCTTTAAAAGTGTGTCTATTTCTCTGTTTTTGGTTAATTATATTGAAAATTGCACTGTCATATCGTTTGTCTCACCATGGAGGAAGGATCTTCCTCACCCAACACTTTTTTGTCCCTGAATAAATATTAATTGTAGACTGCATTTTTATTTTATAACTCAGGATGGCTGATTCAATGACTCCCAACTCGAAAATGATGATTAAATAATGATCTTGCAAAACAAAATTGGTTAAAGTGGTCAGATCCTGCATGAGATCGCACCACAGAGCATCTAGAATCCTAACTGTTTCGGAGCATTTAGGCGGGCCCCGGAACCCATGCCGTTAGGGCTTCGAGTTGCGTTCTTAGGCGCCACAAATTGCATTCACCATTAATTTTGCTGCTTGGTACATTTTTACGCCCCCCGTTTGGAAAATCCTGGATCCGCCCCTGGAGAGTTTATTGTTTTTTGTTCTAAATAGAACACCATCAAAATGAAAATGAGTAAACAAACTTGGCATGTCCTATGCGCGTAACACGAGTTACCGATGTTCGCCGCTGTCCCATGCATACAAAAGTAAAACAAAAAAAATGTCAAAATACTATGAGGATCTAGCCTTGAATGTTGGTTGTTTCATATCTGGAGCATATAGTATGTAAAAAGACACCTTGAATTGTAGCACGAGTCACAGTGGAATTGCCCATAAGAATAATAGGCCTATATCATGTATGTTGGTCTTTTATTTAAGTGTCGCTTGTTCTATCTCTCTCTGAACCAAGTCCAAGTTTGATCTGTAAGTAATTATAACAAGGAGAGCTTTTCTAGGTCGTTCAAACATGCTAAAGCCCAACAGCTTCAGGGGGCTCCGCCCCCTGAACCCCCTGAGCGGGCCCCTGAACCCCACGCCGTAAATGATCCACATTTCAAGACGGATTGACGCCCCTGTTACTGATTAGTGTTGTTGAGTGCTTAAAGATTTTTTCATATCTTATTTGTTTTTCATATCTTGTATGCAATTTCGCCCCAACAACGAGGCAAAAAGCCACTCTTGGTAAAGGGCTACAAGAATAAAATATTTAAGATGAAAATAACTAAGAGAAGCTTAAGGTAGGAATTGATATTCCTCTTAAAACAGTCTAGATTGTAGAATGGAGGGAAACTTGCACCAGGCAAGGAGTTCCAAGGAGATGCAGTACGTATAGAATAAAGCTGTTTAAATTGCTCTTTGTTCTATACGTCTCAGCAAAGCAAGCGTGTAGGGGTGAGAAGAAGCAGAAAGCTGTGTTTTCTGTCAGTTTTTCTTTGATTAAATTAACAGTTGTCGTCCAAGTCCCATTGATGTCTTTGTATTTTTGAATTCCACAGCCTTCACGACCACCAATGCAGAGCCGTACTATGGTGTACTCGTTGGTAGTTTGTCGACGTTGCACCACGATGTGACGGGCACCGTGTACGCCGTCGACGCAACCCGTTTGCTCATCAGAGGTTTCTCCTACGACGGCTCGGCACCAGGTAGGAGCGGAGTCAAACAAATTGTTTTATTTTTGTTTTATTGGAGTCGTCTGATGCATCAGACTTGTCTAGTGCATCAGACTCAGGTTCTGATGGCTGGGCACGGAGGGTGGGTTCGATTTCCGGTTATGACACTTAAGTCCTTGAAGCGGCACATTGCCTTCAAATATCTCGAAATGTTGCTGTTCGGAATTGCTCCATATATCCTTTTTAAGAGTTGTTCATGCCCATATAAACACCTACAGTGTTGTGTAAGTAGTGAATAGTGATTAAATACATACAATTGCCAACCAGCGGAACATCGTTCCTCATTTTGTGGAGTCAAACATTTGGTTTTTCAAAATGAAGACATGAAACTACACAAAAAACACAATTTTAAGGGATATTTGTGTGAATCATATTATTAAACTTTTAAAATGTCTTTCCAACCATATTAATTTCAAAAGAAACGCTTTGACAGCCCACAGCGTTCAATCCAAGGACAACGTGCCCCTTTATAAGCAAGGCCATAATTGCTTCACTTTACCCAGGTGTATGTAAAATAGGAACCTATAAGAGGGCCGAGACAGTAAAAAACTAAGCAGCTTGGGGTTGTATGCTCCCCATCCGTAGTCGAGAAAGCATGAGGAGTTTGTCTGATCAACTGGAATAATGTTAGCGCCTTGATCTAAACAAGGATATAAATAAATATATAAATATAAGGGGACCCTACCCATTAATCGGTGCAAAGAAAACCTTATACAAATTATTACACTATACTTTATTTTTGTAACTTAGTGTTCCACGGTTAAATTTTTCCAAGAAAAAAAGTTTAATTAAAATTCTTCTCATAAAAGCAGATTTTCATGGCATTCTTTTTCCCCGTTTTCAAAAGATGAACACTGAAATTTAAGTGCAATTTCATTATATACAAAAATGCCATTCAAAGTAGAATTTTTTTAACCTGCCCACCTGCCATAAACAAAAAACAATAGATCTGGGACGTTCCTGCAGTGCCAGCCCTAGATTAATCAATCTATCCATTGGAGATCAATAAAACATTTGATTGTAAATTGTTACGATTTTTCCCCCAGATGCATTTTTATGGATTGGGGATACAGATCAGCCTGATGTTAGCGGTACTATATTGCCAGTCGACCCTACTAATCCGTAAGTACTAAAGGGTAATTTGCATAAGGCCACATAAAAAAAAAATTGTTGATTCGTCCTTGCCCGACCCTACAAAATCCCCGACCCCATTTTTATTTATGTTTTTTAATCATAAAAACGGTGTTTTTTTTAATGATCTTTTCAGTCAAATTTGGCTTCCAGATTTGTCAGCTGATATTTTTTCAAAATTCATAGGTTAGAAATAGATGTTTGAAGGAGGGTTATGCTGGCAAAAACAAAAATAATTCTTCAAATATTTACTAAGGCTAAACTGCGTTTTAGTTTTTTGAAAATGTTTACAAAAAATGTCGTCTAGGAGTTAAATGAGTTTAACAAAATATTAATTTAAAACGTCAAACACACAAACCCTCTGTTTTATAATGATTGTGATGGTTTCTTTATTCCTAATTTCATATTTTTTCTTTAAAAAAAAACCCAAAAACCAAAACAAAAATCTCCCACCCGTTCTTCCCAGCAAAAAAGGACGATCAACAATTTCTTTTATGTGGCCTTAGTACTCGATACTAAACTGAAAATTTACCCAGACTCTGATTTTAAGTAATCGTGGTAAAAGTACCACCTCCTTTCTGCTTTCCTATACGTTCGTTAATGCAAGGAATAGAGGAATGAAAGAATGGAAAAAGTACAATTTAATTTGTGCATGAAGATAGTTCTACCCGCACACATTGTCTTCTAGAAAATGGTTAAAAGAAATTGTTTACCTCAATTTGCAATATTTGTTAAGTGGAGATTCAAATACTTGGTACTCGGTTGTTGGACTCTGTACTCGTATATTAAAACTCGGACTCGATGGACAAAGTACTTGTACTCGAGTACTACTCGGCCACCCTAGTACTCTGCAGTACTTCTAATACTCGACTGGAAAGCACTTGACTACAACACTGGTTTTACGAAATTGTTTTCACTAACTGTAACATCTAATTTCCGATGGGGGTTGGTTGTTTTGTGTGTTTATTGGAAAGTAGAGGACGTGGTGAATGTACTAACAAAAACCAACGAGGTACATGTTCTATTGACCTTTTCAGCACACTGCAAAAACTGGTGTGTTAAAATTGACACAATGGGTGTTGCCACGTATAGATGCCGAAGAGAGAATCAAAATTAACATCTTAGCGTGTTAAAATAACACCAATGTAAGTTTGTTTGCAAAAGTTAGTGTTATTTTAACACCTTATGGTGTAAATGTTGATATATATTTTGTTGTATCTATTATGTGACAACACACATGGTGTCAATGCTAACACCCCAGTTTGTTGCAGTGCAGGTTTGAAAAACAAATTGTTTGTAAAGCAAAATGTAGCAAGGGTACCTATCCTAAAAAATGTACTGTATTTTAAGTTGTGACCTGTTTTTCTATGTTGATTGTATTTCCATGATTGTCTACAGACAGTGGTTGTGCAATTACGTTGTTAATTTTGTTCTCTCCATTTGTTTGGTGCATATACAGTGATGTAAAATTGGGTGTTTATGGAGATGCAGAAATAATGGTCAGTCTCCCAGAGGGTAAAACAGTCTCTGATTATAAGTGGCTATCAGTATGGTGTCGTGACTTTCATGTAAGTATAAAAAAAAAACAGCATGATACTCTTCTTACTTTTAGTCTGATGTCCTTCTTTTTCTTTCCCTCGGCAAAAAATCAAAAACACTGTGATTAAATAGCCTGAAAAGTATATGAAAGCTTATACTATACATGTAGGTCAGCCCTTGTACTCAATTCAGTGTCCCTACTTGTTTTCCAAGACACAAATATATTGCCTAGAAACCTACACTCTACAACAAGTTACAGTAATTATACGGTTATTTATCTGTCATTCTGGGTGTTAAACTATATTACCGTCAACATTACGGATACACGTTTAAAATATTCTGCACATCGTTTATTCATTTATTTTAATTCTTTGGACAATACAATATAACGAGCAGAGGCCGTCCAGGGAAAGGCAAAAGTAAACAACTTTCATCAAACAAATTGTTCCTTCCCAGTATACATAATTAAACAGAATTCGATATGTAGTACATAATGATGTGGTTATGGCAGTAGGTAAAGTTTATTTCCTTATCCTGTGCAGTTTATTTTTTACTTTATCCGTATTTTACGTTACCCGTAATTTTTACATTAACCGTAATTATTACGTTATCAACATTTTACGGTAATTGTTTGGCACCTTGGCACCTGCCAGGTAAATCACCACAAGTTGATTGAAATTCTTACAGTATATTTAACGCGTGTCGCATTGGTTGTGTAATGCACGTAAAAGAATCAAGTGCACTTATCGAAAAGAGAAGGGGTTCGCCCCAGTGTTCCTGGTGTGATTGGCTGCATTTTGCGCCACAGCACCTTGTAAACCATTACATGGTGCTATGTAAAGGAGTAGGTCTCATACTTCAGAAACGTAGCCCCACACTTAGCAAGAAAATACTGACTGTCGAAGCGCCTTGAGCGTCACTGAGTGGCGGATATGAGTGCTATAAAGAAGCCACTATTGTTATTGTTATTATTATTTTGTCTTTTCTTTCTCCTATTTGAAAAAAGTAGTATTAAAGCGGTATTAAAGGTATCGTACACGTTTGGTAATGACTCAAAACAAATATTAGCATAAAAACTTACTTAGTAACAAGCAACGGAGAGCTGTTGATAGTATAAAACATTGTAGGAAACGACTCCCTCTGAAGTAACGTAGTTTTTGAGAAAGGGGTAATTTCTCAGTAAAATAATAAAAACTTCTTGCAAGAAGTTTTTATTCCTGTCTGAAAGCACACAAATTTGTACAACAAGGGTGTTTTTTCTTTCATCATTATTTTTCTTGCAACTTTGATGACCAATTGAGCCCAAATTTTCACAGGTTTGTTATTTTATGCATAATGTTGGGATACACCAAGTGAGAACACTGGTCTTTGACAATTTCCAAACGTGTTCAGTACCTTTAAACGTAATTTTAAATTTTGCAGGGAAATTGAGCTTGTGAACTGATACAAAATAATGTTGACATTGTTTTTTCATTTTCAAATCAACCCCCAAATCATACTCGTTGATATTTTATTCCTTTCTGCATTATTTTAGGCGGACTTCGGTAACCTTTACATAGCTGACAGTTTTGTTAACCCAGGCGTCCATGACTTGGGCGCTCTGCCGACGTTTGCCCACGCGGTTCGTGCAGACAGCGTCAAGATACTAGACGCAAAGACGTTCCGCTTCGAAGGGCTGTACTACGATGGATACGGACCAGGTTGGTTAGATCATTATCGATTTTGGCTACGGCTATGGCTACGGCTATGAGAGAACTACGTCAGTCTATATAGACCTCATTGATCTCTAGAGATCAATGATATACCTTAAATGCACATGATGTCATTTGAGTAGGGCGCCCTCGCCTAGAGGTCAAAATGAAGTTTTCATTTGCCATCCTGTGTGCCGCACGTAGTGCGTTTCCTTTGTTTCATCATCAGTTTACCTCTAAGATGGCGGCTTGGTTACGTCAGTGCATTATATAAGGTCTATAGACTGACTAGACAGTTAGAATATGGGCGGTCGGTTGGCGTAGTGTTAATTCCTCGCCTTCCACCTCAAGGATCCGGGTTCGTATCCCGCCGAGGGCTCTTTGGTGGATTGGGTTTTCCCTGGAATAAGTCTGTGGTTTTCGTCCCGCATCTAAAACTGAAACTTCCTTCCTCAGTTTCTCTGAAACTGGAACTTCCTTCCTTGTCTTCTCTCCATTGGGGTTTTTGGCTAGTGTAGTGATTAAGTTCGCCGTGATTAAGTTCGCTTCACAACCAGAATTAATGAATAAATACTCACAAATTACGAAATACAAGACGCCGAATAGCAAAAAAAATTATTTAGCTAATACATTTGTTCAACCATGGTAAAGAAGTAACGCTGCTTTCACTAAACATTATACTTATTGATGGTATACACTTAAAACTAAACCAAATCATACCATGTTTCAGATTATACTCAACTGATTTACACGTAATTGCTTGCTAGAGAAAGGGGTTAACATCCAAAATGCCATATCACATGTGTACTATTTGTGACTGGTTGCCCGCTTATTTTTTGTTTAACAGAAAAAAAAACAGCAGGTTTGTCTTGCAGCTCTACCACTTGTCATCTACACAATAATATTTGAAACTGGACACGTAAAGGGTGTGCACAACATTAAATGAAAATATAAAATGTGTTCCAAAATGAGCACATAACTTACATAGAGTATATTAAAAGGTGGTCATGGTTGAAATTTTCCCTTGAAATATGGTTTCTTGAATCTCTCGAGTCCAAAGGTCGTTATGTGAAAACAGTGACTCAAACTTATATGGGTTTCTTTTCTCACTATTTTCTTATGACTCCTATCACTGATTGAGCATTAACTTTCACAGGTTTATTTCATGTATGTGTATAATGTTTGGTCGGATGGTCTTTGACAAAATGCCAATGTTATCATCAGCGTGCCTTCCGAGCGTCCACGGGGAGCAGGCGGGAGGACCAACTTCATACCTTTTTTAATAACTACAAAGTGTGGATCAATTCTGCGGATTTTTTTTAAACGACCTTTAAACATTCCTCTTTTATATACTGTAATTTTTGGGTGAGTGAACTCGGAGGTTGATCCAGCATGTAATTTTTTCCCCCGTGGCTGCTCGGAGGGACGGAACAAAACTTGCCAACAAGGTTTCATTAGCCTTTTTGATGGTGGACACTATAGGAGTGCACTGTAGGATTTGGGTGTATACAGATAAATTTACCCAAACCAAACAGTGTTATAGTAATGTGTCCGCCATATCTCAAAATGGCTTATTGAGACTGCTGTATTGTTTCACACGAATGCAACTTAACCGTCTCTTTGACTGTTATGATTGTTTTCCCTAGATGCTTATTTCTGGGCAGGACCTGGAAGTTCTCCCACCACGAGCGGTATCAAGCTGATATGGAAACCAGAGTAAGTGCCAAGAGATTACGTGTTTTGTACTATACCTTCATGACGTCATTTGAGCCTCATTGGCTGATCCTCATGTGCGCCTCGTGTACGTAGCTGTGCTTTTTCCATTGTTTTACCTCTAAGACGGTAGACTTGTGAACAAGTCGCTATTAACTGTTTGTCGCGGTGATAGCGTAACAGCTCTCCCTCGACACCCATGATGCTGCTGCTGTCTGGGGAGACTATACTTAAAACGGAGCCGTAGTCGCCAGAGCAGTAGTATCGCGGGAGCCAGCAGACTCGCAAGAACATCAACAGTGTCGCGATATTTGCAGAGTTAATCGGTCACTATTACCGCAACCATACCAACATTTAACGAATTGTCCACAAGTCTATTAATTAATGGCATCGAACATAAACAGGTGCGGTTATCTAAAGGGTCCAAACTGTTTCATCCCAAACACTCTGCTCGGAATTTATTAACGAAAAAATGTAATGGCTGCTCATGGTTGTTGCGTTCGATTAGCTTCCTCGGGTCCAGCAGGTCTGACCCAAGTGCGTTCGAGTAGCGTTGACGTCATTGTCGTGGCTCACGTACCCTGGTCAGACCCTAGTAATCTGCTTGTGGAGCAGGGCTGACCCAGGTGCATGACGTCACGACGAAAAACTTTCTCAATGTTCACCATTTTGTTTGTAATACAGCAGGACACTTTCAGTAAGTTTGACACACATTTTCACCATTAAACCAGCGACTTTGTGAGCTTTAAGTATTTGTTTTCCGTAGATGCCTACCTGTTTATCAACGTGGGCTTGTAGAATAGTTTAACGTTGCAGTTTTACCTTGAGAATAATTATTTTACGATCTTATCGTGAATCCACGAAATGTGATGCATTGGTGTGAATGCTGGGGGAAGTTGGCGTTCGATTAGCTCATGTCAGGGGCTCACCCGGATGAGCACACCGGGGTCGACCCGGTGAAGCTAATCGAACACACCCATCAGTATTGGTTGAAAAAACCCATAGTGTTGATGTGTTGAAGTTTATGGTGTTTCCCCACTCACACAGCTTACCAGCTACCGGCAACAACCAGAGGATCGGACAGGCTTTTACTGGACAGGATGTTGAGGTCACGATGCCGGAAGGAATGAACGTATTAGACATCAATAACATTGGTCTCTGGTGCGTCTTGGCCAAGCAAAATTTCGGTCATATATCGTTTACGTCGAGCGCCCTCACCGTGCCCGCTGTCCCCGAACTTATGGTAAATATAGATGCGTCTTCATTGTTCCCATGTAAAATTAATGAATTATTTTCGTTCATTGTTGGTTTATTCATTACAATTACCACATGACAGCCAAGGGCTGAATAGACTGTGCAAGTCTCGCGCGTATCGGAACGAGAAAACACGTCAAACGAAGAACTTTGTTTTTTCTAAAAATCAAATCTTTGTTTTAAATTATATCTAATGACAAACTCTGAACAACAAAAATACTCATTACATGTTTATATAATCAGTTTTAGTTTTTATAATAAATACACAAATAATGTGTTAATTATTATTGAAACAAAATTAAAACTCTGGGACAAGGATGCTTATTTGATCTTAACTTTTCAGAAACCCCTTACGTGGATTCGTGATGGTCACACGGGCGTAAAATTAACGCTTGACGCAGTTTTTAGAGGACGCTGACGCCTCAACAATCATAGACTGCTATGAAAAGGCTTCGCGTTGCAATTACAGCATCTGGCGATTATCATCGCGCATCCAAAACAAGCGTTTACATAAGTTATGTGATCGGAGGTTAGGTGAGCACAAAATTCTTAGTTTTTTGCAGTAACCGGAAGCTGAGGTCAAGTTTAATTATCGGGTTTTCTTCGTTATATGTTGAATTGATTTTACTTTCATATTTTTTATAACTAAGTATTACATTCTTAACAACATATTTATTTTTCATGGTCATAAACCACGTTAAACTAAAATAATTGACAAAACAAAATCTTGCCTACGTAAATCTCCATATGGTTGGGACCACAATGGTCCCGGAAGTTCAAATATGCGCGAGACTTGCACAGTCTATTGCGACATTGTGTACATCAAGTCAAAGAGATAAAATGAAAGCTAGTCATAAAAGCAGACAATACATAAAAACCGGACAGTAATTAGCAGTAAATCATTAGGAAAGTGTGTTAAGTAAATCAATAAAATACGGAATGACAACTAATGACCAACACTTAAAACCTGATTGGAACATTACTGTTCAGATGTTCCATTCATATACCCGTTTTTGTGGACGTTGAGTAGGTCTTGTTGCTTTTTTTCCCACGTTGACTAATTCTATGAGTTGATTTGTGAATAGGACGTGCAACTATGGTGGAACTTCGACTCGAGGTTTTGTGTCATTCACACTTTTAACAGCTACTGAGGCGAATTTTTTTAACGGGAATGCATTTTAAACTTGTTTATACTTTGTTTGTTTATCATTTTAAAGTAATTGTGATATTTGTACATTTCTGAATTTTGCGGAATTATCGAGCAAAAAATTAGGCCCAAACCTTAGGTTTTGAAAAACTAAAAACACTTCTGCCGTTGACGGCGTGCGTCAAAATGGCAATATTTTGATGTCATTTGTGGGATGTTGCTTTGTTATAACTCCATGAGTGATGACGTAACAGGACTTTCGCGAATCTTTCTGAAAAGCAACGGAGAAGGGTATTCAAAATTATTGGGTTTTTTTTTACACATTTAAAACGTGTTTAATCTCATGTGAACTCAGTTTCCTTATTGATTGTAAACATTTTAAATGAATTTCAGCAAAGATCACTTGTTTCCGTTTTCGTTCAAGTAGGTCTATAAGTGTTGACGTGACAATAATATTGAGCGTAGTGAATTCACAACCACAGTGGATCTGTTGGTTATAGACACTAATTTCAGGTTGGTTTCCTCCTAAAGCCCGTATTCCAATGCGAAGTACTGTCCGATAACGAGTACCAAGTTAAGTGGAGAATCGACGGCACCGACCTCAAGGTAGAACTAGCCGGCCGAGTCGCCCCCGGTAACTACATGGGGTTCGGCCTGAGCGGTTCTGACACACGGACCCTCATGGACGGATCGGACGTTGTGGTCGCGTGGATGGACACCGCGTCGATGAGCGCTAGGGCCGAAGATTACAGGCTCCAATCCAAAGCACAGGTGAGTCATTCATTAAAAATATATCGCTTGATTTAAAAAAAAAATGAAGTTTGATGTCTTCCTCTTTGAATAAATTAAACCAAACTCCATTAATAACACATAGCATTTGATTTAACCTCAAGTATGAGCCACTCTCTTTAGTAATAGGCCTAACCTTGTTTTCTTTGTTTAATGTTCAAAAGCCCGGTTCATACTTCATGTATTAAATAAAATGTGAAGTAAATTTTGACGTCAACGAACAAATCACTCAAGTTGTAATATCGGGTAACTCGTGCGAAACATTCACTGCGAATATAGAGTTGTGACGTCAAAATTCGCTTTGCATTCTCTACAATCGCAAGAAGGTATCAACGAGGCTTGTGAGTATTAGCATTGAAGGTTTGCATTGTGTAGGAAGTTACCCATAATGAATATGTGTTGGTTTTACCCATACACCAATGTGTGCATTATACATAACTTGTTTACGAACGTGCAGCTTCAGTTAACTCTTCTTGGAAGAAGCAGTGATTCTGAACCGGGTACACTGCATAAACTGGGGTGTTAAAATTGACACCATGCATGGGTGTTGTCAAATATAGATACCGCAGAGAGAATCAAAATTAACATCATATGGTGTTAAAATAACACCAATGTAATTGTGTTGGCAGATATTGGTGTTATTTTAACATAAATGGTGTATTTATTTTATTTTTTTCGTTGGTATATATAGACCTATGTGACAACACCCATGGTGTCAATTGTAACACCCTATTTTGTACAGTGTATCTTTCCTATAATTACAAGCGGAGTACAAGGATATATCATACACCCCGGTTCTTTTCAAAATCACACTTCTTCCTCAAAGGACAACGTCACCTGTTATTGCTTTGACCAATTAAATGACAACTTACCAATATAGACTGACTAATGTTTATGACAATTTGTTTATAGATTTTAAATTTAATCAATGTGAGAACTATATTTAGCGCTGTTTTTATGAGTAATATACAAATCATTTCTATCAATTTTTACATGAGTCTCCTTCGTCAGAGGTTGCCGTTAATTTTGTTAAAGGACGTTTGATTTTCCTACATTTTCAGTGTTCCACCAACAACGGTAACGGGGCGTGCCCAGACATTACCACGGCTGTTGGGGGGACAAACAACGTAATGGTGGACAATTTAGTCTCGGATAATGGTATTGTTCGTATATCCTACACAAGACCACTCAACACAGGTACACTTTGTCTTAAAAGCTGTTATTTTTTAATTGATTAAAACAAAAACTATAGCGTTTACACCTCGGACTAGTTGTTGATGTTAAAGAACGCGGCCAACGATGTTAAATGCCAAAGACCAGTATCCGCACTTCATGTGACCCAACATTATTATACACGAACAAAAAAAACCCGTAAAATTTCAAGCCCACTCGGTCATCGGAATCACGAGAAAAGAGTGGGGAAAAACCTTTTATATTTTCGGTGTTTTCAAACATCGGATTTTGGACTCGTTATTAGTCATTTAAAAAAAACTACTAACAGTTTGAGCAAAAATATTTCAAGGGAAGTTTTTCCACCGTGACCAAACCATGTCAGTTTTATGAAAGTCTGTGAACAGGTACAATGGGGCCTGACCCTTTTCTGGGTCAGTATAATCCAGAATCCGTGTCAAAATGTTACAGCAATGGGTCAAACTGACGGAGAATCGTAGTCAAAGTCCCATTTGTTGACCAGAATCCGGGTCAGCCTGACCCAGAAACGGGTCAAGCCACCTGGGATCCAGAATTCTGGTCAACTCTGACCCAGGAGTTTTTAGTGTGTGCCAATGTTGTGCACACCGTTTTAATTAAGGCTATCAAATTACTCGGGTTTAAACTAATAATGTTGATTCTAAATTGTTCCCATCAGGTGACAGCGTTGATCAAGTGATACCCACTGATCGTGAGGTTTACATATCCTGGGCTTTGGGACCTATCAACCCCGACGGACGAGTTGCCAAACACTATAGAGTTCCAAGAGGTAAGTTTATCGGGAAAATAAACTGTTTTTCTTCTATAGAATATACTCATAATAGTTGCGCTTGGTACTCGCATCGTGCTAAACCTTACATGAAACTGCCACAGTTATCTTTGCATATTGGTGATGCACGCATTGGCCAAACGGATTCTGCCGTGCGTAATTTAGGAATCATGTTTGATTCACATTTTGGACGATGAGCAAGCAAGTTTATAGCCTCTGCCTATCAACTAATTTTAAAGAATAAAAAGGTACCTTGACAAGGATAACTCTTCATCATGTTGTCAGAGCTTTAGTCCTCTCTCATATTGACAGTGGCAATCTTCTTCTTTTTGGTGCTACGTCATATGAATTGGATAGACCTTTGGGAGAACAGATGAACCCATCACTCGGGGAACTTCGGCTTCAGTTTTTAAACTTGCTCTTTTGTTTATGAAATGCTTAAACAAAACACCTCGTATAGATATATTTCCAATACTTGACAAAGCTCTTAAAGGTATTGTACACTTTTGGTAACAGCTCAAAATCAGTGTCCATATTTTATGTGATTCAACATATGCATGAACAAACAAACCTGTGAAAGTTTCAGCTCAATTGGTCATAGGTCACGAGAAAATAGTGAAAAGAGACCTTATGTGTTTTCTGTTTTTCAAAATATCGCGCGTGATAAAAACTGTTGTTTTACTCATTTCTCAGAAACGATAGCATTTTAGGCAGAAATATTTTAAGGAACCCTTTCAACCATTACTTACTTTAAATCATGTAAGTTGCGTGTGAATCTGTGAACATTTGTGTTTTCGATCTTACCAATAGTGTATAGGGCCTTTAAGACTCGCCTCTTTCCATGTTATTTTTTATATTATGTGCGCTATGATCTTGTTGGAATAGTGCCTTATACATTTTAATTGTTATGTCATGTGATGTTATAATATATTGTGGCACTTTAATATCAGGTTAGTTGAGCTATCCAATGTTCTCATACGCCATAACAGATATGATTTAGTTTAAAACCATAACGGCAACCCAAAATATATATTTAGCTTATTTTGTTTTTCCCTGCAGAGAATTTGAAACTAAACTTCGGTCGCCAAGGCGCCACCTCTTGTCCAGAGTTCACCAGCCCAACCGGTACTGACAGTCCATTGACACCCTGGACACCGTCAAGCATAGAGGGCGTTACATCCTTCACCGTGGAGATCGGTCAGTCCGGTGGAGAACGTGGCTACACTGGCATTACAGGTATGATTATGATTGAAAAACAACGAGTCCATCATTGGCAATTGTCTGAACCAAATTACTAGTTTCATTTTGAAATGTCTCCCATAATAATAGTTCAAACCACCACTCTTATACTTTAGAGAAATGTTCCCCTCTGAAATATTATATGCCCCATTTATGAGGGGGCAGAGGGTACCCCAACCCCCACCACCACCAATATTCCCATACTTGTTTCACACTATTTTTCTCTTGTACAGAAGTCCCCCCCACCCTAAAATCTTCTAAAGAATTCCTGAGATTCCAAGCACACAATGAAGACAAATCTAGGCTTGTGGGTGGGGGGATCACCTAGCCCCATATGAGCACCAAATGTGAAATTCACACTGCATAAATTGGGTTGTTAAAATTGACACCATGGGTGTTGTCACATATAAATACCAAAGAGAGAATCATGAACATCATATGGTGTTAAAACAACACCAATGTAACTGTGTTTGCAGAAATGTGTGTTATTTTAACACCATATGGTGTAAATTTTGATCCTTTTTTGGTATCTAAATGTGACAACACCTACGGTGTCAATCTCGTTAAGAATCTACAATTGCTTATTTCGATAGCAGCTATCGAAATAAGCGCGTAAATTAAAGCGCATGAAAAAACTTTGACTAAGCGTAGGCCTGTAGGTCGTTTTTCGTTGTTTTCACGGATGCATTCTCAGAATTTGAAGAAGTCTTCACTTTGTGCGCTCATTGTAAACAAGAGGATGAAAATATCAATTTACTTGCACACTTAATAATGTACCTACATTTTCACTTGGTTATTGTACACAAGAAAGTGGGAGACAGAACTGTTACACGTCTGAAAAGGTTAAGTATTTCTAATTTTTCAGTATTTTTTTGTTGACACGGTGACGAAAATAATTTGCCAGACTACGTGAAATTGTGCAAATCTGTGAACATTTATATTTTGTTCAACTTTACCTTTTTAATTAAAAAACCAGAATAATCAAACAGAAAGTTAGAATTTACAAATGGTCTACAAATAACTTTCGAAAAGCTGGATGTTTAAAAAAATAAATTTTCCCCGCTCTATTTTTAGGGAAAGTTGGCTGGGGTATTGCTTGGTACATCAATGATCTTCTGATTCCTGAGATCACAGTCCAGCGAGGTACAACCTACACCTTTCAAATCTACGGTGGAAATGACCCCGCATTGTCTGCCCAGTACCACCCCTTCTACATCACTGACGACTCGGAAGGAGGCTACGCCCAGAAAACGGCAGATGAGCAATATGTAAGACGTCAACAAATAATTATACCATCAATGGTCTCAGAGCCTAAGTTGTCACACAAACCAACTTTAACTTGGGGCAAACAATTGACCATAAATATTTTTTGACCGCATGAGGGCTATTTCAATGGCGAACTTTCTTGAGTCACAATTACACAATTTTAACTGCCTATGTTGTTATTGTATTTTATGGGGGGTTTTCAAGTGAGCTATACATGCATAAGTGTACTTGCAATCTGGAATTTGGAATCATTTTGTAACTTTGAAGTTGCTACAAATCAAAATGTGGAACGTAAATGATTAAATTTGGCAATATTAATATATTTATTTTTATTAAATGATCTATACTTTTCCCTATCTTTGCAGAATGTGCAGATATACGCTGGGATGGAAGGTAAGTTGAACTGGGAGACGATGAAGCAGGATTTAAAAGAATATTGTTACATTTTTCCCTTCCAATATTATAAATGTATCTAGGTATTTTGTCCTCCTCTATTATACAAACCTGCATTATCCAAACAAAAAGTTACTCAGCGATTTCCAGATAACGTGACCAACTTATCTGGTGAGGAAATCCAGTTTGGTTGGACGCGGTCTTTTCATGGAAAACTAGAGGATTGAAATGAATGTATTTTTCCAAGGAACTAATGATGTATCTTGCCATCAAGGAAGTATAACATTACTTAGCTTCGAAACATTAACCTCATTGTTTGTTCTTTGTCTAGACGCCATTGGGTGCCATGTGTCATTATTTGCGCTCAAACTGTTTTTTTCCGGAAATGTTGGTTTTCTTTTTCCTCCGTAATGACCTCAGAAGAGGTTTGAGACAAACCACCGACAGAAACAATATTTTTAAATAATTTTGTGAAAATCTTTATACGATCGTTATGCTTGGTTTTCGTTGGTGCTTGTTGGTGATTTTTGTTGTCGTTGTCGTTGTCTTTGTCGCTGTCATTGTTTTGTCGTCGTCGTTGTTTGTCGCCTTCTTTGGTACTGGTATTGGTTTATTCACATTCCACTTTTGGCCAAAAGGCCAAACTACTGAATATTACAAAATAAAAACATTCAAATAGTACGTTTAAAGATACATGTATTGCTAAAAGTCCCTAAAATGAGAAGGTGAGAAATGGTCCTGCCATAATAAATGACCTCATTAAAATAAATCTAAAAAATAGCATAAAGGTTGACACCCAAAAGTTGTAAAAAAAAACATTAATGCTAAAAAGAGGTGGTTCAGCCACAATTAAAATAATAATAATAATTAATTTATGTTGTTGATTGTCCTTTTGTCATCTAGGAATCAACTCAACTTAAAACCTTTATCATCGTTTTCTTCAAAAAAAAAATTAGCACGATTGAATCTTTAGTCTTCCTTCAGTTAAACCTTTTGGTTTCTCATTATTTAATTCCCTTAAATCAAAATTCACCAATAACCCTTTTTTATGACTGGTTTTTTTTCTTCAATCGCAGTTGGTCCGTACTGCGAGTGGCGCCCCAAAACCATCGGAACATCCCCGGATAACTATGATAGCTTCGCAACCTTCAAAGATACATTGGAACTCATTTGCACCGATCCAATGGCCTCTCCAGGGATGTTAACTTGGACACCAGACGGCAGCACACCGGACTTAGTTTACTACCAGGTAAGGAACATATTGACTGAAGATATAATACATTTTTACAACTTTGTATTCACCAGCTTTAAAGGCACTGAACACGTTTGGTAATTGTCAAAGACCAGTGTTCTCACTTGGTGTATCCCAACATAATTATGCATAAAATAACAAGCCTGTGAAAATTTGGGCTCAATTGGTCATCGAAGTTGCAAGAAAAATATGGAAGAAAAAACACCCTTTTGTACAAATTTGTGTGCTTTCAGATAGGAATAAAAACTTCTTGCAAGAAGTTTTTATTATTTTAGTGAGAAATTACCTCTTTCTCAAAAAACTACGTTACTTCAGAGGGAGTCGTTTCCTACAATGTGTTATACTATCAACATCTCTCCGTTGCTTGTTACCAAGTAAGTTTGTATGCTAATATTTGTTTTGAGTCATTACCAAACGTGTACGATACCTTTAAACTAAGACCTAAAATCAACCGACATTGTACTATTTTTTAAAATTGTTATTGACGCGGGAAACTAGTCAAATGATGAAATTACGAGCTGCATTGCTCATACTTGTATTCAGTTTTGTACCAAGTAAGTTGTTATGCTAATATTTGTTTTGAGTCATTACCAAACGTGTACGATACCTTTAAAGCCATGTTGAATTCATATACAATCGAAACTTATCGAATGTCATTTCTTGGAATTAGTGTTACACGCACAGATTCTTGGGATGGAAGATCCGCGTCGTGGATGACCCCAGTGTCACGATGGGTACTCTGCCTGGAGTCCAATCTACAACACCAAGGCCGCCGTTTACCACGAAAGAGCCAATGGCAACAATGAAGGCGGAAACCACACTAGGAGCAGAGGCGGATACCACACCTGCAGCAGCCACATCCACTGTGCCTTTTGTTTCCGGCGTTGTCATTTTGTTTACAACGATGTTCGCAGTGTTTCTGTTTTAAATAATCGTATTTATACCAAAATTATTCTAAAATACATCCTCAAAAAAGATTAACATTTCAGTTTTCACTGTACTAAATATTCTGGTTAACACCAAAACAGTTCATGAGCCACGGATGTAATAGAAAGACGATGTTCTGTGTTGTGCCCTTTTATTTCTTACAGTGCTCCAATACGTTATTGTGTGTTTATATTTCCTTATTTTCATTGGAGATGATTGTTCTCCATTGAGCTGCTGGTCACCTTGTAGTGTGTACTACATTTTTATTATGTTCAGTGCCATAACATACCATTTATTTCCTGTCTAGACTAGTTGACCCTCCTGGGCAGTAGTTCGTAGATTTCCACAATCCCCATGGCAGGTTGGTTTCAATCTACTGACTGCAATAATTTGAAAAGAAAATGTTCACAGAATTTCTACTTTAGCATATTTGTTGTTATATCTTTGTTTTCTTAATTCCTTATCATACTTGGACCCTTTGAAGTGAATTCTAACCCCTACTTGTGTGGGTCAGAATTGACCCGGATTCCGGATCCCGGGGGCCTGACCCATTTCTGGTTCAGGCTCACCCGGAGAGTGGTTCCAAATGGGATTTTAACTTAGATTCTGCATCATTTTGAACTATTTAGGGGTCATTTTGAACCATTTATAGGTCATTTTGAACTATTTATGGGTCATTTTGAACTATTTACGGGTCATTTTGAATCATTTATGGGTCATTTTGAACCATTTATGGGTCATTTTGAACTATTTACGGGTCATTTTGAACCATTTATAGGTCATTTTGAACCATTTATGGATCATTTTGAATAATTTATGGGTCATTTTGAACCATTTATGGGTCATTTTGAACCATTTATGGGTCATTTTGAATCATTTATGGGTCATTTTGAATCATTTATGGGTCATTTTGAACTATTTACGGGTCATTTTGAAACATTTATGGGTCATTTTGAACCATTTATAGGTCATTTTGAAGCATTTATGGGTCATTTTGAACCATTTATGGATCATTTTGAATAATTTATGGGTCATTTTGAAGCATTTATGGGTCATTTTGAATCATTTATGGGTCATTTTGAACCATTTATGGGTCATTTTGAACTATTTACGGGTCATTTTGAACTATTTATGGGTCATTTTGAATAATTTATGGGTCATTTTGAACCATTTATGGGTCATTTTGAATCATTTATGGGTCATTTTGAACCATTTATGGATCATTTTGAACTATTTATGGGTCATTTTGAATCATTTATGGGTCATTTTGACAGAGATCCCGGTCATGCTGACCCAGAAAATGGGTCAGGCCCCGTGGAACCGGGATCCGGATCAATTTTGACCCGGAAGTATTTAGAGTGTATCACTAGCAATACTATGTCAAACTTGTGTTTTTCTTTATGTGTACTGCAACCATACCCCTGGTACCACTCTTGCGTGCGTACGGGGGAGAAAAACACACAAAAACAAAACAAGTCACAAGTAATTCGAACCACCCACATAACCAAGACTTTCCTACATCCTAGACGGGGTCGGTTGGCAGGGTTCGAATAAATAGTAAGTTTCTTGGTTCAGTCATCTATAGGTGCAGTGCAAAAAGGCAAAACAAAACAACAACAACAACAGAGCATACTGATCGAAACGTCGAGTTGAAACCAACGGTTCTTTTCAGAACCACCCCCAACTCATATAGAGAGATTATTACATGTACATGGTGTCACCGCAAACCTTTCCATAACAACAACAACAACTGTTAGCAGTTAACAAAAACAACAACAACAACAGCAGCAGCAGCAACTTTTGGAACACTGCAACCAGCCTGATGAGAGGGTTTTTAAAATGTGTTTGTTTCTAAAAGTGATGTTAGTTAGGGCAGCAATCTTATTCAAGTGAACCTCCCTGAGATTCAAGAAATGTTCTTAAGTTAGCTATTGGTTTTGTTTTGGTTGTGATACTCAAATCCAACGATGGGACAATGAGACATTTTGTAGCAAAACATGTCTCCCCTCTCTCTAAATTTCGATGACAGAGACTTTCGTGTGATAATGTTTCTATGGCGATTCCATTCATGGTCTCCATTGTGAGAAAACATTGCCGAGCTGGTGAGAAATGTGTAGATTTAGCTAAAATATTAAGAAAACACACAAGTCAGAAATGGTTTATCTATATTTTTTTATTATATATATATATTTATACGCAGATTCGAAAGAAACAAAGGAACATGTATTCTTTGATTGAATGCCACAGCCTTGAAAACTGTTTTTTATTTTCCGTAAATAAAATTGTGCCGGATGCCGAATTATTGTTTGGCTATCCAGCCGCACATAAAAAACCTTATTCAGGGCACACCTCTCCCCAGCCTTTTAGGGCATATACACTGCGCCTAAAACAATAAATTGCACACAGAGGGATGCCGAAAATTGTTTGGCTATCCTTCCGCACATAAAACCTTATTCGGGGCACACCTCTCCCAGCCTTTCAGGCGATAAAATGATATATATTTGTTTACACAACTAACAGTGCAATTGGCGCCAATAACAGGATGAAAAGGAAACGATGAGTTTTAGCTGTGGGAGGAAAACCCCAAATGGGGACAAAAACACGCAATCAGGTAGGCCACTGAAAATAAACGAGCTCCGGTCTGAGGTGGGATTCGAACCGGGGTCCACAGGCAGGGATAGAAATAACTGAGCCAACCTGTAATGGTTAATAATTATGAGGGTACTACGTCGACTAGCTACAAACACAATAGTTTAGCATTGTACATAGAGGAATGATTAATTTGTTGATGTGTATGTTATTGTTTTGTCTTAAGTATTAATAAGTGAAAAATGTCTTCTTATCAATAAGTGAACGGAGTTCAACTCCATATATTTTTGAAAGTAGAGAGACTATACATGTACTTCTGAAAAGGTGTCTTTTTAATGATTTTTTAGACATCACTGCACCAAAGTTGTTTATTAAATACCATTCTTAACCTACTTATGGCAACTCCACTGTATACTGCTTTTTAACTATATAGTAAAGTTATTGTTTGTTTGTATATTACGATATTTTCAATGCAATTTATTTTTTTGTATTAAGTTATGATTGTTTGAATAGGGTATTGTTAAGTGTTTTGGCCAATGTTTTTCTTTCTTTCCTGAAACCAATATCGTATTGTTGTATTGCTTATTCAGATCCACTGTTAATGAAGTGCCATTTAAACAAAAACAAAATTACACAAATGTCCAATTATGAGACTTGGAATTTTAGTACCTGACAAAATAATAAACAAGTACAGTACTCCATTATCCTTTTTTGTAAATTTATTGTGTTGATGCCAAATGCTGCATTTCACTTGTATTTGTTTAAAGTAGTACCAGTGTTGTAGTCTCGTACTTTTCAGTATCAAGTATCAAGTACTGCAGAGTACTATAGGGTGGCCGATTAGTACTCAAGTACGAGTACTTGGGTCATCGAGTACAAGTGTCCGAGTGCAGAGTGTTCTGATTCCCGAGTATCGAGTCCAACAGCCATGTACCAAGTACTTGGATCTCCGAGTACGAGTAGGCCTGCTTACGAAAAAAAACTCAATGTGAGGTTTAAAAACAGTTTATGTTCACAAATTTCTAGACGACAAGTGAATTAATAGACAACTTCAAAATTACGTTTTCCAGAGCTTCATATACTTTATTTTTTGCATTAACGCACGTACAGGAAAGCGAAAAGGAAAGTGGTATTTTCTCTACGAGTACTTAAAACCGAGTCCCAGTACATTTTCAGTGGAGTATCGAGTGCACGAGTTTGAGTATAGATTGTTTTTTCAGTCGAGTGTGGACTTCGAGAACGAGTATTTTGATAGCTGAGTACGAGGGGGAGTACGAGTAGCATTAAAATGGTACTCGATACATCGAGAGGCCTGGGGGTACTGAGTACGAACGGGTACTTTCGAAACTGTTCTATCAAGTAAATAGTCAAAGGTACATGTCCACCGATGATTGGTAGATACTGTGATAGTTTCGAAGTTCAGTGGCTGGCTTTATTCACGAGCCTCGAAAGTGATGACGTCAGAATGTTTGGACTTTCCAGCAGCTTCGGCAGTGGAGGCCGGATCACTGAAAATACAAAATCTTCAACGTTATTGCAGGCAATGGCTTCAGCCGTAGCCGAACTCGCATGATTCGAACATGGCCCAAATGTTATAGGTTATTACTGCATGGTCTCTAGAGGTCGCCCTACTCAACATACTAAGTCTATAAATAGGGACACATTGAGCAAGTATGCCCATTGTGCTGTTTCGGCTAAGGATGCAGTATGTGCAAATATATAAATCTAGTCAAAGCAACAACTGAAGCCGGGCTTACTATGAGCTAGTATCTAAAGCCTAAATTATTACCACTTGCTAATGAGTTTTACTAAACTGCTTTAAAGGGGTTGTATACGTTTGGTAATTGGAACCCACTGTTTCTTTCAATCCTAAATAGTTGTAGATGTGTACCATAAAACTAACCTGTGAAAATTTCATTTCAAAAGGTGGTAGCATTTTTGAGATATTGCCGAAAATCTGGAGCGGTTATGTCCACGCAGGAAGAATAACCTGCAATTGGAATACACTATCTGAGAAACGTTACTGCATAACGCTTATCGGATTCAAATTTTGGGGGATAAAAAGTGATATCTTTTTCCATAACCGCAGTAATTCGAAGTGAGAAGTTTCTCAAAATGCATTATACTACCCAAAGCTGCTGTACTTCTTACCAAGTACATTTTTATTGCCATTAATTTTCAGAGTCATTACCAAACGTATACAGACCCTTTAACTCTTTACAGGCCTATTAATATAAATCAAGATTTTGTATTCAAGTCTAGGAATGTGGCTTTTAAGTTTTATCGCGTTTCGCCGTAGTGGGACGAAATGTTGGTACATGGAAAAGGTCAGATTTAGCTAGAAATTCGAGGCTGTTTTATTCGGGTTTGAGATACCACCTATTTTTAGTGTTTCTCCAATTCAACTAAACACCTTTCATATTGAAGTTTGCACGAATTTTCAATTTCGTGCATTATTGCAGTCTCATTTAAAGGCACTGTACGCGTTTGGTAATTACTCAAAATATATATTATAGCATAAAAACTTACTTGGTAACGAGCAACGGAGAGATGTTGATAGTATAAAATATTTAGAGAAAACGACTTCCTCTGAAGTAACGTAGTTTTTGAGAAAGAGGTAATTTCTCACTAAAATAATGTGACACTCTGTGTTTTGTGTGCTTTCAGATAGGAATAAAAACTTCTTGCAAGAAGTTTTTATTCCTATCTGAAAGCACACAAATTTGTACAACAAGGGTGTTTTTTCTTTCATCATTTTCTTGCAACTTCGACGACCAATTGAGCCCAAATTTTCACAGGCTTGTTATTTTATGCATATGTTGGGATACACCAAGTGAGAACACTGGTCTTTGACAATTACCGAACGTGTTCAGTGCCTTTAACAACTTTGTACACACTGGTCAGCTCATATGCCATAAGATCCTAAGCTGGACCATGCCGCACGTTCCAAGGGTTGTCAATCAACATGAGGTGACAGTGTTTTGGTTAGAAAGGACAGGAACAAACTCTGCCAGATTCTTTTGTGTTCAAAATCGGTCTTTCAATTGTCTGTCAATTGTCAATGGTAGATGAACCACATTGTACAAATTAATTAATTAAATATTTATTTTGAGTACACTACATATTTATAACACCTGGGGATATATTTCAGGGGGCAAATGGTTTTCCTGATGTGACTTGGTGGCAAAAGCACATTCAGAGATTCATTTCATGTTTTTATTCTGGTTCTGAAGCCAAGGACTCTCATAAAAGCGAACTTAATCACTGTACTAGCCAAGAACCCAATGAGAAGACAAGGAAGGGAGTTTCATTGCTACGCGTGGGATGAAAACCCCAGAGAACTTACCCCCGTCGTGATTCGAACCGGGGTCCTCGAGGTGGAAGGCGATAGCACTGCGCCAATTCGACCACCTAGGATGGTCATGTGCATTTATATGAAACAAACATAAAGTAAAATTATCATACATTTTGTAGATGACTAGAGCATAAATTTGTCAACCAAAGTTTACCCTGTATGTTTTAAAGGATTTATCAGTCACTGTTGTGATTTCCTTGACAACAAAAATAAATACCCTTCTTGAAAGGCCTACCTTTTATAAACCAAAACTTTATCTGAACTTTTTTTCGGTGAGACATTTTACAAAAATTGATTTACAGAGTCAACTGAATCCGGTTCAAAACGTATGGCAACATTGTGTACTGTGTGGTAGTCCAGACAGTTAGCTTTCTAGGTGGTCGTTGGTATACTAACAATATTATAAGACTTCTAACACAGACAGGAAAGCGAATATAACACCACAAACAGAAGAAATCTGTAAAATTACCGGGCCCCTGTGACTTGAACTCGGGATAATGAGAAAATGGCCAAACCGCGGCACCTCGTAACCAACACAGGCGAGCCAGATTACCCGACAAACTGAAACAGTTTTCTGTTACTTGTGACCAGATTAAGGGGGAAATTACGGTTGTTACGAGTTTCCATGGGTGGCGTGAAGTCACCGTGGTTTGGCCATTTCATGGTACCGTTCACATCGACCGCCGCCAGGGGCATGATTCTTACTCAGAGGTACGCGGCGATCGGAGTGGTCATTTACAGGTGAATTGATTTTTAACGCAAATGGAAGCCAGCGGGTATATGACCTATATACGAGGGTCTTGGATATGGACCAACTTAAAGGGAAAGGTTTGTTGTGAGGAAACAATTTTTGTGAGGAAACAGTTTTGTTTCATTTCACTTTATGCCCCAATATAACCAGCTTTAGTGTCATTTTTCGTGAACGTTGTGTAGGTATATAGCCTGCGATTTGTCAGAAAATGTGGCGATGTATTGATTGTTTTGTTTCACAGATCTTTCATTTACAATCAAACAGTCCTGAAAGACTTTTTTCAAACCTTTACGTGAAGTCGCTCCTTTTGATGCATTATTGTCTTGATTTGATTTCCGTTGTGTGCATGTTTTCACGGCACGTACAGGGCTTATGATGCGTAGGTTTCGCCAATACTTTATTTCAGTGTAATGCATGTTTTCACGGCACCTCCAGTATGTTATACTTTGGTTTCGCAACACAAAGTTCTGTATGACCAGGATGCCAGCTTGGTTTCATGCCCTTCTCGGAATTGAAAGTTCAACATCGTCTTTCTGTTTGGAAAGAGGGAGGGGAAAACAAATCAAGTATTGGGTTGCTTTGGGGGAAATAATAATGATTTGTTTGTCTTTCTGCCGGCAATAACACCAATGTCTTGACTCAATCTGCGGATCGCCTTAAGCTTGGTCGGCTTGGCAATGAGGCCGTCCTGCTGGTCCCAGTGACGCATTGCATCCCGGTGAACTCTCTAACTCTCTCTCTACCGCAATTTGTACGCCATTGTTGTTGGACGTGATCCAAGTTCCTACTCAAACTTTTTGTGGTGGACCCGGTAACTGAACCTCAAAGTTTTGGAGCGTCTGTCTGTTTGTTTGTTTATTTGTTTTGCTTTAATCGGATGTTATGAATTGACACCCACTACTGATCGAACCACTGACGTAAAACCCAAGGAAATAATTATCGCTAAGCTGAAATAGGTCACCATACAGCCAAATAACTAAGTGTGTTGTATCCGAGACTGATTTCCGCGGCTACTTTTTTACTTTTATTAAGCAAAAAATTCCGTTTACCCACAGCAACTTTTGTGTAACCAAAACAAAATTTGCGAAATCTTTATTCACTATAGGCCTAAAGATCGGGCAGTGTGATGGGTTGATTAAGTACTTATCAATACATGTTATTAATTTGCATCAGGGATAAAGAATATTATTTGTGTTTTACCAATACATCGATGTCTGTACTTTGTACTCAGTACTTTCCTGATCTGAGAAGAAGAAAAACGCATGGTTCAACTCCCACCCGAGTAATACAATCCTTTTTTTGTAATTAAGCTATTAATTCTATATATGATGACAGACTTCAAAGGTAACAAATTATTAGACAGTGGCCATTTCCGGGGCGAGGGTACATCTGCTGCGTTCTGGTGGGTACTTTGAAGGAGAAATCTCATGAATGTTGGACAACTGTATACGTAGTGTTGTAACAGCGTCTTATAAACGCAATGTAAGGTATTTTCTTTTCTTTAGTCTTACCGACGTGTGAACTGTAGTTCTATATGTTTTCAATTGATGTTAAATGTTAGTGTCCAGTTGCTTAGTAGCAATGGTTTACCAAATTTGTTTTGTTTTGCGTGGCACGTGGCAGCACAAGGGGGCACATCGTATTTTTTAGGGGGGGGGCACTGTAGGCAATTAAAACGGCAGTTTCCGTTTGAATTTCTCTTAAACAACCCCCTTTTCAGCGCTCTTTGTATGCCATTTACTATTATTTAATACGATAATCTGACGTGAGTGCAGGAACAAATATACATTGTCTGTGTGTAAATGGAAAAATAGTTTTAAAAACACTGAGATTATTACATTAAAGCTTATATAAAGAAACATTTTACTCTGGTAATTTTTTCGAGTTCTTAATTTGGTTTTTGAAGTTAGCGAGCATCCCTTATCTTCCCTTTAAGGTGAAATGAACCATTTCCTGGTCGTGGTCTCACCTGTGGGAGAGGAGCCCAGGTGGTCTCTGAGGGTGGCGCGTCAATTGTACCTGCCAGTCTTTTGGGCACGGTGGGGGTGAGACTGGGTACACAAGGGTGTCAATTGGGTGCAGTAATTGGGGGTATGGTTACTACGGTCGGCCTTCCTTCACCCTTTGTACGTGGGACAGTTTGTTCTGTAAAATATATTCGATGTAGCATGTGGCATTGGTGTCAGTCTTCTTCTACACAACCTATAATGAAGCTTTGATAGACCCTGTTCTCTTATAGCAAATTGGTCTGGCCAATTTTAGTGAAAATAACCATGGTCCCTTTTGCCCGAGTAGTTATGATCGTACTGGTATACACAGGGATCCAAACAGAGATGAATTTCTAAATTACCTAAGCACACCTGTCATACTGGACAGCAGGGAGGCCTCTTTCTATCTCCGCACTGCATTTGTGTTTTATCGAGAAATCGTGTACAAATTTATTGGTTGTGTTATTTGCCACGCCCCTTTTTGGGCAGCCTCTGATGACGTCATTCCAGTCTGACATGTCGCTTATTCTTTGGGATGCTACGGGTACACTCAGGCTGTGTTGTACCGGTCGACTCTCCAGACACGGGCACGAAACACACTAGTGCACATTAAAAAAATATATATATAATATGCAAGTTCGCCCCAATCGAGGCTATACAAACCACTCTTGGTAAGGGGCTCCAAGAAGGAAACATTTAAGATGAAAATAATTCAGGGGAGCTCAAGGTAGGAATTGATATTCCTCTTAAAACAGTCTAGATTGTAGGATGGAGGGAAACGTGTTCTAGGCAATGAGTTCCAAAGAGATGCAGTAAGTATAAAGTCGTTGGAGTGGCTCTTTGTTGTACATCTCAGCAAAGCAATAGTATAATATTATGGGTGAGAACAAGCAGAAAGCCTGGTTACCAGCTCAAACACCCTGTCATTGCATTTGGTATCTCATTATTGTTCACCAATAAGGTCTAGGGCTACACCTTTCCATTGCAAACAATATTATTTACTCCAAGGTGGCAACATGAAAATATGATACGGGTACAAATCAAATTGTACACTCTTGGTTGTAGCATCGTTTTATATTTTATATAAAGGTCAATTTTTATCCTTATACGGAAGGGTGATTTAAATCGAACTGTACTGTAACTTTTTTATTTTATTTATTTTAAACCTTTACAAAAATGAAACCAAGGGTCCCTCAAAAATATGCCAGAAGATACCTGTGTGTAGAAGAAGAAGACATTTTATTCAGGGATTCAACCTATTTTGTTTACAAGTTTTATTTGTACAGAAACGTCTATATACGGATCATTGGATTCACGACTACCAATTATAGCCTGGTGTAGAGTTTCGAACTTTAAGAACAATTTGTCGAAGCAAACAAAAGTTTAAACATTTTTCTGCTGTGAATGACACTAACAATATCAAACGTAGTTCCTTGTGTCTCTCAAAACATATGTCTTCACAACTACTTGCACCATTGTTCATGGTTCTAGCTTTGGGACAAAAACAATATCTTTATTATCTCTCTGTTGATAAAACAAACAAAAATTCCCTACTTTTCCCTGACCGCATTCCGTATGGCTCTTGTTACTATTTATCCTAATATAATACAACTACATAACACCGTATATCTTATAACATTTAATTGGGATTACAAGTTGACATTTTAGCCCACACAGTGCGACTGTAGCAATGTGGTAAATTAGCACTTGACATTTCCAAGCGGTCGGAGAGAAAAAAAGTACATCAGTTTAAAAAAGAAAATTGGCGGATCACTGTCCCACGGCTTCAAAACCTACTTTTTGTTAGAGGTACCCAGTTTGGGTACAACGCTAATTGTGGGTATAATTGAGTTAACCGGACAACCCAAGGTGAATTCTTCATAATGGACATGTACCCAGTGTACCCATGGCAATTAAGGTCAGCGAGGGGTCCGAGATCGGGCTGGGTACCCCTAGCCTGGTGACATTTCGGGGCCGGTGTCGCGTCGTCTTGAACCCAGCGGTAGGGACCCGATTGGGGAAAACAGGTGAGGCGGGCGTGGGACTCATCTTTCACACCGTGAAAAAAATCACATCTTCCCCCAACCCACGACTGGGCCTTGTGACGAAGCGGCGGGCGACAAACCGCAAAGTTCACCCTCCAATCAATGTATAAACATGAATATATGGCTCGGGAAGACATCTAAAATTGCCCATTACGTCAAAATGCGTGCACCCGATATATACTATACCACTCTGGGTTTAATCAAATAAGTTTGGGTAACAAGGGGAGGATAAGTTTGAACTTTAGAGTGGTTTCATTGTAACTCAGCTTCATGATCTCTACCTAATTCAATCATTTTTTTCAACATGACTATGTTACCGAGTACATTTTTATTAAATGTTCTTCGAGTTAAAACTCCTCGTGACTGAATGTTACTTTTTTGTCTAACCCATTTTCTCACGAACGCACAGCCAGAAATAAGTCAAATAAATTGATGAATAAAAACTAAACAGAAACTTTGGGGGTGTTTTTAAGGTTATCAAGACATCAACCTACGCAGTCAGTAGCCTTTGTAATGCTTCTCTTGGTTCGATGTCAATGCTAGCAAAAGTGTTTTTTCTTGAAACTTGAAAATGTGCCTCTGTTTGTAGATGCTTGACTTTACTCCCCTGTTGTTTTGTTTACACTATAAAAACATGAATGCCGAAACGAGGCTTCGAGGGGGAAAACAGACTGTCCCCTTAGGACTCTGGTTGATTTAAACACTATTGGATATAAGAAACCAGACAATGGTAGCCTGTGGTATTAAAGGTTTACATTATGGCCTCTGTGGATTTATCTCCGCTAGCTCCAAGTACAGCGCACTTTTCATCCAAGAACTCGTTAGAGTTAGACCATTCGAAACCGCGTCTTCACTTGGGCCACGGCTCCGACTTGGGCTCCAGCCTAGGCTCACACGGTCAGTGGTTTTAAAACCGTGTGCTTTCGTCATGGAGCTCAGACGGGCATGTGGGCCGAAGCTGTGATTTCAAAAAAGCCCATGTAATGTAAGTTCAAGATGGCCCATTGGTTTTTACCTAAGGACTGTGATATGCAGCCTCGCTACCACGGGCAGCGCGCCGTATCGATACCTCTCGTAATGATCGAGAAGGTATTCTGGGGAAAACAGGCGCGGCGAGATCGTACACCACTGGGAACGAGGTTGTGTGATATGGTTTGGAGATGATTTCCTCTTCGCGATGAGCAGCTCCATGACGTATAAGTTCCCCCATGTCTACCAGAGTGAAAATCAAGCTATCAGCTCTTCTTCTCTTTCCTGCGAGTCCTAACAGGTGTCTCTCACTACTTTCCAAACCGGCCCCGGCGGTTCCTTTGATGCCTCACACCGGCCCCGTGCTGTTACTGTCCTTCCCACTCAACGCAGCCTGCCTACCCTCCCGACATGACAGCTTGGTTCACAGTCATTTAACGTGGTCATTACCAATCCTTAAAGGTAGGGTCATATATTGGTATATACTCAAAAAATTAATGACCATACAAATTTACTTGGTAAGAAGCCCTGCAGCTGCTGATGGTATAAACTATTTTATGAAAGGATTCCCATCGAAGTAATATAGTTTGGATAATTAGTCATCCAAAAACATTTGAATCTGATGAATCGTTTCTCTGATTTCTGAGGGTTGGTGTCCGCTCGCGAATGCTGCGGCCAGAGATGCGGTTGGTACCCCCCTTGTCACCTCGCTCTTCGTGGTTGGATTCGACGTTCTTGTGAAAATACAGTGACAGTTTGTTGCTGTTTTCTCAACAAGTATAGACACTGTATTCATCTGAAACTTCATGTGACTTCTATTGTATCTTTCTTGATAATTGTGTCTATAAATCAGCATTACGTTGACAAAAACAAAAAGCAATTATGACCCCAACTTTAAAGGCATGATACGTCACTTGCTTTTGAAAAGAGCCGTTTCATTCACATAAAGTTTCAAACAAGCACACCATTCAACCAACACGTGAAATTGTCATCAAATTCAGTGTTCACGTTTCGAAGTGAAAACAACAAAAAGTGGTTTACGGTTTGTCAGGGATTTTCCTACTTTCCTATACGTGCTAATTTGATCACTGCAATCGAAATAGAAAACGCTGACTTATGGGTCTTCTAATGCTATCTTAATATGTTTCTCTGATTGGAAGTGGTATGAATTTGAAGAGAACTTTCCGATTGTAACTTATCAATTTAATTTCTTTATATTTAAGAATTATGTGCTTCGTCTATAACCATGACTTAGGTGTACAAACTGGGGGAGGGCACGGGCACCTGCCCGTCCAATTGATGTCCGTGCCCCCCCCCCGTGCCCCCATTTGAAATCTGGACTTTTGGGATTGGAAATTTCCATTGTAAAATGTTACATTTTAAACGCTCTAATGTGTTAATTTCGATGTTGTTAATACTATTTTTCCATTTACACGCAGACAATGTATTTATTTCCACACTTAATGCGATATTATCTACTACAAAATAGTAAGTTACATTTAAAAAAGCAGCTGAAAAGGCAAACGGAAACTTGGCCTAAAGTGCCCCACCCCTCTAGAAAGGATTATTGCACCCCTTGTGCCCCCTAAACTCTTACCTTGGTTTCGGCGCTGCAATGAACGGGCAAAATGTACTATACAAACATCATCATAATCATCACCGTAATCCTGATCTGCCATGTAGGAAGGTCTTGCACATGAGTTGAGGATTAATGTTAGAGACTTCTCCATGCTACACGGTCCTGGGTCATCCTCTTCATTCTTAAAGTTCCTCTCAAAAGGCCATCAAGAAGCCATTTCCCTTTTCTTATTCTTCTAACTCTCTCTTCCCTGGAAATGTATTCCAAATAATTTGTAAAGCATGGACACAACATTGGTAAGATTGCGTATAAATGTTCACAGATTTGCATATAACTTACATGTTGTAAAGATATGGTGGAAAAGTTTTTAAAATAATTAGCTTTGATCTCGCAAGTCCAAAGCTCAATGTTTGAAAACAAAGAAAACTTGTAAACAAAAATAAAAAATCACTACTGTAATTTCTCATGACTCTTTTACAGCTTTGTTATTTCATGTATATGTTGGGTCACATATTTGCGGATAATTATAGGCCTGATATCTTTGACAATTACCAATTGGCTGGGTGTTGAACGTTGATCTTAAGTTATGAATTATGGTGAGTTACCGGTAAATAACGTTAATGCTTGTGAGTGACATGAAAGTTTAAGAGCCTTTTTTAGTAAGTGAGCTTTACCAAATATAGATGTGACTTAAATAGATTAAGTATCATTGTTACTTGTACAAAAATCACATTTTAATAATAATAATACCAGCATTTATAAAGCGCCCTTATCATGCAGGCATGCACTAGGGCGCTGAAACAGTTATACGAAGAAATGGCACTCAAGTCAAAATCAAAACAGGTGCAATTTTATGGAAAAATTAAAATGTATTAATAATTATAACAAGTAGGAGTAACAAATAATTCGAACAAATTGGACTACGGTGTAAAAATAATTCCCACAAGATTTTCCAAAGTTCAAGTTATTGTTTAGTTTGGTTTAACAATAACAATCAATCTAACAATGAAATAACAACATACGAATCAGGAGTAAAACTACACTTTAACTTAATGAGTTTGTACTACATATTTATCAACGATTCGTTTATTTGATTTGTACTAAGTCCTTACAACACCTTTAACAACGAATCCAAGAGATTGATGCCCAATTACTTAACACTGCTATGACGTCAATATAGGTGGCGCTGCGAGGGGCCTTTTAAATACAGGTAATAACCTTAAAGGTGGTATCGTGGTTTTCAAAAATTTAAAAATTAGTGTCACGAGGCTCACACGGTGTGGGGTTTATACAAGGAACAGCTTCTCAAGAAAGGTCGAGAACATTCAGGCCAATGAAAGCTGAGTGATGGTTTCGCGTCAGAGCGCAGGCATGGAATGTTGGTCCCACATTGAAAGTTTTCTCTTGCTGTTTGAAAAAAGGGCATACCAATATTGTGGGTTTTTGGGGTTTTTTGGGGGGGTTCTTTTAGGTGTTTGGGGGATGCTTGTTTGTCTGTTTGTTTGTTTGTTTTTGTTGTTGCTTTTGTAGTCATATCCTTACTGTCCATCAATTATGTCTGTGGACAACCATGTAATCATAGTCTTTAGCATCAAGCCTTACAAAAATGAAAATAGACCAGTGGATGAGAGACTAACTTGATGGGCCTTGTAGGTTCGTCTGAGGGCAGACTTTTGTGAAAAGGGAAATTACACGAACTGTACGTGTCATGTTCTTTTTGTTTTCTCTCTACATTAGGAAGTATCGCCCATTGATCGTTATCTATTGACCATTGTGTTTTGTCTCGATCAACCTGATATAACGAAACGGGTTAGAAGGGGGAAAAATAGTTCCTTTTTCATTCTTTCGATCTATCCATCCCGTAACGCTACTGGTCGTTGGGCACCATAGAGGTCATTGTACCCAGCTCTTTCCACTTAATCCTATCCTCCATAGACCACTGTGAGTGTTGGAAAAATCCAAGCCCGTCCACTCCTTGATGCTGTCTTCCCGACTTTTCTTTCGTCTTCTTCTTTTCTTTCCTCCTCTAACTGTTCTTCGAGTATGATTTTGTCCAATCCAGCTGATTTTGTTTTTTTCGAATTGAATATAAGAACAATTCGGCTGCAGGTTATTTTCAGGTGAGTATCATGGACTTTGAGGTGGAGAATTTTGCTAGCCGAGTACGAGTACCATCAACACTTTACTTTAGTACGGTAGTACGAGTACCGAGTACAAGTATAAATTTACAAATGCTTTAAATCTCGCACTTCAACGTGTCCACGTTCGAATACACGCGAGTCTTTGCCATTCCGTTCTGTGTTTTGACAGTAAACAATCTGGGAGGTAAATAAATACAAGTCCCACTTGGTAGTACTTGTGATGTTGTTTTGTGTATGTAGGCCTAGCTATCAGGAAATCAGTGCGAAGTGGCGTGTTGTCCTATATGCTGACATTTATGTGCTTCAACAGGATCTGACAGGTGCAGATGTCTGCACCCGGATGGTTTCTACATCACTCTTCATTACTTTCTTATTGATGGACGCATAGAAGTGGAAACATTGTATTGACTTATTATCGTTTATTATTATACCATAATGTATGGCTCAGATACATGGACAGTCACGAGGGAACTGGAAAAGAAAGTGGACGGGTGCTTACACAATACTTCCACGAAAAATGCATAAATGTACACTGGAGTCAACATGACAAATACTGAGCTGTATGGCAATGAACCAAAACTATCCACTGAAATACAACAGCGTCGTCTGAGACTAGCAGGGCACTCATACAGAAACATCAAAGAACCTGTCTCTCAGCTTATCACCTGGTCACCAAAACATGGAAGGAGAAATAGGGGAAGACAAAAGCTCAGCGATACAGATGTAGTTGCCAAGGACATCATCGGGGTGCTTCCAACTCTCCCCAAATTAATGAGGGATAGACATAAATGGGCAAATCTCAACATGATTCCCAACCTCGGTCGACTAGAGAGACAGAGAGACATAGAGAGTTTACCGGATCTTGTTGGTGCACTGCAAAAAACTGGGGTGTTAAACTTGACCTCATGGGTGTTGTCAAATATAGATATCCAAGAGAGAATCAATATTAACATCATGAAGTGTTAAGATAACACCAGTGTAATTGTGTTTTTATTTATGTTTTCGGTATATATTGTGTGTGTGTGTGGGTATGGGTAGGTATCCACATTCAAACCGTGGACCTATAACAAAAGGGATAATAGGTCCACGGTTGCTATCACAAAGGAAATCATTGTGGTCCACGGTTGCTAACACAAAGAGTTGAACAAAGGAGGGTCCACGATTGCCGGTGTTTACACACATGTGTGTGTGGACACACGGAAGGGCATATGTGGGGTCCTGACAACAATGGAACAATTGACCCCACAAGGTCATTTCAATAGGAACAATTGGGCCCCACAAGGGAATTCTTCAGAAAAGGGAATAATAGAACAACAATAGCAGTACCCCACAAACCGGATCCGTAAGGATGTGTGTGTGTGTGAGCGTGTCTATCCATTCAAACCGAGGACTCTAACAAAAGGGATCCGGGCGTTTGACAGAGCGAGAACGTCCTCGCTTCGTTTTCGTGTACAAACCCAATGGGGACGTCGCTAAAAAAAACTATGTCCAAACAATGGGAGAACA
Source organism: Plazaster borealis (assembly GCA_021014325.1). Classification (NCBI taxonomy): domain Eukaryota; kingdom Metazoa; phylum Echinodermata; class Asteroidea; order Forcipulatida; family Labidiasteridae; genus Plazaster; species Plazaster borealis. The sequence continues at coordinate 4,786,989 of CM037458.1, forward strand.
AAGAGAAGTCCTCGGTAAGCGGGATTTGCAAACATGTGTGTGTGTCAATGTTAACACCCCCAGTTTTTGCAGTGTAATGAAACCAAGGGACCATCAGAGGTGCCTAGCACTGGGACCCGTATGGCCTGAAGATACCTGTGTATAGAGAAGACCTTGAAGAACTGTCAGCTTTTATGATGTGAAGAGAAAAACTCCAACTTGGGAAACCCACACAATCGGGTGAAAACCCAATCCACGAGCATGACTCCGGTTTGAAGATGGGTTGAAACCGGGGTCCACAGAGGTGAAAGGCAGGGACGAAACCACGAGGCCAACCTGAAAGACCAATCGGTGAAAATGGCGGTCAGTGAGTGAGGTCGTGTGAGCGGATCGGCTGCGTACGAGTATGCTTTTATTTCACCTTTGAAGGCTTCTTATCATACTTCTGAGACCAACGAATGAACTATGGAGTAAGCCCTAATGCTCCCTACCTCGTCTTATCCTCTTTTTTGAGAATTTGCTGTCTCCTTCGGTTTTTCTGTAACTAAAAAAATCCTACAGGCTGGGTCAATATCCGGACAACGCTACAGTACCCAGTGCTCTACACGTGAGTTGTTAAAGGCAGTGTTGCGGGCTGTGTTCAAGCTTTGTCTCCATTCTTCATTGCTGTACACGTAGTCGCATGCATTACTGCCCACCCGTTAACTGCAATGGCTACCAAGAAAGATATTTCGGAAATTCGGCACGCCCTAGAAGACAACAAGGTTGCCCTGGCAGAACTCTTGTCAGTTACCAAGAGTAATGCAGATAAACTTACAGCATTTCAAGCTTCACTAGAGCTCGCCTTTACCAAGATAGACACCCTGGAGAAGGAGACCATTCCAGCATTAGAGGATAAGACGAATAGTATCGAAACCAAGTGGAAGCAGCAACAACTAGTGACGGAGGCTCGCAGCATGCAGTATAACATTGTTTTTCTCAACCCTCCGGTTCTTGACTCTAACATGTCTGATGACAACAAGGCAAGAAGTTTGATTCAACTTTGCGGTGTCCCCGGGGACCGAGCTAGCACTATGCTCCTGAAACGTGCCCACCCTCTTACAAGACGTCGCCAATCCGGGTCCACTTCATCACCTAGCTCGAACTTCCTTGCAGCATTCGTTTGCTGGGAAGAAAAGGAACTTGTCTTGAAGTCAGCGAGATCTAAACCAGATCAGATGGGAGACATGAGAGCCACAACCCAATGGCCACCGAAGATTAAAGCCGCACATTTCCAGCTCAAGTCAAGCACAGCTTACAAGTCTGCTAAGCAGGATGGCAAGAACCCCTACGTAAAAATTGACTTTCGCACAGGAACAGTCAGTCTGATAATTGCAGACAAAACGGTCAATCGACTTGAAGCTTGGTCTCTCCCTGATTTTTTCCAGTGAGTTAACTTTATTATTACTGATTTAGTTATAAACGTGCAACTATGCAGAGAAATTTCTTGTATCCTTGTTTTGCCTTATAATTTTGTACTCGTACGACCATGGTCTGTGTTCACTACCCATGTCTGTACACGCCAACTGTGTCATTGTTAGTGGACTGCTGTTAACTACATTTATTGTTTATAATGTACGTTTATGTTACTATGCCAACTCTCGTTACGTAAGATTTATTCAAGTTGCAATATTGTGTTTTAACCCATCATGTATTATGTTTGACACATTATGTGTACCCTGGATTCCTCCATGAATACACATAACAATATTTGTCTTGCTGATCTCCTTGACGATGAAACTGAGAGAGGCCTTGATTTTTGTGTGCCGTCTCCATACAAAAATGATTATCACACTATTAGTAGTCCTTATGTTACATTTTCTGAGTTCAATACTTTTATCAGCAAATTTTCTGATCCAGTAACCTTTATGCAACTGAATGTATGTAGTCTCTCGAGTAAATGGGATGATTTTAAAACTCATGTGCACTTCTTAAGCGAGAAGAAAAAAATTAATTTTATTGCCCTATCTGAGACCTACCTCAATGATACAAATTATCAAGACTTTGATAATCTACCTGGTTATCACCCATTAAGTTTGTGCGAGAAGCACCGCAGATTTAGAAAAGGAGGTGGTGTTGGTATTTTTATTGATGATCAATTTAACTTCATTGTTCGTGAAGATTTGTCGTATTTTTCACCTGAAATTGAATTAATTGTGGCAGAAATAAGTCCTAATTCTAAGGATGGTTTCTTTATTTGTTCATTGTACAGGCCCCCTGGATGCGAACTTTCTGAACTGGTTAGGTTTAAACACTTTATGAGTAGTTTCTTTTTAAAGGTTAAAAAAGCAAAAGTTAAAGTGTGTTACATACTAGGGGACATCAATATTAATTTGTTAAATTATGGGAAACAGTCCTCCCTTGGTAAAAGTTGTAGTGAATTTATTGACACTTTGTTTGCTGACAATTATGTTCCACTTATCTTGCGACCAACCAGGATTGATCCAAATTTGAATTCCTTTACGTTGATAGATAATATTTTTACAAACAGAGTGGACAGAGATGCAGCTTCTTTTATTTTAAAAAGTGATCTCTCTGATCATTTCATTTCACTGTATTCTTTTGAAAGTGGCAAAACCAAACAGTCTAGTACAGAACATAAATCTGCATTCAGAAAATTTAATTCTGTCAATTGTCAGGCATTTCGCAAACTGTTATCCTCTGCGGATTGGTCCCAAGTTTATGAAACTGATCATCTTAATTCCAAAATGTCTGTGTTTGACGAAATTGTCCAATCTGCATTTGATCTAGCATTTCCCTTACAGGAAAAATCGACTCGTCGTGGAACACTTAGATCTCCTTGGATGACCCCTGGTTTATTAATTGCTTGTCATAATAAACAAAAGTATTATGCCAACAGAATAAAAAGCCCAGCCAAGCTTGCATTTTATAAAAGGTATAATAATTTATTTAATAAACTGAAGCATATTGCTAAAACCACTTATTATCATAATAAGCTTAATGGTTTAAAAGGTAATGCTAAAGAAACATGGCGTCTGCTTAATTCCATGATCAGATGCAGCCCAAAACATTCTGCAGGGAGTATAAGTAGTATTGTTGTTAACAACAAAGTTATGTGTGATGTACAGGATGTTGCAGATGCTTTTAATTCTCATTTCTGTTCAATAGGTGAAAATACTTGCCAGGGTGTACCAAATTCTAACAAAGATGTCAATTATTATGTTAACCTTGCTAATTCTCCAATCAATTCTTTTTTTGCAACTCCTACGGAACCCAAAGAAATTATTGGTATTGTTCAGAAATTTAAGGACAAGTCTAGCTCTGGCCCGGATGAAATTAGCAATACTGTGTTAAAAAAAGTAATTGATATAATTTCTCCTTTGTCTAATATTTTTAATGCTTCATTTGGTCAAGGAACATTTCCAGAAAAATTTAAAATGGCTAAAGTTGTTCCAATTTTTAAAAAGGGTGATGTCCAGGATCCTAGTAATTATCGGCCAATTTCATTATTGAATACGTGTTCAATATTTTAGAAAAGTTGTTGCATAAACGTTTATTGTCTTTTTTGGAATTTAATAATTTACTCTGTTGTAACCAGTATGGATTCCGTTCAGGGCGAAGTACTGTGCATGCTATGCTTGATTTGTATAATAATTTAACGGATGCTGTTAATCAAGATCCTTCCCAGATTTCTATAGGTGTCTTTCTGGACTTAAAAAAGGCGTTTGATACTGTCAATCATGATTTTTTGTTAAATAAACTCCATTATTATGGGATTAGGGGAGTTTCACTTAAATGGTTTAGTAGCTATCTCACCGAGCGTAGCCAGTATGTGACACTGAATGGAGTAAATTCCATCCGGCAAGGTATCAATTGTGGTGTCCCCCAAGGTTCCACACTGGGGCCATTGTTATTTCTAATTTATGTTAATGATTTGCCATTGTGTTGTTCCGTTGTAAAACCCATTTTATTTGCCGACGATACAACTCTTTTTGCTTGTGGGAATGACTTGAATGAATTAGCTTTGGGGGTCAACAGAGATTTGTTGGTTTTAGAAGACTGGTTTAGAGCTAATAGGTTGAAAGTGCATCCAGATAAAAGTCATTTTATTTGTTATTCTTCCAGACAAAAGGAACGGTTCTTACCTAATATATCGTTATTCTTGGAAAATTGTTCTCTTAAAAAGGTTTCTGGTACAAGATTTCTGGGTCTTGAAACTGATAAAAATTTGCTCTGGAAGGAACAGATTTCGTATGTTTGTAACAAAATATCCAAAGCTAACTATATTCTTAATAAAACCAAGAGTCTCATGAGGATTAAAGATAGTATTTCTGTCTACAATGCACTGGTGAATTCCTATTTAAATTACGGGTCTTGGCATGGGGTGGTTTGTTTAGAATTTACCCATCCTTATTTGACAGGATTATTTCACTTCAAAAGAAATGCATTAGGAATGCCTGCCATGTTAAATACAATGCACATACTTCACCTCTTTGTTTTAAGTTTAAAATCCTCAAGTTCGAGGAAGTTTATAATGTTCAGATTGTTTCACACTATTATGATTATTTTCATAAATTGCTTCCTGAAAATTTAAGCAATGATTTATTTTCCTTTAAACCAAGATATACATTCTTATACAACCCGCCAAAGTAACCTCATACATGTCTAATTATAGATTCGTTTTGCCTATCATTGTCAATTCTCTTCCTCCTATTTTGAGACATGATTTGACAAATTTGTCTAAACAATTGTTTATGAAGCATTTAAAGGAATTTTATTTTGACAAGTACAAGAATTTCGTTTGTACTAACCTTAATTGCTTTTCTTGCCCATAGGAGCTTGGCATTATTTATTCTTAGTTTAATAGTATTATATTGTATTGTGATTTTTTGCAACTGATATGAATTGTTTACTCTTAACCGCATCTACCTTTTTGTAATTTGACAGCAGTCTTGGGTGCTCCACTACAGAAGGCCTTGTCCTTCTCCAATATTGTGTAACTCGGTTTTGTCTATTTTTTATTTAGTCTATCACCTTGTATGAATTGATATAATTTGTTGTATGAATGGAAATAAAACAAACAAACAAACAAACAAGACCAATTAACTTATACACTCGACGGTACTTTGCAAATTCAACAAGGCATCTGGGCCCAATTTCATAGAGCTACTTAAGTACACAAAGTAGCTCAGCACAACCAAATTATGCATACCAGAATAAGGTGACCAACCAAAATACCATGTCACATGTACAATCGGTGACTGGTATCCTGCGTATTTTTGCAAAGCAGAAAATGTTTAAAGGCACTGAACACGTTTGGTAATTGTCAAAGACCAGTGTTCTCACTTGGTGTATCCCAACATATGCATAAAATAACAAGCCTGTGAAATTTTGGGCTCAATTGGTCATCGAAGTTGCAAGAAAATTATGAAAGATAAAACACCCTTGTTGTACAAATTTGTGTGCTTTCAGATAGGAATAAAAACCTATTGCAAGAAGTTTTTATTATTTTAGTGAGAAATTACCTCTTTCTCAAAAACTACGTTACTTCAGACGGAGTCGTTTCCCATAATGTTTTATACTATCAACAGCTCTCCGTTGCTTGTTAACAAGTAAGATTTTATGCTAATATTTGTTTTGAGTCATTACCAAACGTGTACGATACCTTTAAGCAATATTTTCTGCTTAAGCAGCTCAATGAAATTGGGCCCAGGTATAAAAGAAAACAAAGCACTAAGGTACAGAATCACAGGCCCACAGCCCCACCCCTCACCGCCCCCATTCCTGTTAACACTAATATGTTATTATTCTAATCAATTCGGATTGTTGTATCGACAAACCAATAACCTTTAATTTACTGTTGCCCGCCTTTTCGAAAAAGCCCAAACCAGAATTGTGTACACGTGAACCACAGGGCCCAAATTCATAGAGCTGCTTCAATATTGCGTACAAATTTCTGTTAAGCAAGAAAAAAAAGCAAGATGCCAGTCACAGATGGTACATTTGCCATTGTATTTTGGCTGGGAACCTTAATCTGGTATAAGTATAATTTTGTTGTGCTTAGCTATTTTTTGTGCTGAAGCAGCTCTATGAAATTGGGCCCAGATGGTAAAATGAAGAAGATGAATTTCGTGCACCTTTTCCCTTCGTCACTTGTGACTTTTTAATCGTGTGCGTATAACCTGTGCCTATATAATTATAGAACCTCTGCATTTGAGGCCACTTTTCCTTCGAGCCTCGCTTCAGCTACATTGACTTGAATAGAAGAAGCAACAATAATGGCTGCCCTAAGATATATTTCACATACATCTATAGTTTGAATCTTCATCGTCCCCGTTAAAGTCAGGTTTTTTTATTCCCAGGCAAGTTGACCTCTTCATCTGACCCACAAGCCATCACACTGATATGTCTACAAAGGATAAGAGTGCGAGCTAAATTGCACGTAATCTAATAAGACTCCAACTACAAGGGAAGACCTATGTGTCCGTGTTTGATGCAAGATACAACTCGCCTCCGGCTTGTAGTTTTAAGCCCGGCCTCTTAAAAAAAAAAGAGGGGATAGCTGGACTGTTGGGTATGGGGAGTTTACGGCTATGTTTAGCTATTGCGTGGTTCTTTTCCAAGATTTTATTTGTGTGCATCTTGTCAGAATGAAGTGTAACGTACGTCTGTAGAAAGGTTTTTGGATTGGAAATGTCAAATGGTGTAAAGTGCCTCGCCGTGAGGGGCCCTTCATGCAAATATTATTACTAACCATAAATCTACAAACCAGCGGGCTGATTAAAGATTTAGCAAAGTTGGGGAGACGTATACAAGAACGCCCCCATACTGACTTTTTAGACAAGTTTGGCAAATTGTTTATAATCCGCGATATCTGTAAAACCTCCATAACTGAACATTAATTCTTACTATAGCACGAGTAAAATATATGTTATGTTTTATAACACCCCATAAATTTATTGTCTCTATAGACGGATTGGTACCAATAATATGCCGTTTCTACGGGTCAAGCACAATGGTTGCTACGGGTTACTGGTTGCTACTTATACAGTACATTGGTTGCTACTGGTATTAGCGCGTTGCGTTTGCGCAGATTTCAAGTGAAAATATAGACATATCATGTGACGCGCTCTATACACCAATCACAAGGCAGAATCTTTGTAAGGGGGTGTTAACAAAAAGGGGTGTTACAATTTATTTGAACCGGTTAGAGATCGAACCAGGTATCTCTTGATCACGTCATGACGATTTGACACAGAGGAAACAGAGGAAACGTATATACCCACCCAATCAGTGTACTCCTCGTCTGTCGTTGATTGTAAACTTATGGCCTTTTCGAAGCGCCGACTTCGGAAGTCCGACTTTGGCTTAAATAGGCTTGTCTATCAATTGGAAGTCGTTATTGTATCACTTTTTCAAAACGACTGACCAAGTCTAAACCGAAGCCAGAGCCATAGACCCAAGCTCACAGTCCAAGGCTTGGAAAGCACCCTGAGGTCGGTCACTAAAATATGAAGATAATAATAGCATCGTCTACGTCAAAACGTTCATGATATGTAATTAAGATTAGAAAAATGAATAAATAAACTTTAATGCAATTAATTTCCTTAAAACTTCCTATATGGCTTGGCTCAACGGATGTCCAAAGACGATATATATCTTGTTGTTATTGCAGATGGTCTGAAACACGTCATTGTGTAATCAATTTTAATACTATTAATTTCACCTCTTTTTTTACACCCGAGATTAAAATGACTAAAAAACACACGCGTCATCGAGAACTCCACCGGATCTGACTTTCCTAGTACCGCGACGAGTCATCGATTCTCCAGTTACCGAACAGCGATTTATTTAGAACAACTTGGCAGCTCATTGACGCGGTCTCTGTACCCACAACTGAAGATGATCTCATTTTTTCCAGGGGATGGGTCATGAAGCAATACAAACACCGCGAAGGAATATAATAACGTAACCTACGTTATGTCGTCGTCGAAGACTCTTCACCGGAGCCTGGAGTGACGTCATACGGGGTTTGCTATGACGCTGTTTGGCCTGGCACTACTCAGTGAACTCACCGGGGCTGCGTCGCTGCCGTCCCCCGGAGATACGGTATCGGGACTTCGGTGAGCATCGTCCCTAGACGGGGCTGGTGATGACCTGTAGATGCTTCCACACAGCTCCATTCGAACAAGTATTCAGAAAACTGTTTGAGATCGAAAATATATGTCAGTGAAACATATAACTAGAGCCCATCATACCACTTCAGTCATCTATCTCGCAACTTCAGTCTTCACATAAACTTCTTCTCGTTCCCAAGAAGGGAAACTCATACGGCACTGTTCATTTTCGTATTCGGCATCAATGTTATAGAACGACCTCCTTATAAACAAGACATCAAAACTTCCCCAAATGTGAACAGTTTCATAAAGAGACTCGAAGCTCATTATTTTGTACTCTAAAATAATTTCTATATTTTTATTTTTATTAATGTTTAGTTGCTATTACTATTTTTAATTTTAATCAATTAATTAATGTATTTATTTAATTGCTTTTTGTCAAAGCACATTTTTGAACATTTTCTTTTGTGGATACCGGCCCGGATTGATACAGCTTTTCATTAAGAAGGTAAACATCGCGCAAAATTTTAACTGCATTGTTATTTTGGGGGAATGTGACCCAATATCAAACATAAATGCACTTTACGATGAGCCAATGGGAACCGTTACCTAAATTGGTCCGTTTTTGACATTTATACAGAACGACCCGCAACGCCGTCTAATATTTTACCGACTTGCTAGCCTCTGGACTTCAAAAAAGAAGACTGTGGTCGTAATTTAATACTTAAAAAAAAAAACTTGTCAACATTGGTAGCCGTCAAAGACCGGAAACCGAACTTAAATGTGAGCCAATTATATACATGAAGTAACGAACCTGTGAACAGTTTTACTCAATCGGTAATTGGTAATGGAGTATCGAAGAAGAAAATATTTCATTGTTTTGATATAAAGATGAATGTCATAAACAAACCCTCATCAATAATTGCATTGGACAATGCGTGGGTGAGTTGTTTGTGTGACCTGATTTCGCGCATGACCTTAATAATATCCAATCCAAATTAGCCGTTATTAGTTATCCGTGGTTATAGGCAAGTTACAATTATCATTGTAACTTTAATATTCGTACGCTGTAGATCTGTCTGACTGTCCTCAAGTCAACTCGAACAGGTCACAGCACTCACGGCCAATGCACGACTTTATCTCTCTCTCTCTCTCTCTTGAATAAGAATGACATTAAGCATGCTGCCGCCATCTTGGTCATGTCCCCTGTATCCAATAACAGTGACGGATGCTAATATTTATTGTACAGAAAGAAACCAGACTATTTCTCCTTCCAGCCACGGTTTGGTTACATTGATTTGAATTGGAGAAAATCACGATGACCGCACTACGATAAAGGCCCATTAACACTGGTAATTTCAGCAATTATACTGACACACTTTTAATCTATTTGGCGGTACTTTTGACCGTGTGCGGGCGCTTTTAAACGGCGAATTTCCTTTCATCACAGTTTATCTTATTTTGGCTGCCTGTATGTTATTGTCTTGTCCTAATGGCCAAATAAATGATACTAATAATTAAAATGGAAACAAAACCCTGGTTTGTTTCGCATCACGTAAAATCGGTTCACACACGGCCTCACGCACTCAAAAACACTGCGCAATGACCCAATTCAACTGACGTCATCACACGATTAATCTTTCTGGCACCATTCTGGGATTCATATTCCCCGGTTGTATAAATAATATGTATGGTGCAGGGATTATAGGGGTGCGTTGTGGCGGTCGTTATACCAATAACTGTTTCGGTTGAATTGGCCATTGCTTAATCACTGGCAACCAATGACCGAAACAGTTATTGGTCACGACCGCCAAAACTCACACCATGTGACCCGCGTGCAATCGACTCGTGCAAGTCTCGCGCGTATTCTAACATTTTGGACCACTTTTGGTCCCACGTACATTGCCTAAATGCGTGAAGGAAACAAACTCGCGCACTTTAACAGGTCCCAATGTTCGAATACGCGCGAGACTTGCACAGACGCGCATCATCTTTACGTGCATTTTGACTCCAAAAAATAGTAGACCAACATTAGCTACCTGTGACAGTGCAAGGGTCACTAAACTAAATCAAAGGTCAAAACGTGCACTAATTTGTCCCAAAAGGTATTTCTTTGATTGAATCTTGGCCTCAATTTTACAAAGTCTTGAAGCTGAAATTGCTGCTTAGCAAAATGTATCTGCAAGCAGTGTAAGCTAAGTGTGAAATTGGCCGTATCTTGCTTCTGCTAAGCGAGGCATTCCCGTGCTTACCAAGTTATTTTATTAGCTTACCAGCTTTACAACAATCGGCATGGGGCTCAATGTCATGACACAGCTTACCACAGACTACTGTGTTAGGGCGTTCTGTAAAGTGTGTATTGCTATGGGCCACGACATTTGGGGCTGGTCTTGTTGATTTTACCATTTAAGACATTTAGGTTAGCATTCAGGTTGGCTCAGTGGTTTCGTCCCTGCCTTTCACCTCTTTGGATCCCGGTTTCAATGCCGGCCCAGAACCTTGCATGTGGTTTGGGTTTTCAGTCCCTATACCCGATTGCGTGGGTTTTCCTATTTTGGGGTTTTCCTCCCACATCTAAAACTGACATTTCGTCATCATCTTCTCTACACAGGTATCTTCGGGCCTATTGGTCACAGTGCAAGGCACCTTTGAGGGTCCCTTGGTTTTATTACCAGAAAGATATACTATTAAACAAAAAGACTGGTGGAATTATAGTTTTTACGGCCATTAACTTGTGGAGTAATTACCGAAAGTATACCCTGCCTTTTAGTACAAAACTTAACAAAGCACAGAATAGGCTAACTCCAGGAAAAGGTTACCAGCCACTATACAATGTAATAGTAACCGCTTGTGACTGGTAACCGTCTTATTGTTCAAGCACAATTAATTTGTCTGCAAAGCAGCTCTATGAAACTGGACTCTGGTGGCCATTCTTCCAAAACACTACACTGCGCCATCTCGACTTGTGTTATTTCAGAGTATAAAAAGAGCATCCTTATTACAGTGTCTTATTAATTTCCAGTCTAGATAGCGTACGGACACACTATACCACAATGGATTGGATATTCAATCCAATATAGTGCGATGCACTCAATAACGGAGGCGAATGCTTGTACTATTTTAACACCCCAATTTTTCTCGGAGGTCAAAATGTTCACTCTGAATACAACTTGATCAAAAGTGTTTGATGTAACGGTGATAAAAACAGCATATCTCTGTACTCGATTTCGTGTACGTGTTCCGTATACGGTACTTTCCTTGTTTGAAACACTCTGATGGCCCGCCGGTCTGCAGCCAGTAGATTGAAAACACATTTCAGTTTTACTCGTTCAGTTTTTAGCCAAAATAGGTGAAACCCTTTAAGTTCGATACTCCGATCGACATAGTCTATGGCCTATAGGCAGTGTGACTCATGGACTCGGAATCTCCAGTTAAAAAACACTTTCTACATATTAGGCTTTTGTACAAAAAACACATACTAATTACACTCACAAAAAATATAAATTTGTATAAAAAAAAAATCAAACTGTCTCTACAACATCTGTAAAGGTTATTAGCTTTGAAAAAGTATAAAATCAACATTACAAAGGAGTTATACACGTTTCCCAGCGGTCTACTGGCTTCAGTAACCAATGGCAGTCGTGTAAATTTGACAGGGGCGGGGCATCGCAGGGCTAAAAAGGGTTAACAGAGAAGACCAAGAGCTAGTTGGCCCGGGACTGAGTGCACTCGTGTTGACCCTCTGCGTGCTCCGTTTTGTGGTTGCAGGCTCACGTTGGGAGACAAGTTACACGTGTCACGCTCGTTTTGTGGGACAGAAATGAGTTTACCATTTACAAAACTGGAATTCTGGTTAGTTCGATTCCAGCAGAGAATAGGATATCTAGGGGATGTTGAGTTCATCATAAATCGGTGCTGAATCAACCAGAGTTCCAAGTTTAAACAAGAACATTTCCGGGATGCTACTTTACAGCAAATCCCTTTGATTGTGTTACACATGATTTCCCTTTTTACAAATTAGTTCCGCATTGAGCCTACTCAATTTGGTAAGGAAGGAAGGAGATTCTTTCCCCTTCACCGCCATCTAGCCAATCCATCTAAAAATTGTGACACTTTTGGGCGTGTCTTTGTCTACAGTGTTTCCCGCCACTTTGAGCGTCATTCCTTTCTGTACAAGACCTAGATTGTTTCAACTGATAAGAAAGACAAAGGGGCCACACTAACTGGCTCTTCTTCAACTGCCACTTCTTCAACTGCCACTTAGTGAGCCGGATCTATGAGAATAAAAGGACGCGTATACTCAGTCCCAAAGGCTTGCTATTAAGACAAAGGGTAACATTGATGTAGCCCGATAATGTTACCCCGTCACGGCAGACCGCCCAGCCTATGAGCTCACCCACCCCGTGAGTTCTTTGGCGGCAAGCGGCACCGCAGCGAGGTAATGATCTCGTCGATTACGACAAATTTGTTATTATAGCAACTCTATCGGGTACTACAGGAACGGGTATAAGAAGCAGAGAGAGACACTACGAAAGAAAAAAAGTCACCCACCAAAAGAGAGAGAGAGAGACGTGCCGGTCCCTGGATAGCGAGAAGCCTGGTGTATGATGTGAGTGAGGCACCACGGGAGGGCGGGCACGGTTTAGCATAAAGGGTAGACGCATCACCGCGGTAACTCCAGACATCTATCTCGACCCTCTCGGCACTGGACCCGCTTCAGCCAGCTCTCTCTCTCTCTCTTTCCTTAATGATAGCAACAAAAACCTGGAACCTTGTGTATCCTCGTTGAACCAATTCCAAGTGGTGATATCATTTTTTTTAGTTGGCAAACTCCAAACTCTGATCAGGTAAGGAGACATCAACTTTTTTTCTCATTTTTTCAAATGTCATGAACTATAGATGGAAGCTCTTACTTCTAATAAAAATTATTTCTTAACTATTGTCACTCCATCATTAATGTTACTTGCTCGTGAACTTGTACATTGTTTAGCTTACCGTATTTTTAGTCTTTAATTTAATTGCACTAAATTTGATGGTTTCTTGGTATAAATGTATATGTAGGCCTTTGTGTTAATTTATTTTATAAAGTGTGCGTACACTTGTGTCGACGAGCGTTTTGTTCCACCTCGTGAGAGTCGTAACCTCGTGAGAGTTGAGTAGATCTAGACGCTACATCAGTCGTTTTTCTGTGTCATAATTTGTCACTACACCAGCCACACGAACATAAGCGCTACATATAGCTTCGTTTTGGACGAAATTTTACATCATGCAAAGTTCCTACCATTTTCTAAAGCCTTTCAAATAGGGATTATCATAACAATAATGTTGGAAAAAATGTTAAGTTTATTACATCAAATCTCCGCGATAAACTGACACGTCACTGATGTCTCCTTTTTCCATGGCGTAGTCTTAGTTCAAGGTTTGCAATAATTAATTGTTTCAGAAATTTCAAAACCTGAACTTATTTTATTAGAACCTGCTGCTGTGTAGTCCTATTTAAATTAGATGGAGCAGAAGTGGGCAGAATGAGGCCCCTTCTTGTATAAACCACGCCCATGAATGTTCTCTATCCATTAATGTTTACAATTGTTTTTATTTAGACACACCTTATACAGAGTTAATTCAATTAAACGTTTAACAAAGTTATTTGTTCAATTGTAATCACATTAATGTGAATCTAACCACGCAATCACGTCATAGCTAGACATATGTGACGTCATTCTCATGAATATGCAGTGAGTCTATCCAATCAAATAACACAAACTGGGAAAGGCTCTCATTTGCATATTTTGACAAGTCCCGCGGCATGGAAACCCAAATGCCAAGTGTGATTTTCAATTTGTCTCAATTAGAGCAAGCTCGCCCTGGCCCAGACAGCAGACGCGTTTTAATCCAGTGTGTGACGTCACGAAAGGTGAACCACACTGCTTGCCGGGTTGGCCATAGAATTAAAAAGTTATGTTTTTCAATTTAAAATTGAGGTTTCATAGGTCTTTTTTTTTCTCGTTAAAAAAGTACGACCTTTCCCCCACCCCCGCATTTTAGGAATCTATGCCAGCCACAGATGTTTTGTATCACTCTGAGGTCTTCAACACTTCAACTAACTATTTACCAAGTAGTATAATTATTGCCATATTAAATTTAGCAAATATGAATAAATATTTTCCAGCGCCGATCATAGCTCCAAGTTATTAACGAGAATGACGTAAGAAGATTGCATTGCACGCCCACCTAGTCTAGTACCTACACGTCATAGCGTTATGATTTAATAAGTTAGATAATGTAATCTGGCCCAGGCTGAAATGTCTTCTGCGGTTAACCGACAACAGGGCGTCCAATTTACTCCTAAATCCCCAGCGAAACGTTTGCCCTCCAGCCTACTATAAATTGAGTTATATTTGTCATACCGTCCGTGCTGCCCACATCGGTAAACATTGTCACCGCAAAACAGCTCCAAAGTTCTCTTTTTATTTGGTATTTAGGTAAGTTGAATTACTACGGTGTTTTGGGGGCTTTCAATTAACCGAAAATATTGTCTTTTATGCTAGCAGATTTATTGGAAATTAAATATAGGCCTATTCATTAATTGCCACTGTTGTGTGAATTCCATCCAACATTGTCTTTGCTCTGGGGATATTTGAAATGCTGTAAAAATGCTTAAGAAATTAATTGCAGAAGAGTAACTTCAGTAAGGAAACAGTAGTAAAGCATTATGCATTGGGTTGTATTTATGGCTGGTAACCTATTTATGAGGAAGAATATCTGTAGTCTTACATGTTGCTGTGGGAACTGCTGAAATTGTTATTTAACTGGTATTGCCCTTTGTTAAAGCTTGTCGTTGTGATATCTGTATGTTAATTTTTTTTCCCTACCCCCCTCCCCCCCCCCCCCGTTTGTTGCTCTACCCCTAACGTTCCATTTTGGCGATTTATAATATTCACAGTGGCGTGTAGCCAATGAAAGGGGCACGTTCACCCCAAATGATGTCCGAGCACCCCCAGGTGCCCCCCCCCCCTTGAAAACTTGATCTTTTATTTATTTTTAGATGTGACTGTTTGCATCGTGTGCTCAACAAGTTTGTGTAGGGTTGCTAGCGAGACAAAGGGTGTTTCAAATCCAACATTACGTAACACACCTTTAAATTCTTGTACCACTATTCTACGCTAGACAGCTTAATTACTTTACACTTTGGGTTTTTTGTCTTGTCTTTCAAGGATGGCCCAGAAAAACGGAACGCAGCTCGCCATGCTCAGCTTGCTTCTCGTGGTCGGGAGCTTCCTCCTTGGTGATGTGAGCGCGGCGTGCAGTGGTGAGGAGACGGCCAGCTACCGGCTGGAGTTTCAGGGTCTGTGGAGCGAGAGCAGGTTCCCCAAGAGCTTCCCGAAGTATCGTAAGAATGCCCAGTGGTCTACGCTGACTGGTGAGTCATTTTTTCTTTGTAGAGGGCAAAGTTCACTTTACGTCCCTTGACATATCTCGTATGATTTTTGATACCTCTATGCTGTACGGTTTAATTTGGTACTGCCTAGCAATATTGATGGGCTAGAGTCCACACCATGGGCGTAACTAGAAATTGTAATGGGGGGGGGGGGCAAGCCTGTGAAAATTTGGGCTCAATTGGTCATAGAAGTTGCGAGAAAATAATGAAAGAAAAAACACCCTTGTTGCACAAATTTGTGTGCTTTCAGATGCCTGAGAAAAACTTAAGGCCTGAAGTCTTTTTCGAGTTCAAGTATTTTAGTGAGAAATTAACTCTTTCTCAAAAACTACGTTACTTCAGAAGGAGTCGTTTCTCACAATATGTTATACTATCAACAGCTCTCGGTTGCTCGTTACCAAGTACGTTTTTATGCTAATATATATTTTGAGTAATTACCAAACGTGTCCAGTGCCTTTCAAAGGTGTTTTTAACTGACTTGAGTTTCCCTGCTCTGGTGGACCATTCAAGTAATGCTATAGCAATGATGCACTCCTCCCTCAAAAAAAGTAAAAGCAACATGAACGAAAGATACGGACAGTATCTAAATAGGTTAGAATAAAATGGAAAGATGGTTTGATGGTTCGATGGTGGGTGGGTAAGTGGGGGGGGGGTAGTTGAGATGACTCATTTTCGGGCAGATGTGAATCTGGAGTTCTTCCAGCATGCTACATTTCCACTGTCCCCAACCTTTAGCCCCTGCCACTGTTTCCCACATGTTTCCACACATGTTTTGTGATCAGAGGAAGCCAAATGTCAACAATACCTACCCAATCTAGACCAAATGTTCAACCTCATCATACGGCACTTACGGGATGCCGGAAATGGCAATCTGGATCTTTGATGACAACAGTTTGGTTCCGGATGAGTGAAATTATTTCGCCTCTCAAAATAGATAACAGTATTAAAGACCTACTTGATCTTTGCTGAAATTTATTTAAAATGGTCTCAACCACTAAGGAAATTGAGCTCACATGAGATAAAACATATTTTATTTGTGTGAAAAACAATAATGTTGAATATCCTTCTCCAGTGCTTTTTCAGAAAGATTTGCGAAAAGCCCTGTTACGTCATTAATCATGTTACGTCATATTATGTTGGAGCTCCGTTATGTATAGCCGCTTGTTGCAACATGGAGGTATAACAAAGCAATATCCCCACACATGAAGTCAAAGTATTGTCATTTTTACGGACGCCGTCTACGGCAGAAGTGTAGCTAGTTTGTCAAAACCTTGAGGTTGGGGTCTAATGTTTTGATCGATAATTACGAAAAATTCAGAAGTTTACAAATATCAAAATTACATTTAAATGTTAAACAAACACATTATAAACCAGTTTAAATAGCATTCCCGTAAAAACAATTTCGCTGAAGTAGCTGTTTGAAAATTATTTTCTTGGTTCTCAAGCAAAGGCAAATAATTGAATTCTGTATCTGTTAGTTCGTACAGTTATCATATGTCAACACATTTGTTTCCATATACCACAAGAAAATTTACTTTTAATCAATCAAACAATTATTTCATTATTTTGTATACCACTGTATTATTTTGATTATGTGAAAACTCTTCTCAGCCCAACGTCCCTTTCGAATGAAAATAATCAGGGAAATATCTGAAAATGTTGGACCTAATAATTATACCGGTGCGAATTGGTGGCAATTTCAAGACTAAAACTTGTTTGAATCTGGGTCAAATTTTACTGCATATTCATGAGAATGACGTCACGTCTTTCCATGACGTTTATGCGATCACGGCACCCTGCAAAGCATGTAATTCTATGGGCCGTTATATAAGCACAGAGTTCCGCGGTATATAAGCAGAGCCAAATGGGCTCTTGGTCTTAAAATTAAACGGACAAAAAAGGTAACAGCATTAAGGCATGTTTATTTATTTATTCATTTATTTTAAAATCTTTATACAGGATACAAAAATCAGCACAACGGCATGTTAACAAAATCCGCAACGAAACGTAAAACTCCTTCAGACAGTTTCAGACTCTTTCAAAAACTCGTACTTTCTTACAATTGTAAACCGTCTATCAGTGTATAATCTCTCTTTGTTTATGACACTGTAACTGACAATCATACAATTCAGGTAAACGTTGTTTAGAAACCGAACTGCATCCACCACGTGTGTTATACCACTTTTTGAAAACCCCGCCAAAATCATTTAGACTTAGGACCAGTCCTTCCATTGCGTGAATAAGAATTATGTGGGAAATATAATTTCAGACACACACAGCATAAAACACAGCATCGCATTGTTGTATGTTTATCTCAGATACGTAATCGGAACTGAGTATAATGTTGGCGATATCTGTCCCTTTCTTTGTTATATGGGGCTCAAAGACTACCTTGAATCATTTTCACGGGAGATAAAAAACGTGACCGTAAATCCTTGACTTTGCTCAAGCGCTATCTTAAAATATATAGGTGGTCCCCACCGTCTGCTGGCTTCACTCCAGTAGAAAGACATTGTACGTGAACCTAGGTCACGTCTGGTGCACGGTCGACGCCACATGCACCCATTGCTGCAGTCAAATTAAAGGAACTGTATACACTTGGTAATAATTTGACAGAAAAATGTTTGAGTTGTCGAGCACAAGCCTACCTGATCAAAAGATTGTCATAGCCCGAAATAATATATTTTTTTTCTAGCAGACATGCGATCGTGTTTTTCTGACAACAAATTTTCTATCAAATTTTCATCAGTAGATAAAGTTTTTTACAAGTCAACCTAATTCAATACGAGGCGTTTACATTTGCTGAATTTTAAATGATATAATAAGTGTTGTTAACTTTGTCGTGCCTGTGGGCGTACATGATTTTCAGCGTAAATAAAATGGTGCATATCAGAAATTTTAATCACAATGAAATAAGCCAAAATTTGCAAACAGAGTTGTGCTGAACACATCTTGGGCGTTTATATAATTAATGCATTATCTTTGCATCAGGTGTAAACAATATTTTCAAGAATGGTACATATAAATCACTTGGGTTTGTTTTTGATAAATTAATTAGCCATCATAAGCTTGTTGTGTTTGATATTTTGATTGGCGTTAGAAGTTGATGTCTCTCCAAGCAATGTTCTCATTCCATACGTATTACTTCACACCTTTGGTGGGTGAGAGGGAATTGCAATCAACATTTTAAAAATCATATTCATATCGAATAACTGTTTTCTTTAATAGCACTGTGTCATGACATTATCAAAGCCAAGACTTGTTCTTTTTAGAATACATAGACTATCTTTCATAAATCAATGTTGTACCATCATTTTGGAGATATATTATGGCGTTTGTATTTAGTAGGCTTTACCGTGAGTCACTCTGTTTCCATGTGGGTGACATACGAACAATCCGGTCATGCGAGCTGCATGATGATGCCGGTTCTGAGCGCAGGTTTAGGCACTCGGGGCTCTGGCCCAGCAAGCCGTCGCTTTCCGTTCGCTGGGAATCACTCAGAAACCCTGCCGGTTCGAATTAATGCCGGCTTGGCCTTGAGCCGACCAGGATTTCTCCTTGTACAGTTTTTTTTTCTTTCGGTCTTTCTTTTTTGAATGAAAATCTTTGAATCAGACAAATCACGAGTTAATATTACAACTGATTCCGTGTAATTTCCGCAATTAGTCTGTATCGATAAATCAAACAATGTTCAACCATTATAGATTGCAACTGGAGAATTTGAATCTTGTTGGTAGCTTTGGCGACATCCTTTGTTGAAATGTTTTGTTTTTTAAATCCTTCAAACGTGACTTCATCCTTCACGTGTTATAGGAATAGTGAACTAAGGCCGTTTTCGAAACCTGGGCTTGGGCTCCGGCTTATCGTCTGCCTGTATGAAGACCCGTAAGTAAAGCGCACCAAACTGGAGACCAAACTGAAAACCGCAGTTTCGCAAAGGGCCGATGTATAGCAATTCAAAGTTTTTTGTGGGTTTTTTTTAGGAGGGGGAGGTTATCTTCAAACAATGGGCCCAATTTCATAGAGCTGCTTAAGCACAAAAAGTACCTAAGCACAACAAAGTTATGCTTACCAGAACAGGGTTACCAGCCAAAATATCATGTCACATGTACAATTTGTGACTGGTATCCTGCTCATTTTTGCTAAGCAGAAAATTGCTAAGCAATATTTTCTGCTTAAGCAGCTCTATGAAATTGGGCCCAGACAGTTTTCGAGGGGTAAATCCAGGGTAGCTCTTAATAAATATATGTTAGAATTATTCTAGTATCGCATTCAAAATTCGGATAAAAGTATATCAATATTGTCTATGTTTTTAAATACTAAACGAAATTCACTACAGTCTTTTTCGGAGTTAATTAACTAATTCTTTTTGTTTTATGAAAAGCTGGAAAGCTTTAGCCAGTTACTTGGAAAACTCATCTTCAAAAAATAAAAAATAAATAAAGTAACATGAAGTTAATGGAATCTGAAGCTCTGGAACACATTATAGCGAACAGTATGCGCATATACCGGGTTTTGTAATGAGGCCTAAATTAATTTTAACTTTCCCCACTGTTTTTAATGAGACTTAAAATTAACCGCCAAAGTGTCTTTGAAATTATGAGCAATATTAATAAACGGCGCAATATTAAGAAGAACAACATGTAGAGCCTAAATACACGTCGGCCTTTAACTTTCACTTTGTAAGACCAATCTCGTAATTGGGTTTTCTGGGTCGTGGGGGCGGTGTTCAACCTCATCGCCCCGTATAGTCTTCAGTCTACACAACCTCCTTGTCACAAACTGTTTGCCTTAAGATCTTCATTTTGCCATCTTGGCTGTGTACGGGGTTCATTTTCGGCCATCACTTGCCTCCGGGAGCAATTAGCATTTTGCTTTGATGCCGGTAATAGAGTCAGAGAAGAGGGCATGTACTGTATGAAGGAGTCGAGAGGAGTTTGCCGACATTTGGAGAGTGCCGACATTTGGAGAGTGCCGTGGGGATGGTTGGACCGGGGGAAAGACGCAGACTCGCGGTCTAGGATGCAGCAATCTATGATACCATGCTATTAGGATAACGTAAGAAATCAGCAGCCATTTAAAGTCCCTGTAGGTCGCCCATGTTGGGCACGAAAAGCAAAGCCCACCATTAAAAGTGTTTTAACAGCCACTGAATTGGCGAATTTGGAAGGGAACACCGTCGTCCGATGAGCCCGTCGCGCCGTGCCCTTCGTAAAGTACAGCCGAGGAGCTGGCAGGGGCGGAGGTCACGGGCTGTGCGACACTAGGGCTCGGCAGGCCAGCGGGCGCTGTTAATTGTCGGCGGAGTGCTCAGAGAATTGCCTTGTTGTTCTACCCTAATTTGATCACGTCGTGCCGTCCTGGAGCTCGCCGGGGGATTCGCAGTCGGTAAACGGGACCGATTGTCGGTGACTCGCACACCGGCCCCTCTTCGCAAAGAAGACATCGGATCCACGGCACAGACCCTATCTATTTCATCCTAAAACAACTCTTTGTTTAGTGAGGTCTCTATCAAAACTTTTCCCATCTCCCAAGATAGTGGCCTGCGGGCTCACTTAACTTTGCTGCCAACCCCTTCTAGTGGGATCGGCGTCCCGGAGAAATATCAAAGTCTCTGGTGATACCGCCCTCCATTCAGGGGGCCGTCCCGCGATGTTTGCGCTCCCCTTCCAACCAAAGACAATGAGAATAGCTAAAGGTTTCCCACGTAGTCAAACACAATTAGTAAAACCCCGGGGAGAGGGGGCTGGAGTTTCGATGTCCTCCACCCGTCCGGATACAGCTTTTGCCTCGCCACATTGTCTCGCTGAGCGCGGTGGACATGAGACGAGGAGATACCGAGCAGACCTTGCATAAACACCTTTCGATACTAGACAAATTACAACAGACATGGTGTCCACTAAACTTCGTCCCTTAACAAATATTAGCCGAAAATTGTGCTAACATCTGCCACGTCTGTAAGAAAATTGTAATCGACACTGGCTGCCTGAACTCAGGAGAGGGGAACAAGAAAGAAAGAAAAAACAAAACAGAACACTAAAGTAATTTCGTGTGAACAAACATGACAGCACGTACTACATGTATACTACTTCGCACAGATGATCTGTGATACGACCATGATACGATAATGACTGAGCCAATTTTTAAATTAGAGTCTTCCAAACTGTTCCCAAACATTTTTTCTTTTCTTCAAACGCTCAACAAGATAACTCTCTGGTCAAACCATGAAGTCAGTTTCTACCTACATGGTCAGACTTAAATGTGGAACAGGTCAAAAGTTTCCCTTTGGTAGGGAATGACCTGTATCCTCTCGCTAACGGTCGGGTTAGAGTAGATCTGGGTCAGGTACTTGTTGACCAAGATACTAGGTCAGCGTGACCCGAACTTGACCCACACTAACACTTTCGGATAGGGAATGTCAAGGCGTCCCGGATGAACGCAAAAAAGGTGTTTGACACGACCTTGAAGCGCGGAACTTTTATTTGCTAGAGTACAATGACCTTTTCCCAAACTGGGTTATGACCTTGTTGTATTTCTGAAGGAAAATGTTCTGTAGGAAATGGTCTTCGAACTCAAGTCCTGACGGCTGAGTCATGCGAGTTTTGGGTTCGATTCCCGGTCGGGACACTCTTGTGTCATTGAGCAAGACACTTTACTGCTTATTAATGTGATGTTATTATCTTCATTCGTAATGGCTGAACTATGATCAAACAAGAAATTAAGGACAACCATTTGAATTTTAATGTCAATTTAAAGTGAGCGCTGGTAACACCATGGAGGAGGAAATGGTAACACTAGGTCATGGCACGTTTTAAAGTTATTTCACAGTTTTCTCCAAAGTGCATTGCCGGGGGGGTGTAAAAGTTCTTGATATCCTAGACTGGACCATTCCAATTACCTAAGAGGGGGTTCTAATGTTTCCAACACCCCTCCTCCTGCCAATCAAACTTGTTGGCTTACTGGGGTGCCAGTAACTAGTGGAACCTTCCTGCATTTGTATAATTCCTGGGGTTGCTTAAGGGTTTTTAAAAACGTACTTCTTTCTTATTCACAATACAGGTGTCTCTCACGATAGCCACTTCAGGATGTGGGAGCCAGGTAAACTAGCTGGTCAAGCTTTTCGAAACTTTGTGGAGGGGGAGGACCCGTCTGGGACCAAGCTTCATGGCGAGATGACCCGAAATACGTCCGTGCACGTCATCTTCGCCGCAAAGTCTATCCACACTGGCACGGGGGTATCTTCGGCAACGGCTTCACTGAGCCGAGACTTCACAAAGGTAGGGGGCTTTTATCCATAGAGAGTTTCTTGGTCACAAACACAAAATTACAAACATTTACCGGTACTTTGGTCACCAGGGATTTACCTTCTGGGGAGGGGGGCATCTCGGAAATGATGCTGACTTCGATGGGCTTGCGGTTATAGGTCAACCTTGTCACCCTCCCGAATTCATTTGGTGCTCGATATGTGGAATGGTATACCTCCCCCCCCCACCACCACCAGCACCACCACAACCAGCAGCACCACCTAGATGATTTTAGTGGTGGTGGGGGGTGGTACTTTTGTACAAAATGGGAAGAGTGTGTTAAGAGTATAAGAACATTGTGGGGCCTCCCTCTGCCACATATTGGGCATGATACATATAGTCTGCCTTCCTCCACCAACTTTAAAGCTTCTTTGTGTAGCAGTGTTTCCTTCTCTTTGATTTCTTTTTTCTTTCTTTTATCTGTGACTAAAAACGACTTAGTGTTGGGTAGGAGTGAGGACCCCCCTCCGCCTGCCCCCCCACCCCCGGCTGCGAGATTGTTTTTCCTACTAACTTTGTGTCCCCCCATTACGGCGAACTGTGTACAAACTTCTTTTGATAGCGCCCTCTTTTGAATCATCCTCCTCCAGCCGTTCCCGTATGGGGACAAAAAGTTCGTAGGAAAAAAATCCGGGCACCCGGCACGCAACTCAACCTGTTCTGTTTTTGGTTGATTAAACACGTTCCCTGATGCTGCTAAATTTGTTAATAATGTCACTTTGCTTGTGTGACATTTTCATCCGAATTGATCTTATTTTGTACCGTTTGAGGGCGCTGTCAGCGGCGGATTTCGGCGAATTACAATTACAGTTTTATCTTATTTTGACTGCCTGTGTGCTTTTTTTCTTGTATCATATATATGGCCAAATTAATAATAATAATCATCACAATAAAACAAATTCGTTTTACTTGTTTTGCGTCGCGTAATGTGATTCACACTCGCCCTCATGCGGTCAAAAATACTGCGAAATGTTGTCAATGCTTGGCCCGGGCATTGAGAGTTGTTGTTGGTGATCGAATCGATGTTAGAATGTCTTGACTTTTCTAAATTTCTATCGAAATGAATTGAATGTTAACTACTGCAATTTTAATTATTTTCAATGGACTGTAATCTTGAAATTGACTAAGGAATTTGTACTAAAAAAATTATCGATAGATTGATCGGTATTCAATAGCAAATCCGCCTGAGTAAAACCAAAGCATAATATGGGTTGAAAGGGGTACACTGCAAAAACTGGGGTGTGAAAATTGACACCATGGATGTTGTCAAATATGATACCAAAACATAATACAAATGTACAACATAGGGTGTTAAAATAACACTAATATCTGCCAACACAATTACATTGGTGTTATTTTAAAACCCTATGGTGTTAATTGTGACTCTCTCTTGGGTATCTATATGTGACAAAACCCATGGTGTCAATTTTAACACCCCAGTTTTTGCTGTGTAGTGTTGAATGGCACGTGGTGGAGTTTAAAGGATAATCTAATCAACAAACAGTAACAATTAATGTTTGGTTTTGTTCGTCCAATTTTTGCAGATCTCTTTTGCTGTTCATCTAATCCCTAGTCCGGACTGGTTCGTCGGTGTGAGTAATCTAGACCTCTGCGAGGGTGGCACGTGGCGCAAACAACCCCTCAACCTGTACCTCATGCCCTGGGATGCTGGAACAGACGGTGGGTTTTCCTTCACCTCCCCGGACTACGTCAGCAACCCCCAGGAACCCATCTCTCAGATCACCGCTCACTACCCGGACCACCCGGCCAACTCCTTCTTCTACCCGCAGCAAGACTCGCTCTCCCCCATCGCAAGGGTGACGCTGACCTGGAAAGAGGCGGACGACGACGTGTGGTTCAAACTAGACCTTCAAGCTGATGGAAATGGGGGAAGGGTGGGGTCTTCCGATGAGACGAACGTTAAAGATCCGAAAACAGTCTTTCCTCAGATTTCACCTGGAGCCACAGATACAGGTAATTACACCAAATAATTTATTTAAAAAGATCAATTAAAAGGTTTTAAAATAATGTTTTTTTTCTCGATCAAAAGACTCTTCATTTAGAGTAACAATGTTTGTTTTATCACACACCTTCTGAATGTCTCTTTTTTCAAACCTTTTACCAAGAAGAAAACCCAAATTAAGCCCCAGGTTTAATTTTAAAAAGTCTGCAAAACACATTCTTTGTTTAAAGAGAAAAACAAAATCAAAACGTGCCTGTTTTTTATATTTTATTTATTTGTTTTTCAATTAATAATACTTCCAGAATGATTATTTTGAATATACTAAGTAAAGTTCCTAACCGAAAAATTCCATTGCCATATCCCTATGTTTAATTTCCCTCTTGTATTTGTTGTTGTCTGTTTCACAGATGTAGTTGTGCCGTACGACTGTCAGGTGAAGTCCTGGGGAGCCTGGAGCCCCTGCACAACCGTGTGGTGCAAGGTCAGAGTCAAGCAACGCTACCGCATGGTCATCGAGAAGCCGAGAAATGGCGGGGAAGACTGCCCGAACCTGATCGGGCTGCAGGCATGCGACGTTCCCGTAGGGAAAACCCAGAAAAAATGTCTCAAGGTCCGTTTCAAAAAGGAGACAAAGAAATACATGAACAAGATGAGAAGGAACTACATGGGAAAGAAAAGGCGCAACAAGTTCATTGTCTAACTTGTGATGAGATGTTTTCACAAAATGTCATAACGAACAATTAAGTAATGATTATTATTGAAATAGGTTCCTGCAGCTTTTGTAGAGGAGTGGATGCGGTCGTTTGGAGGAGATTGTGTTTGGTTCTTATTTCGAATGAAACAAAGATAACCGTCAGTTAGAAAAGACGGTTATTGTCAGCTATTTATGACTGAGCTTCCAAGACTCCTCTTCGAGTTCCCTGTATGCAAACAGTACGATCCCAGCGCTGATTCTTCACAAATTAAAAAGAGGGGCCAGTCTACTTCTCATCTGGGTCTCGGTGTATTCGGGTGAGTTTGTATTGATGGACAAGGTGGTAGTGTCGACATGAAAACCTTTCATAAAAAGAGAGCGACCTCTTTGATAACATATTGAAAATCTATCCATGACCTTTGCTCGAAATATACTTATTTCGATTTGGGATTTCTGATATTATTATGTTCAAAATGATAGGGGGAAAACGTTGTACATTCAAAAACGAAACAATTGTAAGCTATTTTAGTTTTTATTTGTAAGTTGTGTAAATTAATGGTAAGAATATTGTTAAAAAAATAAGATATATATAATTAATGAATGTCCAATAGTCTGCTGATTGGTATGCCAATCAGAAAGCTCACAAAGAGGCACGTGAACTCGGCACTCCTTGACGGTTTTGGTTGCCCCAAAATGTGGCACTCCCCTAAACATTTTGTCTTAATTAAGAACCTAAAACTATTAATGTTGAAATAGTATTAAAAGTTTAGTTACAAGGTCACGAGGAAAGGCTGGAGTGGAGAGCCGGTGTCCCAGGGAAATCTGCCCCCGGAGATTCTGTCCCCATGCGGGAAATTAACATTGGAGGAGGAGGATTCAAAAGAGGGCGCTATCAAAAGTAGTTTGTACACAGTTCGCCGTATGGGGGGGGGGCAGAATCTCCGGGGGACAGAATCTCCTGCCACACCGGTGTTAGGGCCTTGTCACACCATGGTTACACGAGGAAAATTTGACAAGCAGAAGGCAGCACTCAATGAAAAAGGAACAGCTTTGGTAAAGCAAAAGATTGTCTGGTGTTAGCGTCTTAAGGTGTTATACGGATTGGTAAGGATAACAAACATAAATTTTTCATTATTTTTAGTTTGAAAGCTTACTGATTATGAAGTTCATACTGGAACCATTTTTTCTGTTACATATTTTCCTCTGAAACTCTGACGATCTGATAGTGCGTGTGCGCGTTCAAAATAATGTTGCATTGTTGCATCGCTCATTGTGCTGAACTGCCGGCAAGTAAGCGTGCCTTGTGCCTTGCTTACGGTTACCAGTCAAGCAGTGAAAATAGAAACTCTGCTAATTATATGGCCGCTCCCTAAGCAAAAAAACGTCTGCTTACAGGCTTTATGAAATTGGGCCCGATATTTAAATAGTTCTGAGCATGCGCATATTGCAATCGATACCTTGCTGCCATCGAGCGTACCAGCACCCCCCCCCCCCCCCGTGCGTCGTGTGACATGGCCCAGACTTGTGGGTTATCCCCACGGTTTTTGAACGCCAAGTCGTACTTATTGCCTGTTATATTAATAGTTTTTCCCAGCCAATTTCAACAACAAAAAAGTCAATTTTAATAACTCCCGACTGATTCTTTGTTTGAAAATGAATGCCACGTCGCACCAACAATCAACAGACGTAGGGAATAATCTAATTTCAACAGCTTAGCATTTACTTGTCAAATAAGATCAATCAAATTCATTAGGTCGCAAGGATCATTCAATAAGCCTAACAGCAAGAGGCTTACCAACTCTTCAATTTCATTAATTGTAACTCGGTAGCAGAAATTCAACTGAAGAATGAGGAAAATGTACGTCTATAAATGAAATAGAATGACCAAAAACGAACCCGACTGAGAAGAACGAAAGCATGTGTGCACGAAAACTAAAATGAATGCAATAATAACTTTTATGAAAGGAAACCCCAGTTTGATTGGGGGGATCGAAATGCGAGAAATTTAATTGAATGCGTGTTAGTGAAATTAAATAATTTTGTTGTTGAACTTGACCGGGAAAACTCATACTAGAATATTTTCTGATGATAGATTTAATGTTTGTTTGAGTGTAAACGTCTTTCCAACAAAAAATACTTTAAACTGTTGAGCTGTATTGTGCGATAGACCTAATACGAAACGTAACACACCACCAGGGCCCAATTTTATGGCTCTGCTAACCGCGGAATTTTGCGCATACGTATAGATTGTGTGCTACAAGGGCTCCGTAAGCGCAGAATTCCGCGGTAAGCAGAGCCATGAAATTGGGCCCAGGTTGAACCAGGTTTTTAATGTCTTGGGCAAGCATGTGATATCCACTGCACTCAAATGAAGGCATTACCTTTACAAAATTTGTGAAGAATACCTGTGTTGTTTCGTAAATTTCCCTCCGAAATTCTGGGGGGAAATATTTGCACACTATAGTGCATTGTTTTAATGTAAGCAAAACTCCTGTACAGTAACTCTAAATTTGTAAATAATTATTTTATTTCTGAACGGTTTGTTTATTGATTTCTCCTACTAATTTGGGTGATTTCCCCCACTTAAAACTTATATATCCATTGGAAACATTCCTCTTAAAAAATTCACGACAAACCGACAAGGCATGGTTGCAAAACCCTCCTTTGGTGTGTTGTTTGTCGTAAACAGAAGTCATCGCCGACAGAGGGCGCTATCAACATCGCCCAAAGATTATAGCGCGCCAAAGTAAACAAGATTGGAAACTGGAACTCTAACCCTGAGGGTTGGAATGGGGATTCTTCCAATGAAAAATCGTGTAGCATAGCTTGAAAAAGAGCACAAAGAGGCAACAACACTTCTTTTAAAAATCCTTTGATGTTTATTTAAGAATCTAACCTTTTAAAATGTTGTATTTATTTTAAATTGTTTCTATAAGAAACTGTTTTCTTGATAATCCTAACGGTATCCTTATAAATGACTCTCTTGATGTTTTTCAAGCTGTATATTAGGTATATACAGTAATATAGAAATGGTAAGACATAATTAACAACAATACTGAAACAAAACTTGACATTAATTAAAGTGATATAAATATATTGAGAATTTAAAGAAGTATACAAACAAAATGAAAGCTAAACATATGTACAAAGGCTGACCCTCCTGTATTTAAACAAACTCAAAACTTTCCTCAAGAACCCTGAACTAGGTGTTTTAAAAGTCAAGTAGCCTCTCTGCTATATCTGTAATGTCTCAAGTTATACTTCTAGGTGAAGAGAAGCAATTATGGTTAAGAGCGTTGAAAGTGAGGTTAGCATTAAGCTTATCATATTAGTGAAGAGAAGCAATAACGAACACAAAGCCTCGCACTGTCCGAGTGTATACTCCTAGGTGATGGGAAGCATTTATGACTAAATTAATCTTGCTAGCAAATAGTGTGGAGAAGCAAACAATGTGGCAAAAAGCCCTTCATGTCTAGTTATAGATGTACTCCTAGGTGAAGAGAAACTATTATGATTGTAAGCCAAGGTACATCGATAGGTCCAAGGTCCATTCCAACCAATAAACCATACAATGAGACATTTCGATAAACGTACAAATAACATGGTATTTACAAATGGTACAACAATTATATTGTTGGTAAAAACTGTTGCTTCTGGAATGACAACTGCTCCCCCCCCCCCCCACACACACACACACGTTTGTGAATCCCGCTTATCGAGGACTTCTCTTTGTTCTCCCATTGTTTGGACATAGGGTTTTTTAGCGACGTCCCCATTGGTTTTGTACACGAAAGCGAAGCGAGGACGTCCTCGCTCTGTCAAAAACCCGGATCCCTTTTGTTAAAGTTCTCGTTTTCAACGGGTAGATTAGACACGCTCACACACACACCAACAAAACCAAAATTTGTAAAACGTTAAAAAAGCCAGTGTACCGTTAAGACTAAGCACCGTATATTCTAAACATACAATATTGAAGCGGGTGTAAGCAGAGTTGTGAAACCACAAGGGCCCAATTCCATAGAGCTGTTTTAACACAGGGCGCTAAGCACGTAACAAAATTATGCTTACTAATCTACGGTTACCAACTCGAAATCTCCTTCACATGAACAATTTGTGCCTGATATCCTGCTCATTTTCGCTTAGCAGCAAATTGTGAAGCAATATTTTCTGCTTAAGCAGCTCTGTGAAATTGGGCCGAGGTCTTTGCCATGCCCAGATCAACCTCTCATAACTCTAGCAAAGCGAGTTTCTACTTTACGAGGTTCTTCACGTTGGACTTTACAATTACACCCGTCTCTATTTTGAGCCGAAACTTGTTAGTGTAATGCATGTTTATTGAGTGTAAATTAAAAGTGTACATGCCGTCTGCCTTGTATATAGACAAATGCTTTCAGTTAATCGAAACACTTTGTAAATATGTGTAATAAAACCCTGCTTAATTGAAGACCATTTTGCGTCCAATTTTATATATTTCTTTCTGTTGGTCACTGAGTAGTATGCAGTGCTCTCATTTTTGTGGTAAGAGCATAAACTTCTAACTACCCCTTGTGACCTTTTTCGATTTTAAATTTGATAAAAATGCTGGACTAACCTTTTCAGTTTTTGGTCGGAATTTCATAAAAATGCTGGACTTAACCCTTGTGATTTTAATCAATTTTTTACCCATATTTGATAAAAAAGCTGGGCTTACCCCTTGTCACTTTGTTTTAAATTTTTGACCCATATTTGATAAAAAAAAGCTGGACTTAACCCTTGTGATTTTTCTCAATTTTGGGCCCAAAATTGATAAAAATGTTGGACAACCTTTTGGATTTTTTTTCAGTTTTTGCCCAAATTTGATAAAAATGCTGGACTAACCCCTTGGATTTTTTTTAATTTTTGACCCATATTTGATAAACATGCTGGACTTACCCCTTGTGACTTTTTTCGATTTTTGACCCATATTTGATAAAAATGCTGGACTTGCCCCTTGTGATTTTTTTTCAATTTGGTCCTGATTTTGGATAAAAATGCTGAACTTATCCCTTGTGATTTTTTCAATTTTGAGTCCGAAATTGATATAAATGCTGGACTTACCCCTTTTGAATTTTTTCAATTTTTGACCCATATTTGATAAAAATGCTGGACTTACCCCTTGTGAATTTTTTCAATTTTTGACACATATGGGGCCTACAATAATTGATAAAAATGCTGGACTTACCCCTTGTGATCTTGTCAATTTTTGGCCCAACATTGATAACAATTCTTCACTTACCCCTTATGATTTTTTTCAATTTTTGCCCAAAATTTGATAAAATTGCTGGACTTACCCTGTGTGATTTGTTTTAATTGTTGACCCATATTAAAGGAACGTTACAGAACTGGTAATTAAAATTTTCTTTAAGATCACAGATTTACATAAAACTTACACGGTCTAATGATGATAATAGTTGAAAACATCCCTAGAAATATTTCTGTCTGAAATGCCATATTTGATGAGAAATAAATAAAACTAATTTCCGATTGGAGTTTATCGCTCATGAGCGTTTTATTCATGCATTGTATAACACATGCAAATGTGTAATCGGTTTTTCACTATTTTCTCGTGACCCAGATGGCCGATCGATCTCAAACTTCTACAGGTTTGTCAGTTTATGTATATGGTGGATTATATAAAGTGCTTACACTGTTTTGTTAGCAAAAACCAATTCTGTAATGTTCCTTTAAAATTGATAAATTTATTTCAATTTTGGGCCCAAATTTGATAAAATGCTTGACTTACTTACCCCTTGTGATTGTTTTGAATTTTTGCCCTAATTTCATAGATTTCATATGCTGGACTTACACCTTATGATGTGTACACTTGACCCTCATACCTCTGAACCCCCTGTATGCTTGTTGAATCAATGTGACTTGGTATGTGTACGCTTGATCCGTCATATGTCTGAAGCCTCCTGTATGCTTGTTGAATCAAAGTAACTTGACATGTGTAAATTTGACCCTACATACGTATGAAGCCTCCTGTATGCTTGTTGACTTGAATCAGAGTAACTTGACATGTATGCTTGATCCTACATACGTATAAAGCCTCCTGTATGCTTGTTGAATCACTTGGCATGTGTATGCTCGATCCTACATACGTCTGAATCTTCTTGCATGCTTGCTAAATCATAGTGACTTTTTAAGTGATGGTGACCATAGACTCTGTTAAAGCCTCAACATTATAAAAACTACCCAAAACATAGAACATATCCAGTTTCAAGTTACATAAACAGACATCAGTAGTGCCTACTGCATTGTTTAAGAGCGAAATGTTGCACTTTAGAAATTAGCCCACATTTTATAAAATTGCTGCACTTGATCCTTGTAATGTTTTCATATTTGGGCCCAACATTGATAAAAGTGCTGGACTAGCCCCTTGTGAACTTTTCAAATTTGTGATTTTTTCACGTTTTGAGAAATGTTGCACTTTTGAAATGAGTCCAAATTTGATTAACATGCTGGACTTACCCCTTGTGTTTTTCTTTTCAATTTTGAGCCATAATTTGATAAAAATGCTGAACTTGCCCCTTGTTAAAAACAATTTGCAATTTTTGACCAAAATTTTAAAAAGTGCTGGAATTGCCCCTTAGATTTTTTCAAATTTTTGATTGTTTCAATTTTTGCAAAATTTTGAAAAAAAATGTTTGACGAGAAATGTTGGGCCCTAACCCCTTGTAATTTTGTCAATTTTTGGCACGAATTTGATTAGTCTTGGCCTAAGACGTCAGTGATCGATAACGGATAGTGTACTGCTGCGCTCGGTTATAACTCGTTATAGCGCGCCCTCTTGTGGCTTGAATTACCCAACTTGTGGCTTGAATTACCCAACTTGACAGTCAAGTTTGGTAATTCAAGCCACAAGAGGGCGCGCTATAACGAGTTGTAACCGAGCGCAGTACACTATCCGTTATCGATCACTGACGTCTTGGGCCAAGACTAGAATTTGATAAAAATGCTGTCAAGAACTTATGTATGCTATTAAGAATTACATTCAATATAACAGGGAAAAGGTTTCCATAATCAGGGAGATTTTCACATTATTTTGTTCATCAGAACATGGAAATATTGGTTTATTTTCAGGGAACTTTCTGCAGAATCAAGGTAAATTGGCAGCTCTGGTAGTAGGTGTGTCGAAACCGGTCGAAACATAGGTGTGTGTAACCATACGAAGATGGTTTGAGGGGTTTGTCAGTTTAACCCTGGGGGTTGAAATTAATTGATGCATTCTTCCAATGACAAATCGTCTTGGTTCCAAGACGCTCCAGTTCCAGACACAACAAGATCGTCTTGACTAAGCTTGAAAAAGAGCAGACAGAGGCAACGACACTTTTTAAAATCCTTTGACGTTTATTTAAGAATCTAACCTCTTGAATTTTTGTATTTATTTTATTGTTTCAACACGAAACAGATTTCTTGATAATCCTAACAGTATCCTTACAAATGATTCTCTTGATTTTTTTTTTTAACTGTATAATATATACAGTAATATAGATATGGTAAGACATAATTAACTACTCTACTGAAACAAAACTTGACATTAATTAAAGAGATATAAATATTAAGAGAATTGAAAGAAATACACCAAAAAAAATGATAGCTAAGAATATGTACAAAGGCTGACCCTCCTGTATTTACTTAAATAGTCTCACAACTTTCCCTAAGAACCCTGAACTCGGTGTTGTAAAAGTCAAGTAGCCTCTCTGCTATCTCTGTAATGGATGTCTCAAGTTGTACTTCTAGGTGAAGAGAAGCAATTATGGTTAAGAGCATTGAAAGTGAGGTTAACATTAAGCTTCTCTTGTTGGTGAAGAGAAGCACTAATGAACACAAAGCCTCACACTGTCCAAGTGTATACTCCTAGGTGATGGGAAGCATTTATGACTAAATTAGTCTTGCAAGCAAAAAGTGTGTAAATACTCCTAGGAGAGCAAACAATGTGATAACAAGCTTTTTATGTCTAATTATAGATGTGCTCCTAGGTGAAGAGAAGCAATTATGGTGATTGCAAGCCCAGGCACATCGACCCAACAAAACCCTTAGAGAAAACTCAAAAATTCCACTAAAAATGAAGTGTTTAAGACCAACACTGTGATACTTAAACATGGAAGGGGATTTATGTCCAGTCCAACCAATAAACCCATACAATGAGACATTTTGATAAACGTACAAATATGGTATTTACAAACATGTATCTGTTAAATATATGGTACAACAATTATAATGTTGGTAAAAAACTGTTGCTTCCGGCATGACAACTGCCTATCCATAACCCCCCCAAAAAACAAAAAAACTAAAAAAACAAAAACCCCCAAAAAACCCCCAAAAAACCCCAGCATGATTATAACCAGTGTACTGTCAAGACAAGCACCATAATTAAAAACTAAACATACAATATTGAAGCGGATATGCAGAGTTGTGAAAACACAAGGGCCTAATTTCAAAGAGACAAAAAGTAGCTCAGCACAAAACAATGTTGGTGACCAGAAAACAATTACCAGCCGAAAATACCATTTCACATGTACAATTGGTGGCTGGTTTGCTACTAAACAGCGCTTGACAAGAAATATTTTAATCAATTTTCTCTGCTTAAGCAGCTCTAGGAAATTGGCCCCAAGTCTTTGCAAAGCCCAGGGCCCAATTTCATAGAGCTGCTAAGCACAAAAATTTGCTTAGCATGAAATTTCTTCCGTGATAAAAACAGGATTACCAACCAAATTTCCATGTGATTTTCAGGATAAGCAAACAACAGCTGAATACCAGTAACAAGCAATATGCAACACATGGAAATTTGGTTGGTAATCCTGTTTTTATCAAGGAAGAAATTTCATGCTAAGCAAATTTTTGTGCTTAGCAGCTCTATGAAATTGGGCCCTGATCAATCACCATAACTCTAGCAAGGTGTTTACATGGTGCTGCCACAAAATTCGCCACCATTGGCGAGTTTCAGTTTCTGCTCATGAGGCTTTACAAATAAACCCGTCTCTTCATTGGGCCAAAAATTGCAGGGGGAATGCATGATTTTTGAGTGTAAAATAATTAATTGTACATGCCATCCGCATTGTATATAGACAAATGCTTTCAGTTAATCAAAACGCTTTTTAATGTGTAATAAAATAAAAACCCTGCTTAAAGACCATTTTGCAACAAGTTTTAGAATTATTTTCTGTTCGTCACTGAGTAGTATGCAGTACGCCAATTGAAACACCCTCATTTGTGCAAAAACTTCTGACTAACTTCTGATGAACACTTTCCACTGACGAGTCTCCAGTATCTTGGAGTCCAAGTTCAATCTAAGAATTTACTTCAAGTTCGTAACTGCCAAAAGATCACTTAGTTGCCAATCTCCCCTTCCCAATCATTTAACATATGAAATTCTTGCATCACTTCCATTAAAAAAGTTATTCATTTCTTCCTTGAGCGAACTGCCTTCTGAACAAACAAAAAATCAAAAACAAAAAATCATGCATCCTTTACAAAATATCAAGTATAAATTACTCTCCATACAAGATGCGAGAACGCACACACAAAGAAACCCTACAGGCTGTAAACATGTATCGTCTGGAGCAAGGAAAACACATAAAGACACCAATGAACTAGGAACAATAAATTATGACTGTGTATGTAACAAACATGTTTGGCGCCCTCTGTTGATATAAGTGAGCAGAGAGTATGATTGGGCGCCCTCTAGTGGCCATCATCTCATTTGGTTCCATGGAGGAAGGAAAGCTGACTTATCTCCAGTTATGGAATAAATCAAGTGAATCAACAGGAGACGCATTCCATGGATCAATGCTGCCTTGGCTTTGGTACGCTCATCGCACCACCTTCTCCCCCTCAACCCCCCCCCCCCAAAAAAAAATGCCATTTTGTTTCTTTTGATACAAAACTCTAGTGAAGCATAGGCTGAAGTAAAAATAGTCAGGTGGCTTTCATACAAAATCTAAGTATATTATACAAATGCATGCGGGAACTGGATACCAACACCCTTTGGACCAATCCGAGGTACAAGGGCGCACGATTGATACAAAATGGCCACTTTCCGTTAGGGTTATTGTTACTGAACTGACTGACTCAAGGGGAGGGGCTGAGGGGTGAGTGACTGCAGCTTGTCGCAGGTCCTGAATAAAGCTCACTCCAGTCCCTTCCCTAACTAGAAAGTCCTCCACAAGGAACACTATTCCCTTCTCCCAAGTCAGAGATACTCCTCCAATGCTGCTGTATAACTCACTACTGCAGGATAGTTTCTGTAAAAAACGTATGCATTAATTTGTTTTTATAGGTATTTACTACCCATACTATCCAGATTGGACTTACACCCTGATAGGTACCCTCTTATCCCAATGAGGATGTAACTGGTACCCCGATTGGGGGAAACCACTGGGTGACAACACCTTTCTGCTCAAACAACTGAGTTGAGTCATCATGGATAGAAAATGAGTTTGCTTTATTTTTTAGACCAATTTTCAAGGAGGTGTTTATCAGTTTGAATTTGACGACGTCGCTTTGTCATCTTGTCCCTGTGTGACGACAGGTGGTTTGACATCCCCTGGTGTCCAAGGACCAGGCCCACCGGATGACGGGGGCCGCTTGCTGGACCCGGATTCAAACTCCTCCTCCATGTCCATGCCATTGTTGGAGTCGAACTGCTGGTTCTCCAACCGGGTGATAAGCCTCTCGTCCTCATCACCAAACTCCCCGCCCATCAGGGAGGGCTCGCCAACGACCATCACATCCTGTGCCAGGAGGGAGGGAAGAAGAAAAAACAAAAAGGAACAAGACGAATAAAAATCCAAATATAATCCTTTCCTTCCTACTCAAGAATGTAGCAATGAGCTTTCAAGTTATGAAAGAGAAAACAAAAAGGGTGAAAAAAGGAAAGGAAACAAAAATGGTGTAGGGGGGGAGGAGAACAGGTAAGGAGCAACTCAAATTTATCTCTGGTTTAAAAAGTAAGTGCAAATTTGGTGTTCATGTATTATGAATTCAGGGTGTTTTTTGGGAAAACATTTGCTTTGTGAGTAAACAATTTCTGGGGAAAAATGTATTTGTTTTCTTTCTTTAACTTGTTGTTTCAAACTATAATTTGAAGGTTTTCCGGTTTGTAGGAATTCATTAAAAACCTTTCCAGGGAAAAAGTGTGGTTGTAAATGATAAGATTGGGAGCTAAACTGTGTACATCCTGGTGCCATAAACTCTGATCACTGTGGACTTATATCTGCAAGACTGGAAAGCCCTGATTAAGTCCCACCCACAAATCATTCTTTCAAGTTCGTTCCAAAAATGTGGCCTGCACATTAATTTTTGGCCAGAAATAGCTCTTGCGGCCCCCCCTTGCTTAATACAGGACATGCAGAGGGTGTTTCATAAGCAAGGGAAGAAAAGTGAGAACATTCAGTACCGCACTCAAAATCTGACGAAACTAAAACTGAAACTTGGAGATTTCAACGCCACGTCAGTGCAAAAACGTTTTATCTAGAATTTGACAAAACATTGTATCTCGCACAAAAATGCTCAGTCCAAAAACATCATATCTCAGCGCAAACTTGTTTTGTGTGTACATCCGGGCTATTTTGAGTGAGATAGAAAGTTTTGCAGTTTAGAACTCGTGCGTATCGCTAGTGCTATTTTAGGAGATGCAACGTTTCTGCACTAAAGACCCGACGTCAACAAAATCATCAACTAAAATCGCTCATTATATCAACTTTATTCAGATAAATTTCCCCCACTTCAAAATGATTTGTAATGATTTTTAGACGGTGACCCGAGTTATCATGACGGATGTATCAAAGTTTGGGTGTTTTTCTGGTAAATGCATTTTAACGTTTCCTAAATGTTTAATTGAACCATCCACAGTGCATCAGTCTCTATTTCTACAAAGAATTCCCATTGTACTAGTAAGATCGACTCAGTGCCAAAAGTTCCAACTACATTTTTGACAGGTAATTTTTTTGAACAAAATTGTTACGGTTATTAAAACATAATTTTGAGTGATGTTACAACTCCCAATGAATCGACCATTGGTGAAAAAGAAAGAAAAAAAATTGACAGATAAACTGCCTCACTGATGTGAAATTTTTAATTAACAGCCGTTTCATTGAAAAAATGAAATTATGATCAAACAAAAGTTGCGCCTTGCATGACTAATGATGAAAAGCTCTCTCAATTTCTCTTAATGACCCCCATTTCAAGAACTACCAACTCGTCCATAAAAGCTTCAAAATAAATGGTCGAGAAAAAAAACAAAAGACAGAGGTAATTTCCCTGTAAAAGGCGGAGATAATTCCCTTAATTGGAAGTCACATTAATCTTTAATCAACCACAACCTTTTACAACCGGTTATTAATAATTAATCACACATTAGCTAATTGGACATGAAGACTAATTGACTGACAGAAAAACACATCGACAGTACGAAAGATCATCTTTCAGGGATGACATTGTTTTTTACAAAGCCATCACAACATTCTACGTCAGCCATCATCACCACCCGATAAATA
Source organism: Plazaster borealis (assembly GCA_021014325.1). Taxonomy (NCBI): domain Eukaryota; kingdom Metazoa; phylum Echinodermata; class Asteroidea; order Forcipulatida; family Labidiasteridae; genus Plazaster; species Plazaster borealis. The sequence continues at coordinate 4,825,002 of CM037458.1, forward strand.
CAGCAACAAAAAGTAGCAAACAAAAGAGCTTAATTTGCAAAGTGCGGACTCCAAATTAAAACATTCAAAGCGTAACTGTTGGCAATAGATAGTACTCAATAAACGCCATTTTTACGGGCAACTTCGATATTGGCGTTGAGCTGCATCAAGCATTCTTATTTTGTTACGCAGCCAAGTGGTTCACCGACCAATCATGCAGGAATAAAATAAAAACGAGTGCCGCACAATATTTAGGGAAAAAGCAGAGCATGTCTTCACAGAAATGAAAATCATTGCCGTAAAGACGGTTGCCTTTACACTGTTTAACGTCAAGTAGGAACTATCTAAAGCAAAAGAGCAAATAACAAAGGATGCAGATTGTGGCCAAACAACAGGTTGACATTGATTTAAATTGCCCCAACATTTCCTCATCTCCCACTGAAACTGAATGGTTTCAGACGAAAAAATAAAAATCCTCGTAATTGGTTTCTTTATTCATTTTTTTTAAAGGGTGACAATTTATTACTGGCATTGCTTGGTTTGTTTGGGTTTTCATCTGCTGACAAGTTACTGAAATTGGAAACTTGGAGAGAGCAGTTTGGTTGTGTAAATATCTTGTATTATTATTTTTGTATGCTTGATGTTATGCTCTCAGATAATGCATTTTAATGAAATTGCAGAATGTAAGAGATGGTTAAGCATGGAGGTGGATAAGGGCGGGGGTGGGGGTGGTGAGTAAAAGGAGGGTTTGCTCAAAGATTAAAAGCGGTTGTGTTCAATAGGAAAAGAGGTTTTGTTCAATCGGAAAAGAGGTGTGTTCAATAGGAAATGAGGGTGTGGTCAATAGGAAACAAGGGTGTGGTCAATAGGAAAAATATGTTGTGGTCAAAAGGAATTTTATTGTCTATAGGAAAAGAGGTCGTGTTCAATTGGAAAAGAGGTTGTGTTCAATTGGAAAAGAGGTTGTGTTCAATTGGAAATGAGGGTGTGTTCAATTGGAAACGAGGGTGTGGAAATTTTAACGGTATGTACCAATTCAGAAAGAAGTGCTGGGGGAAAAACCACAATCAAAGACAAACAAAAGCTGAAGATACATTGATGGAAAAATAAGATACATTGATGGAAACTCAGAATCTGCGACAAGAGAATAGAGGTCAACAAAAGAGAGAGACGACCTGACACCGAGACGTAAGCTAAATCTAAACACCTACAAGCATGACCATACAAAGACATTAACAAAGCCTGGTTCTCTTCCTTGGACACTTGCCAAACCCCGGGAGTTCATCTCAAAGCCAGTACAGGAGCAGTTTTGGTTTGATGGTAGTGTTATCTTGCCTAATTCCTGCAACATCCTCAACCCCACTCCAAACAACCCCCACCGCTTTAAACACACTAGTGCCAATAATATTTCAAGGGAAACCAATTCATGGACTTTTTAAAATCTAAAGACAAAAACAAAAGATGAGTGTTATTTTAAAATTACAAGTACTTTTACTTGCTCAGGTGTAAAAACATTGTCTGGTAAAAACATGTTGAAGACTGTTTAACAAAGAATCTACATATTCAATGGAGTTTGAAGCACCCAGCTTATACCCAGTTTACACCCAGTTTGTGTCCAGTATTTTACCCAGGCTAATCCCAATTGGCACCCAGTTATTACCTGAATAATCATATCCACTATGCACCCTTTTTATAGCCAGGAGTGAAATAATTTGGAGATGGGCAACAGAACTATTTGAATTGACATACATGTACATGTTACCAGCCAAAACAGCATGCTATATGTACTGTTTACAACTGATATCCTGCTTATTTTGCTCATCAGAAAATTGCTAAGCACTATTCTAATTGTCTGCTTAAGTACATTGTAGTACACCACTGCTTGAAGGGACACGTTGCCTTGGATCGGACGAGTTGGTCTACAAAAAAGCGTTTGTAACCGTTTATTATAAAATGCATATGGTTAGAAAGACGTTATAAAAGTAGAATACAATGATCCACACAAATATGCCTCGAAATTGCGTGGTTTTCCTTTTACTTTGCGAACTAACACGGTCGGCCATTTTGACTCCACAAAATGGCCGACCGTGTTTGTTCACGATGTAAAATGAAAACCAAGCAATTTCGAGACATGTTTGTGTGGATCATTGTATTCTACTTTTAAAACATCTTTCTAACCATAATGCATTTTATAACAAACGGTTACAAATGCTTTTTATAGACCAACTCGCCCGATCCAAGGCAACGTGTCCCTTTAATGGCACATGACTTATCTCAATTGGGGTTAATTTTGATCAGTACTCACTAATGTACACTTTCTGGCATTGCATACGGAGTATAGTGACGTGCAGCTCAGCTTAAAAAGAAAATCCCTTATTTCATACTGTTTGTTTTAATGCAAGACACAAAAAATGTCTTCATTCGACGATGAAAACAAACATTTTGCTTTGTAGTGTGATGTCAGGGTGGGTTTTCAGCGATATTGTTTTCAATGTTGTGCAATCCCATAATATACTTTCTGTGCAAACAGGAACTTTAGGTTCTGTAAATTTCAACAATCAAGTTCTTCTCCATTTTTTTTTTTTAAAGACACAATTATCTTTGTTTCTTGGCACAACAGAATTATATTAAAAGAACTCAACGCGTAGAGTTTATTTCCAAAGCGTTACCCTGAATGACAAGTTATTCAAAGTACTCTTAAGAAATAGTGGGACTTCTTAAAAGGCAGTCTCAAAATACTCCAGGACAATGTAACATTGATCAAATAAAAGTTCTTCCTCTCTTTGTTTTTACTGAACCACTGGGAATATGTTTTATGACGTGATAACAAAACCTTGAGGTGAAGAAAAATTAGCATTAAATTGTAGCAACTCTTTTGTTGACCCTGTCTCATTCCTTACACAAATTCCTATAAAAGTGACGCTCCTTCCAAACCCTGCTTTCTAACGTACGACAGTCAGTTCTGTATACAACCCAAAAAGAACGACATTGGCCAACCTAAAGAAAAAGGCCTACCATTCTGACTGTCATTATTTTGTCTTTCTTTTTTTACATCAAACTATCCTGAAAGTCCGCTATTTTTCCCAACGAGTTCGACCATTTAACAGTTTATTTTCCTTTCCAAGAAAACTTGAACCTGTCCTTTTCATATCGAAAAAAAAATGACCATGTAGACCAAGGGGGAGAAAAATTGTTGGAACTCGGCGCCAAGTGGCAGCTCAGTAAAGCATTTAATAAGTGTTTGTGTAAGAGTACTAGTACCACCACATACTCATACCCAGGCTGCCTGTGTACAAGACGAGTTAGGAATTAGTCAACAAGTGCCGTAAAGAGTGCACTGCAAAAAAATTGAGGTTTTAAAATTGACACCATTGGTATAATCACATTATATATACCAAAAAAGAATCAAAATGTACATCATGGGAAGTCAACATAACACTAATTTCTGCCAAAATAATTACATTGGTGTTTTTTTTAACACCCTGTGATGTTAGCTTTGATTCTCTCTTGGGTGTCTATATGTGACAACATCCATGGTGTCAATTTTAACACCCAAATTTTTGCAGTGTGAGCGCAATAAATGAGGCTCCCCTGAGTCTTAAACGAGTACCACTCTGAGACTCGACTGAGTTGCTTCTGATGTATCGTCTCGTTCTCTTAGGAGGATTGGTAGCAAAGTTAACACAAGCAAAGTTGAGACCAGCCAACAGAAGCGTCAATGCGTCAGTGCAAATTAAAAATCATTCCAACACAACATTCCTGGGTTTGTTTTTTAAAGTTTGTTTTAAATCGCAGTACCTATCAAGAGCAAATCGAACGGAGTGGACTCTACCACAAAACCTTCAGGCGAACCTGGTGTGAAATATGGCGGCGGCAATATCGTCACAGAAGTCTTTGCCGGAGGGCAAACAACGAACACATTTTGAACGTGAGCTGAAGAGTTACAATGTAAGTAACGGAATATTCTACCCATGATCAAGGGGATCACAGCTTCAATATTATCAAATGATCATCATATTTGCTCACTGGGTATTCTTTAAGTTGAGAGGCGGTTTAATATTTTTCTTTTTTTCAAGTATACTAATGAAATCCAATTCTTTGTTTTTCTGTTTTCTTTTTTGAGGGTGGAGGTGGATTTCAAAAGATCACCAGTGCCCTTTGAAAACAATGTTCTTGCATGCAGTTTGTTGCGGAGTTCCTTAGTACTTTCATACATGTCCGTTTCCTATGCTCTTCATATTTACTGTCCAAGCTTTTTAGCTGCTACAGATTTCAGCAAAACCAGGCATTTTGGAGACAATCAAGTTTAGCTGTTATTTTCTAAACTATACTCAAAGTCACCTACAAATTTGTAACCTGTATCTCATGTTAAAAGCTCCAGTTTGTTTTTCCTTTCAACACGGCACTAAACGATGAGATCTCTGAATAATGGTCAAACCACATTGTATCCATTCCTGGTTTTGCTGAAACCTGTTCACATACATATTATCGCCATGCAGTCATGCATGCACAAAGCACATACAAAATCAAATGGGTTACTCTGGGTTACAATGTTTTACCAACAAACACACACAAACACTAAAGAAAAAAGAAGAAAAAATCAAGAGAGGCAAGTCTTCCGTTTTCCCTCAGGATGAGAACTGTTTTTGCTGAGAAGAAAATTGTTCTCTAAGAAACAAGAAATTTTTCACCAGGAAAATAAAAAGCATTTTTTCCATCAGGAAGAAAAAATTGTTCCAATCAGGAAATTTTACTGTAAGAAAGAGAATTTTCCCGCAAAGAAAAAAACTTTTTTTTTTTCCTTTGGAAATAGGAAGAGGAAGGAGGTGGATACCTCGGCGACGGACTCATGGATCCAAGGAGGCATGGGGACGGGCTGTGGAGAGCTTGGACGGTTTCTTTTGCTCTTGTGTCGGCCCGCCGGCCCGTTTCGCTAGAGGGGAGGAAAAGAAAGCATTCAAGAAAGAAAGAGACAGAAATCCCTGAGATGTTTTTCCTTCTCTTTTGAGATGTTCCCCCCTTCCACCATTTCCCACCAACCAGAGACCAGGATGATTAAATTTCAACTCTTGATATCTTGAAGGAGTGGGAAATGACACAATTTGAGGGTGGGTATTTTGAGTCTTCGATAATTAAACAACCGACCGACACTCATCAAGTTTGGTTCACACAAAATGTAGACACACTTTAAGTGGATAACATCAATTATGAATGTTGGTGACGGAAATGATTGATGGGCATGAGTTTGCTCCCAAAAAGATAAAATATGTGTTTGAATTTGTTGTCATAAAAATTCACAATGGGCAGGGATGGATATTGCCATATTTGGGGTAGATGTTTGTTTATAGATATTTGTTTATTCCTTGATACCCAAAAAAAAGGGAAATCTCTGTGTTTGGTGGTCAAATTTATGATTTGTTGATTGCGGACATTTCCAAATGGAAATGATACCCTATCATTTCAGTTTGAATACAGCAAATTTCAGAATCCACTGAAGAGTGAACATATATGTACAATTTCATGTGACTTCTTCAGTCTGTAGTTCCCCCAGGAATTTGTTGTGTAAATTATTAGCGATCGTTTGGATTTCATTTGTTTTGAAGAACATCCAAGATAAAAAAATTCAAACATGGTGATTTGGGGTTAAAAAAGTAAGTATATTTTTGTTTTTTGTTTTGCTTTTTTAAAAAACTCCGAGCAAATGGTTAGATCAGGCTGATTTGAACATGCACGTGTTAGTCCATGCAGGCAGTTATTATTATAAAATGTTTCCATTCCTCAATGCATGCTCATCGCCAACACGGAAAAAACACTGTCAACTGTGAAAGAAAACATGGCTTGTTGAAATATACGTCATCATCATCATATACATAGATCCACCTGTGTTCATTGTAACCATCCGCCTTTGTTCTTTAAAATGGGGATGTTTTAGGGAAAGGGCGGATGCATAGTCCCTACCGACCCTCCCCTGACCTACCCTCCCTACCCAGTCAAATGGAATGATTGTCTGCTCAACCCGCGTTATATCTAGGAAGGTTTCCCCCCCCCCCCCCGACTCTTCACTGGTCACCCCTAGAGCGAACTTGACACCGACCTCTGACCATGGCCAAACCACTCAACGAAGACAGGAATCGAAAGACACAATTCGTCACCGTTTTTACGAAGAGCCACATTCTATGTCAAAAGTCCTGATTGAGATTCATATTTTTACACTGCGCTAAGCTTAAAACTGTAAATCGCAACACATCGGTTTGCAGTTTAAGATCCTTCCATATGATTCTGTCAAAGTTTAACCTCTCCATTGACTAGTTAATTTCTTTTAAAATATTGACTAATTGCCATCAGTAATTGGTCAAAGATACATTGTATCTGTCTCTTTGTGAAACCTCAAAAGTGAAATAAGCTACTTCTACCTACATGTACGCCCATCTAAACAACACGTTTTTACCTCATTTAGGTAGGAAAGAGAAGGCGCATGTCACTTAATCACACGCACATATTATTATGGTTTTCGTGGCACCCCCAAAATACATGTGTTGAGATTCCCTTTATATCCAATCTTTTTTTTCTTTTTTTTAACTTAGAGGCACTGGACACGTTTGGCAATTACTCAAAATATATATTAGCGTAAAAACTTACTTGGTAACGAGCAACGTAGTTTTTGAGAAAGAGGTAATTTCTCACTAAAATATTTGAATCTGAGAAAGGCTTCAGGCCTGAAGACTTCATCAGGCATCTGAAAGCACACAAATGTGTGCAACAAGGGGTTTTTTCTTTCATTATTTTCTTGCAACTTTGATGATTAATTGAGCCAAAATTTTCACAGGTTTGTTATTTTATGCATATGTTGGGATACACCAAGTGAGAATACTGGTCTTCGACAATAACTAAACATGTCCAGTGCCTTTAAGCCTGACCATAAAATAAAGTGATGTACTTTCCGTTTAAGGGGGTTGGGGGAGAGGGGAGGGGTGAGTAAACTGGAAACTCAAAACTTACTGTGGGTACGCCCTCTGGTGTGGTGGATATTGTATAGCTACCCGGAGAGGATTTCTTCTTGGAGCCGCCGGACGGGAGACCATTTCCCCCTCCAGGGGGCATGCTGTTGGAGGATTTACGCTTCCGACGCTTGGTTTGTGTTCTATTGGGTTCTGCTGATTTGGAAAGATCAAGTTCTGCCGTTAAAGGCAGGGTTCTCTTTTGGTGAAAAAAGTTCATTAAATACATCGCTGTGTTAGTGTGTACCAGTGTACCTCCCCTGCCCGTCCAGAGACGTGAGGCAGCCCACATTGGCTACCTCAGTGACCACCTTGCTTATTCTATTGCCCATAATCACCTTCTCGCCGTGAAGATGTGCCATAAAGGAAATACTAATCCCCCCAAGAAAATTTGTCATTTATTGACCTCCTTTTTTCAAGAGTGCCCAATTTGAATGTGTGGATGGAATCATGGCGCCATTGTGAGAGTGCTGCATTCTTGTCAGTTTGCCGACAGAGTGAATTTGGCTTCAATCATCAATTTGTATTTTCACCACCTCACTCAGTTCAACGGGAGAAACACTGCTGTATACATCTGGATCTTTTCAGTTTGTTTGGCGTTTTTTTCCACTCAGAATGTTTTTCATCCGACAATGACATCAAGACCAGAATAAAGTGGGAGATTTGCAGTTACCATCCTGTAATTCAGGAGGACCCCGGTTCGAATCCCGCCTCAGACTAGAGCCTTGCATGCAGATTGAGTTTCCGTCCCAGATTGTGTGGTTTTTTTTCCCCTACTGGGTTTCCCCTCCCACATCTAAAAACTGACATTTCTTCATTATCTTGGCGTGTCGTGGCCGAGTGGTCTAGTTCACTGGACCCAAGCTCTGGTATTGTCAGCAGCAGAGTGTGGGTTCGAATCCCGGTCGTGACACTTGTGCCCTTGAGCAAGGCACTTAACCATAATTGCTTCGTAAAAGTTGGGAAGGTAATTGCATTCTGCTCTACCAGCCAGGCTCCTAGTGGATGATACCCATGCCTACATCCTTATGGACTGTGAAGGGGGTAACCCTGTTTCAGCCCCAGGAGTAGGTGGCAACGTGCCCGGTGACAGTATAAGTGTAGCCCTCACCTTAAAATGGCCGTCCAGCCTTGTGAGTTGGGCGATATCTCATAAAAGAAAATATATATATAAAAAAAATCTTCTCCACACAGGTATCTACAGGCCTACAGGTTACAGTGAGAGGCACTTTTGAGGGTCCCTTGGTTTTATTACCAGAAATATATAACGATAAGTACAAGCTTGTGTAGCCTTTGAGAAAGGCCATTGTCAGGCCACTCACAGTCAAGCCACCGACTATTTTGTGCATATATTATACCATAGGTCCTTTTGCAGCGGATAATTCTATTTTCTCAATTTAAGTACAAGCTCTGAGAAGAACCTGTGTGATTTGTTTTCCCTTTTTCGCAAGAGAGTAAATATTATTGTACACCTTTAGTTTTAAAGGGACGGTATAGCTTTGGTAGTTACTCCAAAAATGAATGACCATAAAAACTTACTCGGTAAGAAGCACTGCAGCTGTTGATAATGTATAACAGTTTGAGAAATGATTCCCTTCTAAGGAATGTGGTTTTAGAGAAAGGGATTCAAAAGATTGTCAATCTGAGAAACGTTTCTGCATGAAACATTTCTCAGATTGTGTGTTCCAATTATGGATTATTCTTCCTACGTGGACATAAACCGCTCCAGATTTTCAGCGATATCTCAAAAATGCTACCACATTTTGAAACAAAATTTTTACAGGTATGTTTTACTGTATATATCCAAAATTCAAATAGGATTAAAACAATCAAAAAGTTCAAAAAACCAAAGGTATACTATCCCTTTTAAGAAAAGTTTTATCATGAAGGAACAATTCAAGTTGTTGTCTTAAAAAAATCATGATTTTCTTTCGTCCAACAGCTAGGCAACAATATCTCTCACTTCACAATGTACCACACAGGAAGTAACTAATGCCTTCTGCCACAGTCTCAGTGGACTTTATTTCGCAGTAAAAGACCTCTCACAGTTTCCATTAAAAATATATTAGAGTCCAATATCATCATGAAATTATATAGACCCCCTTGCATGGTCCGCCATCGCCGAGGTCAAACAATGAGTAAGGTATGCCATGCCACGCAAAATTCTCAACCAATGACAGGTCTTCCTTTGACCTCAGTGAGGGCGCTGTTTGAGTTTGTGACGCCACACGCAAGGGGGGTCTATACCATTTTCCAGACCTGCCCTCTTTCCCAAACCATACCTGGGGGTGTCACCATTCGTCGCCATTTCTGGAAGAGAGTTGCTGTCAAACAATCCCTTGGGCTAAGGGTGTAGGCCTTGTGACGTGACATCAGCTCCTGCATGGGCTCCAAAATCACACACAGCTGCACGGGGGGGAAAAAAAGTAAGAAAATTACAACTAACCGTCCCAACGACCGATGAAACACGACTTGATCTGCCAACTTCAAAGTCTCCACATCTGTCAAAATTAGATTTTCTTGAGAGGGGTTGGGGGGCTCTCAGTTTATGGGAAGAGGCCAATTTACATGTTAAGGGCTTCAATTAAGTTGCAGACACTGCGCCCGTCAAAGTGAATTATGGACAGAAAGTGGCTACCGGTTAGGGATGCTGGCCTAGTTCTAGGCCAGGGTACTTTGCTAGTAACGTTGCACTGTCACATGACAACTTTCTTTTTCTTTTTTTAAGGGGGGGGGAGGTTTACTGCAACATATCTGTAACTTTTGCCTCACAAACTGAACATAAGTTTTTGGAATAATTCCTACATTCCTTTCAAAAAGTTGCTATATGCAAAATACTGTTTACAAACATTACCCGCTTCATAGATTTGATAGAAAAATCCAGTATTATTTTTTTTCTAGTCAAATGACAAATGTATGATGCTCAACATTTCCATCAGAATCTGCTGGTTTGTGCCTTTCGATACAATGAGAATGGGTGTTTACAAATTGTATTGAAACAGTGGACCTAACAAAGATGGTGGCAGAATGATGTAGGGGCTACTGTATTGGGGCTGGTCTTCGTGAAGTGGAATAAGAATCACGGGGAAATACATGTACGATATTTCACACTAACTAAGAGGAAAGTAAACATGATGAGGGGGGAGGTCAGAGGTCAGATAAATTGCCAGAGACACAGAGATTTTCAATCACTTACCCTGAGATAGTTGAGTGTAACGTTGGTGAGTCCTTGTCTAGTGATGTTCTTGGAGAGTTGTTCCATCATTGCAGGGTCCTGAGAGTGATACTGTCAGGGAACAGAGTGGTCAGGTAGATGGTGAGGGGTAGGATAGGAGGGAACAGAGATGGGTGAGATGGGTACGGGGTAGGGTAGGAGAAGGGAACAGAGATGGGTGAGATGGGTTTGAGGTAGGGTAGGAGAAGGGAACAGAGATGGATGAGATGGGTATGAGGTAGGGTAGGAGAAGGGAACAAAGATGGGTGAGATGGGTATGAGGTAGGGTAGGAGAAGGGAACAGAGATGGATGAAATGGGTACGAGGTAGGGTAGGAGAAGGGAACAGAGATGGATGAAATGGGTACGAGGTAGGGTAGGAGAAGGAAACAGAGATGGGTGAGATGGGTTTGAGGTAGGGTAGGAGAAGGGAACAGAGATGGGTGAGATGGGTATGAGGTAGGGTAGGAGAAGGGAACAGAGAGAAGGGAACAGAGATGGGTGAGATGGGTACCGGGGTAGGGTAGGAGAAGGGAACAGAGATGGGTGAGATGGGTATGAGTGAGGTAGGGTAGGAGAAGGGAACAGAGATGGATGAAATGGGTACGAGGTAGGGTAGGAGAAGGGAACAGAGATGGGTGAGATGGGTTTGAGGTAGGGTAGGAGAAGGGAACAGAGATGGGTGAGATGGGTATGAGGTAGGGTAGGAGAAGGGAACAGAGATGGATGAGATGGGTATGAGGTAGGGTAGGAGAAGGGAACAGAGATGGGTGAGATGGGTACGAGGTAGGGTAGGAGAAGGGAACAGAGATGGGTGAGATGGGTACGAGGTAGGGTAGGAGAAGGGAACAGAGATGGGTGAGATGGGTACGAGGTAGGGTAGGAGAAGGGAACAGAGATGGGTGAGATGGGTATGAGGTAGGGTAGGAGAAGGGAACAGAGATGGGTGAGATGGGTATGAGGTAGGGTAGGAGAAGGGAACAGAGAGGGGTAATTGAGTACGAGGTAGGGTAGGAGAAGGGAACAGAGATGGATGAAATGGGTATGAGGTAGGGTAGGAGAAGGGAACAGAGGTGGGTGAGATGGGTACGAGGTAGGGTAGGAGAAGGGAACAGAGGTGGGTGAGATGGGTATGAGGTAGGGTAGGAGAAGGGAACAGAGATGGGTGAGATGGGTACGAGGTAGGGTAGGAGAAGGGTACAGAGACGTCAGGTAGATGAGTGAGGGGTAGGACAGGACAAGAGAGGAGGGAAAACAGCAACAAATTGAGACGTCATTGGTTTATTCTTTTAGACAGGGGTATGACTGTGGGAAGTCTTCAAGTGGTGGACGGAGTTCATTCAAAACATGTGATCCTTCAAAGTGTCTTGGACATGTTTTTTCATTGGGGGTTACTTGTTCACTGTACATGTAGCCCAAGTCTTTATTTTGATGCTAAATTTTCGTGTTTACATTTTGCCTTCATTCCAATGTTATTGTTGTTGTTTTTTGATAAACTTAACGTACCTTGTGCAAGAGGTCAACATTCCATTGAGTCGGAATTACACAAGATCATACCAACATGCCTGACAAACAGAGTACACGACTGAACGCACATGTATACATGTAGACCATTGCACCAGCAAACGCAAATTGTCCAATACAAGTTACATTGTTCATTGTAAACTCCCCTGCTAGCCTCACAACCAAGGCTTTCATGTTTGACAGCTCCGATCAACAATCAATTTTTAATCAAGTTGAATGATTCACCAAGGTCTGGACAATTACCCCTGATGTTGTGCCACTTAGGCAGATTGGCCACATGAATAATTCTCCCCAAGTTGTTTGCGTTCCAACAGGTTTGCCTCTGTAATTATCTCACACAGGCGAAGGCTTGAAAGGTTGGGGAGGGGGGAGGGGGTACAGCTAATCCTAGATGTACATCAAGGTAATCCAATTGTTCGGTGTTAAAATGCAATCAGGAAGATGAGTTTCACACAGAATCCGTGGGTGTACTGGTATGTGACTAAAAGTCACATGATAAAAAAAATGCACTGTCAAGTGTGATATCTGCAGAGTGCAAGGACCAAATTTTAATTAAGGCGTGCAAGGCCCATTTTCACGGCGCTCATGCTGTGGAATACGCACTTATAGGCATCTAGAATCACAAGCTTTACCGGGCAACGTAGAGCGCAACAAATTCTTTTCAAAGCAGTGCCATGAGATACGGCACCCAGGGTGTCAAGTGCAAAGATTTGCTAAGCATGATGAATTCTTGCTGAGCAAAAATGCATCATCAGTGACAGGGCTCAAACTTGGGGGAAAAATCCACATGAGCGCAGGGCTTGAAGCTGATGTGTACTGGACCAGAATTTTTTTTACAAGACCAGAATCAAAATGAGAAAACAAATCCTGTTAAAGTTTAACATTTAACTGTTTTAATTTGAACATGCACCAAGACCCGAAGAAAAGATTTATCTCAATTGTCTTCATGGGCATTAAGAATACTTTATTTCTCAACAGAATTAAAGTCAACATTTGAACACAATTTGTTTCTGTTCAAGATATTACACAGTGAGGTTTTGTTATTCAATTGAAAAAACATAAGACTGCTGGACTTGTCTGGTCAGGCATTCACTGACCCAACACTAAAATCACTGGCCTCGGACCGGTGGTCCAGTGTAAAATTCGAGCCCTGAGTGAAAACATGGAGGAAGAAATAATGCATTTGCAACTGATTCCCTGCTATTTTAATTCTTTTTGCCAAAAACTCTGTTAACCGCAGCCCTGACCCATCACAATCCAACTGCAATTGTTTGATTCTGTTGGACTTTAGGACTGCACTAGTAAACTGATCGTGCTTTACAGGGGATCAGGTATACCGCCATAATCAGAGCCCAACAGTCTGGGTGTCGAGTTACAGTGTGGTGTTGGATTTTGTCAAGAGTGAGGAAGGATCCCCAGTAAATCACTCAAGAGAGATGGGGTTAAGGGTTTGTGTTTTCTCCTGCTGAATGGTTTTGTGAAAAAGCCCAGGAGGTGTACAGATATTTCCTGCTTGAAGTCCTACATACATGTAGGGCATGATGTTTACAAATAACATTTTTAAAAAGTAAAAAAAATCCTGCAAAGATGAGGGCTTACCTACACATGTAATGGTACAGGCTTTAAGAGATTTTGTTTTCAGGCAATTTAAAAACAATCTTAATTGGAAATCAATTAAAAATAGGACGATAAAAATACCCAATGACAGCAATCCCTTGCAATGAAATCATTATTTCTAATGACATCATTTTTCCCCCTTGGAGTATAACAACATGGAACACATGTTTCAGGAGGGGCAATTGTGTTGTACAATGTGCTTGCAATTCATCTTACTTCCTTAAAAGGTAAGAGAACTTTTCCACTCTTTCATTTCAGCACCAAAGGACGACTACTTCGAGGCCGCGTCATTCTTGAAATATTCTTGGCGAGAACTTTTTGTGGGATCAATCAAACTTGAAGGGCTACATTCAGAGAAATTTCATCGCCACTGATTTTTTTTTTTTTTTTTTTTGGTGTTTTTTTTTCTCAACGCCGGAGTTAATCTACAAATAGAATTCGCTGTGATTCGATTTTCCATACGGAAGTGGAGTACATCAAATACCACTCAATTTGATTACAGAGGACGGCCAGGCATTCCTTCGTTTCTACCCACTGGATCGAAGACGATGGTGGGGGGGGGGGGTGGCTGGGTGAGCTACATTGATTAGTCAACACTCATTTTGCTAAAAGCAATTGGCAAAGTGGGCGAAAGAAAAAAGTTCTTTCGATTACCGGACTACATAATGTATGACAGTTGGGTGGTAATTTACTGGATTAGTTTTATCAAGGCCTGAAAAGAAGATGTAGGGGAAACTAAAAATTGGATTTGCAATCAAGGGGACGATGGTTTACTTTATCTCATGATGACAGTCGTGGGAGCTTGCGGTACTTGTTAAATCGTTAACTGGTTAATGCACTTGTTCTAATTGAGCCGAACGGATGAAAAATGGATCATCATCATGACTGAAGTGTGCTTTCATTTCAAGACTTCCTAACACGTCAGGTTGTTTCAATGCAAACAACCTTGTATGAAGGTCCACAATATTATTATTATTATTATTAAGTAGGATTTGAAACTTTGCATGGTGGAAATACGATATGGAAAGGTTTGCGGTAACACCATGTAATGACTATCTCTAAATGAGTTGAGATGGTTCTGAAAAGAACCATTGGTTTCAACTTGACGTTTCGATCAGTATGCTCTGATTGTCTTCTGGAGAAAGCTGGACTCTGATGCTGCATGCTGCTTAATTATTATTATTATTATTTTTCAACAGTGCTCATGGTACTAAATACATTGTTTTCCATAAACACCACTAGGTTTGATATTAAAGATGGGGATTTATCTAGGTACGTGTCAAAATAGGACAGGGGTTTTTGTTGCAGTATTAGCAACTGATTTTTTGTTGAGTTAAATGACAGAATGTCCATCACTTGCAGGATTATATTACCCAATTACCCCAAGTTTGACAATTAAAGGCAGGGTATACTTTTGGTAATTGCCAAAGACCAGTATCCTTACTGGCTGAATCCCAACATATGCACAAAATAACAAACCTGTGAACAATTTGGGATCTATCAGTCATTGAAGTTGCAAGAAAATATTGATAGAAAAAAAACACCCTTGTTGCATAGAATTGTTAGCTTTCAGATGCCTGAGAAAGGCTTCATACAGATTCAAATTTTGGGGTGAAAAATGACCTCTTTTTCAAAAACGACATAATTTCTAAGGGGTCGTTTCTAACAACGTTTTATAATATCAAAAGCTCTCAGGATACTGGTCTTTGATAATCACCAAAAGTATACCCTACCTTTAAGAAGTTCATACTAGAACCATTCCTTCTGTGAAATATTTTCAAAAAAAAAAACGTTTCTGAAAACCTAAAAATAAACGCAACAACTGATTTTGGTTCAACCAAAGTTAAGGACAATGTTTTTACACGCTGAAAACTGTTTTTCACTATTTTCTTCCACTCACACAATGGATTAAACCCAAATTTCTACAGGTTTGTTGTTTCATGTATAATGGTTGATCACACAAGGCATGAACACTGTGTGCGACAATTTCGTCAGCTCAACCAATTCTGTTTAATACCTTGAATAGTCCAAAGAAAAGTTCATAAAAAAGAAAGAAACATTTGAAAACTTAAATTTGATTAACGTTTGGCCTACTATTGGAGATTGCATGAAACTGCAAACTGGTGGCCTGTAACCCGCCAGGTGGCAGCAGACACCAGGGCCCCACTTCATAAAGTTGTTCACCGGTAAGCAGATTTTTGTGGCTGTTAGCGCCACTCAAAAGTGTTAATGTTGGCTGTGGTAAATCTTGTGAAAAATTAAAACGGATGTTTTAATTGAACACTAACCTGCATGGCCACTACACTCCTAGGAATTAGTTCTCTGTGTTGACGAATAGCGAAATGCCACGACCGGATGCGCATCAGGTCGTCGAAAGTAAACTCCACTACCAGCCGGCCCTCTGTGCAGACCTGGTAAGTGGGGAAGAGTAAAGGAAAGAAAGGAAAGACATTATTATAATAATAATAATAATAATAATAGTGGACATTTATAATGCGCCATGTCTGTCATAAATGGCACTCCTGGTGCCGCGGCGAAATATCAAACGAGGTGGAGCTTGTTGATTTTATGAGACCATAATACAATACCTTATAAGGTATACAAGGTGAGGTGCCGCATATTGCTGCCAGACCAGCCAGACACACCGGGGTGAACCCCTTCTCTTTTACGATAAGTGTACTGGGTTCTTTTACGAGGATAATTACACAACACCTGGGACAACAGCTTTACGCCTCATCCGAAGGACGAAGCAATATTGGCTAAGTGCCTTGCTTAAGGACACAATTGTCAAAACCAGGTATCGAACCCACACTCTGCTGATCAGAAACACCAGAGCTTGAGGGATAAGGGAGTTTTCAGTTCCAGGAATATGAACCCCCCCAAAAAATATATATATCTATATTTATACAGTAAACCAGTAAATCGGTAAACAAAAAATTGATTAATTATATACCGAGTACAAGCACACAATGAAGAAGTAAAAACCCACAATCACTAAAAAAAACACGTTATGCATTTAAAATTACATAAAAAACACCATCAAGGTATAAAGACAAAAGTTTAAAAACATTATATTAAAATCTAGTTATTTTATCTTATGCAGCATTCACTTCCTTTTTATGAACAAAATGAGCACAAAATGGCTACTCAGATTGGAGGCATTTCCTGAACCAAAACCGGTCTGGAATTACACACCGGGCAACAAAGATCATGGACTCTGTAGCCCCTTACCTTGACCTTGGGAATCCCCAAAAAATATTCACATAGACGCAAGACTGTTTGTTGGGAATGTTGTACCCATTCGAGAGGAAAATAGAATGGATTCTGTTTTATGTACGAATGCACAGCATGTTGAACAAGACTCGCATTTGGGTGAAAATTCCACAAGACCGCAGGGCTTGTAGCTCAGCATTTTTACTGGACCAGAATTCTTGTTATAAGACCAGAACCAAAATGAGAAATAACTACGTATATTGGACTGCTTTTATTTAAACAACACTAAGAGAAGATTGATCTCATTTGTCTTGACATGCTTGAGGGTAAATATACATGTGTACATCGATACTCAACAGAATTGAAAAATGTTTATCAGACTCACAGTCAACATTTGAACATCAATTTTTTTAATTGAAGCTATATAACACAGTGAGGTATTATCATTCAATATTCTGAAACACAAGACCACCGGACTTGTCCCGTTTTGAGTTTACCGGCCCGACGCTAAAATCACTGGCCTCGGGCCTGCAGTCCAATGTAAATTTTCGAGACCTGTTGAAGGTAATGCATGAGGTACATGTACAATGTAGGCATGGGAGGATATGATTCAATAACAGGACCTGTGGAGTAACAACAGGATGGGTCTGTTCATGACACCCCCCCCCCCCCCTCAATGAAAAACATTCCTACAGTAGGTCCAAAAACTACCCCATCTTATCTCTGAACACCTCCTGCGCTTTACAAACCTTCCACTCTATTCAGGATGCACTGTGTGGAAGCTGATAAACTGAAAGGGCTGCATGATTCACCAAAAACTACCAATTAAGAATCGATATACGTGGTATGCTTCGAGTTAAGGGTGATGCACTCTGCACCAATTCAGAATTAATAGATTGAAGTATTGGACGAGGCACTTCATTTCAATCACTGGCGTCAAAAGTATGTAACATTGCCTTTGCAGTTAGAACATTAAAAACCTGTCTTCATTATATACACGTGTAGGTAGTGGGTTTCTATTTAAATGTCTGTTAAGTACATTTTTTTGTCCAATACTACAGTGAACAATGCCACTGAGAATCAAGACGATGGGTGATACTCTCCATTATCAATTAGGAATCGTTATTAACGAGTGCTGAAAAAAAGACCAATGTTAACACATCGTCAATCGTAAAAATTTTAGAAATGAAAATACTTGCCGAATTAACATAATTAACTGTAGATGAGTAATACACTGGTACATGCCATATCAATAGCACACTTCGCACTGATGACGTCAGTTTTGCTCAAAATACCCGTATGTCAGACAAACATTATACCACTCACGCGATCACAGCATCGGCCTTCCAGACCGCAGTAGTACAGTCAGTACACGCGAGTAAACAAAAGGCACTGACACCAGGGGCATGTAGGTAATTGCTGCTGTTGCCTCCGTAGCGGCAATTGCCTCCTTGAAGTATCAGGCCTGCAAGAGGCCCAAATGCATTGACATGGGGCATGGAGGTAAACTGCTTAGCCCTGTTGCCTCCGTGAAGTATCAGGCCTGCAAGAAGCCCCGAGGCAACGACTAGGGCATGGAGGCAATTGCCACCTGCCTGTGTGAATTGCCAGGCCTACATGTACATGTACAAGAGGCACCAAGGCATTGACCAGGCGCATGAGGCGATTGCCGCTGTTGCCTCCGTGAAGTATCAGGCCTGCAAGAAGCCCCGAGGCAACGACTGGGGGCATGGAGGCAATTGCCACCTGCCTGTGTGAATTGCCAGGCCTACATGTACATGTACAAGAGGCACCAAGGCATTGACCAGGGGCATGAGGCGATTGCCGCTGTTGCCTCCGTGAAGTATCAGGCCGGCAAGAAGCCCCGAGGCAACGACTGGGGGCATGGAGGCAATTGCCACCTGCCTGTGTGAATTGCCAGGCCTACATGTACATGTACAAGAGGCACCAAGGCATTGACCAGGCGCATGAGGCGATTGCCGCTGTTGCCTCCGTGAAGTATCAGGCCTGCAAGAGGTCCCAAGGCAATGACTGGAGGCAACTGCCGCTTGCCTGCATGAAGTGCCAGGCCTACAAGGGGCACCAAGGCATTGAACAGGGTACTGAGCTCCTACATGTATTTTAACATGTAGCATTAGTGCGGAGTGCAATTCAGAATCTATTCAGAATCCAGAGTGATTTCCAGTTTATCAATCAACAAACGTTGCAAGGAGGCAAGTGCCTAGCCCTGTCGCCTCCAAGAAGTACGTGTACCAGGCCTAGGCCCAATTTCTTAGAGCTGCTTACGCAGAAAATATTGCTTACAAGTTTCCTGGGCCCAATTTCATAGAGCTGCTTAAGCACAAAAAGTAGCTACATGTAAGCATAACAAAATTATGCTTACCAGAATAAGGTTACCAGCTAAACTACCATGTCGCAACTACAATTTGTGATTGGTATACTGCTCATTTCTGCTTAGCAGAAAATTGTTAAGCAATATTTTCTACTTAAGCAGCTCTATGAAATTGGGCCCTGTTTTAAGCAAAAGTAAGCAGGATACCAGTTACAGATTATGACATGGTAAATGTATCTTGGATGGTAACATTGTTCTGTGGTATTGCATAATTCTGTTGTGCTTCGCTACAGTGTTCTTAAGCAGCTCTATGAAAATAGTGAGCTCAGGTAAATATACTTAACTTCCATGATAATACATGACAAACTGGAATCAGACACAACAAGACAAAACCTTTATTTTGTACAACGTAAACAACTCTTCTTCACAGTGTACGTGTGCAGCATTCATGTAAAAAGAATATTTCCAAAACAACACTTTGAAATCGTGTACAGACTCCGGACTCCCAAGAGTCCCATAACGAATTTTCACATTTCACCAAACACACAAGTACATTTACATTGTACCTTTACACAATGTACATCTGATACAAGTCACTTGATCCTTGTAAAAGAACTGGCACTACATGTACAGTGTATGTGCTTGCTTACCAGTACATACCCGTACAAAATAGGGTTAGCGTACATGTACACACGCACATGTGTACCTGTGTATCATATTTACAATCTAATTAGATTGTGTTACTACTTTGTTCACTGCTCGTAATGACTGGGGGTTTTTTCCAGACCTTGTTTCTTTTTTCTCCAGACAAGCACCCAGGGCTAGTCAGCTGTACATTTTACTTCCAGCCTGCAAACTTTGTGACAAGCACATGTGATTTTTGTTTGATATCTTCACGTCAGAAAGGCAGTTTGCTAATTTGTTTTTTCACTCGCCTGCCAAACTTAAGTGTCCACTACTATTGTTAGGAACAAGTTTAACCAGCTCCCAGCACTTTATGACAAAAACACGGCCTGCTTGGCGGATTCCGTGTATATATCGATTAACTAATCGATATGCGTGTGTCTCACCTCGGCAGCATTTTTTGATGGGGGAGCTCCCAGTATAATTGAAATGTAATACCGCCGCACAACACTGAGCCCTGTTGGTTCTTGTCAGGGGACCGAAGCTGCTCCTGCCTCGTGACCCCCGCATTAATTTGTCTGGACTGCAACGGATCTAACGCGATTAACGAAGGCTCTGTGGTGCTTGTTCAAATTTGCATGGCCTGGAAGACACGATGGCAGAGTGGCTTCTACTGATATAGCAAACAATATAGAAAGACACTTCTTGAGATGAGTTGTCTTTTCTTGCTTTTTATTTTAATTTTGTTCTAAGTGTGAGGTTTGGTTTGAAAGGGGGTGGTCTAATTTTTGAAGGTGAGCCAGTAATTTCATCAAGAAAATAGCACTTTACTTCAAAGCTCCGTAGATTTTGAAGGGAATAGATTTTAACAACAATATCCTAATGTAAGTGCAGGTAGCAATGCAAATTGTCACCTTGGTCCCATTGTAAAAGCAAATAGAAGATTTAATAGATGTTAAATTTGCATCAGGGATAAAGAATATTGATTGGTTTAATCCATACATCGATGTGTGTGTAAAGCACTGTATGCCCAGTACTTTCCCCGAGTCCTGTGAAAAAAATACACTCGGGTGGGATTCGAACCCACGATCTGTGCCATTCCAGAGCAGATGTCTGACCACTAGACCATAGAGATTGCCTGGTAGCTAGGGGATGATATAAAGAAAAAAATACCCTTTTTTCATTCCTGTAAATAGAATTCCGTTAAGTACCGCACAATTTATGAGAGTGTGAAGTTGAACAACAAACTGACAAAGTCTGCCGCGGTGCGCATTCAATTTCAGACCTACGATATCGCCCAAAACTCACAGTGCTGCACTAAACTTCGGCCTGCATGGCCTGCATGAAATTTGTGGCAATTCTTGAGTAGAGAAAAATACAGCCACGGGGGGATGCAAGAATCTGCAATCCAGCGCAGTTCTTTCCGAACTTCACGTCCCATGTACACTTCAGACCCTACTGTCAATCAAACGTGTGAAGGTGAGTGCCTCAGAGAACTTAGAGTTGCAGTCATCCAAAAAGACACTTTGCATGAATTTCCATGTTCTTAGATGTACATTTTAAAGTATCTTGACAATAATTTCTTTGCCAAAAGATCTGACAGGGTTGATCACTAGACCTTTGCGAGCAGACCGATCGTGGGTGATTGCAAACTAACACGTCAACAAGCGATACCACATGTGACAACCCCTTACAAACAGCAGTCACACGACCGGTCTGCGCGGGGGGTTGAAATTGACAATTCCATTACTGAGAGAGGGAATTTTTAAGCAACAACCATCAGAGCGTGTTTAATGCTGTGTTTTTCGGAACTTTCTGAGAAGTAGTTATGTTTATTTCAGCGATGAAAATCATCAATGGAAAATAAAATTAATGATTACGAAAATAGAGCACTTAAAACGTTTTTGCTACTTATATTTTATTTCCAGTCAGTGAGTTTGTGACTTTTGTAACACACAATACTTTTTACATAACTGTAGACCCCTTTGTACAAATTCATGCAATTTTATTTATTTATTTATTACTTTTTTGATCCTTCAATCTACCCTTTACATGTGTTAAGTGGTCATTTTATTTGTAGGCAAGCTTGCCTCAATTAAACGCTTAAAATTCAGTTTGACCTACATGTAGTTGGGGGGATCATGACCGAAATTAAATATATGCAAACAAAATGTTTCCATTTTGCATAATTTGTAAATGACATGGATGGATAGCACCACATTACTGAATAGAACTAAACTGCCCTAAAACAGAACCACCATGTGATTCTTGAATTCTATGCGACTGTGGACAGCTTGCATACTTCCGCCAGTGCTTCCACTAGCTAACGAACAGAGCGAGCAGTACAAACTCAAATCAATGATTAACGGTCACCCTTTAGAGACCATTCTTTTCTGTATAATCATCACTATACGCCGAGACTTGTTTTGTTGTTGATTTTTTTTGAACAATTTTTTTTTTCCTGTAAAAGTGTCTGAAAAAAATTATCTAAACCAGAAATATGGTTTTGTTTAAGAAACATAGATACTATGTTAGTATTGGATATTCCAAAATGTCAATTCAGGCAATGATCTTTACTTTGACCTTTTTTGGTTGAGCTGAAGTAGGTCAGATCTTGCAGCCATTCTCGACCGCTATGGGCATTTTGTACAAGCCGTTTCCGGCCTGGTCTGTAAAGGGTTAAAGCAAAATTTACACAGCCTGCAAACTGACAAGAATGCAGCACTTATCATGCTACGAATCCACCTACACATCCAAATTGTCAAGAAAAAAAATCGAATATGACACAAAATTACAAATTTTCGCTCAGTATCTTCTTTTTGAGGCAAATTTTCACAGCGGGGTGGTGATATTGGCAAAACAAAGGGCGAAGTGGTCACAGAAACTAGTGAGGTGGGCCTAGTCACATTTGAATAGCACGGGAGAACTCTGTAGCTGTTGTATTTGTACAATGTTGTTATTGTGCACATAATCATTTATGTACATGGATTTTCTTTTCTCTTTTTGGGGGGGGGGTAACGGTGCTGTGTTCACGCAAATTTTTGTTGAAACATAAATTCTGTGATTAACTTTTAACAGCAGAACTAAAGTTGTAGGTTTTTTTCATTGTGCTTTTCTGCAAGAGCGCATCACTTCCAATCTTCTAGTTTCGCGAACACAAACATTTTGAACCAGCGACTTGCCAAAAGAAGGAGAAGAAAACCAAAAATTAAGACGGTCCGTCACGACAACGAGTGCACTTCTTGAAGATTTCCCACAGGATATAAAATGATACGGAAGAAATATTAAGTTAAAGAGTGCATTACGCTGATTACATTGTGCGATTTCTTCCGACGTGGAGCTACACCGGCCCATTGTGATCCCGAACAATGAGCGCTAAAGTAGGATAATAATGAGAAACGTACATCGACGGTGTACAATCAGTGTGAAGTCTCAACGGGTCCTCCGAGAATTGGCTGCAGCAGGATGCCACGAACGAGGCTTCTTCTTACTTTCTTTTTACCCGCCGAAGTGAGAATTTATTTTGGGGTTGGATTATTTCACGTTTTGTGTTTGAAACGAGCAGGTTAGTTGAATGTTTGGCAACACTTGAGAGTTCAAGGTTGTCTTTTTTCTTTCTTTTTTTTCTGTACAATGAGATGAAGATTGCAAGGATGTGCACAGTATTGGTAAGATTGAAATTATAACTGTTCACAGATTATTACACGACTTACATGGTACAGTTTAAAGATGGTCACGGTGGGAAAACTTCCCTTCAAATATTTTCAACTAACATGCTATCAATATGCTCTGATCGTCTTAAGTCTTTTTTAAATGTAAAAATATAAAGAACTCTGAAATGCATGAACTTAAAGGGAAGGTATACGTTTGGTAATCACTCTTAAAATTAATGGAAATAAAAACCTACTTGGTTAGAAGTACAGCAGCTTTCGATAGTAAAAAGCAATTTGAGAATCATTTCACTTTGAAGTAATGAGGTTATGGATTTTCGGCGATATCTCAAAAATGCGACCACCTTTTGAAATGAAATTTTCACAGGTTAGTTTTATTTTATGTCTATAGGATTTAAACCAAGCGAATGGTTCCAAAAACCAAATATGTATACTTTCCCTTTAAGAAAGAAATTAACAAATAAATTACAAATATTTCCTTACCTATCTGGATGTTCATTTCAGGCCCTCACTGTAAACACAACATTTATTTTGAATGGCCTTAAAAATCCCAAGTCCCGTTCCAATGCTGAAAAAAAATATTAAAACCCTGCAGCCAGTGACCTGTTTGATTGCAACTCCCGTGTGGTACGTGTACATTGTCAGCACATGCTGACAAGCTTTTTCCATACATGTAGGGTTTATTTTGCATTTATCAACGATTCTTTTTATTAAGCTTGTTGTCTACATGTCCAGGTTTTGTCTGTGTTAACTTAAGCTTATTTGTTTGCTTAAATAAGTTTTATAATTTGGTTTCATCTATCATTGAGAAATTGACATACCGATTTTGTACACAAAGAATGCTGGCAGAGTTTTGTCCTGCCACCTTCTAACCAAATCACTGACCCCTGTTGATTGACACCCCCTCTAGGATGTGTGTGGCATGGTCCAGCTTAGGATACCATTGCATATGAGCTGACCAGTGTGTATGATGTAGTTAAGACACTGGACATTTTCAAATGTCAGAGCGCCCTCACTGCAGGGTTTACCGACCAGCGAAAACAGCTTGCGGACTAGTGAAACAACAAGCTCACTGGTCCATCACTGAAAAATGTTAAGGGGAAACCCTGATTTTTGTTTACCTTTGTGAACATTGGTTTGCCATGATGTGTGACCATCGTAGTCTGATCGCAGTCTAGCGTGATGGTGGTGTTATGGAACGATTCCTTTGGATGCTTCAGGAGATAATACAGATCTGTTACTCCTCCCTCGAATACCGTGCGGAAATACCTCGGGATGAGCGTCCGGCCGATGGCTGAGGAGAAATCACGAGGGTTTGAAAAGATATTGGGAGTTGAGTTCTTTCAGCTATAAGCAAACTAAGGCCATATCCGATTTGGCGGCTACAGCTACAGCTATGACTATTTTTAAGGGTGTTGCTGCTAAAGACGTCCTATACTTCAACGCATGATGATGCGGAAATCTAGCCGTAGCCGTAGCTGTAGCCGCCAATTCGTACACGGCCTTAGTTCCCAATGGACACTCAGATTTGCTGCTCAAGCACAAAAAAAGTGGCTGAGCACAAACCAATTTTGCTTACCAAAAAAGGGTTACCAGTCAAAATACCATGTTGAGTGAACAGTTTGTGGCTGGCTCCCCGCTGAAACTTGTTTTCAAAGTAATGGGGTTTTCTTCTGCTTAAGCACTGAACTATGTTCAATTGGGCCCTATCTCATAGAATAATTAATGAATCTGGGATGAGATCATTTGCAAATGAAAAATCCTGAAAAATGGATAACAATTTCATCTTGGCGTTGAGATGAAACTTCCTGAATGTACAGAATGTTACAATTTAGAGGTTTACAGACTCTCTACATACTGTACATAATATCTGAAGGTCTCTTTTCATAATAAAGGCAAGTCTTTTATATCTGTGATGGATTTTCGCCTCTTTTCAAGAAAATCTGAAAGTGCAGGGAGATCAATGAAAAATCCTGACAATTAAATCCTAAAGAATGGATGTACAGAGCGCCTTTTGCAAGCCTCATGAAGCGCTTTACAGTGGACCTATAACATGTATAAAATGAATGGAAGTCTGTATACAAATGTATAAAATGCTGGCAAACAAATATATACAGTACATGTGATGTAGCCTTCAAAATCAAACTTACAACCCCCCCCCCCCATCTCTTCAGTATGTACCACTCAAACTCCATTATCTGATAATAGGCAAATCTCATAGTTAAACCAGGCTGTCATTTCATCAACGGTGACCTTAAAACATCCAATGGCCAGCACATTAGAACATAATTCCTTATAGTGTGCACATTATAAATGTTTCGTTCCCCCCCCCCCCAATGTAGAGCTTTTTTCCCAACTGCATCTAAAAATAGCTATAATCTCAATGTTAATTACGCTAAAACTTTTTAATCTTTTTGAAAGGGCGTTATAGACAATTAGGTAAAATTTGATTAATTTGCTAAATTGCCTTTTTTTTATTGGGGGTTTCGTTTTTCATTAATATTAATAGTTTTAGGTTTGTTGTTGTGATTGTTTCTTCGTCTTTTGTTTTGGATGTGTGATCAAGGGGGTCCACATTTAGTAGGCTTGCGTGCCTGTTGGGGGTTTTCTCTTTTGCACCTCTCGTCGTACATCAATGTTTTGTGTAATAAGGGTAAGAAACTAAACTATAACGCCATTTTATTGACTACATGTACCACTAGCTAAACTTGTTCACGTCCACGTAAAACGGACAACATCAGAAAGAATTGTGCAGTGACTGTTACACGAACTTACCATATCTTTTGGGTCCATCTTCCAAACAGAATGATAATGTGAGGCTGGCATCGTCTTCGAAAAACTCTGTCGCGAATGCGTCCCACCAGAGGTTGTCACTTTCCTGCGATTCAAAACAAGAAACTTATTGTTAACAACCCTGAGATATATGCTTTCCAGTGCTTTTTTTCGAAAACCTGTACCCACAAAACCAATCTAAGGTGTTCACTGCTCTGTACAAAGGAGGTATTTCATTTCATTTATTAATTCTGGTTGTGAAGCCAAGGACTCTCAGAAAAGCGAACTTATACTAGCCAAGAACCCCATTAAAAGAAGACAAAGAAGGAAATTTCAGTTTTTGATGTGGGAGGAATACCCCAGAGAAATACTCCAGGGAAAACCCACGCTGTCGGGTAGGGGCTGAAAACCCAATCCAAATAGTGCCCCCCGGTGGGATTCGGACCGGGGTCCTAGAGGTGCAAAGGTGAGGAAAGATACCACTACACCAACCCAACCGCACTAAATCACACTACACATACATGCACTGTTATAGTGTACACATTAAAGGGGTACACTGCCTTCGGAGTGGGCGCTTTGGGCTATAAAAAGCATTTGTTATGAAATGAAGATGGTTGGAAAGATCTTTCAAACGTAGACGATAATGATTCACATAAATATCCTATGAAATTGCATGTTTTTTGTGTAATTTAATGACAGAACACAATCTGCTGTTTGTAGTACATATAACAAAATTTTAGACTCCACAAAATGGCGGACCGTATGTTCGGCTGGTTGTATTTTCAAGAGGTAAATTTATGGGGTTTTTAATTACTATTCAGTAATTTCAACACACTGTGTTTTAGTGCATGAACGTCTCTTAGGAAAGTAGGAAAAGGAACAATTCCAAACCTCAAAATTTTGAGAGATTTTAAGGCAATGTGCCCCTTTATATAAATGTGTGCACACCGGGTTACATCTGTATGTAGCAGTGCTTAATGTACATTACATGCAAAGCATGCATAATTTATGTGTTAACATAGTTAAGTAATTAGCAAACATCGCCTCACAGTTAATTGAGGATGTATGCACATCATTCAAAAGTACTTCCTGTTCGTACCAGAATGAAAAGTGCCTGGTATTTCATAGACTCCAGTTACTGTTTACCTTTAGATCAACAAATTAGGCCAAATAAAATAAAAAAACATGTTAAGCGTCCTGCCTTTTTGAAAAAAGGAAGGAGGAGGGCCTTTTTTTTTCTCTTTTTTTTTTCAAAATGGTCGCCCGACAAGTTTTTCAAGACAACCGGCCGGGCTATTTTACAAGATGGTTGCCAGCTTTTTTCAGTGTGCATTTTTTCGCTGACATGCTAAAGTCGAAAATACGATCTTAATTATTAAAAAAATAAAACAAAATTGTCAGGGATAATAAAAATGTATAATTTTTTTCTTTCAAAAAAAAAGGGAAAAAAAGAAAAGAAAAAAAGGAGGTTATTTGGCCTTACATGTACAATGTAAATAACAAACATTTGTGTTTGAGAACTGATTTTTGTTTCTTGATTCAAAGTAATGCATGATCGATCTGCATTACTAATTTCAATTTCTAATTTGACTTCTCAATACTGTAGTTGTTTTACACTCGTTGTTATTTGTTTTGAAATTTCATTTTGTTATTTTTGTAGTTGATGAAATGAATTCTCTTTAACTTACATGTATTAATTTTTTTAAACTTTGTATGATAACTTGTATTTATTTAATGAACATGTTTTCAAATCATCTTTTTTGTTAAATTGTTTTTCTTATTTGTTTTTCTTCTGGAAGAGGGGCTACAATATTAAATTATATGTAAGTTTTCCTAATATAATCTTTGATACAAAGTACATACATTCATGTTCATTGTTCAATGGCACAGGCATGATATTTTACCCCTGAAAAAAGGTGAGAATATTTTATGAAGCACTGACCTACATGTACATACAGACTTTTCAGGCTATTTAATCACAATTTTTCTGTTTTATCCAAGGGCAAAAAAAACCGGAAAAACAGACTAAAGTAAAAAGAACAGACCTTTGTCACGGTGGGGCCTTCTTGATTTTTCTCCCATTCAACTCAATTTTTAAAACCAAACCGAGGCTGGAAGGAGAAATAATAGTCGGGTTCCTTTTTGTACAATGAATATCAGCATTCATTACTGTTATGGGATACAAGGAACATGACTAAGATGCTGGCAGCATGATAATGGTCATTCATCATGCCTGCAATGGCATCGTGGAGTGTTATACACAGCTTTCAGAGACCGCATATAAATCAGGCTAGCAACTATAATGAGTCAAGAGGCATTAGACTGGGAATACAGTGATGCTGCATGGAAGAAGGCATACATGTACATGTACACTGCGACCACGACTGCATTAACTAAATAATTCAAACAGGTGGTTTACTGTCCGTGCATGGTGCAGTAAGAGCCATACCCCGTACACACTTAGTGTGTAGTGCAGACACGAACAGTGTGCAGTTAAAGGCAGGGTTTTATTCTTTTGGAAATTGTCAAAGACGAGCATCCTCACTTGGTGTACATTATCCCAACATTATGCATAAGATAACAAACCTATATGCAAATTTGGGCTCAATTGGTCATCGAAGTTGCAAGAAAAAAATTACAGAAAAAAACACCCTTGTTGCATAGAATTGTGTGCTTTCAGATGCCTGAGAAAGAAAGGCTTCATGCCTGAAGTCTTTCTCAGATTCAAATTTTAGGGTAAAAAATTACCGTTTTCTCTACAACTACATTACATGTACATGTACTTCAAAGGGGTCCTCTAACAATTCTTTGTAATATCAACAGCTCTCCGGTGCTCGTTACCAAGTAAGTTTTTATGGTAATTAACTTGTGGAGTACACCCTGCCTTTAATGCACGTATGTAAATATAGCAGTGTACATATTTACATTGTACATGTAATATTAATGTAGTGTACATCAGACCATTTTAAGGGAGAGTGAGTGCAATCTCTCTCCTCCCCACTGCTTAACAATCATTGTTCGACGAGTGCAAGAATAAGCACTCCTTTAAATTTAAAGTGGGTTTTTAAAAACCTGGGAATGAATGTATACATCAAGAAATGAATTACCGAAGACTCGTTTATTTGCATTGATCATGTAACAAAGACAATAATCTGCAGAAGCAATCCTGATATGAAATGTGCTTAAACATAACCTGTCAGATTTTATAACATCATGTTTTAATTTTTTAGTTTTTAGGCTAATGTGTGAAGTTTGGTTCTGATGAGTGCAAAGAGCTCTCCTCACAATTTTAAGGGGAACAGCTTGTAGATACTCTCCTTGTATTTCTTAAAATGAAGGACTGTGTGTACAATATACATGTATATTTAGTTATTCAAATATTTATGTGTACTGACTGATAGTGTATAGTAGCACTCTGCACTAATGACGTCACTTTTGAAAAAAAAACTTGAATGTCAGACAAAGTAACATTTCACGCGAATACCGCATCGGTGCGCCAGACCGCAGTAGTACACGAGTAAACATGAAGATTGGACATGTACATGCACGAACGTCAGTAGAATTTGACACGTTGTGTGAGATCCGGGTACTGAGCTTCTATTTTTAGCATTGATTGTGGCGTAATATCAACAATGATTAATGTAATGAGCAGTTGATTTAATGTTATTTTGGTTTTACTCAACACCGGTGTGTGACCAGATTTAGAGTTGTATGGACTCATGACTCAGACTCGGACTTTACAGTGAGGACTTGGACTCGAACTTGACCCAAATGTATCAAGACACGGACTCGAACCAAATGACTCAAGACTCGGACTTGACCCAAATGACTCAAGACTCGGACTCAAACCAAATGACTCAAGACTCGGACTTGACCCAAATGACTCAAGACTCAGACTCAAACCAAATGACTCAAGACTCGGACTTGACCCAAATGACTCAAGACTCGGACACGACCAAAATGACTCAAGACTCGGACTCGACCCAAATGTCTCAAGACTCAAGACTCAACAGTGAGAAATTGGACTCAGACTTAACCCAGGTGACTCAAGACTCAAACTTGACAGTGAGGACTCAAGACTCGGACTCAAACTCGAGGAATGATGACCTACATACAACTCTGAAGAGCCTTCCTGAGTTCAGCAGAAAATAAATCCACAGGCATACATGTACAATGTACTTTTTTACTCAAGAGGGAGTTCACTCGGTGATCTGCTCCAGAATGCGTGTTTTGTTTTTTCAGGGGTGGTTTTCCGCAGTGGTCCTGCTTGCCAATTTCAATTTGAGAACACCTTGGGACTAGCTTTTATTTTCTCTGTGTTGTCTACTAAGTGCCTGGTTCATTTCTGCATCTACACTGATTGTACACTTGTACAGCTTTAAAGTTCAAGTCCCATAACAAAGTTGAAAGGAAACAATGTAGAGTGTACATGTTTGTAGATACGGGACTTCCAAAACCTGGTTGGTTTGTTAAACATTAAGCTAACTGTCCCAGCTGGAAGTTCAACCCATTGTACATGTAGACCAAATTCATTATAAGGAGCCATTCAGAATAAACAGATGATTAACAAGTTCTGTTTTCAAAATTGTGGGTGGGTGGGTCAAAAGAAATAACTGAAAATCGAAATTCAGCTTACAATTAAAATAATAGTAAGGGAGAAAACCCAGCGGCCCCTTCCAGATTGTCTGTCATTTCTGCATGTCAGCACTGTCCATTGTTATTGGTCAACCTTGTTTCGATAGCCGACCTCTGTGCCTGATGGGGAGATGGCAACAATTTCCTCTTCTGTTTCAACTAAAAAGTTGCAAGCTTGAAGCCAGAAAAAGCCATTGAAAACTCCTGAGGTGGGACAACATTGATCTAAAATATCTGCTTTATTTGAGGCATTACTTTTGTTCTTCAGTGTATATTAAATAGTTTGTCAATGTTTTAAAAATTGAAATTTGGGATGGCTGGGTCAAAACAAATACGAAAAAATGATCAACCTTACATGTAACTGTCTCAAATTGAAAATGAAATTTTTAATTTTTATGCATATTGTAGCTTAAAGGGATTGTATACGTTTGGTAATTGGAACCCACTGTTTGTTTCAAACCTATAGTTGTAATACCATAAAACTAACCTGTAAAAATTTCATTTCAAAAGGTGGTAGCGTTTTTGAGATATTGCCGAAAATCTAGAGCGGTTATGACGCAGGAAGAATAATCTGCAATTGGAATACACAATCTGCAGATTCAAATTTTTGGAGATAAAAAGTGATATCTTTTTCTTTAACCGCAGTACTTTGAAGTGAAAAGTTTCACAAAATGCTACTATCCAAAGCTGCTGTACTTCTTACCAAGTAAATTTGTATTGCCATTAATTTTCAGAGTCATTACCAAACGTATACAGACCCTTTAAACGCTTAAACTTCCAATCAGCCACAATGGCAAATTATGTCAAAAGTGCTCATGCCAAAGTAAAAAAACTAAAAAAAATTCAAAACCCAACCACACTGTTGTGCATGTGTAAATAAAATGTTTCTGCTTGCGTGATCACATATGATCTGTAAGCCTTCCACAAAACTTGACCCAAATTCCATGAGCTATTTTTAAAAGCAAAAGAAAATATTGTTCATCAAATTTCTGCTGCCAAACAAAAACTAAATAAATGGTGCACCAGTCACAAATTCTACACATTACATGGTATTTTGGCTGGCAACCCTTCTAATGCATAAACAGCTCTAATGAAAATCAAGTAACGATTTTCACTAAAAAAAGCAAAGGTACATTTGGAGCGTGATTCTAAATTTGTAGGAAAAATCATAGGACTTTCATTATGTGAGGTTATGTACAACTGTCCATGTCCACTAGAAATGATTCATCGATATTATGTGCACAGGGTACGAATGGAAAACTTAGCATAATTTGTCACGAAGGCTTACACAGTGCATAAAATTTCAAATCCAGTTTTTCTGCATTATGCAACTACCCAAGGGATTTGCCCAACAACTTTGAAGGTTTATCAGAGGTTGGGTTTTTTGTGGTTTTTTTTAAATGTTACTTTGCAGAGAATTTAAGATCCCTGGCTAATTTATGCAGGCATGATATTTGGTCCTTCGGAAAAAAAGTAGGGTACAATTTATGGAGTACAAGGGCTGACCTATTACATGTAAGTACACATGGTGTAGGCTTTGATAGGCTTTTCATGCTATTTAATCACAATACTCTGATTTTCCCAAAGGCAAACAAATTGGAAATCACAAATTAAGTAGGAAGAATATCATGCCTTTTTATAGGCTAAATTAAGAAAAAAATAATAATACAAACATGTGTATTTATACACTGTAGGATTGGCGTAGAGCGATTTTATTCAGCATTTGTAATCTTAACTGTTCAATAGATTCAGATTCAGATTCAGATAATTTTATTGGTCCAAATAAGGAAAATCAACCAAAGACTCACAATTGCTCTAGTGTACGAATTACAATTAGTGTAAACCCCCATCAACAGTTTGATTAATTTCATGCTTTAAAAAAATTACCCAAATCAATTTTCTATTTAGTTGTGTTCCTACAATGCAACAGTGGTGTGTATTCCGGTGATTTGTGATACACACTGTCAATGTAAAGCAACATGTTACCAAGTTGTTTACTTTGATTTTATGTATGGAAATAAATGTCATTGATGATTGAAATATCGTTGAAAATAATAATAATAGTGGCTTCTTATATACAGTGTATCCCTCATATCGGTCACTCAGTGACGCTCAAGGCGCTTCAACATGCAGTATTTTCCCCAAGGTATTGTGGAGCTACGTTTTTGAAAAAAGAGAAACTGTTTTCCGTTTTTTCCCTTTCCCCCTCCCCCATCCCCTTCCTCTGCTGTACAATGTACATACCTCTGACCGCTGCTGTAGTCTCTTATTCAGCTCATAGATTCTGTAGTCCGGCTGGCTGACAAACGGCGTATGCCTCCTGTAGAAGGGCAAAGAGTTAAACATGGGTAAGTCTGGACCGGCCATACTGCAGGTTGGCATGCACTGCATGCCTGGGTTTGCCGTGGCTGCCATACTTGGGAATATATTGCCCCCAAAAAACCAACTCAAACTGTCCGTAGACGTCAGCACACAACCCACACACTGTACACACACACATGGGATAGGGAGAGAGAGACGGAGTTCTATATGTACAGTAGAGAGAAATGCATTACAGTTTCTGCTAATTATTCATATTTTATGCCTCCACTGACGGTGACCTAATGTACCCAGCACTCGAGCTCTGTGCATGTGATGACTGTACATGTACATGTATACATGTACGTATTGACGGTAGCTCTCTGAGCGATGAACATCCACTGGTAGCACCCACACATCATAGTAATTACACTGTACAATGTTATGAACAAGTGATACATCACTGCTTACATCCCAATCTTGTTTGCATGGGAGATTATTCTTTTGATGTTTGGGAAAATCACAACACCTCTTTTTTTATTTTTTTTATTTTTTTATATATTTTTGTTATTTTTATTTTTATCTTAATTTATGTATTACTTTTATTATTTTTTGTTTTAGTTTACAAAATTTACACATATTTATTTACTTTCAGTAAATAAACATGTGCAAATTTTACTTTGTGTCAAATTTAACTGCATCTAAAACTTGGACCTCCAAAAACAATTTTTTTAAAGAAGAATTATTAGTCAAATGTACAACCGAGAAAATAATGAGAATTGATTGTGGTAGTACAACTTGTCTCTTCTAAAATAAATTACAACATTACACACTTGGTAAGACATCTGCTCTAGAATGGCAAAGGTCATGGGTTCGAATCCCACCCAAGTAAAAGGCATAATGCCTGTGGATTTTGTTCACAGGACTTGGGGAAAGTACTGAGTATACAGTGATTTACACACATTAGTGTAAGGGTAAAAGCAAATATAACATTCTTTATCCCCGATGCAAATTTAACATCTATTAAATATGACACAATAAAATGAAAGTATGAAGACAAGCAGGGTCCGTCTACATGTATGTCAGATTTTATTTTAGTAAGGGGCCATTTAGAAAAGTCAATTTAAAAACAAATTGATTCTTTTTCGAAACTGTTTTGACCCACCCACCTACCCCAAATTTTGATTTTAAAATATTGAATGGCTTCATAATATAACTGAAGAACAAAGTAATGCCTCAAATGAACCATATATTTTAGATCAAAGGTCTCCAACATCAGTAGTTTTCAGTGGCTTTTTCTGGCTTTAAAAACAAACAACTTTTACTTAGTAGTTTAATCAGAAATGAAGTTGACGATCTTGGCCGGCTGAGCATTTTGTCTTTTTCTTTTCTTATTTTTTTTTTTTTAAATGAAAACTGAATCTCAGTTTTCACTTATTTCTGTTGACACACCCACCCATTTTTTTTTTTTTTTAAATTAAACATTGACATTTCTGAATTGCCCTCAAAATCATTGATGCCAAATTTTGTATGTATCGGCGTGCTCAAAATTAATTTTACCAAAAAATGTAACAAGTAACAGCAAGGTACATGTACAAATAAAAAGTCAGAGATAACTTTTCTCAATAACTTACACATTTTCAATATCATCCACAAATATTGTTTTTCGGTATAATTAAAAAAGTCGTGAGCGGCCGGACCTGGCTTGTACCAAAATGCCCAAAGCAGCCACAAACGGCTGCAAGATCAGATCTACTTCCACTCAACCAAAAAAGGTCAAAGTAAAGGTTACGTCCTGAATTGAGGTTTTCCAATGTTTTCCATGTTAATGTAAGTGTATCTATGTTTCTGACACAAAAACAAAACCAAATTTCGGTTTCATATTATTTTTCAGTTACTTTTAAAAGAAGAAATTATGTCAAAAACTCAACAATATTAGCCATGTCTGGCCGTATGGTGTTGATTATACAGAAATGAACAATTTATAAACTGTAGAAAGGAAACAGTATGTAGACCTACATCATCAGAGCTCAACTTTGGCATGGAGAAAAATCCACAAGACTGCCGGGTTTGCAGCTCAACATGTCAACATATAAGCTGTTTCTACATGTACTTTGAAGAAGCAGTATTACAAGATTTATCTCATTTGTCTTCTGGCATTGTACTGACTTGTATATTCTGATATACGCAACAGATTTGAAAGATATTATCAGACTCAAAACTTTACTTGTATTGAATATAGTGAGGTATTGCTATCTAGACTGGCCTGATGCTGAAATCACTCAATATCAACATTTTGTGATGCGATCAAGCAAAATGAGTCGTTTGTCGACCCAGGTCATTTTTCATTTTTTTAATACATTTGAAAAGAGCATAATGTATGCTTTAATACTGTTAAAACCCAATAATGTTGATACCACCTTTGGTTCAAAAGTTGTGAAAGTAGAAACACCAAGAGATGCGAGAGAATTAAACTGAGAAAAGGGGGTTTAAAGTCGAGTTGTTTATTGAAACTACATCGGCAAATTTTCTTTCAATGCTAATTTTAACACCCTTTCGATGTTATTTATCAGGAAGGAAGTTGCCAATATACAATAAGATATATTTGGCATTTAAATTTACAAAAACAATATTTTCGAAAATGTCACCCCTGTTGGCCTGTTTTGGCTTGTTTCTCTATGCTGATATTTCCAACAAACGACTCATTTAGCTTGATTGCATCACATTTCACCGTATTTGTATTTTATTCAAGATATTTCACAGTTGAGGTATTATTATTCAAATGAAAAACACAAGATTGCCGGACTTGTCTATAGTAAATTTATTTATTTATTTCACTTTATTTAACCAGGGTAGCCCCATCAGTTTTCAATAATCTGTTCTCCCTGGGGGCCCTGGATACATACAATACAAAATATAAAGGAATAAAATGAAACAGCAGCTAGAAATTACCTAAATGAATACATTAACCAGTCGTGAGTTTATTGCCCTTTGTACTGTGGTCCAGTGATAATTTTCGAGCCGTAATATTAATAATGTACACAAGTCATTTTTACAAATTATTTCTTCAAGAATACATGTACTTTGTATGATTCACACTCCATTAAATGTTTACTTTTTTAAGAAGCAACATTGTGTAATTCCCTTAACATGGTGTTGAAAATGATCTGGTACACAAAAACAATTTTTTTTTTACATCTAATAAAAAAAACATAATTTTTTTTTTAAAAGTCAATTGGGTTTTAATACCCTTCTTGGAATAAAGTACCACCTGCGTATCAACAGATACTAGTACATCACACGTACCAACGGTGAACAATTGTAAATGATTATTCATAAATACCCCAGACAGTTTCGCTATTCCTATTGGTGGAGAGCACGTCACGTGGGGGTGTTTAAACGGATGATAAAGCACGGCCAAGAGTGTTTATAACCGGCTGGGCTTCGCGTATTGGACGCGCAAGCTCCGCCAATTTACTTACGCGGAACGCAAAACATGGCTATAGTTCCCGCGCGTAGCCTAATCTGTTTGTGCACGCGCGTACACACAACCCAACGCGCACAAAACAGAATTTTACAAAAGTTTTTGAAATGTACAAACTTCGATGTCAGAGATTGTCTTTTTCAACCACCGATTTTCCTTATTCTTTCACTTTTTAACAAAAAGGCATTTATGAATGGGAATAAATGAGTAGTGACTCGTTCTTAAACGGCCGTTTAAAACCTTGCAGGGTCGCGGCCGTGCGATAAAGGCCCGAGCCGAAGGTTTTAAACGGCCGTTTAAGAACTCGTCGCCACTCTTTTATTCCCTTATTAAAACATGCGCAGTGTATAGTGTACAAGTACAGTACATGTATGTAAACATTTTGTGTGCGTACATGCTTAACCTGTGGACTGCACAGTCCTGTACTGTACGTACATGTACAGTATGTACAACCTCGGATCAATGGGGATAGGGGGGAGTGGGAAGGTAATGGTTACCATGGCAACCCCTCATTCAGTTCAACTACATCAGTCGGGCAGAGTCAATTTTGTTCAGGATCGTGACGTTACACATTTCTTTATTTGCTCGCTGGTTTGGATTAGGACGACTCGAAATCATTGTAATGAACTTGCTCCTGGGGCAGAATATTATTACCAGCCAAAATTCAATTTTTTGTGAAAACAGACTTGTTTCTAAAAATAAATTGTGTACAGCTGGCAGTGTACATGTACTTGTAATGAAAATTATAGCGCACATGCAAAGTTTCAGAGAGCAGCATTATTTTGCTTGGCTATCAAGGTAATAAGCCTGTACTTGTATGTTTTAAGTGATGTACATGAATACTTTTTGTAACTGGCAAAAGCTGCAAATCAATTTCTTGAAGAATATTTCACCGTCTCTGAAAGTTGGTTAGAGTTTTGGAAAGCCTCAATTTTCATGAACTTACTACGAATTTGACTTTGCTACAATATTCTATCCAGCACGTCCCATGTACATACATGTAAAGTTTGTACTACGCATTCGGTATCTTGGCTAAACACCTTGGTCAACTTGTCCTTCGAATGTACTCTTCAGGGGGACACACTGACAACACCGCAAGATTCAATTAAACAACGTTGAGCTAATCGCAGCGTCTCAGGTGCTCAGGCAAGGCAAACGGATAGCCGCCGCTAATGAGCTCAAATCGGAGAGCACCCGTTTACAGTTAAATTGCGGTTCCCCCCTGTACTTGTCAGGTGGTTGCCGCGTCCTTATCTCAAACCCCCAGGCTTGATGGGGGTCTTCCTGAAAGAATAACGTAACGCAGACACACCCATGCGAGGAGCACTGGGTTGGGAAGTGGGAACGAGGCATATTGATCAGTCAGGCTCCAAGCACACGCGAGTACAATCAGGTTGAAAATGATTGACAATGTAGAAATGAACTTAAGTAGAGGTTTAGAGACAAGTTTTGTTGTACTTTTTTATGACTTAATGGGCTGACTGATTGTGTACTTGAAAGCATACCTTTAACACCAGGGTTTTTTTTCTGTGTGCAAATGATATTGAAAGGATCATCGTTTGGTTTTTGTCAACATAATGTTGATTTATTGGCAAAATTATCAAGAGAGACACAATATAAAACATGTGAAAGTTTCAACTGAATACAGTGTCTACTTGTTGCGAAAACAGCAAAAAGGCGTCACTGTATTTTCACAAGAACGTCGAATCCATACGCGCTAAGCGAGGTGACAGTGGGTAGGCCTACCAACCGCATATCTGGCCGCAGCATTTTGCGAACGTACACTTGTACACCAACCCTCAGAAATCTGAAAAACGTTTCATGCATGAATCGCTTCTGATTTCTAATCAACGGGGGCATTTCAGACAAAATATTTCACAGGATGCTTACATGTACCATCACATCTTTAAAGGCATCGTACACGTTTGGTAATTGTCAAAGACCAGTGTTCTCATTTGGTGTCCCAACATATGCATAAAATAACAAGCCTGTGAACATTTGGGCTCAACTGGTCATCGAAGTTGCAAGAAAATGATGAAAGAAAATACACTCTTGTTGTACAAATTTGTGTGCTTTCAGTTAGGAATAAAAACTATATTTTAGTGAGAAATTACCTCTTTCTCAAAAACTACGTTACTTCAGAGGGAGTCGTTTCTCACAACATTTGTTTTATACTATCAACAGCTCTCTGTTGCTCGTTACCATATCAGTTTTTATGCTAATATATATTTTGAATAATTACCAAACGTGTACAGTGCCTTTAAAAACAAGTTAGGTTTCAGATCAAAATAAAAAAATTAAAAAGCTGGCGGTCATTGCCAAAGTATGACCCTACCTGTAACAATGAAAAGCTTCAATCCTATGAAAATATGCTTTAGTGCACAACACACACATGTAATACAGATTAAAAACCATCAATGATACATTTTAAGTCACAATTGTAAATCATTAATTCAAGCTCTTTTTCAACCAGAAGTCCAACATGCCTGTAAAGAAAAATTCTACATTTTTCTCTTGTACAAGTCTTATGTTTTTGGCTGCATTTTTAGTTTAAACTGATGTATACAAATATCTTTCAATTCTGTTGAGTATTGAAGTACTACCCATAAGAAAAATGAGATCAATCTTCTCTTATGTAGTGCTTGTTCAAAAATCAGCTCAAACGTGAAACTGTGTACATGTAGACACATGTAGTGTTCTTCTCATTTTGATTTCGTTCTTATAAAAATTTCTTTGGTCCAGTAAAAGTTTTTAGTTACAGTACAAGCCCTGCAGTCTTGTGGAAATTTTCCACAAATTTGAGCCCTGAAATCGAAAGCAATTGCATGCTGGATATAAAGAAGGTCTGTAGGTAGGGGGAAACAATATTTTAGGAAAGAATTGGGACACTGGTAATTGGTACAGATACAGAGAAATAAAGTGAAGAATAAGTGGGATTGGGACATGATTGGATTCTTAAAATGCAATCATATTTGATATAATATTTTAGTTGGTAGAGCGCCGGCACGTTAAACCGGAGGTCGTTGGTTAAAATCCTGCCCTAGTCAATGTTTCTTTGTTCAACCCCTAATCATAAACATTTTGGTTACAATAAGTCTTAAATTCTGGTGTATACAATGTACGTTTAGTAGTGAAACGTGCAGTCAGACAACAGTCAGTCAAGGAAACATTTCAAATTGTTGATAACAATTTTTACAATCAGCAGGGTTTTCATCGGAAACAGGAAACAAAACTATTTTTGTTGTTAGGCCGCAGCAGGAAAAAAAAACAGGCACATGATTTTCAAGCACATGCAATTCCAGTCATGATCAGTGGTCCAATTAAGATTGAACAAAGTGCTATTGTTCCAGCTAATTGCTTTGTGCGTTGTCTGAAAGTTCATGACTTTGTTCACATTGAACAATGTTGTGCAGTGCATTCTCTTTGTTGTTCCATTGAATATTTTTAGAGTGAATGATTCCCTTTTAAATGCACAGCAAAATGCTCCACAAAACCAGGCTGTCAGTGAAAAAAAAAAGCTGGTTTTGCTCATTAAAATTAAAGGTGCGCATTATACAGGATTTGTAGAGCTGACCAAATAGTTGCAGACAGTGTTTATGTTTTGTGCGATCAACCATATACATGAAATAACAAACCTGTGAACATTTGGGCTTAATCCATTGAGTGAGTCGGGAGAAAATAGTGAAAAACCATGCACAATTTTCAGCATGTATACACATTGTCCATAGTTTTGGTTCTAACAACAGAAATCAGCTGTTGCGGTTTTTTTTAGATTTGCAGATAAAATTTTCTGGAATATGACTTAATTTCAGAGGGAAATATTTCACAGAAAAAATTGTTCTAGTATGAACTTCATAATCAGTAAAGCTTAAAATTACACAATGACGTTTTTTTTAATCCTTGCCAAACTTGTATAATACCTTTAATATTTAACTTGCACGACTGAACTTTGTGGAGCAGAAAG
The DNA here is from genome assembly GCA_021014325.1 of Plazaster borealis. Classification (NCBI taxonomy): domain Eukaryota; kingdom Metazoa; phylum Echinodermata; class Asteroidea; order Forcipulatida; family Labidiasteridae; genus Plazaster; species Plazaster borealis. The sequence goes on from CM037458.1 coordinate 4,865,326, forward strand.
GAAAATGACAGTATAGAGTTGAGGATTTTTTGAGAACAAAGGCAAAGATACTTACGGCATGTAGCCGTGCTCTCGTCCATCCATAGGGACCGGCATTCCCGGTGGTGGCGCGCCGAAGGGGAACCGCGGCCTTTCCCCTGGGCCGTCCAGGATTCCTTGAGGCACAGCCCACCGCTACGCAAAACACAGTGACGAACAAAGGTTGGCGGGAGACAAGCGGGGTGGGGGGCAAGTGTTGGTCCTCCCACACAAAGCTTCTTAGAAGCCTTTTACAGCTCAGAGTGAAGTCTGGAAAAGTTCAAAGGAACTACCGAGAGAGTCTACGAGGGACTCTTCTGATCTGGAAACTACTGGCTGGTGAGGTGAGTCGAGAGAAAATGAAAGGCTTTGAGTCTTCCCTCAAACAGCCTCTTCAGCTCGGAGTGAGCCACAAGCAGTGAGGAAAGCAACTCTTGTTTTCTTGTCCACTCCAGAAACTCGCCCTAATAAAGTGATCTGTGATGTACTGATGTCAAAGACAGTTTACAGTGATCACCCACTGGAATCTCGATCTTGCTCGGTGGGGGGTCTCTCACTCTGCAATCGGAATAAAACAGAACAAGTTGACAATTAATGCCGGGCTGATGCAATTTGTAGGTCAATAGGGGTGAATGAATATTGGCGATAGGCTCGCGAGAGGTAATGCAATCTGTCACCGGATTTCATTCTTAATTACGGGCCTGCATGTTTTGGAAGGAAAAGCATGAACACACACGATATCAATTTGCATTAAAACCCCCCTGGATCAGTTCCTACAGGTGCTTTATCATCGGGTGGCTGCGTAGTTTGTTTTTTCTACACGTGGCCAACGTCAAAACCTCAGAAATGTGAACCTGCATGATTTCAGGAAGGTATTTAGACAGACTTTATTTGGTTTTGTGCTGAATTCAAACTTCTACCCCTCAAATGCAAAGACTTGGGGCTTTGCAAGATAGGTTGTCATCCAAGCACTATTAAACTGGGCTATTCGGTCTGATTTATATACATAAATCTACATCACAAGCAGGGTTGTCACTAGCCCAAATTTAGTGCTGGCTTATTTTCTGATCGCTAACGTAGGGGGGGTCCAGGGGCATGCTTAAGGGATCAGGGGTAAAATTGAGTTTTCTGATGCACACTTTTTAATGTAAAGGGCCTGCCTACATAATTATACAATGACTTTTATGATATCAGGTCACTATTGGCACATTGCACTGTATTTTGTGTTTATTTGTGAAATGTTGATATTAATAACACATTTTAAGTTTGTTTGTCGTAATTAATGTGATTTTTTGATGTACAGTAACTCCAAAAATTTTTAAAGGCACTGAACACGTTTGGTAATTGTCAAAGACCAGTGTTCTCACTTGGTGTATCTCAACATATGCATAAAATAACAAGCCTGTGAAAATTTGGGCTCAATTGGTCATCGAACTTGCAAGAAAATGATGAAAGAAAAAACACCCTTGTTGTACAAATTTGTGTGCTTTTAGATAGGAATAAAAACTTCTTGCAAGAAGTTTTTATTATTTTAGTGAGAAATTACCTCTTTCTCAAAAACTACATTACTTCAGAGGGAATCGTTTCCTACAATGTTTTATACTATCAACAGCTCTCCGTTGCTTGTTACCAAGTAAGTTTTTATGCTAATATTTGTTTTGAGTCATTACCAAACGATACCTTTAAGTATATTTTTATTTTATATAATATTACGTTTTCAAAGATTTTAAAAAGAAAAAAAGAACCACTGGGACATTGGTTTAAGTATGTCAAGCAACAACAAACAAACTATCAGAAATAATGTGTTTCTAATTATGTTGTGATTTGCATGTTTGTGAAAAATTAGAAATACTGTTCATGATGAACTCCAGGCTTGTCTAGTACCCTAGTCTACAATAGACTGTGCAAGTCTCGCGCGTATCGGAACAAAAACACGTCAACAAAGAACTTTTTTTTCCTGAAATCAAATCTTTGTTTTAACATAATATCTTATTACAAAATCTGAACAACAAAAATACTCATTACAATTTTTATACAATTAGGTTTAGCTTTTATAATAAATACACAAATAAATGTGTTAATTATTATTCAAACAAAATTAAAACTCTGGGACAAGGATGCTTATTTGATCTTAACTTTTTAGAAACCCCTTACGCGGAATCGGGCGTAAAATTAACGCTTGACGCAGTTTATAGAGGACACTGACGCCTCAACAACCATAGACTGCAATGACAAGGCTTCGTTGCAATTACAGCATCTGGCGATTATCATCGCGGAACCAAAAAAAGCTTTTACATAAGTTTTGTGATCGGAGGTGAGCACAAAATGCTATTATTTTGAAGCTGAGGACAAGTTTAATTCTCGGATTTCTTTGTTACAGTATATTGTTGAATTGATTTTACTTTAATATTTATTATATCACTAAGTATTATATTCCCAACAACATATAAAATGTTCATTATCATAAACTCTGTTGGAATAAAATAATTGACGAAACAAAATCTCGCCCACGTAAAACTCCATATGGTTGGAACCAAAATGGTCCCGGAATGCGCGCGAGACTTGCACAGTCTATACAGATGTCCCACGCAAAGGGGGACAAAAGTTACAGACACGCGAAATATGGAGAAATTCCCATGAAAACAATCAGCGTTCAATCAACGGCCAATTTAGTTTTTTAGTTGGCAATTTTGTAATACATGTGGGCAATTCCACATTGACGGGCCAAAAGATAACTTTGTAAGATAGGCATGTGAGAGCGAGACAAAAGTAACTATTTTGTAACAGTCTTTTCCTTTACATTTTAAATCTGTTTATGATTGTTTGTAGTAAAAAATAACAAATTACTCGGTGACCTCTAGGAATTACATGTACAAGGTCATTTAAAATGTATACGTATGTAACAAAGACAGACATATGGCCTGGAAAGGAAAGAAAGAATGAAAAAACAGTTACAAAATACTGTGTCAGTAACTTTCCTAACCCTTAAAGATTGTATGCAATAAAACTGAGTAATGCCATGGGTATTAAGGCAATAACAATGGGAAATAAATCACATACGAACATTGGACAACTGCTTTTGTGACAAAATTCTGTCCTTGTTTGTACGTATAAATTTGTTTTTAAAACTTAAAATTTCTTAAATAGCCAGGGAAGAAGTTTCTTAATTTTGGCTGGTAACTATCCCTAAGGGTCTGTAGAATTGGTATCTGGACAACATTGGGCAATACATTTATTTTAATATAACCTCTATCAAATGATAAAAAAAATGTCTGTCCTTGTTACATACGTATAAATCTTGAAGAATTATCTCCTCCAGTTTCTTAAATACTCGGTCATTTACCTTCTTTTTTTGTTAGCCACAATCCTCATGTGCTTCTGAATGTACACTAGACAACCATACATGACAACATATATGTACATGTACTTCATTTTGTTACTACATGTACTATCCAACGTTCCCCTCCCGTGTCACACTTTTGTGCCCATTAGTGTGTACATGTATGTGCACTGATCAATACAACCAACATGTTAGAAACATGTAAGAGCCATTGTGAATGAATTGCACATCAAGTACTTCTCTAAGAAAAAACAGATCGTCGGCCATTTTGTTTTCGCTTTGGCGACAAAATGGCAAAAGTTTACGGTTGATTTTAGACCTTTATGAGTGAACAATCAATGTGTGTGTTTGTATAGAGCAGATGTAAGCTGTTTTGTATGCATGGATGTTGAGTAAAAGGAGGGGAAAAACGAACATTGAGTGGACAAAACTGTAAGAACGTGCCGTGAATGGGATGATTTTCCCCCGTCTGCTGATGACCCATCCATAATATGGAGATGGGTGACCGAAGCCACAGTGCAGGCCGGGTCAATGACGATCAATGTTTTGCACATTTTTAATAATAATTGTGATATATTAAAATACTTGGGTTTCAGAGATATAATACACAGAATATTTGTAAATTTCATTAATTATGATTGACTAAAACACAATTTCTACGTTGTTATTTTTTTTTACAAATTGTGTTTCTACCGGAAATGTAAGCCAGTGCCAAGGTGTGCATTATATAGAGGGATCAGTTGTGTGATTATTCGCACTCGTGGGGAAGCTTAGGCGTGCGGGTGCGATCGCACGCCTCAAGTCAGAAGGACTGTACTTGTCAGAAATTGTAAGGAACTAAAACGAAACCCGAAGTGTTTTGTCATGAGTACTGAAATTTATTGTTGGCTTCCGAGGAAAAAATAGTGAAATATTCAGCATTTCTGCTCGAATTTAGTGCCGGTCGGAAATGCTTTTAGCGAGCCAAGTCCCAGTCGGAAGCCGCTGAGTGCCGGCAGGCTTGACCGGCGTGGTGACAACGCAGTCAGATCGTAAGTGCTTGAATTTGGGGAAAAAATTCCACAAGACGACAGGGCTTGTAGAAAAAGTTTAACTGGACTAGAATTGTTTTTACAAGACCAGTATCAAAATGAGAGAGTAAACTCTGATGCTGAGGGGAGGAAACCCGTCAAAAGGTGGAAAAGACCAATTTGGCTCTTAGCAGAACCACAGGTAAAATTTACGCCCTGTTATTAATATTGTAAATGTGGTTTTAAATGTGGGCTGTTTAAAAATAAAACTTTTTCCAACGTTCAACCTTTTTATATACATATATCAGATATTTTGACATGTCCACTGTTTACACATGAACATATTTTAAATACAAAGTATGAAAGGAACTCAAAGAACTTCTGAACAATTACTTCCTTTATGGAACAAGGAAAAAACCGAAGCTATTTCCGTTCTGATATAATACAATAATACAAAGAAAGGAAATCGTGATTCTTGAAGATAGTAGCTGACAGGATTCCGGTCACGAACACGTGCAGGACGGCAAAACAAACCGTTTAGGTGGTGTAACCATTACAACAATGAAACATCAGGGAATCTTGCCAATACACGTGTGCAATCCCCGGTCTCGGATTCGGGGTAAACATCCACAAGACCGCAGGGCTTGTCGCTCAAAATGTTTACCGGACCAGAATCCAAATGAGAAAGAACTTTCTACAAAGTTTAAATTTGGTTTTTTTATTTGAACACACACAAGAGAAGATCTCATTTGTATTATGGTTTAACATATTTTGATACTCAACAGAATTGAAAGATATTTACCAGACTCAAAGTCAACATTTAAACGTTTTGGGTTTTTTTTACAATAAAGATACACAGTAGAGTATCATTATTCAATTGAAAAACACAAGACGGCCGGACTTGCCTGGTTTTGAGTTTACTCAGGGCTCGAAGTTTACACTGGACAGAGGCCAGTGTTTTTAGCATCGGGCTGTTTTTAGTGTCGGGCCAGTAAACTTATGACCGCACAAGTCCAGAGTCCAAGTCCAGCAGTCTTGTGTTTAAAAAAGATAATACCTCACCTCATCTTTAATTTTTTTAAATATGTTCAAATGTTTACTTTGAGTCCGATAAATATCTTTCAATTCTGTTGAGTGTGAAAGTATTACCCATGAGACAAATGAGATAAATCTTCTCTTAGTGCATTTTCAAATTAAAACAGTTTTAATTGTGAAATTGTGTGGACAGTTTTTTCTTCTTCTCTTTTTGATTCTGGTCTCATAGCAAATGTTCTGGTTCAGTTGAAATACAAGCCCTGCAGTCTTGTGGAATTTGCCCCCAAAATCCGAGCCCTTTTACTGGCCCGACACTAACATCATTGGCCTAGGGCCTGTGGTCCAATGTAAAATACGAGTCCTGAATCCTTCAGGGTTCGAAGTTCGAAGTTCGAAGTTGGGAGAAAAGTCCACAAGACATTTACTGGACGGCCCTCTTCAGTTTTCTTTCTTGTATTTCGTATTTAATTAATTACATAAGTAACGTATTTAATCAGGCCCAGGCTTGATACACCAAGGAGGCAACGGAGGCAATTGCCTCAATTGCCCCTGGTCATTGCCTCGGTGCCCCTTGAAATGTTCCAAAAGAAATTTACAATTTCTTCATAGAGGTGCCCTTTACCAAGAAGAAGGAGAAAACGCATTTGTGCCCTTACCCTTATATTGGTCAATTGCTTTTTCGTTACTTTGTTTTGTCTGTATTTTATTATTTTATTTTAGCTCATTTATTTTGTCCTTTTATTTACATTATGTGTTGTTTTGGTCAAACATATAATTATAATAATAATAGGCCTAATGTACCACAATTTGTTTACAAAAAGTGTGGGGGATTTTCTTGGTGGTAGAAGCAAGGAAGAGTATTTTTAATACTTTTACTAGGCTTGTGAAAAGTGATGGACGTTAGTTAAAATAAACATCTTGGTTGCCTGGTGGACTATTCAAGAAAAAGGACTGAACTAAAAAACCACAAGACTGTTGGACTTGCAAATCCTTCCATTTCCTCTTCTCCTACACTATGTACATTGTACATGACAGTGTATGTCACTCCACACCTAATTGTTTGGACTTGGATCTTATAAGATTGGAATGCCTGACCCTGTGATACGCACTTGTTGTTTGGGCCGACTGGCCCCAGTCCTTCTGAATCCTTCACTTCGGTAATTATGTGTGATATAAATTGGAACTCAAAGGGTTAAATTGAAAGAAATTGCATATTTTGTGTTGTTTTCATATTTTATATACATGTACATGTACATGTAATCTTAACTGTAACAAGACAAGCTTAGATGATTAGGACAGCTTACAACAACAAAATGTAATAAACAAATACTTTTTTATAACTGCATACTATCACACAACTAGGAAATGAAATTTCACAGAACATGTCAGAACACGTTCTAGAGAAAATAGAGCAATATAATGCTTTGTTTTTGTAAACTGTACTCCATTTACAGAATCCAGGTCTGATCCTTCACAGCGGCAATGGAGACAATTGCCTCCATGCTCCTGGCCCTTGCCTTGGTGCCCCTTGCAGGCCTTACATGTACTTCACCTCGCCAATGGAGACAATTGCCTCCATGTCCCTGGCCCTTGCCTTGGTGCCCCTTGCAGGCCTTACATGTACTTCACCTAGCCAATGGAGACAATTGCCTCCATGCCCCATGGCCCTTGCCTTGGTGCCCCTTGCAGGCCTTACTTCACACAGCCAATGGAGACAATTGCCTCCATGCCCCATGTCATTGCCTTGGTGCCCCATGTCATTGCCTTGGTGCCCCTTGCAGGCCTTACTTCACTTAGCCAATGGAGACAATTGCCTCCAAGCCCCTGGTCATTGCCTTGGTGCCCCTTGCAGGCCTTACAATGTACTTCACATAGCCAATGGAGACAATTGCCTCCATACCCCATGTTATTGCCTTGGTGTCCCGTGCAGGCCTTACTTCACATAGCCAATGGAGACAATTGCCTCCGTGCCCCTGGCCATTGCCTTGGTGCCCCTTGCAGGCCTTACAATGTACTTCAAATAGCCAATGGATAAAATTGCCTCCATGCCCCTGGCCCTTGCCTTGGTGCCCCTTACAGGCCTTACAATGTACTTCACATAGCCAATGAAGACAATTGCCTCCATACCCCATGTTATTGCCTTGTTGCCCCTGGTCATTCATTGCCTTAGTGCCCCGCGCAGGCCTTACTTCACATAGCCAATGGAGACAGTTGCTTCCATGCCCCCTGGTCCTTGCCTTGGTGCCCCTTGCAGGCCTTACATGTACATGTACATGTACTTCACCTAGCCAATGGAAACAGTTGCCTCCATGCCCCTGGTTATTGTCTTGGTGCCCCTTGGAGGCCTTACTTCACCTAACCAATGGAGACAGTTGACTCGCTGCCCCTGGTTTTTTTCATGGTGCCCCATGCAGGCCTTACTTAACAGAGACACCATTCAAAAACATGAAGGCAACACTTCCATGCCCCATGGCCCTTGCCTTGGTGCCCCTTGCAGGCCTTACTTCAAATAGCCCATGGAGACAATTGCCTCCATGCCCCTGGTTATTGTCTTGGTGTCCCTTGCAGGCTTGATACTTCAAATAGCCCATGGAGACAATTTACCTCCATGGTACCCTTTACTAAAGAAAAACTACCTTGCCCTTGCACAGAATGAAGTATCGGCCTGAGAAGCAGTCACTATGGAAATCTCCCTGGTTAAAATTTCCAGTTTCCATCGGGCGCTAGATTACGCATAAAACGCAATCAATACAGACAGGTTCAATATGTAAGCATGCGAGTGTACCTACATGTACAACAGTTGAGCATGTTGCATGCAATTTTACCAATTAGCGAAACAGAGTCCAAGGACATGACAGGAATTGGAAATTTCCAGAAAGGTTTTACAGATATTTCAACATTATTACACTTTTAACAAAAAGGGAATCGATCGAATGAATGTGAATAAAAGAGTAGTGACTCGATCTTAAATGGTTTTTTAAAACCTTGCAGGGTCGTGGCCTTGAAATAAAGGACCTCACTTTAGCTCGGTCCTTTATCGCACGACCACGACCCTGCCGGTTTTAGAAGACCTTTTAAAACCTGGTCGCCACTCTTTTCTTCCCTTATTCAAAAATACAAAACTGCCGGACTTGTCCGACATAACTTTACTGGCCTGATGCTAATATCACTGCCTTAGGCCTGCGGTCCAGTGTAAATTTCGAGACCTGAATGCATCCTACAATGTAAACCTTGACAAATTCTAAGATTTTGATCAAAACTATGACAGGTTGTAACCTGTCATAGTAACCTATGTTCCAACACCCCTAGTGTATTTTCCTAATCTTAGTGTGTAAATCATGAGGGGTTTTTCGGAACATACATAGTGTCGGAATATTGAGCAGTCACTGTATGACATAGGCCTAACCAGAACAAGGTTACCAGCCAATTAAATACCATATCGCATGCACTCTCTGTGACTGGTTCCCTGATCATTGTTGCTGAGCAGAATATTTTTAAGGAATGTTTTCTGCTTTAGCTGACTGACTGTTCAAAAGTGTGCACACTCAATGGAAGAAATATATTGATTTTTTTTTTTTTTTTTGTACAGGAGGGGCTGAACTGTAAGGTAGGGTTTTAATAGACTTTTCAGGCCATTTAAATTAACAACTTTGTAATTTTTCTGAGGGCATTACACATCAGAAATCAGATTGAAATTGGAAAAATATCATGCCTACATGTACATGTACATAGAGAAAGGGGGAACAGCTACTTTTGTGTAAATTATTATGCTGGTAGGCCTATTCTTTATACACTGCCTGGGTCAGTCCTAGATTATAACCAGGAACCACAATCTGGAACTCAGTACCGCAGTATCGCCACAATTTAAAGACACTGAACACGTTTGGAAATTGTCAAAGACCAGTGTTCTCACATATATATCACACATCACATATCTCACATCATACATACATGTATATTGGCGTATCCCAACATATAATGCATAAAATAACAAGCCTGTGAAAATTTGGGCTCAATTGGTCATCGAAGTTGCAAGAAAATTATGAAAGAAAAAACACCCTTGTTGTACAATTGTGTGCTTTCAGATAGGAATAAAAACTTCTTGCAAAAAGTTTTTATTATTTTAGTGAGAAATTACCTCTTTCTCAAAAACTACGTTACTTCAGAGAGAGTCGTTTTGTACAATGTTTTATACTATCAACAGCTCTCCGTTGCTTGTTAGTAATGTTACCAAGTAAGTTTTTAATATTTGTTTTGAGTCATAACCAAATGTGTACGAAACCTTTAAACCAGCTGAGCTACATGAATATGTATGGTTGAGGGTTCACTTCAGTCCTGGCCCCAATTTCATATGAGCTAAGCACAAAAAGTAGCCCAGCACAACAAAATTATGCTTACCAGGATAAGTTTACCAGCTAAAATACCATCTCACAAGTTGTACTATATATGACTGGTATCCTGCTTATTTCTACTAAGTAGTAATTGTTTAAGCAGTATTTTCTGCTTAAGCAGCTCTATGAAATTGGGCCCTGGGTCCAATTTCATAGAGCTGCTTAAGCTTAAGCACAAAAAGAAGCTAAGCAAAATAAAATGTTGCTTACCAGAATCAGGTTACCAGCCAAACTACCATGTCACAAGTACAATTTTCGACTGGTATCCTGCTCATTTCTGCTTAGCAGAAAATTGTTAAGCACTATTTTCTGCTTAAGCAGCTCTATGAAATTGGGCCCTGGTAGTAAACAGAGACCACAAAGGCCCTGGTTTTGGCCTTGGTGCCCCTTCTAAAGTTCAGGGCTCGAATTTGGGGTAAAGTTAATACGTGTTGGACTGCAGGGCTTGTAGCTCACAATTTTTACTGGTCCACGCGTGTTTTTACAAGACCAAGATGTTATAAAATAAACAGTAAGTTGTTATTATTCAATTGAAAAACACGCGACTGCCGGACTTGTCCAGTTGTGAGCTTATTGGCCAGACCCTAAAAACACTGGCCTCAGTGTAAATTTGGAGCCCTGAGGTTTCCCATAGACTTTAAGATTTTCCAATGGAAGTGCCCTTTGCAAAATAAAATAGACCTTGCCCTCTCAAAGATGAAATTCCATGTCAGCGAGTTAATGTAAGTCTCGTCTCGATAATCAAATTTTAAGTACAGCAGGCCCTGAGGAGCTTGCAAGAAGCATGGAAAAGAAGAGATAAAATGTAAGTGGGAAACCCAAACTTCCAACACGAACAATATACATCGTCTCATCTAAAAAGAACTGTTCAAGGTTACTCTATTACAAAGGTAACCAGGGGCCACCAGCTTCATAATAGAGGCGCTCAACAGAAAGTAATTGCTTCACAAAATGTCAAGCAAAAATTAGCACGGAATCAGTGACAACCATTTGGTTGGTAATGGTAAGCTAATTTCTTGTCAAGAGTGCACTATGTCAACAGTGCTTAGTACACATTGGTGTACATGTATATATTTAAAGGTAAAGCCACTTCATGTCGAATGATGTGTACAATGTACATAGCAAATTTTTTCTGGACTAGCCTACGTTGGACGGTTTATTATGCCCAGAACAACTTTGGAGTGCCTCAAATTTTTGCTGGTAGCCTGATGGCTAACGGGGAATATAAACCTGGACATCCCATAGTGTAGCATGCACAGCTATGCACCTAACGTGCTACATGTACGCTTCATTTCACCTGTACAAAGAGGGATACAGTGTACATGTAGAAAGTACTGGAAATCATGCTCGTAATATCCCTTTTCCCAGGGGTTTAGTGTAATCCCCTATTCCAGACCTTTGTCCCGTTGTACATTTGTCCCGTTGTACAATGTGGCTTACAAGAATGGACAGGCTGCCACCATTGTTTATCAATTGTATTAGGCTCAATGGGAGGTAAGTCCAAGTGTTCAAAGATGTCTGCATATCATGGCAGATTATCAGCATAGCTTATATATCGCAAAATGTTGCTATTCACGGTGAGTGCCTACTAAATTCTTTTCCCAAGACAACATCAAATCCCGGTGCTTATTAAGAGAACCTTCATTGTCTTTCCTTTGTTAAGTCAGGGTTTCATTGTGGCAACGATATTTTAAAAAGAAAATGACTACTCCAGAAGCTCCAAAAAAATCCAAAAAATAATACCGTGGGTGGGCACAGAAAATCTTTCGGAATACTGACGTGAAGTGGTTAATAGGCTTTATCCGTGACACAATTAATACATGGATGATTTACTAAACCTGTTTCTGCTAAACACGATGTTGCTGTGCTAAGCAAATTAGTGTGCTCTAGCTTAATTAGTTTCAGGAAATTGGGCCATGGTCTGCCGAAGGAACCAAGTGATAAAGGAAGTCTGACTAACGATCAATACTACAGTACATGTACATTCCCTGTGAATACAGGGTTCGACCTTAGCAGTGGTCCGCTGGCCAAATGCCAGTTGAAACGGCGGCGGACCAGCTGAAACACCTTGCCAAGTGGTCCGGCTGGCCAGTCAAAAAGTGCCGCGAAACGCTCAACACATAAAACGATCACGATGTACATGTACACAACGCACGATCGTGCGACACACCGTTTCCAATTTACAGGCTTGTAGTCTTTTATTTTGTTACTTTGCGTGCGACAATAAATGCAATAAACATTCAACGCTAGAGGGCGTTTTAGAACAATTCGATAGCGCGAGAGTAAACGCCCTCTATTGGTGAAATTACGCGATAACATACAAAACCAAGTTACAAACGCCTTGACCAAAGACTTGATGTTTCTGCGCATGCTCGGGAAAAGCGGTTATTCATCCCTGATGCGCGCACGCTGTAATCTACAACATTGTCGTTGCTGGTACGCACGCAAATTCTGTCGACAGCATGGTCAACAGAGCACAGTTCCGTGGAAATTTAGGTTGTTTACGAAAAACTACAGAACGTCTGTATAGGCTTACATAGAATGACCAATTAAGGATACTCTGGATGAACAAAAAGAGTATTTTATGGTATAATGTAAGATTTTCTCTTCTTGATTTTGTTTTGTTGTTTTGGGGGGTTTATTTTGCGGGGTGATTGAAGGACTGCTATTGTCTACAGCGATCGAGCGTACACTAACCCTCCTTCGATACCGGTGTACCCCCCCCCCCCCCCCCGGTGTACCGTAGATTAATGACAATCATCAATAACAAGTTCATGGGTTTTTTATCAAGTCGGTTTTAAAGTTATTTGTTTTTAATTAACCACAAGCATTTTCTTTCATAAAAAAGTACTTGTCCCATGGAATTACTTGCTGTCTTTGGATACTGAAACCATCATCTATGAACTGAAACTATCCAAAGATCATTTCCAATTTGCTTCTGAAAAATCTCACCTGTCTGTTAAGTTATTAATATTATTTTTCATTTAATAATAATGACAACAAAATTGTTACGCCATCAACAAGTAAATGTACTCCTAACGAACACAATAACTGTCTTAAAATAATAAAGTATGGCTATCAATGTATAGTTAACTTGACCTTGCAATTCATTGAATTGAAATAGCGATGATCGAAAATCAGGACATTGTTTCAATCATATCAGTATGAAAAATGTTTTAAAAAAACTGACGAACCAGTCAAAAACCTTGCGGACCAGTTAAAAATCAGGCCAACTGGTCCTGCTGGCTAGTTGAAAAACAAGTTAAGGACAACCCCTGGAATGGTTGGTAACAATGGATTTTCTATGTACAGTGTACAGGCCTCGAATTAACCCACGGCACCCACAGCAATTGCCGTGGTGCCCTGTGCTTTTGCTGTGGTGCCCTTTGCAAGGTTTCAATACAAATTTACATTTTCCTCATTGAAGTGCCCCTTACCAGACAATGCCAGAGGAAAATTGCTGTGCCCCTTCAAGAGCGAAGTTCAAGGCCTGAGTGTATGGCAAGAAGGACTCGAATTTGGAGGAAAAATCCACAAGACCTCAGGGACTGTAGCTCAAACTTTTTACTGGACCATCAGAACATTTTTTTTGCAAGACCAGAGTCATTAAAATGTTGACAAAAAATCACCTAAACAGTTTAAAAATCTAACAACAAGCACTAAGGGAAAATTGATCTCATTGTCTTACATGTCTTATGGGTGAAACTTTGATGCTCAAAAAAAATTGAAAGTCAATTGTCAGATTCAATGTCAATATTTGAACATACAGTACAGTACAGTAGTTTTTCTTTAAATTACAGATATTTCACAGTGAGGTATTATCAAATTGTGAATCTGATTTAATTACACCAGAAAGCCGGACTTGTCCGTTCCCAAGTATAATGGCCTGATGCTGAAACCACTGGCATCAGCCTGCAGTCCAGTGTAAATTTTGAGCCCTTATAAGAATGGTTTTCATTCCCAAAGGGACAGGCCTGCTTTGTCTTTAAAAAGAAAAGAAAAACAAGTGTTGTTCAGGATATGTATGGAAAAACAATAATTTGAGGGGCATTTTGGCCAAGATGCTAACAGGGCCAGGGCAATGGAGCCAGTGGAATAATGGCCCTATATTCTTGTTTCACATTTGATATTGATTTGTTGTCGCTCGCAATCTCTCATGGAGGATACTAAGAACAAAGAAGTCTTTGTTTTTGAGAATTGTCGGTTCAAGAGAGACACCAGGGGTCGAAATAGCCTGTAGCCCACTCTACTGGCCTAATATGAGATTAGTGGCTACACATTACAAAAGGCAATTCAGTACTTATTATTCAGGTGTGGTAGCTCGGCGAGCTAGAGGGGAAACAAGTTTTTAAGCGTGATTAAAAAAAAAAATGTAGATCATTCAAACATTTAAAGTGGTACTAAGTTAATATGACAAGTGCAATTCAGTTCTTTTTAATCACATGGTGATTAGCTTTTAATTGTTGAATTACTTTAATTCCTTTTAAATAAATTCTTCTCTCGGTACACTTTTGGGATCACTTGCCATTTTTATATTCAAAGGAAGTCATGCCCCAAAATGGTGTCAACAGTTGAGTAGTGTTTATTTCATAGAGCTGCTTTTAAAGCACAAAAAGTGGCTAAGCACAACAAAATTATGCTTACCAGAATATGGTTACCAGCCAAAATGCAATTTCTCATACACAATCTGTGACCGTATCCTGCTGATTTTTGCTTAGCGGAAACATTTTAAGCAATATTTTCTGCTTATAAGCAGCTCTATGAAATTGGGCCCTGATGGGATGCAAAACAACTGGCCCAATAACACGAATAAGAAACACATCTCAACTAGTGATGACATTTTGGGGCTCATTCCTTCAAAAATATAAGGGCTGTAGCCGACAATTTCGGGTTGCGATCCCAAACAGTGCATGATCCATGGGGGAAATCAAAGAAGAATTTCTCTGAAAAATTTCCCTGAAGTAATTTCCCTTTCCTTCCAGCGTATTAACACTACCAGATTGCATGTAAGAAGTCATTGAACACAAAGAAATGAAAACTATTTGAAAAAAAATGTACATAGTACTTTTGTATTAAAAAAGGCAATGAGTGTGACACTTGAGTAGCCGACAGTTTTGCTCGATGAAAGCTATTGTGGATTTTTTGTGAGGCTAGACCCACTGTAATTGGGGTGCTGTACTCTGTTTTTATATTATTTTGACATCTGCGGTCGTACTAGCGCCCCGGTGAAACTCTGTCTCTATTAATGACATCTGCTATTTTGTTGGGTCTTTTGTCATTTGCCGTATGCATCGTTAGGAACAGAGTTTTAATAAAGCTTGAAAAAACAAAGTACAGCGCCCCAGTTACTGGGTCTTTTGTGAGGTTACTATACTAATTATCAACATGGTGTTGGTAGAATGCGTGAAAACGTGGATATAGTGGTCGGTTACAAAACTCTTTTTAAACTCTTAGCCCAAGGCAAGAGTCTAGTCTTATTAACTAATATTTTATTAGCCTACATTCAACACAAATGCTATCAGTGACAGACTTAACTAGATTTATAAGATCTGAGAAAATGGTAAAAAAACAATGAGAGAGTGACCCCAACAAAACACTACAGCAGGGACTAGTTGTGATAATCGTAACCCTCGATCTTCCAAACAGTCATATTCAGTCATGTGCCGGACCGGAGGTCTAAATATAAGAAACGTGACCAAGCCAAGCAAGAGCATGACGAATGAGCAGCTATGCAGGGGGCGTGCTGGCTACCAACCAATACCATTGTTCGATCACATTCATGATGTTTTGAGTGTTATGAATGGATTCATTACACATTCAAGATCAAATCCTTGTTCTTGGAATGTGGGTCATGATTTTTGAAAGTGGTAAAAATTGGGCAAATCTGTCACAAGTCTCGATAAAAAATTCACATTTTACATTTCGCACCCTTTTGCCATAATCCAACTCGTAACCCTCCGGTCTTTCCGACCGTCGGGAGGAGGGTTACGATTATCGCAACTAGATTCACAGCACATTATTCACAGGTATAATTATGATAAATCAATTCAGTCATTGTTAGCAATAATTAGAAGTCATTTTGCCAGTTTCCAGTTATATTCCAACCATCTCTGTCTCACGAATTCAATTAAAACATAACAAAAAAATAACAAAAACTTAAAATAATGGACACTTCAATTGTTTGTTTTTCGGTAGGTCCGATCAACCATCTGAGAATCTGATAATCTAAGCGACAAATGGAAGTGACAGTAGGCCTAAAAAATAAGTGTCAATTACATACAGTACAGCAAACTGCAACAACACAACACATACAACAATAAACACGTACAGTACCGTGTACAGAAAAGAACCAACTACGTCCGGAAACTGGGCAGCATCTTTAGTCGCTAACCTCTTGAACTTTAGCGGTTAGTTTTGGTCGACTAAGTACCAAACAGTAGAGTAGTTTTTCCACTTAATTGGTTACCTACCTGAAATTGTGAGTCTTTCAACTTTCTGACAGAACCCTCGACCATATCTCAGGGGTAGAGTCTGTACAGGCTGTTTACTCGAGGAGCCCAGTTCGTCTTTTTGTCCAGTCAACACGCAGCCATATTGAATCCTAATTTCTTCTGCAGCGGTTTTATTTCCCGAGAGTCAGCTGGTAAGCGAACGTCATTTTAAATGACTTAGCGTGTGCGCAAAGGACCAGTTAAGACGCTTTACCTGTTTTTCACTTGGGGACTGCGTATTGTTCCGCCGTATTTTGTTTTGTGTGTGTTTTAGCTAAACGCAAGTTTTTGTCAAATTTTTCCCTTATTATTTTACAATTTGGCTCAAATTTTTGCTAAATTAAGGAATTGAGTATTCCAAAGTTCTGAATATTTCCTTTAAAAATATTTAAAAAACAATCGCATCGTCCAAAGTTGCTAGGTTCAATTTTTTGGCTAATTTGACCCGAAATTTATTTTTAAAGGCATCGTACACGTTTGGTAATTACTCAAAATACATAATTAGCATAAAAACTTACTTGGTAACGAGCAACAGAGAGCTGTTGATAGTATATATAACATTGTGAGAAACGACTCCCTCTGAAGTAACGTAGTTTTTGAGAAAGAGGTAATTTCTCACTAAAATAATAAAAACTTCTTGCAAGAAGTTTTTTTATACCTATCTGAAAGCACACGAAGGCTTGTTATTTTATGCATATGTTGGGATACACCAAATGAGAACACTGGTCTTTGACAATTACCAGACGTGTACAATGCCTTTAAAGGCAGGGTATAGGCCTATGTAGGCTACCTTTGGTACTCCAAAATTAATGACCATAAAAACTTATTTGGTAAAGAGTACTGGAAAGCTGTTGATATTATAAAACATTATTAGAAATAACCTCCTTTGAAGTAATGTAGTTTTAGAGAAAGAGGTAATTTTCACAAAAGAAATTGAATCTGGGCAAGGCTTCAGACATAGCCTTTCTCAGGAGTCTGAAAAGCACACAATTCTATGCAACAAGGGTGTTTTTTTCATTTATTTTCTTGCGATGCCCAATTGAGCCCAAATTTTCACTGAGATTGTTTTGCATAATGCTGGGATAAGCATCATAGGAAGGAGGTTATGACTGGTCTTTGAATACCTTTAAATTAAATGGCTATTTTTATAGATTCGAAAACTTGAAAGCTTTCATTTTATAGATTGCACGAAAATAAGTCCGCCAACTAATGGTAAGTGGTAGCTAATTAAAAAGTAAACTAAATTACTGTCTGGATCTCGACGACGTATCTCGCGTACATTAGGCCTCATGTATAAATAATTGTGCATGTCACACGTATTGTGCATTTCCCGTAGAGGAAGTGTGGGTGTGTTTTTCGTTTTAAAACAGCTGCCTGTCAAGATTCGTTCAGAGACAAAAGTTCTGTATATTCTTTCCGCGAAAATCAAACCTTGTAACTTTAAAATTAAGTATGATGTGTTTGCGACCATGTTTATTTTATTTGTTTTATATATAATATGTATATTCTTTTATAAAGTTGTAACTACACTGTGCAAATTTCAAACTAGTGAGACCAAAAATCAATCGTTTACCAAACGTAATCAAGTCTACCTCGGAAGTTGTTTCCGAATAGCATAATAGGCTACGGTTAGGTTTTACACATTAGCAAAACCATGCAATTTGCATCATGAAGCCCAATAAGGGCAACGGTCCAGGCCCGCTGGGCCCTCAGAATGGCACCGGGACAATTTACGGCGATTTAAGATATTCAAGTTGGTGGATTCTCAGGCATCTATTGGGGCAGAGTTTGATCCGTGTTTGTTCATATTTTAATTTAATACATTAATAACTTTCGTTGAGGGCGAAAGTGCACAGAAACGGGCCCTTCCGGTTTCAATACTGCAACTGAGTACCGAATGGGGGCGCCCTACTTAAAGTTTACAGAGCACTCGATCGTTGCTTCACTGTACTTTTTTTTTCAATGATAGCTTGATTGAAACTTGGAGTAGTGAATCTTTTGGATATTCATGTCTATGTTTTATCTTTAAATTTGTCAAGTACTGAATCACATTCTACACTGTTGATTAGGAAAGAATGCGCAAAAGCAAACACATTGACCTTGGAAAACTTTTAATCACACAATAATTTTGAATTTGTTTTAAAATAATTGATAATTAACTTCATTGATAACAAAAAACAGCTTAGTGTCATACCTGTACTTCCGGTTCAAACCGGAAGATGAAATTTAGTTTATTATTTGAATTTTTTTAAACTCAGAAAATAGAATTAGCTGTTGCAAACTGCTTTACCAACCAAAAGGACCTATGGTATAAAAAAAAATGCAAAAAGTAGTTAATGGCCTGACGTTTCGACCCTAGCAGAGTCTTTCTCGAAGTTTTGTTTAACTCCTGGTACCACACATTGGATTTAAAACCCTGACCAGGAAACTAAACACTTACCGACTCTGTCGACCCCATCTACATTGCATCATAATAGTACTTTCAATGGGTATAGAGTGTGGAGCGATTTTACCGTATGCTCAGCCGGCGGGAATACAAGTTGTACGGTGTTCGGGCCTGACTGAGGCCTATAGTCAAACTGTCAACAACGTGTACCTTTTTAAACCACAATTTGATACCAAAGAAACAAACATCAAAACCATAATTACAACACGAAACAAAGTGTATATAAAAAGAAAAATTACTCACTCTGCTACTTGCGTTCACACAGTGTTAAGTCGGCAATCTTTACGTCGGGCGCAAATCAATCTCTTTTTTTTAACGCGTGAGTTTTATCAAAATATTTGAACCTGGTTTTTAGGCTACAGCACGTTCTTCAACGACCATATTATAGGTTCTTCTCAGAATTGAAAAGTGTCCATCAAAAGAAATGCCCTTTGAATGAGGAATTGGTGAGTTTTTATAAAATTACACACAACGTATAGGGCCTGTGCCTTGGAGCCAGAAGTAGCAAACATTAGTTGTACAGGCACGCGTATGACGCACTACAGGACCAGCGGCGTAGCCACGGGGCCGGCCTAAGGGCATGTGCCCCCCCCCGGTGCCCCCCCCCCCCGGTGCCCCCAACGAAAATCTCCAGATACATAAAGTGCTCTCAAGAAGGGGGAAGGGGCTCTTACCCCCCCCCCCCTGAACAGCAACCCCCCCCCCCCCCAGTGAACCCAGTAAACATAGCCTGGCTAACAGGATCTGGGCTAAATTATAAATGCTTACCAGAATAAGGTTACCAGCCAAAGTACCATGTCATGTGTACTATCTGTAACTGGTGTTCTGTTTAGTTTTGCTAAGCAGAAAATTGTTAAGCAATTATGTTCTGCATTAGCAGCTCTATGAAATCTGGCCCAGGATAGATGAGCAGCATGAGGAATCCACCATGAAACGTCAATTCATTTTGAATAACGATTCAGGTACGAAGAGTCGAACGCCCTCTCCAAACGTGGTTCCCAGAAACATCTAATGCTGTGAAACAACTCCTTAAAAACTTCTCTAAATTGACGACTAACGACTAAGAATGTCAGTATAGTCACAGCTGAATTAATCAGGACTAAGTTTAGAGCGACACTCGGTAGAATGTCTTCGTCTTGATGGTGCATAAGGCCAGCAGGGGAAAAATGGTGCATAGTTTGGAGAAGCAGGGCTGGTAACCACGTCACGAAGAACAGTAATGATTTGGCGAATGCCATTCGGACGATGCTGGAGTTGAATTGGTTCGTAGTCGGCCGGCGAGGGTACCTCCTCAGTAGTTCAGCCAGCTGGTACTCGTGGCATCTTGCCCTCGTTTGCAGATCGTCGAATTTCACCCGGGACTTCTTGTGGCGATTTTCCCGCTTCCGACCCGGGGCCCTTGATTTTAGATTTAGGTGCGATGCATTCTTTGATGAAACCGATAATGGTAGCCCATTCTCGGCACTTTGGAATGACGTGGTTGCCACGTTCTTTGCGTCAACGCCAAGAATTTTGGGCGGTGTCGAGGTGGCGGCCAGCGAGGGAAGTGGTCTTAGATCAGATGAGGGAAAATTATGCGACAACATGAGAGAAACTCGAGTGGCCGCGCTGATGAGACTCAGACAAGGTCTGCCGTGACCATCCATCACGCTTACGCGGGCCCTGCGTCTAATGGCTCGAAATAAGGCTACGTTAAGCCTAACTGTATTAAGAAAAGCTACGACAGTCGCAGCGAGAAGCGAAAATAGTCTCACTTCTGTTAGCCATTGCGGCGATACGATGCTGCAGCGGTGTTTGTCATCATTGTCTTCAAGGAGTTTGTACTCCCCTGCCAGAGGCAAGGCGCACGCTAGAATCAATGCAATCGCAATAGACAGAAGTATAACCAACTTCGTTTTCCATCGGTTGACACTCCGCCGTCTGAACCCCCTGGGTACACGGGAGGCAGTGTGCCGGTCCGTGGTTATCAAGGTCAGAAGAAACAACGACACGTAGATGGAGAAATAAAGAGATGCATCCGAGATACGGCAGCGCATTATGGCAGCATCATGTTGGATGACCGGATCGACAATAAAGATGTACATGATGACCATGCGGCATACACATACGAGAAGATCGGACAGCGCTAGTCCGATGATGAAGGCGTGCACCGGAAGACGGGGATGACGTTTGGAGAAAACCTTGATGACAAGACAGTTTCCTGGGATGCCGATTGCGAATATCAGCCCGTTTATGAATGGCGGGAACCAGGCTACAGCCATTCTTAATATGTTCAGTTTTCAAAGATTAAATGAGCTCAGAATTTTGAGATGATCCGATGACAATGACGATGATGTCTGAAACAAGAGTAAAGCAGAATAATAATTATATCAAAGAAATAAATGACTATGCAAAACATGAAACCGGAGGGAAGTTTCACTTGAATATGCTAATCCTGAAAAAGGCAATTTGGAGTGAAATTCCTTCGTCAAAAGAATGGGGTAGAGTGGCCCACTTATTAGGACGGAGTGAATTGAAATCGTAGTTTCAAAAACAGAAATTGTGGCAACATTATACCTAAAACTGATCCACTGTCTTCACGTTCACCAGTAGACCACGCAATCTCAGGTCTCAATAAATCAATTTGATCGAATACCATTTGAAATATGTGTGTATATAACAGTGAACTGAAAATAATGCACTGAGGAGACGAAATGCAACTATAACATTATAAATGCTATTCTCTGTCTATATGTCATGGGATGCCATGCTTCAAGTTTCCCCGGCCCCGTCTTACACCCATCCTGTCCGGAAAATGTCTTACCTGATTTTCTTGGAACAAGGACACACTTTAAACCTTGGTTCAAAGATGAAAGAAAACGCACCACAACAGCCATACCCAGGGTATAATGGGTGAAAATCACATCAATAATTGAATGCCGAACTAGTAGCTGTAGCGCACTATACTGCTGTAACCAGCCGCGTTCCTTTGTGTGGCTCACAGTGCCTACGTAACAGTGACGTTACTGTTTTGTCTCACAAGGCCACCGGGAAGTCTCTGCAGTTCGCCGCAATCTTATTAACATCAGTTTTATCTTTAAAGGCCCTGTACACGTTTGGTAATTACTCAAAATATATCTCAGCATAAAAACTGACTTGGTAACGAGCAACAGAGAGCTGTTGATAGTATAAAACATTGTAGGAAACGACTCCCTCTGAAGTAAAGTAGTTTTTGAGAAAGAGGGAATTTCTCACTAAAATAATAAAAACTTCTTGCAAGAAGTTTTTATTCCTATCTGAAAGCACACATTTCTACAAGGGTGTTTTTTCTTTCATCATTTTCTTGCAACTTCGATGACCAGTTGAGCCCAAATTTTCACAGGCTTGTTATTTTATGCATAATGTTGGGATACACCAAGTGAGAACACTGGTCTTTGACAATTTCCAAACGTGTTCAGTGCCTTTAAAGAGATGGTACATCTGTGAGCGCTGTTTTCCTTCGCATTTATATATATTCTTTTTCACTCGAAAAAGAAGTAATTCCTTCTGTTATTTTGCGCATAATCCGTGCTCGTTTTGTCTGTGCAGATACATTTTGTTAAAAGCAACCTTTTCCTAGTTGAGCAAACACTTCGGCATGAAATTGGGTCGAGAAAAAACTACATATACTTCAAAGGGTCTCGTTTCAAACAATGTTTTATAATACCAACAACTCTCCAGTGCTGTTTACCAAGTAAGTTGTTATGGTCATTAATTTTGTGCAGTAATTACTATAAGTATACCCTCCCTTTAAGCACTGCAAGGACGTCTCAAGACTCAATTATTTTCGTTGTCCTATAATGACATGCAACGGATGCAATGTTTGAGTCCCCCCATGCAGTTTGAGGCATTATTCCAAAAAGGAAAAACATGAACGGGTTAAGACAAAATAATGCGGTTTTTATGCTCAATTTGTTTATTAAATTTTACATTTTTGGTATTTATTTATTGCAGTTGTCCTATGTTTTGTTTTATTTACCTTTTTTTTATTAATATAAATTATAATGTTTTTTCTTTTTCTTTAGTGGAGTTATATTACTCCTTTTATTTCACACTCCAATCAATAAATCAATACTGACAATCTACAAGGAAACAATAAATAGCAAAATTACAAGAAACAACCAAAGAACAAATCCATAAGGGAAATGAACGACAATTATGGATATATACAGTTTGTACAAATTAAATTTACATACAAATAAAAATATACAGCACACTCAACAAAAGAGTTTTGCACGAAAACAGATATGCTAAAAGGAAAGAAGGACAAACCAAAACAAAAATTAATAATTGAATTCTAATTGGGTTTTTTTGTCATTTATGGAGCACAGGGTGTTGTTACGAGTGTAAACAGTTGAACTGATAATTTTTTAAATTTTTTTTATCTATTTATTTTAGTTATTTGCTTTATTTTGCTGTGTATTCTTCTTCGATCTTCCAATTATTGTTGTGTTGTTGTTGTGGTGGGAGGGGGTGGGGTGGGGAGGTGTGAGGCGGGGGGGGGGTGCCAGATGCCGGAAACGCAAGGGGAAAACATTGCAGTCGGGACGGCATTCGAAATGTTCTTTGTGTACACAATACACATCTCCCTTCTAATTAGCTTCATGGAAAAAGTTAATAATTTGCTTAACTATAGAGAGGGATTTCTGGATTTTTAACCATTGCAAGGCTTTATACAGGCTCATATTTTGTTTAAACATCACGATTGAACACCGTTCGTTGTCTATTTATAGAATTGGCGAAATTACACGCATCTGATTCAAGACTGTAGTATTTTCAGTACGTTTCCAGACGTATGTGCAGAGAGCCGTTGTGTCACGGGTTGTTTTCATTTCATTGCGCCATCTTTGATCTAAAAAGGTGACTCTTTAGTGCAGAAAAATTCATTATTTTGTTCTTGTACATTAAAAAATAATTGTCACGAATAGTTCCTTTCAAATTTTACACATTTTCCTATATTTATTTAGCCGTTTTCACTTATACAGCAACCAAATTTGCTTAAACATGGATAAAGATCCACTCAGATTCAACTAAAATAAGATATTTTGTGAGAAATTAAACATTTTACCGGTTTTTGTTAATGGTCATTATTTAAAGATGCTAGGTCCGATTTTTGGCCGATCGGACCAGAAACGTTATATTTAAAATAGGCCTATATAGCTATTTCCATAGATTCGAGAAAGTTATAAGCTTTTACCTAAGGTAAATGCACGAAAAAGTTTTTAAAATCCGCCAATGATAAGTGGCAGGTGGGTGGACGATGGAAGTTATGACGAGATCACTAAAACAATTTTTTTCGATAGGTTTCAATAGAAGTTTGAACAAAGTCATTAACCAATTTTCAAAGGTTCTGGTTTGAAAGTGTTGGTTTAGGAAATTTCAAATATCCTC
This sequence comes from Plazaster borealis, assembly GCA_021014325.1. Taxonomy (NCBI): domain Eukaryota; kingdom Metazoa; phylum Echinodermata; class Asteroidea; order Forcipulatida; family Labidiasteridae; genus Plazaster; species Plazaster borealis. Next base: position 4,889,466 of record CM037458.1, read on the forward strand.
CTGTTTTGTTGAAAAGCCACCTGGTCACCACACAGCAAAATAAATGTAGCTCAAAACATGCTTGTTGTTTTGATTATATAAAAACCTCCAAACTCTAATAGCAACAAGTATTTAGCAACTTCATACAATCTGGGGTATTCTAAATGTGCGTTACTTCAAATCTACTCAGTGTCCTTTTAACAACTATTTCTTTCAAATGCAACCAACAATTTAAATATTGATGCTCTTGACTTCATTGCTCAAGAGTCAGAGACAGCAATACTTCAAGTGAAAATCATCATCATCATCATCATCATAATTCAAGGCATTTATATGGCGCTCTACAAAGAACACAATCAACAACAGAATTAAATACAAAGAAATAAAGAAATTGCATTAAAACAAACATTATCATAAGCTGGGAAATAAGTGAGTTTTGAGTTGGCGCTTAAAGGTCGCAGTAGATGCCGCTTCCCTGATAGCACACGGCAGCTTGTTCCACAATTGAGGGGCAACAACAAAGAATGAACTGTTCCCAGCCTTCTTTTTGGAGCGTGGAACAATCAGCCGGGTGACATCAGAAGAAGAGCGAAGCCCCTGTGACCTCCAGGCCCATCTGTATTATATAAAGTGATATTGTCAGAAATGTAACTTGGAGATTGCCGTTGGGAGGATTTTGAACTTGATTCATGAAATGTATTGTAAATCTCAATAACAATTAGTAATCTGGGGATTGAACAATCTTCTCACTGAAATCAAGCTCTGATAATGAAAAATGTTCTTGTACAAATTCAATTGAAGCATGTTGGATTTACCGGGATCTCGCCGTTTACCTAACGTTGGTCAAACTGTTGGTCTAAATATAACCAATGTTTGTTGCAGTGTGGATTTAACGTGGTTCTAGTTGGATTTACCGGGATGTCAGTTGAATTACTGGGATCCCAGTTAATCCCAGACGCATCACTGTAAAACCAGTCATGTTTATTGCGTTTTAGGTTGGAAGAGCTATCCACCTCGGAACTACCATAAACCAGTTCCAAACCAGTACGGGGTTCTTTTTCCATAGGGTTATTTGTCAGCACCAGTCTCCCTAGTGATTTATGGCCTTCATTAAAGTCCATGTAAGTCAACCCAACAGGTACTTTTGTTGATTTCATCTGTTGGTATTCTTTGAGGTCTTGTAAGAGTTGTTGTATGTGATGTACAATCTTGACCCCTTGATCCATGAGTTGATTAACCTCAATGTGCTTGACCTCTGCTTTGTTCATCTCTTTACTGTTTGTAGCTCTTGCAGTTTCCATTGTCTTGACTCTGTCTTTATAAATCTGTTCTGCCTCTTGCATTAGTTTCTGCTTCTCCTTTTGTATCCTGGCAACCTCCTTGGCAGTCTCCTTATCAGCCTTCTTGGAGATTTTGTCTTTGGTGGCTGCAAACATAGAGTCTAATGTATTACGGGACGTGTCTATTTCTTGAATAGCGATGGTGAAAGTTGTCATACTTTTTCTTACGTTTGCTACAAGTTCTGAGGCGTGTTGTTTGCATTTGACTAAAGCCTCATCAATTTCCATCAGATGGTGGGACTGATGATCTCTAACAATGCAGGTTGTGCATATCACTTTATTGCATTTGTTACAAAACATGTTAAGATCCTTGCCCTTATGCTTGCTACATTTAGAAATATACTCCTGACTTGGTAGTTGTTTTCCTTGCTGTTGTTTCAGTTGAGTTTCCTGTTTTTCAACAGCCTCCATCAATGAAATGACTGTAAAATTTGTTTTCAGACCATCAATGCCATTTGCCTTTAACACAGTTTCTTGTCGACATACTGGACAAGAAAGTTTTGTAGATCTTGGACTATTCTGTCTGAGTCGTTGAAGGCATTCAAGACAAAAGGAATGAGAACACTCCAGTTGTTTGGGTTGCTTGAAGCGTTCATGGCAAATTGGGCATTCAAGATGATCCTGACTAATCTCTTCTAGCACTGACTGAACTGTTATATTTGATGCCATTCTGATTGGTAGCTTGCTGAAATTTCGAGCTGCAAATTAAAAGAGAAAAACCCTCAATTAGTCAATAGTCAACCGCGTGTACAGTCACTGTTTACAAAATATGGGACCTGCAAGTCAAAAATTACTACTTTTACTACGCCCCCACGCCCCCCCCCCCCCAACCCACTGAAACTTGTACATGTATACCTAGAGGAATTTGAATCTTCTTAATTTAGCTCCGGTGTATGTAGCTGTCTGATGATTTCTTGTACAGATCCGCTGATGTTGTACTTAGCACATATTACACACTGAAATTATTTCAACTCTAATTAATGATACTCATGCAGTGATATATCAACAACAGGTTGTTGAACATTGGACAGGAGCATACTGCAATACTTGTTTGATTTTTCTTTTTCCGATGTCATATTTTGATAAAACTGTTTGTTTTATCAACTTGTTTAAAAGCAAGACAGATCATTTATGGGACTTGGAGTGTACGATATATGTCTTTCCATTTAGATCTTCATACCCACTATATGAAATATTATTGCAAAACGAGTAAATGCTGTGTTGGAGTAAGTTAGACCTAGTTATAAAAGTCCACAAAACATTTTTAGTATCTACCCTGCCCTGTTTTTGACCAAACACAGCTACAATTATTACTTACTTGTATTCAATGAAAGAAATGGCATGAAACATCAACAATATGAAGCATCAAATCTTGTAGTTGTAGAAGAAATTCCAACTTGATTGATCTGTTACTAAGTGTTAGATGTTGGCACAACACACCGAATGTCTGCCTTCTGTATATTGTTAAACTATGCCACAACACGCCCTATGTATTTCTCATAATTATTTGGAAATTCCAGTTTCTATATTTAGCCGTCATAGGATACCTGTACAGATCTACTGATACTGCATTACACACTAACTTGACATTACCTCTAACCCTGACCTCTGACTTTATACATTACAATACTGGTATGTTAGTATAGCATAATAATCAATCAGGTTGTTGAAGCATATGCTTGAATACTCTGCTAAATGTACTTTCATTAGATTGTGTTTTTGCTGTAGATGTCATCTTTGAATAAATCTGTTTAATTATAGGACTTAAATTTGAATCATTTTGAGCAAACTTCGGCATGAAATTTGGTCGATAAGGGGGGGGGCAAACCTGTTACGTGGCAAGATGTTAACGTTTTCGAAAATTAAACATCATGGGTGGTGATTATTTCCGTGTTTTGTTGTAGGTGTTTAAGAAAATATATAAATATTTTTGTATTTTTATTATTTATTTTTTTAACAAAAATTAGTGACAAAACTCGAAAAGTCAACTCCTTACCTTGTGAGGAAAAAACCCACAAACAAACAAAACAAATCAGGTTAGACTGAATCCCGAGACTAAATTTTTCTGTTATGGAAGCATTTCAGATCAGACGATAAAATTCCTCTCTCATAACCACGTGGTATGATCTATAACTACCTCCCAACAAAATATCCAGCTTTTAAGTTCTAAATATTTATTTTATATCACTCATATCTTTTAGAGGCAGTGTATACTTTTGGTAGTTAAGAGAAACACATTCTTTCAGCAAAAATCGAGTCATGCAACGTGAAGTATCGTTCTTAAATCATTCCTCGTTTGTATCGATACAAAAGGGCCAATAAACACGGAACATTCCTAACAAAATGTTACAAACCTTTCGGGTACGAAACTACTTGGGTAACTAAGGGGGCGGACCCCCCCCCCGCTAAAAATAAAAAATAAAAATGTCCCCCAAGATAAAAAAAAAGTTCACCTAAAATTTTGCACACAAAAAAAATAAGCGAAAAAATCGACCAAATGGCTAGAATTGTGCCTTCATTTTCAAAGAATTTCCAACCCCCCCCCCCCGCGTATTCAGCATCCACTGACGTACCTTTACTCGACAAAATGGTAGGCAACTATACACTGTACAAAATGGGCCATTTCGGACAATTTCTGGGGGGAAATACACATAACTTTAAACACTAAACAACAATTTGTTTAACTATTATCTTTTTTATTTCTACGACTTAGTGCATATACTCAGTAACGCCTGTATGGCCTGTATGCTCATTGTTATTCAAAAGAATATAAACCTGTCAAAATATTTCGCACAAGTGCTAAATAATCAATTTATACAAATATTTCATTCCGTTCGCACAAAATATACCTTTTCCACTGAGATTTGTGTATTTGACACAAGGGCAAAATAACCACTTTATACAAATATTTCACTCTTAAAAAAAATACCTTATTCTTTCCACTGAGAAGTTTGTCATGAACAACAATAATATACAAAGAAGTAAAATCTTTTTTAAATGTTTTTTTTTTTATATATATACTTCTACACTACAAAAATATACCACGCTTAAAAATAGTTATAATAGTACGATATCATTTATTTTGGTTCAATTGAACAATTCTGAAAGCACTTTTGGAATTTCTTGATGGGGGCCGGCAACTATAGGTTGTGCGGTCATTCCGTCAGAGCAGCCAATTTAAACGTCGCGTCATTATTTCGCCCGAAATTGAAAGCTCCTCAAAATACGGCCATTGAATTTCACTTAAAGGCATGGTAAGGCATTTCACGTTTGGTAATTGTCAAAGACCAGTATTCTCACTTTGTGTATCACAACATAGGCATGAAATAACAAACCTGTGAAAATTTGGGCTCAATTATTGGTCATCGAAGAAAATAAAGAAAGAAAAAACACCCTTGTTGCACAAATGTGTGTGCTTTCAGATGCCTGAAAAAGGCTTCAGAAAAAAGTATTTTTCAGATTCAAATATTTTAGTGAGAAATTACCTCTTTCATAAAAAAATGTTAATCAGAGGGAGTCGTTTCTCACAATGTGTTATACTATCAACAGCGTTCCGTTGCTCTTTACCAAGTAAGTTTTTATACTAATATATATAATTCGAGTAATTACCAAACGTGTCCAGTGCCTTTAAAGGCAGGGTATACTTTTGGTAATTACTCCAAAAGTTAATGACCATAAAAACTTACTTGGTAAGAGCACTGGAGAGCTGTTGATATTATGAAACAATGTCAGAAATGGCCCCCTTTTATAGAGAAAGGGGGAATGTTCCACCCTAAACTTTGAATCTGAGAAAGGCTTCAGGCATGATGAAGCCTTTCTCGGGCATCTGAAAGCACACAATTCTATGCAACAAATGTGTTTTTCTCACATTGCAACTTTGATGACCAATTGAGCCCAAATTTCCACAGGTTGTTATTTTGTGCATGGGATACACCGAGGGAGGATACTGGTCTTTGACAATTATCAAAAGTATAACCTGCCTTTAACTTGTAAGCAATTCTTCCCGATTAAGAAAGACAACCATTCAATTTACCAATCTACTCGAACGGCATTCAAATCTGCAGCAGCTTTTTGCAGAAATCTCTAGTTGTGCATTCTCTGCTAAACTGAAAGGCGATTTCCACTGGCTTAAATCAACGCCCTAAAGTTCTATTGAATATAACGCTAAAATTCGCAAGCCTCAAAAGTGAAATGGAATTACGGTTTCACACTGTAGAGACAAAATCGCTTTATTACGAATGCATGGAAGTGAAATAGGCTGCTTTTTGTTTTGCCGAGAACAACCGGGACAACCTATACAATGATTATAATGCCCACACCATCAAGCGATGCTACTGCAACTAACATCAACAAATTTCAATGATTTATATTAAATTAGATGTACTTGAAAGACACCATGATATAATGCACTTTGGTTTTGTATTCTTTTAGAAAGTACATAATTAGTTTAGAAAAGACAAAATTCATTCAAATGTTCTAGTTCTTTTAAATTAAAAAGAAAACAACTATTCTGTAATGTGCATTTTAAAACTACAAAAAGTTTTCAACATCAACAGTTTTGTTACCTTAAACAAAGAAGCTAAAATGCTTATTTTTAGTCCTAAGTCAGGCGTTACTCAGTGGAGAAAAATATTAACACCAACCCCATTGGGTGATTTACAAGGATCCGTCCTCACTCTAGCAAAATCCAACACCATAATGGTAACTCATAACCCATGCTGTTTATGGTGGTATCCCTGGTCCATGTCAAGCATGATCAGTTTACTGCTGCAGTCCTCAGGTCCATCACTGCAAAAACTGGGGTGTTAAGATTGACACCATGGGTGTTGTCACATAGATACCCAAGAGAGAATCAAAATTAACAGCATAGGGTGTTAAAATAACACCAATGTAAATAAGTGTTATCTTAACAATTTGTGGAGTAAATTTCGATTCTTTTTTGGTATCTATTAAGTGACAACACCCATCGTGTCAATTTTAACACCCCAGTTTTTGCGGTGCAACACAAGAAAACAAAACATGTAGCTGGATTTTTGGTTGTTAGGGGTTAATTTAGTTTGTTTCACACTCAAAATCAATCCTAACATATCCCCATTTCTGTTTCATACTTAAATTTCCCTGGAGTGAGAAAGGGGGGTGGGGAAGAAAACTCACCTCAACCTGAGGTTATCTTCACTGCAAAAACTGGGGTGTTAAAATTGACACCATGGGTGTTGTCACATATAGATACCCAAGAGAGAATCAAAATTTACACCACAAGGTGTTAAAATAACACTAATTTCAGCAAACACGATTACACTGGTGTTATTTTAACACCCTATGATGTTAATTTTGATTCTCTCTTGGGTATCTATGTATGTGACAACACCCATGGTGTCAATTTTAACACCCCAGTTTTTGCAGTGAATTGCTTTAAGCTACCCCCTGGGCAGAGGTAGCCATTTCTTGGGGTAAATGCAATCAAACCATTCCAGTAATAAAGATATTCTTCCAGTGAGAAAACGGGCTTGGGCCACCAAACCGAGAGCCACCATTACTCCTATATAAAATCATTCTTAATGGCAAACATGATAAATTCTTTAAAATGATTTAAAACACAACACCAAAACCTAGCCTCCTCTAACCAATTATATTAACAAAAGAAAGTCATCTAGAAACCACTGCGGGGATTTCTTGCTAAAACATAAAGTGGAATGAAGCAACAAGTAGTATTGACATAGAGTTAAAAAAACAAACCCATAAACTTGCTATCACTACTCTGCACAATATTAAGCCTACACAATATTCCAACCCCCACATTCTGTGTAATTCAGTGAAATAAACAGCAAATATTTACATTATTAAACCACAGGTAAAATACAGTGGAAATAAAATCCTTGCTGCACAACCTGATTAAAGGGGCTGTGTCGTCATGATCAAAGCAGGCCTGTGGCCGTACATGGAATTATGAACTCTCACGAAGTTACTGCACGCATGCGCCCTCCCTCCACATCATAATCTCTTGAGGGCGTGCGTGCGCATGGCGAGAGCACATAATTCTATGTACAGCCACATACTTTTTTTTATCATGACGACAGTGCCCCTTCAATCTTCATTAAAAAAGGGGGTTTTCATTATCATAGAACAAATCAATTTATATTTATCACATATTTTAGCCTTCGAGAAAGTCTCTGCTGAGGTCGAACAAATCGTCAGGCCATTAAATATTTTTTACGTTTGTATATTTCATAACATAATGAAGACACACACCTGTGGTAATTGACCTACAGTGTTGCAAAACAAATTTCAAAGGCATTTATGATAAATATGCACACAAATACATTAAACATCTCTATCATTTTGAAAACATCTCTGTCTTTATATTCCCTGTCAAATCAATTGAACCAATCAGAGGCCCAATGACAAAAATAGTCTGGGTTTTTTTTTAGGTGTGGTAAGAAATCACTTTTAATAACTGCTGCTGTAGACAGGGAACGTGTCAAGAAATGGCAGCAGTATGACAACAGTCAGGACCTAATATCATAAGTCCTCCGAGCAAAGACAAATCGCTTAGCACAGAGAAATCTTGCTTAGTAGAAGTAGGTTACCGGGCAAATTGTCTTCAAGTTTACATTGTTTCGACCGGTACCCTACACATTTTGTTGCTAGGCGAACAAATTCTCTAAGCAGTATATTCTGCTGAACAGGATTTGAAATTTGACCCTGGAGACAATCAAGCCAGGGACCCAAACCCCATTGCAAAGGTTTGGTTTGTGATATAACAAAATAAAAACTAACAAATATCTTATATTAAACCCATGAAAAACTGGAATAATAATTAATATCATGATGAACGCACAAGAAGTATTTACGATTCAGTGCTCAACTTTTTATGCTCATCATTTTTTTTGTGCGCACAGAAACAAGAGGGAGGTCACAAAACACTTTTAAACAAAAAAACATCTTAGCAAAGTCAAATTTTAAAACATCACGATTGGTTTGGAATGAGTAACTTTCTGAATCATCGCCGTACTACAGTGATATTTTCAACTTGAGTGTTTTAAACCTCCAGAATTTATTTTCAGGGGTCATTACCAAAGAGTGACCTATACCTTTTCAGCAAATGGTTATAGTAAAACAGGCTTGAATCTTAAGTTTTGGAAAAAATTGAAGACTTTACTTTCCTCGAGAGCTGATGCAGACGTAGTGTTGACCAACACAACAATTTTACACTCTTGGGTTGGTCTTCTGCTCCAGTTTAGGTTGAACGTCCCCTCAGAAGTCTAGAGGAGTTTGATAACAGCAAACATGGCCAGGAGGAGGAGCGAAGATGTCTTGAGTCCAGCTGCCGAGCTGACGTAAATTTTCCATCCCAAATAACGATGAGTGTAGCACTGTATTATTGAGAAGGAGAAGTTCCAAACAATCAGAAAATATATACAGTCCAGGGGCTCCATTTCACTAAGAGCTAAGATTGATCTTAAGCTGCAAGTCAATCTGGGACGTTAAGCCGTAGGTCCCGTGTGTTGTGTAATGCACGTAAAAGAACCCAGTACACTTATCGAAAAGAGAAGGGGTTCGCCTCGGTGTTCCTGGTTTGATTGGCTGCATATTGCGCCACAGCACCTTGTAAACCATTACATGGTGCTATGTAAAGGACTTGGTCTCATACTTCAAAAACGTAGCTCCACAATGCCTTGCAGGAAAATAATGAACTTTAAAGCGCCTTGAGTGTCACTGAGTGACGGATATGTGCGCTATATAAGAAGCCACTATTATTATTATTATTATTATTAATCTTAATTGCCAAGCAAAGTGTGATGTCACAATGCAAATCACTCTGGTGATATTGGCAACTCATCTAAGGATGATTCTTCAGTGCTTCGTGAAATCGAGCCCAGCCCATTCAAAGCTCTTCTGGTCTCACCTCCACCCTCCCCCCCCACGCCCCAACCCCCTATAAAGGAAGGATTTCTGAAAGGATTTTACAGCACCTTTTAAACCATTACATGGTGCTATAAAGGAAAAGGGTCTCATACTTCAAAAACGTAGCTCCACAATACCTTGCAGGAAATACTGAATGTTGGAGCGCCATGAGCGTCACTGAGTGACGGATTTGAGCACTGTATAAGAAGCCACTATTATTAGTATTATTATTATAGCTAGAAGTTGACAGTCCGTAAAAATAATTAGTGCCTTGGGATTAGAAACACACAACACACAACGGTACGTCGCACTATACAGGCATGATGGTCCTTGGAAAAAAGTAGGACATTTTCTTGAGTACAAGGGCTGACCTACATGTACACATGGCAGAGGCTTTTATAGACTTTTCTCGCTATTTAATAGACTGTGCAAGTCTCGCGCGTATCGGAACGAGCAAACACGTCAAACGAAGAGCATTTTTTTCTCTGAAATCAAATCTTTGTTTTAAATTATATCTAATGACAAAATCTGAACAACAAAAATACTCATTACATGTTTATAAAATCAGTTTTAGTTTTTATAATAACTATACAAATAATGTGTTAATTATTATTGAAGCAAAATTAAAACTCTGAGACAAGGATGCTTACTTGATCTTAATTTTTCAGAAACCACTTACGTGGATTCGCGATGGTCACACGGCGTAAAATTAATGCTTGACGCAGTTTATAGAGGACGCTGACACCTCAACAACCATAGACTGCAATGAAAAGGCTTCGCGTTGCAATTACAGCATCTGACGATTATCATCACGCATCCAAAACAAGCGTTTACATAAGTTTTGTGATCGGAAGTGAGCACAAAATTCTTAATTTTTTGCAGCAACCGGAAGCTGAGGTCAAGTTTAATTCTTGGGTTTTCTTTGTTATATTGTTTCATTTTTTTTGTCACTAAGTATTACATTCCCGACAACATATATATTTTTCATGGTCATAAACGACGTTAAACTAAAATTATTGACAAAACAAAATCTTGCCCACATAAATCTCCATACGGTTGGGACCACAATGGTCCCGGAAGTTCAAATATGCGCGAGACTTGCACAGTCTATAACAGATTTTGCTGATTTTTCTGAGGGTGAAAAAATCGGAAATCAGACTTAAGTAGGAAGGATATCATACCTGACTATGCTTTACCATGGCTCACCATTTGAACACTGCATGAAACATTTTGATTGAGAACCCATTTTTTTATCGGACTTCATGCTTCCCCAACCCAGACTATCCCCTCCCATCTCCTGATCCCCTTCCCCAGTCCCATCCCCTACACCCCCCCCCGGTCCCATCCCATCTGCAGACTTACCTCCACCCCCTACCCCTCCCCCAGTCCCATCCCATCTACAGACTTACCTCCACCCCCTAACCCCCCCCCACCCCCGTCTCATCCCATCTACAGACTTACCTCCACCCTCCCCCAGTCCCATCCCATCTACAGACTTACCTGATAGTACACCATGTCAGGTGTATCCTCATCTGGTGTCCATGTCATCTGTGTTCCATCAGAGCCACTTCCTACACAAACGCGCCTCAGCGTTTCCTTATACCCAGCAAAACTATCAAAGTTATCTGGGCTGGAGCTGCCAGTTTCGGCAACTTCCCACCTGCATAAAGGTCCCTCTGATATATAAATAATTTTAAAAAAACAGAAAAATGATGATCAGAAAGATTATAAACAAGATTTGACATTTCCCAATATCAATCCCTACAAAATTGCCACCATCAATTCTTAAGAAGTCTTTTTTTTCTTCAGTTTAACTCGTCATGTGCAAATTTGCATGTCCGCGCAACATTCTTTTCTTTAAAAAAAAAGACTTTCTAAAAGTGTTCCATTTCCACTGGTATACAAATATAACCACGAGGTGAAATCTCATTTCACGAGACGGAGCCGAGTGAAATGGAAAATCCAGATTTCACTGAGTATTGTGACATCACACATTGATTAGCCATTTCGATTGATTCACATAAGATCAATCCTTTTAGCTCTTTGTGAAATTGAGCCCAGTGACTGTGCAGAGCTGTGTATTGAGAGAGTTGCGACATGGAGGGACCAGCTTTCCCCGGTCATGTGGTTGCTGGACGCCATTTTGTTCCAAATGCAGCACGACCCAATGGGCAGACTAGTCTGGCACCCTGTATTCGCCAATGCATTTTTTGGAGACAATATGGCTTCCAATCGCAAGTTGTCGCAACTCTCTCAATAAACATACGGCTCTGTGACTGTGAGATGTACAGCGCCCTCTTGTGGTTAAGTACAGATATGCACCTGATGACCTTTGCCACTTACAGTGGAAGCTAGAAAACATAGCTTTACACGAGTCTCAATAAATACAGTACTACATGTAAAGAACCCAAGAGATAGTTTTACTTAGTGATTACACATGTTATGGACCAGACAACATTGTGACAGTTACTTTTTCAGTTTTGTTTTTACTTAGTCATTACACATGTTGTGGACCAGACAACATTGTGACAGTTACTTTTTCAGTTTTGTTTTTACTTAGTGATTACACAAGTTGTGGACCAGGCAACATTGTGTCAGTTACTTTTTCAGTTTTGGTTTTACTTAGTGATTACACATGTTATGGACCAGGCAACATTGTGACAGTTACTTTTTCAGTTTTGTTTTTACTTAGTCATTACACATGTTATGGACCAGACAACATTGTGACAGTTCCTTTTTTCAGTTTTGTTTTTACTTAGTCATTACACATGTTATGGACCAGACAACATTGTGACAGTTACTTTTTCAATTTTGTTTTTACTTAGTCATTACACATGTTATGGACCAGACAACATTGTGTCAGTTACTTTTTCAGTTTTGTTTTTACTTAGTGATTACACATGTTGTGGACCAGACAACATTGTGACAGTTACTTTTTCAGTTTTGTTTTTACTTACTCAATACACATGTTGTGGACCAGACAACATTGTGACAGTTACTTTTTCAGTTTTGTTTTTACTTAGTGATTACACAAGTTGTGGACCAGGCAACATTGTGTCAGTTACTTTTTCAGTTTTGGTTTTACTTAGTGATTACACATGTTATGGACCAGGCAACATTGTGACAGTTACTTTTTCAGTTTTGTTTTTACTTAGTCATTACACATGTTATGGACCAGACAACATTGTGACAGTTCCTTTTTTCAGTTTTGTTTTTACTTAGTCATTACACATGTTGTGGACCAGACAACATTGTGACAGTTACTTTTTCAGTTTTGTTTTTACTTAGTCATTACACATGTTATGGACCAGACAGCATTGTGTCAGTTACTTTTTCAGTTTTGGTTTTACTTAGTCATTACACATGTTATGGACCAGACAACATTGTGACAGTTACTTTTTTGAGTTTTGTTTTTACTTAGTCATTACACATGTTATGGACCAGACAACATTGTGACAGTTACTTTTTCAGTTTTGTTCTTACTTAGTGATTACACATGTTATGGACCAGACAACATTGTGACAGTTACTTTTTTCAGTTTTGTTTTTACTTAGTCATTACAGATGTTATGGACCAGACAACATTGTGACAGTTACTTTTTCAGTTTTGTTCTTACTTAGTGATTACACATGTTATGGACCAGACAACATTGTGAGTTACTTTTTCAGTTTTGTTTTTACTTAGTGATTACACATGTTGTGGACAAGACAACATTGTGTCAGTTACTTTTTCAGTTTTGGTTTTACTTAGTCATTACACATGTTATGGACCAGACAACATTGTGACAGTTACTTTTTTGAGTTTTGTTTTTACTTAGTCATTACACATGTTATGGACCAGACAACATTGTGACAGTTACTTTTTCAGTTTTGTTCTTACTTAGTGATTACACATGTTATGGACCAGGCAACATTGTGACAGTTACTTTTTCAGTTTTGTTTTTACTTAGTGATTACACATGTTATGGACCAGGCAACATTGTGACAGTTACTTTTTTTCAGTTTTGTTTTTACTTAGTCATTACACATGTTATGGACCAGACAACATTGTGACAGTTACTTTTTTCAGTTTTGTTTTTACTTAGTCATTATACATATATGGACCAGACAACATTGTGACAGTTACTTTTTCAGTTTTGTTTTTACTTAGTCATTACACATGTTATGGACCAGACAACATTGTGACAGTTACTTTTTTCAGTTTTGTTTTTACTCAGTCATTACACATGTTATGGACCAGACAACATTGTGACAATTACTTTTTCAGTTTTGTTTTTACTTAGTGATTAAACATGTTATGAACCAGACAACATTGTGTCAGTTACCTTTTCAGTTTTGTTTTTACTCAGTCATTACACATGTTATGGACCAGACAACATTGTGACAGTTACTTTTTCAGTTTTGTTTTTACTTAGTGATTAAACATGTTATGAACCAGACAACATTGTGTCAGTTACTTTTTCAGTTTTGTTTTTACTTAGTGATTACACATGTTGTGGACCAGACAACATTGTGACAGTTACTTTTTTCAGTTTTGTTTTTACTTAGTCATTATACATATATGGACCAGACAACATTGTGACAGTTACTTTTTCAGTTTTGTTTTTACTTAGTGATTACACATGTTGTGGACCAGACAACATTGTGACAGTTACTTTTTTCAGTTTTGTTTTTACTTAGTCATTACACATGTTATGGACCAGACAACATTGTGACAGTCACTTTTTCAGTTTTGTTTTTTACAAAGGCATTACACATGTTGTGGATCAGACAAAGTTGTGACAGTTACTTTTTCAGTTTCGTTTTTACTTAGTTATTACACATTATGTGGACAGACAACATTGTGACAGTTACTTTTTCAGTTTTGTTTTTACTTAGTGATTACACATGTTGTGGACCAGACAACATTGTGACAATTACTTTTTCAGTTTTGTTTTTACTTAGTCATTGCACATGTTATGGACCAGACAACATTGTGACAGTTACTTTTTCAGTTTTGTTTTTACTTAGTGATTACACATAACCAGACAACATTGTGTCAGTTACTTTTTCAGGCTTGTTTTTACTTAGTGATTACACATGTTGTGGACCAGGCAACATTGTGTCAGTTACTTTTTCAGTTTTGGTTTTACTTAGTGATTACACATGTTATGGACCAGACAACATTGTGACAGTCACTTTTTCAGTTTTGTTTTTTACAAAGGCATTACACATGTTGTGGATCAGACAAAGCTGTGACAGTTACTTTTTCAGTTTTGTTTTTACTTAGTTATTACACATTATGTGGACCAGACAACATTGTGACAGTTACTTTTTCAGTTTTGTTTTTACTTAGTGATTACACATGTTATGGACCGGGCAACATTGTGACAGTTACTTTTTCAGTTTTGTTTTTACTTAGTCATTACACATGTTATGGACCAGGCAACATTGTGACAGTTACTTTTTTCAGTTTTGTTTTTACTTAGTCATTATACATAATATATGAACCAGACAACATTGTGACAGTTACTTTTTCAGTTTTGTTTTTACTTAGTCATTACAGATGTTATGGACCAGACAACATTGTGACAGTTACTTTTTCAGTTTTGTTTTTACTTAGTGATTACACATGTTGTGGACAAGACAACATTGTGACAGTTACTTTTTTCAGTTTTGTTTTTACTTAGTCATTATACATGTTATGGACCAGACAACATTGTGACAGTCACTTTTTCAGTTTTGTTTTTTACAAAGGCATTACACATGTTGTGGATCAGACAAAGTTGTGACAGTTACTTTTTCAGTTTTGTTTTTACTTAGTTATTACACATTATGTGGAACAGACAACATTGTGACAGTTACTTTTTCAGTTTTGTTTTTACTTAGTGATTACACATGTTATGGACCAGGCAACATTGTGACAGTTACTTTTTCAGTTTTGTTTTTACTTAGTGATTACACATGTTATGGACCAGGCAACATTGTGACAGTTACTTTTTTTCAGTTTTGTTTTTACTTAGTCATTACACATGTTATGGACCAGACAACATTGTGACAGTTACTTTTTTCAGTTTTGTTTTTACTTAGTCATTATACATGTTATGGACCAGACAACATTGTGACAGTTACTTTTTTCAGTTTTGTTTTTACTTAGTCATTATACATATATGGACCAGACAACATTGTGACAGTTACTTTTTCAGTTTTGTTTTTACTTAGTCATTACACATGTTATGGACCAGACAACATTGTGACAGTTACTTTTTTCAGTTTTGTTTTTACTCAGTCATTACACATGTTATGGACCAGACAACATTGTGACAGTTACTTTTTCAGTTTTGTTTTTACTTAGTGATTAAACATGTTATGAACCAGACAACATTGTGTCAGTTACTTTTTCAGTTTTGTTTTTACTTAGTGATTACACATGTTGTGGACCAGACAACATTGTGACAGTTACTTTTTTCAGTTTTGTTTTTACTTAGTCATTATACATATATGGACCAGACAACATTGTGACAGTTACTTTTTCAGTTTTGTTTTTACTTAGTGATTACACATGTTGTGGACCAGACAACATTGTGACAGTTACTTTTTCAGTTTTGTTTTTACTTAGTCATTACACATGTTATGGACCAGACAACATTGTGACAGTTACTTTTTTCAGTTTTGTTTTTACTTAGTCATTATACATATATGAACCAGACAACATTGTGACAGTTACTTTTTCAGTTTTGTTTTTACTTAGTCATTACACATGTTATGGATCAGACAACATTGTGACAGTTACTTTTTTCAGTTTTGTTTTTACTTAGTCATTACACATGTTATGGACCAGACAACATTGTGACAGTTACTTTTTCAGTTTTGTTTTTACTTAGTGATTACACATGTTGTGGACCAGGCAACATTGTGTCAGTTACTTTTTCAGTTTTGGTTTTACTTAGTGATTACACATGTTATGGACCAGGCAACATTGTGGCAGTTACTTTTTCAGTTTTGTTTTTACTTAGTGATTACACATAACCAGACAACATTGTGTCAGTTACTTTTTCAGGCTTGTTTTTACTTAGTGATTACACATGTTATGGACCAGACAACATTGTGACAGTTCCTTTTTTCAGTTTTGGTTTTACTTAGTGATTACACATGTTATGGACCAGACAACATTGTGACAGTTACTTTTTCAGTTTTGTTTTTACTTAGTGATTAAACATGTTATGAACCAGACAACATTGTGTCAGTTACTTTTTCAGTTTTGTTTTTACTTAGTCATTACACATGTTATGGACCAGACAACATTGTGACAGTTACTTTTTCAGTTTTGTTTTTACTTAGTGATTAAACATGTTATGAACCAGACAACATTGTGACAGTCACTTTTTCAGTTTTGTTTTTTACAAAGGCATTACACATGTTGTGGATCAGACAAAGCTGTGACAGTTACTTTTTCAGTTTTGTTTTTACTTAGTTATTACACATTATGTGGACCAGACAACATTGTGACAGTTACTTTTTCAGTTTTGTTTTTACTTAGTCATTACACATGTTATGGACCAGACAACATTGTGACAGTTACTTTTTCAGTTTTGTTTTTACTTAGTGATTACACATGTTGTGGACCAGACAACATTGTGACAGTTACTTTTTTCAGTTTTGTTTTTACTTAGTCATTACACATGTTATGGACCAGACAACATTGTGACAGTCACTTTTTCAGTTTTGTTTTTTTACAAAGGCATTACGCATGTTGTGGATCAGACAAAGTTGTGACAGTTACTTTTTCAGTTTCGTTTTTACTTAGTTATTACACATTATGTGGACAGACAACATTGTGACAGTTACTTTTTCAGTTTTGTTTTTACTTAGTGATTACACATGTTATGGACCAGGCAACATTGTGACAGTTACTTTTTCAGTTTTGTTTTTACTTAGTGATTACACATGTTATGGACCAGACAACATTGTGACAGTTAATTTTTTTCAGTTTTGTTTTTACTTAGTCATTACACATGTTATGGACCAGACAACATTGTGACAGTTACTTTTTTCAGTTTTGTTTTTACTTAGTCATTATACATATATGGACCAGACAACATTGTGACAGTTACTTTTTCAGTTTTGTTTTTACTTAGTCATTACACATGTTATGGACCAGACAACATTGTGACAGTTACTTTTTTCAGTTTTGTTTTTACTCAGTCATTACACATGTTATGGACCAGACAACATTGTGACCGTTACTTTTTTCAGTTTTGTTTTTACTTAGTCATTACACATGTTATGGACCAGACAACATTGTGACAGTCACTTTTTCAGTTTTGTTTTTTACAAAGGCATTACACATGTTGTGGATCAGACAAAGTTGTGACAGTTACTTTTTCAGTTTCGTTTTTACTTAGTTATTACACATTATGTGGACAGACAACATTGTGACAGTTACTTTTTCAGTTTTGTTTTTACTTAGTGATTACACATGTTATGGACCAGGCAACATTGTGACAGTTACTTTTTCAGTTTTGTTTTTACTTAGTCATTACACATGTTATGGACCAGACAACATTGTGACAGTTACTTTTTTCAGTTTTGTTTTTACTTAGTCATTATACATATATGGACCAGACAACATTGTGACAGTTACTTTTTCAGTTTTGTTTTTACTTAGTCATTACACATGTTATGGACCAGACAACATTGTGACAGTTACTTTTTTCAGTTTTGTTTTTACTCAGTCATTACACATGTTATGGACCAGACAACATTGTGACCGTTACTTTTTCAGTTTTGTTTTCTTTACCCTTCCTTATCAGAAATCCTGGATTCGCGCCGCGCCTGTACACTGCCATGATTCAAAACCATAGATCTGGATCTGGATCAGGATAATACTGTACAATCGCCTGAAAAAGGCTATCACGTACAACCCCAAACGACAACCCCAAAACAGTTCGCAATAAAGACTTACCTGTTGGCCCGGCAAATATGGTCCTTTTCTAAAATCAGAGAAGAAAGAAAAGCAAGGTGTCAGTTTGGTCTTAAAGCATGCAGTATCATAATGTAGGCGCTCCAAAAAATTGCTTTGGGGATGTTAAGAAAACCAAGATTAAGCACTTTATACCCAGTGTTTTCTATGTCATATGGAACAAAATCCAGAGGCACATTGGGTTGGATTCGAACCATGACCATCTCAAAGCTGGCAACATTTGCATCTTGCAATCAGGGAGATTTTGTCCAACAATCAGGGAAATATTTAGAATTACATCCAACATCGTGGGGGAAAAAGTCTCCTTTAATCAGGGAGATTTCAAAATTAATTGTTCATCAAAACATGGAAAGATTGGTTTATTTTCAAGGGACTTTCTGCAGAATCTCAGGGAGAGTTGACAGCTCTGCCATCTGCACTTAAGATAATAGAATAAGTTGTTCAATATGCACATTGCATATTGATGGTTCTCTCCTATGCCACAAGGGTTTTTCTCCGGGCCCTCCGGTTTTCCTCCCTCCGAAAAAAAATCTAACACTTCCGATCTCAGGCTATGCATAGTGTTCATATGGGTGGATGTGGCTGGCTGCCTAAAGGCGCCCTTGCATGTGTGCAGCTCGAACCGATGTAGCCGCGTCCTTCGCAATTCAGCTTCTCAGCTGCCAGTAAGGATGATTAGCCTCCCAAATTATTATTATTATTACTATTATTTTATGCCACAAACTTACCAATTTCTCAGCGTCGGAAAGTTGAGCGTGCCCTCCTTCTGCGTCGGTGGTGATGTAGAAGGGGTGATACTCTGCGGATTTCTCAGCGTTGTCACCGCCATAGACCGTGAAGGTGTAGCTGACGCCCCTCTCCACAGTGATTTCAGGGATCAGCATGCCGTTGACATACCAAGCAATACCCCATCCGACAACCCCTTAGTAAGAACAATTGTGAATAGATAAATAAATGGCGGTCGGGTTGGCGCAGTGGTAGTTTTCAACAATAATAGACAGCACAGACATGACAGATAATCCAGAAGAGACCGCTGGGTATTTTTCCTCCTTAAAAAAAAGAAGTGTTTTCTCTTATTTTAATTGTAAACTGTTTTTCTCTTTTCAGTTATTTCTTTTGCAGAGCTGCCAATATTTGCATCTTGCAATCAGGGAGATTCTGTAACAACAATCAAGGAGATATTTAAAGCTACGTTCAACATTAATAGGGAAAAAGTGTCAAAAATTATGGAGATTGTTGAATTTGTTCATCACAAAATGAAAAGATTGGTTGATTTCAGGGAACTTTCTGGCTTTTTGGCCCCAAAAGTCACGTCATTGCAAAAAACTTGTATCACCCAAAATGGTGTTTTTTTACACAACACATGTGTGTTTGGAACTGCACGTTCGTTGTACGGCTAAAACCATGCCGGATGGACCAGAAACCAAACGGCACCGAGACACAACATTTTTTGCAAGAAAACTCTTTGAGTGCGAGATTTAATCAAATCAAATATTTTTGGGTTGAACAAAGAAAAATTTACTAGAGCTGGACTTGCGGTCTTCTCTATTTTGTCAATATCTTTGTTCGGGGGTGCCAGTCAGAAACCATTCAACATGTAAATGCCATATAGCAAGGGATCACACCCAAGTTTACGATACAACCTGGGAAGCGGCAGCAGAGGGATCACCTTAAGGGTATGCGACTTTTTTTATTTCAAACATCAAGTAATAAAACACAATAAGGGAAACTGACTGGATAAATTTTAAATAATTTGCGGTTGAAAAAAAACAAAATTGACGAGAGCGGGACTTGAACCTGCGACCTCTAGATTAACATGCCAGAGCTCTACCAACTTAGCTATCTAGCCCTGATGTTGGCTGTCTCCTTATAACCCCTCTTCCCACCTTTGATTTTGTCCTTTGTGTTTCCAACTTCTTGTGGTCCAACCAGCCCCTTCCCACCAAACCCCTTTGTCTCCTTATTCATTGTTTACCCCTTGCTTTTTCTGCGTGCCTATCTCTCTCTCTCTCTATTCATGTATTTCCACTTGACTGCTTCTGTTACACTCGTTTACCTGTTTATGTGTGTTGTGTTGTCATTTAACCTTCGAGAAAGACTCTGCTAGGGTCGAAACGTCAGGCTAATAACATTAAGATACATATTATTTGTAAGGAGCCTGTCGAGTGTGAGATGCAAGGATGCAATTTCAGTTCGTCCCTATCAACTCACCAGTGATTCCTGTGTAGCCACGTTGCCCACCAGACTGGCCAATCTCAACGACGAAAGAGGTCTCATCATCGATTTCCAAGGCATTCCATGCTGGTAGTTTGGGCCCATCATCACCAAGCGGTAACGGAGGACACTTTGAAGTAGTAGTGGTACCAAAGTTAATCTTAGGATTATCTACATGGAAGAAGGCACAAATCGTAATAGTCACTTTTTCAAGTAGCTGTTTTGTACATCTCGCTTTGATGTTTTAGTATTTTTACATTGTATTGGTCTGGGCTGAATAGTTTATTTTTGTATTAACCGCTAGTATTGTATTTTTGAACTTTTTAAATCTCTTTAGTGATAATAATAATAATAACGAGGATTTCTAGAGCGCTCTTACACTGGGTGCCATAGAGTTAGCCAGAGGGGTGTCTGGGTGTCTTTTGGACACCCTGTTTTAAATTTGGACACCCTGTTTTATCTGTCATTTACATGTAAATGTATTGTAAGTGAACAATTTGGACACCCAGTTTTAAAATTTCCAGCAAATTTGGACACCCTTTTACCAAATCCTGGCTAAACCCTTGCTGGGTACCACAGCAATTTGCAAGAAAAATATACAATAAGCGAATATGTATGTTAATCATTATGCTATGTTGTATATATATTATATTTTGTATTGTTTGTACAGCGCCATGAGCGTCATGCCTGACGGACCTGTGCGCTCTATGAGAAGCCACTATTATTATTTATTATTATTATTATAAAAATAGGCACTAATAATGGGACAGTTGGTCAATAGCAATCAAACATAGAACAGGAAAGTTTATAGATGTTTCTTGAAAACTTCCAGTGACTCTGCGGAACGAATCTGATGAGGGAGACAGCTTCAACTTTTTGCCGTTTTAACTTACACGTATGTACCATGTGGCTATTTGTCTAGGGTTACGTGTACATGTCTTTCTAAATTTAGTGGGCAGGCTTCCGAAAGGTATGGCAACCTTCGATTCAAACCACTAAATATCAGGTTGTACCAATGATCTCATCCCTCCAACCAACTCGTCGAGTAACGGTAGATGTCTTCCAAGTTGAACCAAAATTTCCTAGGTCTGTGTCAGAACCACTCATTAAAAAAACAAAAAACTAATTCCTTATTTTATTAAGTTGCTTAAAGGGCTGTATACATTTGGTAATGACTCTGAAAATCGATGGCAATAAAAATTACTTGGTAAGAAGTACAGCAGCTTTGGATAGTAATGATGCATTTTGAGAAACTTTTTACTCGAAGTACTGCGGTTGTGGAAAAAGATATCACTTTTTATCCCCCAAAATTTGAATCTGAGAAGCGTTACTGCAGTAACGATGAGTAAGTGGCACCCACAAAAAATAAAAAACGACCCTTTAATTTGGACAGTATTCAACTGCATCTACCTGTTGGGACGAGTATATGTTTAGCAGTTCGTCCATCAGGGTTGATTGGTCCGATAGCCCAGGAGATGAAAACCTCCCGATTAGTGGGTATCACCTTATCAATGCTGTCCCCTGAAAAAAAAAACAGCAACAAAATTACTTCAGAAGTCCGAAACAATTAAGAAAGAAAACTTACTCTGACGACTCACTGATTCTACAAATCATACCAGTGCCGATCATCCATTGAGAAAATAGTGCTTGAGAAGAACTACCCCCACCCCTAAATCACCATTGCTTATTTTGATTGCCACAATGAAAATAAAAGCAGGGCTTAAAGTCATTAGTCTTTTTGAGATATGGTGGATACTACAGGAGTGCACTGTTCTGTTTAGGTGTACACTAATGAATTTACCCCCACCAAAAAGTGCCCTAGTATTATGTGTCCACCATACCTCAAAATGGATAATGGCTTACCGCCAAATTATGCACTTATGGTCCATAGACTTATGTGCTTTACAGGGTACTGTAAGCGCCAAATTCCGCGGTAAGCAGAGCCATGAAATTGGGTAAATGCATCAATTACTGACAGAATATAAGCATTTTTTAAAAATATTTTCACTTAATCAGAATCATACAAAAAATCACAATAAGGGACCATGGATAAATTATGTCATGGGCACGTTAGCAATCGGACGAGTTCCTATGTGTGCAAGCTCACACAAAAGAAACCTCACTCAGTGTCATGCATGTCTTCTTCAATGGTCAGGTCTTGAGGGAGACTCACTGTATAACTGTTGGCCAGCTTAAGCCAAATGTCACTTTGTAGTTATAATCGGCTTACTAGACCTTTGTCCAGTATACCTACCTGAGCTAGACTGCAAACACTAATCCTTCACTCCTTTGTGGGCTACTTTTGAGCTGCCTTGTCCGTGTAATCCGACCAACAAAAGGCACCAACAATAGAGTTTGATAATGAGGGAACCTAATGATCACTGGAGAGCCGTGACAATTTTGGGACGTCTCCGTGCAACCACGCGTCGGCACGCGTGTGAACGTGTTCTTAATATATCCATGGTCCCTAAAGAGGATCACTTCAACAGTTTTTCACAATTTGTTTTTATAAAGTACCTGAAACCACTCAAAGAGTGTTTTTAAAGGTATTATACAGGATTGGTAGAGCTGACAAAATAGTCGCAGACAGAGTTCTTGTTTGGTGTAATCAACCATACATTAAGTAACAACCCAGTGAAAATTTGGGCTTTAATCGATTAAGTGAGTCAGGAGAAAATAGTGAAAAACATGCAGTTTTTAGCATGTGAACACATTGTCCTTAAAGGCACTGGCCCAGCGTTGTCACTACGCCGGTCGGTGCCGGTCGGGCCTGCCGGCACTCGGAGATTCCCGACCGGCACTTTTCCTTGCTAACAGCTTTACCGACCGGCACTATTTCGACCGGCAATGCTGAATATTTCATTACTTTGTCATCAGAAGCCAACAATAAATTCCAGTATTTATGACAAAATACATCGCGTTTCGTTTTAATATCCATTCCTGACAGTCCCTGACAATTTCTGACAAATACTCACTGATAACTTCTCATTTTCGTGCGTCTTAATTTATTTTGTCCCGGTCTGGTTGTACCGTATCAACTTCCGTGCAAATATGCAGCAATGTGCTACGTAACGTCTACCTTATTCGCGGGACTGCAACTTTTCACGTGTAGTAGTTCCGCCCCAACTTGACAATCGCCCAACTATAGTTGGGATCGCAGTATCTCATTGCAGTGAGGTTACCGTCAGAGCTCTATGGGCGATCCCAACTATAGTTGCGGCTCCCCAACTGTATCACTCAAGGTGCTATACTTTGGGCGATTGCCAAGTTTGGCAGTGACGGATCATTCATAGTGATTTTCCCTTTGCCTGCTGCACGTGCAATTCCATTGGCGCTTGTGTATGATAACTTCTACTGTATTATTGTGGACAGCTGATTGTGGACAAGCCTATTAATTTATTGTTTATACAATATAAAAGTTTTGAGTTCATCATTTGCTCATAATCATGCCGCTATCGCAGCGAGAATCTTCAATAAATCGGACAAACTTGGCAGCATGGGGTAAACTTACCTATTGAATAATAGAATAATCCTGTACAATGAATGAACGAAGCTTGGCAGGCTCAACACGCTATCGCCGTGTTGCCTCAATCTTGTTGTCAGCTGCTTGTTGTATTTTCTGTATCTCCATGGTTCGTTCATCCATGGTTCGTTTGGCGCCTTAAGTTTTAAGGCATAAGGTAGGGGTGGTGGTGGTGCCATTTCGTTAAGTAAATATTTTGTTAAAAATTTGATAGAAATTATAGCAATTGTCATTGTCTGCTATGATGTATTGTTTCATCAAAAGAGATGCTTACTGCAATGGCGTCTATTGCAACGCTCACTTCACATTTTTAGCGTGAATTTTACCATCTTGAAAAAAAATTCCGACCGGCACTAAATTTGGGCTAGTGACAACACTGCACTGGACACTATTGGTAATTACTCAAAATAATTGTTAGCATAAAAACTTACTTGGTAACGATCAATGGAGAGCTGTTTGTGAGAAACGTGAGAAACATTGTGAGAAACGGCTCCCTCTGTAAAAATTTCTCAGTAGAATATTTGATTTCGAGACCTCACGCGCGTGAAAGCACACAACTTCGTGTGACAAGGGTGTTTTTTCTTCCATTATTATCTCGCAACTTCGATGACCAATTGAGTTCAAATTTTCACAGGTTTGTTATTTTGTGCATATGTTGAGATACACCAAGTGAGAAGACTGGTCATTGACAATTACCAAAGGTGTCCAGTGTCTTTAATGTAGGTTGTAACAACCAAAATCAGATGTTGCATTTCCGAGGGAAATAATTCACAGGGGGAAAAAAAAGGTTCTATAATGAACTTCATAATCAGTAAAGCTTTCAGACTAAAATTAAACAGTGATGTTTTTTTTTATCCTGACCACTCCTGTATAATACCTTTAAAGTGTGAATAGACATGCAGGCATATACTGACAATAATTGATGTTCTTCTCCCGGGGGAACCAATTTACCTGTGTCAAGAAGGCGAGAGTATGAAATCCTTGTGATTCCGTTCCCAAATAGGAGAGCCTCTAAACTGGAATCGCTTGTTCCGTTAGCAAGGGTATCCGGGCATGCTCCACGCCCATCATTGACACCACACTGCATGACAGAAATAAGTGAAAGTTAGTCAACTATTACTTCTTCTTTTTTTCCACTGAGCCAAGAATTCTATGGTTTGGGTTTTTATTCATTCTGAATGTTGAAGATGAACCCCCCCCCCCCCCCGAATATATAAGATGTAACATTAAAGGGACACATTGCCTTCGGATTGGGCGCTTTGGGCTATAAAAAGAGTTTGTTATGAAATTAATATGGTTGGAAAGATCTTTTAAAAATAGAATATAGGGACACATAGTTTTGTGCACAGTTGTGGCACGAGGGCTTGGATTTCAATTGGTGCTCGATATGGGGCATGGTGTACCCCCCCCCTATTGTGTCTTCATTGTGTGCTTGGAATCTCAGGAATTCTTTTGAGGTTTTTAGGGGGGGGAGTTCTGTACAAGAGGAAAATAGTGTGTTATAGTATGGGAACATTGGGGGGGGCCCTCTGCCCCATATCGGGCAGGCTATATTGGATTTGGGTGGGAGAAATTCATAACACCGCAGTAGCTATAAAAAATGTTTACTGGCCCTTAATTATTTTTACAAGACCAGAATCAACATGAGAAAAGACAATACACGGTTTAAGATAAACCCTTTTTATATTTGAACAAGCACTAAAGAAGATTTTATCTCATTTGTCTAATTTGGGTAAGTATCCTTCAATACTCTACAGAAATGAAAGATTTTTATCTGACTCTAACTTTTGAACATCACTTTTTGTTTAATTAAAGATACTCCACAGTGAGGTATTATTATTCAATTTTAAAACACAAGACTGCCGGACTTGTCCGTTCTGGGTTTACTGGCCCCCACACTAAAATCAGCCGTGGCCACCATTGACCAATGACCATTCACAACCAGCGCAGTTGACCGGTTATGAATGGTGGGTCAGCTCACTTGCAAAATACTGCATTACTAAAAGTCGGCGGGCGGGTTCAAAGAAAGAGAAGAATTGAGGATGTCTACCTGAGCTTTTGACTGCAAGTTGTAATCCTCCACCATGGGGCTCAAGCTTGCTTCATCCATCCATGCAACCGTCACGTCAGACCCATCCATGAGGGTTCTAGTATCGGAGCCGCTCAACCCAAACGCCAGGTAGTTGCCTGGTGTGACACGGCCGGCAAGCTCCACTTCAATCTTATTATCTGTGATTACCCATTGGACTTGGAATTCATTTTCTTGCAACACCTTGCAGTTTGGGTATTTCTAGAAAATGTAAAAAAGAAAAAAAGAGATGTTGCAAACCACAAACTAATGTAAGATTGTTGAATGGCTTCTGATGACTGGCTCCCCCAAACATACTGATATTGAGACGTTCATACTGGCGGGAGAATGCCAGCATTAGGGCCAGTTGGTAGAGCACCGGCACATTAATCCGGAGGTCACAGGTTGAAATTCCGCTCTAGTCATATTTTCTTTGTTCAACCTAAAATTACCGGTGAGATTTATAACCATTTCCGCCTTACTATCACTTCATTTTTGGAAGTCTGCCCTTTCAAGCCTGATCCTTCGTTTTTGTGAGGGCAAGGCATTTTTTTATGTAGCAAAGAGCACCCATCCTTGTCGGTGAGAGAAATTTAAACTTGTACTAGAACATTTCAAGGGGCATCAAGGCAATGGCCGGGTGGGGGAGGGGAGAATTGATGTAATTGCCTCTGTTGCCTCTATGATTGTGAAACATAAAATATCTAGTCTCATATTTGAACAAAGAAGTTTCTTTATTCCATTAATGTGAATTTTTCTGTCATCAAAAGTCCGTCTAAAATTGCCAGATACACTTTCAACAATCTATTTTGGTTACAACTATGTGATGACCAAAATATCTAAGTGACTATAAAGCATTAAAGGCATTTGTTATGAAATTAATGCGGTTGGAAAGATGTTTAAATAAATAGAACTTAATGATTCACACAAATATCCCTCAAAATTATGTGGTTTTCCTTTTACTCCGTGAACTAACATGGTCCGCCATTTTGTTTAACCAAATTATGGACTCCACAAAGTTACGGACCGTGTTAGTTTACAAAGCAAAAATGAAAACCAGTCTTCACCTGACGTGACTCCGAGGATCGAAAATTGAGTGTACTAAATGCATTGCTCATAAAATAGTTACACCACTCTCTCATTCCAATGTCATGTTCTTCCAGTTTTGTTGGAATATGCAAAACTGAGAAGCAATAATGTATTTCAAAATAACAACTTTTCAAATGTTGACAACCTATTGAGTCTGCAACTTGATTATGCGCATAATTTTTACATACCGAAGGTGGGGGAGGGTCCAGGACAGCTGGAACATTGAGAGTATTTTTGTTGTAATCGACATGGCCAAAGTCTTGACGGGCCAGGACACACCACAGCCCAAGGTTGATGAAGTCGTAGACAGTGGTGTCACCCGGCATTGTGACCCTCACTGTTTGACCAGTGAAGGCCGATCCTATCTTTTGGTTGGTCCCAGCATTTGTCATACTGGTTATGTATAAAATAAATAACGCATACAATAATAAGTTGTATACAATAATACAGTATGTATATAATACAAGTTAAATAATAAGTTTAATAAATAACTCAATCAGATATTAAACAAATCTGGATTCATTCACACTTCTTTTCATTTCAATGCTCTTATTAATTGGTAAATAATCAAATTAATTGGGCCTACTGTGGCGTAACAAAATCAAAAGAAAGTTTTCATGATAATTGCAGTTACGACGGGTCAATCAGTAGACAATATTTAGGTTTGGGTGAGCTTAGTTTTTGGTACAGTAACTTATAGACAAACGAGATCAAAAACAACAGATAAGAAAATGAACAATAAAGACTGACATACAAAAATACACAGAAAGTATCTTGAAGTCTGAAAAAATCCACAAAAGTAATACACATGGCATGGTTTTGAACCTGAAACATCTGGGCCTAATTTCACGGCTCTGCTTACCGCCGAACTCTGAAGAAGAAAATAACAACAATGAAGTGAATTCTCATGCCATTTCTCACCAAAAAAATTTAGGTCCCGGAGACAATTGTTGCGAAAAACAAATACTGAGGTTTACACTTACCCGGGTAACCATATGAGTTTGGTCCCTCTTGTTGTTGGAGGATTTACGTTATCTGCCCAGAAATAAGCATCTACAATAACAAAAATCATCAAGGATGGTGGTGAACAACTTTCTCTACTAATACCCAGCATAATTACAAAGTTTCATACATGTATGCAATGTCTTCAAAGAGGGGCCCCAAGGTCAAATTCAGTTTTGTGATAAATTCATTTTCCAATAGATAGAGTACTTATGAAAATGGGGAAAACATTTCAAGTCTCTTAGCTCATGTCTAAATGGTGTAAGATGTATTTTTATTTTATACCCCTTCAGAGCAAAATTTGAAGCATAGCGTCATCGTACAGCCAAAAACAAATAGGTCTGTACATTCATACAGTCCAAGGGGGATTTTTTGCGCCAGTCAATTATTTTGATTATTATTATTATTATTATTATTATTATATATTTCTGGTAATGAAACCAAGGATGCCTCGTAAGTGAATCACTTTAGATCGCAAGCCTGAGGAAACCTCTAAACAAGGGTGCTTGCTATGCGAACCAGAAACACCAGGGTTAACCCCTACTCTTTCATGATATTAGTGTTCTGGGTTCTTTTACGTGCACTACCAATCCTAGTACACGGGACCTACGGCTTTATGTCCCATCTAAAGGACAAAGCAATTATGTAACTATCCAAACGCTTACCCTACAATGACAGACAACATTTCAGGAATTCAAATTTGAGCGATCACTTGTGTCTCTGCTGACCAGAAACGAATTCTTACCAGACGTAACTTGTATTTCATTCGCAAATGGCTTACACTACAAACTTCAGTAAGCTACATGAAACACACTTGAAAAGCAGCAACAAAAAACACTTTTGGCACAAAAAAATCTCTCAGATTTAGGCCTCTAATGTTATTTTCATGTACAGAGTGTTTATTTATTTATTTATTTATTATTTATTAGAAAATATATCAGGCAGTACAGTAAACAGTCAAAATACATTAAAAAACAAACAACAACAACAACAACAACAACAACAGCAGCAGCAGCAGCAGCAGCAGCAGCAGCAGCAGCAGCAGCAGCAGCAGCAGCAGCAGCAGCAGCAGCAGCAGCAGCAGCAGCAGCAGCAGCAGCAGCAGCAGCAGCAGCAGCAGCAGCAGCAGCAACAACAACAACAACAACAACAACAACAACAACAACAACAACAACAACAACAACAACAACAACAACAACAACAACAAAAGGAGAACCTGGAATCAAGACATACATGAACAAAAAGACAAAACACAGTCACACCACTGAAACAGAGATGCAGGCCTGAGGGATTGCATAAAAAGCTGAGAAACTTGTCGAGAGGCATTCCCACCGGACCACTCAATGGAGAAAAAACAAACAATTTAACAAGATTAGACCCCCCCAAAAAAAAAAGAAAAAAAAAAAAACTGAGTGTTCTCTACCTGGGCCATTTCCGTCGTAATGGAGGTTTGTGAAAGTGATAGTCTTGGCGTCTTCAATGACAACACTATCAGCCTTGACGCCATGGGCAAACGTGGGCAATGCTCCCACATTGAACGGTGCTGGGTTGCGAAAAGCATCAGGTATATATATATCTCCAAAGTTGGCCTGTGGACAAAAAAGAAAATTAATAAATACTTCAAAAAACCTTTTGCAGAATGCAAACATGAACCTGTAAGATTTGCAAACTTGTATGTGAATAAAAATAACATATTACTTATTTTGGGTTGAAAAAGAAAATAATTACAAGAGTGTGATTTGAACATGTGACTATCGGATTGACATGCCGGCGCTCTACCAACTGAGCTATCTAGCCATACAGGTGGTGGTCTCCCTATTTTGTCAATATCTTTGTTGTGGGCTGCCAGTCGGAAGCCATTCCACCTGTGTAGCTTCCGTATAACCAGGGATGACTCCCAAGTTTCTCTTGTGGTTTATTACTTGATATTTTAAATAGAAGTTGCATCCCCTTAAGGTGATCCCTCTGCTGCCGCTTCCCAGGTTGTATCGTAAACTTGGTTGGGATCTCTAGCTGTATCAGTTACTAGTTGAATGGCTTCTGACTGGAACCCCTGAACAAAGCTATTGACAAAATAGGGAGACCGCCAGCATTAGGGCTAGATTGCTCAGTTGGTAGAGCGCCGGTACATTAATCCAGAGGTCGCAGCTTCAAGTCCCGCTCTAGTCAATTTTTCTATATTCAACCCCAAATCATTTAAAAATTTACCCAGTCAGTTTCCCTTGTGGTTTATTATTTGATATCTGAAATAAAAAGTCGCTTCCCTTTAAGGGGATCTCCTGGCTGCCGCTTCCCAGGTTGTATCGTGAACTTAGGTGTGATCCCTGGCTACACAGCAGTTAAAAGTTGAATGGCTTCTGACTGGAACCTCTGAACAAAGCTATTGACAAAATAGGGAGCCCGCCAGCATTAGTGCTAGATAGCTCAGTTGGTATAGAGCGCCGGTACATTAATCCGGAGGTCGCATCTTCAAGTCCCGCTCTAGTCAAGTTTTCTTTGTTTATCTCATATTCCCCCCATGCCTAAATCTCATTTAACCCTATGCCTTAGTGGCTTCACCGTTGCACTTTTGTCTCGTTCGAATTTTGTCTTGTTCTAATGTCTCGCTTTGTTGTTTTTGTAACAACCACTGGCATTGTATTTTGGATTTTTTTTTAAAACTCTTTACTGTTTTAACTTACATGTGTGTACCATATGGCCATTTTTCTATATAGGGTTACGCTGTAAATTTCTTTTTAAAATATTTGTCTCGTTTTACTCTTTGAGAAATGTTTAATGTTGTAAAGCGCCTTGGGGTTGGTTCAGCATAAGGCGCTCAATAAATCTAATTATTATTATTATTATTATTATTATTCTAATGCCCCCACGCTAAAGAAATACTCACATGTGCCATTACACACCAGATCGATATCCACTTGTAGTCTTGTACCGTCATTGATCCTGGTAGTTTAGCTATGACACGCTCCCCTGAGTATGCTTTAAGCTTACTGTTGCTACAATAACGAGAGATCATTCAAATTAGCAACTTTTTCCCCTTGGGTTTTCTGTCAGATCTCTGTACATCAACAGGGTCTGAGCATGCATTGAATCTAAATAGTGGATGATACCCATGCCTACATCCTTATGGACTTTGAAGGGGGTAACCCTGTTTCAGCCCCAGGAGTAGGTGGAAAAGTGCCCCTGGTGACAGTTGATTTGGGTTGACAGCCCAATCAGTTAAGTGTAGCCCTCACCTTGAAGTGATGTTAGGCGATTTCTCATAAAAAAATTTAAAATATAAAAATACACCTTCTGACAAGTGATAATCGTTAAAAAAATTAGCTACATTTAAAAAAATATTAATAATAATAATAAACTGGGCTTGAATAAGCATGCAATATGTTTGTTTTAGTGAACACAATCCCTTTTCAAATGGTCAATCAGAAGGCCTCTAGACCCCAGGAAGAATTTTCACTCCAAAAAATTAGATTACACATGTCCAGGGGACAATAACATTGTAATATATGCATTCCGTACAAACAGCATGATAATCTAATGTAATAGTACAGTACATGTACGTTTGAATAGCATATGCACTAAAACCTTGTAAGCCCTATACTTGCAACAGTCTGTAGAGAGCCAATACATCCTATTTGTATGGCCAAACCACAACAGGGCCAAATTTCATAATGCTGCTTAAAAAATTTTGCTAAGCAAAAAAAAAGTAGGACACCAGTTACAGATGGTACACATGAAATGGTATTTTGGCTGGTAACCTTACTCTGGTAAGCAAGATTTTGTTGTGCTCAGCTATTTCTTTTGCTAATGGCTCTATTAAATTTGGCCCAGGTTACCTAACACTTACTGAGATCAATGCAGCTACATGTATGTAGCTAAAAACATGATAATTGCTTAGAGTAAACATCCAGAGTAAACATGACGGGGTAAACATCCTTTGCTTACACACCTACTGTAAAATAAAGCGCGATGGCACATGGCAGCAGGGCTTGAACTTGGGGAAATAATCCAAAAGACCACATTGCTTGTGGCTCAAAATGTTTACTGGACCAGAATTCTTTTTACAAGACCAGAATCAAAATAAGAACAAACTTCCTGACCCAGTTTACCATGCATTTTTAAGTTGAACTGTTTTTATTTGAACAAGCGCTAAGACATGTGAGTGAAGATTTATTTCATTTGTCTTTATGGGTAGTAATACTTCATTATGTCATTACATCAGTAGAATTGAAAGGTATTTTATCAGACTCAAAGACAACATTTGAACATGTCATTTTTTGTTCAAGATGTTACACAATGGGATATTACTATTATTCTTCATTAATATTCTATTAAAAAAAACACAAGACCACCGTACTTGTCCGGTCAAACGTTTACTGGCCCGACACCATAACTACTGGCCTCGGGCCTGTGGTCCAGTGTAAAATTCAAGCCCTGCCGCAGGGTAAACTGATTCTGTACGATATAAAATACTTACTCTCCTTCAAAGGCAGGAACAATAGTTCCTGTAGCACTAGGCGCATCGGTTGTTCCTACCCAGATGTATGCATCTACACATAGAAGAGGTAACAGTTTGAACGCATTATTAATTTGTCCCTGACACTTTACATGTAAGAGCTAGTAGACCATGCTAATAGACCATTGAAGAGTTATAATAACAGCTGAACAACTTTGATTTCCCCCCTTTCTTCATATTAAAAATTGATCCAAATCAGACAGTGCAATCTCTGTAAAATGTAAGATTTGATGTTTTCTTCCATCGGGCTGTGTATGATATTGTGTCTGCAGGAAGTCCAGAATCTACGGCTCTTTTGTGAACATGTGGTGTCATGGGTCACATGGGTTCTGAGGCATTGCATAATGAGGTATTAATGTATATTTGGTTTGCTGGGGGAAAAAGGTGATCAGGACTTGAATTTGGGAGAAAAATCCACAAAACCACAGGGCTTGTAGCTCAAAATGTTGACTGGACCAGAATTGTTTTTTACAAGACTAGAATCAAAATGAAAGAAAAATTACCGAGTACTGACAATAAGCATTTAAACGCATTAAGACATCTGTGAAGAAGTTTTTCAACTCATGTGTCTTTTGAGGTATTACAAGTAAGTATTACTTAATAGAAATAAAAGGTATTTTTAAGACCTCAAGGTCAACATTTGAACATTTGTTTCTGTTCAAGATATTACAAATTCAAGGTACATGTATTGTTATTCAACTGAAAAACACAAGATTGCGAGACTTGTCTGGTCATAAAATTCTACTGTCCTGACACTGAAACCACTGGCCTCGGGCCTGCGGTCCGGTGTAAAATTCGAGCACTGCCGATGATATCTACTTTGCTGTGTAGGTTGTTCTTATTGGAAATTGTCTTGTTATCATTCTAACTATTACTGAGAAGATTGGGGAATTCAAGGGGACGTCTAAGCTCTTAACAGAACTGTCCTGTTGGTTAGGCACTTTACCCAAGGGGGTAGGAAATCGGGGTAGGAAACCCGCCTGGATTAATTACTAAATAGTCTTATTAGCTTAGTGGATCAAGGGGACTCCCGTGATTTAAGGCCCCGTTCCCACTGGACCCCGCATTGATCTCGCAATTCGAGAAAAGGGCGATCAGACCCCGCAATTTCTCGAAAAGGGCGATCAAAGGGCGATCAAGCGTAAGTGGGAACGCGAGGGCGATCAGGATCAGACCCCGCAAATTTGATCCACCTCGGGAGTAGGATTAAAGCGGGATCTGATCGCCCTTTTGGATTAATGGGCGATCAAAAGTCTAGTGGGAACGCAAAGGGTGATCAGACCCCGCAATTTGAGGGCGAACATCCCGGGTACGGTAGGCCCGAATGGCGCGAAAACGGTGTTCTTTTTTCTTCTATTCCCAGCAC
Organism: Plazaster borealis; assembly: GCA_021014325.1. Classification (NCBI taxonomy): domain Eukaryota; kingdom Metazoa; phylum Echinodermata; class Asteroidea; order Forcipulatida; family Labidiasteridae; genus Plazaster; species Plazaster borealis. The sequence continues at coordinate 4,923,426 of CM037458.1, forward strand.
GCACCACGCATTTGGTGACATTATAAGAATTGCAAGTAAAGCATAAAGCAGTGTTGACGTCGCGTGGCGATACCAACTACTTGAATGCTGTGTGAGTTGGCAGCGGCAGCACACACGAGTCGTATCAAAGTCTGCTCTAAAAAGCGTGCACCCATCTCCGGCGTGCGTTTATTATTCAGAACGATGTCTGTACACGCATTTGCTATGGCAGCCGGTACCCAGAAGTAAGCCATTTTGCAATGACATTTAGCGTGTGATTTTTCTCTGTGTGGAAGGGCAACCCGACTATATTTCTTTTGCAGCTATCTCGTACCTCGTGCTCACGATCGTGCCTTGTGATCGACCCCACTATATTGTGAGACATTACGGATTATATGATGGGTCCGAGGATGACAATTATTTTCAAAAGCCGCTGGACTATCTTTGATGTTCAAAGTGTTCATAAATATGGACAAAAAACGGTCTTGTTGAACAAACGGATTTCCTTAAAAAACTATGGAGTAGAAATGGGACTTTTTGTGACCCATTCATCTAGGAATAAAAACGAGGCAAAAATTTAATAGAATTTTCAGAGTGAGTTTGGCGGTGTATGATTTTTCCTGTCTGTTTTGTATTTGTTTTCAGAATATTTTACAAACGATCTTTCTTTAAAAAATGTACGCTGTTTTTTTTCTTGCTACAATAATAATATATCGGCATATAAACCGAAGGTCAAAATCACGTATAAACCGCGGTTTATAATCCGAAAATTACGGTACACGTTCTGTACAACGCATCCACACTAAACCCAAACCGACCTGCGTTGGTGAACTTTGAATCCACTTCCGTTCCCAAAAGGGGGATCAATGCGCGATCATACTCAAGTGGGAACGCGGCCGCGATTTCCGCCTGCGGCTAATCCTGCTGCTTGATCCTGATCTCGCATTTGTGGATCCAGTGGGAACGCGGTCTACTTCACTGCCACAGGGGAAATTATTGGTCTCAATGTTTCAACTAGCCTGCTCGAGTCAACGTTAGGCCAAATAAAAAATAAAAAATTGTTGATCGTCCTTTTTTTTTAAGGGTTGAGGGTGGGAGGGCGTTTTTGGGGGGTTTTTTTTAGTTTTGTTGACATGGCAAAGTATGAAATAAACTATAAAGAAATCATCACATCACTTTAAAACAGAGGGTTTGTGTGTGCGGCGCAGAACAGAGCCAAATTTGACTGAAAAGATCAAGGCCGTTTTTATGATATGATTTTTAAAATATTAAAAAAGGGGTCGGGGGGTTTCGTAGGGTCGGGCGGGGATGGTCAACAATTTTTTTTTTATGTGGCCTTACCATGTCTCCAAATTATTTACCTTTGGCAGTGGCTATTACAGCCAGAAAGCCAAAAAAGTCCTATTCACCTAACCCTCTCTGAGCATGTTGTACATACTTTCAGATGCTTGTTTGAACGTAATCATTTATGCAATAAATGAATATTTCTTATTTTTAGAATTGTTTCAGTTTTTATACTAAGCAAAACTAAAACTGTTTACATGTAACTGGAGGCTCTCAAGTACAGAGTGCCACCAAATCAAACAGTAACAATTACCATTTCAGCTCTTACAGCCCCCCCTACCCCAAGTTACCTGGGTGAAGAGAAGCAATTTATGGTTAATAATGTCTTGCTCCGGGATGCAAGTGCCACAGTTTGAATTCAAACCCTTGGCTATGGTGGCTGTCATAGAATAGTTTACCTGGTCCTAGGCCATCGTAATTGAAATCCTCGATGACAATGGTTTTAGAGTCGGCAATTCTAATGGTACCAGAGACCCCATGAGCTCCTGTCCTCAGCTGACCCAACAACTTCCCGTAGTATGGTGCCCCGGATGAAAGACCCACGACTGCAATTAAAAAAACAAGATAAATATTAACAATAAAAATAAACAATCATAATATTGGAGTCTTATATAGTGCACGTATCCAACCCAAGGCACTTGAAAAAAGAGAAACACTTTTTAAGACAGGTTTTGAAGCTGGTCTGAATTATGAGACCTCTTTATATAACACTTTATGAAGCTTACAAGGTGCTGCGGCGCATTCAGCAGCCACTGCCAGAAACACCAGAGCACATCCCTTCTCTTAGCAATACATGTAAGTGGCGTGTCGTGGCCGAGCGGATAAGAACACCGAACTCAAGCTCTGGTGTTTCTGATCAGCAGAGTGTGGGTTCGAATCCCAGTCGTGACACTTGTGTCCTTAAGCAAGACACTTAACCGCATGCTTCATCCCTTCGGACGGGACGTAAAGCCGTTGGTCCCGTGTGTTGTGTAATGCACGTAAAAGAACCCAGTGCACTTATCATAAAGAGAAGGGGTTCGCCCCGGTGTTCCTGGTCTGATCGGCAGCATATATTGCGCCACAGCACCTTGTAAACCATTGCATGGTGCTATAAATGACTAGGCCTCATACTTCAAACGTACCTCCATATACCTTGCAGGAATAAATTTGTAGTCCCAGCGCTTTGCATCCTCTGGTAAAAGGCGCTATATAAATGTCATGTTTATTTATTATTTATTTATAAGTGGGTTCTTTATGTGCATTACACGACACATGGGACCTACGGCTTTACGTCCCATCCGCTGGACGAAGCAATAATGGTTTTAAGTGTCTTGCTTTAAGGACACAAAGTGTCAAGACTGGAACTCGAACCTACACTCTACTGATCAGAAAAAACAGAACTTGAGTTCAGTGCGCTTGACCGCTTGTCCACGACACGCCACAAATATATTTTTTTAAGTGAACTCAACTTGTGGATTTTTGACTAAAAACTGCCCCAAATCCATCGAAATGCAAAAAAAAACATGCTGTTTAAAACTCTTGATGTAATTCAAAGTAATCTATTTTCCTTGTTGTGTAGCGAAATTTTACACAAAGTGTATCAGTTGCTACTCACAAATCCCACTTTGTGCTCAAAATTTAACATTCAGTGTCCAGTCTAAACATTTTTGCGATGCAAACATGCTGCTTGAAATCATTCCCTGACTTATTAAAAAGTGAGAAAATATATTTCGCTGACTGCAAACTGATCACCAACCACAAGGACCCGTGGTATAAATGCAAAAGAAATATTGTTAATGGCCTCATGTTTCGACCCTAGCAGAGTCTTTCTCAAAGGCTATCAGTCATTGTTGGACTTATTACCGAAACTCAAGCTAGAGTGTTTTTTGTGTGTATTCTTAGCGGATGAAAGGGTTAACAATTGTGACCTTTGGCAATTTCCTTTAGTGGGCAGAGACCTAAAGGCTTTGATGTATTATTTATTAACCAATGATTGACCAACAGTCATGACAGAAAAAGTGCCCTTTCAAATTGAACTTCCAAGAAATACCCAGGTCAGGTTCCAAAGTTCAAATGAAGTGTACAGTGAAACAGAAGTGTCTTTTCTGTAAAATCATCTTGTTAGTTTATTTTTCGGTATTAGTGCCCAACCTGGGGGGCGGGGATTTTGTTTTGTCTACCTGCTTGTCAACAAACAAATGTTCTGTTATTTCAACTTGAAGACACTTGACCTTCTCGGGTTTAGCCGAAGCACGCTGAATTGAAACGAGGGATGACTTTGTAATTGATGTTTGTTTAGTTTCAAAAGTTCTATCGGCAATCTGAGCATTTTAAATTATTTTATTTTTTGAGTTCTGTGAATTTTATCTTAAAGGTAGGTTGTCATAGATTGGTAAGTACTCCAAAAATTAAATTACAATTATACAAACTTACTTGGTGAGAAGCACTGCAGCTGCTGCTAATACAAACTATGTAGAGAAATGATTCCCTTCGAAGTATTATGGTTTAAATAATTGTTGACCCAAACACACTTGAATCTGACAAGCGATTCATGCATGAATCGTTTCTCAGCCCTTGCATGGGGAAAACCCACCAGCTCTTTTGCAACTCGAACTTTTCATGCATCATCTTTATTTTAAAAACCCTATATCATTGGTCACAGTTCAGATACGTTGTCAGGGCAGTTGGCTCAACTTTGTGAACCCACAAAAACATGCGGAGTCACCGGAATGGTTTATTGTAACCATAGTAACTGTCCTTTCCATTCATCCCTCTGTTTGTTTATTTGTTATCAGTTGATTTTAGTGCTTGCTGTAATGCTATTTATACATTGCCATACAATACCTCCTTTTTTAGCTTCTGAACAAATCATTTATTTATTTTTATTTATTTTGTCTTATTTAACCAGGGTAGCCCCATCAGTTTTTAAATTGGTCATATCACTAAAATGGACGAGGCTGTAAATTTGGGGTGATCAGAATATTAAACAAAATATCCCTGCCTTTCTAGTGATACCATTTGTTTACATCATAACCGAGAAGATGATTAGACCATTTTAGTTTACAAAACTTGAGTCATACCCCAAAACCGCAGAAGTACCTTTTCAAATGTGCACAACACGCAAGCAGCAACCTATTTTTTTACTGCATGGCCTCGCTCGCTGCTTTATAACCAAAGGAACAACTCAGTGTAGCCTTTGGGGTGACGTCATTCTCGAAGCCTGTGAAATCATCTTCACACTGATGCAACAGCTGTGTCTATTGGACAATATTTTCCAACGACCATCTTTAATTAAAAAACTTATACCCAATCACTGCCGCGGTTACTTTGTATGCCAGGGCACATACCATTCACATAACAATGTATAACATTATTTCACAGCGGGTGTGTGTGTGTGCGCGGGCGCGCCGTGTTGTGTGTACAGAGCTTTTGTCCTATTTTGTATACTTAGTTTTCATTATGGTGACTGCCATCTCCTACCACTCCTTAGTCTGATGAAAAATTTGTTTAGTGGATTGTCGATATCACTTATGACCGCTTCTGCTTTAGATAAAACCCTTTCTTTACAAGTTTCATGTCTATGTCTAATGCTTGTTTCACAACCCTTTTTATTTTATCTGTTTAATTTTATCTGTATAATTTGATTGGAAGGTGAAGTAGGATTGCTAAAAGATATTTCCATACTGAAAAAAATACTATTGAAGTCAAGAAAACAGCAATTGGAAGACCCCCTCCCCCTTCTCAACTCATCATGGTTGCATCGATCGGGGGTAAAGAATAGCATTTTGGGTAGTTGCATGCATATTTTGATCAAGAAACCAAACCTGGACAAGGAGATATTCAAAAACTACAGACCGGTTGCTAACTTAAAATATCTTGGAAAAGTCATCGAACGAGTAGTTTCATCACGCATTTCTGATCACATTCATCATTTCAACCTGTCCGACGTGTTCCAGTCAGCATACAAGCCTTTCCATGGGACAGAAGCTGCACTAGTCCGTGTGAGCAACGATATTCTTTCTGCAATGGACAATGGTAACCTAACAGCACTAGTCCTGCTAGACTTGAGTGCTGCCTTTGACACTGTTGATCACAACATCCTTCTCTCTCGGCTCCAGAATCACCTTGGCATAGAGGACACAGCCCTAGCATGGTGCAAATCGTATCTCTACAATAGAACTCAGCATGTATGTATTGGCACCGCAATATCAGACCCTGTTGTTTTGAACTACTCTGTGCCACAGGGGTCGGTACTGGGCCCGCAGTGGTTTACGCTGTACACTTTACCGATTCGTGACATCATCCTGAAATTTAATCTGAATTACCATGTGTACGCAGACGACACTCAGCTATACATCACGTTTAAATCTTCTCAAGAAAACGCCAATGCATCTATTGCAAGACTTGAGAAATGCATCCAAGAGATTCGACGTTGGACACAACAAAACTTCCTGAAGTTAAATGATGATAAGACAAAGTTCCTTCTATTTGGGTCACGTCAACAGTTAACAAAGGTTTCAGTTCCATACATTTCCATCGGTGATGCTCGGATAGCTCCCTCGCTGCAAGCTCGGAACTTAGGGGTTATTTTTGATTCATCGATGACACTTCAACCACACATCAACAACATCGTTCGTCTGTCATCATATCACATCAGGAATATTGGTAAGATTCGCAAGTACTTGGACAAAAGTGCCACTGAAAAGGTCATTCATGCATTTGTTACTTCTCGTCTTGACAACGGCAATGCTCTTCTCTACAGTCTTCCTAACAACCAGATTTCTCGTCTTCAACGCCTCCAAAATACCGCTGCCCGCATTGTGACACTGTCTAGAAAATCCTGTTCTATCACCCCCATTCTGAAACAACTACATTGGCTCCCTATCTCTCAACGAATCATCTTCAAGCTGATGCTCATTGTCCACAAAGCACTTAATGGCAAGGCTCCCCACTATATTTCTGAACTACTTCAAGTTTACACTCCATCAAGGAATCTTCAATCAAGTTCCATGCTTCTCCTCTTTGAACCCAAGTCTCGACACTCATGGGGTGACAGGTCTTTTTCTTCAGCTGCGCCACGCATCTGGAACTCTCTTCCGCTTAATCTTAGATCTTGTTTTTGTACCACAAAATTCAAATCTCTTCTCAAAACTTATCTTATGTCACAGGTTTTCAAGGACTAATTTTGTTGTGTCTGTTTTTTGTCTTTGTTTTGTTTTGTTTTGTTTTTTGGTTTTTTACTGCGCCTTGAACACCCAGCAGGGTGGATATGTGCGCATTACAAGTCTTATTATTATTTTATTATTATTATTATGCAAAAGGTGTAACCAACCAATTCATGACATTTTTGTGTAGTATTTTCTGAATCTAATGACACCTCTTTTGTGTACCTTCATCGGTTTTTCGGCTGATCAACTGTTCAAAATCTTTCAAATGAACAATCACTCAGATCTGAGGGTCATATGTGGTTCCAAATTTGTGTTCAGATGTGTTACAGACCTTGAATTTTAGAGGCCATGGTGGGTGTTGCTACTAGCTAAGCATTGCTACGCTTAAAAATGTTTGAAGACATGTTTCCATTCTGACGCTCAGGTGCTCTTTTGTTTGGGTATTAATTAACCCTAACCCCCTTAGCATTTCTACTAGAAAGCTTCCTCAACCCATCATACTCCAACAGTTTACTTATTGGAACAGTACACAACCCATCATACTCCAACAGTTTATGTACTGGAACAGTACACAACCCATCATACTCCAACAGGTCCTGTGCTTCTGGACTGTGATTTAGTCACTAGTGGGTACTTTTCACAGTACTAGACCATTCAAATTTCAACAAATCATCTGTTTGATTTTGGCAGACCTGGGGTGGTTCATTAAGCTACCTCACAAGATTTCCAGCCTACCTTCAAATACTTTACAGGGCACCAATTTGGGGTTAAAAATCCACAAGACTGCAGGGCTCTTAGCTCTAAAGTTTTACTGACACCAGAATGTTTTTTACAAGAACAGAATGAAAATGAGAGAAAAAAAAATATCTGCACAGTTCAACATTATACACTGTTTTCATTTGAACAAGCACTAAGACAAGATTGATCTCATTTGCTTTAAAAGGACAAGTATACTTTGTTACTCAACACAATTGAGAGATATTTCTCATATTCAAAGTCAACATTTCAACAGCATTTTTGTTCTATATTAAAGATCGCACAGTGAGATATTACTTTAAAAAACTAGACCGGTCTCGTGAGATTACTGGTGCCAGTCTACCAACACTGGCCTCGGGCCTGCAGTCGGTGTAAGTTTCAAGTCCTGTATTACATGCATGACATAAAGTACAATACAAGATCATGCTGCTGGTGTACCGATATCTGAATTCTGATGGTCCAGCATATACTTGTACCTGACCAACCTACTGAACTTCCATAAAACAACTCGTAACTTGCTCTCCAGTTTCTGACAGATCTGCATTTATTCATTCCTAGAAGCAAGTACAGTTGGGGGGACCGTGCCTTTTCTGTCACAGCCACCAGGATCTGGAACAGTTTTCCTTACAACATCAGGCAATCACCTACAATACCGACTTTCAAGACATCACGCAAATCTCACCTGTTCACAAGAGCTTACTGTATGGCACCATGGGCAACGACTGTTGAAATGGCGCCATATAAATGTTACGATTGATTGATTTATTGAAGTACTCTAAGAAATGTTTCTGGTTTACACGTTAATATGAATTATGAATTTGTTTAAATACAGGTTAGTTTGAATTTTTTTTCCCCCCACCCCCAAAAAATGGGATTACCTGATCTTTCTAGTTGATAATTTTTTTGATTATCTTTAAAAAAGACAACACGAAAACAGGCCTGGAGTTACACAATGGCCACAGTCTCTGTTGCCCTGGCCTGGTCTTTGTTTTAATTATTTATACTTTATTTATACTGGGTAAAATCAGCTCAGCATGAGAGCTGTTTTCCACTGATGCCCAGTCCATGCCCAGTCGAACCACTAAAAACAAACAATATTACAATAATACAATATTAGAAAAAGTGTACAACCAAAAAATGAAGAGAACAAAAAACACACGAGGACATGAGGATTGTACTGTAGTTAAACAAAACAATATTCTTTTACATTCTGATCTGAATGAGTTTATGCATAGAGCAAGGACAGAGAATGCTACAGATGTAGGTTGGTTTCTTACCATAGCTGGAAGCTCATCCCATAGTTTTGAATCTGGGCATAGTTAGCCAGAGGGGTGTCTGCACTCTTAAAAATACGTGGTTGCAAGTTTAGTGGTCAAAATAATTTGACCACGTTCGTGGTCATTTTTTTAGAAAAAGTGACCATGAAGGTGTTAAAAATGGTTTACACGCCGACCACGTTCTTGTGAAATTTTGACCACGTAACGTGGTTAAAGAAAATGAGCAATATGATTGGTGCGGCATACCAGCTCGGCGTGTGATAGGTCGGCTGCTCATCACATGATGCCAGCGGATCATCAGGCGAGGAGACGCCATTGTTTTAATATTCTTGGTTGCGGGATTTGGGCTTTGAGGATATGATAAAGACGTTCCAAGGTAAGTTTATTTTGACAAGGAAATAAGTGAAATCATCTACATTTGTTGATTAGGCCATCGGCTTACGAGCTGTCAAAGAGTCCTCTGTTTGTTTAGAAATAATCGACCGTAGATCATGGTTGTTTAACGTACGGTGTATAGGCCTACAGCGTTATCACGGCATCCTATGTACAGCGCACGGTAGTCGAATGCACGTCTGTACTTTGACTCAGAAGACTCGATTTGTTTCCATTGGCCATTTTCCCGTGCATGTTTCTCATGATTTTAGCAATATTTTTCACCCAACACAAAGTTTAACTGGAAGATAATTCCTTTAGCCTTCAAAGTTATTTGGGTTTTGAATGATACAATCAAGTCTAACCACGAAATATCAAAGGAAATCAGACACTGTTTTTATCCAACCTCCGATAAAAATTCACAAGCCTCACGCAAGCATTACACACAGGAAATCCAAACCCCATCCCCACACAGTACACGTACATGTGATGAACACGTGGGGATCACGCAATTAAGTTAGGAAAGAGAGAAGAACGATAAACAAAACCAAAACCATTGTTGTTGTGACACTAATAATATTTACAAACGGTTAACATGTATGTTGGTTTCTATCCTTTATTTAATTACAGGATTGTGGAATGACAATGTTTTTTTTGTATTATTTGTTTCATATGTCTTAGGTTGGGACCAATCTACCGGCAGACTTAAAAAAAGGTTGTTGATGCAGACGACAGGCCCCAGCCGTTTAGTCTTGTTCTTGGCGAACATTTCCAGCCATGGCAACTAGACGTTTGTCATCTTTGAAGGACGGGCCATTTCCACTACCTCGCTATTAAAAGCTGTCGACCTTTGTTTTAAGTGTTAATTTTAATTTGTTAAAGGGTTTAGGTACTTTTTGTAACACAAAACACCCACAGATTTACATTGTTTGAAGATAATGGTGGTAGGCCCCTACATGCTAAAATAATTTTCGTGACATTGTTTACTCATTTCTAAAAAACTACTGCACCTTAAGGTGAGCTTTCTACTATCATTATCTTCAAACCGTGTAAGTTTAATTAAAATCTGTTCACTTTGTGTTTTGTGTCCTTCAAAAAGTACCAAATTTATGTAATTTTCTTAGGATTATGATAAGAAAATAAATTTGATTTGGAGATTCAAAGGAAGTGTACATAAAATGTTATTCATTGAGTCTTCCCAGATTTGTTTACCTTTTTTTGCCCAGCACAGGATTTAATTTGAATTTGATCCATGCTGACAACCACCATACCTGGTCAATGGCTTTACCCCATTGATGTCAATCCCATAATATTTAACCACGGAATTGGGTTACTTTTCAACCACAAATGTGGTCAATTTCTGACAACAATACCTGGTTGTTTTTGTTGACCACGTGTCCGTGGTCATTTTTGACAACATTGGGGTCAGTGCATAGTTGACGCGAACGTGGTTAAAAATAACCACATCGTGGTTACTTTTTAACCACGTATTTTTAAGAGTGTGGGTGTCTTTTACCCTGTTTTAAATTTGGACACCCTGTTTCACCTGTCATTTACATGTAAATTATACCATGCCCAATATGGGGCAGAGGGTACCCCGCCCCCCCCCCCCAATGTTCCCCCCCCCCAAAAAAAAAAAAAAAAAAAAAATGGGATTACCTGATCTTTCTAGTTGATAATTTTTTTGATTATCTTTAAAAAAGACAACACCAAAACAGGCCTGGAGTTACACAGAGGCCACAGTCTCTGTTGCCCTGGCCTGGTCTTTGTTTTAATTATTTATACTTTATTTATACTGGGTAAAATCAGCTCAGCATGAGAGCTGTTTTCCACTGATGCCCAGTCCATGCCCAGTCGAACCACTTAAAAATAAACAATATTACAATAATACAATATTAGAAAAAGTGTACAACCAAAAAATTGAAGAGAACAAAAAACACACGAGGACATGAGGATTGTACTGTAGTTAAACAAAACAATATTTGTTTATATTCTGATCCGAATGAGTTTATGCATAGAGCAAGGACAGAGAATGCTGTAGGTTGGTTTCTTACAATAGCTGGAAGCTCATTCCATAGTTTTGAATCTGGGCATAGTGTTAGCCAGAGGGGTGTCTGGGTGTCTTTTGGACACCCTGTTTTAAATTTGGACACCCTGTTTCACCTGTCATTTACATGTAACTTATACCATGCCCAATATGGGGCAGAGGGTACCCCGCCCCCCCCCCCCCCAATGTTCCCCCCCCAAAAAAAAAAAAAAAAAAATGGGATTACCTGATCTTTCTAGTTGATAATTTTTTGATTATCTTTAAAAAAGACAACACCAAAACAGGCCTGGAGTTACACAGAGGCCACAGTCTCTGTTGCCCTGGTCTGGTCTTTGTTTTAATTATTTATACTTTATTTATACTGGGTAAAATCAGCTCAGTCTATATGTTCAGGTGGGGAGATATAAGTTGGAGTTGGCTTATTAAAAGTTTCACCATCTATGACAGTGCCCCTAAAACCATAAAACCAGTATTATAAAACAAAATTATAATCATGCATTTAGAAATTTTTGCCATTTCATCTTGGTTTTTTAGAAATTTTTGCCATTTCATCTTGAGTTCTTTTTGGCATTTTATAGAGAGTCTGCTGAATCACCGAATGACTGTAGGCCCTACATAAACCACACAATAGACTTAATAGGACAATAGAGGGTAAACCTTGTGATGATTGTCAATAAACTCAATGGAATAAGGGTGTATTGACACAAAAAGCACTCCGACACTGAACAAAAGAGTGACCAGGTTAACCTCTCTGTCAATGTCAAACTTGCCCTACAAATTTAGCAAAATCATGGAAGTACCCGGTACATAAAGAAAGTTACACGTGGCATTTTCCTTCCTCTGTGAACTTCCTTCATCCATGGTCCAATTTAGAAGGGGAGTATTAAAAAGTACCTCTCCAAAAATGTTTTGCATGGTGAACATTTTGAAAGACTACATAATATTCTGTGTATTTTTCAAAACTTCAGTTAAAATAACACGTTGGGTTTTTTACAAACCCTAATTCCATTGAGTGATTTACTAGGGTCCTTCCTCACTCCAACAAAACCCAACACCATTATGTTAACTCAACACCCAAACTGTTGGACTCTGATTATGGTGGTATGCCTGATCCCATGTAAAGCGTGATCAGTTTACCAGTGCAGTCCTCAGTCCAACACCATACAGTAACTCAACACCCAAACTGTTTGGACTCTGATTATGGTGGTATGCCTGATCCAATGTAAAGCGTGATCAGTTTACCAGTGCAGTCCTGAAGTCCAACACAATACAGTAACTCAACACCCAAACTGTTGGACTCTGATTGTGGTGGTATGCCTGATCCCATGTGAAATATGATAGTTTTACTCATGAAGTCTTCAGTCCAACAAAACCAAACAAAATAGGCAGTTGGATTTTGAAGGGTTGGAAATGGTTATGGTTAATTAAAAAATTGTGTACATATATCAAAATTTCTGAATGGCCCATAAACGAGAGTAAAATGATGGTCATGTGGACAATTTGGGTCTCTCTGTATTGAAGTGAAGTACAAAGATGAGCAAAATGATTTAAGGTCTCTTTTCAGATTTGACGACAATCTTATTACATCCCATTTTAAAGGCAGGGTATACCTTTGGTAGTTACTCCAAAAAATGAATGACCATAAAAACTTACTTGGTAAAGAGCAATAGAAAGCTGTTGGTACTATACAACATTGTTAGAAACGACACCCTTTGAAGTAATGTAGTTTTCGAGAAAGAGGTAATTTTTCACCAAAAATTTGAATCCGAGAAAGACTTTCAGTTTCTCAAGCATCTGAAACAAAGTGAAAGCAATTCTATGCAAAAAGGGTGGTTTTTCTTTCATTATTTTCTTGCACCTTCAAATCTGCCTTCAATGACCAATTGAGCCCAGATTTTCACAGGTTTGTGTTTTTATGCATTGGGATACACCAAGTGAGGATACTAGTCTTTGACAATTACCCTGCCTTTAATGCATGTAATATGTACATTGTACAAGGCAAGTTACCTGCACGTTTAAACCTTGAATTCATACAATGTATTAGGATAGGTGGGTCAATTTCTCAAAGAGCTACTTACACACTGACTAAGATTAACCTTCAGTCCGAATCAATCTTAATTGTTAAGCAAAGTGTGACGTCACAATACAAATCACTAGCCATGGTAATACTGTCAACTCATCTTAAAGGCATCGTACACGTTTGGTAATTGGAGCCTATTGTTTGTTATTCATAAAACTAACCTGTGAAAATTTTCATTTTAAAAGGTGGTAGCGTTTTTGAGATATTGACGAAAATCTGGTTATGTCCACGCGGTTATGTCCACGCAAGAAGAGTAATCTGCATTGGAAAACACACTCTGAGCGTGTAACGCTTCTCAGATTCAAATGTTTTGGGGGATAAAAAGTGGTATATTTTTCCATAACCGCAGTACTTCAAAGTGAAAAGTTTCTCACAATGCATTATACTATCCAAAGCTGCTGTCCTTCTTACCAAGTAAGTTTTTATTGCCATTAATTATCAGAGTCATTACCAAATGTGTACGATGCCTTTAAGGTGAATCTTAGAGCTTTGTGAAATCATGCTCTGGAATTTCCTCTTTGAGAGGGCAAGGCCGTTTTCATTTTTTTTAAAGGGCGCTCCCATTGGAGATTCTTTTTAAAAGTCTACGGGAAACTTTTGGAGGGAGCACCACGGCAAGACAAGGGGCATCAGAGGACGTGGCCTCCATGTACTCCTAGGCCTCATGTATGTGAAATAAAGAACGACGTTCGTCCATTTCTTTAGATGTTTTATGATTTTCACTCCCTTTTTGAATATTTTTTCACCTCATAAGATTGCACTTTTTGGGGTTGGAATTTGCACAAGCCATTGATCCAACAGTAGATTAATCGCAGCAAGATCTTTTAGACGCCCCTCAACACAAAATGTCCACATTTCAAAGAAGTAAACATGATTAAATGTTGCATTTTTGTTAACAGATAATTGGTGAGAAAAGGTGGTAAACATTAGTAAAGAATTCTTGAATCTTGTGTACTTTTCTTTTTCTTGAATCTTGAGGTGATCATAAAGCAATGATACTATAAATGCATGAATGCTACAAATATTTGTATCACCAAAAATATATTTAGTCCACAAATATTTGTATCGCCAAAATTATATTTAGTCCACAAATATTTGTATCACCAAAATTATAGCCTATTTAGTCCACAAACATTTGTATCACCCAAATTATATTTAATGCCTCTCATAAAGACCTATGTACAAAGTATATGCAAAACCAATGGCGCCGTGATTGATCAGTGCCCAATTTCATACTGCTTAGATAATTTCTTTGCTAAGCAACAAATGAGTGGGGCACCAGTCGCAACAATGTAAATGTTATGGAATGTTGGCTGGTTACCTGTTTCTTCTAAGCAAGTCTTTTATGTTCTCAGCAAGTTTTTGTGCTAAAGGCTTTATGAAATTGGGCACAGTACAATGTTTTTCTTTCATCACAAAAATGAGTAACAACATTTTTTGTATTTTATGACATGTGTCACTTATGGCAAGGCTACTAATTGGCTTTCAGATAATGTCAGATAAGTTCTTACTCAAGTGGTTTTTTCATAATCACATATTATTTATGTACAATGTACAGATCACAGACCTTTGCAGCAATTACATTCCCAGACAGGTGAAACACATTGGTTTCAGTTTGATTTGAACTTGTCACACTTCCTAATCCACTATGACCTTCAATTTGTAATCAACAAGGAAATGCCAGTCATTGTTAGGCCAAGTAAAATAAATAACATGTTGCTCGTCCCCGCCCGCTCCGATTTTGGACGCCGCATTGATTTGTTTGTTATTTGTTATTATAAAAATAAAAAATAAAAACATCTACAAAATTAACAAAAAAATATCAGAGCCCTAACTCTATAAATTTTCAAGTGTATCCCTTCATTTTTATTGAGCAATTTCATCATCTTTCTTGCATCATAGAGCAAGGACGTAGGCCTACATTTCCGAAACCTTTTCTTTGCCCTTCACATTTGCATGCCCAAACAGTTCTTTTTTGAAACCATATCTCGCCAAAATTAGGTTATGCTTTCTTAATCTTGGGGACAAACAGAAAATGCTCATAAACCATAAAACCATCTTCAGATATGTTAAGGCAGCCATCTTAGACATGGTGGCCATCTTGGAAAAAATAATTAAAAATTTGAAAATAACCAATATTAAAGGTATCGTACACGTTTGGTAATGACTCAAAACAAATATTGGCATACAAACTTACTTGGTAACAAGCAACGGAGAGCTGTTGATAGTATAAAACATTGTAGGAAACGACTCCCTCTGAAGTAACGTAGTTTTTGAGAAAGAGGTAATTTCTCACTAAAATAATAAAAACTTCTTGCAAGAAGTTTTTATTCCTATCTGAAAGCACACAAATTTGTAAAACAAGGGTGTTTTTTCTTTCATCATTTTCTTGCAACTTCGATGACCAATTGCGCCCAAATTTTCACAGGCTTGTTATTTTATGCATAATGGTGGGATACACCAAGAGAGAAAACTGGTCTTTGACAATTTCCAAACGTGTTCAGTGCCTTTAAGGACCCCCCCTCTCCAACTTTTTAAAAAGTCTGGACAAGCAACATGTTATTCATTTTACTAGGCCTTACATACATAGTGCACGCAGGCAAAGCTACTTCCACAATTCTACCTCCACACGTTAACCTTCATAGGACTAGAGACTAGTATTACATTCAGGTACAAACTGTGCGTGGGAACAAATTTGACTTTTCTTTGACTTTGAAAAACATTTCTTTCCATTGACTCTGAAAAAGTGCATTCCCATTTTGTGCGTTTCTTTTGTTCTTGCCTTTGTCCCTGTACTTAACCATCTTCCCATAAACTCTGCACACAAAATTCCTTGTGGAACATTGTTCCTATTTACTTCAAACATTAGGTAGCGAAGATTAAAACATTTCTCAACAAAATAACAAAAACATGTCAGGGGGAGGGGGAGGGGCCAATAGGCCTTTGTGTTCTTTTTTAGTCACACAGCTATGAAACTTAATAGAGCAAATCAAGACAACAAATTCCAGTAATAAACCACAAGTTGGGGGTCAAACCCCGCCCACTCATGATGGATGTAAGCTGACAATCCACAGGGAAGCTGCAAAGGTTTCACCAAAAATAGTTTACATAAAAAAATAAAAAGATGAAGTTTATCCCCTCCTCCTCCTCCCCCCCCCAAAAAAAGTATAATTTAAAACTTTCTGTAAGATACAGACTAGACATGCCAGAGCCTATTTTTCGTATATATTGATATTGCACACCATTTATTCATATAATTTCTTTTTAGAAGAGCACATTTGAACAATCTTTTTCTTGAATCGTGATCAAACATCATGTAACAACAAAAATACCCATCATCAGAAAGAGGACAACTGCTCAACATTTCAAGGGGCACCAAGGCATTGTTGACGAGGGGCATGGTTGGCTCTGTTGCCTAGCTGTGAAGTATCAGGCCTACAAGGGTCACAAAAGCAATGACCAGGGCCCAATTTCATAGAGCTGCTAAGCACAAAAATTTGCTTAGCATGAAATTTCTTCCTTGATAAAAACAGGATTACCAACCAAATTTCCATGTGATTTTCAGGATAAGCAAACAACAGCTGAATACCAGTAACAAGCAATATGTACATGTAACACATGGAACTTTGGTTGGTAATCCTGTTTTTATCAAGGAAGAAATTTCATGCTAAGCAAATTTTTGTGCTTAGCAGCTCTATGAAATTGGGCCCAGCTGGGCATGGAGGCCAGGCCTTCAAGGGTCACCAAGGCAATGACCAGGCAGGAGCATGGAGGCAATTGGCTCCATTCCATGAAGTATGCCTACAAGGGGCACCAAAGCATTGACAAGGGGCCTAGAGGCAATGCCTGCGTAAAGTATCAGGCCTGCATGGGGCACCAAGGCAATGACCAGGGGCATGGACGCAAGGCCTTCAAGGGTCACCAAGACAATGACCAGGCAGGAGCATGGAGGCAATTGGCTCCATTCCATGAAGTATGCCTGCAAGCGGCACCAAGGCATTGAAAAGAGCCTCGTTTGCAAAACTTTTCATGAAAGTAAAAGGACATACAGGATGACAGGTTTCACATTTCAGTCGTTTAGCCGAGTACACCATTATAATAGAGTATTAACAAAACCACTGACGCAATATCAGTAACTAGGTTTATTGTTGTATCACATCCTGGAGATGCTTTCATGACTAAAAAATAAAATGCCATCCAGCATAAAACAAACTGAGTTGAATAGGTTTGTTTGTCACAAAGGAATCTGTAGCTCCTGGGGCAATCAAGCAGGGGGGATTATCTACTTCAAAAGGACTTTACACTTGACATTTATCCAATAATAGAGAAAAAAAGTGTTTGCCTAGTCACAGAGAGATGTGTAGCAAAGATTGCCTGTGTACTTTTTATGTTGACTTTTGCAGAAACAGCAAAAGAAAGTTATATTTATTATTAGTCAGTTCATGGTCATTTTTCAAACACATATGACCCACCATTTGTGATGACTGTCAATAAAAACATTGTTTCGAAAGCTCTGAAAACAATTTTAAAGAAGAATTTGAGTTAAAGGTTACATTAATTTATTTTTATTTGGTAATTTCCTTCTTCTTTCCTCTTTATTTTTTCACTTCAATGGGTAAGACCAAATGATCTTCTTTATCCCCCATGCAAATTTAACATCTATTGAAATGTTGCAGTACCCGCTGAAAAAATATAAGATTATAACAGTTTTGGTATAAAATGTTGCTTTGAAATTCACAGCTCAACAGACAGTGCAGTCTCGCGCGTAGGCCCTATTCAAACATTTTTGGGACCACTTTGTTCCCACGTACATTGCTTTAACGCGTGAAGGGAACAAACTCACCCACTTTTACAGGTACCGATGTTTGAATGTGCGAGACTTGTACACGGTCTACATAGTGATTAAATAGTAAATTTTTGTAGTAAGGTACTTACCATGAATAATGAACGCTAACGCCACAACACCCAGCATGGCTGTAGAAATCCACTTACTTCTGCAGAGCAAGCTAATTAATATGTCTGGAATGTTAAAATAACCTGGAAAAGAAACAAAAACTAAATGTAAAATCTCTCACATTTACAGAGCTCGAAACTTCAATATGTTACATGTATGTGTGATTGTCTTCCTTATTATCCTTTTAAAAGCGTCTTTTAAGTCATCTACAAAAAATGAATCAGAGCCACAGTTTTTTTATGGTAATTCCTATAGCAGAAAAATCATCGACTCAAGTCTCAAATTTTACACTGGACCGCAGGCCAGAGGCAAGTGATTTTAGCATTGGGCCAGTAAACTCATGACTGGAAAAGTCCAACAGTCTTGTGTTTTTCAATTCAATAACAATACCTCACTGTGTAATATCTTGAACAGAAACAAATTATGTTCGAATATTGACTTTAGGTCTAACACAAAATTCTATTGAGAAATGAATAATTCCATTGAACAATGAAAAATACTTCATACCCATAAAGACAAATGAGATAAATCTTCTCTTAATCTTCTCTTACTGTCATGTCATAGCTTGTTAAAAAAAAAAACAGTCAAATGCATGTTAAACTGTGTGAGGTTTTTCTCAATTTGATTCTGGTCTTGTAAAACTATTTCTGGTGAATCTGGTCCAGTAAACATTTTGAGATACAAGCCCTGTGGTCTTGTGAATTTTCCCCCAAATTCGAGTCCTGTGACTGTATGGACGCTTGAAAAGGAGCGCAAACAAATTGATATGAAACCGGGACCTATGGTAAAAAAGTGAAGAAAATTTACGGTCCAATGGAAAAAAAAGAAGTGGGTGGAAAATTTAAAACCATTGACATTGGACTACAGTTTGCAAGTATTTCAAAATAGAATATAATTTCAAACATTTTTCAGCTTTGACTTTTATTTATTTATTTATTTTATTTCCAGCAAATATAAGCAAAGAACACACTGTGATTGTGACAATCATTGATTAACTTAGATAATCAATTACAGAGTAATAATCGGCATACGGCAGACGGCATGCATAGCATAGCGCTGTAGTTTGATAAACCATGGAGAAACATAAAATAATGTAAACCACTGATGGCCACAGGCCATTTGTAGCTCATCGACGACCACCACTACCCTGTACTCCCGAGTACTGCAGTATGTCAAAAAAAGTGTTTAAAGGAGTACAGCGCCCCAGTTACTACTTGGTCTAGCTAGGTTAAGGGTGAGGTGAGATAACTGGTTCAACTCAAGTTGCCCTGGTCCCAGACCACTACCAAGCCCCACAACTGTGGTGAAGTGTGACCCTTTGGCCACACCTTGGTGGGGCTAGCATTACCATACCAATTAAGCCCTATCATTAAATAAATATACTCAAATTTATTGTGAAGCTGCTAAAATAGTATTACAATTATATATATATGTCAGAATTTCACTTTCACTGTCACACAGTCCCTTGGGGCTTGCTGTCATTTGTCAGTGCCCCAGTGTTTTTTCCCAAAACGTGACAATGGCATTTCATTTCTGCTGAAAAAGTAACATATAATTATTTTATAAAAACATCATAACATTAACAAATTTAAGTTAGAAATCGATTTATGTACAATAATTTTACTATATACGCTTATTTTCAGACGTATTTTTGCTTTCCTGTATTTGTATTTTATTTGTAATGTAGAGTATTGCTGAGTGATAACTGATAAACTACGTGAATATTGCAAGTTGTTTTCAGTGTAAACAATGTTTCGAGCTATACTTATAGTATCAGATATAGGGATAGTATCATCTAACCTAGCCCCATTAATAGTGCCAAATTCTCTGGACTTCCTCCGATCCTTGGCCCTACGCCCACGTACCTCCAGGAGGTGACATTTGTTTTCGAAAAGAAACTCACGTTTTTATGCCGAGATTTTTTCCCCAGTTGTCACTTATTGTAGCTCATTTGTGGACAGCACATTAATTCGAAAAAGAGCTCACTCGTTTTGGTGTAATTTATGAAGAAAATCGACGGCGTTACCTGACACGGTTTGACTGCCCGGCATCCGCGATTTTGCTGATGCGCTATGGTCTTGGTGCAAGACGTTTCTCGTTTACCTTTCACGCACAGCGCGGCCGACGACCCGCTCATTCAACTCGCCAATAGCGCGCGCCACGAACACCTGACTTTAGCCCACGAACCGCCCCGCGCGCGCTATTGGCGAGTTGAATGAGCGGGTCGTCGGCCGCGCTGTGCGTGAAAGGTAAACGAGAAACGTCTTGCACCAAGACCATAGCGCATTAGCAAAATCGCGGATGCCGGGCAGTCAAACCGTGTCAGGTAACGCCGTCGATTTTCTTCATAAATTACACCAAAACGAGTGAGCTCTTTTTCGAATTAATGTGCTGTCCACAAATGAGCTACAATAAGTGACAACTGGGGAAAAAATCTCGGCATAAAAACGTGAGTTTCTTTTCGAAAACAAATGTCACCTCCTGGAGGTACGTGGGCGTAGGGCCAAGGATCGGAGGAAGTCCAGAGAATTTGGCACTATTAATGGGGCTACATCTAACCCTGGACTAGTGGAGTCTAGTCATGGAGCAATAAACTAGATTGCTCCATGGTCTAGTGTAGTAGAGTACCAGTACTCACCACTTTCGTTCGCTGTGTCCGACGAGATGACATTGACAGTTACATACAATGGAGAACAACACACAACAAAACGGGCTGCTTTTATGTCGTCCTTTCCCGATCCCACATCATGCGTACATATAAAATTATACCTACGAAAACTGTATTCACTCAAGCGTGGTTGACAGGAAATCGGCGCCACTCATTTTCCAAGCGGGTAAAAACGCGAGATAGCGGTAACAACGAATCAAGTTACTAAAGATTTATACCCACATTTAGCTTTCAAATTAAATAAAAATTCTATCTTTTTGCATTTAAATCAATACTTTTGGTACAGAAATGGCGAATTTGGGGAGGAAAAAAAATCCCATTGTACAATATATGGTAATGTTTACCCTCTAAGAAATGGAATGGTCTAGAGATGACAACAAAAGCAATGCGTTTGCAACCCGGACGGCCGGGCCGCGGACGGTGGTATTAATGTACGGAGCTCCAGTGGTGCCACGCATTTTATCCAGGTCGACTTATTTTATGGAGTAATAAGTCAACCCATTGTGATTTATCCCACCAAGACTACTAAGTGAAAACAGTGGATTATATAAGTAATAGTTTTAGGTTCAGTTAAATTACTGGTGAGACAAATATCTCATAATCTGGATAATTTGTATGGCACTTCTAAAGCTCCGTATATATGGTGTACTTGTACCGTACCAGGAGGCGATAGGTATATCTATGTAGATCTGAAGAGGAAATATGATTGCAAACAAAACAAAATACAAGGGCATAGTTTACTTTTCTAGTTAGTCCTGTGCACTTACATCGTCCATGCATCGTCATTCTTAGAAATTCAGTGACAATGTTAACTTACTTTGTTGATTTCGGGCCGGCGGATTTTGTCGGAAGTCCGACATGGTTCAAACCCGAGGAAGGGGGTTCATGGTTCTTTCTTTATGGTTCAGACTCTGTGACTCATCAATGTTACAATTCTCCGTAAAGTAAAGGGACAACAATGGTAGTATTTTGGGTGTGTCGCTTGAGGAAGGCATGACTTTCTAAAGTTAGAGGGGATACCCCGGATGTGTTTTAACGCTATACATAGTAAGGACTTGAAACACTATGTGGACTTACACACGTCCACAAAGTGGTTTTTTTTTTTACAGCGTTGAAGAATATAACTTTCCTTAAGTGTACAGAACAAAGGAATGTCCACAGAGTGACTGCAACACAGATGTGTGTGTCTGGGGGAGGGGGGGGGACAATCAGAAGGGTCGAAAGCATAAACTAAACTAAATGTTTTTGCCAACATATTCGTTTTATGAATTACTAGTGCCACATTACATGTAACAAGTTTAATTCAACTCACGAGGAACTTGTAGAAAATACTTTGCAGTTATTAAAGGCACAGGATACGTTTGGTAAATGTCAAAGACCAGTATTCTCACTTGGTCAGTTGGTGTATCCCAACCTATACATAAAAAACACGCCTGTGAAAATTTGGGCTTAGTTGGTCATCGAAGTTGCAAGAAAATGATGAAAGAAAAAACGCCCTTGTACAAATTTGTGTGCTTTCAGATGCCTAATAAAGGCTTCAGGGGCCGATTTCACAAAGATCTAAGATTGATCGTAACTGTAAATCAATCGTAGTTGCTTAGTAAAGTGTGATGTCACAATACAAATCACTATGGTGATACTGAAAATTTGTCTTGCGATGAATTTTATTGCTTTGTGAAATCGCCTCCTGGCCTGAAGTCTTTTAATATTTTAGTGAGAAATTACCTCTTTCTCAAACACTACGGTACTTAGAGGGAGTCGTTCCTCACAATGTTTTATACTATCAACAGCTCTCCGTTGCTCGTTACCAAGAAAGTTGTTATGCTTGAGTAATTACCAAACGTGTACAGTGCCTTTGAGTAATTACCAAACACAGTGCATATAGGCTATAATTTGAACGTTAAGACCCGGGTGTAATAAACTGTTTCACTTGAGTATCTGTAGGCCTATAAATATAGGGTTTAAAAGGTCTTACTAATCATACTACTTGAAAGTTTAAAAACTTCGATGATTGTTACCCAAACATACATTGTTGTAAAACTTAAAGTATATTCATGGTATATTAAAGGCATCGTACACGTTTGGTAATTACTCAAAATATATATTAGCATAAAAACTGACTTGGTAACGAGCAATAGAGAGCTGTTGATAGTATAAAACATTGTGAGAAACGACTCCCTCTGAAGTAACGTAGTTTTTGAGAAAGAGGTAATTTCTCACTAAAATAATACAAACTTCTTGCAAGAAGTTTTTATTATTCTATCTGAAAGCACACAAATTTGTACAACAAGGGTGTTTTTTCTTTCATCATTTTCTTGCAACTTCGATGACCAATTGAGCCCAAATTTTCACAGGCTTGTTATTATATGCATATGTTGGGATACACCAAGTGAGAACACTGGTCTTTGACAATTTCCAAACGTGTACAGTGCCTTTAAAACACAAGATGTGGTTTAATCTGCGGCACCCAAAAATAATCTCATATAGGCCTAGGCGTACGTATACGAGGTACGACCCATGCATGGGTGCCCCCAACCCCCACAAATTGGGAAAACAGTGGAGAATTCGGGCACAGCAAGAAGGAAAAAATTGACAGAGAAAGCAAGAAATACTTTATACCCGATATTAGTACTTTTATAATAATAATGTTTACAATGTCAGGCAAATCAACCCCTTTCCTTCCCCTTAAGCCATGGCAAGGAGTCCCCATAATATGCCCATGCTGAGAGTGTATCACCTGGGCCCATTTCATGACTCTGCGCCTACCACACTTCATGCGCTTACAGCCCATAGAATCACGCGCTTTTGCAGGGCCCCGTATGGAGCGTAAATTCTGTGAAGCAGCACCAATAATCATTCGTAATCAACGTCACTGATACTATGAACGATGGCTACAATAACCATGGTGAGAGGAAATATTAACTAACAAAATACAAAAACAACAGCTTTGCAAGGACAAGTTTAGCCCGAACATCTGACGTCACACTTCGAAGCTCGTAAAATAACGCCAGATAGCGGCCTTGAGCAACTGGCAGGATCCTGGTAGTTGCTACCATTACATTGTGTATAAACACCATTACATGCAAACCTGCGCACCTTGTCCAATGAAATCATTGGACATGTAAGACCAGTACCTGTCTTTGGGACTAGTCTAGGAAAAGTTGGTCTCACAAACGCGGGGTTTTTTAACACTAGAGGGCACTATTCATTTACACTGATATAAAAGTTGGTCCACACTGAACATGCTCCCTTTCAACCCGTGAATGCTATTGCTAAACAATTCTCAGAAAAATATTCAAACAGCTATTGTTAGCGGGAATGCTATTTAAACTTGTTTAATAATGTGTTTCTTTATCATCATTATTATAATTTTGTTATTACACTTCTGAATTTTGCGTTATTACCGATCAAAAAATAAGGCTACACTTATGCTGTTGACGGCATACGTCAAAATTACAATACTTTTGACGTCAATTTTGTGGGAGGTTAAAGACGGGATAGAGACGGGATATGAAGATAGACCCTATCGCGTCCCTATTGTCAAAGACCAGTATTCTCACTTGGTGTATCCCAACATATGCATAAAATAACAAACCTGTGAAAATTTGGGCTCAACTGATCAACCAAGTTGCAAGAAAATTATGAAAGAAAAAACACCCTATAAATAGTTGCACAAATTTGTGTGCTTTCAGATGCCTGAAAAAGACTTCTGGCCAGAAGACTTTTTCAAATTCAAATATTTCAGTGAGATATTACTTTTTGATTACGTAACTTCACAAGGAGTCGTTTCTCACAATGTTTTATATTATTAACAGCTCTCCGTTGCTCGTTACCAAGTAAGTTTTTATGCTAATTTACATTTTTAGTAATTACCAAAAGTGTCCAGTGCCTTTAAAGATGAGATCCGGAAAGCAACTGAAGGAGCTAAATGAGGATGCTCGCTGAAGACAAGAAGCAGTGGATTGAAATGAAGAAGGACTGAGTGCAACTGTATGATGTTTACAGTGGCAAAACACAGGACATACAATTTCGGGTTGAAATATTGTATTGGATCAAAATATTGGATCACAATTTTTCAGTCGTTAAAAAGCCACCTTCTACTTCTTGTTTTACAGACGTTTTGGGTATACACACTAGCCTCGGCGCCTAGCCTATGTGTGATGCACCTTTTAAATGTTAACTTGATTTCTCTTTCATACGACACCAAAAAAGGCCTGGAAATAAAGTCTTAGCCATATTACTGCATTCTGAAGCTTAAACCAATCTTACACCAAGGCAAAGTTAACTACATGTATTATTAGCCAAACAAGGTACAAAAAGAGCAAATAATAATTGTACAGAGGTGCTTTACTAATCCAACATGGCGACGAGCACAACGGCAATCACAATGTTAATAGACACGGTTAAACCTGTGGCAGCAGATGAACTCAGCTCGATCTTGAACCCCATTCCAAAATGTGTATAAGACTGCATGAGAGTGTGAAAAACAAGGAACAGGAAAATGAATTTTGTTTTCAAAAACATAAACGATTAAATCCATCAAAATTGGTATCACATAAACACAGTTTTGAAAATGTGTTTTAATCGTCACCGTTTTCACGAAGTGGTGACACTGCCAATAGGTCGTGGGGATGGGGGTTGACCAGGGCAGAGGGGGGGGGGTGGGGATTCCTCACCTGATAGTAAACAGTGTCTGGTGTGGAACTGTCCGGAGTCCACACCAATCGCCCACCGATCACCGAATCAGAACATTTATGCCTCAGGTGCGTTTTATACTCCTCGAAGCTACTGAAGTTATACGCAATACTGCCGTCATCGACGTATTGGCATAGTGGTCCAGCTAAATAAGAACATAAGTTGGAACAATGGGAAAACCAGTGGCCGTCATTATTATAACATTAGCAAAGTATGATGGAATTACTTGCTGGTTTACAGTTTACACTTTAATACCAACGGTGTGGTTTATAGATGAGATGGCACTATACCAGTCATAGACTATTGAAATAGTGTAACATTTTAAAATATTATGTTTTAGCCACAGCGACCAACTCTCATTAATACCATAATGTTTCCGATGTAGATACCTACCTTGTTTATCGGCGTAAATAACTTCATTCTGTAAGCAAACCCGACAAAATAATAATTAAAAGGATGCACTTGAACAGTATATTTTAACTAGTTTGCTGGTGAGTATTAATAAAGTTCGTAAATTTGGGCCAAGGTTGTAAAATATGACGTCAATATTTACGTCAATAGTGTCCCTTGCAAGCCACCGTACCTTTCTCTCCTCGTGTGACAGTTGATCGTATCCCCCTGTGGGGCTGCCAGTTAGGTACAGGGGATTGTAGTTGATTGGGTCGGTCGGGTCATTACCAGTGAACACATTAATGATGTACTTCGTGTTTCGCCGCATCTTGATGACGGGTACCAGAAGACCATCGACGTAAAAAGAGTCTTTCCAAGCGGGTTGACCTTTCGAATAGTTTTTTGAAAAATATTTAAATTTAGTCACCAAATTGGACTATAAAAAGCTCGAGCAACAACTTTGTGAAAAATCTGCGGAATTGATCCACACATTTTGTAGTAATTAAAAAAGTATGAAGCTGGTCCTCCCACCTGCTCCCCGTGGCTGCTCAGAGGGCTTTAAGGGTGTGCATAACTTTGATAATGAGAAAAAACAATTACCTTTGACACTGCGAGCCCAAATCCCGATGTTTGAAACCAGTGAAAACATTTAGGTGTTTTTTTTACTTCTTCCTTTTTCTCTCGTGACTCCGATGTCTAACTTTTAACAGATTTGTTATTTAAAGGCATCGTACACGTTTGGTAATTGTCAAAGACCAGTGTTCTTATTTGGTGTATCCCAACATATGCATAAAATAACAAGCCTGTGAAAATTTGGGCTCAATTGGTCATCGAAGTTGCAAGAAAATGATGAAAGAAAAAACAAGTTTTTATTATTTTAGTGAGAAATTACTTCTTTCTCAAAGACTACGTTACTTCAGAGGGAGTCGTTTCTTACAAGGTTTTATACTATCAACAGCTCTCTTGCTCGTTACCAAGTCAGTTTTTATGTTAATATATATTTTGAATAATTACCAAACGTGTACCGTGCCTTTAATGTATAATGCGAATACTGGTGATCACATCGGTTGTCTGCGTGCTTTAAAAGTCCTTTTCACTCACTAATGTTAACATTGCGATATGGGGGGGTTCGAGTTGAAATCGAAGTTAACCGCAATTTGAAATAAGTTGTTTATATTATGTGATTGAAACTACTAGTTCAGTGATAATGTTTAAATTACATGCATAACCTCAATATTTTCCTTTTTTAATTAAGATAAGAGGTTACTTTACAGGAATTTTAAAAACTCCCAGTGGAAGTTTACTATCCATGGATCCTCACCGGTGATCCCTAGGTACCCTCTGGAGCCTCCAGACGGCCCGATATCAACCCGTAGCTGTTGCGTCCCGCTGATATTTAATGTTGGCCAGGATGGTTGCACGTTTCCACTGTTGTCTGTTGGAATGACAAAGGCTGGACACGCATCGCGGGCTGGACGTCCAAAATTGATTTGCATAGAGGCTATATTGGCAGAATCAAATAACAGCAATATTTCATTCAATAGGTTTTGAGCTTTGAATAGGTATGATTGATGTTCCCACTCATCCCCAGCACCCCCCACCTCGAAAACAAAACCCCACAAAAATTCAAGGTTTGTGCCTCAAGTCATGCATATTGACGACAATATTTAGGACAACATTCACAAATTGTGCAGGCCTGGAATTTCATCTTTGGGAGGGCAAGGCAATTTTTATTTTTGCTAAGGGCACTTTCATTGGAAAATATGAAAGTCTTTGGGAAACTTTTGAAGGGGCACCAAGGCCAAGACTAGAGACAACAGAGGCCATGGCCTCCGTGACCTTCGTGTTAATCCAGGCCTGATTATGTCCCAAGAAGTCATAAATATTGACCTCGATATTCATGACAAAATTAACGACTTGTGCGCAAGTCATCGACGCCAATATTCATGACCAAATAATAATTATACTTTGGTCAAAGTCGCAAACCAACGAGGCGTGAATTTGATAATTGCTTTTTCAGCAACAGGTAGGGGCCTAGTCTACGCGGGCACTTCCTAAAAATGCAACCAAAGGGAAGTATACATGCTGCAAGTACATGCTTTAGGCATTTGTCATGAATATTGGCATCATATTATAATATATTAACGGTGACTTGTGGCACAAGCTGTGAATTTTGCCATGAATATTTACGCCAATAATTATGTTCGATGTCCCTTGAAGGCCACCACAATAATTAATACAACTTGGCCAATTGGCTGTGATATTGATATAGATAAAACCAGTAAATAAACAAACTCATTTATGGGAATTGATTAATTTGTGGGTATTTACAGGATATTCTGGCTTGGTCTCCGTTGAAGAGAACAGTCCCACCATCATCCCGCACTGGACCTATAACCCACACGATGAACACAGCTGTGTCGGTCGGAATCACCACATCAATTGAGTCACCTTTAAAACAATAAAATTAACAAGTTACAAAGCCAGGAGTCTTAAAGGCACTGTACACGTTTGGTAATGACTCAAAACAAATATTAGCATCAAAACTTACTTGGTAACAAGCAACGGAGAGCTGTTGATAGTATAAAACATTGTAGGAAACGACTCCCTCTGAAGTAACGTAGTTTTTGAGAAAGAGGTAATTTCTCACTAAAATAATACAAACTTCTTGCAAGAAGTTTTTATTCCTATCTGAAAGCATACAAATTTGTACAACAAGGGTGTTTTTTCTTTCATCATTTTCTTGCAACTTCGATGACCAATTGAGCCCAAATTTTCACAGGCTTGTTATTTTGTGCATATGTTGGGATACACCAAGTCGATGAGAACACTGGTCTTTGACAATTACCAAACGTGTACAGTGCCTTTAAAATAATATTTTGGCACTTATTCATAGCTCGATCCCATTTTATCATGAACGTATTGGAACTCTTTTGTTAATATAAGGGGGTCAGAGGGGTTGATTTGTCCGAAATTGTACACAGATAAAAACACAAGTACCAAATTATATTACCGGGTAAAAAGTCTTTGTTGCTTTCTCTGTTCATTTTTGTTTCTCTCTTTTTGAAGCTACCGCCCCGACCGTCTAGGTCGTACGCCGATGCATTTTATTTATTTTATGATGATGTGAAATTAAAAACTGTTGTTTCACGGTGGTCCTTTTTCATTATTGGAAATAGTATTCCTAAGGTAAATCATTGGTAAGAGGTCGTCCTTTCTTTTTCACAGGAAGTTCTGTAAAAATGCACCAATTTCATTATAATTAATCTTTATTTCTATTTGTATGTAAATAAAGAGAACTTTAAAGGGATTGTATACGTTTGGTAATTGGAACCCAATATTTGTTTCAATCCTATATAGTTGTATACCATAAAACTAACCTGTAAAAGTTTCATTTCAAAAGGTGGTAGCGTTTTTTAAGATATTGCCGAAAATCTGGAGCGGTTGTGTCCACGCAAGAAGAATAATCTAAAATTGGAATACACAATCTGAGAAACGTTACTGTCAGTAACGCTTCTCAGATTCAATTTTGGGGGGATAAACATTGATAAATGCATTATACTTTCCAAAGCTGCTGTACTTCTTACCAAGTAAGTTTTTATTGCCATTGATTTTCAGAGTCATTACCAAACGTATACAGACCGTTTAAATGAAAAAAGGTATGAAACACTATGACAAGAGACACGAAAATCAAAGGCTGTTTTATAAGCAACGAGGCTCTTGTGAGAAAACGGGCAGCTTACCAGTGCTGAGATAGCGGGAGTACGAGATTCGGGTGACGCCACCCACCGTGGAGTGGGCGATCAAGACGCTATCGTCGGTACCCGAGGTCGGCTTGACCACGGTGTCTGGGCACACACCAAAGCCCTCAGAACACTGCGCGAGAAAGAAAAAAAACACAAAACAGAAAATACTCATTATGAATAAAACAACAATCTTCTATTACTTACAAATTAATTTAGTCACCGGAGTCACGAGAAAATAGTCGGGAAAAACAATTTAATAATAATCGAGTACCTGGACTGGCGAGATAAAAACTTCTTGGAAGTTGCTAATTTCTCTAAAACTATATAATTTCAAGAAAAAATACTTAAAGGGAAGTTTTCCTCCGTCACAATAATTATTTATACCGACGTAAGTTTTGTGTAAATCTGTGCGCATTTATACTTCAAATCGTCCAAAATAATGTGCACACCCTACAAAATTGACCGTTTCCCTTCTATGCTCCTTTACGTTTCTGTCCCACCTTTTCCAAAA
Organism: Plazaster borealis; assembly: GCA_021014325.1. NCBI lineage: Eukaryota > Metazoa > Echinodermata > Asteroidea > Forcipulatida > Labidiasteridae > Plazaster > Plazaster borealis. The sequence continues at coordinate 4,953,395 of CM037458.1, forward strand.
CCCAACCCCCTTTCTATTAAAGAACTGTTAATGACGCCTCAAACGTTTTGATAAAAAACTTGTCTTTCGATACTTGTTTCTCACTCGACACAGAGAGAAGCTTTGTAACTAACAGCACTTTATTTTGGGGGGACATTTTGAGTGCGTTCTGGTCATATTATTTGTCTTACTTGTCCTTCATAGAAACCTAAAAGAAATTATTTTACCAAAATAAACTTTGAAAACTATTCGTTTATATCATGTTTTTGTTTTCATGCAGAAGTTGATTCGTTATATTTTCCCTCTATTGACAGCTGATATATTTTCGTCCCTATTTACCTGTAGTTGACTCTGTTGATAGTAATAGTCAGCCACCATCGGCTCTGTTCGGCTCGTCATCCACGTCACGGTGACGTCAGAGTTCGTCAGGAGGGAAGAGGAGGAGTTACCACTCAAGCCAAGCCCCATGAAGCTACCCGGGGCAATGTTGCCGCCGAGTTCCACGTCGATGACAGCTCCCTTGACTGACCAGCGAACTTGCATCTCGTCCCTTGAGAGCACCTCACAGTTGTCGTAAACCTTTGGGAGAAAGTAAAGACCAACAAACGATTTCCGATAATCTAACCCCTTTGTCGTCAAAATGAACCCAAACAATATTGGAAATGGAGATGGGCAGGGTATTCAGCAAGAAGGCAAGACAACAGATGAACCAAGAGACTCACAGGATAGCAACCAAGAATTACATTGTGGTTTAAATTAAAACACAGAATTCTCCCTACTAAGGATAAACTGTGCAAGTTTGGTATCACATATGACGATGTCTGCTTTCTTTGTAAACAAGATAATGAAACTATTGAACATCTGTTTACAACAAATGCTATAATGCTTGGTTATTTGTAGAAAATATCATCAAAAAGTACTTAGGCAATCCGCATTTCTATCTATTTGATTGTGCTAGAATTCTTGGTACATTACAGACGATGTAGTTTTACTTCTAATTGTTAAATTGCATAAAATTATTTGGAATATTCTATGTGAAGTATCGATAAAAGGTAGTAATGATCACGCTGATATTCTTAAAGTTTACAAAAGAAAACTGAAAAATTTCATTCTCATGGAAAAAATCAGATTATGTGAAGAAGCCTTCCACCAAACTTATGTTAAAAACAGTGCTTTGTGCTATTTCGAAAACGACAAGCTTAAATTTACCTTCTGATGTTCAATGATTAGTCTTCTGTTTGATATTTTATGAGTAATGTTGTGCAGTTAGTTTTTTTCTGTTTTCATTATTTTAAATTGCCCACCACTTTTATTTGTTGATTTACTTCTAAGTTAATTTCGTTTTCAAATGTTCAACATTTTCATGTGTTCTATACCTTACCGTATGTTTTTGTACCTTCTGTTGTCAATAGAAAATGATTGATGTCAATAAACGGAGTTTAACTCCACTAGAAAGAAAAAAAGAAAAACAAATACAGGCAGGAGAAGAAGAGGAAGACAAAAAGAAGATGGAGAGATGAAATCACCTACATATGAAGACGGCAACATGGAGTAGAATGACAAGTGACAGAAGAGAATGGAAATTGCTGGAGGAAGGCTTCATCCAACAAAGGATGAACAAAGCCTGATAATGATGATGAAAGTTCTCCTACCCTAAACATTTCAGCAGCTGGTGGGACATTCATAGAAGCGATGTCATCGGGAATCGAAACGTGACCGAAGCTCATGACGGCTACCTCGCACCACATACCGATGTATGTAATATCTGCGACTGTCATACCGACTGGGAGGACGACATCAATAAGCTCTAGCTGGAAGGAGCGTTCAACCTGCTGGTTCGCTCTGATGGAGAAAAAAGGAAGAAGATTTGAAGCTTTGTGTGGTGTACGAGCAGAGTATTGTGTCTGAACTATGGTTCTTATCAGAACCACACTTATACGTTGAAGAAATTTTATCATGGAGTTTTGAAGTGTCACTCGCAAAACGAATAACTTCTTAATAAATCTTAAAGGTTTTGTTTTTGGAATGGAAAAAGATAGCTAATGAAAAGTAAATGCAAATTAATGTTTGGTTTTATGGTACTTTCACATAATACCGGTATACTCTTGAAATTACTCAAAGTATTCCCCACTCCCCTTCCACCTCAGCCCCGCCCGTCCTATATAGCGTATAACTCCAAAGTAAATAAGACCTGTCAACTATTTATTAAAGTATGCAACTACAATTTCATTCTCTGTTTTGTGTATTTACATTTGTAATGGCTTTTAAATTGTATAACTTTTGTAGGCCTACTGGCTGATTTGTAAATTTACCTTCGGGTCACGATATTTACCACTTTTAATCAATGTTTAAGAAATAAAAATTAAAATAAATAAATAAACAGTCAGGCTTATACGATGATCTTTAATTCATTTATTTATTTTTCAAGTAGATATTGGTTTTCTTTATTATTTTTTGGAAAAAATACACTTGCTGCGAAACGATTGGGAAAAAAAACCTTACGTGTCTTTCCAAATCAACCTCGTTCCGTGTTCATCGGGGATTGTGGTATTTCCCGCCCAGAAGAAAGTCGCTAATTAGTAGAAAAGCATAAAATATCAAATTTAAAACATTTTTCAAACTGAACATCCTCATTCTGTTAATTATGAGTTCTTAAACTGCTCCAATTTTACAAACCTTTATAAGAGCATATATGAAACATGCGTCAAATTGTTTATGCTTTGAACAAAACAGATTTGTTACACCTCATTAAAGATAGAACTGTTTCCAAACTGTAGAGAAAAGAACCGTTCTCCTTTTTCCAAAGTTAAATATTCTAGAGGCGATTATGAAACAACAAGATTTGTTACACCTCATTAAAGATAGAACTGTTTCCAAACTGTAGAGAAAAGAACCATTCTTTTTTTTTCCAAAGTTAAATATTCTAGAGGCGATTATGAAACAAAATTTGTTTGTTACACCTCATTAAAGGCACTGAACACGTTTGGAAATTGTCAAAGACCAGTGTTCTCACTTGGTGTATCCCAACATATGCATAAAATAACAAGCTTGTGAAAATTTGGGCTCAATTGGTCATCGAAGTTGCAAGAAAATGATGAAAGAAATAATACCCTTGTTGTACAAATGTGTGTACTTTCAGATAGGAATAAAAACTTCTTTCAAGGAGTTTTTATTATTTTAGTGAGAAATTACCTCTTTCTCAAAAACTACGTTACTTCAAAGGGGGTCGTTTCCTACAATGTTTTATTCTATCAACAGCTCTCCGTTGCTTGTTACCAACTAAAGTTTTTTACGCTAATATTTGTTTTGAGTCATTACCAAACGTGTACGATACCTTTAAAGATAGAACTGTTTCCAAACTGTAGATAAAAGAACCGTTCTCTTTTTTTCCAAAGTTAAATATTCTAGAGGCGATTATAGAACAGAAATATTTCACATTCTTCTCCCATGACGATGAAATGCATTTATTCTGTCTTATCTTTTGGGAGCGGCACTTACCCGGACCTTGGCCATCGTATGTTAGACCAACAAACCTGACCGTCTTGGCGTCTACGATGATGACATTCGACGAGTCAAATTCGTGAGCTGTGCCCGTTAAGACACCCAAGGAATACGGTGCCGGAGGAACGAAACTTTCTGGTATGGACACAAACCCAAAGCTTTCCTTGACAGGAAAAGGGAACATCAAGAGAAAGCAAGTTTTGTGAAGTCATTTCAATTGGAAACACGAGGATCGTCAAATTGTTAAAAGACAAAATAATATTCCAGACTGCAAAAACTGGGGTGTTAGAATTGACACCAGATAGGGTGTTAAAAATAAATAACACCAATGTAATTGTTTTGTCATTTTAACACCCTATGGTGTAAATTTGTAATATTTTTTTCGGTATCTATATGTGACAACACCCATGGTGTCAATTTCAACACCCCAGTTTTTGCAGTGCAGGGGAAAAAATAACAATGTTTAAATTCACACGCGTGAAATACACATAATTATCATGTATCTAGTTTAATTTCCGAAACGAATGCTAAAATTAACGCCAATAGCCCTGATCAACCCTTCCTATAGATAAAGACTTCGGGGTGTTCATGAACTACCGGTACTACAAGGCAGGCTACGAGGCTTCAGTTTAGAAAGTTATTATTTTGAAACCAGGTAGCTCCAAACGTCTACCAGTACTGGCGCTGCACCCCGTCTGTACTCCAATTTGAAAACGAGGCATTTCGCGCGCTCTTGACCAGTTGCATGCACCACCATCACACTGGGAGTCAAAATTATCCGTAAACAATGGTAAGCATGGCCTAAAATGCTCGTGCACTACACTGTATACCACACGGAGACTTTTACTTCCAAAATCAACCAAGATTATAATGATGATGACGTCAGATGAAGTGGGTCACACCAATATTTCCGGGTTTACCGCTGCGTTTAAACCACCACGGTGGCGTAGCTAGGGGGAGGGGGTCAGGGGCGGGAAAATGCACAAATGAATGGTTCGATACAATATCCCCCACGCCCCCAATTAACATCAGCAACATTAATGTCTTTGTCCCCAATTGCGTCCCCCCCCAAAAAAAAAAACCACACCAACAACAACAAAACAACAACAACAACAACAACAACAACAACAACAACAAAAAACAACAACAAAACAAACAACTGTCTGGTTACAACACTAATTACCATAAGATTTTTCTCCCAGCATATTTTTGTTATATTTTTGCTTTACATAAAAGTAGGGGAACAAAAATATGAGAACCTTAATTATTGCACAGTTCATTAAAAACATGATTGTGTGAGGATGCCATAATTGTAACAACACCTCGCATACCCCTTGATCTTGTCGATTCCACACGGCGATATACTTGTATGCCGAGATTGGTTCATTGCCGGGAACAGTCAATACGAGCAAGTCGTTATCGTACGCTCCCAACCACACGTCACGCCTGATATTACAAAATAAATAAAGACAGTTTCCTTTGAAGAGTCTGCTTTGTTCTTGTTTTGACACTTGATTTCAATAAGGTTTCAGTAATCTTTGAATCGACAGCTTTTATTGGGTACGGGTGTGGTTTGTGGCGGAGGGATTATATTTTGGTATATTTTTTAATAAATTACATATTTTTTTTATTTTTTTTTTTAAATGGGTAGGGTCGTCACGTTATAATGTTATAATATATTTACCCTAATTGAATAACGGGCACTTCAGTGCCATCCGATGCAGGTGCCTGTGACTTTCCAATCAAGATTACTGCGTCTGTATTAATAATTAAATTAAAACCATTATTTGAGAAGTGAGAACTGATAAAGCGGCAATCCCTTAACCCCCCCCCCCCCTAGTCAATAAATAAATAAATACAAACGAAAAACTTGATGTTATAATGTTTTGGTTGTCCCACATCTACTAAACAAATTAATTTGCTTATTTATTTATTATTCAAAATCGGCCGTAATGGGGTTGGACCAACCATCCCCGTTGTCTGGCCAATCACAATGGCGACAGACGACACGTCACTCACCACTAGACGACCCATCGAATGTGAAATCCCTGATAACGATTGTCACATTATTTGCAGCGTAAACTGTTCCCGATACACCGTGCGAAGTAAACTCAAGCTGGCCGATCATTTTGCCGTAACTGGTACCGACCACGCAGACAATTCCTGTGAAATCCAAGAGAATACGCGACTTAAAGAACATTTGTAGCTTTCTTGAGCTGGGGCATTTTGTGCTCGATATGTGGCATGGTGAACAACATCCTCATTGCTATTGTGTCTACATTGTGTTCTCAGGAATTTTTTAGAGGATTTTAAGGGGGGGTACTTCTGCACAAGAGGAAAATAGTGTGTTAAAGTATGGGAACATCTTCCCCGCACGTTTCTTTTGTATACAGCCTTCCCGATATGGGGCAGAGGGTCCCCCCCCCCAATGTTCCCATACTATAACACACTATTTTCCTCTTGTATAGAACGCTCCCCCTAAAATCCTCAAAAGAATTCCTGAGATTCCAAGCACACTATGAAGACACAATAGGGGGGTACACCATGCCCCATATCGAGCACCAATTGTTTTTTTAGGGAGAGACACATGTACACAAGTATCAAAATGATATAAAAGGCGAGGCAACTCTTATGAAAATACATTTTGGTATATTCAAATTAAATTAAGTTGTGAAGAAGAAAATTTAAGGGTTTTTTACGAACATAAACGTGAGCGTTTTATCATTCCAAATATGCTGCCATTAAAAATACAACCCTAGTTCGACTTTAATAAAATTACCGTTTGCAAAATATATTTAATATCTTTATAAAATAAACAAGACACCAATACATTTCCCGACTTAAAGGCATGCACTGGGTACACGTTTGGTAATTACTCAAAATATATATAAAATATATATAAATATTAGCATAAAAACTGACTTGGTAACGAGCAACGGAGAGCTGTTGATAGTATAAAACATTGTGGGAAACGACTCCCTCTGAAGTAACGTAGTTTTTGAGAAAGAGGTAATTTCTCACTAAAATAATAAAAACTTCTTGCAAGAAGTTTTTTATTTCTATCTGAAAGCACACGAATTTGTACAACAAGGGTGTTCTTTCTTTCATCATTTAATTGCAACTTCGATGACCAATTGAGCCCAAATTTTCACAGGCTTGTTATTTTATGCATATCTTGGGATACACCAAGTGAAAACACTGGTCTTTGACAATTACCGAACGTGTTCAGTGCCTTTAAAGAGGATTTCTATGACCGCAAACGAAAGGTGTGGGCATTACCGAAATCATATTTAAGTGAGAGAAACAAACGCGTCAAGAGTTATTTAATTATTTCAGTCCAAGTGTTCATGCGAAATCCGAAAAGGTTTTTAATTCAGTGACAAACCGAAGGCATTTCAACAAGAAGAGTTTGTACTTAATAAGATTACAAACCACTTAACAATTGAGAGGAATTTACGGTAGACTTCTATACGATTTAATAAAGTAAACATCTGGGTGACTAGTGACAAAAGGTGACGCACATCCCAGTCGTACCAAGGGAACAAAGATCTATACTACAGAGATAGGCCTATAGATAATTGGTTTTTAGTAAATTAATTTTCATCCTCTAGTTTTCAACGAACTCACCATCCGACGAACCTGGGAGAAAATTTCATCAAATTTAAGATGGTTAGAGTACACAATTTTTCCAAGGATTTTGAGCATTACTTTTGAGCATACTTAAACTGCTGTTTTCTCTCGACTTAAGCATTTCAGATAGATATTTATCAGTGAGCTATGAGATTGAAACGAAAATCTCGTCTTCTGAATGATTTGTCAAGGTATTGGTGCATCATCGTTTGTGAGGGAGAGTACATTCATTCCAGCCTTCTGGCTTTCAAGAAACAAAATTAATCACCAAATTGATACTTGTGGAAGTTTCATGGAGATCATATTACAATCAAGACCAGTTTACGTTTATTTAAACTAGAGGGTTTGGTCTTGATTTCGGATTGCCCTGCTAACCAACAGAACAAGGCATTACAATTACGCCACCTCCATCCCTTTTGCGGAAAACGTAAGAATCCAGAATGCAGCATTTGCTTGAGCTTATCATAATTGGGTGTCCAAAACAAATTCTACCGTATTGTCAATTAACCGGTACTAAGTCACCCAGGCGATTTACTTGTTCGCCCGGGCGATTTACTTATTCGCCCGGGCGATTTACTTATTCGCCCAGGCGATTTACTTTTTCGCCGCTGGGCGGATTACTTCCTCACTTAGGCGAATAAGTTTTGTTTTTCACCCAGGCGAAAATAGTAAATCGCCAGGGCGAAATAGTTAATCGCCAGGGCGAAATAGTAAATCGCCCGGGCGAAATATAAATCGCCAGGGCGAATTAGTAAATCGCCCGGGCGAATTAGATACCGGTAAATTGACAAGGCGAATAGTTATCTGGGAATTTTGTTTTTGATATGTCCCATAAATACACTTCCGTACACCGTAGTTCTGTTCCACAGTCACCACAACAAAATTAGAAGTAATTACAATATCATAAAGTACGTGTGTAACAAGTAACTGTAAATACTATAGGCCCATACAAAGCTTACGAATGAAAAGTCAGTAAAGATTAGAGATAATTAAAGTGGTGCCTGTACCTGAGAAAACTAGGAGTTTGATGACGCTCCAAAATTGCTCCATTTTCTCGGTAAGCTACAACACAACCTGCAGAATTATACAACGATGAATAGAGAGATTTTGGGTATCTTCAACCTTTTAGCATTCTCTGTGGATTAGTATAGGGCCTATATAATGTTTTTAAACGTGCGTAAGAAATCTTTTGATATAGGTTGCGGAAATGTTGCTAAATTCAACCACACTTTCATTTTGACATCTCGGTGATTTCAACCACACATTATTTTTCCATCAATGACCTAAGCAAGACTTGTGTCATTTGGAATAAATCCAGTTATTTTTGTAATAACATTAACGTGATATTATTCAAAAACTTTATTGTTTAGTCATGTAAGACGGAGCATTCTGCCAAAGCGCTCGGGTTCCAGTGCACGACGCGTCTACAGATATACTAACTTGTTCAACGATTGCGTAAGACTAAAACAAAAATGTTAAATAGGTAAAACATATTCTCTCGTGAACAAAATAGCCTACATTAAAAACAAATTACAGCCAACCTTACCGGTATCGTCCAGTGAATTCCCGTGGGTGTTGCACTTTCCCCAGTGCCGCTCGCTCTCCAGTTCCTAAGTGTAGCATCGATCAAGTGCACTTGCACACATTTTTTATAGCAAAATTTCACCCAATTTCATCTAAGGTTGTACGCAAGCGCCGCAAAAGGTCCCACTCGTCTGATTGGACCGGACTGACTGCATAAATTTGAATAAATCAGCCAAAAGCACCCCATTGTTAATTTGGACTCGTTTGATTGGCGACAAGCAGATTGTGATAACAAATTATCAGCGGTTTGCACACGCAAATATTTAAAGAACACGTGGTTCTGATTAGGTTTCTACGACAAACCTTTTGTTTAGTTTAGGTATCAAGTAAATGACATGCGTAGTTGTTTGGTACGACTAAACACAACTAACGCCTTGGAAGGGAGGCTACATCCATAGCTGCTATCGTTCAAAAATTCCAATTAGATTACAGCGTGGCGCGTCCCGGGGACTTTGACGGGGTTCGCAATTTGTAATGAAACTTTTTAATATTATACTCTACAGTGTGGGTCCTATTTGCATTTTCTTTGTCTTTGAATTAAAACAAAATTAATAATAAAAAGGCCGAAACCTCCCAAAATAATAAAAACTCACCTTAGAGACATCTACATGTAAACCATCGTTGCCCAAAAGCTTTTCATCGATGTTCTTCATGTTTCTATTGACGTCTGTGTTTATTCGTTGATATAATGAGAAAAAATTACCTTGAAATTATACAACTGTACCTAAACGCATGTGCTGACTGCCTGTTACATACACATTGGTTACCTTTTCAGGAACTTGTGACAAACTAAATACCCTCACTTCGTTTACAAGAGTAAATACAAATCCTTTCAATTTCACTCTACGCATCACAGTGCATGATGTAATCACCGCAAAAGTTGTGTGAAAATTCTCAAATTTGTGGTAAAAAAAGTCGATGATCTTAAAAACACGGTCTTTGCACTGGTTCCCCTCGTGTCGATTCCGCATTATGTGTACCCACGCCACGCCCACGCCAGCCTCCACAGTATCGATACTACAATAACCGATGTTGACAACGTTTCGAATTCAGTGTTCGAGAATGTTTACAACTACTTTTCTGGTTAGTATTGGTATCGATTCTGTACAAAACTGATTCTATTCATGGAAAATTATCATTATATTAAAGTAACATCAATGTTTTGCTATAGTTTTTAAGCTGAAAGTTTAAAAATCGTTATATTAGATAGGTAATTTGTATTTCATAAACATTGATTAATTTGTAATGTTTATGAATGTTTCGTAGTTGGCAGCTATGTTCAATCGTGTGTTGAAGTGATCAACAAGATTTTATTTGACAGATTCAGTAGCAATTACCCATGTCTCTTAACCACCCCGACACCTGTATCACGTCTTCATCACCCTAACAATAACAGATTTTACTAATATTTTGAAAAAATCCCCTGCTAAAAAACCTCTGGGGTTTCACAATACGAAATCATGCACAAAAGTTTATCGTATTCTTTTCAACTGGAAATTATTTTTAAAAACTTGATCACATAACAAAAATGAATGACACAAAAGGAAACAAAGTGACATTTCAAAAACAATCATATGTTTATTTTGATTACAAGATGGACAGATTATCGTACAAGTTTTGCTGGTCATAAAAGAAGCCTACAAACATCAAGTATTGCGTTTACTTTACTACTGAAGTGCCTCATCACAAAATTTCGTTTGAAAAAATTGTTAGCCGCAAAATGACATGAAACAGTGTTGCCCTGCTGCTCAATGCAAACCATTGTCAGAATGAAGACAAATTGGGCAACGTAATGCTACAGCAACAGAGGGCCCAATTTCGTAGAGCTGCTTGAACAGCAAATATCGCTTAACAGTTTGCTGCTTAAACAGCAAATGTTGCTTAACAGTTTTCTGCTTAGCAGAAATAAGCAGGATACCAGTCACAGATGGTACAAGTGGAATGGTATTTTGTCTGGTTACTTTATTCTGGTAGCTTAATTTTGTTGTGCTAAGCTCCTTTTTATGCTGAAGCAGCTTTATGAAATTGGGCCCTGGGCTCAATTTCATACAGCTGCTTAAGCAGAAAATATTGCTTAAAAAGTTTCTGCTAAGCAAAAATTAGCAGGATACCAGTCACAGATTGTACATGAGAAATGGCATTTTGGCTGGTAACCAAATTTTGGTAAGCATAACTTTGTTGTGCTTAGCTACTTTTTGTGCTTAGGCAGCTCTATGAAATTGGGCCCTGGTCTCAAAGTGTGCTGTCTCAAGCTGGACTCAAAATTGTCAAACACAGGCGTGGTGTGTTCGCTAAATATACAACCATCTTCTGCCTTGAACCAAGTGTTGCTTGGAACCGAATGTTCGTTCTCAATGTGGTGTCCCACAGTTATTTAGCAGCCAGTTGAAGAGAAGAACAGCATCCACAAACTCAGAAACCCAATCGCAGACTGATGCTAACTGCGCCAAAGTTGCCAGAACACATTCTGCTCAAAGTTGCTGGAAAATAATATCTGTAACTTTTTGCTGAAGCGAAAGCGACATCCAGTTCTAACCACTGAGCTTGCAAAAGAAATGTCTGGGTGGCTAGTACATTGAGGTTTGCAAGAGGCTGAGAAATCCTTGCCTCTTCTTTAATATTGAATGAGAGATTGATATTTTCGCTTTCACTGTACTCTACATGCTGCTGCAGACAAAACCCATAAATAGTAAGAAATCCACAGGGGCCAATTTCATAGCACTGCTTTAAAGGTAAGCAAATTTTCGTGCTAACTATAGCAACAAAATTTGCTTAAGCGCAAGCGTGTTTCACAGGTTAGCAAGAAAAGTAGGCAGCCAGCTTACGCAATCACCATGGATTTGCATTGTTACGTCATTCATTTTCATACAGTAAGCGCCGGAAGGTTAGCAAGCCTTTTCGTGTGCTTACGGTTAGCCAGTGCTATGAAATCGAAATTCGCATAGTAAGCACAAAATCAGCTGTTAAGCAGCTCTATGAAATTTGGCCCAGATCTCAACTTGATTTGTACTGTAAGCTTGATGTTAACCCTACTATTACACATCAAGAAAACTACATAATTTAGAGATCCAGAGACTGTTTTTTTAACGGGACAAATTTTTCCCAAACACCAACAACTTGAGGGTTCTATTTGTCTGGACTCCATCTTGCCTAGGTCTTGAGTACAGCAAAAAGTTTCATTTGCTTAATACGATTTCATTATTTTAGTGTTTTTAATTAATTTCTAAAGTGATAAGCCCTAGTATTTCACAAGTTTGGACAGGTGCAGTTTTAGCCATAAAGTCCAAGGGGAATCATTTCTTATCCTTGGGCTTGGCCTCGTCTTTCTTCTTCTCCTCCGACTGCTGCTGCTGTTGTTGGGTCAGCGTGCCCATCGCGTCTCGTACAGCCTCGCTAGAGATGTCTACACCGGGGAGATTCTCCATGACGCTCTGGAGGAATGCTGGGTCGGACATCAGTTCTGAGAAATCCTCGTTCTCACCCTCAGCCTGTTGACACAACAAGAGTACTGATCATTTGAATACAACATCAAAGGCTTTTGGATGGTCATTTTTATGTGGCTTTCCCACATGAGATTTTTAAGTTCTGACAGTACTGTTTTAAAATGAAAATAACATATTCAATAGATGTTACATTTGTATCGGGGATAAAGACAAGACATGTGTATCACACATGGTAGCTGACTATTAAACTAAGCTAAACATTTTCTGTGGTTAGATGATGAAAAGCTTTATTATTATTATTATTATTATTTTTTTGTCATCATTGAAACAAGATACAAAACAAGAAAACCAACAATACAAGAGACACAAGCTGATGACAGAAACTAAAAAAGTGAATTAAATCACCGTTGCCCTCGGGCATTTAGCTCCCGATAAATACAAGGTAATAAAATCCATTAAAATATGTTAATATGAAATTCAAAACTAACAAAAAGATAAACGTAAAGTAACGTGGATTAAAAATGGCTTTAAAAAGATTTTTTTTTTAAATATATTTTTATATACATACATACAAAAACATCCCCTGTATACAAATACAAAGGCTATATACACATTCCAAGATCATAAAAAATTTATATCCGAACAACAACAACAGCCAAAAAATAAATTAAAAAAATAAATCAATAGATAAATTAAAAAAAGAAAAGAAAATAAACAAATAAATAACAAAATAAATAAACAAGTCAATATCAAATATTACTTTAACAAATATTATAAATATTACTGTTACTTTAACAAAAACAAGCTGCTAACAATCGCAATGATTACAAACATTAAACTTGAGTTACTTTATGGCACCAAGCAGCGGGCTTGGTTTCACAAAGAGCCAAGATCGATCTATAAATTAAGATGCAAATCAATTTTAGTTGCTATAAGCAAAGTGTGATGTCACAATACAAATCACTATGGTGACACCGACAACTCATCACCGCAAGCGGCTTGTACCGAAATGCCCACAACGGCCGCAAACAGCCGCAAGATTTGACCTACTTCCACTCAAACAAGATGGTCAAAGAAAAGGTATCAGACCGAATTGACATTTGCCGATGTTTCCCATGTTTACATAGAATCTACAATTCTAAAACAAAACCATATTTTTCTGTTTCTTAAAATTTTTCCTGAAGATAACAGAGTCAAAAAATCAACAAGATTAGCAATGTCCGGGCGTATGGTGATGATTATACAGAAATGAACGGTCTCTAAAGGGTTAAAATGAATATTAAATTTTGAGAAATCAAGCCCACGGCCAAATTTCATAGAGCTACTTCAGCACAAAAAGTAGCTAAGCATAACAAAATTATGCTTACCAGAATAGGGTTACCAGCCAAAATACCATGTCACATGTACAATTTGTGACTGGTATCCTTCTCAAATCTGCTAAGCAGAAAATTGTTAAGCAAATTCTTTCTGCTCAAGCAGCTCCATGAAATTGGGCCCAGGTCTTTTGAAGGCTTTGGCAGTGTCCAAAATGGTGGCACTGGCTACGGCTTTGGCTAGATTAAAGCAGTTGCTTCAACACTGCATCTACAGCCAGCACACACAGTTGAAAGCCTAATAGTCTTAGATTTGGAACCTGTCTTTAGCTCAATGGCTTACAAAGCCGCTCAATGGCTTACAACGCCTGCATTTATTCATTTAGAGAGAGATAGAGACTCACCTTAGCAGTCTCACCATCCATGCTGATCGGTGTATCTGTCTCCATAGGGATTTCACTGGCTACACTGTCGCTTATCAAACCTGAAAGCTCTGAAAGTTAACAAACCTCGGATGTCACTGCATTGTTTTATCATTTCCATTAGGACAAATTCACAGTGCTGTATACTCCCAAGGGAGATGAGATGGTTAAAAGGTATCGTACACGTTTGGTAATGACTCAAAACAAATATTAGCATAAAAACTTACTTGGTAACAAGCAACGGAGAGCTGTTGATAGTATAAAACATTGTAGGAAACGACTCCCTCTGAAGTAACGTAGTTTTTGAGAAAGAGGTAATTTCTCACTAAAATAATAAAAACTTCTTGCAAGAAGTTTTTATTCCTATCTGAAAGCACACAAATTTGTACAACAAGGGTGTTTTTTCTTTCATCATTTTCTTGCAACTTCGATGACCAATTGAGCCCAAATTTTCACAGGCTTGTTATTTTATGCATATGTTGGGATACACCAAGTGAGAACACTGGTCTTTGACAATTTCCAAACGTGTTCAGTGCCTTTAAGGAATGAAATAAATGACCCAGTGACCAAGGGGTAATAATGTTGGAGCACCATGAGCATCACTGAGTGACGGATTCGAGCGCAACGTAAGAAGCCACTATTATTATTATAACAGATAGAGAGAGAGACAGCGAGACCAACCTGAGCTCTGCTGGAGAGACATTTGCATAGCGTACGCAATCTGCTCCTCTTCTGACATGACGTTGAGGTCTGGCATGGGTGTCTCCATAGCGCTGGGGGCGTCAGGGTCCATCGACATTGCCAGAGCCTGCTCTAGTAATGCCTCCTCAGAGTCAGCTGCAGACAGACAAAAAACAACACAAGAACATATGAATAACTTATCATTCTTAACCAGTGAAGGGATTGATTTTTAATAATAATAATAGTGAACATTTATAACGCGCCATGTCCGTCAGATTTGACACTCCTGGCGCGAGACTACAAATTTTTCCTGCAAGGTATATGTGGAGCTACATTTGAAGTATGAGGCCTAGTCATTTGCACCATGCAATGGTTTACAAGGTGCTGTGGCGCAATATATGCTGCCGATCAGACCAAGAACACCGGGGCAAACCCCTTCTCTTTAAGATAAGTGCACTGGGTTCTTTTACGTGCATTACACAACACACCGGACCAACGGCTTTACGTCCCATCCGAAGGACGAAGCATGTGGTTAAGTGTCACACAAGTGTCACGACTGGGATTCGAACCCACACTCTGCTGATCAGAAACACCAGAGCTTGAGTTCGGTGTTCTTATCCGCTCGGCCACGACACAAGACCACAGAGCTTGTACCTCATAGTTTTCACTGATCCAGAATTTGTTTTACAAGACCAGATTCAAAATGAGGAAACAAATTCTACACAGTTTAACGTGTAAACTGCTTAATTTGAACGAGCACTAAGAGAAGATTTATCTCATTTGTCTCACGGGTAAGAATACTTCAATACTCAACAGTATTATTTATCGGACTCAAAGGTAAAAATTTCAAAACAAAATTTCCAAGGAAAGATACTACACTTGAGGTATAATCATTTAGTTTGAAAAATGCAAGACCGCTGAACCTGTCCGGTCCCGAGTTTACTGGCCAGAGGCTAAAATCACTGGCTTCGTGTCTGCGGTCCAGTGTAAATTTCAAGCCCTGCAGTGGTATAGCTAGTGGGATGGGGAAGGCTATGTGGGTGCAAAGGGTGGGGGGTGTGCTCGGGTACCACCTTAGGGGTGCAGAATCTACTGAGGCTTTTATCATTTATTTCTAATTAAAAAAATGTTTGTAAGCGGTGTCTTGTGACTGAAGCCTATGGTTATTGTTGATATCACAAATAACGATTTTCAAAGGTAAAGTAAGTGAAGGGGTACACTGCAAAAACGGGAGTGTTAAAAATTGACACTATGGGTGTTGTCACATAGATACCAGTTGTCACATATAAATACCAAAACCAGAATCAAAATGTACACCATAGGGTGTTGAAATAACACTAATTTCTGCCAAAACAACTACATTGGTGTTATTTAACACCCTGTGTTAATTTTTGTTCTCTCTTCGGTAATCTATATGTGACAACACCCATGGTGTCAATTTTAACACCCCAGTTTTTGCAGTGTACAATTCTCTAACCTTTGTATTATAACACATATAAGCTGGACTAATTAAGACACCTTCAGCAAAACCATTTACCATTAACAACTCCAAACATACATGTAAAACACTCAGACATGATGAAACTTGGAAAGCTCCCCAAATAAAACCTTGCTAAAAAATCTTGGTTTTTTGGTCTTACCTGGCGCTTCTGTTGTAGGCTTGGGCGTGGCATCCATGGGTGCCGCCTCCCCTGGTTGGGTGGTATCTTCCTGTCTTTGTCTCTGCTCTTCCATGGAGATACGCAGCGCCTGCATTATGTCAACAATTCAAAACAACTCTTAATTTGTGATTCAAGTACTGGTCACAATTGAAATCGAGCAGACAATTTCTTTAATTTACTACCATGCAATAGACCTTATGCACCTGCAGTCATCAGAGCTGTGTATTGAGAGAGTTGCGACATAGGGGGACCAGTTTTCTTCAATTACGTGGTTGCTGGCCGCCATTTGTTTTCGGTCCAAATGCAGCACAACCCAATGGGCAGACTAGTCTGGCCCCCTGTATTCGCCAATGCATTTTTTTGACACAAAATGGCTTCTAATCGCAAGTTGTCGCAACTCTCTCAATAAATGGATCTGGAAGTCATTTAAGAAGGGTGCCCTCTCCTAAAGGTCAAAAGGAGGTTGTTCATTGGCCAATCATGTGCGCTGCCTGTTCGATTTGCGTTTCTATTATTTCATCATCGGTTTACATCTACAATGCCGGATGGATGACGTCAATGCATAAGGTCTACTCAAAACATAATTTTCATTTCAAATACAAAATTACCATGGCAAGTTCTGGATCTGTAGATGGGTCGAAACCAAACTCAAAGTCACCACCAGTGCCTGGTAGTCCGGGGACTGCACCGGTACCATCCTCCCCAACGATGATGGGCGAGTTCATAAGGGCATCAGAGAGGAGGGTCCCGGGGGGAATTGTGACGAGATGGGACCTGTGATATAAAAACAAGGGGTAGGGTTCACAACCTTCCTTTTTTTTTAGGTTTGAAAACCTCATTCAAATGTCAGATAGGTTTATTTTACCATTCCCTACAAAACATTTTGCCTGAATAGATCAATTTTTCTAATAAAATCAACAAGCAAAATTTGTAATTTTTACTGGACAGTTTCACGATATGTTTCTTGAAAAAAGGACATTGTGAACAACTTCACTTCTTCAACTTCTGGTACCATCCCTTCCTATAAGATAAGATTATATGAAAATGAAAAATCCTAAAGATTTGATGACAATTTCCTCTTTGTGTAGAGGTTTACAGACTCTCTACATCATTTCAAATACATATCTGAAGGTCTGATCATAACAAGGGCCAAGTCTTATTCAAATTTGTGCTAGCTAGTTTGCCTTTTTCAAGAAAAGCTGAAAGATCAGTGTTTTTTCCAGATATCAGGAAAAATCCTGACAAATCACATGCCTTCTATAAGTGCAAAATTTACAAAGTGACTTATGTTTCTCAGAGGATGAGCCACGCCATGATTTTTATTTTATTTTTTTAGCCAAAAGAAAAAGTATCCACAGAGGGTGGAAACTACACCCACTTACCCTGTGCCATCACTGCCATTGATAGTGTCTATAAATGCGGTCAGCTTTTCTGTGTTAGCTTTCTGTAGAAAAAAAATTGGAAAAATTATTTG
Source organism: Plazaster borealis (assembly GCA_021014325.1). NCBI lineage: Eukaryota > Metazoa > Echinodermata > Asteroidea > Forcipulatida > Labidiasteridae > Plazaster > Plazaster borealis. The sequence continues at coordinate 4,971,083 of CM037458.1, forward strand.
TAAATGCAGATACAATATGAGTCCCTTTGACCTACTGATGCAATGTCATGTGCTACCTCAATCTTGATATAAAGTCTGTAAGCCAGTTGACGGCCGTGTTTTCAGCTCGATGAAGGACTGTGATGCCACCATTAAAGGCACTGTACACGTTTGGTAATTACTCAAAATATATATTAGCATAAAAACTGACTTGGTACAAGCAACAGAGAGCTGTTGATAGTATAAAACATTGTGAGTAACGACTCCTTCTGAAGTAACGTATTTTTTGAGAAAGAGGTAATTTCTCACTAAAATAATAAAAACTTCTTGCAAGAAGTTTTTATTCCTAACTGAAAGCACACAAGTTTGTACAACAAGGGTGTTTTTTCTTTTATAATTTTCTTGCAACTTCGATGACCAATTGAGCCCAAATTTTCACAGGCTTGTTATTTTATGTATGTGTTGGGATACACCAAGTTAGAACACTGCTCTGTGACAATTACCAAACGTGTATGATGCCTTTAAGGAGAAACAGGTGGCAGTCAGCTAGCATATGGGGTATCATATGGACCTACTGGGTGCATAAACTGTAACAGGTTTGTTATTTCAAGTACACAAAGTGGGTCACACAAAGTACTGATACTGGTCTTTGAACATTACCAATGTTGTTCCCGTGCTGTAACTTCGTTCAGTATAATTATGAAAACAAAAGATTCGTGCAAACCTAAAAGCTGGGAAAAAACAATTCTGACTGATCCATAAGTCAGACATATAAGAGAGAATAACTACTCACATCTTCACCAAAGTTTACAAGGTCCACGTTGACTTTTTCTTTCTTCAGTTTTTTCGCTAATTTGATTAACTACAAAGGAAAACAAAAAATACATTAAGTTATAAACAGTTAACAGAGCATTGAGGGTTATTTATTTTTTTGTTGATTTAACGATGCACATTGTTCTTGCTATAATTTGTTTTCCTTTTCAAAACACCATTTTGAATCCCATCCAAGAAGTGTACCTGTGGGTTTTTTTTTCTGCAGGACCTGGAAAACACCAAGTATACAGTATTTATTTGTGGGTTTAGGGGTTGAACAAAGAAATTGACTAGAGCGGGACTTCAACCTGCGAACTCTGGATTAATGTGCCGTTGCTCTACCAACTGAGTTATCTAGCCTTAATGTTGGCAGTCTCCCGATTTTGTCAACATCTTTGTTCGGGGGTGCCAGTCAGAAGCCATTCAACCTGTAACTGCCCTATAGCCATTGATTATTATTTTGTATTAGTTTTAATTTTTTGTCAGACTCACCTCCTTGTCATCGTTTAATATTGGACTTCCTACGAATGCGATGATTCTCATGCGATGATTCTTGCCCATTCTATGCTTCAGCGCCAACTATGAAAACAATATTGGAAATATTACATTAACCGTCCTCCTGTTATCAGTGTGTTTCTTGTAACAATCAACCCATACCTCACGATGCCACAACAGTGGCATTGTGAGGCACACACATGCTGATGTAGAGAGTAGAGCCATTGCCCAAGGTGCTTCAACGAGAGAGGAGGACTAGAGAAGCCACCCACTGTGCTCAAGTGCAATTAGCCTTTTTGAGATATGGCGGACACTTTACAAGTGCATTATTTGGTTTGGGTAAATCTGTTTGTATACACCCAAACTGCACAGTGCACTCATATAGTGTCCACCATATCTCAAAAAGGCTAATGATTTGTAAAAGGCTAATGAATTGTGGGCCACGGTTGAAAGAGAAAAGATTCTCCACCTTGGTCAGTTTCGGCAGTGGCAATCTGTGGCACTGATCGACCATACAATTGCAATGACAGTTCAACAATGGTAGCATCTGCTTAGTGCTAAGGTCTCATTAGCAATTGTCTTTTGTAGTTATCAAAAGGGCCCTAAATCTAGAATGGATTATCAGAAAACACTAAGTAACACAATAGTTAAATTTTTGCCATGCATTATACCACCGGTAAACTCAATTTGCTAAGTGATTTTAATTATGTGATGCGATCAAGCAAAATGAGTCGTTTGTCAACCTAGGTCATTTTTCATTTTTTTATTCTTTTATACATTTGAAAAGAGCATAATTTATGCTTTAATACTGTTAAAACCCCATGTTGATACCACCTTTGGTTCAAAAGTTGTGAAAGTAGAAACGCCAAGAGATGCGAGAGAATAAAACTGAGGAAAGGGGGTTTAAAGTCGAGTTGTTTATTGAAAATACATCGGCATACTTTCTTTCAATGCTAATTTTAACCCCTTTTTGATGTTATTTATCAGGAAGGAAGTTGCCATTGTATAAAATAAGATGTATTTTGGCATTTAAATTTACAGGGAAATATTTTTGAAAATTTCGCCCACGCTGTTGGCCTGTTTTGGCTAGTTTCTCCATACTGCTATTTCCGACAAACGACTCATTTAGCTTGATCGCATCACATATGTTAAACCAATTTGATTAAATTCACCCTAACTGTAAGAACCTTATTGTAGGCCTACTGAATAAACCACGGATTGATCCTGATTCCTGACCATGGTTTCACTGTGTTATATAATTACAAACTAATAATAAATGTTCAAGTATTCAAACTTTTTAGTACACGTTTTGAAGTTTTTGTTTATTTAATTTAAAATCTTACATGAGCAACACGAATCCCTGTGATGAAACTTAAGTCACCCTTGGGCTGAGCCTGGTGTAGACTTGCTAGAATACGTCCAACATCGGAAGATAACGTTACCAATACCTTCACACTGAAAGAGGGGAAAAACCGGAAGAAGATACAAGTAGATTAAAGGTATCGTACACGTTTGGTAAAGACTCAAAACAAATATTAGCATAAAAACTTACTTGGTAACAAGCAACGGAGAGCTGTTGATAGTATAAAACATTGTAGGAAACGACTCCCTCTGAAGTAACATGAGAAAGAGGTAATTTCTCACTAAAATAATAAAAACTTCTTGCAAGAAGTTTTTATTCCTATCTGAAAGCACACAAATTTGTACAACAAGGGTGATTTTTCTTTCATCATTTTCTTGCAACTTCGATGACCAATTGAGCCCAAATTTTCACAGGCTTGTTATTTTATGCATATGTTGGGATACACCAAGTGGCAACACTGGTCTTTGACAATTTCCAAACGTGTTCAGTGCCTTTAAATTTTATAGAAAGCCATGCTGTCTGGAAAAACACACAATGGCCGGAATTATGCCACATGTAGCCTCAGTTTATAAGTGCCTTGTGAAGAACTTCCCATACCTAAGGGCAATCCATTATTATTAAATGCAATGCAAATACATCTCTGGAAGGCCAGCTTCCCTCCCCTCAGAAACTAAATTGCTTGCCAGTCAGGCTGAAATACAAGAACAGTTTAAAATAAGTAAACACTACCCTCTAAAACAATTTCCATGGTGTGGGCTTTCACACGTCATGATTGGCATCCTATGGTGTGCCACACAAAGTTTTACACAAACAGTTCTTTCTTTTTAGCCTATTTCAATCCACCACAGGAGGAAAGTCTCTTCACCAATTTAGCCACTTCCCAAACCCAAACCATCAAAATCCAACTGCATGTTTTGTTTGATTGAACAAAGGACTGATTAAACTGATTATGCTTCACATGGAATCAGGCATATCTCCATAATCCGAGTCCAGCAGTTTGGGTGTGAAGTAATACCATATGGTGTTGGTAATTTTGAAGAGTAAGGAAGATTCCTAGTAAACCTAGAAAGCTAGGGTTAACATTGAGATAAACTTACTTGGCAAGAGTTATAAGACCAACAGTGTTTTCCACGTTAGAGCGTGTCTTGGAAAGACAGATGAGGTTAACAGCATCTTGCTGGGCCTGGATGCGGGTTGGAATAAAATCTCCATTTCTCATGTATTCACTTGTATCCACACTGGAGGAAGAATAAGACAAGACAAGTTAGTTGTTTATTTGCCTGGTGGACAGTGATCCCAAAGGAAGGCAAAGAAAACTAAAACCATTTCTTTCAGGCACATTTAATACTTAAAGGAACGTTACAGAACTGATAATTAAAATTTTCTTTAAGATCACAGATTTACATAAAACTTACATGGTCTAATGATGATGATAGTAGAAAACATCCCTAGAAATATTTCTGTCCGAAATGCCATATTTGATGAGAAATAAATAAAACTAATTTCCGATTGGAGTTTATCGCTCATGAGCGTTTTATTCATGCATTGTATAACACATGCAAATGTGTAATCGGTTTTTCACTATTTTCCTGTGACCCAGATGGCCGATCGATCTCAAACTTCTACAGGTTTGTCAGTTTATGTATATGGTGGATTATAAAAAGTGCTTACACTGCCAGCAACTGTTTTGTTAGCAAAAACCAATTCTGTAATGTTCCTTTAACCCTCCTACTGCCAACACAATTTGTTATGAGTTGACTGACCATCCAAAACCATTTGCTCGAATGGTTTTGAGTGGTGAGCTATCTGTGTATAGAGTACACCCCCTGAATGGTTTTGAATGGTGTATCAGCAGGAGGGTTAAGTTTAAAAACAAGTAAATAAAAAACAAGTGAAATTAATAACCATCCTATCACCACACTAAAGTAAAGTAAAATCATGTTGTTAAACAAAGTCAGGGTTTGATATTTAAGACACTTGAACAGATATTGTACAAACAGGTAAGTACAAAAATTAATGCACATTTTAACACATAAAATATGTAGCGCGCACGTATCCCAAAACCAAGTAATAACTTGATTAAAAATATTAGTTCAGTTTAAAACAAGTAAATAAAGTAAATAACCATCTTATCACCCCAATATTAAAGTAAAGTATAAAAAAAAAGTAGTGCTTGAAATTGAAGACAATTAAACAAACATTTTACAAGCGAATATTTAAAAATAAAGTACAACATTTTATGAAAATTTAAACAATTAGTACTTCAATTTAAAAACGAGTAAATAAAAAAAAGTAAACAAAGTAAAAAAACCATCATATCACCCCAATAAAGTAAAGTGATTTTTTCTTAATTAGGGCTTGAAATTGAAGACAATTTAACAAAAATTTTACAAGCGAATATTTAAAAAATAAAGTAAAACAATTTATGAAATATATTATTTCAATTTAAAAATAAGGAAATAAAGTAAATAACCATCCTATCACCCCGATAAAGTAGTGAATAAAGTGACTTTGCTAGGAGGCAACTTTGTAGTGGGCGACTTTGCTGGGGGCGAGTTGGCAAGATTTGTGTGTAAAGTTATGTTGCATCTTATTACATGCCTTACCACGTTTTACACTTGATGAACCTTGTTTCAGTGATTTTAGGGTACTGCGCCGAGCGCCTTATTAAGTTATGGAATAGACCCATTGCATATGACGTCACACTCTCAAAAAGGAGGCAGATCATTGGACGATAGCTGTTCTCTGTGCGTAAAAAACGTGCGCGTGACCTCAGCAAACCTGTAGCGTTTCGCGTTATGCAAGGGGGACCTATTGATTTCTATAGCTCCCTTACACAACGCGGAACGCGACTCCGAACAATGCGCGTCATTTTGGGTGTCAACTCTCTTTAGTTTTGTGCATGTTTGTATGCGATTTTGACACCCAAAATGGCGGACAGGATAGGCCCATGTGAGTACGCTGCACATTGTGCAAGGGGTCTATACATGATTTAGAAAAGTGTGTGGGTCGGATCATGAAAGAAGGATGGTCGGGTATACGGGATAGAATTAGATTTAGAGGCTTTTTAGAGCATTTTTTTCCAGGTCATTATTTATATTTTTCTGTACAGTCATTTAATTGTTGATGAACTTGATTTTTGACATGTCTTTCCTTCCTCCATGCTTGAACGAAGCCCTAAACTACACGCAGCAACACAACACTCCGATGCTGCCCCATATGGCATATGGAGTGGCACTCACTCACACAGTTGCAGTGGCACTGCAGTGGCAGTGCACAGTGTGAGTGTGGCAGAGTGGCACTTTTTTAAAACTAATTCTACCTCCATGTTTATTTGATTTTGTTTTCTTTTAAATATAGAGCTATATATATGTTTTTTAGGTTTGCAGTAACATCATGCATGTCATGTGAAATTATCTACTTTCATAGCTATGAATGATAATCAAGTCAGAGTGCATGCACTGCATGCAGTGTGACTAGTGTGGCAATGGCATAGATCATAATTTAATGTTATTTTGTTAAGTCATCAATTTCACATGTAAAAACTTCCATATATTTCTTGTTAAGTGAACACAATTTTCGGATTTTTTAATGGCAATGTAAGCACCAAATGTATTTCTATTATTTGAGTTAACATGAACGTAAAATGATGTGTCATTCTCCTAAAATTTCTTGAAAAACTGTAAGAACTCACCACACGACTGTACTTTCGAGCACCATCTTGGACGATTTTCATGAATAGAGAATGCAAGAGACACGAGAGTTGATTGGTTTATTTATCCGGTACGGAATCAGACACTTAAAAACAGCCAATCAAATTACACGATACGTAACGAAACGCAGAGCCATCCTCCCAGCATGCATTTCGAATGAAACGGAAGTAAACAAAGAGCAGACGACAGAGCTTGAGGCACGTGTAGCGCAAAATCAAAGTATATAAAACTTTGTTTTATTTTATTTAAAAAGAGCCAAATTGCTCAATGGTCCATATAAAATGGAGATTTTTGGTTGTGGATTCAATGGGTTTGGGCAGTTACTGCCACAGGTGCAGAAAAGGTGTATTTTGTCCCCCGTGAAGATAGAAGGTTGTCAAGAACAGAACATCAGTTCAACTTCCAAGACTTCGATTACATTTCCTAAAATTCTTTCATCATGGAGTATAACTTACATGTTGACAGGTAGGTACGTTGCAGGTGTTTTATGAAATCTACAATTTAAAATAATGTAGTTGCGATAATCGTAACCATCCGTTCTCTGCGACTGTAGTTGGGTTACTGGAGGGTTACGATAATGGCAAAAGAATGTTGCTTCATGTGTGTTGCTTCTTTCGTAGTGTCATTCAATTCATTTGTTTGTCAGTGTAACTGCCCTACCCTACTGTTATGGGTAGTTAATCATCTCGCTGCCGCTGTGATAACTTTCTGGAATATTTTAAATTTAAACTAACATTGATTTTGTTTTCTTTTAATTGCAGTTTAATTATAGAGCTAGATATGTGTTTTTTAGGTTTGCAGTAACATCATGCATGTCATGTGAAATTATCTGCTTTCTTAGCTACTATAATCAAACATGATGAAGCTCTTGATCACATGCACGGCATTTGGGAGGTTCGAGCATTTACTATTTCTGAGTGAAGGGTGATGGTAAAAATCAGAGTATATAGGTTTGGACTTGGGTAACTCCTAGAACTATGAGGTTCGTTCTGCTATCGTCTCGTGGAGACGATCGTTGATAGCAGAACGAACCTCATAGTTCTAGGAGTAAGTTCTAGGAGTAGACTTGGAGGATGGAACTAGCCGGAGGAAAATTGTATACATGTTGTCAGTCTCCTAATGATGATTAAAGCAGACTAGTCAAGATGTTGAGACAAACTTATAATTTGAAATGTATTAAAATTCTTCTTCAGGTTAACTCCAACTGCAAAACCCTACCTGCAAATTTCACCAACACACAACAGTTTTCCACAGCTGTTCTTTATGTCTTGAGATTGTCTGCACCTGCTTGTTTGCACTTTAACCAATGTGCGAGTATACTCCGGAGGAGGTTTCTGCACAGTACAGAAAGACAATGATGATGTTACTTACCATCACTTTTGTTCTTTTCAGGTTCTTCCATTTTCCTTCAAGGTTTGTGCAATGGACAGAAAGGCACTTCACAGAGATTGAAAAGAGTCAAGGGTGTCGACAAGAGTATTCTAGACATAGCAATTGGCGCTGGAGAAAAACTGTACTATGTCTTGGCCAATGGAGAGTGTATTGTGACAGACATTCACTCAAATCATAATTCCAAAGTATTAGTAGAAGGATTTGATGATGTTGGTGAATCAGAAAGACCTTGTTTTTTAAGCATTTCTGCTGGCGAAATGAACACTGTTGCACTTACAGGTTTGTAGACAACATCAGCATGACAAAATCTTCACACCAAAATAAGTCTATATTGCTCAACTTTTTCACTTTCATTCAAACAATTGATGATGATTAACATAATGGGCTTGTAAATGTTATACCATATTCAGTTTCCACCCTAACTTCCATAGTTTTCATGTTTTTTTGTCTGCTTGTAACGCTTTATAACTGTGTTTTTGATCCTTACTTACTTTGGCCTGACAATATAAAATATCAGATTCATATTTGCCAACTCGTATTCTCTTATGTTTATTAAAAGCAATATAAGCACTACTATATTATTCACGTTATGGGGCAAATTTCATAGAGCTGTTTCACTGTAAGCAAGTTTTCTGCTACTTAAGCTTACTGGAGCCAACTGACTGTAGCAGAAAAAAATAGTTATAAAGCGCAAGCATATTTCACAGGTTAGTAAGAAAATTAGGCAGCCAGCTTGTACATTCCCCATAGATTTGCATTGTTACATCCTTCATTTGCTTACAGTAAGCGCTGGAAGGTTAGCGTGGTGTTTCCTTAGCAGCGCTATTAAAATCAAAATCGCACAGAAAGCACAAAATCAGCCGTTAAGCAGCTCTATGAAATTGGGCCCTGGTTTGACCTGGCTCTGTGTTGTGACAAAGGAAATAATGATTACTTACCATTAGCTATTTCTAATCATATTGCTTGCTTCAACTGTTGTTCAATGTACATTGATGTTGGAAGAATCCTAGGACTTTCTCAAAACCTTGGCTTAGGCTTCGTCTCCAGGTTCAAGCTCCATTTAATGTTGGAAACACTTTGCAAAATGTACACTGCTCTTAAATTGTTGACTAAGCCAAAGTCGGAATCCAAGTCGAGGTTTGGAAAAGGCCCTCAAATCCATTTATTCATCTCTTTCAGACAAGTCATCCGGATTTATTTCCACTGAAAAGCAAGATAACGTCTTCAGACCCTTGGATTGTACTTTGAGATTCTCGCAAGTCTCTTGTGGAAAGGAACATGTGATGTTACTCTCCAATAATCACCAAGTCTACACCTTTGGACTTGGAAGGTGAAGATTCTTTATGGAACCCTTGGAAGGTCTCCTCACCAACCTTGTAATTCCCCAATTCCTATGAAACAAGTCCAGCAATCTGTTAATAATATGTGATAGTACAACAAAAGGTTTCTTAAAAGCAGTAGTGTGGTGTATCAATTGGCCGGCTGTTTAGCTGGTTACACCCCTATGTTCCAACACCCCTATGTTTTGACACCCCTATGTTCCGACACCCCATGTGTAATTTCCTAATCCTAACCCTAACCCTAGTGTGTACATGAGGGGTTTTTCAGAACATAGGGGTGTCAGAATATAGAGCAGTCACTGTTTAGCTAGTCTTGGTCCCAAAGACCCCCAGATTTTGCTTTCATGGGTGCAGTGGCGTAACCAGCAGGGGGATGCTTAGCAGAAAATATTTGCTACATGTATAAAGTTTAAATATCCAGGGAGCCACTCAGGAGGGGACAATGTACATTATACAGTATTTGGGCCAGTTGCTATTCGGCTGAGCAGGACTTTTCTGTGCTTAGAAAATATAGGCCTATGTACAATTTTATAAAATTTGGCCCTGATCATTATCTATTTTGCTTTTGATCTCCTTTGACCTACAGTCGAGGTCAGCTGGGTCATGGGTCAACTGATAGAGAAGGGCAACCAACACTTGTTGAGGCAACTGCAGGGGTACCCATGGCAGCAGTAAGTGCTGGAGGCTGGCACTCGGCATCTGTCAGCAGTGAGTTTCCTTTAGTCTTTTTGAATTGTTTCATTTTTAAATTACAACCAATTCCACATGTTGTAACAGTATTGTTACCTACTCTGTAATACATTTTCATTATTTTGTCATAATTATATCAAAATTTACGGTCTTTTGGCAGTGGCCATTGCTAGATTGTTAAAAATGATACCTTCTACTTCAGCTCTAACCAAAGTCCTAAGGCTAGTCACAGACGTCGCCCTGACAAAAATGTGGTGTCTTTAGATTTCCTTAAGAATAGTTATATTTAAAGGCCTGTACACGTTTGGAAATGGTCAAAGACCAGTGTTCTCACTTGGTGTATCCCAACATATGCATAAAATAACAAGCCTTTGAAAATTTGGACTCAATTGGTCATCGAAGTTGCAAGAAAATGATGAAAGAAAAAACACCCTTGTTGTACAAATTTGTGTGCTTTCAGATATAGGAATAAAAAACTTCTTGCAAGAAGTTTTTATTATTTTAGTGAGAAATTACATCTTTCTCAAAATACGTTACTTCAGAGGGAGTTGTTTCCTACAATGTTTAATACTATCAACAGCTCTCCCTTGCTTGTTACCAAGTAAGTTTTTATGCTCATATTTGTTTTGAGTCATTACCAAACGTGTACGATACCTTTAACAAACCATTATTTATCTATTCATTTTTACTCCTTTTAAATATTCTTCACAAAAGAAGATAAATTTTTATGAATTTGCAAATCCACAAAAAAAAATGCAAAGACTTATTTCCCCCCTCCCTTTTTCAATTTTTTTTCAGCCATTGGTGACCTCTACATTTGGGGCTGGAATGAGTCTGGCCAGTTGGGATTTCTGATGCAGCGAACTCCAACAAAAACGGACAAAACCTCTCCAGATGAACTGTCTACATCTCAAGAAGATCCGCTTGTAACTGCAGACAATTTAGAGTCTAGAATGAAGACGACACTTGGAGAAGGAAGTTCCAGAAGAGCACATTCACAAGAATGTGATTTGAACCCAGAATCGGCAAAGAAAATGAGATTTTCGGATTCTGTTGAAAGTGCCGATATGAGCACAGGACGACTACTTGACTGTGGTGGTGTGGTTAGATCAACCACACATACAGATGATAACTGTGATGGAATGTACGAAGGACAATTTGAAAGTGCGTTATCAGCAAAGCAGATTTCATTAACAACTTCAGATGAGTCGCACGAAGATGGCGTCAGAGGAAAATCTGAAAAACTGTTTGAAAATCTACACAAAACAGATGGTGAAATGAGGGGACAAAGTACACAGAGCCAAGACATAAATTCTAAACAGAAAGCTCTTTCAGCAGCATCAGGACAGCTCAACGAGGATCCTGGGAGAGAACAATCTAGGAAGCAGATTGAGAATCGAGAAGTTGACTTGGGGTCTTCAAGGAGCAGAGAGGATATAGCAGATGATAGATTGGATGGTGACGAAGGCGGAGCTGACGATGTGGTACTCTTCCAAGCTTTGCCTGCCATTCTTGACCTCCCGGGCGGGAAGGATGTGTCAAAGGTCACCTGTGGGTCACGGCATACTGCGGCCATCTCAGGTGGGCATTTAGTGTTAGTTACTTTTCTAACAGATTGAAGTATAATCTTTTAGAAAGATATGAAAGAACCTTGACAGATTTGAATCCCATGAAGTATTAATATGCATACAATTCTTCACCTCAAAACATGAACTTCAATCCCATTTGTTATTACGTTCACCTGTTCACAGTAAATTGTAGTACTTTTTATGCTGAACATCTGCCTCTGAATTTTAGCCAAAGACCTTTATTTCGAAAGGTAAAACTTGACTCCAATTAATGTATTACTTGGTACGACTACCAAGTTCTGAGTAATGAAATGCTACAGGTATGGTGCATTTCTTTAACATTTATTTCTCTTCTCTTTATCAGTGGATGGTGACCTTTATACGTGGGGTTGGGGTGCATATGGCCAGTTGGGACATGGAGACAGCGAGACACTGGACAAGCCCACTTTAGTGAACTCTCTACCTGAAAATCAGAAAGTGTTGGATGTTTTCTGTGGTGCATGGAACACACTTCTTACAGTCGCTGCACAGCTGTGAGCACTGATGAAGATGTTATGATGGTTGCGTGTCACAGGGCCCAGGGGCCACTTAAGGTGGAACAGGGTGGGCCGTAAGAAGGTAAAATGACACAAGTGCTTTGAACAAGCCAAGGAGAACCAAGGTTTTAATATTTGGCTTTTGGATATTAACTTTGGTTGGCATTCCTGCAAGGAGTCTGGCCTCTTGCTACTTTAGACTGAGTAACAGTTTCCCAACCGCTATCCTCATTGGTGCCCGGTCACAAACTCTAGTCCAATGACTGAAATATTTAATGATAACCCCCCTCCCTCGGAACCCCCCTCCCTCGGCACCCCCCTCCCTCGGCACCCCCCTCCACTTCCATTGACTTTGCTTGTTTTTACTTCATCTATCTGATCCAAGGTAATAATAACAACACAGCACTTAAACATTCAAAGGCGCCGGTCTAGGTCAATCAAAGAAGTGTTTTAAGAGATTGTTGGAAGTGGGAAATTTCGTGTGTGTCTCTAAGATGTTAAGGCAGAGAGTTCCAGAGGCCAGGGGCAATGTTAGAAAAGGCCCTATCACCAAGTGGCAAGGTGAGTCCGGGAAACTAACAACATGCTGCCCGATGACCTTGGACCTTGCCTGACAACCAGTGCTGAAGCATGCTCTGTAGGTAGGCAGGGGCTGAACCATGAAGTGCTTTGAATGTCAGGAGGTTGATCTTGTACTGAATTCTGAAACTAATGGGTAGCCAGTGTAGATTGTGTAGGATGGTAGTCTTTATTCTGTACTGCAACTGGGGCCGATTTCACATGGACCTCGGATTGATCTTAAGTGCGAATCAATCTTAATTCCTAAGATAAAGCAAAGTGTGATGTCACAATACAAATCAATATGGTAATACTGCCAACTCATCTTAAGATGAATCTTAGTGCTTTGTGAAATCCAGCACTGGTCACATAATTCTGTTCCAGACCATGTACAGCTTCTATTTTTAATCCTGGAAAGTGCATTGACATCTGACTCTTCCTTTTAAAGGTCGGCTAAAAATACACACAGAGAATAGACGATTGCTGGTACCCTGCACCTTAGCTCCTATTCTCCTATCCTGTGACTTCCGTTTCGAACCATTGGTTGTGTTGTCATTATCAAAGCAGGCCTGTGGCTGTACATGGAATTATGAACTCTCTCCCAGTTAATGCACGCTCGCGCCCTCCTTCAATATCATATCTATGGAGAACGCGCGTGCGCATGCAGTAACTGGTTGAGAGTTCATAATTCCATGTGATGCCACAGACCTGCTTTGATCACGACGACACAGCCCCTTTAAAATGGTTCGAAACGGAAGTCACAGGATCTGTTGAAAAATTTAGGAAAATAAATGTAGATACACAACCCTATTGTGCTGTCTGATCAACAACCAGTGGCGAAACCAGTGGGTGGGGGGGGGGGGGCTGGGCTGGAGCCCTTGCCAACAAAATGCTTTCCCTACTTTTGTTTATAGTCCCAAAATTTGTGTCTTTGCCTCCGCTTTCCCCCCAAATAAAAATGTCATGTTATCAGGTTTCGCCACTGTCAACAACGTTTTGTTTTTTTAACCCTTTCTACACATTACAGGAAACTGAAAAGCAGAGTATAATAAAAACAAGTTCTCTCTACAAATTTATTGTGTATAATATCCTGACAGCATTGAAGTCCAAAACCTTACATGAGTATTTATATCTTAAGCTCAGAGATTCATTGGGGCATAATTAGTTCAAACAATATCATTGAGGAATATCGGCTAGCAAATGGGTAAACAAAATCAAACGTATAAAAAGAATGAATAATCTTTTTTTCTTTTTTTTGACTAAAATACAACCCACAAGTGGATGTTAGGTGAATTGAGCAAAAGTGTTGCCTATTCACCCGACAGTGTCAATAAAGTCGGGTGTAGAACCATACAATTTTAGAATTCAGTGGAAAAGGAGCTTTTATGATATCCAGATGCGATATTTGACCCTTGGGAAAAAAAGTAGGAAAATCTTATTCAGTACAAGGGCCGACAAACACATGGTACAGGCGTTTCTTTAGGCTATTTCATACTAATCTAACTGATTTTCTTCATGGTAAAACAAAAATCGGAAATCGGATTTATAAAGACAGAATTTCATACCTGATGAATTCCAACACTTCGGGATGCAAATATCAATTAAATAGGTTGAAGTTTGAGAAAGTGACAAATAAAAACAATATATATATTTTTTCAAAAATGACAGTTGTGCGATTAAAGGTGCTATGAAAATAGTATTATTCATAACATGCTTCAAAGAGTACTTTCACTTTGTTCAAGTTTATTCAGACTATTCAACCCCATGGTCTAAACATCGAAGAAGTAAATGATTCATAAATTTTGTCTTAGCCTTCTCTTTTTTTCCACAGATGTCCACAACATAAGTCCGTCTCCCATTCACTAACTACTTACTTTTTCTCCTCTTTCTCACGTTTTAATTAGTTTTTTGTGTTTCCACAAAAGATTACAAAGCGCCGAAGGCACAAGATGGGAAATTGGAGCTCTATCTGATGTTGGAATGTGAAATGAGCATGGACGCTATTTCAGTAAGGGATCTTGTCAAAATTAGTCCAGGAAAACCAGCAGGTAATACTGTCCGGGACAAGGTTCTTTACCCGCTGTTAATTCACCTTGTTTGAAATTGGGTGTCGGAGAAACCATTGGAGAAGTTCATAGTGCAGGGGTCAAACCGCAGAGCGGTCAGCGGGATGCATTGGCATAGGGCATGTCTTTAGTGCATGGGAGAACTGTGTGCCTTTCAGCGAGTAAAACCATGTCTCTCCTAGAAATACAGTCCGAAAGAAATCCCAACAAAAATTTGGCATCGGAGAATTGTTATCCGACTACCTGTCCTGGATTAATTTTGACAAGACCCCTAAGCAAATGTTTTGTTATATCATTGATAGCAATGGCCATTGTCTGCACTGGTCTATTGTCGCACAAAAAGAGTTGCTTACTGAAATGGCGTCCTGTGATTATTTCACATTTCAGTCCGCGTTCCCCATCTATAATCTTTGGTTTGCACCCTCCTTGTGGTTAACACAGCCCTTTCACTCCACCCCCGCCCTTTTCTCTCATTTTCCATTGTTCACTCATTGCTTTTACTGACTGCATTCTGATCCTCTCTTTTCATTTTCTTTTTACCCAAATGCTTCTGTTACACTATAGGTTTTCCCGGTCATTATCTGCAAAAAAGCAGTCTATTTTACTTTCATGCATTCGTATTAAAATGATTTTGCCTCTTCAGTTGAAACTATCATTCTTTGTTTGTTTTCAGGAATGTTAATTTGTATAGCATTGTATTCAATTGAACATACACTGCGTTCTTTTTAGCCATGCGAAATCGGCAGTCAATTTAGCAGAGTTTGTGCAACTACAGATTTCTGTGAAAAGCTGCTGCGAATTTGAATACTGTTCGAGTGAATTGTTAAATTGAATGGGTATCTCTTTTAATCGCTTGTCACAAAAGAACAATTTCTTACACATTCAGTGAAATTTAATTGTTGCTTTGAGGAGCTTTCAATCTCACGCAAAATAGGCCAACACGATGATGAAATTGGCAGCTTATTAGCTGAAAATGACCGGGGAAAACAATAGTATACTTCAGCCCAAGCCGTTGACAATTTTTGCTCAAGTTTATTTTAGAAACAAGAAAATGTACACGTAATTCAGGTGTACAAAAGATATAACCAGTTCACATTTATACACTCTATTCTGAAAGGCATGTTAAATGTACAGAGATAAAACTCTACATCAGTTTCCAGTTATAATGCAACAACACAAGACTTGTTGTATCACCCACCCGCGTGGCTTTTGCACAAGGATTTTCCCTAAATCAAACATTATACAATAAAACTCATCACACAGTTGTGTAGACCCCATTGAGCTTGGTATTAACCCAATTCACATGGGCCCAATTTCATAGAGCTGCTTAAGCACGGAAAGTAGCTAAGAACAACAAAATTATGCTCACTAGAATAAGGTTACCAGCCAAAATACCATGTCACATGCACAATTTCTGACTGGTATCATGCTAATTTTTGCTAAGCACAACACTTGTAAGCAAAATTGTCTGCTTAAGCAGCTCTATAAAATTGGGCCCAGGGCCCAACTTCATTACTCTGCTTACCGTAAAGGAAAGAATCGGCACTTCTAAAAGCAAGGAATTCTGCACTAACGTCAAGCATATTTCACAGGTTAGCAGGGACTTTTTGCTTGTGCGCCTGCGTACTCCACGTTACTAGGCATTCTCCGCTTGCCCTGTAAGCGAAGAATGGTGATCGCAAGCACAGAATTCGGCAGTAAGCAGAGCCTATGAAATTGGTCCCTGACGTCATCGCCACAATAAATCTTGGTTGCGCTATTCTGGGAGTCAGTTTCCCGGTGGGTTATATACTGTGTGTAGTGCGCATTGTAGGCAACAGGCACTGGTTTACACTCACCATGACCCAATTTCATTGAGCTGCTTAAGCACAAAGAATAGCTAAGCACAACAAAAAGATGCTTACCAGAAAAAGGTTCCCAGCCAAACTACCATGTCACATGTACCATTTGTGACTGGTATCCTGCTCATTTCTGCTAAGCAGAAAATGGTTAAGCAATATTTTCTGCTTGAGCAGCTCTGTGAAATTAGGCCCATATCTTTACATTCAATTTGCCTCCCAAGATGGCTGACCGTTGCCAGGGCCAGATAGTAGCCACGTGAAACATCAGTGCAAGGGGTCCATTATATACCTGGCCACATGAATCTATCCAACTTAAATGTAGGCAATAGGTTTTTTGAAGTGTTCACAATGCCCAGATGTCATTCCTTATCTTCTGACCTTTCCCCTCAAAAATGGCAACAGGTTCTGTTCGAACAATAAATGTAAACTTCAAGGATCTTTTAGTTTTTATTAAAAGCATAAACAAGTTAATGCATGTTTGGTCCCTTGTCCCCAGTTCACTCAAACGATTATAGACAGTTGTACAAAATTTGAGATATTTATAAAAAACCCAATTGCGAGTTCTGATTTGTACTCACTGTATGTATATTTGTGAACCCATCCCTTCTTTAAACGAATACAACATTTACGCCCCCCCCCTCCCATTCCCCCTCTCTTTCTTGTCTGCCAACTTGAATTTCAAATACTGCAGTTGGTATTTGACTCACACTAAGACCATTTCAGAAATGAGAACATTAAGGAGTGGTTCAGTGTATCCCAACTACGCATAAAATCGGGACTGAAATTTCACATTCTCACACACATATCTTAGCATTCCATCTTCCCGTCCCCCAAGAGTCTAAACAAAGACACACTAATAAGGCCTTCCTCTGTGATGACCCCACCCTCGCCTGAGCATCTTGGGACTGCTGAGCCTGTTGTTCCAATCGTTGCCGAATCCACCCCACCCTCCGGATCCTGGGCCTCCACCCGCTGGGCCTCCTCCGCGACCGCGACCACGACCACGCCCTCTCATCCCTGTGACAAAGAAGGAGGAAAGCTTTTAAAGAAGTTTGCCACAGGAGGTCTGAAAGGGTAGTACAGAGCTTTACTAGAAAATCTAGCAACAACACCTGTGTCTCCACCAAAGATTGTAGAGCGCTGAAGGCGCAATATGGGGAACTGGAGATCTATCTATTGTTGCAATGTGAAATTCGCATGGGTGCCATTTCAGCGAGCAAATGTTTTGTTTTATCATTAATAGCAATGGTCATTGTCTGCACTGATCTATTGTTGTATCAAATGAGTTGCTTGCTGAAATGGCGTCCAGTGCACACTTCACATTTCAGGCAGCACTTTTGTCGAACTTCTTGTTGTGCATTTGCTGTAAATACAATAAGGGGCAAAGCTTAATCTGAGCAGTGGACAGGGCTCGAGCAAAGAACTAAGCTTCATCTAAAAATGAGTAGTCAATTTATTATTACTTTGGTGTTTTGAATTGTGGCATCACACTTTGCTAAGCAATTAAGATTGATACACAGTTAGGCCGCATCTGAATTGGCGGCTACAGCTACGGCTACGGCTGTTGCTAAGGGTGTTGCTAAGGATGTCCTATTCTTCAACGCATGATGACGCGGAAATCTAGCTGTAGCCGTAGCTGTAGCTGCCAATTCGGACACGGCCTTAAGATCAATCTTAGCCCTTTGTGAAATCGGCCAATTTTTTGGACTGTGTATTGGCAGGCAGATCCTTCAAATGTCTGCACGATCAATTTTTGACCATGTTCGTAACGGATAACGGAGAATCGGGGTCCGATTCTGGAGAGAAATCTATCACATCCAAGGTAGGCAGCAGGCAGGCAAATTATCTGACACTGGGGAGGTAGTGACCGAAAACTAAATAGCAATACCGAACTCTTTGGATGACCTCTAGGTGGAATGAGAACACTTTAAATACTTTCAACTCTAGTCTCGCAATTTAAACCAAGGTGCGTGTAATAAGAAGGAACTTACGAGGGCCGTCATACCCAGGGCCTTCATACCCAGGGCCGTCATATCCAGGGCCGCCCCAACCATCATGTGGGCCAAAGCCACGCCCACGCCCTCTAAAACCTATGTAGACAAAAAAATGAAAGAACTAAGAAGTTAATAGATGTTAACTTTGCATCGTGGATAAAGAATATAATTTGTTTTTACCCTTACAACAATGTGTATTAAGCACTGTATACTCAGTACTTTCCCGAGTTCTGTGGAAAAAAATCCACAGGCAAATCACAACTAAGAAGTTGTTACTGGAACTTGGCAACATATCTTGTTATAGTTGATAATCGTCAGGAGAAAGGGGCCGGCTAAAAACTGAGCCTCTGTTTTGCAACAAGTGCAAGTGCAGAATATAATAATAATACAAATTTGGGAGGCTAATCATCTTTACTGACAGCAGACAAGCTGAATTGCCAAGAACGCAGCTACAACGTATTCGAGCCACAGGCATGCAAGGGCGCCTTTGAATAAAATAAGATTTTTAGTTTTAGTTTTCTTTCTCTCCACCAACTTCACAACTCACCTTGTCCTCTACTCCATGGCGGGGGCACTCTGCCCCTTGGAGGGGGCAAACCACCCCACCTTGCTGGACCACCACCTCTGAATGGAGGTCTTGGAGCCCATGGAGGGGGAGGCCTTGCACCCCAACGTTGAGGAGGTCCGTAATCCCAGTTTGAGGACCAATCGTCTCGGCCGTGCTGGGCATGACCAATTCTGGCAGCCCTTTCTGCAGAAGCAAGAGGAGCATACAAATATTGACTGCTTCGTGTGCTACAGTTAAACCTACGACTCCCGAGGTGATCCTCAGGGCGTTCTATTTTCCCGAAGCGAAGCCACTCGAAAATAGAATCCTCCTGGGATTCTTAAGGGAGTCGTAGTTTTATAATAATAATAGTGGCTTCTTATATAGCGCTCAAATCCGTCATATAGTTATGGCGCTCCAACATTATTATAATTTATCCTGCAAGGTGTGTGGAGCTACATTGTTGAAGTATGAGACCTTTTTTTTCTTTTTACATAGCACCATGTAATGGTTTACAAGGTGCTGTGGCGCAATATGCAGCCAATCAAGGGCATATGGACAAAATGAAAACAAGAAAAATTTAACTCACAACAATTATTTAGGACGGGGGGACCAATATAACATTACCTCTTTCCTTTCCTCTATCGATGAGATTTTGGAGATTATCTGCTTTCTTCTTCTTCACCTTGTTCACGATGACTTTATGGCCCTTGATGACATGGTCACGCAGCACTTAAGAAAAAAGAAGAAAAAAATACAAATACAAAAATTTTACTTCAAAAGTTTAAACAGTTTTTAACACTCATCTTCCTTGATTAAAATTTATACATGTGGCATGATATACCAGGGCTTGAATTTGGGGAAATAATCCACAAGACCACAGGGCTTAGATCTCAAAATGTTTACTGGACCAGAAATAGTTTTACAAGACCAGAATCAAAATGAGAAAAAAAAAAACTTCCTGACACATTTTAACATTTAAACATTTGTTTGAAACAAGTTTGAAACAAGCTTTATGACATGTAAGAGAAGATTTATCTCATTTGTCTTTGGGTATGAAGCATTTTTCATTGCTCAAAAGAAGTAAGTATTAGACTTAAAGTCAACATTTGAACATAATTTGTTTCTGTTCCAAGATATTACACAGTGAGGTATTGTTATTGAATTGAAAAAACACAAGACTGTCGAACTTGTTGTCCGGTCGTGAGTTTACTGGCCCGATGCTAAAATCACTGGCACCCCCAAACAAAGATATCAACAAAATAGGGAGACCGCCAGCATTAGGGCTAGATAGCTCAGTTGGTAGAGCACCATCATGTTAATCAGAAGGTCGCAGGTTCAAGTCCCGCTCTAGTAAAAAAAAAATGTGTTCAACCCAAAATTATTAAAAATTTACCCAGTCAGTTTCTCTTGTGGTTTATCACTTGGAAAAAAATAAAATTGTAACAATGTTAAAAAAAGCAAAAAATAGTTAATGGCCTGACGTTTCAACCCTAGTAGAGTCTTTCTCGAAGGCTAAATGACAAGACAACACACATGAACAGGTATATAAGTGTAACAAAAGCATTCAAGTGGAAATACATGAATAGAGGCAGAGAGCAAACAGACAAGGCAAGGGGTAAACAATGAATAGGGAGACAGAGGGGGTGGAGGGAGGGGGCTGGTCTGACCACAAGAAGTTGGAAACACAAAGAACAAGATCAAAGGTGGGAAGAGGGAGAACAAGTAAAAAAAAGACACAACGAAGCGTAGAGGATCTTACTAGCAAATTTCTCCACGTCATGGTGGCTGTCCAGCTCCATCAGAGCGAACCCAATCTTCTCCCCAGTTGCCATATTGAGAGGAAATTGCACTGATTTGATAGTACACTCTGGGCCGAAATATTCCCTAAGATCCTTCTCTTTGATGTTGGTGTCCTTCAGACATGTGACGGTCATTTTGGTGGGATGTTCTTTCACTGCAGGCACCTGTTCGAATAGTACAAATTTTTAAGAAGTTTTTAAAACTTTCCTCTTTCCAAAGGAATTTTAATGTTGCTGGTTTTAATTTTTCTTCGCAAGGCTTAGGCCTATCCCGTAGGTTTTATTTTTTTGCTATTATTTATTATATTTCTTTAATGTGCTGTTTCTTGTGCTTTTTGAGTGTGTGCTTTTTGCTTTCTATTGTTTTTGATTTCAATTTTTTATTGTAAAGCGCTTTGGTCTATTTTGGAAATGCGCTATATAAATCTTTTTAATAAATAAATAATAATAAATAAATACATGTCAGCATTATACCTGTTGATTCTTAAAGGGACACATTGCCTCCGGATTGGGCGCTTTGGGCTATAAAAAGCATTTGTTATGAAATGAATATGGTTGGAAGGATGTTTTACAAGTAGAGTATAATGATTCACACAAATATCCCTCAAAATTGTGGTTTTCCTTTTGCTTCATGAACTAACATAGTCCGCCATTATATTGTAGAACTAAACTTTTGACTCCACAAAATTACGGACCGTGGTAGTTCTCAAATAAAAACGAAAACCACACAATTTCGAGGGATATTTGTACATGGATCATTATATTCTACTTTAAAAAACATCTTTCCAACCATATTTATTCCATCACAAGCGCTTTTTATATCCCAAAGCGCCCAATCTTAACCCTTTCAATACCGCATTTTTTACGCGCACACACACACTGGTGACCGCATTCTTTTACACAAACCAGTGCTTCCAGTGATAGGGACTTTCAAGGCCGCTCTTGGAAATGAAGACTTCGTTATACAGAAAAATGTTGCGCATGAAGTTTGTAGCCAAAGCAATTATCTTTTACTTGACACCATTATTTTGGCACTTCGGGCACTGGTTTTTTTGTTTAGAAAAAGCTGAATCAAACAGTTTCATCGCATTTATTTTTCTGTTCTGTTTGTGACATACATGTACTCCAACCTTTGAATGTAAATATTCATGTACATGAAGATAGTCTCTTTTTAGAACATTACATTCAGTGTACAAGTTGTTTATTATATCATTAGCTCTCATTTGACACTAAAATGAATGTTTTTGGTTTTCATTTGACCAAGCAGTCGCCAATCACCTTTGCGCCATGGAGTCACTGGCTGTGTAAGATGCATGGGCCAGAAGCAAGCAGCACATGCATCTCTGCATGCTTGACAACACATTATCTAAAGGCAGATGCACACTGAGCTGGACTAAATAAATGAGACAGGAAATACTTGGAAGTTCTTTTGTGTATATGTGTTTCTAGAGAGGAAACACATACATACATACACGACATACAACTATAGAGAGTTCTCAGTGACGTCACATTTCTGCCATGCTGGAGTACAGCTATGCACATGGCATGAGCTATTTGTACAAAGCTCTATGGCAAGATACGCACACGTGTCACCATTCAGTGTTGCGTTTCCTATACGCGTAGAACATGTTCACATTGCGCGAATCTACCGGTACTGATTTCTGTGCGTTACGGGGGCGTGCTTGTACTCCAACATGTCAGCCGATACGTCATACGAGAAAGCTCTATTAGCACCAATGATGTCAATGCAACTGGAATGTAAACTGAAAGCAAACTGTACATGTAAAGTAATTATTCACAAAATTGTAAACAATAATAAGAAATCATTTCCTCCAGTATCAGTGGAATCTTCATGGATGCATGAATGTAAAGTGAACCGGCAAGTTCTAACCTGTGTTTTCTCTAAATGTTTTGAGTCAAGTCAATAAAATAACCTAGCAAGAAAAATTAAAAACAACCGCTTTCTGAAATGTAAGCTGAAAACATTAATGTACATATGTACATGTAAAAAATAAGTACATGTAATTTCTACTAACCAGGATTTTTCTCAAATCACATTTCCATTTTTCTAACATGTACACTGCAGTATTCAGACTAATTTATCTATGAGATCCATGTAAGTTGAAACAGTTTTCTTGGCAAAATGACATGGCAAAAACTTTACTTATAATGTAATTTTGTAAGATAATTGCCAAAACATGGCACAGTACACATTGGTCTGTCACACTTTACACAGCATGTTTGCTTCCGCTTGCGTCCTCCTTTATTTGATCTGTCACTGCACACAATGCAATCTGGAAAACTGTTGTCAGGTACTAGTCCATGAAAATGTCCAAGTTTCAGTTAGTCATGTGGGCACATCTACTCTGCTTGCCCTGCGACCGTGTCGTGACTGGTCACGGTTCCAGTTTTCCAACAGCCCCTCGATGACAGCCAGCCTAAATTTCAGTGATGACAGTCGAGCATTGTCAGGGATGGTGCCATACACCACGAAGGCATTCGTCAAGCAGACTTCAAGCATATGGAAAAAAACTCGCTTCCACCACTTGATGCTTCGATGAGCGTGATTATAATATTGAAAGTACTGATCTGCTAAATCAGTTCCCCCCATGAACTTATTATAATCATCGATTGCCTTGGGCTTGTCCAGATTACGATGGCCACCTTCACTGTGCCGGCAATGGATTCTCTTCTGAACAATGTCGCAGTTTCCAACACTCGTTAGGAGATTGACAAGTTTTTTATCATGCCATGTTATGATAGCTGGCATGCCTTGCAGCCTTTCTTCAAGTGACAATGCTTTGGAGAGGCCCATACCGGCATTCCCTTTGTGATGTATCTCACTGTTCCACAACACCCAAACCCTAGATTGTTTAGCATTTGGACAAGAGCTGGGCTTGTGTAATAATTGTTGCAGTATATAATGTGTCCCAGGTGATGATCACCTGACCACTGACTGAGAGAACTGGTGGATGATGCCGGGTTGGGTCAAGCTGCTGGGGTTATGCTGGTGGAGCTAGGTGGTCTTCCTTTCCGGTGTACAGTTTCCATGCTGATGTGTAGCATGTTGCAGACTCGTTCAGTGAAAAAGCTTTCATCCCCCACTTCACAGGTTTTTGGGGCACGTATTGCTTGAAACTTAGGCGCCCTTTGAAGCTCAGCATGCTTTCAGGAGAAAGTTGTTGGCAAGGTTTATAGACAGACCGGAAGTTGGGCAAGATAATGTCAAGGAAACGCTGAAGTTTTGCAAGTTTGTTGCGTGATTCCCAAGGTTGGCGAGGAGCATTGTTGTCAGCGAGATGGAGAAATTTGAGGATGGCCTGAAAACAATTGCGTGGCATAATAGTGGAGTAGAACTTGATACGCAAGACATGTGAGGTCAACCAGTACATGTGGTACTGGGGTAATCTTGAGATCCCCATGGCGAGCAGAAGTGCCACAAAAGCCTTCATCTCCGCAACATCAATCGGATTTGTGGCCCACAAATGAGCCCCTGGGTTGGCCTGCATAAATTGATTAGCGTACCTGTTTGTCTCGGTGACCATCAGTTCCCACACATTGGCGGTGAAGAACAGCAGGAACAGCTGAAGTGGAGAAAACCCATTGTAGTCACCAGTAGGGCCAGGAGTTCCAGTAAATGGCCGTGGTCGGGGGACGAAAGTTCTTGTTTCTACCCATCCATCACGAAAATTTGGCAGTTGAGGACGGGGAACTACGTTTCGATGTCTGCGGACACCACGAGCGGCAGCTCCAACCCCGCGGCCGCAGCGCCCCCGACCCCGTGCGCGACCAGTATTCGCAGTTGTCACACCGCTCAGACCAGGGCCATCGTTGTCCTCGTTGTCATCGGAAGAGGAAGAAACTTCTCCAGATTCATCAGGATCTGCATTGGATTCTTCACTGGAATTTACAGATTCCATATCGGAATCACCGTCGGCAAATAACTCAGCTAGGATGTCTGTGTCACGGATATTCATGATGGCGAATTTTCGTCTCAAAATCAGAATCAAAAATCAGAAAGTTTCTTTCGTGGCACTTTTCTCAAAAAATCGTAATGGCAGCACCCCACGCATGATACATCAAAAGAAAGCTGTGTCAACGAACTTTCAGACTAGACAAAAATCAGCACAAGAGGGCGGTGAGGAAAAAAATACGGAGGCTCAAAAAATCCATGCAATTTTGTCGCGTAAACTCAACAATGGTACGGAAGCGCATGCATTCCGCGGTTGAGTGAACTCGACAATGGTACGGAAGCGGTACACGCGGCACAGTCGAGTAAACTCGACAATGGTACTGAAAGGGACTAAAGCAATGTGTCCCTTTAACATCGAGGACAGTGTTTGCCCTGGTTAATGAACAGAGCAAGGTGGTCAAAATTCAAATCTATGATCGAAGCAAAATTTATGCGGACTGCAAACTGATAAGACTGCAGCACTCACACAAATGCCCATGATTCCATCTACACATCCAAATTCTGAGACCTTGATACATAGAGGTAGGGTTCTGCCCACAGTGGTCGGTGCTGGAAAAACCCGCCCAGCACTCGGAATTCCCCAACCACCACTGGCAGAATTTTCTCTATTTCCGACCACCACACATTTTCAAATTTTTTGAATTAATCTTGCCTGTTTTCTTTGAAAGGTTTTCAACAAAATGGAAAATTGTGTATTTTCCAGTAAAAAATGTTATCCAAAGCTGTTATTTTCATAATCCAGTGAATCACACATCAGCTTTAATAGTTAAAACCAATTATACTAATAATAATAATAATGCAAACTTATAAAGCGCACTTTCTAATAAAAAATTACTCAAGGCGCTAAAAGATACTACAAAGTATCAAACTCTCTCCAGGAAAATACACCAAAAACAGGAATGTTAATAACATGCAGTAAACAGAAGTGTCTTAATACGAGTTTGAAATGTGTTGAGTGAATGTTTCTGATGTCGCTAGGTAGCTTGTTCCATAAGATAGGTGCAATGTGGGAGAATGCACGGTCGCCATAGTGGGTGGTGAGAGATTTAGGTACAACGAGTCGGGTTGAGGCAGCAGAACGGAGAGGATAATGACAGTGTCTTATTTGAAGAAGATCTTTGATGTAGGTGGGTGCAGAATCGTGAAGTGCTTTAAATACAATGGTGAGAACCTTGTATTCAATACGTTTGGGCACCGGGAGCCAGTGGAGTTCTTTAAGGATAGGAGTAATGTGTTCGTGTTTCTTGATTTTTGCCAGAACTTTAGCGGCGTTATGACGGATTCTCTGAAGTCTAGATATTGATGTATTTGGAAAGCTGGCCAGAACTGCATTGCAGCAGTCTAGTCGTGACGTGACAAGGGCACAATTAACTTTTTCTGCATCTGAGAAGGAGAGGTATTTGCGGATTCTGGCAATGTTCCCCAGATGATAGTGTGCGCTCTTCCATATAGACGAAATGTGGGCGTTCATGCTCAGCTCGCTGTCAAGATGAACACCCAAATCTCGCACTGTATCTGAGACAGGCAGGTCATGACCGCTGATGGTGAAATGTGACACATTAAAGGTAGAAAGCTGATTTCGTGAGCCAGTGAGAAGGACATCAGTTTTTTCGTTGTTCAGTTGAGGAAAGTTTCTTTCCAACCACAGCTGCATCTCGGTTATGCAGTTGCGGATCTGCTGAAAAGTGGCGTGATCAGTAGACCCTGGCTTGAAGGCGATATAAAGTTGCGTGTCGTCTGTATAAAGATGGAAGTTCACACCATGGCGTCGTGCAATGTCCCCAAGAGGTGTAGTAAAAAAATTATAAAAAGAGAAAATCAACTTACTGAAACTGTCCGACCGAGCGTAAGCGTCTTGTCATGAAGGATGTGGGGCTCTTTGCGTTTCAGAATGGCATCCGTCTCCGTCACGGTGGACATCAACATCATGGCGTAACCCTTAGACTCCCCCAGTTCAGTCCCATCAATTCTCTCTCTGAAGACGAAACACTCTTGGACAACTCCGAAGGCGCCAAAGTATTCCTCCAGATCGGCCTCTAAAGTTTTGTCCTTGTCGATGTCATCTACATAGAACCTGCGTAATTTCTCGTGGTCCTGTCATTAAGAAAACAAGAGAGAGAGAGGTACGGGGAAAAGGAAAGTTAAGATTTGGGCCATTTCACTTCATAAGTCTTTTTACTCTGGAGGGCACCATCTGTGGTCAGGGGCCATTTTATGGAAACAGCAATAAAGAATACTGATTTGCATTTTAAATCAAAAGGAAACCAGACTGATCTCTCAGCCTTGTTTTGGTTACATTTATTTGAAAGAAAAAATGAATGCTACTCGAGATCGACAAAGTAAAGCAAAATAATTGAACAGTTGAAAATACAAAAATACAACATTTTTCAGAAACTACTTTGTATGCTACAGCAAATGATCAAAGGAGGTGCATTTAAACTAAAAAATACATCAAGGGGATTAAACCACAGTGTAAAATGACTAGGTAAATATAAATCAATTTGGGGTGAACACACGGAAAAATTGACTAGAGCAGGATTTGAACCCACAAACTCCGGGTTTACGTGCCGGTGCTCTACCAACTGAGCTAACTAGCCCTATGTTAGCTGTTACCCTATTTTGTCGTTATCTGTGTTTGGGGGTGCCAGCGGTATATACCCGTAAAGAGAGGGATCATGCCCAGTTTACGATACAACTCTGGAAGTGGCATTGTAAGGGGATCACCAGAACCCCTTAGAGACCACAGTGGCCCGAAACGGCTCGTACCAAAATGCCCATAGCGGCTGAGAACGGCTGCAAGATCTTCCTACTTCCACTCAACCAAAAAAAGGTTAAAGTAAAGATCACGACCAAAATTGACATTTTCTTATGTTTCCCATGTTAACATAATAAATTTTGTATTGTTTTAGAAACATAGATAATATTATTAACTATGTTTCTAAAACAATACAAAATTTCTGTTTTATATTGGGGTTTTTCAGAAACTTTTACAATAAAAATTTGTTTCAAAAAATCACCAATAAAACCCAAGTCTGGGCATATGGTGATGATTATACAGAAAAGAATGGTCTCTAAAAGGTTAAGGGGCTGTAACCTGTTCTTTTAAACATCAAGTAAAAATCCACAAGGGGAAACTGACTGGGTAAATATAAACCAATTTTGTGGTGAACAAAGAAAAATTGACTTGAGCAGGATTCGAAACTGCAACTTTCGGGTTTGCAGAGAACAGATAAAAAAAACATGCCATGAAAATTATTTCAAGGAACGCTGTGATGAACTTGTGATTTTTTGTCTCTAGGTTATTAAAACAAAAAACAAAACAAAGGAACCTTAAAGACGATACTGAACAATCACCCAGAGAAAAAAATATTTGTAAAAGCTACTAGAAACTAAGGCCATAGACTACTTCGCAAGTACTCTGTGCACATGCGTTAGCCGCGGAATGAGGTGCATGCTTGTCTAGTTAGCGATCAAAATGTGTCGCTAACTAGACCAGCATGCACCTCATTCCACGGCAAATGAGCGCGTACTGAGTATTTGCGAAAAAGTCTATGCCAGAATTGACGGCTAGGGCTACGGCTACGACTGTTGCAAAGGGTGTTGCTAAGAACGTCCCCTACTTCAACGCACGAAGACGAGGCAATCCAGCCATAGCAGGGTTCTCCCCATGTTTTTTTCAAAACTGTGGGGCATTCTGGGCCAAAATTTTGCGATGTTTGGCCGAAGCGCGCTGAATTGAATCAAGGTCCTCTGAATGTTTTCCACTTGGTGTTTTTCTTGGTTTTCAAAGCCCTACTGTGCAATTTGGAGCATTCTACAGTCGACTTCCAGTTAGCACCTCTATTGATTGTCTGTGACAAGCCATAAATAACGATTTTCAGGCCGTTAAAGGTATTTCCTTTGTTGGGTTTTTATTATTCTCGTTACATAAGGGTTGAAAACAATATTTTGCTCGTAACGGGCCGACAAAATTACCTCGTTGTAACCATGTTCTCGCTACTACCGTGCTCGTATAATCCATATTTAAATGCATTGAAACACACACGGGGCAGTTCGGGACCGGTAAAAAACCTTGTAAAAACAGGAACCTCGTAATATGCGACCTCGTAATAACAGGAGTCGACTGTATATAGTTTTCTTTTCATGTTTTGGGGGGTGTTTTTGCGAATCGGGCGAAGTTGTATGCGTATCGCCCGAAATTTGTGCTTTTGGCTCGATACGCTAGCTTGTGCATGGGGAGAACCCTGCATAGCCGTAGCCACAAGTTTCGGATACAAACTGAACCTACCTTTTTGATGTCCAGCACCCGGCCATGAATCTTATGCGGATCTTCCCCAAGCTGTGCGTTTAGGATGGACTCATGCTGGTCATCGGTGGACATCCTAAGGAAGGCATGGGTGCTGCGTACGCCGTCGTGCTCCGACACTTTCTGTGAGAACACCACCTCCAGAATGAAGCCGTACTTGCCGAAGCACTCAAGGATGTCAGCCGTGGTGGTTTTATCGGGGTCGAGGTTGCCGATGTAAAGTTGGTATCGCTTTAATTTCTACTCGAGAAAAAATATTGAATTTGCAAGTAAACTGCTTCCGTGTAAGTAAACGGGAATGCACATATCGTAGTAGCAGTTAAGGAAATTCAAATAGTTAAATAAATTTGTGAGCACCTAGCAGCTAGATGCACTAGGACGTTGACGAGTTTTACACTATTACTATCGGTGAACTCTCCTGCCCAACTGGCTCTTTCCACAAAATACCACTGGAGACTGTAGAGAATAAGTCCACATAACGCAAGCCATGGGGTTTCTACATAATACCAGTTGTACAAACAGAAGAAACCCATGCACCCAAAGCTAGCCTAGAACACATGGTGCTTTGTGGAAGTCTGTGATATCTGCGTGTAGGAGGGTAATGATTTTACGACTACAAATGTGTGTTTCATTGTTATTTCAGCCTTTGAAGAAGACTCAGCTAAAGATCTGAGCCCAATTTCATAAAGCTGTTCAGCAGAAGATGCTGCTTAACAAATCTCTTTGCTAAGCAAAAAATTGAGCGGGGCACCAGTTGCAACAATGTAAACGCCATGGAATGTTGTCTGGTAACCTGTTTCTGCTAAGCAAAATTTGTCTGTGCAAAGCAAGTTTATTTGCCTACAAGCTTTGGAGAGCACTCTACAGCAGGGCTCGAATTTTACACTGGACCGCAGGCCCAAGGCCAGTAGTTTTAGTGTCGGGCCAGTAAACTCATGACTGGACAAGTCCGACGGTCTTGTGTTTTTTTCAGTTGAATAAGAATACCTATGAACTCTGTGTAATATCCTGTTCACATGTTGACTTTGAGTCTGATAGAATACCTTCCATTTCTATTTCGTGATGAAGTATTAATACCCATAAACACAAATGAGATAAATCTTCTCTTTACATGTCTTAGTACTTGTTCAAATAAAAACAGTTAAATGCATATTAAGCTGTGTCAGGATGTTTTTCATGTCATTTTGATTCTGGTCTTGTAAAAACAATTCTGGTCCAGTAAAATTTTGAGCCCTGTGGTCTTGTGGATTTTCCCCCCAAATTCAAGCCATGCACAGCACTTTACAGAGCACTCTTATCGCAGAATTCCTTGAGCGCCCCCTTGGTTAGCAGCAAAATGAAACTGAACCCCGTTTTGAACAGAGGGTCATCTCTATAAGTAACCAGATCAAATGCCCCAAATATTTACAATTTTATCAGCTTTGACCACCACGCTGGCTCCGTCGATGATCTGTCTCCCTTTCTCGTTGTTGGCCGCAATAACGGCGTTGGTCCCTTCCTCGGTGGCCATCTTAATGACCCCGTACCCTCTGGACGTCATCTTGCCGTCCACTTTGGACATCCTCAGGATGCATTCGATGACCTCTCCGAACTGGCTGAAGTGCTCTCGCAGGGATTCCTTGGTGGTCTTCTCCTTGTCCAGACCGGTCAAGCTGAGTCTGAGCTTGATCTCTGTAGACTGGAGAGGGGGAAATGGGGAGAGGGGAAATGGGGAGAGGGGAAATGGGATGGGGGGCGGCGTGGAAAGGATCAGAGGTATGATTTGTTATTAGTTGGGGAAGTATGTTCACATTTCATACTAATCCTGGAGGCTGGAGACTTGGGCCCAATTTTATAGAGCTGCTAAGCACAACAATTTGCTTAGCATGAAATTTCTTCCTTGATAAAAACAGGATTACCGACCAAATTTCCACGTGATTTTCAAGATAAGCAAACAACAGCTGAATACCAGTAACAAGCAATATGCAACACATGGAAATTTGGTTGGTAATCCTATTTTTATCAAGAAAGAAATTTCATGCTAAGCAAATTGTTGTGCTTAGCAGCTCTATGAAATTGGGCCCTGGCGGAGTTCAATTAGAGTGCCAACGACTGTGCTCAGTTCTGGCTGAAAAACACATCTAGCGTGTGTGGACACGATATGAAGAAGAATCTAATCCTCAGATTCTATATCAACTGAACTAAGGTGCTTTACAACTGTCCTGCTGTATCTAAAAGAGAGTTTATGATTTTGATTTGAAAGAATATCAGATTTTTGTTATACACAATAGTACATGTGACCTGTGACATCAAATGTTTCAAGGAGAGCCACATAGACTGGACTTACTGCAGGCACAATTTTTTTCCCACTCATATGATTACTCTTTCTGTTAAAAATTCCCCCCTAAAATGAAGTCACATTTGAGAAAACTGTATCTGAAAACCTTAGAAAAATGAAACAGCTGATTTCGGTTGTTACAACCAAAATTAAGGACAATGTGTTCACGTGCTGAAAATTGTGCATGGCTTTTCAATAATTTCTCTTGACTCACACAATAGATTAAGCGTAAATTTTCACCGGTTTGTTATTTCATGTTAATGGTTGATCACACAAAACATGAACACTGTCTGTGACTATTTTGTCAGCTCTACCAATCCTGTACACCTTGAAACCTTGGACGAAATTCACATGGTCAAAAGTATTGTTACAACACCATAAATGTGTTCTTGTATATTTTTTAAAGAGACTTGTATTGTAATTTTTGTTTCCACTCATATTAGGACTCTATCAACAGGAAAATGAGTACATCACAAAAAATAAATTTGACCTTGGAGCCCCTTTTTAAACAGCTGGTTGAGTGCAAAGTAGAAAACCGTGTAAGTTTTGTGCAAGTTTTGTACTTTGAGCTCAAGAACTGTATTTTATTGCCTTAAAGGTATTGTACTCTTTTGGTAACAGCTCAAAATCACTGTCCACATTTTTTGTGATTCAACATATGCATGAAAAAACAAACCTGTGAAAGTTTGAGCTTAATTGGTCATCAAGGTCACGAGAAAATAGTGAAAAGAGACCTTATGTGTTTTCTGTTTTTTCAAATTATCGCGCGTGATAAAAACTATTGTTTTGCTCATTTCTCAGAAACGATAGCATTTTAGGTAGAAATATTTTAAGGAACCCTTTCTACCATTACTTACTTTAAATCATGTAAGTTATATGTGAATCTGTGAACATTGTGTTTTTCGATCTTACCGATAGTGTACAGGGCCTTTAACATCGTAATTGATATAAATAAACTTCAAATTTGCTTTGAGTTTCCCCATCCCCTACTTACTTCCTTTGGTTTTGAAGGCTCTACAACAATCGCCCGGCCATGCAGCTTGTGGGTTTCACTTAGAATGGCGATCGCCTCGTCCGCAGAGGACATCGTCACAAACCCGAAGCCTTTGGATCGTCGGGATTTCCCTTTTGCCGCTGCTACTTTGTCGTGTGCCACAACGGAATCCTGGACGGTTCCAAAGGCACTGAAGTATTCTTTCAGGTCATCGGCCGTTGTTGTATGCACGAGACTGCCGACAAAGACCTGCTTTGCATTTTCAGGATTCTCTTGCTGGAGAAGATCAACAGAAGGTAAGTTTTTATTTACAGATACATGGTCGGTAGTATCACAAGGTAATGCTATAATGCTTACAAAATAAAAATCAAATATTATTACAAAACATCAAAAACTAAAATCCTGCTGGAGAAGATCAACACAAGGTATGTTTTTATTTACAGACATGGTCGGTAGTATCACAAGGTAATGCTAACATTCAAAATCAAAACAATGAAATTTGTCCCTCTTCTTAGAAAAATAATTTATTTAATTTCTTAGTTAATTTCCTTGCAAATATTCAGTAATATTTCATTCATTTAATTCAGCACACATTCAATAAACTTCACCGCCAGCCGCACACAGGGACGAGGGTCGTTGCCGACCCCTATAAAAAACACACCCCTAATTATAATGGTGTGGTCCACTGTCATTACGCAAGCACAATAGCATCTTGATTGGCCAATTCTATGGACAGAAAAAAAAAATATTTTTACCCCCCAAAAATAGTTTTTCCTTGAAAAATAAGTAGGCCTATGAATAATTTAAAGGTGCCGATCGTGATCGCTACAGTGTATAACGTGACGCGTTTCCAGATATTACTTTGACAAGAAACATCGTTTTTGAAGGTATTTTTAATTTGTTGTCTTTAGTTGACATGGTGACATAGGAGTTGACGTGGAGTTGTCGTGCAATCATCTTTCAATTGATGCTAAATAAATTTAAATTTTAGATTAAAAAATGATTCATTCAATTTCAACATCAATAATTCGAACTAGAAGTTTTTTGTCTGAGGTTTTGATCATTTGATGCAAAAACTGAAAGAAATGTCTTCAAATTTTGCGAATTTAAATAGTTCGGTATTAACCACAGAACAGAAACAATAACCGTCCGATAATCGTGGCTCCAGCATGTCCAGCCAACCGTCCATGCCATTGTTTCATGCATGTGTGTTTGCAATGGCATTGCTTTTGCATTGGTGGTTTGCATGCTACAAAAAAAATGAATGTTCCAAACATAGGTTTATGACTATCGTACCTTTCCTGGCATCTGGTCATTTTCTCCTTGATCATCAGACTCCATGTCGAACTCAGCTTCATCCTGATAGGGTTCATTTTCGGCTGGGATGTCTCCTTCTCCCGTTTCCATCTCTTGTTCAGCGTCCCCCATCTCCCCTTCGTAACCCTGCCCTGTTTCGGGAGCGTCCATTTTTAGAGAAAATAAGATTCGGTAGAGGGCGCTCTTTAGATTTAGCAGTGAAAAAACAGAAATAAACAATGATGTTGTGCTTGGTCCGATTTCGAAAAGTAGCTAGGCAAGAAGCAGTTTGGCTTTCCATAAAATAAAAATGTTTAAAGCCAAAAATGTCATGCTATTATATGTGCCATTTGTGATTGGTTTCCTACCAGTCTATGCTTACTAGAAATGTGTTAAACTATATTTTAAGCTATATCATCAGCTCCATGAAATTGAAATTGGGCCCCTATGTGCTTTTAAAGTTTTAAAGTTTAATCAATTTGACAGAAGATGCTGTTTCAAAACGAGAAAAACATACAAAAACTTGGGCATGTTACATGTACAATGCACAATTGCAAATTGTTAGTACATCTGATGGAGATCTTATGAGATAAAGTTGGGATTCCGAGAGAAAAAAAATCATTTTTAATTTTTTAACTACCACTTATCTTTACGTGCAATACCTTAAATATCAGCTTATAACTTTCTTGTATCTGTAACTAAGAATACCTATTTATAATTTAATCTAAATGTTCAAGTCAACGGCCCAAATTGGACCTAATATCTCTATAAGAACATAGTGAAAGGCTCTTCACTTTAATTTAAAGGCACTGAACGCGTTTGGTAATTGTCAAAGACCAGTGTTCTCACTTGGTGTATCCCAACATATGCATAAAATAACAAACCTGTGAACATTTGGGCTCAATTGGTCATCGAAGTTGCAAGAAAATGATGAAAGAAAAAACACCCATGTTGTACAAATTTGTGCGCTTTCAGATAGAATAATAAAAACTTCTTGCAAGAAGTTTTTATTATTTTAGTGAGAAATTACCTCTTTCTCAAAAACTACGTTACTTCGATTCCTACAATGATTTATACTATCAACAGCTCTCCGTTGCTTGTTACCAAGTAAGTTTTTATGCTAATATTTGTTTTGAGTAATTACCAAACGTGTACGATACCTTTAAGACATCAAGTTTAGAAAAGACAAAAAAATCCGTAATATTTTTTAAAGACTCACTTATGAATGTCTTAACAAAAAAACATGTCCAACATCATTTACAACATTAACACCTTTAAAAGTCCTTACACTCTAATCAAAAAGTAAAAAGACAAGTTCAAGCAAAATGTGTACTCAGGGGTGCGATTTATTATCTCACATTTTCTACTAGTTGGGAATTTCTACTACAACAGTAAACCGTTAACAAAGAAAAAAGCCAGTAACATTGATTATCTGAATGAACAGAACTAAATATAACTTTACTGACTGCAATACTTTTGAAAAGTTATGTCTTGACTCTGGAACAAAACAACTTTACTGAAAATGTTGCTCAGGTGTAACATTATTTAGGAAGTACATTCTGCATTTTTAGAAAAGATGACCGTTTCTAAAATCAAATTTATTCAATGGCCTCAGGTTTCGACCCCCACTAGTCTTTCTCAAAGGCTAATGACTCCACTAGGATCACAGCATTAGCATAGCACAGGCCACTTTGGTTGGTAAGCAAAGTTTGCAACAGCTAATTCAATTTATTTATTTTTCTAAAATCCACAAATATGGCAACAAAAGTCCCCCAGCAAGTTACTTTTTAAAATACAAGATTGAACCAGTTACAGCTTGGCTATTTATCCATGTTTTTGGCTGCGAACAATTCCTACATCCCCAATAAAAAATATTTATTACACACTTTTAAACATAATATCAAACAAAAACCTTACACTATTACTACCCCTGTTCTTCTGGCCTTAATCGTATTAAACTAAAACCATCTAAACTCCTTAGGAGTATGCAGCCCCGGCAGCCAAGATGGTCGCTGCTAAATCATTCACATCAACAATCTCTACTCTCACAATGACTCCTTGGTGATGAAAAGCATAATAGACCTCCTGCGCATGACGTCATTTGAGTAGGGCGCCCTCGCCTAGAGGTCAAAAGGAGGTTGGTCATTGGCCAATCCTGTGAGCCACGCATAAACGCCTGTGCTTTTCCATTGTTTCAACATCGGTTTAAATCTAAGATGGTGGATTGTTGACGCAAACGCATAAGGCCTATAGCGGACCGTCTTGCTCAAGGAAGCAAGTGCCTAAATAATACTGCTGCTAAAAGAAAGTGCAAGCCTCGCACGTAATTTGGAGACATTTCTTTCGAAACCTTGCGTTCCTATGTACACTGCTCCGTGTGAAGGAAACACAACCACACACTTGAACGGGCCCAACATTTGAATATGTACAAGACTTGCACGGTCTATATTTCAAAAAGGCCTCAACTTCAATCTCGAGAGAAGGTAAAGAAAGGTAACCTCCAGATATATTCAATACAGGACTGGTAATCATCAAAAGAAACAAACTGAATTGGTTTCAATCATTGACTATAAAAGTTCCGACCAATGCTAGTCTTTTAAGAACATGTTCCATGTGAAAAGAACGTCAAAGTCAAGAAATAGAATTTTAAAAAATCACCACTGCTTACTTTGCTTGCAGTTTTTAAAAATAAGTACGTATATGAATGTGCAACAACAAAAACTGACAAACTGTAAAGCTTGTTTTTTCAGTTTGCTAAAAACTTAATTCTGTGATTTCACGTATATAGATACTTGGTTCTTATGTAGTGCACACATCCTAGATGCTAGATCAAGGCATTTTACAACATCGCTATCCCTGTTCATCAGGCATACTTAGGCCAATCCACAAACTTTCTCAACTCCCTGAGAAGCATACAACCCCAAGCTGCTTAAATTAGCCCTAAGAAGTTAGTCCAACACAATACCGTGACAACCCTTGCAGGTTCCGACTTATACACCTGGGATAAGAGAAGCAATCATGGCTAAAGTGCCTTGCTCATTGACTTAAAAGTCATGACTGGGAATCGAACCCACACTCTGACGAGTCAGCCATCAGAACATTAGTTGTTTTATGGTACAAGTTTATTGAAAACTGGATGGAATGAATTTACTCTTCCAGAAACTATTGATGTGTTTACCCCCAGAATGTGCATAACATTGGTAAGATTAGAAATATAAATGTTCACAGATTCACACATAGCTTACACGGTATAAAGATGGTCATTGTGGGAAAACTTCCCTTGTTATGCGCCAAATACTTAAGTTTTTCAGAAATGAGTAAAACAATCAGTTTCGATCTTGTGAGACCAACACGCCAGCGTTTGAAAACAAAGAAAACAGTGATGGGGGTTTGTCACTTTTTTCTTGTGACTCTGAAGACCGATTGAGCTTAAGCCTTCACAGGTTTGTCATTTCATGTTTGTGTTGGGTCACACGGAGTGTGGATAATGGTCTTTGACAAAGTCAATGTTGGTCGTGTGCTTTCAATAATAATCTTGTTGCATGTACAAAAGGGAATGGCTGCAATAAGGTTGTATTGCATTACATGTTCATGACTTTATTGCATTCTTGCACAGCATTTTTGAAAGCGCATCGAGCCAAATTCAAGACGGCAAACTTCACACAACTACCAAGCACACAATTTATTACTACAAGATTGGTTTAAGTAGAATTCCGATATCCAACAAGATGACTGCAGTCTGTGAGTGAAAAAACGTCTTGACTCCATTTTGTGATTACGTCATCGTTATGACAGACTTTCTGCGCAAAACTTCTCAAGTTGGTGCTATTGGGTTTTGTGTCTTCAAATAGTTTTAGTTTTAGATACCTGGTTGTTGCAATTTGAAACATCCATGGCTATTTTTGTTGATACAACATTTTGTACCGACACATTCAGGCCTGGGCCTAGTTTCATAGAGCTGCTTACCAGAATAAGGTTACCAGCCAAAATATCATATCACATGTGTACAATCTGTGACTGGTATCCTGCCCATTTTTGCTAAGCTGAAAATGTTTTAGCATTATTTCATACTTAAAGGAACGTTACAGAACTGGTAATTAAAATTTTCTTTAAGATCACAGATTTACATAAAACTTACACGGTCTAATGATGACTATAGTAGAAAACATCCCTATAAATATTTCTGTCTGAAATGCCATATTTGATGAGAAATAAATAAAACTAATTTCCGATTGGAGTTTATCGCTCATGAGCGTTTATGCATTGTATAACACATGCAAATGTGTAATGGGTTTTTCACTGTTTTCTCGTGACCCAGATGGCCGATCGATCTCAAACTTCTACAGGTTTGTCAGTTTATGTATATGGTGGATTATATAAAGTGCTTAACTGTTTTGTTAGCAGAAAACCAATTCTGTAATGTTCCTTTAAGCAGCTCTATGAAATTGGGCACTGATATTTCATTGAGGTAATGGAGGCAATTGCCTCCATGCCCCTGGTCCTTGCCTTGGTGCCCCTTGAAATGTTCCAGTGAAAATTTTACATTTCCCTCTTTACTAAGGGAAAACTGCCTTGCCCTGACAAGAATAATGTATCAGGCCTGTACACTAATGTAACTACATTACCCGTGACCGAACCCCTGGTGAAATATTCTTTCAAATAATCCATTTCCTCAGCTTTAAGATAGCTGTATAATATTAGGCCTACGAACCCCTTGCACCGCCGTCACATGCAAATACTCTCCGCCCCTGGTCTGCTATTTTGGGAGTCAAAGTGCAAGTGAAGACTTGGTAAATGCACACATCACCTGAAATACGCACTACACAGTATAACACATAGGGAAACGCGACTCCATAAATGACACAACCAACAGTGCGGTGATGACGTCAGGGTCAATCGAGGTCAACTTACCCCCCCCCCCATGAAGTTTGAGGCCTGAATAATGAACGGGATAGAATTCGGTTAATACGGTCTCCCTTTACCACGACGTTTGTTCCTGTTCATATTGTTTCCCTTGCCCCAATTATCACCGTACCCCCCACCTCCACCCATGCCGCCCTGGTTACCCATCTGCTGATCCATTTGGTTCCCGTAACCACCGCCAAGATCCATTGAAGTGTTCTGTTGTCGTTTGTTTCTGAAGCCTGTAATATAAACAGCAAAATAATTCTAGTTAGATGTAACCCTGGGTTTGATTTTAAAAGTAGCGGGAACCAAAAATATTAAACAACTACCTTTTTGAAATAAAAAACCAAGTTAGAGAATTCAAGATGTGAAGATCAAAGAAGAGCTGAGCAACAGAGGTTAAAAGACCAGGGCCTAGTTTCATAAAGCTGCTTAAGCAGGAAATATTGCTTAAGCAAAAAGGAGCAGGATACCAGTGATAAATTGTACATGTGACATGGTATTTTGGCTGGTAACCTCATTCTGGTAAGCATAATTATTTTGTGCTTAGCTAATTTTTGTGCTTACAGCAGCTCTATGAAATTGGGCACTGCAGAATAGCTTGGCTAGCAACCAAAGGTCAACAAAGGGTCGCCAAGGACCTGAGAGAAACCACAGCCAGAAATAAACACACAAGAAATTTATGAATTTCGAGACCCATTTAAGTAACGCCTTGTAAGTGTTAACAAGATGCTGTGGCGCATTAAGCAGCCACTGCCAGAAACACCGGGGCAAACGCCTTCTCTTAGCGATATGTGTAACTGGGTTCTTTAACGTGCATTGCACAACACACAGGACGGACCAACGGCTTTACGTCCCGTCCGAAGGACGAAGCAGCAATAATGGTTCACTGGTACACAAGTGTAAAGACTGTGACTCAAACCCTTACTCGGCTGATCAGAAACACCAGAGCTCGAGTCCAGTGCACTCGTTCGCTCGGCCACGACACCCCAACGATCATCCTCCATGTAAAAATTATATCACATCACCATGTAAAAATTATATCACATCATTTTATTCTCGCGAGTTCGTCTCACCTTTCATCTGTCTCTGGTTCATGTTTGTGTCTGAAAATCCTCCCCCTTGCTGCCCGTACAGATTCTCAACAAACACCCAACCGCCACCTGCGCCTTTACTCCCTTGACCTGTGAGTGAGTATG
The DNA here is from genome assembly GCA_021014325.1 of Plazaster borealis. Lineage (NCBI taxonomy): Eukaryota > Metazoa > Echinodermata > Asteroidea > Forcipulatida > Labidiasteridae > Plazaster > Plazaster borealis. Next base: position 5,010,770 of record CM037458.1, read on the forward strand.
TCAAAGGTCGCATGTCAAAGTTTGCATGTCAAATTTCGCATGTACTTTCTGGAAAAAGTTTTGTCCTTGAAGAAAGTTTTGATTTTAGACTAGTTTTAGCCCGAATCTGATAACTTTTAAGCAAAATTTTTGTTTTGTTAAGACTCTTACATGAAGTCACAAGAGACTGACTACGTTTTATTCCTTTGGGTTTTCCGGAGCATGAAAATCATTTGTATATTTATTTCTCCATCCTTTTATTAGAAATATTAAACATGCTTACCCTGATTTTGAACTCTACCTCGGGGACCACCGCCACCTGCACACAAAAAACATATATAAACAGTATTTTAAAAACCACAAAGTAAACATACCTTGAACGGGTAAATTAGGAGGTCCGGAAATGTGGGCTAATCCCATCTAACCTGTCACTACCCCCTTCCCAGCTATGCAGTCATTATCAACATACCTTTGACTGGTCCATAGGAGGATATATCGCCTCAATAATATTCATCCATCGGAGAGGCCTGCCGTCGATTTCACCAAACTCTTCCTAACTTAGGATTAATCTTAGGACTTAGGACGAGTCCCAGCCTTGCACTGTAACATGTAAACCTTAAGATTAATCCTAAGTTAGGACGAGTTACTCGTCCTAACTCGAGATAGGATTAATTCTGGCGTTTCATGAAATCGGCTGCTGGCCCTCTGAGCTCAACCCACCCAACCTTTCACAGGCCCGATTAGCTCACGTAGACAACGAATTGACTCCGTTGCCCTTGGTCATTGCCTTGGTGCCCATTGAAGTGTTCCAATAGAAACTTACAGGTGCCCTTTATCAAGAAGAAAATGCATAAGTGCCCTTGCCCTTTCAACAACAAAGTATCTGGGCTGCTTTAAAGGCATCGTACACGTTTGGAAATTGTCAAAAACCAGTGTTCTCACTTGGTGTATCCCAACATATGCATAAAATAACAAGCCTGTGAAAATTTGGGCTCAATTGGTCATCGAAGTTGCAAGAAAATGATGAAAGAAAAAACACCCTTGTTGTACAAATTTGTGTCCTTTCAGATAAAATAATAAAAACTTCTTGCAAGAAGTTTTTATTATTTTAGTGAGAAATTACCTCTTTCTCAAAAACTATGTTACTTCAGAGGGAGTCGTTTTCTACAATGATTTATACTATCAACAGCTCTCCGTTGCTTGTTACCAAGTAATTTTTTTATGCTAATTTGTTTTGAGTCATTACCAAACGTGTACGATACCTTTAACTGCCCCCTTCCCAGCTACGCAGTCAATATCAACATACCTTTGACTGGTCCGTAGGAGGATGCATTGCTTCCATAATAATCATCCATCAACGAGGTCTGGCCCTGGGAGATGAAACCCCCTGACATACCGCCACCAAAACCACTGCCACCTGTAAAAAACAAAGAAATAGGGGCGGTTGGGTTGGTGTAGTGGTATCTTTCCTCGCCTTTGCACCTCTAGGACCCCGGTTCGAATCCCACCGGGGGGCACTATGTGGACTGGGTTTTCAGTCCCTACCTGACTGCGTGGGTTTTCCCTGGAGTATTTCTCTGGGGTTTTCCTCCCACATCTAAAACTGAATTTTCCTTCTTTGTATTCCCTCCATGGGGTTCTTGGCTAGTACAGTGATTCAGTTCGATTTTTCTGAGAGCCCTTTGCTTCACAACCAGAATTAATAAATGAAATAAATGAAATGAAAATATCATCATCATCATCATCATCATCCCCATCATCAGGGCCCAATTTCATAGAGCTGCTAAGCACAACAATTTGCTTAGCATGAAATGTCTTCCTTGATAAAAACAGGATTACCAACCAAATTTCCATGTGTTGCATATTGCTTGTTACTGGTATTCAGCTGTTGTTTGCTTATCCTGAAAATCATGTGGAAATTTGGTTGGTGATCCTGTTTTTATCAAGGAAGAAATTTCATGCTAAGCAAATTGTTGTGCTTAGCAGCTCTATGAAATTGGGCCCAGTTGACTGCACAGCAGGCGGATACAAGCTTTCCCAATTTATTCTGTTTTTTTTGCTAGTCTCCGAATCCCAAACGGAGAAACCGGAACGTCCTGTGACAATATTATAGCAATGCACTCTGGGTACAATAGGCACTGATCGATGACCCTTTCTGCATCGACCATGAGGGGGGGGGGGGGTGGGGGGAGTATTAGCGTCGACCATGAGACGGGGGGAGTATTAAGTGACTCATCTGTAGGGAGTGTCTAACACGTACGAGTTGTCATTTTTCGGATGGTATGTAACAATGGATTTTGCAGACTGATGTTGTACAACTTGGTGTTGGTAATCTTGTCAAAGAAACATTTGAACTATAAAGGTTAAAGGGACACGTTGCCTTGGATCGGGCGAGTTGGTCTATGAAAAGCGTTTGTAACCGTTTGCTATAAAATGCATATGGCTAGAAAGATGTTTTAAAAGTAGAATACAATGATCCACACAAATATGCCTCGAAGTTCGTGGTTTTCCTTTTACATCGTGAACTAACACGGCACGCCATTTTGTGGAAACAAATTTTTGACTCCACAAAATGGCGGACCGCGTTAGTTCGCTAAGTAAAAGGAAAACCACGCAATTTCGAGGCATATCTGTGTGGATCATTGTAACCTATGTATTTTATAACAAACGGTTTCAAACGCTTTTCATAGACCAACTCGCCCGATCCAAGGCCGATCCATGGGACACCTTGAGACGTTAGACCCCTTGCATTGGCCAGATCGGGTTACCATTTAAAATCCAATATAATCTACACTGCTGCTAACTGGTTCCCTGCAATATATCGCCTGTAATAAACTGTGTGCTCACCCTGCCTTGCTGGTCCGTTATAATATCCGTCATCGTAATGCTGAGCTTGGTTTCTTGCTGGCATCTTGCCAAATCCTCCTGGAGAGAAATTAAATGAAGATGAAATTTGATGAAATCATGGCGTAAATTATTTAAATCTAGAGGATGAAAAATCAGCTTTACTCCGCTAAAAACCAATGACGTCTTCAAAAACATTAGCATTCCTAATTGTTTTTGTGGTTCGAATGCTAACTCACCTTGCCTCCTGTCATTGGAACGTCCTCGCATCGACCCTTTCCCTTTAGCGTTCCTCGAGGGCACTGGTGAAGTATGGATGTCCTTTAGCCGTTTCGGATTGGCAGTTGTTGCTCCTGATTAAAAAAAAAATGTTTTGGGCTTAAAATTGAACTGAATCGGGCGTGTGCGTTCTCAGGATTCTTTTCTCAACCTCCTTGAATCTTCAAATTTTCTTGAAAGAAGTAAAACCAGTCATCAAAGGGAACAAGAGATAGTCCACATTGTGTCCAAACCTGTAGTTTTGTATTTCTGGTGATTCACAGAGTCTGTAAACCTCCTGAATTGTAACCTCTTAGATGTTCTGTGTCTAGAATAACGGGGGAACCCAGGCCCGCAAGCCATTTTCAGGAATTTTCAAATGCTGCAAATCTCATCTCTTGTGAATGGCTCACAGTTGGCCCCTGCAGTGACTGCTCAAAGATTTAATGAATGAATGATGCAACACTGCTGTCTTGACTGTCAGTTGTCACGGTGTTTTTCAAAATGTGCATCAATTTGGGGTCCTTAGGTGGCAGCAGACTTACTGGGAAAACATTGTTGTTTTTTATTAATTATTTTTTAAATGTACTGAATTCTGTGAGTCCCCCCCCCCACAAAATCTGCCGCCCTCTAGTGTCTTTAAAGGCACTGAACACGTTTGGTAATTGTCAAAGACCAGTGTTCTCACTTGGTGTATCCCAACATATGCATAAAATAACCAAGCCTGTGAAAATTTGGGCTCAATTGGTCATCGAAGTTGCAAGAAAATGATGAAAGAAAACACACCCTTGTTGTACAAATTTGTGTGCTTTCAGATAGGAATAAAAACTTCTTGCAAGAAGTTTTTATTATTTTAGTGAGAAATTACCTCTTTCTCAAAAACTACGTTACTTCAGAGGGAGTCGTTTCCTACAATGTTTTATACTATCAACAGCTCTCCGTTGCTTGTTACCAAGTAAGTTTTTATGCTAATATTTGTTTTGAGTCATTAACAAACGTGTACCATACCTTTAACAATGACTCTTGAAGTTTGCTTTCATTTGATATGAAATATAGAAAGTAGGAAAAACAACTGTTCAACAAATACTGATATGTAACAAACTGCAGAGTGAATAATTATTACCTTTTGATTTGTTGGCATTTTTAGTCGCGTTGTTGGCCTTATTTTTCGCCTTCTCCATTTTCATCGTCTTTGAGCTCGTCTTTTCCACGGTCAGCCAATACTTCTGGATGCAGTGGTCACGTATTTCTGTGAAAGTTATTCACATTAAAAAAACAAGAACACAATTTGTGATAAGGAATAAAACAAATTGTTGGATTTTTAAATCTCGATGGCTTTGACCGAGTAATTTTAAGACAAGAGGACGATGAAGGCTGTCTCTGTATAAACCGGGGATAAGCGTCATTGCCAACCACAAAGTCTCCAATATCAGGGGGGGGGGCTCAAAATTAACACTGGACAGCAGGCCCGGGGCTAGTGTTTTTAGTGGCGGGCCAGTAAACTTATGACCGGACAAGTCTGGTGGTTTTGTGTTTTTGAATATTAATACCTCACCTCATCTTTAATTTTAAAACTTATAATATACAAATGTTGACTTTTAGTCTGATAAATATCTTTCAATTCTGCTGAGTATGAAAGTTTTACTGATAGGACAAATGAGACATATCCTCTCTTAGTGCTTGTTCAAAACTGTGACATCGTGTAGATGGATTTTTTTCCTCATATTGGTTCTGGTCATGTACTAAACAGTTTTGAGCCACAAGCCCTGCAGTCTTGTTGATTTTTCCCCAAATTAGAGCCCAGGGAGGTATGTTAAACTGATGGCATTTCCACCTTTTGGTCACCGCTGGAGTTATAGATCCAAGGAGCTTCTGGGAACAGTATCCTAAGTACTACAGAAGTACATGTAGATCAAAGAATTATTTCTTCAGTCAAAAGAAAAGTGGAATGGCTTCTGACTGGTACCCCGGAACAAAGATATTGACAAAATAGGTAGACCACCAACGTCAGGGCTAGATAGCTTAGTTGGTAGAGTAATGTCACGTTACTCCATAGATCAACAAATTATTTCCTCATATCTGGAGAAAATAATCGCTTTCGGTTTTTTTAACAGGCAGATAAAAAAACTGAAGTCAGAGAAAAGTGGAATGGCTTCTGACTGGCACCCCCCAACAAAAAAATATTGACAAAACAGGGAGACCACCAACATTAGGGCTAGATAGCTCAGTGCCGGCACCTTAATCCGGAGATAGCAGGTTTAAAATTCCCACTCTTGTCAATTTTTCTTTGTTCAACCCCAAATTGTCGGGAACAACAATTTCTCCTCCCTGTGTATTAACTCACGTGCAAGTTTCTCAGCATCTTCTATCTTCTCCAGAGCGACAATAGCAGTGCCGTCACTTTTCTCCATAGTGATAAACCTAAACTTAGCGTGACTCTTGAAGTACGCCATGAGATCGTCCAGGGTGAGAGGCGTATCCTTCAGACCAGAGACAGTTACCAATTTTTCTGATGGATTCTCCGCATCCGGCTGGCCCTACATAGAACGGAAAAGGTTTTCCCGATGTAAGAAAGTTCCTCATGGATAAAATGGGACACTCACAGGCAAAGCATCCCTCAAACTGATTGGTCAGTTTCAATTTAGGAATGCTTTTATTCTTTTCATCTAGGGAAGGTTTACGTTTGGTAATCACTCTTAAAATTAATGGCAATAAAAACTTACTTCGTTAGAAGTACAGTAGCTTTCGATAGTATAAAGCATTTTTAGAAACATTTCACTTCAAAGTAATGTGGTTATGGAAAAAAGGTATCAGTTTTTATCCCCCAAAATTTGAATCTGAGAAACGTTACTGTCAGCAAGGTTTCTCAGATTATTCCAATTCTGGATTATTCTATTGCGATAGGTCTTCCTGCGTGGACATTATTCGCTCCGGATTTTCGACAATATCTCAAATACGTGACCAACTTTTGAAATGAAACTATCACAGGTTAGTTTTATTATATATATCTACATTTATGTATGATTAAAACAATCAAAAAGTTCCAAAATCAAAGGTATACTTTCCCTTTAAGTACTTGATTAAGAATAACTACAAGCAGTTCTGATAAATGTTCATGTTAGTGCAAAAACATTAAACGTAGGGTCATCGTTTGGTTTTTGTTAACACAATGCTGATCTATAGGCAAAATTTTCAAGGCAAATACAATAAATTCACCTGTGAAAGTTTCAGTTGAATACAGTGCCTAGTTATTGAGAAAAAAACCCAGCAACAAACTGTCACAGTATTTTCATAAAGAACGTTGAAACCATCCATGTTGAGTGACGTGACAGCGGGTACCAATCGCATCGCAGGTCAGCATTCAAACTGACACCACATAAAATTTGGTGAATCAAATTTTCCCGACATACTCCTATTGATTTTCTAACCAACGAGGGCACTTCAGGTGAAATCATTTGACATGATGCTTACTACCATTACCATCTTTACAACAAATATTTCAGATAAAATAAAAAAATTACACAATTCCTTTTCGGGGTCACTACCAAAGTATGACCCTATCTTTAAACCAACAACAACAGCATTTACACGCAGCGTGTTTATAAAACAGTGACACGGCCTAACAAAAAATATTTTTGTTTCCTGTAACTTTACACGGAGAAAAGGGTCGATAGGAAGGGGGATACAAAATTGATGTCAGGAAAAATGTTCACATGTGCACACCAAAAATAAAGTGCATTGACCAATTTATCTTAAACGGACTAAAAAACCTCTTGCAAACACGAAAGTGAAAGCGCCGTCTCTCCGCACATGCAGAGCACTTTTGTCTACTCACCGGCTTCTGCAGTGTGCGGTTGAACACCAGCAGCCTGTCATGAATCTTATGCGGTTCTGGATGCTTCAAGATTGTACCCGCCTCGGCGATATTCGTCATGCCGATGTATCCGTATCCTCTAGACTTGCACTCCCCGCCCTCCAATACCGGTGGATCTCTCACAATGACGCACTCCTTCACTGTCCCAAAAGCGCTAAAGTATTCCATGATGTCGGACTCGGTGGTCTTTTCCCGGTCCAACCCTCCGAACCATAACTTACGAAGCCTTTCATGATTCTGTGGAAGAAAACAAACACACCAATCAATTAATACAATTTATGGAATAGATTTCTCATCAATTTTTCTTTGATCACCCAAAAATTAGTTTGTAGTTACTCAGTCAGTGTCCGAGGATGTATCATAAAGTGAGCGTGATCCCTGGCAATACGGCAGTATCTGGTTGTGTGGCTTCTGACTGGTGCCCCAAGAGCAAAGACATCGACAAAATAGGGAGACCGTCAACATCAGGGCTAGATAGCTCACGTTGGTAGAGCACCGGCACGTTAACCCCGGAGGTCGCAGGTTCAAATCCAGTTCTAGTCAATTTTTCTTTGTTCACCCAAACAATTGACTAAACTGTAATGACACAACTAGGCCTTATGTGTTTGGAAAAAAGTTGGAAAAGCACAGAAACGTTTTTTGAGAATTATTTTCATAACGAGTAGTGCTATTGCTGGGTGACTGTCAGACAACCAAAACAGGGGATTCACAAAAAGTTATTTTTGAATGACTGATATTTGAAAACATCCTATGACATCATTCAGGAGAAAAATGGGTCTGTAAATTTTTGTACGTGGATGTTTTGGTTCATTCCTGACTTTCGATGATATTCAATCAAAACAGCATTGAATTTGAACTCTGGACTGATGAACAAATTCTTCCTTGGAATGTAAAGACCCTTAAGTTGTTGAAATCCAATGACCTCATGTTTCAAATTTTGCTCTGAAAAAGTCACAAATGAACCAAAACATCCCCGTACAAAAATGTACAGACCCATTTTTCTCCTGAATGATGTCATAGGATGTTTTGAATGTTGACAAATTCTGCACTAGAAGTGCATCGAATAGAATGGCAATTACACCACTTTAACATAAGGTTAGAGACCTGTAATTTTTTCCCCACTTACACGAGGACTCTATCTATTGGATAATGAGTGTATCACAAAACTGAATTTGATGTTATAGCCCATCTTTAAGTGGGGCTCAGATTGCACATGGACATGAAGAACCCTGCTAAATGCAGCACAATGCAACAGAATGCAACAAAATACAAGAACTTTCACCATTTGGCACATTTTGTTGGCAGGGACAGGGTATGCCATCAACTTCTTTAGTGACTGGCCAGCAGGACAAGTTAGCTTGTCATTTCACTTTGCCACCAGCTTTGTTCATTTGTCCATAATTCAAATGAAACAGAGATGCTTTTTAATCAACACTGAACTAGCCAGCCGGACCACTTTGGAGTGAATTTTGACTGGTCCTCAGGTGTTTTAACTAGCATCTGGCCAGCGGATCACTGTTAAGGGAGAACGCTGAGGGATAGGGTTGAATGACCAAAACACTCTCAGATACAACTCTTTGCCAGAAAAAGGCAATCAAGGCAAGATAGAGCCGATAGGTACAGCCTTTGCAGACATGCGATGTGTGTTTCGCTATCCAAGGTAGATAGTTCATTGTGTCCATGTTGACAAAATAGAGTTACAAGCTTTGGACTGCCATTTATGTACATTCACAGTACAGAAACAAAATGGCGTCATCTGTCTTGAATGAAGTGGTGGTACATGTAGACAGTCAGTTGAGTCATCTACACCAGACAATGCAGATAGCTTGGGACACAGCCCCACACAGCATGTCAAGTCACTTAACACAGTGACAACTTTAATAGTAGTAGTAATGATGTGTATGCGCTTTTTCGAGCCAAATAGGCCCCCTTAAAAGCGCCTTACAATATCATTACCCCTGTTCAACAGGCTCTTAGCATTCCTGAAACAATCTCAACTCCTTCGGCCTTGGGAGTATGCAGCACCGGCAGCCAAATGGGTGCACAGGTTGCTAATTATTGACATCAACACTCTCTACCCCCTCTCGCAGGTACCCATTTTACTCCTGGGTGATGAGAAAACAAGTAATGGTCGAGTGTCTTGCTCAAGGACACAAAGCGCCATGACTGGGGATTCAAAACCCACTCTCCGGTGACTCGGCCACCAGAACTTGAGTTCCGTATGTATGTGCTACACCGCTTAGCCACTAACAGGCCACACTGAAAAAGGAATGACTTTAGTGTGAGTCCGCCACAGTAGGATTATGACGCCGAATCATTAGATACTGGCCGGTGAGAGTCACACAGTGATCAAAAAGGAACACTTGATTCCGTGCAACTTAGATTCCGGTTACTTGTCACGAAAGGGCTGCTCTACAGCAATGTGAGTTGCAGCAAGTGAAAGTTTACGCCAAATGGAAAGGCACATCGGTAAACAGGTCCGAGCTATGGCCGAACTCTCCACATGAGAAGCGGTGATGAGGTCAAAGCTCCTCAAACCCCCGTCCTGACAGCAGGAATGAGGCACTGGCTAAATACATGCTCAGTTTGTCCTCGCCAAGTCAAATAAAAAAAAACAATGCGGACAAAAATACTCCCTCCTCGATCAAGATTTTTGTAAGAATAAAGAATCTGAACTAAACCATTACCGCCTGCGAGACATTTCGCCGGAGTGGACACCTTTATTCAAAAGCCGAAGACACTTCTTCCGGAGAGAGAGCGTTCTTAAATCTCGTTATGATGGAACCTCTCCTTCAGATCCTGGGTGTGTCCGAACGTCTGCAAATTTATCCAAAGAGTACGTGAAGAGGGAAAAGAAGAAAACAAAAATAAGAGACGCAGACAAGCAGGTGATTTTGAGTTCTGCGGGAGCGAAAAAGAGACAAAGAATACATGAAGAGAACATTAGGAGACCTCGAAAAAGATGAAGATGGGAGGAGAAGAAAAATGAGGGTGTATTGATCCAATTCACCTGACGTCGTCACACGATAAATCTTGCTGACGCTATTTTGGGAGTCAGTTTTCCCACTTCTTACCACATGATAGTCGAGGTGCATGTAGTAAGGCCTAAACAAAAATAATGTTATGTTGGCGTAACGGGCCAGAAAAAATAGGGAAGGTAGGTCGGGATTCTTTTTTTTTTTTTCTTTTTTTTTCCATAACAGTTAAACGAAACTTGTGAATTCCAGTTAACTGTTTACCTGTTTCTACCGTTCAAATCAAAACTTTAAGCTACAATGTCAACACATTTTCCAGGTTTAGTAGAACACTATACCCACTCTTAAGGGTCACAGAACCAGGTCATAAAACCACAAAGACATAGGGCGTGTGCGGCTTGTGGTTTGATTGAAGCAAGAGTATTACACACTGAAACAATGTATAACAAACTGCAGAGGATTAAGATAAGACATAATTGGATCTCAATAGTAGGAGTGTCAATCATTCTCCCAGGGTTTGAGAGTGTCTGGGGCTGACATTGCATTAAACAAAGAAAAGGATGTCAGTCTTTTTTTTTTTCACTTTCGGCTTCGTTTGTGGTAGGAAAGTTGATTTTTTAAACTTCAGCTGGGGGAAAAAAGTTGATTTTTTTTTTAAATATCCAGGGTCGGCCGTATTTTTAGGGTCGGCCGTATTTTTAGGGTCGGTCGGGTTACGCTAACATAACAAATTTTTTTTTAGGCCTAAGCAGGCTCACTACCTCGCTAACATGGGCAGCATTCCGTATCGATACCTCTCATTACTAACAGGGCTCCAATTTTACACTGGACCGCGGGCTCGAGGCCAGTGGTTTTAGTGTCGGGCCAGTAAACTTATGACCGGACAAAGTCCGCGGGTCTTGTTTTTCCAAATGAGTATCACTACATGTACCTCACTGTGTAACAAATTATGTTCAAATGTTGACATTGAGTCTGATATCATTCAATTCTCAGCATCGAGTAAAAAAGTATACTTAATACCAAACATTGATGAGTTCAATCTTCTCTTACATGTCTTAGTGCATGTTTGTTCGAATAAAAACAGTTAAATTCCTATTGTCAGGACTTAGGAATTTGTTTTCCCAATCTGATTTTGGTCTTGTATAAAAATGCCTGGTCCAGTAAACATTCTGAGCTACAAGCCCGACGGTCTTGTGGATTTTTATCCCAAATTCGAGACCTGACTAACCCCTGAAATCAATGCTGATTGGCTACCAAAGGTGACTGCTCTGCACGCATGCTTGTTAAAAAAAATTGCGTTTGTATGGCGCATAGAATGCGCATGTGCACTTCAAATGAATCATGTTTTTAGATGGTCACCCTAAACTGCATACAGTTTAGTTAGACATGTCACAAAATCAAAGAAGAATGAGAGGGGACCAGTTGCTCTATGACTTGATGCCTCTTTTGTGGGCTACAATTTTAAGCAGGCGCATAGAATGGATCGGCCACAGGACTAATTAAAATATCCAACATATTTGGATATTTTTAAAGTCACACTTCCGGGGATTATGATCGAGCAAGGCATTCTGGGCAAAAATGGCGCGGCAAGACTGGGGGGTTGGCAAACTCAATATATTTAAGTACATACATTTTAACTCCCAAAATGGCAGACTAAAGGCAGACAGCCTCAAGTGATGTCAGTGCAAAGGGTAACAGACAAACTAACAAATGGGTACTTAAAGGCACTGTACACGTTTGGTAATTACTCAAAATATATTTTAGCATAAAAACTGACTTGGTAACGAGCAACAGAGAGCTGTGGATAGTATAAAACATTGTGAGAAACGACTCCCTCTGAAGTAACGTAGTTTTTGAGAAAGGTAATTTCTCACTAAAATAATAAAGTAATAAAAACTTCTTGCAAGAAGCCTTTTATTCCTATCTGAAAGCACACAAATTTGTACAACAAGGGTGTTTTTTCTTTCATCATTTTCTTGCAACTTCGATGACCAATTGAGCCCAAATTTTCACAGGCTTGTTAGTTTATACATATGTTGGGATACACCAAGTGAGAGCACTGGTCTTTGACAATTACCAAACGTGTTCAGTGCCTTTAAGGAGGTAAAGACAAAATAGAGTGAATTGTTTTTAGTTAGTGTGACGTCAAACAATCAAGACGAATAAAGGTGACAAAACAATGGGCTTGAGAGCTGCAGTATGAAACCAAAAAAAGCAGAAGAAACGTAACATTTACATTTTAAAACAAATAGTGTTATAATAATAGTTAACCCTTACTAAAAATATGAATGACTGACACAGATAAAACACTATTTAGAATCATCCACAAAATTATCTTATAAAATTGGAATTCCAAAATTAGTTTGGTAAATTCATGTAACCTTTATAGGCCTATGTTTATTCCTCCTGCTCTTGGTAACATTTTTCTGGCAAGTTGACAGACCATTCAAAACCATTCAACTGCATGGGTTGTGCATGGTGGCACAGCTGTGCACAGAACTGTGTACTGTGTTCCGGTAGATGCATTCACTGCATGATGCCATTGCAGGCTGGCGTAGTTTATCCGTAGAGCTATAAACAAATAGATCTAAGGTTTTTCTATCATTCAACACCACAGTGGTTGATATTGAATGTAAGACAGTAGGATGGTTAACTGTGTACTGTGTACCGGTAGATGCAATCACCACATGATACCATATCTTTGCAGGCCGGCATGGTTTCTCCATCGAGCAAAAAACCCATAGATCTCAGATTTGTCTATCATTTAACACCACAGTGGATGCTATTGAATGTCAGACAGTAGGAGGTGTACTGTGTAGTATCCATTCACCACATATCATATTGCAGGCTGGCATAACAATTCACATCCACAGTGGATGCTATTGAATGGTCACACAGTAGGAGGGTGCACTGTGTACCATGTATGCATTCAGCAAATGACAGAGCGAGAACGTCCTCGCATAGCTTCAGTGTACAAAACCAATGGGGACGTCGCTAAAAAAACATACATGTAACCTCAAACAATGGGAGAACAAAGAGAAGTCCTTGATTTACCAGGTCAACAAACATGTGTGGACATGTAGATGCAATCACCATGCATCATATTGAAGGCTGGCATGGTTAATCTATCATTCAAAATCACAGTGGATGATACTGAACAGTCAAACAGTAGGAGGGTCGACTGTGTACTATGCATCTCTGCACTCACCACATGTTATCAAGCAGGCTGGCATAGTTTATCTATCATTCAAAACCACAGTGGATGATATTGAATGGTCAGACAGTAGGAGGGGGTTAGACCATCAATAGTGATTCAGTTAAACTCTGATGGAAATTGGAACTAACAACCTTTGCCGTCGTGCACTGACAGCATCTTTGATTGGACTATGAACTACTCATAATACGTGTGTTGTGTAATGCACGTAAAATAACCCAGTGCACTTATCGTAAAGAGAAGGGGTTCGCTCCGGTGTTCCTGGTTTGATTGGCTGCAATTGTGCCACAGCACCTTGTAAACCATTACATGGTGCTACGCAAAGGAATAGGTCTCATACTTCAACACGTAACTCCACTTACCTTGTAGGAAAAATACTGAGTGCTTTGAGACACCCATCGGGAGTATAAAGCGCTATATAAGAACTGCGTATTATTATAATCAGTACAGTACATCAGAATCCAACAAAGATTTTTATTTTATTTTATAGGTTTGGGTTGGTTAGTGTATGGAGGATGTGTGGATGAATGAACGATCTACTTAGCCCGGCTGCCATTGCTGAAGTGACCATTGGCAGTTTTGATTATGCAAGGTGCACGAATACGTGATGCATGCAGGATTGAGGACACTTTTTGCAACCCACGTAAAGGGGCTGAAGGAGTTGGAATTTTCTTCTTTAACCAGCGAACGCTGTAAAGGCGTGTATACACACAACTATTTTCCGTGCCTGAAAACGGATACATAATCCAATACGTGTATCAGGCCTGGCATTTCCTCTTTGAGAGGGCAAGGCCATTTTCATTTAGCAAAAGGCACTTCAGATGCAAAATCTTATAAAGTCTATAAGAAAACTTTGAAGGAGAACCAAGGCCAAGACCAGGGGCAACTGAGGCCATGGCTTCCGAGGCCTCCGTGTAATTCCAGGAATAGTGAATACATGCCAAAAATATTTTTCGGCGTACAAGGTCAACAGTGGGTGCCACAACTCCATTGTGGAATGTGCACTGTGCATGCACTCATGGTGTCAGGCTTCGTTTTGCCCCTTACAAAGAGGGACAACAGGTACTGGAATTCATGCTCGAAGCCGTGTGTGATGAGAATACAAGGGACTGTTGTTTTATCCCCCATTCCAGACCTTCGTCCTTTTGTTGTACAAACCAAGATTTCAAGAGATTGACAGGCTGCCAGCATTGTTTACCATTGTGTTCAGCATGTGGCGTGTCGTGGCCGAGCGGTTAAGAGCACCAGACTCAAGCTCTTGTGTTTCTGATCAGCCGAGTGTGGGTTCGAGTCCCGGTCACGACACTTGTATCCTTGAGCAAGATACTTTACTGTAATTGCTTTGTCCTTCGGATGGGACATTAAGCCGTAAGTCCCATTTGCTAGGATTGGTAGTGCACGCAAAAGAACCCAGAACACTAATCACGGAAGAGTAGGGGTTAACCCCGGTGTTTCTGGTTCACATAGCAAGCACCCTTGCTTACAGGTTTCCTCAGGCTTGCAAGCTACAGTGATTAAGTTCACTTATGAGGCATCCTTGGTTTCATTACCAGAAATATATATTAACAATAATAATAATGTGAGGTAAGTTCGGGATTCCAGAGTTCGGCCGATTCACGTTGAACACAAACCATATTTTCATAATGGTTTCATTGTGACAACAATAATCAAAACAAATAAAAATTCAAAACATTCTTTAAAAAAATCCCATGGTTAAGCCGAAAAAATTGTGGAAACCCCAGCAGTAAGTGGTTGAGAATTGAGAAAAATAATTTAAAAAGTTAACTAAATTACCCTTCCGTCCGACACAGCTCTCTTAACCTCTACGCTTTTCTCATCAATCATTTGATGGCCGTCAACGCTCCCGTCCAGCGCCGCTTTCAGTTCCTCCTCCGTTGCCATGGTAATAAAGCCGGAGCCACGCGACACTGTCACACCTTCCACCTGTTCCATGCTGATGGTGCACTGCACGATGTTGCCGTACTGGCTGAAGTGGGCGATCAGACTTTCCTTGGTGGTCTTTTCCTTGTCCAGGTTTGTAAGGCTGATCCGGAAACGTCTCTCTGGGGACTGGTGATAAAAATTTATACAAAAATGAAAGAACAACAGCAACAATAAAACAAAACAAGTTGTATATATGGGTTTTTTAGACATTGCATGGTGAGGTATCAATGTATACTCGGTTTCAGGTAACACCATGTGTATATCTACTTTGCAGTGTAGATTTTGTTCTTTGAGAACTTGTCTTGCTATTTCTTCAACTACCGTGGAGTAGATTTCGGAATTCGGGAGACTACTTAGTTCTGAAAAAAACTGTCCTGCTTCTTAACTACTACCTGGGCAGAAGGTAGGAAATCGGCCAGGACTACTACTTTTGCTTAGTGAATCGAGGGGACTTCTTGTTATTAACTTTACTGCCGCGGAGTGAGTTCTTAATAGAGTACTACTTCATTATAATGTTGTATTATTTCTTTGTACAAGTCCCTTTGATTTTATAAGAACTTGACTTGTTTTAAAGGTATTATACAGGATTGGTAAGGATAAAAAACATCATTGTTTGATTTTAATCTGAAAGCTTACTGAAGTTCATAAGAGAACCATTTTTTTTTCTGGGAAATAATTCCCTCTGAATTGAAGTCATATTCAAGAAAAATGTCATCTGAAAACCTTTTAAAAAATCCACAGCTGATTATGGTTGTTACAACCAAAATTGAGGACAACTGTTTACATGCTGAAAGCTTAGCTGTGCATGGTTTTTTCAACGGAAATTTCAGCCAAAATGTTCACAGGTTTGTTATTTCATGTATGCTTGAACGCACAAAACATGAACACTAGCTGCGACTATTTAGTCAGCTCTACCAATCCTGTATAATACCTTTAAATATAAACAATTGTACATAATTAGAGTGATTTTCAGGAAGTGTACCCATTAGCCTTCTTCTGGTTGTTGATCCTACAACTACACTAATCGTGATCCACCATTAAGGAGCTTGGTTGGAACTGCCAAAATGAACCCGGTCCCAAGTTAACAAATGAATGGGTTTTTGTTTCCAATTCCACCAATGATCATAGGTTGGGTTGTTGAGCTAATGTGTTGGAGAGTGCATGCCTGGAATTACTCGGAGACCACAGATGCTTTGGCCTTTGTTGCCCTGGTCTTGGCCTTGGTGCCCATTTAAAAAGTTTCCTATAAACCTTAAGATTTTCTATTGGAAGTGCCCTTTACAAATTGAAGATGGCCTTGCCCTTTCAAAGATGAAACTCCCTGCCTAATAAGAGCAAACAGACGGCAATAAAACACCGACATGCGGGTTTGTCCTCTTACATCTCGTGGTTTTGAGACCATCACTGCCACAACCTTGTCGTTAATCACATGGGTATCGTTCAGCACAGCATCGGTCTCGGCCTGAGTGGACATCGTGACAAATCCGTAACCCCTGGATCTGCCCCTGCCGTCTCCACCATACCTCTGTTTTGTCCTGGCAACTTGGCTCTCTTTCAACTTGCCGTACTTCTCAAAATGCTGCTGTAGGTCTGTGTCTTTCGTCTTGTAGTGGAGGCCACCGACGAAAAGACGTGGACCGCCCTCTGTCTTAGTTTCCTCCTTAGTGTCCCCCTGCAAGGAAGACATTTTTTGGTAAAAAGCTACATCAGAGTTTGCCCTTAACTTTTTCAGTTACTTGTGAGCAGGACCAGTTAGCTTGTCTTTTCACTAGTCTGCCAGCTTTTTCACTGGTCCTTATTTCAAGGTTTTCTTTCAAAATTGTCATTAGCTTTGGACTTGCAGGGTTTGCCCTAAACTTTTTTAGTGACTGGCCTCAGAACCAGTAAGCTTGCAAGAAAACCACTAGTCCGCCAGCTTTTCCACTTAACATAAGTCCATTTTTCAAATGAAATGGTGATGCTTTCCAACACCGAACTAGCCAGCCGGACCAACTGGAGTGAATTTCGACTGGTTCTCGGGTATTTTAACTAGCATTTGGCTGCCGACCACTGTTAAGGGAGAACGCTGTACAATCATTAGTAGTCAAACAAAAGGTTTCTGAATTCTTAGCATCAAGTCAGTGTCAGGGTAACAGATTATTATAAAAGTTTGGATATTTGAAACTTAAAAAATGACAGATGAAATTTATTGAAGCAAAATCACAGGCCTGTAAAAAAAAAGTGTAAAGCATCTAGAATTCTGGAATAAATAATATGATGGCTGCAACAAAAAGAACTTGATATTAATTCTCACAAAGAGTGAACAAATATTGGTAATTGTCCAAAAAAAAATTCATGTCCGTAGAATAGAATTATCTGACACGACATAATCGCGCATGTGCAGTGCACTTGGACTGTACCATTATACAATGGGTGTGGTAGATATTTACCGTGGGGTAGTGCTCCACAATCCAAAGGGAAGTGCGCCCTCTGTTGGCAGACCAGTTTAATTTAAAATAACAAGTTTCTTTTGTTTTTGGTTAACAAGTGCAACCAATGCGCTTGTGCAATGACCGTGTGTCGGATTGTATAACCGCTGACGTAAACAACTGTTGATAAATGGTACGTTACCAAATACCAAATGTAATGATGACGATTGACGTATCATTTTTTTGGTATGTTCACTTTTTGGTTTGGGGTTTTCTAAATTTTGGGCTTGTATCCAATCCATTGTACATGTACATTCCCAAGATTCAGAAGCAAGCACATACATGTAGAAAAGGTATTGTTAAATTTGTGTTAAATTTCAATTTTTTAGTTTTTTTGACATGTTGTCTTGGGTCCTCCTAAAAGCCGACAACTCGCCGACAACGCCGACAACAAGTCCAGAGTGCCGACAACAAGTTTCAAATACCTCAAAAGCAGCAAATAAACCAAGGATTTATTAGAAATATGTGTACTATGTAATATTAACAAAAATGCAATGGTATAACTTCACGAAAAGTCTGAATATTTAACCAGGAAAAACCGAACTTACACGGAGTTCGGTCGGACGCCATCTTGGCCTAAAAATCGTGTTTCGACCATTCCATTATAATATGGGTAAGATGGATTTAGCAAAACAACAGAGGGCGGGCGTCATGTGAAGACCTAGCTAGCTGTGCACAGTGTGAAGGTCTTCACATGACGCCCGCCCTCTGTTGTTTTGCTAAATCCATCTTACCCGTATAATAATGGAATGGTCAAAACACGGTTTTAAGGCCAAGATGGCGTCCGACCGCACTCCGTGTAAGATCGGGTTTTTTTTTCTGGTTAAAAATTCAGTCTTTTCGTGAAGTTATGCCATTGCATTTTTTTAATATTACATAGTACACATTTTTCTAATAAATCCTTGGTTTATTTTCTGTTTTTGAGGTAGTTGAAACTTGTTGTCGGCGTGTTGACGGCACTCTGGACTTGTTGTCGGCGTTGTCGGCGTTGTCGGCGAGTTGTCGGCTTTTAGTAGGACCGGTTGTCTTGAGAAGTTGAGTTGTCGGTGATCAGATTAACAAAACATTAGCAAAAGTATGAGTGATAAATTGTAATTCACCGTGGCCTTGCATTATCATAAGGCTGGTTTGATGTTTCCCGTGGGAATTGGGATGCTTTGACAGTACAATACAGATTATGATCTAATAGTAAAAATACAATCATGTAAAAATTTCAAGGCCACGGGACGGTCCGGTGAATCTTTTTAAATTACATTCATAACTTTCACAATAATTTACATACGTCTTCTTGGGCTCCTTCTCCTTGCTCTTCTTGCATTTGGTCCCCTTGTTGATCATCCTCCTGATCCTGCGTGACTCCTTCTTCCGCCGTCATGCCGGTGTCGCCGGTGTACTCCGAGTCCATGCCGTCATCATTCACTCCCCGATATTGTTCAACTTCTTGATTTTCTCCTTGGAGTCCTGACCCCTCCTCCTCAAGTAATCGTGCCACGGTTTCATCATCGAGATCTACTTCTGTGATCATGCTCTCTAATGCCTCGTCTGCCATTTGTAATGATTGGTTTTCTCTATTTTAAAAGAAAAGAAAGGGTCGAATACACCTTGTCTTTGTGTGTAAATTCGGAGTGGACCGTGAGAGACAGAGAGATGTTACAATCATCCACATTCACTGTTTAATCCATCCAGTAAAAGGATAGTTAAAAGGATGCTCTTTAAAAAAAAATGCGGAAGTAAACTTCTGTGACTTTTCTTAGCATTAGAGGGTTTCTCCAAGAAAGTAAAAATAAATTGTTAAAAATTTCAAAAGCATTTGATGAATTATCTCTCTACTTTTTCATGGCAACAATAGCCAAAAACCACTGAGAAAGGAAAGGTAAAGCGAACCGGCGTTTGCGTCAATATGCAAATGATCCCGAAACAGATGGATTCTAAAGACCTGTTTCGAATGGTCGCAACTAAATAACTGAGGGCGCTATATCACGTTTGTGGGCCCCCCCATGCCCCCCCCCCCCCAGCAGCTCCCATTATTGTTTAAACCACGGAAACACCTTTTCGAACCGGGGACCCTTACCCAACTGATGGGACCCTATTGTCCTCTTTTGTTATAGGTACCTATCACAGAGTGAAACTACGGAAGCGTATTGCCGCCACATGATTAAACAAATTCTCTCTCTTATCGTGTACGTACACGATAACTTATCGTGTACGTACGCGATAATAAAGGCCCGGTCACACTGGGACGACAACGAAAACGATTACGAGAACGAGAATGAGAAAATAAATCGCTGCAAATACTTACCAATGGTAGTGGTCACACTGATACGATAACGATAACGATATTTCATAACGATACGACCAACATCGCTCAAATCGCTTTGGGAGCGATTTTCTTCGAGTTTCGACGATACGATTTTTACTATTGACCAATCAGCATTGAGCTCGACAACTACGTCACGTTTGGCTGCAGTTGCCAGAAAAAAAAGATGGACGACGAAAAACTGATTTTAGAGGTGGAAAAGAACATTGTTCTGTACGATAAGAGCCATGGCAGCTTCAAAGATGTGAGGAAGAAGAATGATATTTGGGCTGAGATTGGCGTGAGGCTGGGATGCAGTGGTAAGCATATTCTGTTTGAATTTTACAATGTATTTTTAGTGAACTCAGGCGACACTGAACGTCATGCATTTCGAGTGGGCCACCGGTGAACTTTTTTTTGTACACATACACATGACATGGGAAAAAAAGGAGAATAAAAATCAATCGCCACAACACTATGCTCTTGCCTGATTGACCAAAAAAAATGACACTCACCATAGTAATAAACGACAAGGCACTGCCACTGTTGGTTATAAATGTAGGTCTCGTTCTTTATTTGAAATGATAGCCTACCGGTAAAAAGATAAATATTATGAGTCATTGTTCAGCGCATTTGAACAAAATTATATTGGAATTTGCGCTATATAAATGAATAAATTATTACAATTACTATTATCTGACACTACACTGAGTGAGAGTTAATAAATACAGAATTTACATGTCCATATCAGAATAAACACACACACACACGTACCCACGCACAAAAAAAATCCCCCAAAACTGGCCGCTTGGTGGCTCGAAATCCAGTCATAACTGGCAGGGATAAATACGAACAAACAAATTTGAAATGGCTGCTCACATCAAAACAGAGACGATGCTGCGTCCATGTGTTCTCGCTCGTTACTATTGCTAGATATTGGTTGTTCTACTTAGAAGTGCCACGAATAAGCCGTCTAGTATTTCTGAGTATTATTAGCACATTTTACAGTGGTAAGTAGGCCTACAATACATTAATATATCCCCATTAAAGATTACAAAATCTAATCTTCCTATTTTCACTCAGTTTTATTGACGAATATTATTACTGTAGTACCTAGTAGTAGTACTAGCACATATTACAGTGGTAAGTACATATCCCCAATAAAGTTTTAAAAATCTAATCTTCCTATTTTAACTCAGTTTGGTCCTCAGTTTTATTGAGGGCATTCAATCAAATTCAAGGTATATATTTTTATTTTGTTTTGCTAGCTCAGCGGTCTCCGGGAATTATGAGGCCATTATTTTAGTTTCCCAACGACCGTGACCCAACGACCGTGAACAAGGTAAACTTGCATGGCAGTCATGTAAACATACATTACAAAATACATGTACCCTAGCTGTGAGTGTGACTGAGTCATAACGCTAATTTTATAGGATTCTTCCCCTCAAAGTGTGCATTACTTTGCTTTTCCAAAGCAGGCACTTCTTTGCCATGTGACACCCCCGGCTGGCAACATCACATACTTCCTGAAGGTTTCTCTGACAGCTTGTGCCTCTTGGGATGCATGGTTTCCTACAGATGCGAGGTCTCTAACAGGAAACTCCGTAGCTCTGGTTTGTCTTAGCTCTAGCTCTTGTGGATGTGTTGCTTGCTTCTTGCTTGATAAGCTGGGGGAGGTTTTTATGATGAAGTTGTGAAGAATACATGTAGCCTTGATAACTTTGTCTACGTTTTGTGGATGGAGTTGTATTCTTCTCTGGTAGACCCTCCATTTAGCTGCCAGGATGCCAAATGCATTTTCCACAGCCCGACGAGCCCTTGACAACCTGTAGTTGTAGATGCGTCTGCTTTCATCCAACTCTTGCCCTGGGAATGGTCTCATCAGATAGCATTTCAGTGGAAATGCCTCATCTCCCACAATGACATGTGGAACGTTGCCCAGCTCTGGTGCACCAGGTAGGGTTTAGAAGTTGGGACAGCCAGCTTGTTATCTTGTAGAGCCTTTCCTAGTGAACATAATGAAAATATGCCACCATCACTCTGGGATCCATAGGCACCAACATCAATGATGCTGAAGCAGTATTGGTGATCCACCAGTGCCATTAAGACCACTGAAAAGGTCCCTTTGTAATTGAAGAAGGAGGAGCCTGTGCTGGGTGGAGCCTGGATGACCACATGCTTCCCATCTACTGCACCAATGCAATTTGGAAACTGCCATCGATCTTGAAAGCCGCGGTAGTCATCCAGTCTGTCTCATTTGGTACTGCCATGTAAAGCGGATGTAATCGATGCCAGATTGCCTCACACACTTCTGGAACAATGCTGACAATAGTTGACTTGCCAACTCTGTAGCTGAATGAGATGGTCTTGTAGGAGTCACCAGTAGATAGAAACCTGACAAAAAGTCATATATTTATATTATTTTTATTTGTTTTTCCCCCATATAATTCACAGGTGAGGTGGCCCGAAAGAGGTGGAGGAATATCCGAGATGCATTCCAAAACTACAAAAAGAAGTGCGTTAAAAAGAGTGGGGATGGGGCAACAACAGTGAAAAGCTACAAGTACGCAAAGATCTTGTGGTTCCTTTTGCCTCACCTGAAGCACAGAGAGTAAGTGTATTATTTATATTTGTTTTCTCAAGCAAGCTTGTGGAATATGGAGAAAAACCCATATCTGCATCCCGTTCCTAAACTGCATATTGAAGCATATGGATATGAGATGCAGACATGCAATGTCTGTATACCATGAGCAAGGGTGGGATAACGAATGTATCATAATAAAGGTAGGGTCATAGACTGGTAAATACTACGAAAGTTTACGACCATAAAAACTTACTTAAAAGCACTGCAGCTGTTGATAGTTTAAACTATTTTGAGAAAGGATTCCCTGGTTTGGAAACATTTTCACCCCAAAACCTAAAACTTTCACATGTGATTTTTATTATATCTTTCTTTCTTTATTTTGCCTATAAAACAGTGCTACATTGACAAAAGCCAATCTGTAACCCTACCTTTATGTGTGATCAAGCTGTAAGTGACCTCAAGTGGCCTATAGCAGAAAAATTTGCCTCGGCGTAAGCGTATTTCACTGTTAGCAAGAAAATAAGTCTAGACTTCCATAGGCATTTATTATGACTTGTTGTCCCTTCCTATTTTCTGTAGGACATCAAGTAATCTGCATGTTTTGCAAAGTTTCAACACTGATGATGCACAGAATGACAGTGTCAATGATATTCTTGATGAGGAGGATGAAGACATGTCATCATTGCCCCTGGCTCTCCTGCATTGCCATCATTACAACCATTACAACCTGTAGTGACTTCAGCGCCATCATGCTCAGGGATCACTACCAGCTCTACTGCACCATCAAGAAAAAGGAGACGTGAAGACGACATAGAGATTGATAAATCAATATTGAACTATCTCCAAAATAAGCCCTCAAATTCAACCGAGCCATCTGATGAGATCTCTACTTTTTTCAACTCCATGACAAGCACTGTGAGAGCTCTTCCACCAAGAAAGAGAGCTGAGGTCAAATTCAAAATTCACCAAATAGTCCATGAAGCTGAGATGGAAGTTCTGTATCCAAACATCATGATGGCCAGCACCCCAACTTAGATATCACCCTGTCATTGACCTCTGGACATTCTGATTATTTGAAACATTACTTCCATCTCAGCTTGGTAGTTCATAAAAACTTTTGTTTTTTTCTCTTGTCTTTGAACATTTCCAATATCAATTTTCCACTCCAACTAAACCCAAAATCTACATGTATCTAAGTTAACACCATTTAGGTGTCATGGAGTTGAAAAAGTAAAGAGCTCATCATTCTGCAACACCAACCATTTTTATCCTGATTGTTTAAAGAAAGTTAAATATTGTGGCACGCTAGCTAGTCATACAGGGTGTGTTTTTTGTGTTTATCGGCTCAGGTGCTCAAAAGAACCGCAAACAAACTTTTTTTAATGGGATTCTGATATTAAAGGCACTGTAGACGTTTGGTAATTACTCAAAATATATATGAGCATAAAAACTGACTTGGTAACGAGCAACAGAGAGCTGTTGATAGTATAAAACATAATGAGAAATGGCTCCCTCTGAAGTTAAGTAGTTTTTGAGAAAGAGGTATATTCTCACTAAAATAATAAAAACTTCTTGCAAGAAGTTTTTATTCCTAACTGAAAGCACACAAATTTGTACAACAGGGGTGTATTTTCTTTTATCATTTTTTTGCAACTTCGATGACCAATTGAGCCCAAATTTTCACAGGCTTGTTATTTTATGCATATGTTGGGATACACCAAGTGAGAACACTGGTCTTTGACAATTACCAGACGTGTACGATGCCTTTAAACGGGGCAATTTATTGTAACACTGCAATACAATTTTCAAGAAGTCTTTCTTGTGATATTTCAAGTATTTAATTAAAAGGAAAATATACATAACTTATTAAGATGTTTCAATTCAAATGAACTTACAACCGTATGTTCAAAATGTTCAAGTTTTTGTCTAATATTGACAAGTGTTTACCGTTTTGAAATATTTCAAACATTTGAATGTTTAATTAGCTTGGTATTTTATTTAAGGATAAAATTCAGTGTTTCTGTACATTGTTTATTTCAGATTGTTAAAGCATGGTGAATAAATATACACACAATAAGCAATTCAAATACACTGTTCTCATATTTCGAATCGTTTTCTTTGAATAATTGATTACTTGATTAGTACTTTGAATTATAAATGATTCTACCATGGAGGTAGGAATTCTACTCATGCTCGGTTTTAGGGTGGGGGGGGGGGCTTTAAAACACATAATACAATTTATGTGGAAAATTCCATTTGCAAAGAACTTCAAACCGGTATATCTCGAATATCCCCCCACCACCCCGCCCCCCAAACAGAAAAAATATATATATATATAGATATTGCGGCACGCTAGTCATACAGGATGTGGTCTTTTTTTGTTTTTTATTATTTGTATTATTATTATTATTTATTTGACCAAGACAAACCATACCCAAATTACAGAGAAACAAGTACATGCAGATGATTAACGAAGTAAACCATACAAAACAAATAATTTTATGTTAACAACAGTAAACTTCGGCAGGTACTCAAAGAACCACAAACAAATATTTCAAAAATTGCTTGCGTCCCGTATAACGTTAGTATTTTGATATTTACCTCAGACATAATGCAAGTCGCTGTTTAGCACCAATGGGAGACCTTAGCTGGGTCGTTGTTTTAGTGATATCATTTCAGATCAGGTCCAAGATAACGTCAAATTGGCGTTCAGACATTCGAAAATATTCATAAAACTTGTCCTCATGAGAGGAAAGTTCTCTCACCAAGGTATTAAATTCACCAAATTCCTTTTTTCTTAATATATCATGAACCCAGACACTTCTTTTTGTTTGTCTCCTGCTGCGTCTTCTTTTTAGCAACAACAGCAACAAAACTTCTTCATCACTGTCGGCCATTTTGTCTTCGTTGTCATGGCTTTCCGTTTTTGTCTTGAACGATTTTTCTTTTTGCGACTGTTCGATCGTGTCAGTGTGACCTGGTAGACCGATATATCGGATTCGGTTTCGTTCTCGTTCTCGTAATCGTTTTCGTTGTCGTCCCAGTGTGACCGGGCCTAAAGTCCAAACTTATCGTGTACGTACACGATAAGTTCAAATTTATCGTGTACGATAAGTTCAAACTTATCATGTACGTACACGATAAGTTTGAACTTATCGTGTACGTACACGAAAAGTTTGGACTTATCGTGTACGTACACGATAAGTTATCGTGTACGTACACGATAAGAGAGAGAATTTTTTTTAATCATGTGGCGGCAATACGCTTCCGTATTAAACCTAGGGGACTAGGGAAGTTTAGCAATTACTTAGGACGTGTGCGATATTTGCCATCGGATTCTCATTGATGTATAGTCTTAGCCCAAGACGTTACTATCTCATACTCGTGATAACCCGACAGAGGGCGCGCTTTTCCCTCTGTTGTTGGAATTGATCCATTTCGGTGATTGCACTGGTTACCCATTGCACTAGCACACTCTGTGTGAGCCACAAACGTTTGTTTTGAGATCAATCATCTAGTCTTATACCCACTGTTTCTGTGTGTTATGGTGAAAACTTGATCGAAAATCTACACATCTCAAGACTTCGTTATTTATGTTAACATGTCACAGGTAACGTGAACATTTAGTGATAATGTTTTACTTTGTAACTTGTTTATGGAAGGTCAGACCGTCCTTTCTCTATGGTCAGACATATCGCGTTGTTGCCGATGTTTCTTTGGATGGTCCACTTTTGTGTGGCCAAGCAATGATTATGATTCAGAGCTTTGTCCACACAAGTCTGTAGTGCAGTGGCAGTGGGGCAGTGGGGATGTATATAAATACTTGCCCTTCAAGCCCCTGCAAAGTTTCCCCCTGCCTTGATCAGAATCAGATTGATTTGAAGCTCGGGATGTTGAAATGATCAGGGATGATCGCTAGATATAAGATAGAGTCAAGACTAGAGTAGATAAGAAGTACAGTATCACTATCAGTAGATCCGTGTTGAGCTAATTGTAAATTTTAAACCTTAGGTCTACACACTACACTAGCCCAGATTGGACTCAACGGAGACTGGTGTCACTGTCATATCACTACCACCAGGGCTAGGCCTACATTAATACGGCAAACCATGTCAAGCCCTTTTCACACTGCATCTCTAGTCTTATCCCCATGCAGCCAAGGGAAGGCCGTAGGAGTTTTTTACCCTATAATAATAATACTTGGTTCTTATATTATAGCGTTTTATCACACCCAATGGGCATATCAAAGAGCTTAGTATTTTTTCCTGCAAGGTATGTGAAGCTACGTTTTGAAGTATGAGAACTATTCATTTATGGCACCATGTAATGGTTTTACAAGGTGCTGTGGCGCAATATGCTGCCGATCAAACCAGGAACACCGGGGCCAACCCTTCTCTTTACGATAAGCATGATAAGTGCACTGGGTTCTTTTACGTGCATTGCACAACACATGGGACCTACGCGTACGTCATGACCGGGACTCGAACCCACACTCTGCTGATCTGAAACACCAGAGCTTAAGTTTGGTGTTCTTATCTACTCAGCCACGACACGCCATGGTTACCCCGGCGCACGCTCACACTATCCGTACACGCGTATTCCCTGGGTCCTTATTCCAAGGGGTTCCTTTCGCTGTCCGACACATAAACAGGGATAAGCAGAACCCGCTCTCGTTTCCCACTAGCAGTTATTCCTTACCGCTTACCCCTACTCCCTAGGGTATGCCCAATTGCCGGGGTAGATCAGGGGTTAAAGCGATCCAAGTGTGAAAGGTCTGGCTGTTATTCCCTGTGGTTGCCCCTGGGGAATAGACTAGTGTGAAAGGGGCTTAAGTTGAGTTGGTAGTTACAATGATCGTAACCCTCCTCTATGAAGGTCCCCAAGCCAAGGACCATCAGGAAAGGAGGGTCATGATCATCTCAATTAGTCAATTGATACATCTGTAGGGCATTCCTTCTTTCATAATGGAATGACATTAAAAAATATGTAATCTGAGTATTGCAAGTGAACTGATGAACATAACTTAATTTGTATCAGTTTATATGTCATGTGGTTTGTATCATTGTAAAATGATTGGAGTTTTTAATAAATTATAACCTGTAATTTCTAATTTTTAAAGTGACCCTGTGATGGTTACCGTCAGAAAGACATAACAACAGTAAGCTGTACAGGCGAATGTAGCCGACTGCCAACAAAAATGTCAATGCAAGGGTCAAGTGTGCTGCCGTCGGCGGCGGCGACCACCATAAGTACGTCAGAGCCGTCTCAGCAGTCCAAGCGAGAAGACTGGAGGAAAGCTAAAGAGCTAGAAGAAGCGAGGAAAGCTGGTACAGCCCCTGCACTCACTGATGAACTGGGAAGGTTGGTATACTGACAAGTCGACTGACAATTTTTCTTTGGATCGTGTATTTCCAATTTTACTTCTTTTACAAAATGCTGTAAAATGCGGGTGCAACCATAGTGTAAATCTCTTTTGGGAGGAGTGTTGGCTCTGGAATGAGTTTTTGCTATGGTCTTGACGTTTCAAATAGTATATCCTGCCTATGCTCTACTCTGTTCATTCTCTTGAAAAAACCCAAAGAATACTCTCTTCATAATGTTCAGACTAATCGTGGCGTGTCGTGGCCGAGCAGTTAAGAGCACCGGACTCAAGCTTTGGTGTGTCTGATCAGCAGGATGTGGGTTCGAGTTCCGGTCATGTTACTTGTGGGTTCCAATTACCAAACGTGTACAGC
Organism: Plazaster borealis; assembly: GCA_021014325.1. NCBI lineage: Eukaryota > Metazoa > Echinodermata > Asteroidea > Forcipulatida > Labidiasteridae > Plazaster > Plazaster borealis. Next base: position 5,038,941 of record CM037458.1, read on the forward strand.
ACCTTAAATGCCCTTTTGATTATTATGGATATGAAATTGCAGTTAAGGACCTTTTAGCAAAATGTAGCGTAATCCACTGTATAAATTAATTTGTAACAAATTTGTCACCAACACATTTTATTTTCCCTTTGCCAACAGAGACATTAACCCACATATTCCGCAGTACATATCGACTGTTCCATGGTACGTAGGATACGGTCAGCCAACTCTAAAGCATCAGAGACCCCAAGCCGAGAAGGAGAAGGAATTCTCCGGCATCACCTCATGGTACAAGAAGGGAGTTAAGGAGGTGAGTAGGAAAAACTTTGTCTTAAAGGAATGGGTCATAGATTGGTTGGTGTCAACGAAATGCTGATTTATAGACAAAATTATAAAGAAAGATATGTCAATAAAAGTCACATGTTAAAGTTTCAGCTGAATACAGTGTCTACTTGTTGATAAAACAGCCTAAAACTGTCACAGTATTTTCATAAGAACGTCAAATTCATCCACGTTTAGCAAGGTGATAGCGGGTACCAACTGCATCTCTTGCTGCAGCATTCGTGATTGGACACCAACCCTCAGAAATTTTAGAGAACGATTAAGTGGGTTACTGAAAAGTTTAAATATGTTTTTAAAAAAATATGTTTTTAAAAAAATTCTTTTTTCTTTTTAGAATAGGCATAATACAAAAAACATGTTTCAGTTTTCTTTTGAGTGTGTGAATATAACGTTATCTAACCAATAAGCGGTTGCAAACCCTACCTAATGGTTAAAGTTATGGCATTACATAGTTATTATCTGGGCTAATGAAAGTTCCTATGGGGGCAAGTAAAAAGCACAGTTTACTACCCCGGAGGAATACTTTTCAAAAAGCTTCAGTGCAAGGCCTGGCCAATTATGTACATTTAAAATAGTTTTGTCTGTGTCCCAGTGTTTATGTAAACATTTGTAAACAATTTGTGTACACAGGTTCGTTACAAATGAAGATAATAATAATTTCTAGATTCAATACAAAAAGTTGGTTGTAAGGTAGGTGATCGCGTTTTTGAGATATCGCCGAAAATCAGGAGCGGTTATGTCCACGCAGGAAGATTAATCTGAGAAACGTATCTGACAGAAACGTTTCTCAGATTCAAATTTTGGGGGATAAAAACTGATAACTTTCCATTATCACATTACTTCGAAGTGAAATGATTCTCAAAATGCTTTTTACTATTGAAAGCTGCTGTACTTCTAACCAAGTAGGTTTTTATTGTCATTAATTTTAAGAGTGATTACAAAAGGTATACCTTCCCCTTAATAGGAAAAATTCAATGCCTGCGCATTTAACTTTTCCTATTTTATTCTAGTGTTTTTTACCTTTTTTCCCCGTCTGAAAATTATTTAGACTCATATTAAATAGCCTGAAATATCCCATTAATATAAAGGGCCTTGATTTTCCTGCCCTTGTAAGGGTCACATGTCATGCCTTGTGAAGCTGAAAACACTTTTTACTAAATGATGATAATTGTTTTTCTCTTTTCTTTTTTCCGTAGGGATCTCTGGCAACTAAATATAGAAAAGGTGCATGTGAAAACTGCGGAGCTTTAACACACAAGAAGAAAGATTGTGTTGAGGTAATTAAAAGTTTCTTCTTTAAATGTTTTTTTTACAAGCACCAAAAAGACTGTGCAAATCTCGCCCATATCGAAAACGAGAAAAAAACTTGAATGAAGACTATGTTTTTCTATGAAATCAAATCTTCTTTTTAAATTATATTTATACAAAATTCTTGAAAATAAAAATATCCATAGCAAGTTATAAATAAATTTTCAATTTTTGTATAAATTTGTTCAAATTAACATTGAAACAAAATTAAAACTTGGGATGAGGATGCTTACTGCTAGAAACCCCATTTGCCAATCATGCCTGAATGTGTGCGTCTGTCACATAGGTTTAATGACAACATGCCCGTCAGTTGGGCAGCATTCATAATTTTTTACAATTAACCGGAAACGGAGGTCAAATCTTATTCTCGGATTGTCTTTGCTATTTTCTTGAATTGATTTTACTTTCATATTGTTTATCACTTAGTTTTACATTCCCAACAACATATAACATTTTCATGGCCATAAACTATGTTAAATTGAAATAATTGACAAAACGAAATCCCGTCTACGTAAAACTCCATATTATGGTTGGGACCATAATGGTCCCGGAAGTTCAAATATTTAGCGAGACTTGCACAGTCCACAAATCCATCAATGATCCTTGGGCCTAACAAAATATATTTTTTGTTTCCTGTAAGTAACATGCTGTTAAAGAAGAGGGTCGGTAGGTGGGGAAAACATTTATTTTCAGAAAATTTGTATGTTGTGCACTGACTCTGAGATGTAATTTGAAAAATAGGCGGGATGCGGATATGAAGGAAATTCTTACATTTTGATGTAATCAGATTTGATGAAATTATTTCATTTTAAAGTGAAATATGCAGTCAGTAAAGAAACTTGTCAAATTATTGATACAAATTTTTATGGTCGGCAGGTTTTTGAACAGTTTGTAAGGTTACAGCAAACAACTGTGTTTTTTTTGTATAGGCCTTATCGCTTTTTTCCCCCTTTTGAATCACATATGCTTACTTGTGGCCAGAAGTCTTCCAGTTTCTCATTGTATAGTAATTTATTTTTGAAATTAATGTCTTGTTCATCTTATATTTGAAGACCAAAACAGAAGAAGGTAAATCTTCACTGATTAATATTTGTTATGATATCGTCACTTTTGCAGAGACCTCGGAAAGTTGGGGCTAAGTTTACCGGTGACCAGATTGCTCCAGATGAACACTCACAGCCAAATTTTGACTTTGATTTCGACGGGAAACGAGACCGATGGAATGGATATAACCCAGAGGAGTATGAAGCCGTGTGGGACGAGTATGCCAAGATTGAAGAGGTAAATGCAAGCATTTTCTTCACAGGTTTAAAGGGTCTGTATACGTTTGGTAATGACTCTGAATATTAATGGCAATAAAAACTTACTTGGTAAGAAGTACAGCAGCTTAGGATAGTAGAATGCATTTTGAGAAACTTTTCACTTAAAAGTACTGCGGTTATGGAAAAAGATATCACTTTTTATCCCCCAAAATTAGAATCTGAGAAGCGTTACTGACAGTAACGTTTCTCAGATTGTGTATTTTCTGCGTGGACATAACCGCTTCCAGATTCTCAGCAATATCCCAAAAACACAACCACCTTTTGAAATGAAATTTTCACAAGTTTAGTTTTAGGATTGAAACAAACAGTGGGTTCCAATTACCAAACGTACAATCCCTTTAAGTAAGAAGTGGGTGCCCATCCTTATTTAGGAATCATTTCCTGAATGTCTAGTTATTACAGACACTTAATACTTTGGTTTTACTATACTCCGATGTGTGATAAGCACTGGACACTCGGTGCTTTTCTGTAGAAAAAAAAATCTACAGGCATACTACTTGGGTGGGATTCGAACCAACGACCCCCGCACTCTAGAGCAGGGTCCAATTTCATGGCTCCGCTAACTGCAAAAATTCTGCCCTCACGGCACCCTGTAAAGCATACAATTCTATGGGCAATAAGCCCAGGGCCCAATTTCATAAAGCCTGTAAGCACGAAAGCTTGCTAAGCACAGAAAAATCTTGCCTTGCAGAAACAGGCTACCAGCCAACATTCCATGAAGTTTGCATTGTTGCGACTGGTGCCCCACTCATACTTTGCTTAGCAAAGAAATTTTCTAAGCAGTATTTTTTGCTAAACAGCTTTATGAAATTGGGCCCAGAAGGCCGCGGTAAGCAGAGCCATGAAATTAGGCCCAGCTATCTTGACCACTAGACTACTGAGCGTGGTCGTTGACGAGAAGCCAGTTCGAGTCCTACTGCTCTATTAGTATTTAACTTTGAAATTTTGCCGGGTGTACTACTATTATTTATTTAATTATTTATTTATTTTTTATGTTTGATGTTTTTGTTTCCTTTTGGTCAGGCAAAGAAACAGCTGAAGGCTCAGCAACTTCAGGAAATGGCGTCTGGGGAGTTGACTACAGAAAAATTAGTAAGTAAAAACTCTGTTTTTGTTTTTGTAGGTGAAAATACTCAAAAAGGAATTGAAGCATTGTTAAATGCAAAATCAAATGTTGCATCTTCTGTGAAATATTATTAGTTCTAATGAATATGCAAACCTACGTTATTGAATAATTGTCGAAACACATTAAACAGATACAGCAAGCAAAAAGTGCCGACTTATAGAGTTGTGTGCGATGTACCAAGTTAGAACAGCAGCCAATAAACTGTGCAAGTCTCACGCATATTCAAACTTCCGGGACCATTGTGGTCCCTACCATATGGAGTTTTACGTGGGCGGGATTTTGTTTCGTCAAATATTTTGGTTTAACGTACATGTAGTTTATGGGCTTGAAAATTATATATGATGTTGGGAATGTAATACTAAGTGATAAACAATATGAAAGTAAACTTAATTCAACAAAATAACGAAGAAAACCTGAGAATAAGACTTGACCTCCGTTTCCGGTTGCTTGTAAACAATTAAGAATGTTGCCAACTGACAGGCATGTTGTCATTATGTTGTCGTTATTCATTAACAAAAATGAAGATTAAATCGTATGTAACGCCCAGATTGCAGAGTAGGGCTTTTAAAACCAAAGATAAATGTTATTAGTGGGCTCCATGTTCGCAAGTTTTCGAGCTCGCAAGCTTTCGCGCTTTGCGCTCAGAGTTCAGGTTTTTTTTCAACAGCCTATCACATCCCTGCATATAGTAAACATGATAGAAGAGGTCTCAACAATGTCAATTTTTGGTGGTTTTTATGATATTTCTGTAATTGCAGGAGAGAGACAGTGACAGTGATGCCGATGACGATAAGTATGCTGATGACTTTGACATGCCCGGAACGAACTTTGACAGCAAGAGGTAAATACAGATTCTTCAAGTCGTTCTGTTCCGTTGGCTTAGAGATACACATTCCTTCCTAACACACTAAGACGAGACAGTTTTTCCAATATTTAGGGGATAACAAACTTTTCCAGACTTTTGACCAAGGAGGTTTTTGTTTTGAATTTAAATGCAAGGCATGACAATTTTTGTTGTTTTTGAAGTGTTTTTTAGTTTGCACTGTCAACGATGTACGTTTGTTTGTTCATTCTATAAATCATTCTTAGTTTTCAAAGGTTTGCAGTATAGCCATGTACATGAATCTCTATTTGAGTTGTGGTGGTTCTGAAAAGCACGGATGGTGTAACAATTCAACGTTTTGATCGGTAAGCTCTGATCGTCTTCAGAAGCTTACTGATCGAAACGTTGAGTTGTTACACCACCGGTTCTTTTCAGAACCACCACAACTCATAAAAGATATTTCATGTACATGATGTTACCTCAAACCTTACTACATGTAGATTGCATCTCCATCATGCAAAGTTTCAAATCCTACTCATGTACATGGTGTTTTCGCAAACCTTACTAGATTGTATCTCCACCATGCAAAGTTTCAAATCCTACTCATGTACATGGTGTTACTACAAACCTTACTAGATTGTATCTCCACCAAGCAAAGTTTCAAATCCTACTCATGTACATGGTGTTACTGAAAAACTTACTAGATTGTATCTCCACCATGCAAAGTTTCAAATCCTACTCATGTGCGTGGTGTTACTGCAAACCTTACTACAGATTGTATCTCAACCATGCAAAGTTTCAAATCCTACTCATGTACATGGTGTTACTGAAAACCTTACTAGATTGCATCTCCACCATGCAAAGTTTCAAATCCTACTCATGTACATGGTGTTTTCGCAAACCTTACTAGATTGTATCTCCACCATGCAAAGTTTCAAATCCTACTCATGTACATGGTGTTTTCGCAAACCTTACTAGATTGCATCTCCACCATGCTAAGTTTCAAATCCTACTCATGTACATGGTGTTACTGAAAACCTTACTAGATTGCATCTCCACCATGCAAAGTTTCAAATCCTACTCATGTACATGGTGTTTTCGCAAACCTTACTAGATTGCATTCCCACCATGCAAAGTTTCAAATCCTACTCATGTACATGGTGTTACTGAAAACCTTACTAGATTGCATCTCCACCATGCAAAGTTTCAAATCCTACTCATGTACATGGTGTTACTGCAAACCTTACTAGATTGTATCTCCACCATGCAAAGTTTCAAATCCTACTCGTGTACATGGTGTTTTCGCAAACCTTACTAGAGTGTATCTCCACCATGCAAAGTTTCAAATCCTACTCATGTACATGGTGTTACCATAAAACAATATCAAAAACAGTAAATAAATACATATGTATGTCCCTTTACCACTGAACTAATTAAACTCGGTTTGTTATTCTTGCAGACGTATCACAGTCCGCAACTTGAGAATCAGAGAAGACACAGCAAAGGTATGATTCCGGTGATGGCCCAAATCAATATTTTTCATAAAAAGTCATCTTTGTAATAAAGCATTTGCATAATTTCTGTATCTTGGTTTTTTTGTATTTTAGTTATCTTGTCATCTTATGTATCAGCGCCATAAGCACTTTTTGGTGGATTTGTGCGCTTTACAAATTTTCAATATTAATTATTATTCTTATTATAATATTGGATAATTAATTAATTCATCTTGTAGTCATTGTTGTACCTGCTGTAATGACGGATATATTGATTCCCTCTTGCAGTACTTGTACAACCTTGATCCAGACTCGGCCTACTACGACCCAAAGACTCGCTCCATGAGGGAAAATCCATTCAAGAACAAGACTGCAGAAGAGTAAGTATTTGTGTGTAGAGGACGATGAAAGGGTATAAGAGTATAGACCCCTTGCATTTGCCGCCACCACTGAGGTCAAACAATGAAATGTGTGCGCACCGCGCACAACTCTCAGCCACTGACAGGTCTTCTTTGACCTCATTGAGGGCGCTGTGTTGGGCTTGTGACGTCATATGCAAGGGGTCTATTGGACACTGGCAACAAAGGGGAATGGAAATCTAAAAAATATTGGAGTCTTTCCCTTCTTCAAGTGAACTGTGAGCGTATCGGGTGTTTATCAGGTGTTTATCTTGTGTTCATCGTGTTTTTATCGTGTGTTTATCAGGTGTTTATCGGGTGTATATTGGGTGTTTATCAGGTGTTTATCGGGTGTTTATCGGGTGTTTATCAGGTGTTTGTTGGGTGTTTATCAGGTGTTTATCAGGTGTTATCGGGTGTTTATTGGGTGTTTATCAGGTGTTTGTCAGGTGTTTATCGGGTGTTTATCAGGTGTTTGTTGGGTGTTTATCAGGTGTTTATCAGGTGTTATCGGGTGTTTATTGGGTGTTTATTGGGTGTTTATCAGGTGTTTATCAGGTGTTTGTCAGGTGTTTATCGGGTGTTTATCAGGTGCCCTTTCTGTTTGCAATTACCTCCGAACCACCTATTTTCAAGTTGCATAACCTCGCCTGAAAGACAGCCTTTTCAAAACTATATCTGAATTAAATTTGTAGAAAGTTGCCCATGTTGTATAAAACCATTTTGTGACAACTAGTCTTTAATTTTGAAAGGTACATTTATGTACATCAACATCTTTTTCTTTCTTTTTTAGGTCAAAGTTTGCTGGTGATAATTTTGTCAGAGCCGTGGGCGATACAAAGAAAATGGCCACAGCGCAGTGTAAGTACAATTGAACTAGTCAAAGATTACTGATTTGACTTAAATACACTTGACAATTCAACTATATCTTTGTGACCATTCAACCTGTTGGGAAGTTATTGCGTTACATGAAAAAAAGTATTAAAAGCAGTCACCACAGGGAGAAAGAAATAGTCCACATTGTGTCCAAAACCTTTAGTTTTGTTTTTCTGGTGACGCACAGAGTCTGTAAACCTCCTGAATTGTAACATCTTTGGAGGTTCTTGGTCTCAATTAAAAGGGATTGTATACGTTTGGTAATTGGAACCCACTGTTTGTTTCAATCCTATATAGTTGTGGATATATACCATAAGACTAACCTGTGAAAATTCCATTTCAAAAGGTGGTAGCGTTTTTGAGATAATGCTGAAAATCTGGAGTGGTTTGTCCACGCCGCAGGAAGAATAATCTACAGTTGGAATACACAATCTGAGAAGCATTACTGCAGTAACATTTCTCAGATTCAAATTTCGCGGGGATAAAAAGTGATGTCTTTTTCCATAACCGCAGTACTTCAAAGAGAAAAGTTTCTCAAAATGCATTATACTATCCAAAGCTGCTGTACTTCTTACCAAGTAAGTTTGTATTGCCATTACTTTTCAGTGTCATTACCAGTCGTATACAGACCCTTTAAAGGAGGAAGCTAGGCCTGCAAACCATTTTTCAGGAATGTTAACGTTTTGTCTAATCTCCTCCCTGTGTAGTGTTTGCATGGGATGCTTCTGAGAGGGGTACAGATGTCCACCTTCAGGCAGAACCTACAAAGCTAGAGTTACTGCACCAGGAGTTTGCCGTCAAGAAAGACGATTTCAAAGCAAACCAGAAAGGGAGCGTCTTGGAACGGGTAAAAAAAATCATAAACAACATACATGTATATGCCCTGCCTTTCTTTTTGTTCATCTGGTGCTCGATATGTGGCATGGTGTACCCCAGCCTCGCTACCACGGGCAGCGCGCCGTATCAATACCTCTCTTGTCACTAACCCCTGGTAGGGAAACATTAAAAATCAACGCTGATTGGCTCACCAAAAGTTACTGCTTTGCGCACACGCTTGTTAAAACATTCGAGCACTTGTAGGGCGCTCGTCGGCCTGTAACACAGAATGGATCAACCACAGGACTAATTAAAATATCCAATATATTTGGATACTTTAAAGTCACACTTCCAGGGGTTACAATCGAGCAAGGCATTCTTGGAAAGAAAAGCAAAATGGCGCGGCGAGATCGTACACCACTGGGAACGAGGTTGGATGTACCCCCACCCTTTATTGTGTCTCTTCATTGTGTTCTGGGAATCTCAGGAGTTCTTTAGAAGATTTTAGGGTGAGTTCACACAATGTACAGGCCCATTTTTCTCAGAATGATGTCATTGGATGTTTTGGATGTTGACAAATCTTGCACTGGGAGGGTAGCGAATACAACGACAATTTACACCATTTTAACTTGAGGTTAGAGACTTGTAATTTTTTCCCCACTCGCATGAGGACTTTATCTATTGGAAAATGAGTACATCACAAAATTGAATTTGACATTTCCCTTCCTCTTTAAAGTGTGGGAACATTCGGGGGTATACCCTCTGCCACATATCGGGCATGGTATATTTTTGTTGGGTTAGGCCCTTTATGAAACAACAGCTTTGGCTCTGGCTTAGGCTCTGGCTTAGGCCTAAAAAAAATTGTTATGTTGGCGTAACCCGACCGACCCTAAAAATACCCTTGATATGGTAGAAACAGTTAAACAGTTAACTGGAATTCAAAAGTTTCGTTTCACTGTTTTGGAAATAAACCTAGGTGCACAACGAAAATAAATTGAAAAGAAATATTATTATTTCCTTCTTGTAACATGAAAAGTTCCTGTGACTTCAAAGGATTTTATGTTTTAGTTGGAACAATTTTCATGTGTACAACAAACCCTTCCTACTGACAGGGAAAACGTAAAAAGACTGTGATGATTAAAAAAAGAAGAAGAAAAAAAATAAAAACCCGACCTACCTACCCTTTTTTTTTATGGCCCGTTACGCCAACATAGCTTTTTTTTTGTTTAGGCCTTAGGGTCCAACTTAGGCTCCTGCTAAGGCGCCGTCAGTATATATATTTTTTTTACAACACTTTCCGTATAGGACTTCTGATAGGCAGACTTCACATAACTAGGAGTTGAAGCTGACGGTTTTTAAAAAAGAGCCTTAGTGACTGATTACTTGATGACTTTGGATAGTTCCCGCAGTACAAACCGGGGTCCACAGAGGTGAAAGGCAGGGAAGAATCCACTTAAAGCCAAACCTGAACAATGAGTTTTCTTGATTTGTCTTTCAGTATGGAGGAGCTGAACATCTTGATGCCCCAGCTAGAGAGCTTCTACTGGCACAGACGGTAATATTGTCATCTCTTTTGTCATACTAGTAATTCATTGTGTGTTTTATTATAATAATAATAATACCCAGGGTTCTCCACAGGTCTTTTTTTAAAACTAGGGGGCATTCTGGGCCAAAATGTTGGGTAGTTGGCCGAAGCGCGCTGAATTGAATCAAGGTCCTCGGAATGTTTTCTACTTGGTGTTTTTCTTGGTTTTCAAAGCCCTACTGTGCAATTTGGAGCATTCTATGTGGTGTTTTTTTTCATGTTTCTTGTGAAACTACTGTATTAAAAAAACAAAACTTTTTCTTTTTCGTATCGGCTGAAATTTGCACGTATCAGCCGGCAATTAGCGCGTATCAGCCCGATACCATGCAGTTCTTATACAGTGCTTTATCTCACCCAACTCAAAATACTCATTATATTTATGACGTGTATACAGAGCTACACTGTATTCCGGAGACCTATTTATAAAATAATAATATCGACTCTTATATAGTGCAATTCTAAAGAATGATCATTGCGCTTCAAACATTATTACCCCTGGTCATTGGGCCATTTATTTCATTCCTTAAACCATCTCAGCTCCCTGGGGAGTATACAGCCTGTACTGCCAAGTATGTAGCGCACCAAGCTAAATCAATCACAAGAATCATCTCTGCCCTCACAGGTACCGATTTACCCCTGGGTGATGAGAAGCAATTATAGTCAAGTGTCTTGCTCAAGGACACAAGTGTCATGGCCAGGATTCGATCCCACACCCTGATGACTTAGCAACCAGAACTTGAGTCCGATGCACTAAACCGCTCGGCCACGACACGCCATTTATATAGCACCTTGTAAAGGTTTACAAGGTGATGCGGCGAAGAATTTGCATTGATTTTTGACATTGATTTACAATCTTCAGGAGGACTATGTTGAATATTCAAAACACGGGAATGTCATCAAAGGTCAGGAGAGGGCAAAGGTCAAGTCCAAGTACCAAGAAGACATTTATAATAACAACCACACGGTGAGTAACAGGAAAATACAAATATCGTTTGTACGAAGGAAATCTGTCACAGAGCTTGCACTGGCTAAGCTGAGAACCAAAAAAAATTCAATTTAAAAATCTTGCTGAGTTGTCTTTAGATGCCTTGGCTCCAACATCTCTCACAGACATATTGTCCATCAAAAAACCTGTCCCGAAACAATTGGCGGATCGTGCCTTTTCTTTTCTATCACTGCACCAAGAGGATATGGAGTCATCTTCCTGAGAATATAAGACAATTTCCTTTAAATAGCCGCTCTCTAAACTTTGTTTCAAATCCTTGTTTTTTCCTTCTAAAGGGATTGTATACGTTTGGTAATTGGAACCCACTGTTTGTTTGAATCCTATATAGCTGTATATATATACCATAAAACTAACCTGTGAAAATTTAATTTCAAAAGGTGGCAGCGTTTTTGAGATATTGCCGAAAATCTGGAGCGGTTATGTCCACGCAGGAAGAATAATCTGCAATTGGTATACACAATCTGAGAAACGAAAGTGCAGTAACGCTTCTTAGATTCAAATTTTTGGGGGATAAAAAATGATATCCTTTTCCATAACCGCAGTGATTGATGATTGATTGATTGATTGATTGATTGATTGATTGATTGATTGATTGATTGATTGATTGATTGATTGATCGATTGATCGATTGATCGATTGATCGATTGATTGATTGATTGAATGATTGAAAAATCTTGATTCTTGTTGTTCTTTCTCAATAGAGTGTTTGGGGGTCGTACTGGAAAGATTTCCACTGGGGATACAGTTGCTGTCACTCAACAGTCAGGGGGTCCTACTGCACAGGGCAAGCGGGTAAAAACGCCGCCCGTGGAGAAATTAATCTACCTGAAGATGATGTTGAAGAAGAAGAAGCGCCCAAGTCACTGGTTGAGGTAGGTTTCCCTGTTTACTATTTACTGTAATAAACCACTAGGGAAACTGACTGGGTAAAGTTTAAAATAATATTGGGTTGAACAAAGACAAATTGACTAGAGCGGGACTTGAACCTGCGACCTCTGGATTAACGTGCTGGCGCTCTACCAACTGAGCTAGCTAGCTGTGTGTTGGTGGTCTCCCTATTTTGTCAATATCTTTGTTTGGGGGTACAAGTCAGAAGCCGTTCAATCTGTAACTGCTGTATAGCCAGGGATCACACCCAAGTTTACAATACAACCTGGGAAACGGCAGAAGAGAAATCACATTCAGGGGATGTGACTTTTTATAAGTTGCATCCCCTTTAGGTGGCCCCACTGCTGAAGAAAAAGGTAGTACATAACAAACAATGGCAGCCATTTTTTCCAAATTCTAATCTGCAATTGCCCTATAGCCAAATATCTTTCTCATGACATACTCGGACTGTTTGCCAAATTCCATGCTTGTATCATCAAAAGCACAATTCCCCCAAATATTTTCCCTATCTGCCCAACTACAATGGGGACTTCACAACAACGAAAACTAATTCAAAACAATGGGAGAACAAATAGAAAATCTTTGATTTACCGGGTCAACAAAAACATGTGTAATTTTGTATGTGTACAAGGTTGTGGTAATAATAATAATAATAGATAAATCTTATATAGCGCAAAACATAACTTCAAGAAATCTCGATGCGCTTTACAATACCATAGGCTTAGCAAAGATTTGTCTTTCTTCTTTAATTTTTCAGCAACACCGAGATAAACTTGAGAGAGAGCTAAGGAAGAAAGACAAGAAGAAGCAGAAGAAGAAGAAGAAGAAAAGACGACGTCACAGCAGCAGTGAGGAGAGTAACAGTGACGACAACGAAGAAGATGAAGAAGAAATAAGGAAGAAGAAACTGCTGGAGGTAAAGTTTAAAGGGGGGTAACTAAACTTATATACTTAAAAAAAAAGTCCTGCATCAGCGTTGGGTTGATCAAAATATTCCGTGGTAGAAACAGAGAACACGGGTGGAAAGGATCATACAGACAATGGCCCAATTTTGTCACTTGGGTGTTTACATGAACAATTTTCTTGATCAAGTCTCATAATGCCTGCTAGACCATAATAACCAGCAATTGGCAGCCATTTTGAAAAATTTATAAAATTGCTCGTTATTCCACCTTTTTTCTTCTCAAAAGGACAAATCTGCGATGGCCTGAGAGCCAAGCATCTTTTTCATGACATACTCTGACTGTATGCCAAATTTTATGCTTGTATCATCAAAGGCACAATCCCATCACCCTGCCGTACTATTGTGATTTATTACTTGAGGTTTTGTTTGGGATTTAAAGTCTTAATTGGGTGCATTTGTAATACTGTGTATTCTTGTGTAGCAATTTATGGATTTATTTGTACCATTATTTGTAGCATCAATATTTTCTTTGTACAATTTGTTGGTGTCAACATTTTTCCTATTGTTTTAATTTATTGTAATGTGTTATGGCAGGACTGTAACTTTCTCACCTTTTCATTTTAAGGACTTTTTGCAGTGTTTCAGTGTTTTAATCTATAAATGTACCATTTCAATGTTATTGTAATATTCTTGTAATTTGGCCTGTGGGCCACAAGTGTAACTTAAATGAACCACTACCAATATATATATATATATACATTTGTTTCTGAAATAGAAACTTTGATTGGCTATAATTTTCCCGCTTGTTTCTGGATCCTTCCCTTAATCCCTTTCCCCTCTCTTTTTCTATAAATGGATATGTATTTGTTTGTACTTGTTTTATGCCTCTGAAGAAGGTCCGGTCTGGATCGAAAGCTAAGGCCATCTACCCTACTCATTATATATATATACATTTATATATAATTTTTTTTAAGTGCAAGCACTTTTTTTCTTCATACAACAATGGTCACAATTTGAAATTCTTTAATGGAGCTTTCCTGTATTTTGTTTTCAACTGGAATGTGTTTGGTTAGGTTCCTAGGTATTTTGGAACAATTGTTTAGAAGTTAACATACATAATAGGTTGTGAAACTAAACATAATAATTATATCAATGTTTATATGAAGGTGTACAGGAGATTATATGCACTCACAAACAAACAAATAAATAACAAAAACATGGAAAACAGGCCAATACCAAGCTACAATTAAACCGTAGACCTCCACTTTGTGATAAACTTACACATTTGTACTTGAGTTAATCGAACTCCTTTTTTCTAATCATAATTATATTTTACTAAATTAACAAGGGAAAAAGAAGTTTGGCCTTTGTTTATTGAACCTACTTTTAAATATCATCTTCTTAGTCCAGCATAATACAAAGATTTAACAGTAAGTCCAACTGATTTCATGTTTGTCTTTTTCCTTATGAATCACACCCAGGCGCTGAAGAAAGAAGCAGAACACCAACGGGAGGCGGAGCGCCTTCTCGCCATGGATGAACGGAAACGACCGTACAATAGTCTCAAAGGGACAGACTCTCATGCAGAACCCACTGAGGAAGAAATGGAGGCCTTCAGGATGAAGAGAAAGAGATTCGAGGATCCGATGTCACATTTTTGATTCTAGGGAGGGGGGGAAATCTGAAACTTCTTTGCATTGTTTGTTTTCTTGATGGGGTAGAATAGAATGGGGCTCACCTTACTGACCAGAGCCCAATTTCATAGAGCTGCTTAAGAAGAAGGTATTGCTTAAAAAATTTCTGCTAAGCAGAAATGAGCATGATACCAGTCACAAATTGTACATGTAACATGGTAGTTTGGCTTGTAACCTTATTGTGGTAAGCATAATATTATTGTGCATAGCTCCTTTTTGTGCTTAAGCAGCTCTATGAAATTGGGCCCTGATTCTGCGCTTGCGAACACCATTCTCCGCTTACAGGGCAAGCGCTGAATTTGTGCGCTAGCTGTGTAAGCGAAGAATGCCTAGTAACATGGACTACGCACACGCATAAGCAGAAATTCCCTGCTAACCTGTGAAGTACGCTTGAAGTAAGCGCGGAAATTTCCTGCTTTCGTAAGCGCCGATTCTTTGCTTACGGTAAGCAGAGCCATGAAATTGGGCCCAGGAATGATGTGTCATGACGTGATTTATCGCTCTACTGCTTACTTAGTTCTGGGGCCAATTTCATAGAGTTGCTTAACGGCCGATTTTGTGCTTACTGTATGAGTTTTCATTTCATAGCGCAGCTAACCATAAGTACACGAAAAGGTTTGCTAACCTTCCGGTGCTTACTGTATGAAAATGAATGACGTAACAATACAAATCCATGGTGAGCGCGCAAGCTCTCCACCTAATTATCTTGCTAACCTGTGAATACGCTTACGCTTAAGCATTTTTTTCTGCTATAGTTAGCAAGACAAATTTGCTTACTGTTAAGCAGCGCTATGAAATTTGCCCCTGGTGGTTAAGTCATCAGGATGTGGGTTCGAATTACGGTCATGACACTCGACTTTAGTTGCTTCTCTTCACCCGGGAGTAAATGGGTACCTGTGAGGGCAGGCGGAGATGGTTCTTTTGATTGATGTAGCTTGATGCGCTACTTACTTGGCAGCACAGGGCTGTATACTGCCCAAGGAATGAAATAAACAGCTTTTTGACCGCGGTTATAATGTGTATGCGCTATGAGGGTT
Source organism: Plazaster borealis (assembly GCA_021014325.1). Classification (NCBI taxonomy): domain Eukaryota; kingdom Metazoa; phylum Echinodermata; class Asteroidea; order Forcipulatida; family Labidiasteridae; genus Plazaster; species Plazaster borealis. The sequence continues at coordinate 5,054,538 of CM037458.1, forward strand.
AAATTGGCATATACTGGCGCTCTATAAGTGGCCATTATTGTTATTATGTAAAATTACAAAAAAAGCAATCCCTTACTGTCAAGGGAAAGATGAGGGAGGTGCATTCAGTATAAAGATATTTCTTCATGATGTCGAACTGAGTTTTCAGGTTTGGGCCGTCAGTGGTATGGGACAGGAGAAGATCAGAAACTTGTGTTACCCGTCGGTGGTAAGGGACAGGAGATGATCAGAAACTTGTGTTACAAAAGTCAGAAGTCATTTTTTAGAAATGTAGCCATATGTGATCTACTAATGTGTTATGCTTTTGTAAATGTTTGTACATATTTTAAAGGATTTTTTTCTTTTGTAATGGGGGTATCATGTTTGATAATGGGAGATCCTTCAGTTGAGCTATGCTTCCCTCAATCTTAGATCAAAAGGCCCCCCTCCCCCTGTGTGAATGCCACTAAATGATTAGGTGGGCTGAGATGGGGGGGGGGGGTTAGAGGAATTACTTACAATCCTTTGAATATCGGTTTGACTGCCAGAAACGGATGTTTGCCCTATTCTTTTTACTGTTGCTTGTTTCCTAAATCACATCACAACTTATTAAACTTATTAACAAAATGGCTTACACTTTGTCTGACATGATGGCTACGGCTATGGATGCGGCTTTAGCTAAGGGTGTTGCTAAGGGTTTCATATGATGCACCGCATGTTGACATGACGATCAAGCCGCATCCGTTACAACGTTAAGCCATGTGTTTTATGTACATAGATGGATGTGCCCTTCGTTTTCAGAGCTGTGTTTTGCTGGGCGCCGTTTTCAGTCCAGATATAGACCTTTCTATTGTTGATAAACATACCCCACTGGTTAGCATGGATGGCCAAATGTCAGCAAAATTCATTCGTTCTAACAGATCTTGTGAACAAATAATAAATTTCAGCAAATTTTCAATAAAAAAAACCCTCTTACATCCCATGAGTGGTTGCTTTGTTTCCAACAAATTGAACACCATTTTTGAATATCTGTTTTACATTAATTCAAACTGTGGCTATCTGTTTTGACTTTCCACTTATGGCTTACCATAGTTTTCCGACCTTGGCAGGGGCGGATCCAGGATTTTCCAAACGGGGGGGCGTGAAAATATACCAAGCAGCAAAATCTTCCCTTCCCCATTTCTCTCCCCCCTTCTCTCTCTCTCCCTCTTTTTTTCTTTTCTCCCTCATTTTTTTTTTTTTTTTTAATGAAAAGGGGGGGCGTGCGCCCCCCACGGATCCGCGCCTGCTTGGTTGGCAAAAACTTGGGCTGTGACGTTGCAATAGAAAGTCTTATGATCTTGATTATAATTATGAATATGATCTTATGGTCTTATTATCTAGCGCTTTGATCTTGTCGAAAAGGTGCTTTATAAATGCTCTGTTCTATGTATGTATCTTATAGCACAACCCAATGAGCAGTCTAGTCTGGCACACTGTGTGCACACTTGTGTTTTGGGGACTGGAAATGGCTTTTTTTCGCAAGTTGTCATGACTCTCTCAATACACAGCTCTGCTTTGTTTACTTCTAAACTGCCCTTCATTTAATTCTTCCCATCGGTATGCTCATTTTTTTTCTCATAAATTTGGTTTGAGGTGACTTCAAAGGTAAAGAAGTTTAAAGGAGATCTGACTTGTGATGTTGCTGCTGATCCCTATGTATGCAAACACGAAGTGTGCCCACATTGCAGGGTAAAAAAAATTGTTTTGGTGTCTTTTAATAATCCTTCATGACCCAAGTCTAAAAACCTATACAAAATACAAAACTGTCAAAACTAAACTATTTCAGTGATAGAAAAAAATCATTTTATTTGTCATCATAATTATGTACATCCAAATGGTAGTTCATTTCACAATATTTCCTCAAGTAAACGATAATAAAAAATGATACTGAATCAAAAATAATCTAAACCAGTGTGGCGTTATATCATATTGAAGTTACTGTGTATTAATATGTATAAAATAAAATTCAACTTAAAAACCCCACTAACTTTAACGGTTTACCGGCTTGACCAGTACAATCAGTGAAGAGCATTGAGTGATGGTGACTACCTTCGGTTACACACCTATGTTCCGACACCCCTAGTGTATTTTCCTATTGCTACCCCCTAACCCTAACCCTAACCCTAGCATGTAAATCACAAGGGTTTTCTTTCGGAACATAGGGGTGTCGGAACATAGAGCAGTCACCACTACCTTCTACAGCTGACCATTGTAAGTAGAAAATCATATAAAACATTTCCCTCTTTAGCCCTTTTCACACTAGTTTACTCCCCGGGGCAACCCCAAGGAATAACGGCCGACCCTTTCCCACTTGGATCGCTTTACCCCTTATCTACCCCGGCAAATTGGCATACCCCGGGGAATAGCCACCCCTGCTCTCGAGAAGGGGTAAGCGGTAAAACCCTGGGGTATTCTATGAAACGTGCCACCGGAACCCTGTGGAATAGGGACCTAGGCGGGGACAGTGTGAAAGTGCGCCGTGGTAACCCTGTGGGGTGAAAAAACTCCTGGGGCCTCTCCCCAGGACTGTATTCCACGGGGGATAAGAGATACAGTGTGAAAAGAGCTTTAAAGTCAATTGCCACACACTAACACCGTCTGTGAGTTCAATACAAGTTAAGTGTTTGCTTCATGAGCGTACAATTTCACTAAACATCAAAATTGGTCTTAAAAAGCATGCCGCCAACATTGGTAATTATTGTCAAAGACCAGTATCCGCACTTAAATGAACCAACATACACATGAAATAACAATCCTGTGAAATTTTAAGCTCAAGCACTCTTTGGAGTAACAAGAAAATAGTGGAAAACCTCCTTATATGTTTTTATTGTTTTCAAACATCAGGTTTTGGACTAACAAGATCAAAACTTTTTTTTTTACTCATTTCTCAAAAAAGAAGAGCACAATTTTTTCAAGAAAAGATTTCCACCATGACCATCTTTATACCGTGTAAGTTATGTGCAAATCTGTTAAAGTTTATATTTTCAATCTTACCAATGTTGTGCGAACCCTTTAACAACAACATCCCCAAAGCATCACTCTTAAAATGCAAAGTAAAATGTGATGACAATTTAGAATACCTCGGCATAATAGTGACAATGCATCTTGAGATTTGGCGTTGGGTGAAATCGAGTCACAGTCAGATGGAAAGGTTTCCTATTCTTCAACACTGTCAAAAACACTGTGTGGACATGTGTAAGTCCACATAGTGTTTCAAGTCCCTCGTTGTGTGGACCTCTTTTGTTCTCAGGTCCACACTTTGTATATGTAGCATTAAAACACTGAATCCAACTCCAAAAATGGTGCGACCAAGATTTACAGTGGGTAATGACGTCGGGGCCCAATTTCATAGAGCTGCTTAAGCACAAAAAGAAACTAAGCACAACAAAATTATGCTTACCAGAATAAGGTTACCAACCAAAATACAATCTCACATGTACTATCTGTGGTTGGTATCCAGCTTATTTTTGCTAAGCAGAATTTGTTTAAGCAGTATTTTCTGCTTAAGCAGCTCTATGAAATTGGGCCCAGTTGAATTGGGTCAATAGGTCAAACAGGCCTTAATCTGTATTGATCTCAAATCACTTATAAACATATCAAGCAACACAAAAAGGCAGATGAATCAATTGCCTGCTTATGTAAAATTAATTGACTGTGTACAATATTTATCTTATGTAATTTGTACAGAATCCTGAATACATATTTGGCCGAATGACCTGCATTTATGACGGTTAATTATCTCTAGTGTGAACCACAAAGAGTGGTTTCCACAGTGAGATTTTGAATAATGTCTGGTAAAAATGACATGATTGGTCACGCGTCAACACTCCAATTGGATCTCCCCAAGACTAAAGAAAGGTTGCTACGTCATGTGGTTCAGGGCAAGCTTTTGTATAGCAACCTCCAGATTGGCAAACCCTGGTACAGATGTGCCATACACATTCATTCAGAATTGTGTTTGGGTGTCCGATGTTTCTTACACAACTAAACTGAACAATGTGACGTAGCAGCACTTTCTCTAGTCTGGGGAATCCAGTGGCCCAGTTTGCTTTTCTATTGGCAAAAACAGCCAAAATTCATTGTGTCCAGTTAGTCATTGAAGGTGAACAATAAAATCCATCAACCCATCTACACTTTTTAAAGAAATTTTTAAAAAGTACTGATCTATTTTCAAAAGGAGATGCAATCAAAACTTAAACCGAGAATTCACCAAAATAGGTTCCACTTTGAGAAAAGAAATCTCCCTTCCAATGTGTGTAAAAATTATCATAAATTTTTTTGTTACATTTGAAAATTCAACAAATTCTATAAATGAATGATCATTTTTTTATTTCTTATTTTTGTATGATACCTGAAATTGCCTGGAACCTTCTTTATTACAATATAACTACAGATCAATTAAGCAGGAATTTTGAAAGTGAAATTAATTTCTTAAACTTATTATTTTCTGCGTTCTGTAAAGACTATACAAGTACATGTCAACTGTCGATTCTGGACTTTACAGTTCAACAAAAAAATAATAATAATAAAATCAACCAAACAGGCTTGTCGGTTGGCTGATTAGACAAAATTAAAACTTCCCACTTTCAAGAGAATATTTTAATCACTTGACCAGTGAATTTTCTTTAAACTACCAACAAATTTGTTGAATAATTTTCTTTCTGTGCGAATGAAGTTGGAAACAATTCTCTTAGTCTCTTGCAATTATTTTGTTAAAAGTGTGCGCTTGTCTTATGGTCATAAGGGACAACTTTTTTGTGTGTCCTCATAATTTGTAAAGTGATCTTAAAGGCATCGTACACGTTTGGGAATTGGAGCCTATTGTTTTTTTCAAACTTCATTGCAAAAGGTGGTAGTGTTTTTGGGGTATTGCCGAAAATCTGGAGCGGTTGTGTCCACGCAGGAAGAATAATCCTGCATTGGAATACGCAATCTGAGAAGCAGTACTTCCAAGTGAAAAGTTTCTCAAAATTCATTATACTATCCAAAGCTGTTGTACTTCTTACCAAGTAAGTTTTTATTGCCATTAATTATTAGAGTCATTACCAAACGTGTACTACATGTATGCCTTTAATGATGAAGCTTTCTTTTCTTCAAAACAGTCATAAGCGGTTCCAGCCAATTTTTGGCCAATGAAGTATAACTCTAGCTTAATTTTTCTTGAACATAGGACCAATAAAACAATTTGTTGAATTGGCCCATGCTCATAAACTACACTTCAGCCCTCTAACCCACGAGTACAATCCAAATAAAAAAGTACATGTTACTTTATAAACGTCTCTCATATAGACCTTATGCACATGACGTCATTTGAGTAGGGCACCCCCAGCTCAAAAGAGGTTACGCATTGGCTCATCATGTACGCCGCACGTTGATAGCCTTTGCGTTTTTCATTGTTTTCTCATCGTTTTACCTCTCAGATGGTGGCGTGATGACGTCAGTGCATACGGTCCATAATATACCTTGGTGTGTTAAAAAACAACGTATATATATGCAATTCATTTTAAGGCAGAAGCAATTATTTCATGTTATAAAATTTTTAACTATTGTGGAAAAAAACAATAACAAACAAAAAAGAAATAAAGCCAATATATATATAACATTTTAGATTTCCAATCAAATATATACATACATTAAGATACAAGGAACCATATATAAGTTAGCATTAAACTAAGCCAAGAAATAGAGTAAATTAGGGTCAGCTAGGAACAAGCGAAGCAGAGCTCAAAAATAACCGCTGGACCAGAGTCCAATAATTTTAGGAACTGAACAAGTCCTGTGGTTGTTTTTTTTTCTAAACATACTTAAAAGAGTTTTCAATTTGAAATCTCCACCTTAAAGTCTTGCAAATAAAAATAAATTGCTTTTGAAAATTATATAACGAAGCAGATTGACAGGATTAAGTCCTCTAAAGATTAATTCATTTCCTGTTGATATTTGTTTGTAAATCATTGAAAGCTTCCAAGCAAAAGGTAGTAAAATTGCCAGTCCTTGCGTCATCTTAAACACTAAAATGGCTCGGACTGGACCTTCGAATTGTTCACTATCAAAGTTATTCCTGCTGTTGTTTTGTTAAGAGTGCAACACCAACACATGGCTGGTGTCAGTGAAGCAACCACGCCCAAAAGGCAGATTCCAGAAAACTATCGAGCCATAGTTGTAAAATATCATGGAGGATGGAAGCTATTGACAAAAAACTGTCAAAACGGTACTTTTTACGCAAAGTGGCTCAGTTTTATGCTAGTTTAGAGTAGCACCTCAAGTACTTTTTTTTGTAATACAAATATATATAGTACATGTACAAGTTCATTTCATTAACAAAGTCTATCTACAATTTGCATCCAGGCTTTCTGCGACGAATTACACTAACAACACAATAGTTCAAATAATAAACACAAACCTCTTCTTAAAATCTTATCAATACACTGGTATTAAGGGTTTGGTAAAGACCATGTAACCTTTGTTTACAAAGAATGTGACCTTGTACATTCCATGGCATTTTCTGGCAGGCAAGATACTACACTGGTCATTTGGGAATTGTTTTTATTTTGTATCATAACTTCCACATAAGTTCAAGAGTTATAAAAATAACAGCTGAACAAATTTTGAGATGTGCCCTCTTTCTTTATATCAAAAGATGATAAAAATCAGACAGTGCAAGCTCCATGAAATGTGAGAATTGATTTCTTCTTCCATTGGGCTGTGAACAGATGGTGTCTGCAGGAAGTCCAAGCTCTGTGGCTCTTTCGTAAACATGTGATGTCACAGGTCACATGGTCTATACAGGGCCCAATTTCATACAGCTGTTTACCGGTAAGCAAATTTGTTGTGCTTACTATAGCAGAAAAACTTTCATATGCAAAAAAGTGTATTTCATAATGTAAGATCAAGAAGATTTGACAAGGGAGTGTGCGCTTTTGCATTGTTGCGTCACCTATCTACTTACAAAAACCGCCAGTGAGCTAGCGACCATTTTTGCTTTGCTTACGGTTAGCATTGTTTATCAAATATAAATTGTGCTAATATCTACTCAATATGCAGAAAACTTCTGCTTACAGGCTTTATGAAATTGGGCCCCGGCACCATGTCATTGTGCCAGTGCCATTTTTGTCAAAAGAATTAGTCTTAGAAACTGGGCTTAATTTCATAGAGCTGCTTAAGCAGAAAATATTACCTCAAAAGTTTCTGCTAAGCAAAAATTTGCAGGATAGCAGTCACACAGATTGTACATGAGAAATGGCATTTTAGCTGGTAACCCTATTTTGGTAAGCATGATTTTGTTGTGCTTAGCTACTTTTTTGGGCTGAAGCAGCTCTATGAAATTGGGCGCTGGTTCCAACAAAACTACAAAATAGACCCAAACAACAACCCAGTCTAAGTGGTTGCATTTTTTTTCACGTCTGGATTTGTTGAGCAGTTTGAAAAAGGTACTATTCATCTCGATTTTACTACATTGTACCAAACCAATCAATTTGTTGTGAGAATTTTACTGATTGAAATTTTTATGAATGTGCAAAGTCGTGACTTTACCTCTATAACACAAAAGTTGCTAGGCCGGCTCAATTTCACAAAACAGTAAAATCATCTTAAGATGAGTTGTCAATAATCACCATTGCATTGTGACGTCATACTTTGCTTAGCATTTAAGATTGATACACATCTTATGAACAATCTTAGTTCTTAGTGAAAACGAGCCCAGAGTCCAATCATGACTGACACTCAAATACGAATTGCTCTTCACAATTTTAAACTGCCATAATTTCGGGTCAACTGTTTATCAATGGGTCATTTAAAAAAACTATATTTCTTAAAAAACCTGTTGTAGAAAATGAATTTACAGCTAAAAACTGTGAATTTGGTTGCATCCCTTCATCTCATAAAGACAATAGATAAAGCTACAAGGTATTTATATGTACTAGGGGGTGTATGCTGGTGGTTCAGGTAGATTCGCAAAGGGTTGTCCAGCGGGCATATTTGCCAGTTCAGCCTCGAGAAGTTGATCCCAGTCATTGATGAGTCTCTCTCGAGGAGGCTCTTCGTCGTAGGACGAGTATGGACGCAGGAGATTGGTGGCTGCTATGATGACGGAGAGCGCCCCCGACGCCACGATGAGGTAGTACCCGACCTCAAAGGACACGATGACCTTGCTGCCTTCGGCTTTCTTGTTCTGGGTCAGGGTTATCTCCATCTCGGACGCCGCCCAGTAACAGAATCCGCTCATTGTTAAGCACATGAGCACTGTGCCAAGAGAAGGCGTGTATCATTAGCATGACAGAATGGGCGTGATTTGACAAACGGTGAAAATGAAAAAAAACAGACTTCAAAAATGAACACAATGAAAACATGTAGGCCGCCATTGCCGAGTTCATACAATGGAAACCCACATTGTGTACGCACCAAGCACAACTTTCAGCCAATCACAGGTCTTCCTTTCATCTAAATGAGGGCGCTGTTTTTACTGGTGATGTCATATTATGCAATGAGAGATAAATTTGCTCACAACATAACTGAATTTAGGAAAAAAGCCTTTGAAAATCACCAGCTTTAACTTCTGACTTTTACAAAATAAGTTTAAGCTGTCTGAATCATTCCACATTCACATACAGAATGTGCAAGTCTCGCGTGTATTTGAACTTCCGGGACCAAGTTGGTCCCAACCAAATTTAGTTTTTTTTTTGTGCACGATTCTTCAAATACTTTAGTTTAACGTAGTTAATGGCTATACAAATTATATCATATTGTTGGGAAAGTAAAATTTAGTCATGAAATATATGAAGAAGAAAAAAATACATTTAACAAATGAACAACAAAAACCTGAAAATAAGACTTGACTTCCGTTTCTGGTTACTTTTAAACAATTAAGAATTTTTCCCAACTGACGTTCATATCATAATTAAACCTATGCATGGTCACACAATTTACGGTTACTTGTTTCCGGTTACTAGTAAACAATTAAGAATGTTGCCCAACTAATGTTCATGTTTTCATTAAACCTATGTAATGGACACACAAACTCGGGTGTTATTGGCAAATGGGGTTTCTTAAAAGTAAGAATCCTCGTCCCAAATTTTAATTTTAATTCAATGTTACTTTTAACAAACTATTTGTATTATAAAAACTTGTAATGGTAAAACAGCAAATTGCTATGCGTATTTCTATTTTCCAGAATTTTGTATAAATAGAATTTTAAAAGATTTGATTTTTGAAAAATATAGTCTTCGTTTGAGATTTATAACAAATTGTATTTACTATTTATAACAAACTGCTATAAAAAGTATTTTTATTTTCAAGAATTTTTTTGGGGGGACGAAAAAAATCCTCAGCACTAGAGAAGTAGAGCAAAGAACACTATAAGGCCAAGTAAAATTAATAAAATGTTACTCGTCCGGACTTTATAAAAAGTTGGAGAGGGAGGTCCTTATTATTTGTTATTTTCCAATTTTTTTTTTTTTAATTCAAAGATGGTCACTATGTCTAAGATGGCCGCCTTAACATATCTGAAGATGGTTTTATGGTTTATGAGCATTTTCTGTTTGTCCCCAAGATTAAGAAAGCATAACCTAATTTTGGCGAGATATGGTTTCAAAAAAGAACAGTTTAGGCATGCAAACGTGAAGGGCAAAGAAAAGGTTTCGAAAATTATAATTTTCTAACGATTGCGTTGTGGAAATAGGTGTTTTTTTTAGGCCTACGTCCTTGCTCTATGATGCAAGAAAGATGATGAAATTGCTCAATAAAAATTAAGGATACACTTGAAAATAGAGTAAGGGCTCTGATATTTTTTTGTTATTTTCATATACTTTTTGGTTTTTTGCATTTTTGTTGCATTTTTTTAAAATAAAAAACCAAAAAAACAAATTTATGCGGTGTCCAAAATCTGAACGGGCGGGGACGAGCAACATTTTATTTATTTGACTTTGTCTAAACTAAAACCTGGAGAAAATGAAAGCAATGCTGTTCTGACCAGGCAGATATAAAATTTTAAAAAATGAATTCAGAGAAAAAGTTGGAAATGCCTCATCTTTGAGAAGGTTATCATGAAGTGTGACCATTTTTTGCAAATTAAAAACATATATATAAATTCCATCTTCTTACCTGCAATAACATTACGTGGCGTGTCGTGGCCGAGCGGATAAGAACACCGAACTCAAGCTCTGGTGTTTCTGATCAGCAGAGTGTGGGTTCGAATCCCGGTCGTGACACTTGTGTCCTTAAGCAAGACACTTAACCACATGCTTCGTCCTTCGGATGGGACGTTAAGCCGTAGGTCCCGTGTGTTGTGTAATGCACGTAAAAGAACCCAGTGCACTTATCGCAAAGAGAAGGGGTTCGCCCCGGTGTTCCTGGTTTGATTGGCTGCATATTGCGCCACAGCACCTTGTAAACCATTACATGGTGCTATGTAAAGGAATAGGGCTCATACTTCAACACGTAACTCCACTTACCTTGTAGGAAAAATACTGAGCGCTTTGAGACACACATCGGGAGTATAAAGCGCTATATAAGAACTGCATTATTATTATTATTACCGATTGCATGACGTCTAATGAACCTAAAGCTATGTTTCATGGGTCTTTCAATATTTGTTTAGGCCTACGTCCTTGCTCTTTGATGCAAGAAAGATGATGAAAATGCTCAATAAAAATGAAGGATACACTTGAAAATAGAGTTAGGGCTCAGATATTTTTTTGTTAATTTCATATACTTTTTTTAAATATATTTTTTTAAATAACAAATAACAAATAACAAAAGAAATTGATTCGGAACGGGCGAAGACGAGCAACATGTTATTTATTTTACTTGGCCAAAACTAAAACCTGGAGAAAATGAAAGCATTGCATTTCTGAAGTGTGACAATTTTTTGCAAATTAAAAACATATATAAATTCCATCTTCTTACCTGCAATAACATTTCCGATTGCATGACGTCTAATGAACCTAAGGCTAACTTTCATGGGTCCGAGGGTGTCCAAGAAGAAAGCAAACAGGGAGGACGTGATGGACAAAAAGATGAACGCTATGACTGATCGCATAATGCTCACTACTTGGGAATTAACGCATTTCTTGTAGTCTGTGGAGTAAAAGAAATCCACGGCATAATAGTGTTATCTGTATACATTTGGTAATGACTCTGAAAATTAAAAGCAATAAAAACTTACTTGGTAAGAAGTACAGCAGCTTTGGATAGTATGATGCATTTTGAGAAACTTTTCACTTCAAAGTACAGCGGTTATGTCCCGAAAAATTTGAATCTGAGAAGCGTTACTGCCAGATTGTGTATTCCAATTGCAGATTATTCTTCCTACGTGGACAAAACGCTCCAGATTTTCGGCAATCCCTCAAAAACGCTACCAACTTTTGAAATGAAATTTTCACAGGTTAGTTTTAAGGTATATCTACAACTATGTAGGATTGAAACAAACAGTGGGTTCCAATCCCTTTAAACTAAAACCCAAACCATTCATAAATCCTAGGCAATAGTGTTAAACTTATTATTATTATTATAAATTTCTGATTATGAAACCAAGGATGCCTCATAAGTGAACTTAATCACTGTAGCTCGCAAGCCAGAGGAAACCTGTATACAAGGGTGCTTGCTATGTTAACCAGAAACACTGGGGTTAAACCCTACTCTTCCACGATAAGTGTTCTGGGTTCTTTTAAGTGCACTACCAATCCTAGCAGGACCTACGGCCCAATGTCCCATCCGAAGGACAAAGCAATCATGGTAAAGCATCTTGCTCAAGGACTCAAGTGTCATGATCGGGACTCGAACCCACACTCTGCTGATCAGAAACACCAGAGCTTGAGTCTGGTGCTCTTAACCGTTTGGCCCGACAAGCCACTTATCTCGAATCATTAAGAAATCCAAGGCATTAGTGTTAACTAAAAGCCACATCAATAAGAAATTCAAGGCATTAGTGGTGACTAAACCCACATCAATAAGAAATTCAAGGCATTAGTGGTGACTAAACCCACATCAATAAGAAATCCAAGGCATTAGTGGTGACTGAACCCACATCAATAAGAAATCCAAGGTATTAGTGGTGACTAAACCCACATCAACAGAAATCCAAGGTATTAGTGGTGACTACACCCACATCAATAAGAAATCCAAGGTATTAGTGGTGACTGAACCCACATCAATAAGAAATCCAAGGTATTAGTGGTGACTAAACCCACATCAATAAGAAATCCAAGGTATTAGTGGTGACTAAAGCCACATCAATAAGAAATCCAAGGTATTAGTGGTGACTAAACCCACATCAATAAGAAATCCAAGGTATTAGTGGTGACTAAACCCACATCAATAAGAAATCCAAGGTATCAGTGGTGACTAAAGCCACATCAATAAGAAATCCAAGGTATTAGTGGTGACTAAACCCACATCATTAAGAAATCCAAGGTATTAGTGGTGACTGAACCCACATCAACAAGAAATCCAAGGTATTAGTGGTGACTGAACCCACATCAATAAGAAATCCAAGGTATTAGTGGTGACTAAACCCACATCAATAAGAAATCCAAGGTATTAGTGGTGACTAAACCCACATCAATAAGAAATCCAAGGTATTAGTGGTGACTAAACCCACATCAATAAGAAATCCAAGATATTAGTGGTGACTAAACCCACATCAACAGAAATCCAAGGTATTAGTGGTGACTACACCCACATCAATAAGAAATCCTGGAAATCTGGTTTTCTCAATTTACAACAAACTGTGGTACCCTAACCCAATGTCTTCCTTAAAAACCCTACACTTTCCTTAATCTGTACATTTGTTGTGCTTTAGTTTTTAAAGGCACTGTACACGTTTGGTTATTACTCAAAATATATATTAGCATAAAAACCGACTTGGTAACGAGCAACAGAGAGCTGTTGATAGTATAAAACATTGTGAGAAACGACTCCCTCTGAAGTAATGTAGTTTTTGAGAAAGAGGTAATTTCTCACTCAAATAATAAAAGACTTCTTGCAAGAAGCCTTTTATTCCCCTCTGAAAGCACACAAATTTGTACAACGAGGGTGTTTTTTCTTTCATCATTTTCTTGCAACTTTGATGACCAATTGAGCCCAAATTTTCACAGGCTTGTTATTTTATGCATATGTTGGGATATACCAAGTGAGAACAATTGTCTTTGTCTTTGGCAATTACCAAATGTTTTCAGTACCAATACATTGCAGTTAAATAATTTTATCTCTTTTCCCCCCATATTTGTTTATGCTGTCATCAAGAGTGCATACCTGAACTATTTTCTAAGTTTGGAGTTAAAAACTGGTATGCTCCGATGTACGTATGTGTGCACTGGCCCCCATGCAGTCGGAACCACTTCTGCTCTGCCAACGAGGAAATCAGAACAGCAATGACGATCATCCCCAGAATGGCCGCCACTAAGTTACGCTCGGCCCTCTTTGGGTTGTGACGACGTCTCCGACTGCGATGACGGTGGTGGCCATGTGAACGAGACCTGTGTCGCCGTGAGCTACTTGAACGGCTGCTGCTGCTGCCAACTACGGCACTACTGCTGCCACCACCAGCACTGCTGCTGCCACCAACGGCACTGCTGCTGTTGCCTGTATTGGTGGTCACGGCGGCGTTGCTACCTGAAGACTGCATCTGGTGAAGCAAATGATTCGATAAATTTAGTTGTATATAATAATAGTGGCTTCTTATATAGCGCACATATCCGTCACTCAGTGACACTCAAGGCGCTTTTTTAACGTTCATTGTTTTCCTGCAAGGCATTGTGAAGCTACGTTTTTGAAGTATGAGACCAAGTCCTTTACATAGCACCATGTAATGGTTTACAAGGTGCTGTGGCGCAATATGCTGCCGATCAAACCAGGAACACCGGGGCGAACCCCTTCTCTTTACGATAAGTGCACTGGGTTCTTTTACGTGCATTACACAACACACGGGACCTACGGCTTTACGTCCAATCCGAAAGACGCAGCAATAATGGTTAAGTGTCTTGCTTAAGGACACAAGTTTCACGACTGGGACTCGAACCCACACTCTGCTGATCAGAAACATCAGAGCTTGAGTTCGGTGTTCTTATCCGCTCGGCCACGACACGCCACAAACTATTTGCATCTGCATGGAGTCATCCTCATGATAAGTAACACCTAAAACTGCCAGGGCTCAAAATTAACACTGAACCGCAGATCTGAGGCCAGTGATTTTAGCCTCGGGCCAGTAAACTGACGACAGGACAACTGAAACATCAGCCTATGTAATGATTGCTTGAGAAATACTAATATGCCCTAATTAATTCATTAATGTTAGCTGTTGTTTGAGTAGCCCCATAAATAAGGAAGTCCATCATATTGACACAAACAAGTATTTATGGGGGCTATTCTTTGAGAACCCTTACTCTCATATATCTGATGCGCAAATAAACCCAGTTGTGAAAAGTGCCCGTGTTTATGGCTTGCTTAATTGCACCACATTTATTCTTTTTATTTATCATACATGTTGTCAATCGACTCAAACTAACAACTCAAAATTCAAACAATAACATGTCACTAACATTTTTCTTCATTTTTTGCTAAAATTTAATATTTAGTGTGTTTTTACCATGGAGGAAGGAAGAAAATTGGTTTTAAAATATTAATAATTCACAAAACCCAGTTGTGAATAGTGCCTGGGTTTGGCTTGCTTTTGGGCCACAGTTATTCTTTTTATTGATCGATATCACACAAACAACTCAAATTTAAAACACTCAAAAGTCAAATGACAAACAATAACAATGTCAGTTTGTCACTAAATAATCCAAAAAAAATCTACGAATAGACCGTCATTTGTCATGTAATATTTCAAATATCATAGTTAGTTTATTTCTTGCTTATAATAATTTTAATTGTGTTTAACCATGGAGGAAAGAAGGAAATTGGTTTTAAAATATTAATAATTTACACTGTTGAATGACACTTAAAATTAAAGTGAGAATGAGACTAACTCGAACGAAGGAGTGACACACTGTTTCACAATTCACATTAGGACCAGGGGCGGATCCAGGATTTTCCAAACGGGGGGGCGTGAAAATATACCAAGCAGCAAAATCTTCCCTTCCCCATTTCTCCCCCCCCCCCTTCTCTCTCTCTCCCTCTTTTTTTCTTTTCTCCCTCATTTTTTTAAATTTTTATATGAAAAAGGGGGGGGCGTGCGCCCCCCACGCCCCCCCCCCAGGATCCGCGCCTGAGGACCTAGGCCTATTCTCGTTATTTATTATTGAAATAAAAATTAATTAAATGTAAACTTACGGTAGCTCCAAGTATCGGTGTTGACGCTACGTCCATCAAGACCCACAAATGCAGAAACGATAAACTAAAAAGTGTATGATGATTTGAAGTTTTTGTCTACTGATGCTAAATCATTATCAATTTTACTATTTTTTTGTCTGTTCACTGATGACGCATTTGGATTGTGTCATGATGTAGTTTCATTCAATGACAACCAGACAACGTTACTTCAAAAAGAACCACAAAAATGCGACTATATTATTTCAACAACCACACATAATTCTGCTTCATTAAAAGGGAGGCCGGGCAGCGACTAAAAAATAATCTACTTTCAATTAAAGAAAAATAATACAGTCACTTTACTGTCGGAAAGTTCGCCTACTTCCGACTCCGTCACCGCTCTCTCTTTCTCAAAATAAACTGGCAGCCATTTTATAATAACGTCATTGGATTTCTACGAAGGTCGAGGCGCACGCTAGGTTCCCCACTGTACATTTATAGGGCGCCAATAGTGCCGTGGGAATTCATTAAGTTGTTCTTTGTCAATTAGACACAACCCAGTCTATCGTGCGCTCGAAGATGCGTTTGCTGTACTTGTATTCACTATTTTTGGCTTGTCTACTTATTTCATGCAATTTCCCCCAGTTTTTGTGACAACACAAAATAAAACCACATCAAAATACAAGAAAAGACAACAAACAAAAACACAAAAACAAACAAACTAAAAAGGATATCGGCTTGTAAGTTGCATGTCTGCATACCAAATAAACAGTTATTTGGGCGTTTCAGTTTTTAAGTATTAGTTTATAGACAACAAATTTTTTGGAGGAAAGTGTGATCATGAAGGTAAAAATCTCTTTTTACCTCCAATTCTCTTTAGGTTGTTTGAAAATGCTCTACCCCTCTGTAAAGCATTACGGGACAACACTTAGCACATTATACTCACATATGAAATTTAAAGCACACTTTATGAACACATACGGAAAAAAGCAAACTCATGCCATACTTTTTAAACATTGTTTACATTTTTTTTATTTGGTAAATTTCCAAATAAAGATAATATTAATTGTAAGCAATGGCCGTCCTATAATTTATTTGAGTATACTAATATCATGAAGGTAGAAATTGAAATTAAATCTGCAAGAACAAAAATGTTTGAAACCGTTTTGAAACCACAACTTTACTGAGCTCTGATTTCTTTCACCTACTTTGTATCCCCTGTGTTTTTGAAAGGAGTTGGAGGCAAAGATCGTATAGCGCCGCAAGTCACAAGGTGGGCAACTGGAGCTCTATCTATTCTTACAACATGAAGTAGGCCTAAGTCATGGGCGCCATTTCAGTAAGCAAAACTTTTGTTAAATCATTGATAGCAATGCCCATTGTCTGCACTGATCTATTGTTGCATCAAAAGCTCTGCTTACTGAAATGGCGTCCAGTGCATATCTTCACATTTCTGCCCGAGCCGACATATTGCACCTGCGATGCTATACGATCTTTGGTTGGAAGTCACTGATACAGATTAAGAATCAAAGATATAGTCGAGGCCGCAGTTTCACAAAGGCCCCTACATAAGTCTTTGCATTAAGTGGCTAAGTTTAGCTTTTTTATTTGAATTTAAAATAAAATAATCTTTCATTTGCAAACAAATAGAAGTATGGGGTTAATAACCCAATTCAAATGGAGTCACTGTTTTTACAAAACAGGCCGTGAAGTTTAGGTTATCAAGGTACTCTGTGCAGTTTCAAAATCCGCATAAGTCCTGGTATTGAACCCTTGCACCAACATCACATGCGACTACTGTCTGCCAACAGTCAGCCATTTTGGGAGTCAAATTAATATGTAAAGATATGGCGAGTATGTAAACACACACACATCGCCTAAAATGCTTACTACACAGTCACACACGAGGATAACGACTACCAAAATGGCACAAGCAAGACTTACTGTGGTGATGATGTCAGGTGACTTGGGTCAATAATGGAAGTTAGTTATGATGATGAGTGGAGCCGCTTAGTTCTCAACATCATTCTAGTACATCTCAACCGATTTCTTCTCAGCACCAATGATTCACCCACAAGCAATTTAATTCACATGGTTGTTCCAAGGAAAACCTACCCAGTTCTTACTTCCTACACCATGCAAAACTTGAAAAATTGTACACATTAGAACTTAAGAGAGCTTTCTACCCCCACACACACACCCTTCCACAGTGAATTATCATCCAGAAGGGTTCTAGAACATGTATTTCATACTGTATTCATAATATTAAAAACATAAGTTTGTATTTCTCCTGATTCCAGTATAAATCCTATTTTATGCTCATCAGAATTTATTTCTTTTGGCAATTGCATTTTTTAACTACTGCTCTTAAAAGTTTGAAACTTTCTGGCATGGTAAAAAAAAAAAGTCATCGCCATTTTGAAGATCAAGAAATTTTTGTTTGCCTTGTTTTCACTGTACAATGACCTTTACACATACTTCAACAGCAACATGCATTTCTTTCTCATTTAAAGGGATGTACATAATGGTTAAATTTTTGCAAATACGTCCATACTTTTTCTGAAATTTAAAAGATGTGCAGACCAACAAAACTCATAATTTTATGTATTTATTTATTATTTTTTTCCTTCAAAATTACAACCTGTCTGGCAAAGCAACTTTTCATCTTGTTCGGATCTGTGGTTGTCTTTCCTAAGAGTGTTTGAAAGTTGTTGGCAAATTGGCCGATAAATATTTACGGGGTCAAAACAACCCCTTTAAGTTAGGCATGCTTATCAACTTCTGTACCTCCTTGACAAGGTTGTATTCAATTTAATACACAAGGGAGGTTCAATGCTCTAGACATTGAACCTACTTGGAAGAGGCTAACAGATATTAGACAATAACCATACACAACTAAAATTTTACACAAAAGATCTCTTAACATGTAGGTTTTTTTTCTGAACAAAGCAAGTACAACTGGAGATTCTGGTATCAAGCCCAGTGAATGATTTCTCTTGAATAGCAAAATGCTAACTCAAACGGTCTCGGTTGCTACTCAAAAATCATCATTTCCTACTCAATATTTAGCATTCAGTGTTCACTAAACATGTTCTGTCTAAATGTTTTGCTATGCAAAATTGCTTGATGAAATCAGTCCCCGAGGACATATAATTTCACCACAGGAAACACAAGTCCCTTTTTAGGTCCTTTTACTTGTTATCATGCTGATAATCAATCATTACTTGTTCAAAGGTGGTGTAAACATTATGTAAATTTGACTCGATGACTCACATAAACAGTTCAGACACATTTTGTCAATAGATTGTACAAACACATAACACTGATGCAGATTTGATAAAATATCTGCACTTGCATCCATACTTTGTTCTGTTGGTATATGTGACCTGGTGGTGAAATTTGCCCACAGCCCATGCCCACTTAAGACAAGAGCAAGGACAGTGGACAAACCTAGTCCATCAACAGACCATATGGGAACAAGGTTGTCTCGATTCCCATATAATATTCTTTATCCCCGATGCAAATTTAACATCTATTAAATTGTCATGGTCCCCGCTGCTAAATTGTAGGATTCAAACTGCCTCTAGCTACCGGGCAATCTCGGTGGTCTAGTTGGTAAGACATCTGCTCTAGAATGGCAAAGGTCGTGGGTTCGAATCCCACCCGAGTAATATGCCTGTGATTTTTTTTACAGGACTCGAGAAAGCACTGAGTATACAGTGCTTTACACACATCGGTGTACGGGTAAAACAAAATAAAATAGACCACACCCACTTTAGACAAACTAAGTTCGACCACAGACCACACCCACTTTAGACAAACTGACTCGAGTTATCATCAGTTTCCTTCAGGAATGCATCAAAAAGGTTTTAACAAATAACTTCAATGCTTTGGAGAATCTATCAACATGCTTTTCACAGACACATGTGGTTTCATTAAGCTTGTGAATTTTCGTCTTTAAAGGTAGGGTTACAGATTGGTTTTTGTCAACGTGATGTTGATATATAGGCAACATTGTCAAGAAAGATACAATAAAAGTCACCTGTGAAAGTTTCAGCTGTGAAAGTTTCTACTTGTTGAGAAAACAATATTATCATCAAGAACGTTGATTCCATCTACGTTTAGCGAGGTGACAGCAGGTACCAACCGCATCTCTGGCCGCAGCATTCACGAACAAATTTCAATTTTCAGTCAACCCTCAGAAATCTGAGAAACGATTCATGCATGAATCGTTTCTCAGATTCAAATTTTGGGGGTGAAAAAATATCCAAACCACATTACTTCAAAGCGAATCCTTTATCAAAATAGTTCATACTATCAACAGCTGCAGTACTTCTCACCAAGTAAGTTTTTATGGTCATTAATTTTTGGAGTATTTACCAATCTATGAACCTATCATTAAAGCACGCGAACAACATTGGTTATTGTCAAAGACCAGTATAAACACTTTGAGTGACCTAACATACATGAAATAACAATGTGATAGTTTAAGCTCAATCAGTCATTGGTGTCAAGAGAAAATAGTTGAAAACATATCATCGTTTTCAAACACTGGGTTTTGGACTCAAAAGTAATTTTTGTACTCATTTCTCAAACAAACACTATATAGCATTTCAGTGAAACATATTTCAAGGACAGTTTTCCACCTTGACCATCTTTAAATACATCATGTAAGTTATGTTCAAATTGGTGAACATTTTTATTTTCAATCTTACCAATGTTGTACACACCCTTTAAAGAACGCTTTTGAATATTGAAATGAGGGCATTAGGGTTAAAATACACAAAAACATATGCTCTCCTTTGAGCCGGAAGTAGCGCAAAGCGAATGTGGGTGATAGATGTTTGCATAAATTGCCCTTCCAACAAGAAAAGGTTTACAGATACTGACCTTTGAAAGTCAAGTTATATTCTTTTCCAACCAATTACAATTACAGCTCGTTGGCACTTTTTTGTAATGTTTAAAATTGGCAACATAATATACATGCAACTAAACAAAAAGATACAAGAAACCAGTGAGTTAATAATTTGGTTGCTTTGTGCACAACTTTATCTCTAAAGGCACTCTACACGTTTGGTAATTACTCAAAATATATATTAGCATAAAAACTGACTTGGTAACGAGCAACAGAGAGCTGTTGATAGTATAAAACCTTGTAAGAAACGACTCCCTCTGAAGTAACGTAGTTTTTGAGAAAGAGGTAATTTCTCACTAAAATAATAAAAACTTCTTGCAAGAAGTTTTTATTCCTATCTGAAAGCACACAAATTTGTACAACAAGGATGTTTTTTCTTTCGTCATTTTCTTGCAACTTCGATGACCAATTGAGCCCCAAACGTATTCAGTGCCTTTAAAGGTAGGGTCATAGAATGGTGTTTGTCAATGTAATTCTGATTTATAGGCAAACCATATAACTTCAGAGGGAATCCTTTCTCAGAATAGTTTATACTACCAACAGCTGCAGTGCTTCTCACCAGGTAAGTTTTTAAGGTCATTAATTTTTGGAGTGTTTACCAATCTATGACCCTACCTTTAATTAAGGCTGTAATTTTACGGCGTTTTCTTTCATATAAATGTCCACATGTGTTTTAAATCATCATGCACCATGCAAAACTGATCTTAACGGCAGAGACATAATCTTCACATTAAATGGATAAAAGCTGCAAGCCTTCACATAATTTATGAAGGCAAAACAAAATTCATTTTATGAAAGCTTTCAATTTTTCAATACCTTACAGGCAATATAAGAGTACACTCTGTCACCATTTAAAAAATTATAATTCACACTTTTCAAAAGTTCGAAACCCCAAAAATAATAATAATGGCACTAACAACATTTTTTAACAATTCAAGGTAGCCTGATTAGCACTTTATAATATCAAATATTCAAGCACTATAAAATATCAAATATTTCGATATTTTTTCAACAGTCCAGCTATCATTAAATTGAGAACAACATTAATTGATATAGTATCAAAATATCATGATACTCTGGAAAATCAATAGCTTCAAAATAACAAATAAGCTTAAGCCATCGTTAGAGCTATGAGTTTTTCTCAGACCTTATACATTTACATGTTTTGGGTTTGTTTTAGTCTACATTGAGAAAGGCGCCCACGTGTTAACTTCCGGCTTTGTAGGGGCACTCTTCTTAGTAGCAGGGGCAGCCTTGGCTACCTCATCCTTCCCAGTACCAAGTCCTTCCTTCTTGACCCTATCTAGCAGGGAGGTTTGTGCAACACCTTCGATGACCGTCTCAGGGAGGGGGTTGTAGAGCGGACCGATACCAAACAGGCGGCGGGGTTTAGGCTGCACGGTGGTCACTTTGCCTTTGGCCGCTGTCGCATTCTCCTCGCCAAAAGAAGTTTTCCGCTGTGGTGGTTGTTCGCTGAAACAAAATCATTACGAAGTTAGAAAGTGGATGTCTACACAGGCTTCCTGCAAATTAGCGCATCAAATTCTTACCTTTCACCAAATTGTGGCTAAAAAGGTTCAAGCCGAACACAAGTCTCAAGTAGGCAGGTGCTTTTAAACTTGGTGTGTGATTGTTTTATTAATTTATACAGCTATGTTAAAGGCACTGAACACGTTTGGTAACTGTCAAAGACCAGTATTCTCACTTGGTGTATCCCAACATATGCATAACATAACAAGCCTGTGAAAATTTGGGCTCAATTGGTCATTGAAGTTGCAAGAAAATGATGAAAGAAAAACACCCTTGTTGTACAAATTTGTGTTCTTTCAGATAGAAATAAAAGGCTTCTTGCAAGAAGTCTTTTATTATTTTAGTGAGAAATTACCTCTTTCTCAAAAACTATGTTACTTCAGAGGGAGTCGTTTCTCACAATGTTTATACTATCAACAGCTCTCCGTTGCTTGTTACCAAGTAAGTTTTTATGCTAATATATATTTTGAGTAATTACCAAACGTGTACAGTGCCTTTAAGTCTAGTCTGGGTCGAGCAGAAGAACCTGAAACACCCAATTGGTCAGTGATAATAATAGATGTTAAATTTGCATCGGGGATAAAGTATATAAATTTTGGTTTTTTTTTTTACCCATACACCGATGTGTGTTAGCACTGTATACTCAGTACTTTCCCGAGTCCTGTGAAAAAATATCACAGGCATATTACTCGGGTGGGATTCGAACCCACGACCCTTGCAATTCTAGAGCAATGTCTTACCAACTAGACTACCGAGATTGCCCGGTAGCTAGAGGCAGTTCGAATCCTATGTTTTGGCAGCGGGTACCGCAACGATTATAATAGATGTTAAATTTGCATCGGGGATAAAGTATATAAATTTTGGTTTTTTTTTTTTTTTTTACCCATACACCGATGTGTGTTAGCACTGTATACTCAGTACTTTCCCGAGTCCTGTGAAAAAATATCACAGGCTTATTACTCGGGTGGGAGTCAGTGATACTTGGACAAGATGCACTCAGCAATAACTGCCTTGAGTGATTTACTAGGATCCTTCTTCACTCTCACAAAATCCAGCACCCGACTCAACACCCAACCTGTCAGACTCTGATTACGGTGGTATGCTTGATCCCATATAAAAAAGCATAATCAGTTTACTGGTGCAGTCCTCATAACAGAATCATACAAAACATGCTTTTTGATTTTGAAAGGTAGGCGTGGTTGTTTACTGGTTTGCTTGAAGTATGTTTTTAACAATAATCGTTCTGTGGAATCCAATTGAAGATGGTTTCTGGTCATAGCTGGCCTTATACTCCTTCAACACAAAGTATGTTAAGTGCCGTTGTTCTCATGGTCTTCACCTTACCAGAGCTCAAATTTGCGGGAAAAAGTCACAAGACAGCAGGGCGTGTAGCTCAAAATATTTACTGGACCAGAATTTTTGTTACAAGACCAGAATTGAAATGAGAAGAAAAATGCCTACAGTACACAGTTTAACAATTTAACTACATGTGTATGAGTTTGAAAAAGCACCAAGAGAAGATTTATCTCATTTTGTATTATGAAAAAGTATTTTTCAATAATCAACAGATATTTCATTATCAGACAACGGTCAACATTTGAACACAAACACGAAACCGCCGTAATTGTCTGGTCATGAGTTTGCTGGCCCGATGCTAAAATCACTGGCCTCGGGCCTGTGGTCCAGTGTAAAATTTGAGCCCCGCTTACAGATCCTTGAAATATTTTGACAGAAATCATATTGTTCTCATACAGCTGCCTGCCCCCCAGGAAAATCCCCCCGTCTTTTTAGAAGAAAATGTTTGCCTGTCAGCGTCGTCTTTACCACTTACTTTTGATTTAGTTCTGGCATTGACGTTCTTCTCCCTTGATCGTGCTTCTGGCCCTCAGGCTGTTCGGGCTTGGCCCTCTTTTCTCTGGTCTCCGTCTCCTCTTTTACGGGGGACTTTTTCGGTTCCTGGAAAGCGGCCTTCATCATGATGTCTGCAAGATGCCTCTCACCAAATACTTCAGCTGCAAAAAACATTTTGAACCAAAATTGTTCATAAAAGGATTAATTATTTTTGTTAACAACTGCATGGGTTGTAATGGTAGAAAAACTGTGCACAGAACTCTTTTAGTGTAGCATCTGAAGTGTGGACCTGAGAACAAAAGAAGTCCACATAATGAAGGGACTTGAAACTCAGTGGACTTACATGTACACACGTCCACACAGTGTTTTTTAGAGTATTGAAGATTACGTTTTTTCTTAAGTGCACAGAATAAAGGAATGTCAACAGAGTGTATGTAAAACAGATGTACACATGTGCAGGGGTTAGAAGCATGTACTGTTTCAATGTTTGTTTTTATGACACAAATGTCTCTTGTTTAATGTGTTTGTAAGTGTTGCATGTTAATTTTTTCTTATTTTCTAATTTATGTTATAATTGTAACAGGGGGCCTCTACTTGACAAGCTTTTTTTCTAGAGATGATGGTTTGAGTATTTACCGTTATGGTTAAAACTATTACTTAATGTAACCGTCTCTAGTTTTATTTCATATAATGAATTGTCATGATTCTGTGGAAACTAAAGTAAAGTAAAAGCAGTGTGTACATGGATTCACCGCATATCATCTTGCAGGCTTTCAGAGTGCATACTATCTTTCAGAACCACAGTAGATAATGAATTGGCAGACAGTAGGGCATTACGGCCACAACAGCAGATGTATTCAATCATAATATAAGGTAACAAAAGAGTGGAGACGAGGTCTTTAAAACGGCCGTTAAAAACCGGCACGTTCGTCGCCAGGCGATAAAGGACCAAGCCTTCATCGCAAGGCCAAGACCCTGCAAGGTTTTAAACGGCCGTTTAAGACAGAGTCGCCACTCTTTTATTCCCTGTCAGAAATACCTTGCCGTTAATAACATCCCAAAACCTTTAAAAGTTGAGAACAAATCTGACAGTTTAGCCTCAGCTCGCCTCGACTCTGTGGTAAATTTCTAGGCCATGTTGAGCGTTGAGTAGATCCTTGCAAGTTTCAAACTATCGCCTGCAAGTTTCAAACTTGCCCGAGCCAAATATGCGACCTGCCAACTTAAATTGGACCGTGAAATTTGCACGCTCCACACACTCATCTGATAGCGCCCTCTTTTGACACAATTTCCTCAGGCCATGTTTAAACACTCCTCACCATGATTATATCGCTCGTTTAAACATGGCAACATGATCTCCTCTCGACCAATCAGAATTGATAAACTGCCCCCCCCCCCTGGGTATATTATGAATAGTATATATAACACACCTTTCTTTTGATCATGTTTGTACGACGTAACAGCAGATTTCACCGATGTTTTACCGCTTGATGGTTGAATATCTTGGCTGGTAGGATCCCAGATGGCCGAGACTGCTGCATCAGAGGTTCGCCTGGAGTAGTAATCAGCCATGTGATCTAATGAACACCTTCGATACATGTTGTCAGCTCTATTGCTACTAGACGCTACCATTTTGTTATTACTGTCATCCAAGTCAGGGACAACTGTTCTGGGGCTACCAAGGCTTTCCATGGCACTTTCTATGGCAATAGTATCCAGGGACGACAAGGAGTTGGAACGTTGGCGAGTTTCCGTATTTATCCCTTTGAATGATGACCAGTACCGTGACATTTCTGCCTCGCTGTCAGGTAAAGCCGAGTCATCTTGCGAGAATCCTTCCTCCTGGGCGATGAGTCTGTCATACTTCCGGGGATGCTTGTTAAAAATGTGACTTGCGTCAAATGCCTTCAGGAAGGTGTAGTGTGGAGGTGAGGTTGCCGATTGGTCAATGATTTCGTATCGTTCAGGTCGGCCACTCCCAAGCTGAGGTAGGTCAGAGTTTGGATCCATTCGTATGACGTCGCTGCTCCTTAATTGTTCTGAGGTTGTGTTCTGAGAAGCCTCTAAGAGAAGTGAAGGGAAAAATTAGTTTTAATAATACTTTTTTAGAGTTAAATACAGGTTGGTTTTTACAAAGTTTGGGTGTGTTTAAATGTAGGCACAAGTTCAGGGCTCTACTTTTTGGGAGATAATCCACAAGACCGCAGGGCTAGTAGCTCAAAATACTTACTGGAAAGGAATTTGTTTTACAAAACAATAATCAAAATTAGAAACAAAATTTATACACAATTTACCGTATAAATTGTTTTTATTTGAACAAGCACTAAGAGACTATGTCATTTTTGTTTAATGGATGAGTATACTTTGATACTCAACAGAATTAACACAAAACACAAAAAGACTAAAAGTCAACTTTTGTGTTATATTTTAAAGATTACGGAGTGAGTTGTTATAATATTCAATGGAAGAAGAACACAAAAAAAAACACTGGCCTTGGAAAATGAAGGTGCATGGAGAAGTAAAACCTCTAAATATGTTTAAGATGTGCATTTTTTATAAAACAACTGCCAGAAGGAAAACATGGCAAGCAAAAATTATACTTATGCACCACGATTTCATTGTATGGGGGGGGGAGAAGCACATCATTTGTTTCTGGGACGCGTAAATTCATTCCCATCTTCTAATTTTCAATAAACACACCAGACAAAAAACCTGTGAATAACATACATAGGCCTAATACGTTAACGATAAAACAGTTTGTGCCTTTTTGTGAAGGGAGTTTGTGAAACTGTTCAATGAAATATTGCCATATCATCATTAATATCACTTTATCAGACCACAACTTTTTTATTAATGTTGGACTTTATTATAAAAATAATTTTCTTTTGAAACCCCCCAACTCTACAGCAAAATAATGATGTATTGTAAATTGGTAAATTGGTAAAAATGGGGTATCCCACCATGATCCCACCTACAATTTATCTGCATAGTTTTTATCAAAAAAGAAAAGAAACAAACCTTGGAAAGTCAAAATGTGAAGTTGGATACGACACGTTCTTCTTAAAACAAACAAACATCATCAAATAAATAAATACAGTCCTGAAAGAAAGAATATTGACGGAGAAATAGTGAATGTCGGGTAAAAAGGCAACTTATCAAATACAGATGTGGAAATTATTATATGCTTATATATCCCATCATAAAATAGTGCCAATCATGGGTTCCTACCTCCATGTGCCAATCGACAAAATGTTCGGGTAAAACCATGGAGGTAGAATTAGACCTCCATGGTAAAACTGAGTGCATGGGGGAGGCCTCGAGCTCCATCCATGCAGATTTTGTTACTGTTTTGTCAGTGAACACAGAACCGTCTAAGAAAAAGAGTACCTAGTGACAACTTACATTTACAACAACGGAAATTCACAACAACAATCATCGTCACCGGTTGTGGAAATCATCATCATATAACTGTTTACGTCTGCTAACAACTTCGTCAAACATTTAGTAGTTCGGCCACAGTGGCCTTCTTCTAATACAAGAACGTGAACGGACAATATTGAAGTGCCAATGTTCAAGGCCTAGCTTAGATTTGGCTGACTTTTTTTTGTCCTCCACACTCGACTCTGTCGTTTTTTTACGTACGCGTTATGAATAGAGTATCGATCATCGATGCTTCGTGGCCTGATGATGATACTTGTTTGTGCTGGGTACCGGTGATGGGATATGCAGCAGGCTAGCAGTACTCTGCAGATCACCAGTGGCTGGTGATCAATCAGTACCCGGACGAAATAGGTCACCAAGATTTGTTGGGGCGGGGCGGGGGGGGGGGGGTGATATGGCATTATTATGAGGGCGGGTGGGTAGATAAATAATATTTATTATTTCTCAAGTGAGTGAGGGGTAATGGTTTATGTTTCGGAATATATTACCTATTCATGGCTCATTTTTCTAATAAGAGTCAAGAAGACCACCTTCATTATTTCTTTGTATTCAACATAGAGTAAGGAGTCTCTGTCCTTACTCTATGGTATTCAAGTAGGCCTTCACTACAGTACATGTACAGAACAACTTTTTGGGGGGATTCGATCGTCTTGATAAAAGCATGCAAGCAATAATATACAGATAACAGCTAATTTAGCAAAGCTAAAGGGATGGCACGCACCCCACCCGTGATGTCCGCACTCCCCACCCCCCCCCCCCGGCCCCCGCCCCGGCCCCCATTTGAAATTTTGACTTTTGAGATTACAAAATTGTCATGTATGCCTAGATTAAGATCTTGTTTCTAAAAATGAAAGACGCAGGTAGGCCTACTAGGCAGGTTGCCAGAAATGCCACCCCCCCCCCCCCGAAAAGGTGCATCCCCTTGTGCCCGCCCCGCTCACAACGCTGATACTAGCCTGAGGTTTTGGAGACATTATGTTCCTTGCTATAATAATGGTTGCGTTCATGAGTGAAGGGCTCGCGGGCGGGCCTCTTTCCGCAGCATTTGGATGATCCACTTTGAGAAGTGGGGCGGCAGGGGGCAGCCTATCCTGTTCGTGATGAGTGTGACTGGAGTCAACTATAAGCTACGCCCACTTCACACACAAACTGCTCCACGTGTTACCACTGGCCCATAGGCGTTGAGCTTTGACCCAGTAACTGTCGATGACGTACGACTATAGCGGCCAATATTAACTGGTACAAATACTCAAAAATAATGTGTTGGGTACCAGGCAATATCCTCGACCACAAGTCGAAAAACGGTCCTTGAACTTGGCCTCGGTCGATCCACTTTTCTTGGAAACAAGTCTGCTGCCACCAAACGTTCCACAGTCTCACATTCTCATTATGGTCGTGTAAATTGGAATTGTTTACATCGATCATTTTTGTTCTCTGATCCTTTTTGTTTTCCCTTCTTATCAGAGGCGTACGTGCCCCCTCCCCCATTTGATGTCCGTGCCCCCCGGGTGCCCCACCCCCCCCCCATTTGAAATAAATATTTGAAATAAATATGTCTCATCGTTGAGTTGTAATTTTTCAAATGAAGATCCGGTATTTTCCAGCATGTAGTATCTTCTTCTTCATTGTTTCCCTTGCGGGGGCTAGACAAAAGTTGCAGACCCCGTAGAACTACGCCTGAAACAAATGGAAACTTGGCCAGAAGTTTCCCCCTCAAAAAAATGGTGCGCCCCCTTGTGCCCCCCCCCATAAAATGTTACCCTATATGTGACGCCGCTGCTTCTTTTTTAATAATTATAAATTATAGACCATGTGACCTTTGTTTACAATAAGTGTGACCTTGTACATTCTTTGGATTTTCTGGCAGCCAAGATACTGCACTGATCATATGGGAAAGGTGACATTTTGTGTCATAATTTCCACATAAATCCAAGAGTTATGAAAGTAAAAGCTGGACAAGTTTTGAGATGTGCCCCCTGTCTTCATATCAAAAGTTGATAAGAATTAGACAGTGCAATCTTCATAAAATATAAGATTTTATGTTTTCTTCCATTAGGCTGTGTGTACAAATCGTGCCTGCAGGAAGTCCAGGCTCTGTGGCTCTTTTGTAAACATGTGATGTCACAGGTCACATCGTCTATATGCGGTAATTTCATTTTAAAAAGAAACTTTAAACAAAACTATATTATATGCCCACATAGAACTCATCGGTGTCCTATGATTTTGTTACACGTAGGCCTATTTTGTGCATTATTTTGTGTGGCATGTGCGAAAGTTTTTGGATATTTTTCGTTTTGAAACAGCATCATCTGTCGAGATTCGTTCCAGGAAAAATACGGGAACAAATATATTTAGGCGAAAATCGGGCCATGCAACTATAAGAAAACCGTGTTCTTACCAATTGTTAAAATAATAATAATGAAGTATGCATCATCACTGAACAATGAAGGTCTCTGGTATGGTAGGATTCGCCATAACATAATTGGGACTTCACCTTTTTGCGATGGTAAACTCTGACTCGGTGTTAAAAGATGAACACAGATTTCTACACAGCCGTTTTTCGTGAATAAAAACAACATCAATTTATTAAAATTGTATTTTTCGTACTTAATGAAATTGATCACAAAGTAAACAGAATTATAGAGTCAGAGCCTTTAGCCTTTAGTGTGAAAAACGGTGACGTTGTATTGAACGGATACGGTACCAATTTCAACCCAGTGTCCACTTTAAAAATATGCCTGGTACTGTTTCAACATTACACTCTAAAACCTCCCGGGTCAGAATCGACTGACCCGAATTACGGGTCACGGGGGGCCTGACCCATTCTGGGTCGGGCTGACCAGGAAACAAAATGGTTAAAAATGGGATTTTAACTCAAATTCTCCGTCAGTTTGACCCATTTCTGGGTTATTTTGACACGGATTCCGGGGCAAACTAACCCAGAAATGAGTCAGGCCCCACTGAGGACACGGAATCTACACTGCAAAAACTGGGTGTTGAAATTAACACCATGGGTGTTATCACCATGTAGATACCGAACAGAGAATCAAAATTAACATCATTATGGTGTTAAAATAACACCAATGTATACCGTTATATGCGTTGCAGAAATTAGTGTTATTTTAACACCCCGTGCTGTACATTTTGATTCTTTTGTTGGTATCTATATGTGACAACACCCATGGTGTCAATTTAACACCCCAGTTTTTGCAGTGCAAGTCTTTTCTGAACCGGGAGCTTTTAGGATTGGCAGATAAGGCCTATACCCATAATAAGACAAAAAGAAGTTCCTCCAAAATGGCCCTTCTATCATTGCATGCATTCTCTGCGAAACCGGATGTACAGCCATGTTGTTTTTTCTTCCACACAATCTACGTAACCCAAACGGAGAGATAGAGACGGGAACTGTAGTCTGGTAACCTTAAGAAGATATAATTTTGCATTAAGTGAATCCGATCAAAATATCCACAAGAAATTGCAGCTCGACAGAAGTCTTCCGGAACACCCGCTCTTTTTAGCTTGCCATAGCACGTCCATACAATGTATGTCGACCTTAAAGTATACACATACCCAATGCAGGTAGGAACATCAAGCGGCACACTTGCACGAAGACCATGCATAATATGGCAAGATATGCATCTTAAATCTCACACCAGTTCTTATTCTTATAATACGTAAGTAGACACATGACAAAAATAGTTGGCTTACCAATAAGGAATTGTTACATAAACCACTCTTTTTTTATTCTAACAGATGTAATAAATCACTTTTCTAAGTTCTACTATTTTACACCCAAAATAAAATCGAACTTTAGGTTAGACAGAACCAGTGATGGTAGTTAAAGGAAAGTATAACCTTGGCTTTAAAAATAAAATAATCAACTATATCAATAATAAGCAGTAGGGAGGCCCTTTATAATCTACTTTAAAAAAAATAATACACGTGAAGATGGATGATGCGGTTTTGTTTGGATTTTGTTCACTGTCGAAAACTTTAGGCCCACAAAAATGCAAATTAAAAACTTGCTGTTTGAATTAAATGTTGTGATACATACATTGTTGAGATTCTTTCTTTAAAATTTGTTAACAGTCCATTTTGTTGCATTCCACTGCCCGTCAATATTTCAGATGCGATCTTTTCGGCTTGTTTGACATATCTAATTAAAATCGAAGAAAATAAACATTCGAAAAAGTACTGTTTTTAAAAGATTCTTTCGGTGGCCATCATCAAAGAACGTGTTGATCTGATATCCTGCGCACATTGGTGACAAATTGTGGTATTTAAGATGGCGTCTTGATAGATTATACGCTGTTTTCGAAACCATGGCTTATTAGGCTCAGGCTCCGTCCGCCTCATTGAGGCCCCGTACCGAAAGTGTATACGTTTTAAAACTACTGACGGATCCCGGGCCGGAGCCTGTATAAGTCGAATCCTTGGTTTCGAAAAGGGCCATAGACGGACACACAAAACTGTACAAAAGAATAATAAAGAATGATTAAACTAGTTCCCGCCTTTGACCAACTCTTCGTCCTTGGAGCCGTGCTTGATGAGTCGCACGAAGGCGCAGTAATCCAGCCAGCCTTCGTCGTCGATGGGGGCGCCCTTGTACATGAGCTCGACCTCATCTTTGGTGAACCGATCTCCCATCGTCATCATGAGCTCTTTCAAGCTTTTTTTGTGAGAGAATAAAAAATAACACAAAATTACAAGATATTCAACTTTTCCCCTTAAAATTAAATGTGTTCCGGTGATTGCCATTCCTATAAGAAATTATCATTCTTGTTTTGTTTAGCACAGTCAGCAGATGTATCCACAGAGTCATATTTTAGATCAAACAGTCAACAATTCCACAGTTGTACAAATCGTAAATACTTACTAATCTTCGTGTATTTTCCCCTTGCCTTCTTCGTCAAAAAGCTTGAAGGCGTTTTGAATCGTTTCTTCCGGATCCGTACCTAAATATCAGATAAATGATCATCATTATTTGTTATTGTTCGTAAAGTATTTTGCTTGAAATTCGACTGGTTATTGTCCCATGGTGCACATTAGAGGATTGGAAAGACATTTTCCCATTTTAATGGGAGTGTCTTGGCCGAGCGGTCTAGTGCATTGGACTTAAGTTTTTCAGATGGTGTTTGGAAAGTTCTCGGTCATGACACTTGCGTCCTTGTCGTAAAACGATCAGCACTTTGACTCTAAGTCGCCTGTCGGTTTCTAAATGGAGCTGCAAGTTATTGCTCAGTAGTCGTCTGAAAACAAAGTCCTCCGTTTTTATGACGGATAATCATTTTGCCTAAGGGTGGGGCACAGACTATCTTGCAATCTCCACGGATGCAAGTCTACTTACAAACTCCTCCTTGTGGAATATGCTGTGAACAATTCATGGGGATCCCGTTCGTTTCTGGTAGCTGCAGGGAAGGTCTTGAATGGTCTGCCACTTTCCACCAGAGCCATCCAGACTCAACAGACATTTTCAAAACATTGAACATTTGTTCTAATTCCATAGAGATTGGGATTACTGATTATTCTGCTGCTGTTTTTCTTGCGTGTGCACCATTGGAAGACATCCACAGAGGAACTTTATTTGGAGCAAGCGCCATGAGCACTTTTGTGGATACCGGCGCTATACAAGACTATTTATTACTATTATTAAAACACACCCAAATGTTATGAACGAAACTTACCATTGAGCTTTTCACCAAACAGTGTGAGGAACATGGTGAAGTTAATGGGACCAGGAGCGTCTGCGACCATCTCATCAAGCTCTGCGTCACCGGGGTTCTTTCCTAAAAGTCAACCATTCAAAGATAATCGTCATTCAATAATTATTTTGGCATGAAGACTTTTGATCAGGAGTGAACGGTCCCGACCATAGTTATATCCGTGCCTGGGCAAACCCTGTGAAATATTTGTACCATCCCTCTATTTCAACAAGTCGAAAGTATAAATCTGCAGTCCTTGTTCTAACGCCCGAAATGGGTCTTTTTCGGTGTATATAGTTTAAGAATGAGCGGGCCAGCTATATACAAAAGCAACGTCGAAAGCAACATCAAGTACCGTATGACGTCATTGTGAAGTTAAAGTCTTACCCATGGACGCCAACATGTCGTGGAGATCCTCTTTGTCGATGAAACCATCTCTGTTTTGATCAATGAGCGTGAAGGCCTGTGGGGAAAAATGTTTCAACACGCGCATTAGAACTCATAGTCAGCTGTAGGTTTTCCCGGTCATTTTTCGGCATTTTGCCTCTTCAGTTGAAACCGTCGTTTCACTTCACTTTGAGGCACTGAACATATAGTCTTCTATTCAATAAGGCATTTCTTATAGCCACGCAAAATTGGCATTCACTTAATTAAGAAGGAGAATACCGGTACAGTATTAGGTGCAACTTCAGATTTTTTAGAAAAAAATGCTGCAAATTTGAAGGTTGTTCTAGTGAACTTGTTAAATCAAATGGTTATCTTTTCAAAACGCACGACACAAAGGGTGATTTGCTTACACACTATACGTGAAAATTGAATGACAGTTTTGAAGAGCTTTCAATTTCGCTCAAAAGGCCGCTAATTTGCCGAATTAATAATGACCTTGAAATCCTATGTAATGAACTATATAAATTTATTGATCAGTAGATAATCGTTCAATCGATTGTTGAGTGATTTATGTATTGATAAATCCATTGATTACTTTACTGATAAGTTGATTGTTACGTACCTCCTTGAACTCTTGGATCTGAGCCTGATCGAACATAGCGAAGACATTGGACGTCGCACGCTGAGCGCGCTTCTTGGTCTTCGCTCCTCCCTTTCTCTTGCTTGCCTGTCAAAACATAAATTAAAGAAATGTTTTGAGTGTTCAATATTGATCAATTATAAAGTCCATTATATCCAAATTCCTGTTTCAAGTTAAGATGCTAAAGTTGGAAAATTGTGTATATCACGCAATTTTGTCTTCGGCTCAGTGCTCTATAACGCACAATCTGAGGCTGCACAAAAACTGATGACGTGGAGAGAGGGTCTGTGGTAGCACCGTGGATAAGTAATGTTCCATGATATCCTAATGTTCTTGGAAATTGTATTAATGGAACAAGAAGTGACGTGGCCGAGCGGCTAGCGCGCCGGACTTAAGCTCTGGGCCCAATTTCATAGAGCTGCTTAAGCAGATAATATTACTTAAAAATGTTCAGCTAAGCAGAATGGAGCAGGATACCAGTCGCAAACGGTATATGTGACATGGTATAGTTTGGCTGTTTACCTCATTCTGGTAAGCATGGTTTTGTTGTGCTCAGCATTATTTAGCAGCTCTATGGAATTGGGCCCTGGTGCTCTGATACACCACTAGTGTGGGTTCTAGTCCTGGTCATGACACTTGTGTCAATGAGAGTGCAAGACACTTTACTCGTCACCGCTTTTTACTTCGGATGGGACTTATATAGAGCAGTAGGTCCTTTGTGTTGAGTGCACATTATCGTCAAGAATAAATAGGTGTTTGCCCCGGTGTTTTCTGACTTTGCGCCCCCACTCAATACAAGGTTCTAGGGACTCCTTCAAATTATTGTTTCAAGGTTAACTCTTTAAATAAGGTGTTATGTCGGTCAACCTTATATTTTGTTTTATTGCCATGGCTTTTCAGTATGTTTGTAAAGTGAGGAGTTGTTTAACATTTGAATACGAAATTTCCTCCGGGGAAAAAAATAAAAAACCCCAAACCCCACAAGGTTCTGTACACAAAATGGGTCTCATATTCATATCGTAACTCTGCATACCAACGTAGAAAACAACAACAACAAAACTTTTGGAGGATAATCATATACTCGCATGCTGAGAAGCTGAATTGTGAAGGACGTGGCTACAACCAGTTCGAGCCGCAGACATGCAAGGGCCGCCTTTGGCAGCCAGCCATGCGACCCAAGGTAGGCCTAGTCCCAGTGAAGACCCAAATGGGAATGGCAAAATTTGTTCTTGTTGCCAAGAAATTATAGAGAAATAATGAAACTTCCATTTTGATAAAAAATCAACATGGAAGATCAGGGTGCAGCGGATCCTCTGGGATTACCTGCCAATTTCGGCAATAGAGCGATAGCAACAACCTCAAACTCCGGGTATAATAACAGTTCTTTAAAAAATACGGGTCTATTAATAAAAATTCGTTTCAAGTTTTTTCCCTTAATTTATGGCAGGATGATACCTTTTCTCCATTCTGATGAACGGATGAAACGAAAACAACGCGAGCAGTGTTTTAAAGGCATCGTACACGTTTGGTAATTGGAGCCTATTGTTTGTTTCAAACCTATATAGTTGTAGATATATACCATAAAACTAACCTGTGAACATTTTATTTCAAAAGGTGCCGTTTTTGAGATATTGCCGAAAATCTGGAGCGGTTATGTCGACGCAAGAAGAATAATCTGCGATTGACATTTATACACACTCTGAGAAGCGTTATGCGTAGCGCTTCTCAGATTCAAATGTTTTTGGGGATAAAAAGTGATATATTTTTCTATAATCACCGCAGTACTTCGAAGTTAAAAGTTTCTCAAAATGCTCTATACTACCCAAAGCTGCTGAACTTCTTACCAAGTAAGTTGTTATTGCCATTAATTTTCAGAGTCATTACCAAACGCGTATACAGACCCTTTAAGTATTCGTTTAGATGCCATAATAATATCGTAAACAATCATTACACGCAATTATAGGCCAGCCCTAAACCTGTGATTTTTTTCTCCATCTCAGCAATGGCTTCATTCATCTGATTTTGTGAATATTTACAATAAAATACGATATCTTTATATATTTTGTCTTCATCGTCCTAATTATCTCACGTAGCTCGAAGACGTCCTATATAAGGAAACAAAGACATGGTACAAGTCTATGAAAAATCACTCCATCGACCGAAGACGCCCCTCAGCTACTATCCTTCTGCGCATGTTCGAACTTTCATCTGAACTCCCTGAGCAAGCATTCCGTACATTACTTGCATACCAAGGCTGCTTGTGGGTATGGCACCAAAATCCATTATGGATTATGCGCATTACTTTTTTGCGAGATTTTTTCACCCCATAGTCATAGGGGGACATCAAATGAAACTACATTTAGTCATGTTGACTACAAAAAACCCACAATTTTTTGTTGTTTTGCACCAAGGGACATACTACGGTACGAAACTATAAGGAATGCCATGTCCGTTCATGATTGATTTTACTTTAGAATTATTGCTTCACGAAAGTAACAAAAACACAAATGTTCTGTTTATTTATGAATTTGTAAACCCTTAGATATAGCTACGTGTTATAGCCATGCAGATAAAGCAAAATATCACTGCCACATGCATGAACATATTACTAATAATCGTCGATATTTTGGGGTAATTTCTTTACAAAAGTTTATACTTATAGAACCATTTTATAGAGCAATGTCACTAAATTGCTCTTTTTAAAGTGTTGAATAGAACACAACAAACAGAAATGTATAAAGAAAGGGGAAAATAACAACGTTCATACCAAACAGTATATAAATGGAACAATTGCATTTTTACTGGTGTGCGCACGACTTCCCACTTTAAAACCTTATTATAATATTCTACTTTCGATATTGGTCTCGTATTATACGTGAATACTAAAACACAGGCACAATGAATGGTGTTGCGGTTTCGAACTCTACATCCTGAAAATTTTGACCATGTAGATAATATTCATTTTATATATTTCCTGTAGGGATGTCACGTTGTTATCCGCTCTAATGTAAATAACCGTTATTTTGTTGCATTCGGGAAGTATGGGTCAAATTTCCTAACCTTTTAATCCTGCGTGCGGTACAATATTATAAAACCATTGTCATGTTTTGTTCGGTAATTTTAGTAACAAGTTTGTTTAAACCTCCATAGCATCTGACTTTATAAGTAAAGACAAGACCGATTGCATATATGCTGTAATAGGCATACTCAGGTAAACTTAAAAACAAAACATGATGATTTCCGCATTTTTTAACCATGATAAAAATCGAACCTCGTCACAAATTGAAAGTCGTATAAGATTTCACAGAAAGTATATTTTATCTATTGGCCGTACTGAGGCATTCAGTTATTCCTTTCCAGAACCATAAGTGAAACTTACCATTTTGGAGAGTTTTGTGGTGATGTCTTGACGGGAAGAGACTACAGCTGGCAAGTACGCATTCACTTGCTCGGTGCCAAAAAAGAGGAAGAATATGTTGGTTCAATGTCGTCTGCCAAAGGTGACTTTGGATCATTCTATTATACCACGGGGAATTTATCGGGCCGCTAAAAGAATGTGCTTCTCATTTTCTGCATTTTTGTAGTTGATTGTCTCATGTAATATATTTAATGGAAACGTTATAGTACACTTATGTAGAAGTTGTTATTACTATTAAAAAAATTCTCCCGAATCTGATAAAAGTAGAACATTATCCTTCTAGATTTGACTGACTTATATGTCGTACCCTTGTTGGATTTAGTGGTACGATCCGCATTGCGGGTATAGGTCTACAGATCAGTGATGTATAGAGTACCTAATAAGGTATCGCAATGGGAGAAGCGATGGGATAAGAATACACTGGTTCCCGTATACAAACACTGTGGTAAATACATTCGAACAAAAGGACACCACCGCTCAGTGAAATGTTTAAAGACCAGATAATGCATGGTTAAATGTTGACACAAAAAGACGAAGAAATGTGCTGCCGTTAATTGATTTTTGTGATGTAAAACAATTAATCAAATATTATCTATTTTATTAAACTCACTATATACCGTGTCCTGTAGCAGAAAACGATTTCGAAAGCTGCATTATCCAGAAATGAAAGCATTTAAAAAGAATACAGTATAGTTTTTTGATATTAGAACAATATATTGTCACATAAAATTAACTTTAATAATTTGTTTTCCATTCGATTTGTTGCAATTCAGTTTGATCACGGTTGTCAGCACGATGTAAAATTTGTACTCTTGAGTTCGAAGCGGTCCCCGTATCCGACCCTGAAAAATATTTTCGTCTGACTATGACACCAATTTCACTGGTGTTTTGCTTGGTATTGCACTCTAAAACCTCCGGGTCAGGATTGACACGGATCCGGGTCCCAGCACGGGGCCTGACCCACTTCTGGGTCAGCATGATCCGGAATCTTTGTCAAAATGACCCAGAAATGGGTCAAACTGACGCCGAATCTGATTAAAAATTCCATCTTTTCAACCACTCTCCGGGTCAGCCTGACCCGGAAATGGGTCTTAACGATGATCTTGGGTCTTATGGATGATCTTAACATAAAAACCCCAGAAATGGGTCAGGAATGGGACATAGAATCCGGGTCAACTCGGACCCGGGAGTTTTTAGTGTGTAGAGAAAATAAATAAACCTCTACTCGATTGATTTTTGTGTAAAATGTTTTTGAAAAAGACTGATTAGCATAAAGCAAGGCTTTATTATTATAAGGTCCTGATATACATGACATACATAGGTCCTTTCTCTATGGTCTAAATCTGCTGAAATCCACTCGGCCCAATTCCATAGCTAAACAGCCTAACTCAAAAAATGAAATTTTGAGAAAAACAAGCTGTTTTGCCATAAAAACGGGACGAAAGTGTAAAAAGAGGCCGAGATAGGACATGTTATAATTATTCAAAACCATACATAGATGGAAAAAGCGCCCTCAATTTACCCAGGATGATCTTATATAAAAACCTAAATTTTTTCGAGTTGGGCTGTTTTGCCATGGAAGGGCTGCACTACAATCGGGTTGGTTGGTTGCTGGTCTTCGATTGCGAGTGGTACGGCGTTGAAGAGCGGGCCGGGTTATGGTGCTGTGTGCCACATCACTACAGGGAAGAAATATCACATGCACTTTCTTAGGAACTTCCGCTTTGAACAATACAAAACCCCCACTTTTTATAGGCCTAATTAATTGATTATTTGATCGTTGATAATTTTATTTGTCATAGTTGGTTTGTGCCTCTTTCCAGTCACCGCGAAAAAGAAAACAAAAATGAAGCAGTTAATTAAATAACAATGGGACAGCAAAAACTAAACCAAAACCAAAACACAATAAATGACTCGGCAAAACTTAGAAAATGAAAAAAATAACTGAAGAAATAATATGCGATTGGAGAACACAAAAATGTGGTCCTTGCACTGCTGTGCTGCTCTGAAGTAAGGGGTGACTAATAACACAACTTTACACTTACACAAGAAGGTTATATGTGTTTCATTAACAATGGCTTTTTTTCTAAGAAACTAACCAAAGGGAAGAATAAACAGTGGAAATGTAATCAATACAATACAAGTTTTCTGTCACATACAGTACACACACCCACACAATAACCCAACATTGCAAAATCGTGGATCATTTTTTCTCTCTCTGTGGTCAGCTACATTTCCTCACGATGTCAAACTGTGTGGGGTGGGGGTAGGGGGCTAGAGACGTATGTTGGCTGTTGCAAGAACTAGCGTTGCCGCTCATGCTGTAGTCTTTTTGTTGCACTAGCCTCAATAATGCGTGACCATGATTAGATCATGGTTAACCACACCCCCAGTGTCTGACTGCGGCCGCTCTATTGATGTAAAGTATTTACAAAGCTGAGTTTATGCATGCTGAGTACATCATCACATCATCATGCAACACTTGCACATCATACGTCGCTCTCTAGTTTGAAGAATGTTTCATTTTGTACGAGGGGTGTTTTATTTACAAAACATCTCTTTACTAACCGTATGAACTAACTTTTTGCTCAACTTTACAAACAAATTTAATATTAAACTTACTTACTTAGAGTATTATCACAAAATTTATAATACTTTATGATATGTATTTAAATTTATTTATAAATAAATATATTTAAACAAATAGTTCAACCCGGACCTTTTTGAGGTGTATTGTTCCATAATCTGTTTACGTATGTCCGTCCGTAGGTCACCGCACACCACTCACACCACATCCATCCATCCCCTAATCCTTCTTATGACGAACTGGTGGCCAGATGGACGTACGTCCCCATGCAGAATTTCAGAAAAAAACATAAACAACATAAATGGTAGTCCGAACTGGCGGCTGGTCAAGAAAACGGGTAAGATTTAACTTGTTTGTGTGATTTTAAACAGTTACCTAACTAAAAAGCAGCAATGATTGTAGTGTTACTGTAGTCATAGTAGGAACCACTCGGTTTGTGTACTGTCGTCATGTCAAAAAGTAAAAACACCATGATGATCTGAGGCATGAGATGAGGTACGTAAAGTCAGCAGTATGACTGAGACAGCTCGACTCTCTCGAAGTTGACCGTGGTACGGGGAGCGTACGGTGACAGCTAGGCTAGGCTACGGGCTACGCACGATCCCTACGTCCGTCCCGTACGTGCGCACGTACTTCGTAACCCAGTGTTGCCCTCAACCTTTTCAGTTACTGGCCAACAGGACCAGCTAGCTTGTCATTTCACTAGTCCTCCACCAACTTTTTTACTAGTCCTCATTTGAAATGAAACAATAAAAAAAAATTAATTAAAAAAGAAGTAGGATTTGAAACTTTGCATGGTGGAGGTATTAACTAAGACTAAGAGAGGTTTGGGTAACACCATGTGAATAACTCTTTTGAGTAGTGTTGGTCCTGAAAACAACCGGTGGTTAACGACTCAATTTTTCGATGTATGCTCTGACTGTCTTCAAGAGAATGCAGGTCTCTGTTGCTGGATGCTGCTTAAGTACTTGAGCTTGGTGTTGCACGAAGGTGGGAACTGGGCTTAGCTCGGTGAAGCGTGTAGGCTTGAGTGGGACTAAACCAAACTGAAACCCACAGGGAGTGGGCAGGGAGTGTGTGCTCACTGAACTGAAGAAGAAATAATTAAAGAAGAATATTCTTATTTGGGGGGTGAAGAAACAAAAATAAGAAAATCACATGACTCGAACTTATTGCTTGACTCGGTACGTATTGCTTGATAAGTGGTACGGTAATGAGCACTGAGCTACATTAAGCAACGACGGTCGAATTGTTGAGGTTGTGAAACCTTACATGTTGGCCACTCGTGTTTGCGTCAAAGAGGGTGCTTTAATTGTAAACCGACTTAATAGTGTTTACTAAAAGTTAGCCGGTGCCGGCAAGTTATCCACCACTTAATTGAAAATTAACAAAATACAAAATGAAAAAAGCAAAAAATACTGTAAATCTAACAAAGTGACAATCCAACCCAACACACTTTCTAAAGGAATCTTGTGTATTTTATTATTAGTCTTACCTGCTCAGAACAATTTACAAAATGCATACAGAGATTAACATGTATTTTGAATTATTACAAAGTATTGAAATCATGATTTCTGGGTAGTCTATGTGGTGGTCTTGACACTGACAGCATGAGCGCTACACGTTGGATGCCATTTTATATTGTATGTGTGCGATGGAATGTCTGCTGGTTACGATTTAGCTACCAATTCCTCAAAAAGTCCAACATTCATTACAAATATGTGATTATGTTTCAAGTCAATATATGAGTGAAAAAAGTGGTTTTCAAATTTGGCATCTTTTCCAAACAAACAAATTTATAAATAAGCAGACATTTAACAAAATAAAGGCCACTCGATGGGACCTGGGTTAGGGGTGTTCGTCGGGGGGTATTGGTGGGATTGGACAAAGTGAAAGTTGCTTATT
This sequence comes from Plazaster borealis, assembly GCA_021014325.1. Classification (NCBI taxonomy): domain Eukaryota; kingdom Metazoa; phylum Echinodermata; class Asteroidea; order Forcipulatida; family Labidiasteridae; genus Plazaster; species Plazaster borealis. Next base: position 5,096,178 of record CM037458.1, read on the forward strand.
TATTCAAAGACAAAAGTTTTGATGGGTGCGTATTGTATCTTAAAGGCACTGAACACGTTTGGTAATTGTCAAAGACCGTGTTCTCACTTGGTGTATCCCAACATTTTATATGCATAAAATAACAAGCCTGTGAAAATTTGGGCTCAATTGGTAATCGAAGTTGCAAGAAAATGGTGAAAGAAAAAACACCCTTGTTGTACAAATTTGTGTGCTTTCAGATAGGAATAAAAACTTCTTGCAAGAAGTTTTTATTATTTTAGTGAGAAATTACCTCTTTCTCAAAAACTACGTTACTTCAGAGGGAGTCGTTTCCTACAATGTTTTATTCAATCAACAGCTCTCCGTTGCTTGTTACCAAGTAAGTTTTTATGCTAATATTTGTTTTGAGTCATTACCAAACGTGTACGATACCTTTAAACTTTGGCTAATGTATCTTACTGTATAGTATTTTTGTGTGTAATTTCCAGGTTGAGGATAAAGTCACGGTGTGCTGAACATTCCAACTGACGATATGGACAATAATGGCAACCGGCATTACCTGTACAGTCATTCTGCATCTGTAACTACTACCACAAATGGTATTGTATTTCAAATGCCTTTTCATTCATTTTTGAAAAAAAGGTGTATTTTTGACTTTCTTAAATTCTAAATTAAAGGTATCGTACACGTTTGGTAATACTCAAAACATATATTAGCATAAAAACTTACTTGGTAACAAGCAACGGAGAGTTGTTGATAGTATAAAACATTGTAGGAAACGACTCCCTCTGAAGTAACGTAGTTTTTGAGAAAGAGGTACATGTAATTTCTCACTAAAATAAAAAAACTTCTTGCAAGAAGTTTTTATTCCTATCTGAAAGCACACAAATTTGTACAACAAGGGTTTTTTTTCTTTCATCATTTTCTTGCAACTTCGATGACCAATTGAGCCCAAATTTTCACAGGCTTGTTATTTTATGCATATGTTGGGATACACCAAGTGAGAACACTGGTCTTTGACAATTACCAAACGTGATCAGTGCCTTTAAAATAATTTTAAAAACTGCGTTTGAGCCCTTCTCACACTGGCAAAGTCAATTCACCATACACGATATTCTTCCTACTGTAGTCTGATTTCGGTGTTTTTCTTCCATTGGAAAAATCAGAAAAAACTGTGATTAAATAGCCTGGAAAGTCTATTAAACCCTACACCATATGAACAAGTAGGTCATCCCTAGTGCTCAATAAAATATCCTACTTTTTCTCCAAGGACCAAATATCGTGCCTGATTCACCGCAAACAAAAAAACTAGTAACCCCACCTCGACCCCTCAACAGGATTCACATTGGCCACGTTTTTCCCTGAGAAAATCTATCATTCAGTATGCTATAATCCAGGGTAAATTTCTCTAAACTTGACTCGCAAGCAGAGAGAAAAAGACTAACATTCTGTATGCTGTTTTCTCCAGGGAAAACGTCTTTAAACTTTACTCACAAGAAGAGAGAAGAAAATTAACTTTCAGTATGCTATTTTCTCCAGTGTAAATTTCTCTAAACTTGACTCCCAAGCAGAGAGAAAAAACCCTAACATTCAGTATGCTATTTTCTCCAGGGTAAATGTCTCTAAACTTGACTCCCAAGCAGAGAAAAAAACCCCTAACATTCACTGTGCTATTATCTTCAGCGTTATTTCTCTAAACTTTACTTTCAAGCAATTTAAATGTGAATGAAAAGTTCAACCAAAGTCCCCTGCCTGGGAATTCCTCGGGAAATTCATCTCAAGTGTGAAAGGGGCTTTAGAAAGCGTAGCGGTTCATGTAATGGAAACAAAAATTAAAACAATTTCCCTTTCAGTTAGGCATGTAAATATTCAGCCGATCAGCTGATTTCCTTCTTTTTTGGTTTCTCTGCTGTACCATTGAAAATTAAATAAACAAAGTCTTGACGTGCCTGGTAAGCTTAGTAGTGCGCGGTGCTTTCCTCTGGTTTTTGACAAACTGCATTTTCATGCCTGGAACTTGTTGTTTGCAACATTTTGTTTGATAAGTGGGAAGGTCTGTCGAGGGTTGCAGCATGCGGGCGGTTATGTAACTCGCATGAAGGAAATGGCGTCAGGAATTCCTTGCCTGGTACTGAAAGGTTGTACGCAGGACACAAGGAACTGAAGGAAGTTCATTCAAATGTCAGAATATCCTGTCTGATTTGATTTAGTGGGACTTTCTGTATCATTTGGATGTCATTCCAAATCAGTGTGTTTACAGGAGGCAGTAAATCATCAAGTACCTGACAGGTTGTTCCTGAAATTTCCTGTTTTGTTTGGAGTGTGTTGGGGTGGGGGGGGGATGGCTCTTTGGGAGGACCAGGGATTGTTCCTGAAGTTGTTATTTTTCCTGTTACATCATGGTATAAAATATTGTGGCCTGTTTGGTGGCAAATTTTCTAGAAGAGGGGCTCAGGGTTAATTAAAGTTTTGTGATGCCCTCATTTTTCAGTAGATGGAGTCCTTATGAAGGTGGAAAAAAATTACAAGTCTCTAACCACACATTAAAATGGTGTAAAATGTAGACTTCCTATTTGATACTTTCTTTCAAGGGTCAATACATGCAGCTGATTGATACCTTCCTCCATGATATAATGTAGCAAGGAATGTGAACGAATGGTTGTCTGCATTCTTCAGTGTAAACGAAGCATTCAAAACTAGAAATTCAGTTTTTGTGACATCACAAAAACAAGGTGTTCGTGTTCTGTTCGATGAATTATGTTAATTATTCTTCATGATTCAAGATTCATGATTCAAGATTCATAAATAATGGTTGACGTCACCAGATGGCCCCTGCTAGGTATCACAAAGTGATAAACTGAATAATTTCAAAACCTTTCTATAGACATAAATAGTGGAAGATTTAATTTCTGTAACAAGAGTCACGATTTTATGAAACAATAATTTGTCACAAGAGGGCGGTGTGTAATTTGACGACGTCATCATTGACGTATTTGAAAGGGCAAAGGGTCAATTGTCATTTCATACTGAGCAACATTTTTTGACTTCCCTTTCATCCTGGCTGCAGATCTCGAAACGAGGCTTTGAAATACTCTTAAAACTATCAAGCATGCCATTCACTGAAGCTAATTTATTTTGTAATGGAAATTGATTTAAAATAAATCACAAGTTTACACAAGCTATGCTATTTATGTTGACATTATTAAGTTGTTCTTAGAAGTTTTTAACAGGATTTCAAATAAAGTTGGATTCTCCATGATATAATTTAGCAAGAAATGTAAACAAATGTTTGTCTGCATTCAGTGTAGTAAACGAAGCAATACAAAAAAAATGGAACATTGTTTAGAATGTTGTCTGACACATTCACATATCTGGATTCTGGACAAATAGCACTCCTCACTAATGATGTCACTTTTGCTCAAAATACCTTGCTGTCAGTACGAACATTCCACCACTTACGCGATCACCGCATCATTGACGTGCCAAAGTGCGCTAGTAGTCAAGTCAGAACTTGGTACTTGGTACTTGGTACTTGGTTGGTTTCTTCCTGAAAACATCCTCTTGGGATCTTGGCTAGGAGTACACGCGAGTAAAACATAAAACTTTGACATGTACGTGCCTATGTTAGTAAAATTTGACACGTTTCTGAGATCCGGGTGCAATTGTTTTTTAGCATTAGTCTGGAGTGCTTTTTGGAAGCAAAGAACCGTTACTCAATCAATTTATATACGTCATACACATGTACGCTTCCATTAGAAGCTTTACATACAGCATTGCAGACTTCATGTTTGGAAGTACAGCTTCTCTCATCGAGTTGTTGACCATGGGAACAACTTATCAAATGAGATTTGTCTCAGTTCCTTCTATTAACCAATTCAAAACTAACCTAAAGGCACTGAACACGTTTGGAAATTGTCAAAGACCAGTGTTCTCACTTGGTGTATCCCAACATATGCATAAAATAACAAGCCTGTGAAAATTTGGGCAATTGGTCATCGAAGTTGCAAGAAAATAATGAAAGAAAAAACACCCTTGTTGTACAAATTTGTGTGCTTTCACATAGGAATAAAAACCTCTTGCAAGAAGTTTTTATTATTTTAGTGAGAAATTACCTCTTTCTCAAAAACTACGTTACTTCAGACGGAGTCGTTTCCTACAATGTTTTATACTATCAACAGCTCTCCGTTGCTTGTTACCAAGTAAGTTTTTATGCTAATATTTGTTTTGAGTCATTACCAAACGTGTACGATACCTTTAAACAATTAGTGGAAAAACCTTGGTTATAAATGTTTATCTCGTTATGAAGTAGTGCTCATCGCTTTTAACTTCATTGTCTGCAGCTAGTAGTAACCCGATATAGTGTCTCATTTTCTGCATTTAAGTCTTTGATGAGACGGGTCAAATAAGCCTTTGGCTTTCTACTGACCCAAGATTTCTAGCAAGATTTCTAGCAAGATAAAATGATGGAGGAAGAAATCTATTTTCTACCTCTATGATTAAATTCAGAAGGCAGTATCTTAAAATAACACCAACTGGAAATTTTCCAATGTAAACCAACTTCATTGGACATAAAATTTGGGAGCCATGTTTGACTAACGGCTCAATTCACACCAAGGGTGCTAATCAAGTGTGGAAGAGATAATGGATACACTACATGATAACAAATCTACATTGTAGTGGATTGCATGGTTGGAGACAAGATACCCACAGCACACCACTCTTGGGTGGCATTATGACAGCACTACCATGGAGGTGGACGTAATGTAACACATACAGCTGAACACACAGGGGTTAGAATAAATATTTACAGGTGTAATTTATGAATCGGTTTAACTGTTAACTGTCGGCAAGATTGTTGTAGGTGTTGGCAAGATGTTGAATGGGGATGGTGCTATCAAAACAAGTCTTCAGTCCTACACTACAGAATCAACTTCAAGGAGATAAAACTTGAGTAAATGTCTGGTAGTAACCCCACCACCACCCGTGTTCATTTCTCTGTTTTTTTTTATTGGAATCAGACGACAAGACAAGCCCATTCTAAGATGACCAGGATGAATAAAAAGTGAACCTACCACTGTGACTAGAAAGTCTCGTAATATAATCTTGAAATGGGAATTGAATCCTTAAGAAATAAAAATAAAACAAAAAAAGGCACACTTTGGAAATAAATACTTGATGATCAAAATAAATATGTCTATGTTTAAAAACCAATTAACAAGTAGAAGCAAATGAGGGAAATTATACTTGAGTGATAAACTGACCACCTCAAAAACTAAATACAAATGAGAAAATAAATACCGCCGGTATCGATAACTACAGAAATATCACATAACTTTTTTCACAGAACTTGGGAAAGTATAGGCCTACAGTGCTTAATACACATCGGTGTAAGGGTAAAACAAAATTATTTATTTATAATAATATTCTTTATCTTCGATGCAAAGTTAACATCTATAAAATACAGAAGTATCCTGAATAAAATGGTCAATTCTGATAAAAGGATAGTCTATACAATCGGCAAAAATCAACTGAAAAAAGCAGGAGGATTTGAGATGCACTGGCAAAGTAGAATTGAACATAAGCTAAAGAAACAAATAACAATAACTTGATGACGTCAGGTGAATTGTGTGATTAGAATGTGACTGGCAAGGGGCTGTGTTGACTTTCTTTTAAACACTTGCGATGAGTCACACTGAAACCTCACTTGAAAAAAGGATGGCTCGGTATTATGTGTACATAAAATAGTTATGGTTTGGATTTCCGTTGAATGTTTCTTCTGTGGCAGAAATCCGGACTTACGATTACAAATGTATATTATATAGGATTTGAGGCATTGCATGGTGAGGTATCAATATATGTTTGGTTTGCGGTAACACCATGTGTATATCTACTTGCTAGGTAGATTTTTTTCTTTGAGAACTTGTCTTGCTTATTATTCTACTGCCGCAGAGTAGAATATTCGGAAGGTATATTACTTATTTGTTTATTTCTTGTTTATCCAGTGGAAACCTTTCAATGAAAGACTGTTTTTCCAAGGTGCCCAGCAATTACAAACAAATTGTACGTGACAATACAAGTACAAAGATTTAAACTTGTGCACCTAAGTTTCAAACTATCGCACACAAGTTTCATACTTGCTCCGCGAGCCAATGGGCCGTGAAATTTGCACGCTCCTCGCAATCATCTGATCAGTTCCCTCGTTTGACTCAATTTCCTCAGGCCATGTTTAAACACTCCTAACCGTGTTTTATCGCACGTTTAAACATGGCCACGTGATCTCCTCTCGACCAATCAAAATGTATAAACTGTGGATGAACCATGATAAACTATTTGGCCTGCAATAAATAATATATTGTGTAGAATGCATGTGTCACTCATGTAGTGCATCACATACACAGAGCCTGGACTTCCTGCAGGCATTATTTGTACACACAGTTCAATGGAGGAAAACATAAAATCTTACATTCATGCAATTCTACCTCCATGATTCATGGAAATTGCACTGTATGAGTTTTTGTTAATCATTTTTTGACTTATGAAGTCAGGAGGCAAATCTCTACAGCAGCAATTTTTTAACTTCTTGTTTTTGTGTGGCAATTCTGATATAAAATATATATTCTATAAATATTTTTCATGACTAGTGTATGTAGTATCTTTCCTACTACTGAAACAAGGAATAGTCTTAGTTCAAAGACGCTTCAGTTGTGTAGTCACGAATACATGTAGTCAAGAACAAACTTATTGTCGCTACTCACGAATAGTCACGAAACTGCTAGCCGCCAGAGGGCGCTATTAGTATTACTCCTGTAAACATTATGTGCTAGCGTTTCGTGGTGGGATAGCTATTTAGTCGTGACAACATGAATTCATGACTACACAACTGGAGCGTCTTGGAACCAAGGCTTAACAAGGAAAGGCTCTTTAAATGTAAACGGTCACTCTTTGTGTAAACAATGTGACATACAGTATGTTGTAATTGTCTAGAATGTTGTTTTGTACACAGCTGTGCACTATACTCAACCCGTGCAGTTAAAGGGAAGGTTTACGTTTGGTAATCACTCTTAAAATTAATGGCAATAAAAACCTACTTGGTTAGAAGTACAGCAGCTTTCGAAAGTATTAAGCATTTTGAGAATCATTTCAAAGTATGGTTATAGAAGAAGAGCTTTTATCCCCCGAAATTTGAATCTGATGAGTGTATTCCAATTATGGATTATTCTTCCTGCGTGGACATAACGGCTCCGGATTTTTGGTGATATCTCAAAATATGCGAACACCTTTTGAAATGAAATTTTCACAGGGTTAGTTTTATTGTACGTCTACATTTATATAGGATATATAGGATTAAAACAATCGAACGGTTCCAAAAACCAAAGGTACATGTAAACTTACCATTTAACCAACAGTTTCAAATGGTTGGTAAACTCACTGGGAAATGTTACTAAGGGTAGGAGGGTTTGAAAGAAATAATATGAACTGATAGTTGTTAGACAATGCCGAAGTTCTCTTTTGCCATGCAAATACAAACTATAATGTGGGCCTACATTGCAGTTTATTTAGTTCACATAATTGTGTATAGTCAGTGTAAATTAAGTACCGAAAAATATACATTTGGACAAAATAAGTTGGTTGCAACTTTGGACTGTTCCTTCCATCCCTGGGAGGGCTCGACTTTGGGGAGAAAATCAACAAGACCACAGGACTTACAGCTCACAAAGTTTACTGGACCAGAGTTTGTTTACACATTTGAATTGTTTTAATTTGGACAAGCACTTAGAGCAGATTTTTCTCATTGGTATTATGGTTTAAGAATTCAATACTCAACAGAATTGAAGGATATTTATCAGACTGAAAGTCACCATTTGAACAAAAACACAAGACCGCCGGACTTGTACGGTCTTGAGTTTACTGGCCTGATGCTAAAATTAATGGCCTCGGGCATGCGGTCCAGTGTTATCAAGCCCTGCCTGGTTTAGAGCCATTCAGAGTAGCCTATAAATCAATGTTTAAAAATGTTGATGTTTTTTTCAAATTTGGTTACCCCTACCCACCTACCCAAAATTTAGATTTTTTGATATTGGCAGATATATTAATATACTTTATACACTAAAAAACAAAGTAATGCCTCAAATGAAGCAGATATTTTAGATCAATAGTCTCCCACCTCAGGAGTTTTCATTGGCTTCCCTGCAGCTGATTTCACAAAACGCTAGGATTAATCCTATCTCGAGTTAGGACGAGTAACTCGTCCTAACTTAGGATTAATCTTAAGGTTTACATGTTACAGTGCAAGGCTGGGACTCGTCCTAAGTCCTAAGATTAATCCTAAGTTAGGAAGAGTTTGGTGAAATCAACGGCTGGTTTCCAGCATGCAACTTTGTAGTTGAGAAAATTTTGCTATTTCACATCAAAGGTTGACTGACAACAGTAGACAGCACAGACAGTGACAGACAAGTATTTTTCCTCTAAAAAAAAAGTTTTTTTGTTCTTTTTTTTAACTGTAAACTGAATTTTCGTTTTTCAGTGATTTCTTTTGTCCCACCCACCCACAATTTCGAAAAAGAAGAAGATTTTCAAGCATTGGTTATTCTGAATGGCCCCTTACATCTCTCCACATATTGTGTTATTATGCAACATTTCATAGTGATAATTTTTAAATAGGTTAGGTTAAAAAATATACAGGTGTAAATGAGTACAATCTTTTAAGTCCTGATAAAACTAGTATTGAATATGAAATGTACACGTGCACTGTACACATGCTATGCTTGTTCTGAAATATTGGTTGCTATTAATGGTAGTGCTCTTAATAATATAATAATATTGAAGTCTTATATAGCGCACGTATCTACCAAACAAGGTACTCAAGGCGCTTAGTATATACTTTTTAAACAGAAAGATGGGTTATTGAAGTTATGAATTATGAGACCCAGTTATGTAGCACCTTATAATGTTTTTTACAAGGTGCTATGGCGCATTCAGCAGCCACAACCAGGAACACCGGGGCGAACCCCTTCTCTTTTCGATAAGTGCACTGGGTTCTTTTACATGCGTTACACAACACATGGGACCAACGGCTTTACGTCCCATCCGAAGGACGAAGCAATGGTTAAGTGTCTTGCTTAAGGACACAAGTGTCATGACTGGGATTCGAGCCCACACTCTGCTGATCAGAAACACCAGAGTTTGAATTCGGTGCTCTTAACCGCTCGGCCACGACACTTCCACTTGTTATGTATTGGTTGCTGTATTCCAGGCTCAAATTTTACACTGGTAGGGTTTGCCCTTAACTTTTCCAGTGACTAGCCAGCGGGACCAGTTAGCTTTTCATTTCAATGGTCAGCTTTTTCACAAGTCCGTATTTCATTTTTAAATAGGGATGCTCCTTAACACTGAACTAGCCAGCCGGACCACTTGGTGAGATTTCTGGATGGTCCTTTTGCCTTTTAACTGGCATTTGGCCAGCGGACCACTGTTAAAGCAAATGTACAACATTGGTAATTGTCAAAGACCAGTATCCACACTTGATAGTTGATATGACCCAACATACATGAAATAACAAACCTGTGAAAGTTTAATCTAAATCGGTCATTGGAGTCATGAGAAAACAGTGAAAAACCCCATTATATGTTTTCACTGTTCAAACATCGGATTTTATCACCATGGTGATAATTGTTTTACTAATTTCCTAAAAACTAAAACATTTCAAGCAAAACTATTTCAAGGGAAGTTTTCCACCATGACCATCTTTATACCATGTGCAAATCTGTGAACATTTATATTTTCAACCTTATCAATGTTAGCACTGACTGAACCACACACCGAGGCCAGTAGTTTTAATGTCAGGCCAGTAAACTCATGACCGGACAAGTCTGGCGGTCTTGTTTTTTTCAATTGAATAATAATTCCTTGATCTGTGTAATATCTTGAACAAAAACTAATTATGTTCAAATTATTAAAATGTCCACTTTGAGTTCAATTCTATAGAGTAATGAAGTATGCTTAATCCCCATAGAGAAAACTGAGATAAATCTTCTCTTACATTGTCTTAGTGCTTCAAATCAAAACAGTTAAATGCATGTTAAGCTTTGTCCGAAAGTTGTTTTCTCATTTTGATTCTGGTCTTGTAAAAAGAAATTCTGGTCCAATAAACATGTTAAGCAACAAGCCCTGTGGTCTTGTGGACCACCCCCCCCAAATCGGAGCCCATGTTATAGTAGTGCTATTGTAAGTCTGACGCAATTCTTTGCTGTATCAGGGTGTTCCTATACACACATTCTTTTGACTAAACATTAGGCATTGTTGTACACTGCGCGTGTAGAGTATTACTTCTTAATTTTAGCCCTTTAGCAAGCATACCAGACTGTCTTCTCATCTTGCTATAGAGACTGTAATTGATTTGAAATCCCTGCCCAAACAATGCTCAGCTTATGCAGTCCTTCCGACCATGAATAGGTACGTGTAGGATCTTCTCTGATTTCGCAAAGGATATTAGACAAAATTAAAGTCAATAAATGATCTGCAAAATATATTGAAACCACAGGTACGCCTAGATGATTCTATCTAGACAGGAACAGACTAAGTCGGGGTACGATTTCATCCAGCAAGTTGTTTGCACTGCAAAATCTTTAGACTGAGCATGTTTTGTGCACACCGAATAATAAAACTAAATAGCAATTAGCATCATTTTGATTTTTAAGTAGCAACTGATGCATGCTTGCTCTGCAGTTTTTATGTGGTAATGCTCTATTATTAGGCCTTTTTAAACCCCATTTTATAAACCCTTTGTGAGACCTTGACTCCTGGACGATTTCACCTTTGTTGGGTATTGCCCGCTGTTTCCCTCTTTGATTGTATATTTTTTTTGTAGTATGTATGCTAGTCCTTTCTTATTGTATGCTTTTCACTATAGTTGTATCTTGATGTTCTTTTTTACTGCTTGTTCAACTGTATTGTAATTCAGCCTGTTGGGCTGCTATAAGCAGTTTTTAATAAACCAATAAATATAATATGTACACTATGTATGTATAGTTGACCATGCTACTTTCAGGAACTACTTTTGAGACGATAGCATCTAGGAGTCCAACTCACCGGTCCTTTTTCATTGTTAGCAACAAGAACAATAGAAAAAGACCGGTCAGTGGGATGCCTCCTATTGTCTCAAAAGTCTCCCATTATAAAGATGTAAAGCAAGGACCAGGGCTCGATTTCACAAAGAGTTAAGATTGATCTTAACTGCAAATCAATCTTAATTGCTAAGCAAAGTATGATGTCACAATACAAGTCACTATGGTAATACTGACAACTCATCTTAAGATGAATCTTAGTGCTTTGTGAAATCGAGCCGGGATCCACAAGTTTCCCATATAGACTTAAATATTTTCAAATGGAAGCGCCCTTTGCAATAAGGAAAATGGTCTTGCCCTCTCAAAGATGAAACTCCAGGCATGGTAGTGTTTGTTGTTGTGCCTACCTACGTGTACGTGGTATGATGATCAGACATAACTGAGGCAAATTCCTTTCTGAAGTCATTTAATCCTTGCTCCTCTTGATCATGGTGCTACCACAAATCTCATAAAGACCCTAATTCAACCAAATACCCTAAATATTTCCCTGTTTTCTAGTCTCCACTGGTTTTCTCTGATTTTAATGTTTTTGATTGGACTTCAAAACCAAACTGGCTTATCGTACTAGTAGAGGCCAATGGTTTGCATGTTGAGTTACCATTTTGATTGATGATGATTGATGCGGAACAAATTCTTTCCAAAATTCTTCCAGGGATAGGGTCATTTGTTTCTTATCATCTTGCTGAGCAAAATTCCAAATCTTACCTTAAACAATTCAAGTGCATTATTTTATGTAATAATGTGTCATTATTGTATTTTGTTGTCTTTTTAGGTCATGACCACAGCAAACATTTAGCCATTGACAATGTTGATCTTCCCCTAAAATGCCGTATTTGTGGTGACAAGGCTTCTGGATTCCATTATGGTGTCCACTCATGTGAAGGATGCAAGGTAAAAACAATGAAGGATTGACAAGACTATGTCAATCATGTTGTTTCTCTTTCGTTGCATAGAAATTGCTTCAAGTCACTTTTTCACAGTCTTCAAGTCCTCAATTCTTAAGTTTAAGTCCTCAGTGTGAAGTCCGATTTAAAGTTCCGAGTCACATGGGCTTAGTCTGAGTCCAAGTGACAAAGGTTGAGTTTGTTTCTGACTCGTGAGTCTCGAAGGTTGAGTTTGAGTCTTGAGTCATGAGTCACTTGGTTTAGTCTGAGTCCAAGTCACTAGTCGCAAAGGTTGAGTTTGAGTCTGAGTCGTTAGTCTCAAAGGTTGAGTGCGAATTTTGGGTCATGAGTCACTTTGTTTAGTCTGAGGCCAAGTCACTGGTCATAAAGGTCAAGTTTGAGTCTGAATCATGAGTCTCAAAGGTGGAGTCTGAGTCTTGAGTCATGAGTCATTTGGGTTTAGTCAGAATCCAAGTCAAGGTCCAAGGTTGAAATGCCAACCCTGAAGCTCACAACTCTTTGAACCCATTAAAAATCGAAATTTCACTATTTACTATTTTCACTATTTTACAAGAAATTAATGTTTAAATAATTAACATTTTGCTGTCGAGTCCCGAGTCACAAACATCGAGTCCCAGTCAAGGTGTTCAAGTCCAAGTTTGAGTAATTGATCATCGTCACTTGAATGTAAACCATCAAGATGGATTTGAGTACTAGTCACGAGTCATACAACACTTCCTTTTTCATGTTATTAAACAATAAACTTTGGTGTAAGGGTAAAAACAAATTATATTTGTTATCCCCCATGCAAAATTATAACATCTAATAAAACTTCTTGTTATCATGATTGTTTGTATGTGCATTCAGGGTTTCTTCCGTCGGACACATCGCATGAAATTACAGTACAAACCCTGTCCCTACTCTAAGTCCAAGCCGTGTAAAATCAGCCTGTCAACGAGGAACAAGTGCCAGTACTGTCGCTTCCAGAAGTGTATTGCTGTTGGCATGTCACATGATGGTATGAAAGTTTACATTCTGAATGTAGTAGGGTCTCATATTAAGTAAGTGACTATAGACCTTATCATTAATAATAATAATAATGATACTAGTCTAGGCTCTTATATAGCGCTAGTAATCACACCCCTAGGGGCGTATCAAGGCGCTCATTTTTTTTCCCTGCATGGTATGTGGAACTATGTGTTGAAGTATGAAACCTATTCCTTTATAGCACCATGCAATGGTTTACAAGGTGCTGTGGCGCAATATGCTGCCGATCAAACCAGGAACACCGCCCGGGGCGAACCCCTTCTCTTTACGATAAGTGCACTGGGTTCTTTTACGTGCATTACACAACACATGGGACCTACGGCTTTACGTCCAATCCGAAAGACGCAGCAATAATGGTTAAGTGTCTTGCTTAAGGACACAAGTGTCACGACTGGGACTCGAACCCACACTCTGCTGATCAGAAACACCAGAGCTTGAGTCCAGTGTTCTTATCCGCTCGGCCACGACATCATCAAGCCGCCATCTTAGAGGTAAACTGGCGATGAAACAATGGAAAGGCACAGATTTGTATGCGCAGCGCACAGAAGTGGCCAATGAACACCTCCTTTTGAGCTCTAGTTTCAAACTCTGGAACTCTTTACCATTGAATATTCAAGCTACAGAATCTCTGGACATTTTCAAAAGCCTGCTCGAAACACATTTGTTCGGCGTTGCTTATGACTGACTCTAGATTTGTGTTTATCCACTTGTTTTCTGTGATGAATTTAGTGTGAAAATCTCTCTTTAAATGTGCTCTTAATTACATCCCATGTACACTTTGATAATCTAAGTATCTTGTAATGATTACTTTTCTTAAATTTTTCTTTTTTTCCAGTGCCTCAGAATATGTTTAATCATAGATAGATGGCGCTTTACAAAATTTGTATTATTATTATTATTATTATTATTATTATAAGGTCCGAAAGTTTGTTAACCTTTAGAGATTAAGAGACCAAAGCAATCATGATATGAGTGATTTCCTCACAACAAAAGTTGTTTCGTTTGTCCAGCCTCAAGGTTTGGTCGGATGCCCCGGGAGGAACGCATACGTCTCCTTGAGGAGCTTAATCAGGAGGAGCACGAGGCAAGCGAGGGCGACAAACGAAAGGCCGAGTTACGAGAGCTGACGGAGAGAATACACCGAGCGTATAAGGACATCTGGGCCATGAGTTTCCATCCAACATTAGAGGCAAGGACGAACAAGCTCAAAGAGGAGAGACTTGGAGTTGTAGAAGTAAGGGAGTGTCTCAAGAAACTTGGAATGTTCCCCTTATTTGCTACATTCGTTTAGGAACTCTATTTAGGAACCCGATGCAAAACCCATTCATCCCTGTAGAGACCATAGCAGCCCCAAGCGGGTTGTACAGAAATGTCCGTAGTGGCGCAAATGGCCACATGATTTGACCTGTTTTAAAGGGTTAAGAACACAAGTGTCAAGACTCGAACCCACACTCTGCCAGAGTATGAGTCTGGTATGCTGGACCGCTCGGCCATGACATGCCAACAGACTGACAACATCTGCTGTGAGTTCAGAAGTTCAAATGGTCCGAAACGCTTGAAACGCTTTACAGTAATCTCTAGGGTGGTTTGCTGAGTCAACTGTAAAATTGCAGGCCTTATTTGTTTTCATGAAATTTAACTAATTTTGTTAAACAAACTTTTCAGTTGGTTGTCCTTCCTACATATTCTGTAGATATAAATGAGCTGTTATTTTCTTTCAATTCTGTTATTAGGAAAGAATCGATCCTGAGATAAATCCGATGAGGGAGCTTACGGATATTAAAGACATCTCAGCCTTCCTACGCAGTGCCCTCCAAACGGCTATCGAGAGCCTGGCTCAGTTCGCCAAGAAGCTCCCCGAATTCCGGTCCCTGGACCTGAACGACCAGGTGTCATTACTCAAGCACGCTGGGTTCGAGATTGCCATGATCGCAACGGCATCTCGCTACATGGCGGACGGACTGTGGTTTCCATCAGGCGGTGTCTACTTTAAGAAACAGCTTCTGGAAGACCTCGACACGATGTTCTTTGAGGATAAGTTCAGATTTTTTGAGAAGATGAAGAAGTTGAACCTGACAGAGAGGGAACTGGCGCTGTTCTGTGTTTTGGCATTGGCTGCTCCTGGTGAGTTTGGCATTTATAAATGAAATAATATAAAGGAAGCATAAAATTTAACAATGACACAGAGAGCTGATTGCTCTGTTTGGAGGTTGATGTCACAACGAATTGTTCATCCACTCAAAAATAAGCATAAAACGTCTGTTTACAGGCTTTATGAAATTTGTCCCTTGCTGTTGACATCATTTTCGCACAACATCGCAGTTTAACCCAATTGGGATTACCTCACCAAATACCAAGATGCTTACAATTTATTTTCTTGCTTCTAGATCGCGACGACCTAACTCAACGAGAGGAAGTGGAGAAGTTCCAAGAAGTTATTCTGGAGGCCTTAGAATGGGAGGTCCACCAGAATCACCATGACAACCCCCTGGTCCTACCCCGCCTCCTGTCCCGCCTTGTGGACCTCCGACAGCTGAAGCTAGAGCATGTCCAACAGATTCAGCAACTGATGCTTCTGGATGATCCCAGATTCAATGGTCCCTCACCTCTCATGATGGAGGTATATGACTTATGATATCCACGTCCAAACCTCAAGTGGCTTGTAGTGACCCTCCAGATGATCCCAGTTTCAATGGTCCCTCACCTCTCATGATGGAGGTATATGACTTATGATACCCACGTCCAAACCTCACGTGGCTTATAGTGACCCTCCAGATCTTCTCAGTTTCAATGGTCCCTCACCTCTCATGATGGAGGTACGCAAGTCTAAACCTCACTGGGCTTGTAGTGACCCTCCAGATGATCCCAGTTTCAATGGTCCTCATGATGGAGGTATGACTTGTGATACCCAAGTTCAAACCTCATGTGGCTTATAGTGACCCTCCAGATGATCCCAGTTCCAATGGTCCCTCACCTCTCATGATGGAGGTACCCAAGTCCAAACCTCACGGGGCTTGTAGTGACCCTCCAGATGATCCCAGTTTCAATGGTCCTCATGATGGAGGTATGACTTGTGATAGCCAAGTTCAAACCTCATGTGGCTTATAGTGGCCCTATTTGGATGTTTATACTTGCAATGAATTGGCCTAGTCAGGGTTTGTATTTTACAAGTGGCTGAAGCTGAAACTTATATGCGCAGTTATATGCACACCATATCTTTGCATGGTAATTGACTCCCAAAATGGCGGACAGCCATGTGTGATGTCGTTTCGTGGGTCTATGCACAATGATCTTTTGTATCTTAAACAATGTCCTACATTATCATGAGTTTAACTGTAATAATTTAACTTAATGTGACACACTTTTTTTGAAATTTTGTAACAATCACAATGACCAAAGTTTGTCTCGACAACTTTGTAGGTTGTGGTACCTGTAAACTTATCCTACGCAATTATTTGAACTCCCTCCTGCTATCTGATCATTCCATACCATCCACTTTGGTTTTGAATGATGGATAAATTATGCCAGCGTGCAATATGAAATCATGTGTTGAATGCATCTACACAGTATAACAGAGCTGCCAACTCTCCCTGATTCTGCAGAAGGTTCCCTGAAAAAAAAAATCTTTCCATGATCTGATGAACAAATTTGAAAATCTCCCCGATTATGGAAACCTTTTTCCTGTTATGTTGAATGTAATTTGAAATAATTCCCCGATTGTTGGAAAATGATCCTTGATTGCAAGATGCAAATGTTGGCAGCTCTGGTATACACGTATGTACATGTACATTGTTTGTTCTGTGCACAGTTTTGCCCACCGCACACGACCCATGCAGTCGTATGGTTTCAAATGATTGGTCAACTAGCTGGAAAATGTTGGAAGGTTAATAGATATTAATGTCTAAAAAACAATTTAACAAGTTCACTTCGGAGAACCCAATAACACGCAAAAACAAGTTGCTTTTTGAATGAAAATAATCCCACACTGGTAATGGGAAAAAGGATTTGCTTTCCCGAAGCGAACTGGTTAAAGGGACACGTTGCCTTGGATCGGACGAGTTGGTCTAAGAAAGCGTTTGTAACCGTTTGTTATAAAATGCATATGGCTAGAAAGACGTTATAAAAGTAGAATACAATGATCCACACAAATATGCCTCGAAATTGTGTGGTTTTCCTTTTACTTTGCGAACTAACACGGTCGGCCATTTTGTGGAGTAAAAAAGTTGACTCCACAAAATGGCCGCCCGTGTTTGTTCACGATGTAAAAGGAAAACCCCGCAATTTTGAGACATTTTTGAGTGGATCATTGTATTCTAGTTTTAAAACATCTTTCTAACCATATGCATTTTAAAACAAACCGTTACAAACACTTTTTATAGACCAACTCGCCCGATCCAAGGCAACGTGTCCCTTTAAGTATAAACCTTATCATCAGAGTATTACTTTTGTATATAAAGTAAATTCAGTGAAACCATCAGGGGCCCAATGTCATGACACTGCTTACAGCGGAATTCTGCGCTTACACCCCGTAGAATTAGGTGTTTTACATGGCTCCTTCAGCACAGGATTCTGCGCTTACAGCCTGTAGAATCACGCGCTTTACATGGCGCCTTCATGGTAAGCAGTGCCATGAAATTGAGCCCCGTTTTATACCAAAGTTGTTAACATTTAAATTGTTTGATGCATGATTTATACCATGTATGGTTAGTGTATGGTTTGGCTATTAACTGGCAGGGAATTAAATTTAGAGGGTACAATGAGTAAATAATTTATTTTCTTGTTCTTTTTTTGGCATAGAAAAATAGTTTTACAATTTTAGTTTTTATAGCAATTTTGAAAGACAATACTTTTGTTGGTGCTGGTTAAACTCAGATTTATACATTTATTGTTTGTGTTAGACATGGTTTCTCAATGAAGAAGTTTTAAAGCAATTTACAAGGTATTAATTCAACAAGAGTTTTACAAGATATTTTGTACATTATCACATTCTCCCATTCCCATGATCACATTGTTCATTCTTTTTTCGTCTGGCTGCATTCTGCCTCTTCCTTTTCACGCCTTTCTACTTTGACTTTTTGTATTTTTTTTAAAAATAGTCCACCACGTTTTGCGCTCATCACAATGTGCCTCAGTCTTCAGTATTTGTTTAAAGGCATCGTACATGTTTGGTAATTGTCACAGACCAGTGTTCTCATTTGGTGTATCCCAGCATATGCATAAAATAACAAGCCTGTGAAAATTTGGGCTCAATTGGTCATCGAAGTTGCAAGAAAATGATGAAAGAAAAAACACCCTTGTTGTACAAATTTGTGTGCTTTTAGATAGGAATAAAAGGCTTCTTGCAAGAAGTTTTTATTATTTTATTGAGAAATTACCTCTTTCTCAAAAACTATGTTTCTTCAGAGGGAGTCGTTTCTCACAATGTTTTATACTATCAACAGCTCTCTGTTGCTCGTTACCAAGTCAGTTTTATGCTAATATATATTTTGAGTAATTACCAAACGTGTACAGTGCCTTTAAATGGGCACAGAAACCAGAAGAAGAAGACTGTTCTGTTACATTAGTTTACTTGTCCGTGTGTGTTGTGTTGTCATTTAGCCTTTGACTAAGACTGTACTAGGGACGAAACATCAGGTCATTAACAATTTTGTTTTTGCATTTTCCCAACTTACGGACAAGTTGCTCCAGTGTTATGTCGTTATCGTTAGAAGAAAATAGTGAATGACCTGACGTTTCAACCCCTGCAGAGTTTTCTTGAAGGCAAAGTTTAGCCTTCGAGTAACTCTGCCAGGGTCGAAATCGTCAGGCCATTAACTATTTTTTGCATTTATACCATTGGTCCTTTTGGTTAGTAAGCAGTTTGCAACAGCTAATTCTACAAATGTATTTAATAGAAGAAAGCGCATTTGGCCATATAAGCAAGTGGTATTTGTTTTCCTTTCTCAAAGTTAAATTATTGTTGCTGTTTATTTGTTTGTTATCATTTAAAAACTAAGATTAGCTGTTGTTGAGTTTGTTTCTTTTCAAGTCGACATGAAATATTCTTTTTCGGGAGGCATAGTGAAAAATGGAAAGAAAAAATATGTTGATGAGCTCGACTGCTTTCTAAGTTTTGTTGTTTTGTCTTATTGGATGTTTTCAATTCACGAGATTCATTTATCTTTCCATACGAAATTACAAAGTATCTGCACAACCAGAGTACTCCATTTCAGGGTTGTAAGAGGTTTTAAACATTTGAGGCAGACATGATTCAGAAAATAATATACCAAAGCTTGATGATAAATTAGTTTAATTTTAATTTTTTTACAAAATGAAAAATTATGGATTGTTATTGATTATATATATTTTCAGTATTTACTGGCTTTTGTTGATACATTTAAAGGAAATTATTATATATCTGTTGTATTTTTCTATTATTATTTTTTACAGATAGCCTTAGCTAATTAATGTTTACATTTACAAGCGTATATATCCGAGAAACATTAATTTCAAACATTGTTTACTACAACATTATTATTAACGGAATGCTATGCAGCGTTTTACAAGAAACGTTATTGGTGGAAACGTTAAAAGAAGTAGTGTAATAATGGCTATATACAAAATTCCCACCTTCCGAAGTACGCATTTTATGTAATTATCAATATTGTTTGTAATGTTAAATGGAATGCGACTTTAAATATTTATAACATATTTTTTCAGAGAATGTTGTTACATGTTTTAATCATTATTTAACCCTCACTTCCAAGGCTTCAATATCCTCCACTCTATGGTTACCCAACCCCAAAATGTTTGGGTGACAAGCAATTTTTATTTTGGGCACAGTCTTCAATCGTCCACTCCATTTGCTCTTTGCACGGATCCGCCATGTGCGTGTAGAGCTTCGACTTCATGCTTCATATGTATTGTATTTATGTATCTGTTTGGATGAAAGTGTCATTACATTTCTGTGACAATAGACCGTGCAAGTCTCGCGCGTATTCGAACATTTTTGGGACCACTATGGTCACACGCACATTGCTTTAACGCGTGAAGGAAACAAACTCATGCGCTTTAACGGGTCCCAATGTTCGAATACGCACGAGACTTGCACAGTCTATATACAGAGTTATATAATGAACTGCTGTCCCCAATTTGAGGCTCTACATGCAATTGGCTGACCGTCCAAAGGGCAAATGGTCACTCAAAACCAACATGTTTGGGCTTGGATGAGATTGGTACACCCGACCCAGTGATAAGCAATTGTTATTTGGGCGTACAGTCCTTAATCCTCCGCAATCAGACAATTTCCTGAAGAAGGTTTTGGAGGATTTAGGGTTTCAATTGGAACCTGTTGAACCATCTTAAATATTGCAAATAGTTTGTACTACATTTTGGAAGAGTTTACTCTCTTTGAAATTTGTAATGATTCTCTGTCATTTGGGTCCATAGAGTTACATAAGAGAGCTAGAGGGCATAGAAACCCATGTGACACGGCCCAACAAGAAGTATTTTCTCCATTCAGAAAATGGTGCTGACCAATCGTATAACCATGGTATAACACAGGTCACACACCAGTTCATACAAGTAACATTTTGTAAGCGGACATCTCTATGTAATTTCCCCCATAGGGATTCGTGGCCATGGTGGGATAGCACGGTTACGTGTGCGTGCTTCCTGTAAATCTAATAATATTAGATTTAGAGGAAGCATTTTGTTCAAGTTTACCAAATTCAGATGACCTTAGCACCAAACATAGAGTTATATATATTATAACTCTATGTTTGGTGCTAAGGTCATCTGAATTTGGTAAACTTGAACAAAATGTCATTGAAGACTCCACAGATATGCTTTGTTCTTTGCATATTTGTATCACAGACGGTTAAATTACTATTATTGGAATGTTGTATATTTCAAAGGAAAAATAAAAAACATAAAAATTCCCTTAATAAAAATTCCCTAAATTCACTTAAATTCACATATTCATCTAATCCCAACAACTAAAGAGTACATAGAGCAACAGGAACAGAGCATAAATTAATCTTATATTGACGCTAAAGAGTTAACCTCGGTTCATACTTCCTGCGAATACTTCGTGCGAAGTGAATTCGACGTCACAGCTCTGTTTTTCGCTGCGAATATTTCGCAAGAGTTGAGCACAGGGTAACTCTTCCGAATTGTTTGTTGCGAATTTGTGACGTCAAAATTCGCATCGCATTCACAGGAACTATGAACCGGGCTTTACACAAGATCCTACTTTTTTCAGTATTGTTTCATTGTGGGTTAACCACGAGCAACTTTAAACAATTTTTTTTAGGCATACTAAGCCGCTACATTACCATCTTTTAAACAGTTTCTGTTTCACTGTTGAATTTTATGTATACAAAGTCTTTCTTAAACAGGTATAACATTAAACAGTAAAAAACAAGTCTAACACTTCCTGATTTAATAAACAAAATACGTAGAATTTGCCTTAAACAGGGATACATTAATAAGAGAGTACAATTTATATTGATATTGTTCCTCTACCTATAGATGTTTTTATATATTGTTTACAAATAAAATATAAAATTTGTAATTATTTTGAGATTAATTCAAATGCATTTTTTTGGTGTAAATTCTTTGATCAGTTTTAAAACTGAACTTTCAAATCTGGTTAATTTCAGCAAGTAACAGGGCCCAATTTCTTAGAGCTGCTTAAGCAAAAAAATTAGCCAAGCACAAAACAAATTATGATTACCAGAATAAGGTTACCAGCCAAAATACCAATCCACTTTTACACTTGTGACTGGTCTCCTGCTAACCTTTGCTTAGCAGAAAAAAAAAGGTTAAGCACAATTTTCTGCTTAAAGCAGCTCTATGAAATTGGGTCCAGGTTTGCAAGTTCCCATTTGCCATTCCATACCAGACTTGTGCAAGTCCGACAGTGGCTTGATTGAAGCACATCATAACGAAGAAATCCCTCTTAGACTTGTGCCGGTCCTTCTGCAATAGCAAGATTTACTTAAAAAAAAAAGTTCTTAGTTTGTGTACACATCCTATTAGATTTGTGCCGGTCCTTCTGCACTAGCAAGATTTACTATTAAAAGAAATGTTCTTAGTTTGTGTACACATCCTATTAGACTTGTGCCGGTCCTTCTGCACTAGCAAGATTTACTAACAAAATGTTCTCAGTTTGTGTGTACACATCCTATTAAACTTGTGCCAGTCCTTCTGCAGCGGCAAGGTTGAAAAGGAAGCTCTTGGCGGCTGGTGGCATTTTACGTTCACGCAACGTCTCGATGCTTACTTTGCCTGATCCATTGGGGCCAGAGTCACTCAGGGATTTCAAGTTGTTGATTAATTCCATCGTCTTGTTTGAAATATCCTGGAGTATAGTGTGAAGAAGTTGGACCAAAATTAAAGCAAATTTTCAAAGGGAAGAAACACCACAGGGAGCAATATTGAGCTCTGTGCTAAGATCACAACTAATTGTTTTACTCATTTCTCAAAATAATAATATCGACTCTTATATACCGTAATTCCAAAGAATTATCATTGCGCTTCAAACATGGTCACTGGGCCATATATTTCATTCCTTAAACCATCTCAGCTCCATGGGGGGATCAGAGTCTACAGCCTGTGCTGCCAAGTATGTAGCGCACTAAGCTAAATCAATGACAAGAACCATCTCTGCCCTCACAGGTACCCATTTACCTCCAGGTGATGAAAATCAATTATAGTTAAAGGCACTGAACACGTTTGGTAAATGTCAAAGACCAGCATTCTCACATGGTGTATCCCAACATATGCATAAAATAACAAGCCTGTGAAAATTTGGGCTCAATTGGTCATCGAAGTTGCAAGAAAATGATGAAAGAAAAAACACCCTTGTTGTACAAATTTGTGTGCTTTCAGATAGGAATAAAAACTTCTTGCAAGAAGTTTTTATTATTTTAGTGAGAAATTACCTCTTTCTCAAAAACTACGTTACTTCAGAGGGAGTAGTTTCTCACAATGTTTTATACTATCAACAGCTCCCCGTTGCTCGTTACCAAGTCAGTTTTTATGATAATATATATTTTGAGTAATTACCAAACATGTACAATGCCTTTAAGTGTCTTGCTCAAGGACACAAGTGTCAAAAAAACTATAGCATTTCAGGCAAAAATATTTCAAGAGAACTTTTCAACCCTGACCATCTGTACACCATGTAAAGTCGAGTGCAAATATGTGAGCATTTCTATTTTTGATCTTACCAATGTTGCACTTACACATAGCCTTTAATCTCAGAGGGAGAGAACATAAACAAAGGAGATGATACAAGTACAAAACTCACCACAATGGTTTGTTTGTTGCTTATGGACTCATCCTGGGCACTGGTAACCATCACCTTGGCTATGTCTTTATGCAGCTTACCTAAAGTGAAATATTCTACAGGGGAAAGCCAAAGCAAATTAGATAAACTGAACAAATACTTGTTGATTCATTGTCTTTATTTTTCTGAGAGATTGCCTATCATCACAAGGTCGGTCGGCCACTTCAAGGTGAGGGCTACACTTAACCGCTTCGGGCTATCAACCCAAATCAACTGCACTGACTTAGACACAGATTACATTCAAAGCGAAGATTTGGTGCGAGTCACAAATATACTTTGCTGCTGAAAACTACAGCTATCACTGCCGTAACCAAAACCACCGAAGCAAGTCTTTCATAGACTCACACTCCAGTTGTTGAAACACTCGTAGTTACATATAAATGTTGGAACGAAACTGCTCCTCCTTACCTTACTGAACTTATCACTCCTTACTAGCCTAATCGCACACTCCGTTCCAGCTCAGATTTAAGGATTCTCACAAAACCTCAATACTCTTCATATTCCAAAGGTTTTCATGCAGCTGTTCCAAACCTTTGGAACAATCTTCCTTATCAAATACGTCATGCCATTTCACTTACTGAATTCAAAACATCGCTTAAAACTCACCTTTTCCAGACTTATTTTGCTTACTAGGCTATTTATTTCATTTTCATTCCTTTGCATTGTTAATTGTTGATTGTTGTAATATTAATGGTTGTAAAGCGTTGTGGTACCTTTCTGCTTAAGAATGCTATATAAGTGCTTAGATCAATATTATTATTATTATTGGAGAACTATGGAAAATAGTAGGTGTGAGAAAAAGCAAAGAGTCTGTGACCCTGTATTAGAAAACCCACCTTTAGCGGAAGGATTAACTGTGATTTCACCGGCCGGGACGTTGATAAAAACATCAAACAGATTAGTCCTGTTCTCAATAGCAGGATCGGTGAATCCAGCAACGTATGACAAAGCTCCTTTCAATTCTTGTATCTCATCCTCAGACTCCAGATCAACGTACGGGTAGAGGAGAGACCAGTTTTGGCGATGCCACACCAGGCTCGGTAACGCTCTACAATCAGGAAGAAGGAGCGTTTCTGTCATTTTCAACTTTGACTTTAGTGGTTAAATGCATTGCAGATTTATTTATTGCTGTGCCAGTGCAAAAAATTCTGTATCACCAAAATTATGCGATGTTATCATAGTGTTAGCCAGAGGGGTGTCTGGGTGTCTTTTGGACACCCTGTTTTAAATTTGGACACCCTGTTTTATCTGTCATTTACATGTAAATGTATTGTTAGCGAACAATTTGGACACCCAGCAAATTTTGACGACCTTTTACTAAATCCCTGCTAAAACCTTGTATCTTATGTTTCAAGCGAGTTTGAAATTGTCAAAAGCCGAGATACGACATATTTGCACGGAAAATTTTCGTGCAAATTACGACGCTGTTGCAAAATCGAGATACGATGTTTTTGCACTGACGCGACATAATCTTCTCTACTTAAGTCATGAAATGATGCTTTATGTCTTTTTCAAATCTTGAAAGATAAAAGGCAAGCACATTTGGTACGAGAATTAAGAGAAGATAGCAGGGCTTGGAAATCACTGAAGGCCAGTGATTTTAGCATTGAGCCAGCAATGAGACAAGTCCAGCAGTCTTGTGATTTACAGTTGAATAATAATACTTCACTGTGTAATAAAATAAGTTTTTTTTAAAAACAGGACTCGCGGGAAAGTTTCGAGTATACAATGCTTTACACACATCGCTGTAAGGGTGAAACACAACTAATATTGTTTACCCCCTGATGCAAATTTATCATCTATTAAAAATGATATGAAAATGTTGACTTTTGAGTCTGCTAAATATCCATCAATTCTGTTGGGTATCGAATTCACTTACCAATAAGAAAAATGAGGTAAAGCTCTACGTGCTGGTTCAAGTTAAACAATTTTTATGTTAAACTCTTAATTTCTCATTTTGATTATGGTATTGCAAAAAGAATTCCGGTCCAGTCAAATTGTTGAGCTGCAAACCCTGCGGTATTGTGGATTTTTCACCCAAACTCAAACCCTGGATATCTTTGAAGTGTGTACTTTTATATAAACGTTACCTTACAAAATCAAGCAGTTCTTCTACTTTGGAGTGGTACACTGCTACGCGTTTCTTCAGCAGTAAAGCTGTATAAATCAGGATGGACTCCAGCTCGAAAGCATTGATGACATCTGGAAAATAATAAAGAGAGAAAGGGTACATTTTTAGGAAATACACGCAGCCAATTGTTATGGATAAGCACCATCAAAGGAACTTAAAACATAGTAGACTGGTCCCCTGTCTTTATCCGCAAGGATAAAAACAGGCACAGGTCTTACAGGCCCAATGATTTCATTGGATACAATAATTTCATTGGATAAAACGTGCAGTGATGTAGGCTTTTCAAGGAGATCTTTCTCTATTCTTAAAATAATAGTTTATTGTTAATAAATTACGAAATATATATATACTGTTTTTTAGTGAACACAAAAATGAACAAAAAAACATTTCCCAGAACAGGATTTGAACCTGCAACCTCCGGATTAACTTACTGGCGCTCTACCTATTGAGCTATCTAGCTCTATGTGATGGGGGCAGTCTCCCTATTTGGTCAATGTCTTTGTTTAGGGGTGCCAGTCAGAAGCCAGGTTGAATGGTTCAAGTCACTTTCTATTAAATCTTTCTTTGTTCACCCAAAAAAAATTAATTAAATTTACCTGGTCAATTTTTCTTGTGGTTATTATTACTAGAAAAGTATTCATACTATTTTTATGAAAAGAACCTTTTATTGAAGCTGCAGCGTAAGCTTTCCTCATGTCAAAATCCTGAACCTGAAACATTCCATTGTTTCCACTCTGACAGCTCCCTTTTGTAATGACCGACAGGTAATGTTCTAGCAAAGAGGCGGGGTTTCCCGATGACATGTAGGCGTGGCATAGGATCTTGGACAACAGGCTGTACTTCTCCGGGTTGAAGTCTCTCGTTAGAAGCACAAGAGAGAAACTTTTGACCTGAAAATAAAGCAAAATCACTGAGAAATGTCAATTTGATGACGTGTTAGGAAAATTTGGAGCTGTTTTAAGAATTGTTTATGGCACACAGTACTTGCAATGACAAAGTTTAGCTTGAATCGCAAATGCTCATTCATTCAGGATTTATACATTTATTTATTTCTTTATTTACAAACAAAAGCAGAGGGTAATTTATCCAGCACAGCTGATTAATTGGAGCCGTCTTAGGCAAAAAAAAAAGAGGAGGCTGCCTGTTTTTTTGTTTTGTTTTTTTTTAACGAAAAAAAAACCCTGATAAATTTTAACGATCTCATTATTTTGGTCTCATTTTCTGTTGCATCTTGCCCATAAGAAGCCAATATGTCAATTCCTGAGTCCAAGTGGCGGCCATTTTGAAAAAAGCTGGCAACCATCTTGAAAAATAGCCCAGCCGGTTGTCTTAAAAAATGTGTCAGGCGGCCATTTTTTTGAAAAAAAAGAGAACAAAAAAGGCCTTCCTCCTTCCTTTTTTCAAAAAGGCAGGACGCTAAACATTTTTTTTTTGTTTTTTTTTTTGCATTATATATAAATATGCACCAAAACTTTAAAATTACTTTTAAAAAAGTGGTGCCAAAACCTGCCAAGCATATCTGATTCCTAACAATTCAACTCAGAATGATTTTAAATGACGTTGAGAACTACAGCTGAATAATCAGGAAACTTAGTCAAAAGAACTTTACATCCCACTTGTACAAAGTATTGGTGTGTAGTTTTTAAAATCTGACTAAAAGTATGTGAACTGCAATGGTATTGATACCTTTATACCTTAGGTAGTATCAAAATGGCTTTATGTCCTTCAGAAGTTAAAATGTTGTGAAGCGTCCTCAGAGTTTGTCCAGCATGAGGCGCTCAGTAAATCTATTTATCATTACTGGCGTGTTGTGGCTGAGCGAATAAGAACACTGGACTCAAGCCCTGGTGTTTCGGATCAGCAGAGTGTGGGTTCAAGTTCTGGTCGTGACACTTGTGTCCTTAAGCAAGACACTTAACCATTATTGCTTCGTCCTTCAGATGGGACGTAAAGCTGTAGGTCCCATGTGTTGTGTAATGCACACAGAAGAACCCAGTTACACTTATCGCTAAAAGAGAAGGGGTTTGCCCCGGTGTGTCTGGCAGTGGCTGCTGAATGCGCCCCAACACCTTGCAAACCCTTGTAAGGTGCTACATAAAATTTGGTCTCATAATTCAAAAATTAAAAAAAAACCTCTCTTTGAATGTTTCTGTCTGTTCAAGTGCCTGGAGTACCTTATTGGTAGATACAAGAGCTACATAGACTATATCATTATTATTATTATTTTAAATTATTATTATGATGAACTGTCGTTACTACCTTAGGGAGAGTGGAGGAGTCGGCCACTTCCTGCGTGCTGATGTAGAACCACTGCCTATTGTGTTGACCATACACAAAAGGAATCAAAGAATTGTTGTGTGCAGTATTCAGACATCCTTTCCTCTGAATGAGATCTCGTTGCTTGGTATTGATCACAGGGTATGACCAGACCCATAATACATCCGAGTTGATGTCCTTCTCTGAAGTCAAAGAGATACAAATAAACTTTAGTTAAAATGTAAAGTCAATAAAAGTATGCAACTGGGACCTTACAAAAAAAAATTCCCCCCCCAAAAAAACAAAATCCCAGATGATAGAAGTTTGATTGACCTTGTTATTTTATAGCTGCACTACAGACCATCAAGACCATGTAACCTGTAACATCACATGTTTACAAAAGAGCCAGACACTGAGAGAGCCTGGGTTTTCCGCAGGCACAATTTTTACACAGACAGCTAATTAGGAAAAAACAAAATCTTACACTTTCATGGTGATTGCATTTATAAAAATACAAAAAAAACAAATACAAAATAAAAAAAAAAAAAAAAAAAAAAAAAAAAAAAAAAAAAAAAAAAAAGGAAATTTAATACAAAAGACAGGGTAGGGTAAGGACAAGGAGGGGGAAGGAAAAGAGACTACAAGGGATAGGCCAAACTAAAAGGCTATACAAACAAAACACTAACTCACTACACTATGACTCAAAAGCCTGCTATAAATAAAAATAATAGAATAATAATAAAACATAGATAATAATAAATAAAAATATAAAATAATATAAATATAAAAAAAAAAATAGAAAATTAAATAGATATATAGATTGATTGAAGATAGATAGATGCTGACAACAATTGGAGCTGCTAACAAACTCGACAACAATTGATGCTATTTAAGAATACAGAATAGATAGAAAATAAATAATATAAATAATTAAATAAACAAGTAAGTAAAAAGATAAATAAATGCATAAATAAATAAATAAATAAATAAATAAATAAATAAATACATAAATAAATAAAAAAATATAAAAAAAAAAGATAAAACAAAAAAAATAAATAAAAATAAATATAAAAATAAAAAAAAAAAAATAATAAATAAAAAAAAAAAAAAAAAAAAAATAAAATAAATGCAATAAAACAACAAACAAAAAAAAAATAAATAAAAAAAAATAACCATGAAGTGGGAAAAAAAAATACACAGATCAAATCAAATCAACATATATCATCATCAACAAAATACAATACAATAAAAAGGATTAGCATTAAACATCATTATTAAAATAACTAGACAGTTGGTTGTTAAAACCCCTCCAAGAGTCAAGAATGACCGAGTTCTTAACTGCGGTTGGCAAGCTACTCCAGATACGAGGGAAGTATGATTGTTATCAACTTTTGATACGAAGAAAGGGGGCACATCTCATAACTTGAACAATAAGGTTGGCTCAGTGGTTTCTGTCCCTGCCTTTACACCTTTGTACTGTGGACTCCGGTTCGATACCGATACTTAAACCCCATGCCTTGCATGTGGATTGCATGCCTTGCATGTGGATTGTGTTCTAGTCCCTACCTGACTGCGTGGGTTTCCCTCTTTAGTCTTTGTTTGAGGTTCTCCTCTTACTTACGTCTAAAACTAAATTTCTTCATTGTCTTCTTTACAAAAAGTTGGTGTGATGTTTCCAATACTCAATAGGATGCTTTGCCAACTATATAAATTCAGATTCAGATTCAAATTCAGCTGCAGTTGTGATTTTTTATAATCTTTTATATTTATGAAATAAATAATTAATTATTGATAATAGTTTTGGGGTTGTCTTTGAATTTAATTTAATTATGTGGAAATTATGATATTATAAGATACAACATAAATTTAAACTAACATAACACTAAACACCGAGTAACTGAATTTTTCAATCCTTTTGTGATATCATAATATGACCAACAACAAGGTTTTATTTACCCCATGCCCTAGCCTCTCTCAGCACTCATTAAATTAGCACATTCACAACAAGGGGGCGTAATGACTATGGGGCGTAATGACTACTCGTATTGGAAGTAATGCAAATGAGTGGGGTTAAAAGGTGTGTCTGGATACGAAGGACGTTCATGTATCCTTACCGTTCACATGGAGGCACAAAGAGAACAAATAGTAAAATGAACAATAGAAATGAATCCCTACCATTTTTCTTGGCAAGAAACCACCTAAGTTTTACACAAATCTTTGATTTTCTTACCGATCAAACCCGCAGCAAAAAGATCTATGAGCGCTGCCATCTTGTTTTTGTTATCCTCTTTCACAGCATCTAAATAATGATGAAAAACAAATGTTACTAAACATGTTTAAAATATTCTGAATTACGAGAATAAAAATATGCAAGTAACACAATTTCTTTTTTAACTTACGTTTAGTAATAAATACCTTTATTGTTTAGATAAATTAAAAACAATATTGATCCTCGGAAGTGTGACGTCATATTTCCCACATGGAAAGTCCACCGCGCCATATTGTGCTCCAGTCGTCTGTGTGGGTCATGGTGACTTGGGCACAATAAAATCACGAATTTGAAGAATTTTGACAACGAACAGCCAAGGGCTTTACCGTCAAGATGCCCACATACTTCCAGCGCCCAGAGAATGCCCTCAAAAGGGCAAACGGTGAGTCTAAAGTCTATCAACAAATTATTACAAAACGAGTTAAAATTGAAGAGATGGCGTAATGGAAATGCAATGACCTGCTGACCTGCACACTGCATGCAGTGCCTGAATTTATGATGTCTGCACATTTATTTTATGATGTGGACCAAACAGCACGGATATTTGGTTCCCCACTGATACAGAGATCATTTTATAACGAACATTTAAACACTGCAGTGCAACAAAATGAACAGTTCATTCTCTTTTAACAAAGGCTATTAATGCAAAGGATTTAGTTTAAAAAAAGTTAAAAACAAACGTGGTTGATTCGTGTTTCTGATGAGTGTTTGTGTGGATTGGGAATGACTTTGGGGTGTGGGGGTGGGAGGGGGGTAGTGGATGTGAATAGGTGGTGGGGCTTGGCTTTTCTAAGTTTTTACCTACCTACATGTACCTAGAATGGCAGCTGCTGTTGGTTAAATCTCGAAAATAAGAGCTACGAAAGTACGAGTCTGACACACCATATGTTTGTTTTTTTCAGCATTTTGTACCTGTTGGGCGCAAACAAGCCGCCCGCGCAAGCTTGCGCGGGCAATCTTCAAGATGGGCCGTGCAAACTTCAAGCTTGCGGGATTGAAATTTGCGTGCGGCAAATTTGCGTGTGCGGATGAAGTTTGCGCGCTTCATTTGTTAAGCTCGACATGAACTGCACGGCATAAAATGACCTGATAGCGTTGCTGCGTGGTTGCATGCACGCTGCAGATTCAACGGCAACATGGCAGCTGTCAGTTCAGAAGAATTTGCCCATTGTATACTTTTATTTCTATTTAAAGGGACCATATACATTTGGTTTTGGGAATGCATTTATTTCAACCATCAAGTTTTCAAAATATACACCCTAAAATAATTTTTTTAAATTCCATCAAAATCCGTCGTAATGTTTTTGAGAAATCAGTAAACAACAGTTCTTGTTAAGTCAAGTTTGTACACATTCTTATGGCTAAGAAACGTTACGGCATACAATTTTTAAGATTCAACTTTGGAGGGGTGAAAATGGCCTCATTCTTTGCAACCAAATGACTTCAAAGGGAATCATTTCTCAAAATGCTTTTATACTTGTCAACAGCTGCAGTGCATCTCAATTAATTTCTGAAGTAATTACTTTTTACTGAAATTTAAGAAACCAGCATAACTTTCATATCTTTTCTATGAACTACTTGCAAAAGCACCAAATTTGCGCAGGGCCTGAAATTTGCGTGGAATATCTGGTGCGCAGGCTTAAACCTGCGCGCGCAAAGTTAAATCGGGCCGTCAAGTTTGCGCGCTCAGCGGAGGCTGAAGTTTGCGCGAGGATTGAAGTTTGCGCCCAACATACCCATTTGAGTACAAAAAAGTTTTGAAAAAAGAAGAAGATGTCAATATTTGCAAAATGTTAACCTACGGTTGACGATTGTCGGGGAGGATGAAGGGGTACAATTATCGCAGCTAGGTTTGTCAGTGCACTATGCAGGAAGAAAATTGTCTCTTTGTTAATTTTATTTCACACAATTTGAAAAAAAATCCACATAGAATTAGTCAAACTTACAGATAGTATTAGTAATCTCCTTGGAAGCACCATCTAACGACAAACTTTCCATTGATATTAATGTAAACATTTTAAAAAGCCAAAGAAGGTGTCTTATTTCTGTAGAAATACCCCCCACCTCCTACCTCGGTAGTAAAATAGAAGACTTTATTTGTTTAAATGGTTAACACTTTTTCACGTATATCTTTCCGTACTTTCATCCCACCACCAGAATTCATCGATGTCGGCAAGAAGCAGCCGGCCTTGGATGCGCTCTATGATGTCATCAAGAGCAAGAAGCATCGGACATGGCAGAAGATTCACGAGCCGATCATGGAGAAGTATCTGAAGCTCTGTGTTGAGCTACGAAAGAGCCACACAGCCAAGGAGGGTCTGTACCAGTACAAGAACATTTGCCAACAGGTAAACTTTGAGATGATCACGGCATATCAGGGCTCTATTTATTGGCGGTCGGGTTGACTTAGTGGTATCTTTCCTTGCCTTCCACCTCTGGGACCACAGTTAGAATCTTGCTGAGGTTCTGTGGGGTTTTCCTCTGGAATAACTCTCTGGGGTTTTCCTCCCACATCTAAAACTAAAACTTCCTTCTTTGTCTTCTCTCCATGGGGCTCTTGGCTAGTACAGTGATTAAGTTCGCTTTTCTGAGAGTCCTTGGCTTCACAACCAGAATAAATGTAATGAAATGAAATGAATTTGGAGGGGAAAATCCACAAGAACGCAGGGTTTGTAGCTCAAAGCATTTACTGGCCCAGACATTTTTTACAAGACCAGGTTCAAAATGAGAAAAAAAACCTTTGCCGACACAGTTAAACATGCATCTAATCTAACTGCTTTTATATGAACAAGCACTAAGACATGTAAGAGAAGGTTTATCTCATTTGTCTTAATGGTATATATGTGCACTGTACACTTGATTACGCATATAATTGAAAAGTAATTTATCAGACTAAAAGCAAACATTTGAACATAATTTGGTTTTGTAAAGATATTACACATTGAGGTATCGTAATTCAATTGAAAAACACAAGACCATCGGACTTGTGAGGTCATGAGTTTACTGGCCCAACACTAAAATCTTTGGCCTCGTGCCTGCAGAGATGCCAACATACACGATTTGGGCGTAGAAAATACGATTTTGAGCCGTGAATACGCCGCTACGATAATCTTCAATTAAATACGATAAACAAGCCGCCCAGTGTAAATGTAGTTACAATGTATCATGATAAAAACTAAAACTAAAAGTATAAAATGAAAAACTACAAAAAACGTTGACTGCTGCCGCGTGGTTAAAAGTGGTTTGGTGCTTATTTAGGAGGTACCAATCCCATAAACTATCGTATTCAGGATTTGCCTCCCGACACACGCGTAGCACAGAGCACACACTGAGCCTAAAGTCTCCTTGTACAGCATACATTCTACAGTCGCTTTTGTAGAGACTGGTTCCGCAGTTTTTCTAACGCTTTACGGCTGTGGGATGCGGCGCAAACAGACACTGTGATAACTTTTATCTAAAATGCAATTCGCAAGTTCAGCGAGCCGTCGTGGATTTCATTTGAAACATCGCGATCGCTGCAGCGATCAACTAAAATACCGGTGACAACAAGAAAATATTTCATCGATCACAATCGAGGCCAAGATCTGATGAAAACTGTCGATAAAAAGTTGTTAAGAATGCAGTGGGTGGAAATGGAATTGGTTGGAAAGGCCAATTGACGAAATTGCTCTTGCTGAAGTCGTTTGAAGACTTGACTGGCCTGCTGCTGTGGTCAGGTGGTGTGACGTATTTTTACTATTTTGCTGTACAAACACGAGCATTATTCATTTTAATAAACAATGGGACAGAAAAACAAAGCATTTTGTTGAGTTTAATTGGAAAGGGTTCTCTTCATGCACAAGCTAGTGCAAATTGCGGTCCGATACAAAAAAAAAAAAAAAAAAAAAATATTTTTTTTATTTTTATAAAATCAAGCCTGAGAATACAATTCATAATTGTTTGACCTCTAGAGCAGGCCGCTTTGCAATATGTGATTTTCGCTGAAAGTGTTTGTTTATATCATAAATGTCATAATTTTCCTCTTTTTACGGCTCGGTGAGTTTTATGCTTGACTTGAAACTTAAGTGCTCGGCGGTGCTACTCTTTTTGGGAATTCAATGTTGGCATCTCTGTGCCTGTGTTCCAGTGTAAAATTTGAGCCCTGCATTTAAATAGAGACTTTCATAACTCAACATTTGGTTATGTTTTTGCTGTTGGAGGAACATCACTGTGTGATTTGTATCAGCTTTTATGATGAAAGTTTTTGAATAAGTTTTGAGATTTCAACACTTGGATTTCAACTTGGTTGTATTTGGAAATTATGATACACCCAGCATAGTTTCTTGCCTACCAGGAAATGCCATGAAATGCCGGGCTCGTCTTCTCAAAGAGCTAAGATACGTGTCAATCTTAATTGCTGAGAAAAGTATGGTGTCACAATACAGATCACAATGGTGATACTGACAACTCGTCTTAAGATAAATCTTGGCTTTTTATGAAATCAAGGCCTGGTCCCTTTTTTGTAAACAAGGTTACTTGGTCTATAAGCTGCTATGAGTTGTGCAGCCTTATTCAAAAGTTTTTCAAATGTGTATGGTTAAGTTAAAATTAGCTTGTTAACCTAAGAACGAACCTTGAATGTATTCATTGGATTCCACTGTTGAGCAAACTTTCATGTCTTTCCTCATGTCTCAAGGTGAATGTGAAATCTTTAGAGGATGTTGTGAGAGGCTACCTGCGTCTAGCAGAGGAGAAGACTGAAGAGGCTCGTAAGGCATCGGAACAAACCGTCTTGGACATCGACGATCTGGATAACGTAGCCACACCCGAGAGGTAAACATTTCCTTTATGTGTTTATGTTTTTTACTTTTTCTCTTTAGTGTCCTTTTTAAATATTTGGTTAAACCCTCTGACTATCGGTGCCCTCGCTTGCCCAACTAGCTCATTCCACAAAATACTACTGGAGACTGTGTAGACTAAGTCCAAAGAGCACAAGCCATTGGGTGTCCACGTAATACCAGCCATACAAACAGAAGAAACCCATGCACCTAATGCTAGCCTAGAAGGTGTGGTACTTTGTGGTAGTCTGTGGTACCAGTGTCAGCTGTACAAACAGAAGAAACCCATGCACCCAATGCTAGCCTTGAAGGTATGGTACTTTGTGGCAGTCTGTGGTGCCAGTGTCAGCTGTACAAACAGAAGAAACCCATGCACCCAATGCTAGCCTTGAAGGTATGGTACTTTGTGGCAGTCTCTGGTACAGTGCTAGTTGTACAAACAGAAGAAACCCATGCACCCAATGCTAGCCTAGAAGGTATGGTACTTTGTGGCAGTCTGTGGTACCAGTGTCAGCTGTACAAACAGAAGAAACCCATGCACCCAATGCTAGCCTAGAAGGTATGGTACTTTGTGGCAGTCTGTGGTACCAGTGTCAGCTGTACAAACAGAAGAAACCCATGCACCTAATGCTAGCCTAGAAGGTATGGTACTTTGTGGAAATCTGTGGCACCTGTGTATAGGAGGTGTATAGGCTCTTTCCACAAAATACCACAGGAGACTGTGAGACTAAGTCCACAGTACACAAGTCATGGGGTGTCCACGTATTATACCAGCTGTACAAACAGAAGAAACCTATGCACATAATGCTAGCCTAGAAGGTATGGAACTTTGTGGAAGTCTGTGGAGTACATGTACCTGTGTTTTAACGCTACTTACAAAGTGTGGACCTGAGAACAAAAGAGGTCCACATAGTGTAGGGACTTAAAACACTATACTTGCAGGAAAAAAAATACTGAGCGTTTTGATTCCCCCATCGGGTGTGATAAAGCGCTATAAAAGAACTCAGTATTATTGTTGTTATTATTAAACATTTGTGTCTTTTTCTATCTTGTCCAGCCTCCTTTTGAGTGCTGTAAGCGGTGAGGACACACAGGCGCGTACAGACCGCATTATGCTGATACCGTGGGTCAAATTCCTGTGGGAGTCTTACCGTCAGTGCCTGGATCTGCTACGCAACAACAACCGTGTAGAGAAGCTGTACCAGGACATAGCTCAGGATGGTGAGTTGTAATCAGTGTATGTCTTCTATGAGGGAGGGAGAGGGATCGTGGGTTGTAGTCTTTGGGTAGAGGAGACTGAGGCAGTGGCTAGGGCTACGACTCTGGCTAAGTACGGTCTATACTTTGATGCATGATGACGCGGTGATCCAGCCGTAGCCG
Organism: Plazaster borealis; assembly: GCA_021014325.1. NCBI lineage: Eukaryota > Metazoa > Echinodermata > Asteroidea > Forcipulatida > Labidiasteridae > Plazaster > Plazaster borealis. The sequence continues at coordinate 5,132,397 of CM037458.1, forward strand.
TAGCTGTAGCCGCCAATTCGGACACGACCCAACATTAGATATATTGAATTATGTGATAGTGGTTTCAGGCGTGTAATTTTTCAGGGTTTTTCCTGATTTCGGGATTTTCCCAAAGTCTCTTTGAGCCTTCAAATTTTCTTGAAAAAAATGAAGCAGTCACCAGAGGGAGAAAAAACGGTCCACATTGTTTGCAAACCTGTAGTTTTGTATTTCTGGTGATGCAAAGAGTCTGTAAACCTCCTGAATTGTAACATCTGGGAGGTGCAGGGTCTAGAATCAGCAGGAACCCAGGCCTGGTTGCCATTTTTCAGGAATTTGATCCCTGATGGTTATTTCGTAATCCTTCTCACAAGTCCTTCAAAGATCCCCCCATGGCTTTGCCTGAGTGTGGATCAAGAGCCATACAGCCACAACATACCATGCTTGCAGGTGGACTGGAGAGATTGACCAATTGCACTGACGTCATATAGTCTTACGTAGATACTGTCCGCTCACAGTCTGCCATTTTAGATGGCAACTTGGGTATTTACACCAGCCGGCGGACTGACTGCAAAAAAGAATTTGGGAACTCTGAAATTGTTCCGGCAAGAAAAAGGCGTTCGCCGTAAGCCAGTTTAAACAAATTTTGCAGATATACACGTCATGCATCCGACATGAAGTGGTTAAGATAAGAGAATGCGTAATCCAATTCCTCAGAACTCTTTAAGGATGGGTTGAGGGACCTTGTTATAAAGTTGAGTGAATTATTTTCATTGGGACGACGATGCAGTGTCTATTTGTTGTTTAAACAAGACGTCTATTCTCTAACATCAAAAACTAATTCTCTTTTATTACAGCTTTCCGCTTCTGCCAGAAGTACCAGAGGAAAACCGAGTTCCGGAAGCTGTGTGACAATGTGAGTCTTTACGTTATCTGTTAAATGTTTTAATTTCTGTTGTCCCAATTTTGTGTCAGGGCCGAGCGGTCGAGGTCCCCAGACTCAAGCTCTGCCGCTGTGGGTTCGATTCCCTTGTCCTTGAGCAAGATACTTTACCGTATGTGCTTTGTCCTTCGGATGGGACTCTATGCAATCACATTAAACCTAACCCCCCCATCAGGTTTTCTCTAGGCACACGGCTAAAATGCAACAGATCGCTATAGACCCATTGCACAACGCGCAGCGTACTCATTGCGCCTATCCTGGGTGTCATTTTGGGTGTCAAAATCGCATACAAACATGCACAAAACAGAGTTTTGACACCCAAAATGACGCGCATTGTCGGAGGCGCGTTTCGGGTCTATAGAAATCAATAGGTCCCCCTCGCATTACGCGAAACGCTACAGATACGCTGGGGTCACGCGCACGTTTTTACGCACAGAGAACAGCTATCGTCCAATGATCTGCCTCCTTTTTGAGAGTGTGATGTCTTATGCAATGGGTCTATATAGTTGAAATGGAAACCCTGCGAAATGCAACAAGTGATTTTGTTGCCTTGTGCAGTGAAGTGGTTTTTATAAGAAGAGCCATAGGTTGCTTGCCCTGCTAAATGCAACAATATGCAGTTCAAAAGTAATCTGGTGACTTTACCTAACATGTACACTGCTAAAGCAACAGAATCCGACCGCCCCCCCCCCCTCCCCCCCCCAATTAAAAAAAAAAAAAAATATTTGTATTATAAAATACCCTGCTAAATACAACAAAATCCAATCCTCAGTTCAGTTAAATTACTTAGATGCTACATGTGGACTGGTTTTTGGGCCGGTAACCTTATTCTGGTAAGCGTAATTTTGTTGTGCTCGGCTACTCTTTGTGCTTAAGCAGCTCTATGAAACTGGGCCGTGGTGTATTTTGTTGCATTAAGCAGTGTTAGGGTTTTAATAGTTTAGTCCATTTAGCTCTTCCAATTATGAAAACGGAGTTAATTAAATCAAAGTTGGTACTTCTTTTTGTTTCACGGTAGTTGAGGAACCATCTGGGTCTGATCCAGAAGCACCAGAGTCAGACGACAGCCATCGATCTGAACAAACCAGAGAGCCAGCAGCTTCACCTTGACACCCGTCTCTTCCAGTTGGACACTGCCATCACTATGGAGCTCTGGCAGGTACGATACATTAACCCCTTCAGTGCCAGCCGCGTTTAGGTAATTCTGTATCCACAGGCCGGCCATTTAAAAAAAATATTTTAGAACGTAAGGGAACAGTGGCGGCCTGTGGATGGATATTCAGTATGACATTTCAGAACGTTGGCGCACTCGAAGAGTAGAACTTAAAGTAGTCTAGACATCTGACGCCACACTTCGAGGCTCGTGAATAAAGCGTATTATCCTTGCGGATAAAGACAGGGGAACAGTCTATAAACGTAAGGGAACGTTGGCGGCCTGTGGATGGATATTCAGCACGACATTTCAGAACGTTGGCGGCACTCGAAGGGTAGAACATAAGGTAGTCTGGACATCAGACATCACACTTCAGTAAAGTGTAATTATCCTTGCAGATAAAAACAGGGGACCAGTCGATAAACGTAAGGGAACGTTGGCGGCCTGTGGATGGATACTTAGCTTCACGTTACAGAACGTTGGCGGCACTTAAAGGGTTAACCGTAATAGTTCCAACTCCTCCCAAAACCCTACCCAGGAAGCTGTCTGATGTTTGTAGAATTTGGGAGTGCTGGCCCAACTATCAATTGCTTAACACCAGGCCAGGCATACCAATCTCATCCAATTCCAAACATTTGGGTGTTGAGATACAATCGAGTAGAGGATATGTCTCTAGCCAAAGACACGAGGGAGTCCATGGCATATGCAAAAGTTTTGGTATGTTTTTCATTTTGAAAGGGCATCATCTGTCAAAGTTCATTCAGAGAAAAAACAAAATTATTTTGGCTTAAAGGTATCGTACACGTTTGGTAATAACTCAAAACCAATATTAGCATAAAAAATTAATTGGTAACAAGCAACGGAGAGCTGTTGATAGTATAAAACATTGTAGGAAAGGACTCCCTCTGAAGTAACGTAGTTTTTGAGAAAGAGGTAATTTCTCACTAAATTAATAAAAACTTCTTGCAAGAAGTTTTTATTCCTGTCTGAAAGCACACAAATTTGTACAACAAGGGTGTTTTTTCTTTCATCATTTTCTTGCAACTTTGATGACCAATTGAGCCCAAATTATCACAGGCTTGTTATTTTATGCATATGTTGGGATACACCAAATGAGAACACTGGTCTTTGACAATTACCAAACGTGTTCAGTGCCTTTAAATCGGCCCATGCAACTTTAAATATCCCAGTATTGGCTGAAAGAAATTGCTCTTGACAGTTTTTTTTCACAAACTGATTTTAATCATCCTATTGTCTGCCGAGAAACTGGACTCGGACGCTCAACCACCTAAGTTGTCCACGTTAGACAATTTACTCATGTTGCTGGGCATTTTGTCTTTCAGGAAGCTTACAAGGCTGTGGAGGACATCCACAGCCTGATGGGGCTCTCCAAGAAGCCACCTAAGCCCCAGATGATGGCCAACTACTACCAGAAGCTTGGCCTGGTCTTCTGGAAGTCTGGCAACGGCCTCTTCCATGCGTGTGCTCTCCACCGCTTGCTCCAGCTGTCTCGAGAGCAGCGAAAGAATCTGACTCAGGAGGAGATACAAAGGTTTGTGTCGTGCTTTGGCTTTTAAAAAACTGTTTTGAAATGTGAACACAAATTGTTGACACATGTTCTACCACAGGGCTATTTTCACTGGCTTTTGACAGAACATGGCAAAAGAGTGAAATGGTTACAGGAAATGTTTCAGTTCTAAGTAATGTGAAGTAATAAACTACATGGGAAACTGATTGGGTAATTTTTAAATAATTTTACCAAAGAAATATTGACTAGAGCGGAATTTGAACCTGCAACCTCCAGGTTAACGTGCCAGTGTTCTTCCAACTGATCTATCTAGCCCTAATGTTGGTGGTCTCCCAATTTTGTAGGGAAACCACCAACGTTAGGGCTAGATAGCTCAGTTGGTAGAGCGCCGGCTTGTTAATCTTGAGGTCGCAAGTTCAAATCCCGCTCAAGCAAATTTTTCTTGTTCAACCCAAAACTAAGTAATAGGATTAACATAAACCCTGTGATTCGATCAAGAAGGTGCAGTTTAATAGAAAGTCACTGTTAATGAAATTAAAAACTGTCAAATCCTGTTGATTGCCTTTTAAAGGGTAGGATCAGCATTTGGTTTTTGTCAACGTCATGCTGATTTATTGGCAAATTTATCAAGAAAGAAACATTTAAAGTCACCTGTGAAAGTCTCGGTTGAATACAGTTTCTACTTGTGAGAAAACGGGAAAAAAATGTTTTGGGTATTTTCATCAAGAGCATCGAATCTGTCCACATTTAGCGAGTTGCCAGCGGGTACAAACCACATCTCTGGCCACAGCATTCACAACAGAAAAACCACAGAAATTTGAGTCTCCAAAAGTCACCTTCATGTGATCTTTGGTCATTCACATTTTTTGACATACTTTTATTGACTTCCAATCAATGGGGGCACTTCAGACGAAATTAATTTGCAGGATGCTTACTACCATTAGGATACCATCTTTATAATAATAATAATAATAATAATAATGGCTTCTTATATACCGCTCATATCCGTCACTCAGTGACGCTCAAGGCGCTTCGACAGTCAGTACTTTCCTGCTAGGTATGTAGAGCTACGTTTCTGAAGTATGAGACCTACTCCTTTACATAGCACCATGTAATGGTTTACAAGGTGCTGTGGCACAATATGCATCAAATCAAACAAAGAACACTGGGGCGAACCCCTTCTCTTTTTGATAAGTGCACTGGGCTCTTTTACGTGCATTACACAACACACGGGACCAACAGCTTTACATCCCATCCGAAAGACGCAGCAATAATGGTTAAGTGTCTTGCTTAAGGACACAAGTGTCACGAATGGGACTGGAACCCACACTCTGCTGATCAGAAACATTGTTTCATGGTCATTACCAAATTATGACCCTACCTTTAATCTTGAAAGATCGTTTGCATTCTTTGAATCGTCTGTTCTATTAGCCATTTTTTCTTTGTTCTTTGATCCAATCTCATCATAGGATGGCAACCCGTGTGCTTCTAGCCACCCTTGCCGTTCCCATCTTACCTCCCCGCAACGACATCGGGGACATGCTGGACATGGGGGACACTGCCATGGAGAATAAGCGCAAGCTGGCTAACCTTTTGGGACTGCAGATGCCACCGACGAGATCCCAACTCGTCAAAGATCTGGTAAGAAACATATGCATGATATTCTTCCTTACTTTAATCTGATTTCCGATTTTGTTTGCCCTTGGGAATAAATCAGAAAAATTATAATTAAACAGCCTGAAGAAAAGTCTATAAAAGCCTAAGCCATGTTTACATGTAGGTCAGCCCTTGTACTCGATAAAATTTTCCTACTTTTATCCAAGGACCAAATATTATGCCTGGATACAGTAGCTAAGAAATGCGTATACCCTTTTTCCGTTTTTTCTTGGACTGTCCAAGTCCAAGAATTTCCAAGTTTAAAAGCACAAAACCCCCCGGGACATTCTGATTTTCAGGGGAGGAATACATTTAATTTACCGGTAACAAAAAACCCCCAAACAACAACAACAAAAGCAGCAGTCTGAGCCGGACACCATATGAAAAAGAGGGCGCTGTTACATGAGTGTGCTCAGAGCCGTATATTGAGAGACTTGCGACAACTTGCGATTAGAAGCCATTTTGTCTCCAAAAAATGCATTGGCGATTACAGGGTGCCAGACTATTCTGCCCATTGGGCTGTGCTGCATTTGGAACAAAATGGCGTCCAGCAACCACGTGACCGGAGAAAGCTGGTCCCTCCATGTCGCAACTCTCTCAATACACAGCTCTGAGTGTGCTATTTCCCCAAGTTGGAGATCGCGGTCAAGGCCCAGTTTCACGGCGCTGCTTAAAGAGTTCTGCCCCCTGTTAGCGTATACTTCTATGGAGCCTGTGGCAGTGCCGAGCATTTCTCGGGTACAACCATGTGTACAAATCTCTTTCGGAGAAGTGTTGGTGCTGAGATGAGCAGTGCCCAATTTCATAGAGCTGCTTAAGCACAAAAAGTAGCTAAGCACAACGAAATTATGCTTACCAGAATAAGGTTACCAGTCGAAATACCATGTCACATGCACCAGTTCTGACTGGTATCCTGCTAATTTATGCTAAGTACACAATTTGTGAGCAAAATTGTCTGCTTAAGGAAGTCCATGAAATTGGGCCCTGTTGTGGAATACGTTTCGAACAGTATACTCTGCTCATCTTCAGGAGAATGATTGTTGTTTAAAAGGATGGTATATCATGAGTGTTTGAACCTCTCTTTTGTTTAAAGTTCAGATTGTTTCTCTCCCCAGGTGAAGTACAGCGTGATTCCCTTCGTGATGCCCCAAGTCAAGGATCTGTATAACTGGTTGGAAGTGGAGTTCCACCCATTGGAGCTTTGTGAGCGTGTGAGTCAGGTGTACCAGGTGATCCAAGAAGGTGGTGAAGGTGAACTGAAGCAGTACATTGAAGCCCTGCAGGACAACACCATTATGCGTCTCCTGAAACAGGTAACCAAGATTTCATTTCATTTAGGCTGGCATTTGGCTAGCGGACCACTGTCAATGGAGAACGATGCTTTACAATTTTATGTTTATTCATTCTTCCATAATTCGATATTTTTAAACCTTTTTTACCAATAATTTTTATGAGAAAATAGAATTAGCTGTTGCAAACTGCTTACCAACAAAAAGGACCTATGGTATAGATGCCCCAAAATAGTTAATAGCTTAAAAAGAAGCTAACCGCATAATGAAAGTAATAATAAAATACAAAAAAAGTTACTGGACAAAGTGAAAGGCAAGTACTAAGCAGCTTATCTATGCACACCCCCCAAGGTTTTAGCCAGGATTTGGTAAAAGGGTGTCCAAATTTGCTGGAAATTTTAAAACTGGGTGTCCAAATTGTTCACTTACAATACATTTACATCTTAATGACAGATAAAACAGGGTGTCCACATTTAAAACACGGTGTCCAAAAGACATCCAGACATCCCTCTGGCTAACACTATGCCCCTTCCCTCCTCAGTTGGATTCACTGGTCTGTTCAGTAAAGACACGGTTCATGCAACTTGAAAGATTCCATCTTTGGCAAGGATCATGCCGGAGGTTCAGCTTCTGCAGGTTCACTGCGGCATATTTCATTTATTTCATTACAAAGTGGTATTTCTCTACTACATTTTGCATAGGTTGCCCAGATCTATGAGACCATGTCTTTATCTCGCCTGGCTGTCCTCGTGCCGTACTCAACGCCATTTCACCTGGAGAGAGTCATCGTAGATGCTGCTCGCAACGGGGCTGTGCAGGTAATATATTCATTGTGTAATTTTTCCAGTAGCACCTTGTAGAGCCTCAATAATATCGGGGCCCAATTTCATAGAGCTGCTTAAGCACAAAAAGTAGCCCAGCAAAACTAAATTACGCTTACCAGAATAAGGTTACCGGCCACACTACCATCTCACAAGTACAATTTATGACTGGTGTCCTGCTCATTTCTGCTTAGCAGGAAATTGTTAAGCAATATTTTCTGCTTAAGCAGCTCTTTGAAATTGGGTTTACGCAGGACAGTCTTTAGTTCTTCAGGATGAAGTAGGGTCGTAGCAAATCTTAAGGGAGCCAGGCCTGGTACTTTGGTCTTGTAAGGGCAAGGCAATTTTTCCTATAAAGTAAAGGGCAGCTCTGCGAGGGAAATTTAAATACTGGAGCAAATCAAGGGTTCTAGGAAATGACCGGGGGCCTGGAGACGGGAAGTATCGGGCTTGCAAGAAGTAACAAGGCAATGACCAGGGGCATGGTGGCAATTGGCTATATTGCCTCCATGAAGTACCAGGACTTCAAGGGGCACCAAGGCAATGATGAGGGGCATGGGGCAATTTTCTCAATTGCCTCGGTGGTGAGGGGTATGGAGGCAACTGCCTCCATTGCCTCTGTGATGTATCATGCCCGCAAGGGGCACCAAGGCAATGACCAGGGGGCATGGTGGCAATTATCTCCTTTACCTCTGTGATGTATCAGGCCTGCGAGGGGCACCGAGGCATGAAGGCAATTTTCCCCCATTGCCGATGTGTGAAGTGTCCGATCTAAGGAAACCACTCCTTAATCAATTGCCCTGTTGTTTCTTACCACCGTTAGATAAGAATGGATCATTCGACGAAGTCTCTTGTGTTCGGTGGGACGGTGTCTGTCTCCCAGCAAGATGAACAGATCAGCGAGGGTCCTCATCTCCAGGATCAAGCCTCTGATCAGATCCGTAACCAGCTGAGCCAGATGTCTATTACCCTTCACAAGGCCATCAAGATCATCCGCCCGATGCATATGGTGGTATGTTGAAGCCCTGGCCCTTAACCCTAGAAGTCAAGCAGGGGTTTCCCTTAACTTTTTTCTTCACTCGCCGGCCGGGCGATTCAACCAAAATTTTTGGTTGCCTGCAAGTTTTTTTCAGTCGCCCACATGTATTAATGCACACAGTTTTCGAAGCGTTAAAAACCCCCCCAAAAAACAACACGTAAGTGAAGTTCGCACATACGCTTTTGGACGATCTAATCCCCTAATTTCTGCCCTTAACAATACTTTTTTCACCAACAACCATTTTAATGGATTCGTGATTTGGCAAAGAACAAACAATAAATGTATTTTACAATGTACGCACAAAGTACAACGAACAATAAAAGACTAGCAATGAGGATACTGTTCCCAGAAGCCCTTTGTAATCTGTAACTCCAGTGGTTACCAAAAAGGATGAAACGCAGTCATTTCAACATGCCTCCTAAAAATTTGGATCCTAGTTTCAGACTTGTTTTGTTAGTAATGACTCTAAGCCATAGAAGTCAAGATGTGGCGGTTACGGCTACGGCTACGGCTGTTGCTAAGGGGCTCCTATTCTTCATCGCACATTAATGTGACAATCAAGCCACAGCCGCCAAGTTCTGGTGAATTATTGTTGTTTTGTTTTTGTTTTTTTCCATTAGAAAGAGGAAGAGAACGAGAAGCAAGTGATGATACAGCACTATCGTCGAACGGCTCGCAAAGAACACGAGCGCATCTTGACTCGACGTCATATCATTGAGTATCGTAAAGAGAAGCTGGAGAGCATTACCGTCCAGCGGGTAGGTCATGGGGTCATGGGGTCAATGGGACAGATGTCAGTCTCTTGAAGAAGTGTCTTAAAAGTCAAAATGGCAGGAATGTTCTCAGAGCTGCCAACTGTCTCCCTGATTTTCTGTCATGATATTCTTCCCACTTAAGTTTGATTTCTGATATGTTTGCCCTTTGGAAAAATCAGAAAAATGTGATTTAATAGCCTGAATTGTCTATTCTACACCATGGTCAGCCCTTGTACTCGATAAAATGTTCCTACTTTTTTTCCAAGGACCACATATCATGCCTGGAATTTGCAGAAAGTTCTCTGAAAATAAACCAATCTTTCCATGTCTTTTGAACAAATTTGAAAATCTCCCTAATTGTGGAAACTTTTTTCCTATTATGTTGAATGTAATTCTAAATATCTCCATGATTGTTGTACAAATTGAAAGATGCAAATGTTGGCAGCTCTGCGTTCTGATTGATCCTCAGGAGTAATCCATTGGAAAGTTTAATATGTCAACGCGTACTTCTCCCGTGGAGTAATCCATTGGAAAGTTTAATATGTCAACGCGTACTTCTCCCGTGGAGTAATCCATTGGAAAGTTTAATATGTCAACGCGTACTTCTCCCGTGGAGTAATCCATTGGAAAGTTTAATATGTCAACGCGTACTTCTCCCGTGGAGTAATTCATTGGAAAGTTTAAAATGTCAACGCGTACTTCTCCCGTGTAGATATGTTCCTGTAGTTCCGCACAGTGTTGCAGACCAGCAGAGCATTCTGGCAGTCCACTGGATTGGCTTATGCCTAAGGGAGTGTTGTCCACGCCTAGAATGTGGCCGACTTTTGAGACACTACCTAAAGAATACCAAAAAACCTGTAGCCCTCACCTTGAGGTTCCTAGCTTTGAGATCAAACCCTTGTGATTCCAGTGACAGAAAAAGATAAATAAAATAAAAAATAGAAGTATTTTAAATGTTTTTAATATAAAATCTACTCAAACCAAAACACTTTTTTATATTCTAACATTGATATGGAAACGAACTGGAGTGAGTATTATCCAGGATTGGCAGAGCTGACGAAGTAGTCGCAGACAGTGTTCATATTTTGTATGATCAATCATATACATGAAATAACAAACCTGTGAAAATTTAATCCATTTTGTGAGTCAGGAGATACGAGTGAAAAACCATGCACAATTTTCAGCATGAAACACATTGTCCTTACTTTTGGTTGTAAACTACTGGAATCAGGTTTAGGTTTTCTGATACAGTTTTCTTGAATAAAATTATCATAATGATAACAAAGAGACATTTTTAAAGCGCAAATTGTTGCAGATCGGCTCCGCCTCAAAGCGCTGAATACAAGCAAAGATGGATTAAACAAATTAAATTAAAAACAACGATAATTAAACATTTTACAAAAATTACGTGTGGACCAGTTAAATACACAGTAAGCTAAAAAGATGAATTAGTTAAAAATAGATGTAGAAATTGAATAATAGATAAAAACTATCAATAAGTTACAATATGACTTCATTTCAGAGGGAAATATTTCTCAGACAAAAATGGTTCTAGTATGAACTTCATAACCAGTAAGCTTTCAGACTAAGGTTTAAGCAGATATGTTTTTTATCCTTACCAATCCTGTTAAGATTGATTTGATTTGGAGCCGGTGTAGTTATTTTTATTTTTATTTTTTTATCCTGCAGGAAAAAGAGGAGCAAGACGTGATTGAGAAGCAGCAGCGTAACCAGCGTGAGGCAGAGGAGAAGCGTCTGGAGAGAGAGGCGTTGGAGCGTCAGCGCAAAAAGGAGCAGGAGAAGGTGGAGGAGATTCAACGCTCACAGGCCAGGGAGAGGATCAAGATGCTGAAGCAGTCGACGGTCAGCCAGAAAGTCTTCAAGAAACTCAACGAAGAGGTAGGACGCTTGATCCAAAATCCATCATGCGCCAGCAAGATGCTTTACAGTAGATTGTACAATTTGGGAGTTAGATTTTAATAATTTCTGGTACGAATGCCAGTCATCTTGCCCCCCGGCAACTTCATCCCTTACAAAGTCACCCCCTATCAAAGTCCCCCCCCCACTAGCAAAGTCTTCAAGAAACTCAACGAAGAGGAAAGACATTGGATCGAGAATCAAACATGCGCCAGCAAGATGCTTTACAATAGAATCGTACAATCGGCCATTTGGGAGTTAGATTTAATGTCCGGTACGAATGCCAGTAGGCAAAGTCAGCGTGCAAAGTCGACTCCTACCAAAGTCACCCCCCTAGCCAAGTTCCCCCCAGCCAAGTCGCCCCCGAGCCAAGCCGCCCCTGAGCAAAGTTTCCCCCAGCTATGTCGCCCCTAGTGAAGTCGCCACCCAGCAAAGTTTCCCCCCGCTAAGTCGTCCCCTAGCCAAGCCGCCCCTGAGCAAAGTTTCTCCCTAGCTATAAGTTGCCCCCAAGTAAAGTCGCCTCTAGCCAAGCCGCCCCTGAGCAAAGTTTCCCCCTAGCTAAGTCGCCCCCAAGTAAAGTCGCTCCCTAGACAAGTTTCTTCAACACAGGTGCCCCCTCCCCCTAGACTGTTTTTCGATGCAGCATATTTAAAGTATACATGTACATGTACATGTTCATCAGTACTAGTTTATAATTCATTCCTGCCCCATGCTTAAATTTATGTAACAATTCAGAATCATGTATCTACAACCAATGTATTTTCTCTCAGAAAACTCTAATTCACTTATTCATATTACTGTCAACAAATATGAAATCTAACTTGTACAACTGAATTTAAAAACCTTTCTTGAAAAGAAAATCAAGCGAAAAGTTATTCAAAATCGACAATCTGTAAAAATAATAAAACAATACATTCGTTCAGCAAATGAAGCTTGAATTAAAACACATCAGTGATCGAGTTAAAATATTTTAAAATATAATAGTTTGTTAAGCAAAAAATTTGCAATTGCATCAAAAGTTAATTTTAACAAATCTTCTAGAGTAGTGGTTTAACGATAAATGATAGGCTTTTGCCAATAAAATATACCATTCATTAAGATTATTATTGCACTATATTATGCAAGTTTGTTTTACGGGCCAATACATTTTTCTGTTTACTACGTCGTCACCTTGTTGCCATTTTTGATGAATCAATTGGCGAAAGTGAAACTCAGACCACGTTTAATTGGGAAATTGACTGAAGGTTAGCACCCAAACCTGCTTATAGCTGTCTGTGTAGACCAAGTTTCAAGGAATTGTGTTCACCAAAAGAACGTAATGCTCGCTATTCACACCTGCTGAAGCGTTAAGTTGAATGCCGTAAACGTGTGAATATATCGTCATAGAGCACCGCAACGTTATAAACTCTGATTTTATATTTGACATATAGGAACTGGAGAAGCTAGATCCAGATGAGATCATGGCTAAGCATGTGGAACAGCTAGAAGTGGAGAAGAAAGAGCTACAGATGCGTCTAAAAGCGCAGGAGAAGAAAGTGGATTACTTCGCCAGAGCCAAGCGTGTGGAGGAGATCCCTCTGCTGATCAAGCAGCACGAGGAGCAGTCCGTCAGCGACAAGAAGCTGTGGGATGAGATGGAAGAGCAGAGGGTAGGTTGAGATTTCGTAGTGGCTGGATGGTGGCGTGTCGTTGTCGAGCGGTTAAGCGCACTGGACTCGAGCTCTGGTGTTTCTGATCAGCAGAGTGTGGGTTTCGAGTCTCGGTCTTGATACTTGTGTCCTTAAGCAAGACACTTAACCATTATTGCTTGGTTCTTTTGATAGGGCTTAAAGCCGCAGGTCCTGTGTGTTGTGTAACGCACGTAAAAGAACACAGTTACACTTTTTTGCAAAGAGAACGGGTTTGCCCCCGTGTTTCTGGCAGTGGCTGCTGAATGCGCCGCAACACCTTGTAAACCATTAGAAAGTGCTACATAAATGGAACTCATAATTCAAACGTAGCTCTGCTTACCCTGTTGAAAAACAAATAATGAGCGCTTTGATACGCTTCTAGGGGTGTGTCAAAGCGCTGTATAAGAACCCAGTATCATCATCCTGGCAGTCCAGAAACAAACCTGTTGACATTTAGACCATGTCTCAAACAACTGCTCGGCAGAAGATAGTGCTTAAAGAGGGGCTTGTGGTTAGACGAGCTTCAATTTTTTCGTAAAAGTTTAAATAATTTTGACAAGTTTCTGTACGCAGTTAAGTAGTTAAAAATGAAAGCTACTCGTACAAACGACTATTAAGGAGTGGCTACAAGGTCAAATTGAGTTTTGGGATGCACTCATTTTTCACAAGTTTTTTTATGAAAGGTGTAAAATGCCGATGTATTTGGTCCCCTTTAAGTATAAATATTTTAACATCCAAAATCATCCAGTGACGTTGCATTTCAGATATGCGGGTCTATACATTTTTGTGCGAAGTTTTATTTTAGTTCATTCTTGATTTTTCATGCTGTTTAAAGGCATTGTACACGTTTGGTAATTGTCAAAGACCAGCGTTCTCACTTGGTGTATCCCAACATATGCATAAAATAACAAGCCTGTGAAAATTTGGGCTCAATTGGTCATCGAAGTTGCAAGAAAATGATGAAAGAAAAAACACCCAAATTTGTGTGCTTTCAGATAGGAATAAAAACTTCTTGCAAGAAGTTTTTATCATCTCTTTCTCAAAAACTACGTTACTTCAGAGGGAGTCGTTTCCTACAATGTTTTATACTATCAACAGCTCTCTGTTGCTCGTTACCAAGTCAGTTTTTATGCTAAAATATATTTTGAGTAATTACCAAACGTGTACAGCGACTTTAAATAAAACGGCGTTGAATTTGAACTGTTTTTTTTTACTGAGGAAAAAATCCTGTGTGGAATGTACAGACCCATTTATTGTTGACATCCAATGATGTTTCAAACCTCGCTCTGAAAGAGTATAAAATAAAATGACATTTAACACAATTTTTTTTCCCAAAAACTCTTTCTTTTTGGAAAATGAGTGCATCACAAAAGTGACCCTCATTGAAAAAGATTTTGTGCTCACATAAACTAATGGGAACACAAGTCACAAACTTCATTCAATTTTTGGTAGTTAGGCGTTTGACCTGATTTTGCTTAGCAAGATTTTAACAAGCTTAGCAAGATTTTCACAAGCTTCGCAAGATTCTCACAAGCTTAGCAAGTTTTTCACAAGCTTAGCAAGATTTTCACAAGCTTAGCAAGTTTTGTGTTTAATACTTAATATGGTGGTATTATTTATTGCTGGAATGGCAGTACATGTTTTGTTGTAGAGGAATTCATTCAATTTTCTTGTACTATATTCTGCAGATCATTGAAGCAACCAGAGAAAGAGAGGAGGCACTATCTTGTAGAGACCGTCTAGCTCGCATGGCTGAGGATAAGAAGAATTTTGCTGAAATGCTGGAGCAGACACGCTTCAGTATTTACCAGGTAAGGGAGAAATGCAGGGCGGTCGGGTTGGCGTTAGTGGTATCTTTCCTCGCCTTCCACCTTTAGTTCGAATCACGCTGGAGGCACTACGTTGATTTGGTTTTCAGTCTCTGACTGCGTGGGTTTTCCCTGAAATAATTCTGTGGGGTTTTTCTCCCACATCTAAAACTATATAACGAAGAAAACCAAGAAATTAAGCTTCCAGTTACTGCAAAAAATTAAGATTTTTGTGCCCACCTCCGATCACAAAACTTATGTAAACGCTTGTTTTGGATGCGCGTGATAGTCGCCAGATTCTGTAATTGCAACGCGAAGCCTTTCCATAGCAGTCTATGGTTGTTGAGGCGTCAGCGTCCTCTATAAACTGCGTCACGCGTCAATTTTATGCCCATGTGACCACCACGAATCCGCGTAAGGGGTTTCTAAAAAGTTAATATCAAATAAGCATCCTTGTCTCAGAGTTTTAATTTTGCTTCAATAATAATTAACACATTATTTGTGTTTTATTATGAAAGCTAAAACTAATTTTATAAAAATTGTAATGAGTATTTTTGTTGTTCAGATTTTGTCATTAGATATAATTTAAAACAAATATTGATTTCAGAAAAACAAATGTTCTTCGTTTGACGTGTTTTCTCGTTCCGATATGCGAGATACTTGCACAGTCTATTGTTATTTTGTGCCTACAGCCCCCCATTCCTTCGGAATCCTTCATTTTGGCAAAGAGGATACCAAAGGATTTGCAAGGGTTAGGTTTTTCAAACCCACTTAAGCCCCTTTTCACATTACAGAGCCAATTCCCAGGAAATAAAACCCCAGGAAATTCCTGGGGAGAATTAACCCCACCGCCACCCCATGTTCGTTTCACACTCACTGCAATTTACCTGGGAAGACCATGAACACTTAGTGTGCTTAACCCTGAGGTTATCTCAGGCAAAGAGGATACCAAAGAATTTGCAATGGTTAGGTTTTTCAGACCCCTTTTCACATTACAGAGCCAATTCCCAAGAAATAAAACCCCAGGAAATTCCTGGGGAGAATTAACCCCACCGCCACCCCATGTTCGTTTCACACTCACTGCAATTTACCTGGGAAGACCACGAACACTTGGTGTGCTTAACCCTGAGGTTACCTCGCTTTTGACCCTACTCCCAAGCAGAGGTAACTATTCCCGGGGGAATGGCTGTATCCCAGGGCCCGATTTCATAGAGCTGCTTAAGCACAAAAAGTAGCTAAGCACAACAAAATTATGCTTACAAGAATAAGGTTACCAGCCAAACTACCATGCCACATGTACAGTTTGTGACTGGTATCCTGTTCATTTCTGGTTAGCAGAAAAATGTTCAGCAATATTTTCTGCTTAAGCAGCTCTATGAAATTGTTTGCCATGGCTAGCAATTCAAGTGTGAAAAGGTCCCAAGACATTTTCCCAGTGTGAAAGAGGCTTTTTTAGAGTGTTGTCAAATTTGAGTGGATTTTTGTTTTTCTCCGTTAGGAAAAACTGGCCGAGTATGAACAGCTGGAGAAGGAGGAGCGTGTCAAACGTCTTCAGGAGAGGAAGCTTCGCCGTAGGGAGGAACGTCGCCTCAAATGGCTCAAGGAGAAAGAGGAAGAGGAGCAACGCAAGAAGGATGAGGAATTGAAACGAGGTCAGCAGAAATCTTGTTTTTTTTGTATTGTACTTTTGTTTAGAGGTATTTTTGGTCGCTATCATAAAAGTAAATTCTTAACTCTCGGGTGAGCACACAAGCTGCTTAAATTAGTGCTAAAGGCTTAATCCAACATGTTACTCTATTGGTCCCATCAGGTTCCCATTTATACACATGGGTTAAGAGAAGCAATTATGGTTAAGTGCCTTGCTCAAGGATCCAAGTGTAATGACCAGGAATCGAACCCACAGTAGTGGCCAGTAGTGGTCACACATAAATCCTTAAATTCAAACCTTAATAATAATAATGAATTCTTATAAAGCGCACACATCCACCTAATCAACGGTGCTCATGGCGCTACAAAAGAAGCAACTAAACAAAAAACCAATACTACATGAATAATTATGAGCAGTCTGACAAGCAGGTGAATTTTGCTCTGGTAAAGCAGGCTAAATTGTATAGTGAGTTTTGAGAGCCATTTTGAAAGAGCTGAGGGAAGTGCCAGATTGTATATTTATGGGGAGACTGTTCTACAGACGAGGGGCAGCTATATGAAAAGATCTATACCCCCAAGATCGGTACGATCTCGGAACAGCAAGAAGTTCTTGATTTGCACACCTGAGGACCAGAACGACTGGTGTGGTGAGGAGCTAATAGCGTGGATAAATACTGGGGAGAGATGTTGTGCAGTCAGCGTGCAGTGAGAAGCATGAGTTTGTACATGAAAATCAAGAGATCTTGTTCTCATTGTTGTTTTGTATGTGAATTTCAGCTCGTGAGGAAGAGCAGCAGAGACAAGAGGACGAATATCGGAAGAAGATGGAAGCTTTTCAAGAGCAAGAGGCCAAACAACAAGCAAAGTAAAAAGACCATGCCTGAAATTCTTTTCCTTACCCCACGATATTTGTTAAAACTCTGTTCACATCTACAGTATTTTTTTGTAGAGAAGAGATGAGCAGAAAGGGAAATGGTGTAAAAAGAAGTGGTGTAAAAACTCACCTTTCCCACCGAACAGCCCATTGTCCCACTCTCGGGGTGGGGGGGGGGGTGTTTACAAGCTGCTGCGGAGCAATCTGCAGCCAACCATAACAGGAACGGCGGGGCAAACTTCTTCTCTTATCGATAAAGTGCACTGGGTTCTGTTATACTTGCATTAATACAACACACAGGACCTACAGCTTTATGTTCTTATGTCTGTCCAATGCGAAGTATGAAGCAATTATAGTTAAGTGTCTTGCTCAAAAGGACACAAGTATCATGACCGGCCTGAAGCCCACACTCTTACAACACCAGAGTTAATTAAGCCAACAATATTGCTCCAAAATTTTCTGCAGAGCAGAAATGATCAGGATACCAGTTACAGTTGGTGCATGTCAAATTGATTTTGGCTGCTTATTCTGGTGTAAGGCATATTTTTTTTTGTGCTTAGCTGCTTTTTTTTTGCTAAGGCAGTTCTATGAATTTAGGTTCTTCTGCCAATTTCACAAAACTTTACACAACTCCGTACGTCCACTTGCGCAACATTTGTTGCATAAGTGCACCACTAACACAAAAAATCTGGCAAAATTGGACTTACGCAGTCGCGTAAAGTTTTGTGAAATCGGGTACAGCACTTTTGTCTGGTGCACTTGACCACTCTGCCATGACCTAAGCTGCTGCACTAAGACCATGTTCGAATTAATGGCTTCAGCAGTGGCCAGTGCTGGAACGCTGAAACATCCTATTCTGCAACGCTGCCGTTGCAGCAAACAGCCACACCCAGTATTGCTTGATTCGGACACCTGTGTAAACTTCAAGGAAATTATGTTCTTCCTCTGAAGCTTTTTTGATTTTGTTTTGCTCTTCAGAATGAGAGAGATCGAAGAACGCCTTGAACGAGAAAAGGAAGAGAGAGTGCAGTCGGCAGCCAAAAGCACTCAACAGCAGCCTTCCGAGGACAAGTGGCGTCGACGTCAAGTGGCCGATATGCCAAGGGAGAGACCTACGAACGAGGAGGCAAAATGGAGACGGGGTGGTGCTGATGAAAAGTACGTGTGAGATGGATAGGAAAGTGTTAGATACCACACTTGCTGTTTTGTTTGTTGATGGTGTGGACAGACGCCGTGGCTAGTTTTGGCAGGGAACCCAATTCATGTAGACTAGGGGGTTGGGATGTTTAACTAGTGAACAATTTAACCAGGAAAAAACGTTGAAATCCGTTGAAAAGATACCTTTCTTTCCTTTAAAAATGTCAGCCCCAGATGATATCCAGGATGAGTAATTGACATCCCTTTTGTGGGTGGAAGAACTGTCTTATCGTAATTCCCTACTCATTTTCCTTTGTACTCTACCCACCTTGTGGTTTTGTGACTGTGAAAACTGGGTATAGTGTTCTATTTTAAATCCTGATCCATCCTGGAAAGTGTGTTGACATCTGCTCCTTTTACAGTTCGGCTCATAGTTCAGATTGGAATCGGTAGAAATGGTCAAATGGAATTAAATTCAATTCAATTTTTAATTATCGCAGTTTTCAAATAAAAAACTGAAATTTGTTTTTTCTGGCGTGCACTAAAACATACTCAAACACAATTCATTACAAATGAAGTCGCATGTTTAGGAAAATAAACGTAGATGCACGACCCTAATGTTTACTTGTGGCACACATTACCGTCTGTTCTTGGGGATGTTTATTGTTCAGAATTCCACCTTATTAAGGGGCCGTCCACGATTATCAACTTTGATCAACAATTACCAACCAGCGTACAAAGTGTACACTAGGGAAGGGAGTCTGCGGCCTGTGTGTGCTTTCTGAAATAAAATAAATTTTTTGATTTTGTCGATTTGTATCATGCCAGTAATTGTTGTAAAAAGCAAGCAGGAAATATTTATCAAAATACTTTTTTTTCTTTTTTCATAGACCTGCTGAGAATCGTCCTACTGAGAGTCGTCCTTCTGAGAATCGTCCTTCTGAGAATCGTCCATGGCGCCCGTCCAGAGAGAATCGAGAAAAGCAAGATGTTTACAAACCCCCTCATCGTGGAGTTGACGAAAGAGATGACCCACAGCAAGAAGAAGGACCCGAAGAAAAGGAGCCCCGACAAGAGGCCAAACCAGAGGTTAGTGGAGAGGTACGGAGGAACCAGTACAGAGACGAGGAGGAAGAGAGTGATTATCGACGGGATCGTCGCGACAACTACCGCGACATCCGCATGGATGATCCGGAGTTTCGTCGCAGTGCGGGTATCAAAGACGACTATGACGGCCCCAGTAAAGATCAAAACGATGTGAGAGAAGCTCCCGAACAAAGACGGGTGGAGTCTCTTCCACCACCTAGTGACCGTGACCAACCACAGCGTAACTTCGCACAGGACGAGCGCTCTCAAGATTCTGGGCAAAATGATGATGACCGCCGTCCGCAGACCTACTCTCGTGAGGAGCGCCCTCGGGAAATACGACGCAACTTTGGCGATCGGGATTCAGGGAGGGACGATCGGAATTATGGTAAAAGGATGATGGATGACAGGGATGACCGTGGCGGTAGAGATGTCCGTGGCGGTAGGGATGACCGTGGCGGTAGGGATGACCGTGGCGGTAGAGATGACCGTGGCGGTAGGGATGACCGTGGGGGTAGGGATGTCCGTGGGGGTAGGGATGTCCGTGGGGGTAGGGATGATCGTGGTTATGGTGGTAGAGAGGATCGTGGTGGTTTTGGTGGAAGGGAGGACCGTGGGGGTTTTGGTGGCAGAGAGGATCGTGGTGGTTTTGGCAGGAGGGATGACCGTGGTGGCTTTGGTGGCTTCGGTGGTAGGGATGATCGTGGTGGCTTTGGAGGCAGCAGGGATGATCGTGGTGGCTATGATCGTCGCGGTGATAGTGCCTTTGGGAGCAGAGATGACCGAGGGTATCAGAGAGAGGACAAAGGTGGCTTTAGACGTGATACAAGAGGTGACTCTCGTTGGGGAGATGATCGACGTGAGGAAAAGTCCTGGGGAAGAGATAGTGATCGTCGTGACGGTCGCGGTGGAGGTTCCAGGGAAGAACCGGGACGCAATTGGCGTGAAGACCGTGGCCAATCCCGAGATGACCGACCCCCGATTCGGCGAGAAGGTGATGATTGGCGAGGAGGCCGTGATCGTGGGCAGGACAGTCGACGGGATGATGGCCAATGGCGTCAAGGAGGTCGAGACCGAGCACCACCCCCATCCGAGGATAAATGGCAACGAGGCGGACCGGCAAAGCAGGACATGTCCTCTGACCAGCAGCTGCCCAAAGAAGTCCAACGAGAACCTCCTCGTCAGAAGGAACCAGAGCCTGAGAGCAAGCCTGTGAGCAAGCCTGCAGCTTCCAAAAAGTCTGAAGAGGAGGGTTGGGAAACGGTACGACGGCGCTAAAACTGCGTCACTACCTGAGATTCTTCAGGGCATTAGAATGTCAACTTTATCAAGTTCCTAAAAATTGTTTCAATAAATTTGTTTGTTAAAAAGTGTATCCAAAGGATCTATTTTTTGCTCCGTATCATATATCAAGTTTTGGCAATGGGGGGATTATTGTCTGCAATGTCATTCATTATAAGTCATGGGGATAAACTTATTCCATTCTAGGTTCACAAATTTGCTGTCTGGCAAGGTTTTGTGGCATAGAACTGTTCAGGACTAGTTTAAATGTTTTTCTTCTTTAAAAAGGTTGGCGAGCTAAAACGTGGTAAGGTAAAATAATATTATTTCAATGGGATTCGATGTCATCTTCTTTTAAAAAAAACTACTTGTTAGTCTTCGCAACCGTAACTGATTTACTTCTTTGAAATTCCCAAAAGTGATTTTTATATTCCAAACAAATGAGTTAGGTGCTTTTTTTAAAAATTCCCGCTTATCAAAAGTGATAGTAAGGATTTACCTTTACCTTAAAGTACAGTTACATTTATCATCAAATGTATGTTTATTCTACAAATATCTACAAGTTTCATGATAAAGTTATTGTTTCTAAACACCCCCCCCCAATAAAAAAAACTAAAACTTACAAATGCGGAAGAATGATGTAGCTGACCAATTTCATTAGGGTAGATTTTCAATTAATGTTAATGCAAATATCATGCTTATTGTTAATCCTAAAAAACATTTGCAGTTGATTTGAATGAAGTCTTGCACGTTAACTCCCTTGGTCTTTATGAATGCTCAAAGTTGTCATGAACTTTAAAGGAGAGCATTATGTGTGCCTGGGGGAGTAGGTCAAGCTTTCTGGTAACCTATATGTGTATTGTATGGGGAGTCACCGTCTCTTTAAATCTGGTTCATACTTCAAGTGTATTGCAAATGAAAAGCAAATTTTCTTAACGCACATTTGAAAAAATATATAAATAATAATACAAATTTTGTGTTGAGTTTTTTTCATCAGGAAAATTTGCTCTGCTTTCGCTTTTGCATTAGATATGAACCCGTCTGAAGTCTGGAAGAAAGTAATTGTACTAAGAAATGTGTTTTTTTTTAAATTTTATTTAACCCACAGAAAATGGCTTACTGTGGAGAAATATTTCTCTATTTAACCTTCAAGTTTGTGTAGTTTAACAGGTGACATTTATTTCCATTATAGCTTAATACTGTCAACAATTGTCAAAATAAACAATTAAATTTGTGATGCAAGTGATATAATATAAGCGAAGTCTCTTTGTGTTATTAGTGAATGGTACTACAATGGAAAATCCAAAATTGTCTTGTTTTTGCTAAGTTTTAATGAAAAAGGGTAAACACTGAATTTGAGATGATCAATTAGGGTTTTGATGTAGACGTTTGGGTTCGGGGATTGGTTGTAGGGCTATAGGGTTAGGACTTAGACTAACCCTAACCCCTTGTGATTTCTTTAACTTGTTACCCAAATTGGATAAAAATGCTGGACTTGCCCCTCGTAATTTCCTCAATTTCGGACCAAAATTTGATAAAAATGCTGGACTTACCCCTTGTGATTTTCTCAATTTTGGACCAAAATTTGATAAAAATGCTGGACTTACCCCTTTTAATTTTCTCAATTTGTTACCCAAATTTGATAGAAAAATGCTGGACTTACCCCTTGTGATTTTTTCAATTTTGGACCCAAATTTGATAAAAATGCTGGACTTACCCCTTGTGATTTATTCAATTTGTTACCTAAATCTGATAAAAATGCTGGATTTACTTACCCCTTGCGATTTTCTAAATTTTGGACCCAATATTGATAAAAATGCTGGACTTACCCCTTGTGATTTTCTCAATTTTGGACCAAAATTTGATAAAAATGCTGGACTTACCCCTTGTGATTTTGTCAATTTTGGACTCGATTTTGATAAAAATGCTGGACTTACCCCTTGTGATTTTTCTCAATTTTGGACTCGATTTTGATAAAAATGCTGGACTTACCCCTTGTGATTTTTCTCAATTTTTGACCCCATTTTGATAACAATGCTGGACTTACCCCTTGTGATTTTCTAAATTTTGGACCCAATTTTGATAAAAATGCTGGACTTACCCTCTTGTGATTTTCTCACTTTTTGACCCAAATTTGATAAAAACGCAAGACTTACCCCTTCTTATTTTTTTAAATTTTTGACCAAAATTTGATAAAAATGCTGGACTTACCCTGGTGATTTGACACATTACAAAAAAAATAAGATCTATGATGAACATGCATGTTTATAAATATATACATTTTCTAGATAACACATTTTGGCCATACATTTTTTATTCAACATGTCCTGCCCATAGCAAGCTTTTATTTTGGAGTTTGTTATCACAATCAAGTAATTAGAATCAGCTCCTACATTGAGCTATGGTGACAGCTGACACTCAATTAACTAATTAGACTTTTCACAAAGTTGCAATAAACAATAGCTCTTCTTGTACATATATATCTCAACCTCTCTTTTGCAATTTAGTCCTACGGCAATCCTTTGATAACAATTTTAATTTTGAGATGACGCCTCTCTCTGTGGTTTCGGCTAAATCATGTTTGGGGCTGAACAAAAAAAAATTGACTAGAGCGGGATTTAAACTACCGGTAACGACCTCCGGATTAACGTGCTGGCGCTCTACAAACTGAGCTATCTACAATCCCAGCCAAACTGCTTGGGCCATGTGACAATAAATAAACCCTCCCCCGTTCAATGCTGTTAGGAGCGGAGACCGCACAATTAGAACCAACGTTGAATGGGGGGCGGGAGCCCAACGAGATATGACCGGGATTGTTGGCGGTCTCCCTATTTCGTCAATATCTTTGTTCAGGGTGCCAGTCAGAAGCCATACAACCATTAACTGCCGTGTAGCCAGGGATCGCACCCAAGTTTACAATACAACCTGGGAAGCGGCAGCCAGGGGATCACCCTAACAAAGATGCAACTTCATCTTTGATAGTCAATAGAATCTCAATCAAACTTCGCCAAATAAATTAGAGTCATTTAAAGGGGTCTGTATACGTTTGGTAATGGCTCTGAAAATTAATGGCAATAAAAACTTACTTGGTAAGAAGTACAGCAGCTTTGGATAGTATAATGCATTTTGAGAAACTTTTCACTTCGAAATTTTCACAGGTTAGTTTTATGGTATATATCTACAACTATATAGGATTGAAACAAACAGTATTACCAAACGCATACAATCCTTTTAACTTTGGGACTTATAAGCAAAATTATTAAGTAAGATACAATAAAAGTCGCCTATAAAAGTTTCAGCTGAATACAGTGTCTACTTGTTGAGAAAACAGCGAAAAACAGTAACGGTATTTCCACAAGAACGACGGATCTATCGACATTAAGTGATGTGACAGTGGGTACCAACCGCATCTCTGGCCAAAACATTCGCGATCCGACACCACGGATATTTGAATTTTTAGTCAACCTCAGAAATCTGACAATCTGTTTATACTATCGACAGCTGCAGCGCTTCTTACCCAGTATGTATTTATGGCCATTCATTTTTAGAGTATTTACCAATATATAATCATACCTTTAAGCCTTAGCACAATGATGTACTTGTCCTGTACTTCTAGTATGGCCATTTTTTCAATCAAGGCTTAGGCTTTGTCTGTTCGTTTGAAGCCGGTACCGAAAGTCTCCATACTAACTTACCGAATCCAAGCTTGAGCCTTAGCCAAGCCGTGGTTTAGAAAAGGACCTATATTTACACAAAGTAGTTTTAAGATTTTGTTTTAGCTATACAGTGTAGTGTTTACCCTTTAGAGACCATTCATTTCTGTCTAATCATCACCGTATGCCCAAACATGGTTTTATTGTTGATATTTTGAAACAGCTTATTTCTAAGTAAGGTTTGCGGTGACACCATGTAAGAAATCTCTTTTGAGTAGTTGTGGCTCGTAGAAGAGCCGGTTTCTGCATAACGTTTCGATAAGTACACTCTGACCGTCTTTTTCAACAAAGTTTGTTTTTGTATCAGAAACATAGATACTATGTTAACACAAAAACATTGGAAAATATCAATTCAGGTCATGACTTTTTCTTTGATCTTTTTGGTTGAGTTGAAATAGGTCAGATCTTGCAGCGTTCCCGGACACTATGGGCATTTTGGTACAAGCCATTTCTGGCCGCTGAGGGCATTTTGGTACAAGCCATTTCTGGCCGCTGAGGGCATTTTGGTACAAGCCATTTCTGGCCGCTGAGGGCATTTTGGTACAAGCCATTTCTGGCCGCTGAGGGCATTTTGGTACAAGCCATTTCTGGCCGCTGAGGGCATTTTGGTACAAGCCGATTCTGGTCGCTATGGTCTCTAAAGGGTTAATGGTTGTCATGTTTGTTAACTTTTCCGGAATGAAAAATGCTGACAGTCCCTTCAAATCTGCAGTACGTTTCATGATAGCTGAACTCCTTGGGTTCCTCTTGGCTAGATCCACAAACGTCCCTCCCCATCCACTGACTGATTCCAAGTCTCCCCCCATCATGATGTTTTGACAACTCCGACAAGTGCAGGTCTTAAAGTCCGATTATGGAGTTTGTAGCCGACCTTGGTGACCACGGCAACCTCCCCAGGGTTCTTCCCTTCCGCGGCAGGAACTTCAAACAAAGCTTCATGGAAGTTGGGGTCAAATTTCTCTCCAGGGGGGTCGATTCTGTGGAGGTTGTGTTTTTTAAATACCTACAACCACCGAAGGGAGACAAAAACAAAAGATTCCAGTGTAAGAGTTTTGTTCATACTTTCAAACACTTAATATGTCAGCCATTTTGAAAACTCTGTAAATCGCTTGTTATTCTACCTATAGTTTTTCAATTGACAAATCTGCGATGGGCATATGGCCAAATATCTTTGTCATGACTTTGTGCTAAATTTCATGTTTGTATCATCAAAGGCACAATTCTCCAAAATATTTCCCTTATCTGCCCCACTACATGCCCTTGGTTATTGCCTTGGTGCCCCTTGAAATGTCCCAGTAAATTTCCTCGTAGTGGTGCCCTTTACTCACACACAGGACCAACGGCTTTACATCCCATCCGAAGGACCAAGCAATAATGGTTAAGTGTCTTGAAAATGAGTGCTCTGTCATGGATTAAGAGGCTCGTTTTTTCGAATCCAACAATAATGTGACCCTCTTTAAAGTTTTGTTTTCCATACTAATTCAACCAAAGATCTACCATGTTTTGTTTTACTAGTCATACCGTCTGTAACTGAGTTCCAGTCATCTGCAGACCCTGATAAAGACTCTTTAGATGTCCGTTGCTATCTGCTCGCTTTAACTCCTCATCTGGGACACTTTTAGTTGCTGTATCTAAGACATCCGACACTTCCAGAAGATCTTTACAGAATCCCTGTATCGAGTACAACTTGCTATCATCCAGCTGACGCTTGTATCTTGTCCGGACATTTTCAGTTTCAGCGAGTGCTCTCTTGTACTTATCCTGTATAAAAATATGACATTGAAATTGACCTTAAAGGGTCTGTATACATTTGGTAATTACTCATAAAATTAATAGCAAGAAAAGCTTACTTGGTAAAAAGTACAGCAGCTTCTGATAGTATGAAGCATTTTGAGAAACATTTCACTTTGAAGCAATGTGGTTATGGAAAAAGATGTTAATTTGTATCCAAAACAATTTGAATCTGAGAAGAGTTTCTGTCAGAAACATTTCTCAGATTGTGTATTCCAATTGCAGATTATTCTTCCTGCAAGGACATAACCGCTACAGATTTTCGGCAATATCTCGAAAACGCTACCACCTTTTGAAATGAAACTTTCACAGGTTAGTTTTATGGTATATATCTACGACTATGTAGGATTGAAACAGGACACAAGTGTCACGACCGGGTCTCGAACCAACACTCTGCTGATCAGAAACACCAGAGCTTAAGTTCGGTGCTTTTAACCGTTCGGCCATGACACGCCACAATTGATGAATGTAGAGTAAATTTGGCTTACAGTGACTTCAGCAATCTGCGTTTGAAGTTTCTTGTTCTCTTCTAGGAGCTCCTTCTCGGATGCGCTCACCCCGTCTGCAGCTTTACCCTCATTTGCTGCTTGACTGACCGTCTGTTCTGATGACTGTGAATCGTTTGCTTTTTGAGTCTCCGTTGATTGCCATTGGATTCTGTTGATTGAGGTCATTTGTAAGGTGTTAAACAATGTATCACAAACTATGGGTCACCATCCAATTGGACTACCCACTGTGGCTTATAAGCAAAGCAGTCAAGTATAATGATAACACTCATGATACTGTTCTTAATAACCCATTCTAAATCCACCTCGCTTATAAGAATGGATGCTCTTTCATGATACCATGAAAGTATCATGGGAAGTTTATAAGCGAAGCAGCCATACGTATAAACCACGTTGGCTAGGCGAATCGGTTGGGGTCACGACCTACAAGTGGGTAGTGAACAAATGCAGGGGGTCGCCAAATTTTGTCAGAAGTGTGATACTTGACTTTCAACATGGACGACACTCGTCCACGGGCTAACTAACGGTGATCAATAGAAACAAAATAAAAACAAAAATATTTTCCCTTTTATTATCAGTTCAAAGCAATTACTCATCAATACTAAAACAAACCGCTCTCGATTACAAAAATGTATACCTGTTAAGATTAGCCTGGTTCTTTTTCTTTGACATTACCCCTGCAGCAGAGGGTTCAATCTGCCAGTGAATGGCAGGTGGGTCGCAGCTGATAGCCGATGACATCATTCTGAGACACATTTTTGTTCGGGGGATATTTTGATTCATAAACTGAATTTTTCAGAGCGAAATTTAAAACATAATGTTATTAGATTTCAACAAATATTGGATCTTCAAATTCTAACAAGGAATTTTTTGTCAGTCAAAAAGTAAAATTCAAGGCCGATTTGATTAAATGTTATCGAAAGTCAGGAATGAACCAAAACAACCTTGTACAAAAATGTAGAGACCCATTTTTCTTAGAATGATGTCATCAGAAGATTTGTTGATGTTGACAAATTTTTTCACTGGAAGGGTATTGAATAGAATGGCAATTTAGACCATTTTAACGTGAGGTTAGATTAGAGCCATGAAATTTTTTCCCCATTCACATGAGGACTCTATTTACTGGAAAATGAGTACATCACAAAATTGAATTGGTTATTTTCTTTCATCTTTAAAAGTACATGTACACGTCAAAGAGGGCGTTACAAGACTTGCCCGTTTAATAACTTTTAGTAAAATTTAGCCAGTGCCATACAGAGAATTGTGTAGAAATTTCTTCTGATACTGATAGCACCCTCTTTTTGAATCAACAACTTCCTTCAGCCCATTGTAATTTACCGTATGGGGGACACACACACTATGGACAAAATCCCCTATGACACCAGCATCATATCCATTATCTTAAAAAAAAAAACAATAAATGAGAAAATTAGTAGCTAAAATCCGACATTTCATCGACGGAAATCTCATGCACTCACGCCCTATGGAACCAAAATGGCGTTTAGCAAATAGATGTCAAGACCAACATAGACCTGAAATAAGCTTCATCATTTTTAGTTTAAAGTGCCTGTTCATCTCTTTTCTGCCAGTGTCGACATGAGTGACCCAAGTTAGTGCTCCAAGTGCACTGCGCTTGACGTAATTCTATAAAGGCGGTAAAAAAGCGTTGATAATTACCAATATTTGTTCACTCTTTTGAGAAAAATATCAAAGTTTTCTTTGTTGCAGCCATCATCAGATCATTTTAATATTAGTCAGTACGGGTGCACACGCAAAAATGAAGACTGTCCCTCAAACCGAAGAATACTTCAATCTCGCGGACATTTTCAGTCCCTAAATTCAGGGAATGTCTCCCATTTGAGAGACAACTTTTTTTCAATGCACTGAGCGGCCTTCAGATGGCCCCTGCGGCATTTGTATGTGTCAGAAATGGAATCCACGTCGAAAGACACCATAGGTTGCCCGAGAATGTTGATTGGTTGGCCGAGTGTTTCTCGAATTGCGCGTGAGGTGCGAAGTGTCATGATGCAGCCGCGTGAGACATCGCGCGCAATGAAATCGATTCTTTATTAAAACCGAATAATGAGTATCGAAACTTTAAGATTATAATGCTTTGGGCATTAGGGAAAAGAATCGATACTTGTTCTGAATGTTTATTCGATACTGTCGGTATCGACAACAATTTGCTGTTTTTCCAGAGCGTGCAATGATAATAAGTACATGAACAGTTCGGGAAATAATTATTATACAACAATAAATAATGACTGAGACCAGTGATGATATCGGAGAGACATAAGCTAGCAATGTTAGCAACACTGGAAGTAATAGCGAGATGTTCCTGTAACTTCAGACTTGCATTGCATGAACATGCCTCGAGGCTGAGGGACAGTCCAAGGTATGAGGGACAGTCTTCATTTTCGCGCATGCGCCCGTACTGTTAGTCGTAGTCGTAATAATTGGCGGCTAAAATTCCGCATCTGGCCACCACTTTATCTCCCTTAATTTTAATTTAGGTCAAATATATCCTTCTGCTGTCCAGAAGGTCGACAGAATGTATACAGAGAGGCACAGGCACTTCAAACTAGGCCTATTACAAATTGTCAAAATCATGAAAAAACCCAATATTTGATTTAGTCTTGACAATGCTGCTCTCTACACTCTGTCCACGTGATGGAATGTGGGCTTGAATTTTCCTTTTTTAAAATAAAGGTAAACATTTTGCGTTTCAGCTACCTATTCCTCAAAAGAGGAATTAGGCTAAAGGAAAATAAAGTCCAACATCCATTAAAAACATCAAATAAATCACTTTTAAAAGTTATAAAAAGTGGTGGCCAGATGCGGAAATTTCCTCCAAAACAAACCAAACCACATAACAACCAACTTGTCTTCTTGATTTGTCTCGAGTTGTCGGTGATTGTATGACCCTTTCATTGTAGTTGTCCTGCTGCACATGCTATCTTATTACAAACTACAAATCAATGTTACATCATCATCATGATCATTAATCACCGCCCGTCCGTGAGCGACGAGCATGAGATTACGTATGTGTGCAGTTCTGTATCGCCGCTACTGCTGCGCTGCTGGCACTAAACAAAAGCTTAAAATCTGAGTGATATACAAAACAAAATCATACAAAACTGAAAGGCCAAATTACTAGTCCACCGTACCTTTGAGCATTACTTCTACAGAGACTTTGAGCATTTGTTCTAGTTAAAAATTGACGAGTAACTGTCCGCAGACGTAAAAGTTGCATGGTCGTCGCCATCTTGGATATTACGTCACCTTTGAACCTCATCCCAGAATCCTTTGCATAGGCGCATGAATATCAGAATTAAAATAAAATATGTAACAACAACTTTTCTTTATATTCAACTAAAATATTCACGAAAACATTGAAGAGGGAAACAAAAACACTAAATTGTTTGGTTTTGAACATAACAATATTCTCACAATTTGGAAAATTTAAGGGTTAATTAACCTAAAGGAACTACTTTTTAACGTGCTATCACTTTTCCAGATGAGTAAAGTATGTGGCTTAGTAACGGAGCTTCCCGTGTAAACAGTTTTTGCATGATCTGAAAAATCAGCTAGGAAATTTAAGTTTAGATGAACGTCGTGTTATATTTAGAATGTTGTTTGAATGTTGATAAACCATTTCCTGTATTTGTTGTCAATTCTTTTTAAAACGGTTTCTACATCAGTAGCAGTGAAGCAACACTGAAAACATGTCAGAGGTAAGAAGAAATTTAGACTATTTTGTTATCTCTAAAATCAAGAATCTGCCGAATTTTGTGTCAATGTCATGTCTGTGCTTGTGTTTTGTTTTGTTTTCAATCTTGCAAACTTTGGAATAAATAACTTGAAACTGTTGAAGAAAACTAAGCCAAACGTTTGATTTATAACCTCCCAAATCTTTCAAATTTGTTGTTTAGGCCTACACCAGTGAGTGTCAAATCTCGGTGTTGATCTGATTTTGTTTTTGTTTGTACTGCTGTTTTTATTTCATCAAAGTTTTGCTAAATCTGACCTGACATTAAAAAGTCAAAATTTGTTAGGCCCCCTAATTACAATTTATTTCTTTTGATGGCATGCCTAGCATGCCTAGTATTATAACTTCAGTCTAGGGAATCATACTTTTAAAGATGATGAATATTGCTGGTTATGGCTAAGTTTGACTTATTTCTACTTAAGCCGGCAAATCTTGGTTATAATGTAGGTAGGCCCCTCTTTCTTATATTTAACACAAAGTAGGCTAGCCGACATTCAATTCAATTCACATTTATTTCCATACTGTCAAAAACACAGCATTACAGAATGCATATACATGTACAATGTAATGGCGAACAGAGAAGTTTAATGTTTAGACAGTCAAAGAGAATGAACAGTAAACTTAGCGTATTAACATTTAGCGTATTAAATTGCGCGTATTAAATCTAGTGTATTAAATTGCGTATTAAATTGCAGGGATGTTGCCATTATTATGTAGCTCATTTGCCTCCTGCTGCACATTCGAATCCCACTGCCGCTGTTTTTTTTTTCATCCCCAAAAATGATTAGAATATTCTTTTTTTTATTACTGAAAGTGTACTCCACCATTTAAATGGATAGGCATGATAGGCCTATCGCCTAGAAGACCTTTCTATTGCACAGCCCGAGTTTTTGCCAACCGAGGGTGGAAAAAAATGGAAAGCCATAAATGCAAAGCAAACACAGATAGCCATAGTTTGCAGCAATGTCGCACAAATATTCAAAAATAATGTTGAATTCGTTGGAATCAAATCAACCAATCATGGGAGGTATTTCAGCTCATGAATCTTTACAGAAAATGTTGAATTTTGTCACAACTTTCTTTTAACATGATTGATTGTTTTGCTAACATTCGGCTGGCCATGCCAACCGGCGCACTTTGTTTATCAACCATGGAAAGGTCTAGGCCTATTCTTTCAATTTTTTGGGAACGGGAGATTTTTGATTGAAATAAGGTGGCAGCAGACATGTCAGGGAAAATCCATCGTTGCTCAAGACCAGTTATAACATAAACAATGGACATTTTGGTACTGACCGTCTCAAGTCTCCTCTAAGTACGTTCGCTTGGAGCCATCAGTCTTATCCTTGACCACTGGGACAGACTTTGGTGTTCACAAGATCTTGTGAAGGAAGCGACATCATGCAGAGAGCAATGTGCAGCTCTTAATCTCCTGCCATCTGACTGTAGTTTAAAGGCACTGAACACGTTTGGTAATTGTCAAAGACCAGTGTTTTCACTTGATGTATCCCAACATATGCATAAAATAACAAGCCTGTGAAAATTTGGGCTCAATTGGTCATCGAAATTACAAGAAAATGATGAAAGAAAAAACACCCTTGTTGTACAAATTTGTGTGCTTTCAGATAGGAATAAAAACTTCTTGCAAGAAGTTTTTATTATTTAAGTGAGAAATTACCTCTTTCTCAAAAACTACATTACTTCAGAGGGATTCGTTTCCTACAATGTGTTATACTATCAACAGCTCTCCGTTGCTTGTTACCAAGTCAGTTTTTATGTTAATACATATTTTTAGTAATTACCAAATGTGTACAGTGCCTTTAATAAACTGCCTGCCGTGATGCACAATGTACATGGGAAAGCATTGCAACCCGAATTTTTTTACAGTAAATTGTAGAACCCGCTACTAATTACAGGATTCAAACTGTAGAATCCGCTGCTAAATACAGAATTTAAACTGACACCAGTTCGGCTCGTTGGTCTATAGTGGTTTAGACATCAGCCATAGGTGTACGACTCGGTGCGGGGCAAAACAATTGGGATAAATCGGGCACAGCAAGAAGAAAACAAATTGGACAAAGAAAGCAAATCAAACCCTCTGCCTCCCTTCCCTTAACCATGGGGTCCCCAAACGGCCATGAAATCTGAGCACTGTATAATAATATAAGTTATCACACAAGCGCGAGTGATACGGACGGAAAAATATAGCGCATCTGCGTCCCATATCCAACGAGGCCGAAGCAAACTTGATGCGCAGTTAGAACACACAATACGCAGGGTGTGATATGGGTTGTGCAGTATAGGTTTATGTCACACTCCTTGTTGCTATGGATCGACCAATCAGAATAGAATATTCAGGCCTGCTTGAAGATAATGTTTATTGTTGAATTTTAGTCAAATTTTGAGCTAAAAGACCTGTTGGGTTTTTTCTGGATTTTTTTTCCCCTGATACTTGATCATCAAGACATTCAA
This sequence comes from Plazaster borealis, assembly GCA_021014325.1. NCBI lineage: Eukaryota > Metazoa > Echinodermata > Asteroidea > Forcipulatida > Labidiasteridae > Plazaster > Plazaster borealis. Next base: position 5,165,228 of record CM037458.1, read on the forward strand.
CAGCAAACATCACAATTAAAAAATAAAAATAGTTCAAAAAATGTTAATGACATTTCCTTTCTTATCTCAAACAGGACAAGAAACCGGAGACGGAGAGTCCCAGTAAGGACAAAGGCGCTATAGAGGACAGTGCCTTTGAGTCTCTGGAGAAAGACTTCCAGGAGGTGCTAAATGAATTGATGGGCGATCGTAGTTTGGAGAAGTTCCGTGTTGAGTATGAGAAGCTACACAGAGCCCTGCGTAAGTCGCATGACAGCGAGAAGAGACTCATGACCAAATGCAGAGAGCTGAACAGCGAGATTGTGGCCAACTCGGCAAAGGTTTCCACGGCACTACGGCTTTCCCAAGAGGACCAGACGACCATTGCGCAGCTTAAGAAGGTAGGTCCTTTGTCGCTTGCTTGCTATTTGTTATCATTGGGGAGGCTAAACATCTTCAATTGCAGATGAAGAAGCTGAACTGCAAAGGATGGGGTTGCAACTTGGTCGAGCCACATACGTGTATAAAACCATCTCTGGCAGCCAGCCACATCAACCAATGGCCACAGAGCACTACCAGAGATCAAAGTGTTTGATTTTTCGGAGGGAAGAAATCCGAAGGGCCCAGACAAAAACCCTTGTGTCACAGGGGGATACCAATGCACAACTCTACTCCATATGGTCCTAGCCGGGAATCGAACCAGGGCCACAGTGGTGAGAGGTGAGCGCTGTACACACTAGCCACCCACCACCAGTGTTTTAGCTTAATTAGTGGCTAATGTTCCATCATTTAGCGGCCATCAACAGGCAGTCCTGGAAGCGTACTAGTCATCTCCGGAACCACTCGCGGTGACCTCAGATGCGAGGATGACCACAACGAGCACGCTGCTGAAGGAAGCAGCAACCAACTGCTGCTGCGTTGACGTTCATCTGTAGGGGCTTCCATCGTGACTGCCACTCCTGGATAGGCATTGCAAGTCGCAGCCGCAAGTGCCACTAACTATCCAAGCAAATCAGCGCCCCCCCTTTTGATAAGTCCATCGCCTTTCGAGACGGATGGAGGCCTACTACTATTTAAAGGATAAACACAAACTTAACTTTTAACATTAAGCAGTAAATTACATCAGCAAATCACTGAATGTTTTTCATCTCTTCAAAATGTTACCGTCATTTACTGTGAATTCTCTTGAATTAATGTCTTGTTTTAAATCTCACAGTATGTAGTTCATTAGAAAGAAATGCAAACTGCAAAGTACATTTACATTTAAATAAAAAAGAATACCTTATTATTGGTAAGGCATCTTAAGATTTATGAGTAAAATTAGTCCCAGACGAGATGACCGATATCAGAACTGGTTTATCTCTCCACGTCTATCCAAATATACTACTCTTACAGTGCACAAATGTTTTGTATTAGGCGTGTGCATGTACAATCATCATAAATGGAATTATAATAACTAATTTCGTCTTAAGGGAAATCGAGTTGACTTTTTGTTTGTGTGTGTGTAGAGTCCTTTGTCTTACTAATAATAAATAATGCACACACCTATTATTATATTCCTGCCCAAAATGTGCATCCCTCAAGCCCTACTTTAAACGTCAGCATCATCAGCAGTCCAGCATTCTCCTGAAAACGAGCAGAGTATACTGTTCAAATCATCGAGACCACACCAGCTCTTCTCAGAGCCAATACATCTCCAAAAAGAATGTTATACATGGCTATTCCCACAAGTTGACTAACTATAGCCTTTCCACTTATTACTGCTATTGATCTCATATTTCATTGTGCCCTTTTCTTATTGCTGGTATCCCAAAGTACTTGTTTTATTTCCCTATTGGTAAAATCCTTTTAGAAAATGATTTCCTTTCATTGAAATCAACGGTTGTTATTTTCTGCTCCGGACAGGAAATTGAAAGAGCTTGGAAGATGGTGGATGCGTCCCACGAGAAGGAGCAGCGAGCTCGCGAGACGATCCAATCTCTTAAACTTGAGATTGCCAATTTGAGTAAACTCGTCGAGCAAGGAGCTGGGCTGACAATGGGACAGGAACACAGGTGAGTTAGTCTTTGCTTTGTGTCACTGAATGTCAAGATTCTTGGGGAAATAAAAAGCTTTTTTTTAAGTCAGGCTTCGTCAGACTTGAGAGAAATCAGTGCAAGTTAAGTTCTATTTCCATCTGACATCTCTCTCTGGTAGTGGTTTAAATTGAAGAATTGAAACAGACATGATTTTAATGATATTGGGAAAAGTGCATGGCGAAAATTCCAAGCAACTACATAAAAAAACAAAAACCCAAACCTCAGTTAATGGATTAGTAAAAAGTTTAGTCGTTTAACCCATCATTCATTTTACTAGGGTCCATGCCTGGGCCCATTTTCATAGAGCTGCTTAAGCAGCAATTATTGCTTAAATTTGTTTTGCTAAGCAAAAATTAGCAGGTTACCAGTCACAGATGATACGTGTTGAATGGTACTTTGGCTGGTAATCTTATTCTGGTAAGCATAATTTAGTTGTGCTTAGCTACTTTTTGTGCTTAAGCAGCTCCATGAAATAGGCCCCAGGTGAATAAATGGTCTTTACAGAAAAATATGCCATGCCTATGTAGTAAAGAAATGGGTTTTTAAGGTTTTTAAGGCTGTTTTCCCAAAAAGTTGTTGACTAAAAGCTAACAACCCAGAATTGGCACAGGTAGATTAGGACCTTTAAATAGCTAACATGAATATGAAAAACATTCACCGGTATCACAACAATAACCATCTTATGGCATAAACAAAGACAAATAGAACCTTGCTGCTTTGTGAACCACTAACAAACTTAAACATTAGGGATCACACAGCAGGCCCTGAGAGACGACTCAAAACTTGTCAACCTTTTCCAATGTTGCTCTGCAAAAATGGCCTCTCCAGGGCAAACTGTAGAGGGCGCACTGTATTACAAATCGTTGATATTGTCAGCTTTTATATGGCCACAACTTTACAGTCAGAAGCCACAGTCGTAGCCATAGTCACTTTAAATCCAATCATACTCAGATAACCAAAAGCACGGGCCTCGATTACCAGCTATGCTAGAGGGTTGGCAGAATACCTCTGTCGCTGCCAAAATATAAACCGAGAAACACTATCTGGAAATCTGAGAAATGTTTGTGTAAATTTCCTCAGTGTGAACGAGTTGCTGAAAGCCAAGGAAGACCTAACTAAAGAGAGAGATGAGCAGCTTGCCGAGATCGTCAAACTCCGTGAAGCACTCACAGAGAGTGCTAGTAATCAACAGAAGGCTGAACAAGATAGGAGTGAGGCTGAGAACAAGATTGCTGAGGTAAGACAAAACTATCCTGTCTGAAGGGGAAGCTTACGGGCAAATTATGTGGGCCGACAATTTGGAGTAATAGCCCTCTTTAAAAATGAGTAGTGTTTCAAATGGCTTGTAGGGACAAGAAGCGGAACAAACGCTCGCAAAAAATAAGTAGGTAACGAGCTGGTGCTCTATTTTCAAGTGAGCTTTCCAACGATTAAAGGATATATGTGTGTGAAATGACAGTTACATTCATGTGAAAATAGTATTAGGTTCACTGAAATACCGTTCATTTCATACCAAAAATAAAAAATCATTCTGAATGATGTTTACTCATCACACTGTATGTCACAAACTCAAAAACTGACAAAGTCAGTTGAGAAATAAACCAAAACAATTAAACCAGTTCAAAAAATGTAGTCTTTAAAATCGAGCTCGCAGGTTCTCATTTAAAAGCATATTTCAGTGGAGTTTCTACAAACAAATCTGCAACTTTTCTCAACTCCCATGGGGGGCATTGAACCACAGTTTTCAATTCAGTTGAGTTTATCTAATATTGGAAACTATTCATAGTTTTTACATTGATGGGATTAAGGTCATACCTGAACTGCGAAGAGTATCACAAGTGAAGTGTCTTCATTCACCGTGTTAATATTGCAATTATTGGTAGAGTGCGACAATCCAGAATGTGACAAGAAAAATGTACTGTATAGCAGTGAACCATGTTGATTAAAAATTAGTTCCAATCTGTTTTGTCCTTTTCCCCCCGGTCATCGGATCAAATTTTACCATAAATTTCAGTTTCTTCATTCAACCTTGTTATTACTTACATGACTAAAAGTAAGAAACAACTCTGAAAAAAAAAGTTCTATCACAAGCAGTGAACCATTTAAAATACAATTTTCTCTTTCTTCTTGTGATGAAAATAGCTGGCTCAAGATATTCAAGTCCGCAGTAATGAAGCACAGCGGGAGACCAGACGTAAGGAGAAGCTTGATCGAGAGCTGAAGCAATCACGGGTGGAGCTTGAGCAGAAAGCTGGTGACATCAAGACCATGCAGCAACAGACCGGGCGCTACAAGGATGACATCGGACGCTTGGAGACTCAGCTCAAAGAACAGAAGGTTAACGATTTGTCTCCATCTCGGGGAACTACTCACTGAAATTTTCTAGTCCTCTGATGACGAGACAGGAACATGATTGTTAAAAATTTGAAAGTGAAAGACTAAGCGTTTTTTGTTGGGCCATGAGATGTGCCACACTGTGAGCAGCAATGAATTTAATTCATGAAATGCTAAATTGCAAAAAGACACAAAGTGCTGAAATGTTCTTTACATGATGTTCATGTATAAATTGTGTGTGTGTTTTAACTAGCACAGGGGCACTTTAAGGACGAAAAGGAGCCAAGCAAAAATCAATTTTGCTTTACCAGAATAAGGTTACCAGCCAAAATAATGTGTCACATGTACCATTTGTGACTGGTTTCCTGCTAATTTATGCTGAGCAAAAATTTTGTAAGCAAACTTTTCTGCTTAAGCAGCTCTATGAAATTGGCTTCTGTAAGAAAGCAGGGCCCAATTTCATAGAGCTGCTAAGCACAACAATTTGCTTAGCATGAAATTTCTTCCTTGATAAAAACAGGATTACCAACCAAATTTCCATGTGCTGCATATTACTTGCTACTGGTATTCAGCTGTTGTTTGCTTATCCTGAAAAGCAGCTCTATGAAATTGGGCCCTGGTTGGACAAAATTCATTTGTTAATTTTAATTTTTTTTTTTTTTTTTTTTTTTGGGGGGGGACACAGTCTATAGTTCTGATCAGAATTATCTTGAAAATATCTTCTTTTCCATTCGTAGGGAATAGGTTTAAATTTCATAAAGTTAGTATCAAAGCACAACAACTTTCTAAGCACTCACAAAATGTGCTTAGCAAAAAAGACGTTTACCAATTTTTGATTGGTGATTTTAATCGTTTTTGATTGGTAACCATCAAATTTTGGGGCCAGCAAACATTGTTTTAGTATAAATAAACTTGTGTAATGTGCATACCACATTAAAAAGAATAGTTTTCTGTATTGCAAGGACTAGAATTAAAGCAGGCGGCCAACGTTGGTAATGGTCAAAGACCTGTATCCACACTTTGTGTGACCATGGTGTGACCCATCATATACACCAAACCTGTGAAAGTTTAAGCTCAATCAATCATCGGAGTCACAAGAAAATAGTGGAGAAAAAAAACATCACTGTTTTTACTGTTTTCAAACATCAGATGTTGAACTCGCAAGATCAAAACTACTTGCATTACTCATTTCTCAAAAACTATAGCATAACTGTATATTTCAAAGGAAGTTTTCCCAACATTACCATCTTTATACCATGAAATATGTGTGTAAATCTGTGATCATTTATATTTTCAATCTTACCAATGTTTTGCACAAGTTTTGAGTCACAAGAATTTATTTGGTGTTTTTTACACAAACTGCAGATTCTGTACGAGCGGACCCTGAAAGACACGGATGTTTTGAATCAGCGCTTCAGCAAACTCCAGCAAGATTACGAGCAGCAACTGATCAGCTGTGACAGTCTCGCTCAGGAGAACCAAACTAGGGTCGTTGAACTCAAGGTCAGTGCCATGAAGCTTCTCCTCGGAATGTCCTCATTCTTTCCTGAAACAAGTTTGATAATAGTCTGTTCAAGAAGGAAAGGGAAAAATAGAACATTGGCAGTTTCGTAATTTTGAAACGATTAAATATTTTATTACAGTAAGTCTCTCAGAGTAAATCAATGATACTGGGAGTTTATTTAGAAAGATTCATCTTTGAAAATTTAACCCTTTTCCTCAACTTAAAGGCACTGTACACGTTTGGTAATTACTCAAAATATCTATTAGCATAAAAACTTACTTGGTAATGAGCAACGGAGAGCTGTTGATAGTATAAAACATTGTGAAAAACGACTCCCTCTGAAGTAATGTAGTTTTTGAGAAAGAGGTAATTTCTCACTAAAATAATACAAACTTCTTGCAAGAAGTTTTTATTCCTATCTGAAAGCACACAAATTTGTAAAACATGGGTGTTTTTTCTTTCATCATTTTCTTGCAACTTCGATGACCAATTGAGCCTAAATTTTCACAGGTTTGTTATTTTATGCATATGTTGGGATACACCGTCCAAGTGAACACTGGTCTTTGACAATTACCAAACGTGTTCAGTGCCTTTAAAAAGTTTAACAAGTTATTCCTGTTCAACAGACTAGAACATAAAGAGCAGGTTCAACATAATAATAATAATAATTTGTAGAGTGGCCTTATGCAAGGCCTCAAAGCACTCAACAGAAAATACATCAATCAAGAAATAGTTTGTGACATCAAAGCTGTTAAGATATCTAGAAGGCAGGCTGAATGGAAATGGCGCAGAGGTTTATGAGTTCAACATCTACAAGGCACGGAAGAACTCTGCTGTTAGTATTGGGCTTCTGGTTGGAACTAGACAAGAATTTTGTTCTCGGGCCATTAATGTTGTCTGTTGAAAATTGTTCAAGGTTGTAAAAACTTAAGGTATAAAAAGTACTGACACATTTTTTACAAGCGTTTACAAAGATAGTTTCATTTTGTAATGAATTGGGTCAGTTTTTCAGTGGGAAAAATATAAAATTCACGCTATAAGCTTGATGGGTAATAACTGAGGTATGGACCATGCAAGTATTCATCCAACAATATACTCTTGGTCACATCACATTCACCCTTGGGTAAAGATCCACAGCATCTGGCTTTTAAAGTAAAATAAAACAAACCATTAAAAGCATTGTACACGTTTGGTAATGACTCTGATAATTAATGGCAACAAAAACTTATTTGGTAAGAAGTATAGCAGCTTTGGATAGTATAATGTATTTTGAGAAACTTTTCACTTCGAAGTACTGCGGTTGTGGAAAAATTTATCACTTTTTGTCCCCCAAAACATTTCAATTTAAGAAGCGTTACTCTCATAGTGTGTATTCCAATGCAGATTATTCTTCCTGCGTGGACATAACCGCTCCATATTTTCGGCAATATCTCAAAAACGCTACTACCTTTTGAAATGAAATTTTCACAGGCTAGTTTTATGGTATATATAAACAACTATATAGGTTTGAAACAAACAATAGGCTCCAATTACCAATTGTGTACGATGCCTTTAAATTTAGACAGGTGTAACTTGCTTTTGGGAACTAAATATTAATATGTAAGCAAAGTAAAAGATGATGGTAATGCTAAACTTTTATGAGAAACATTCAATGTTTTTTGCCCCTTTAGGCAAAGGAAGATGAGATTGGATTGTTGAAGACAGACACTGTGCGCCTTACCAAGATGCGTGAGACGATCCAGCGTAAACTCCGCAACGTGGAAGAACAGAAGGTTGACACAGAGTCGCAGAAAGAGACACTCAAGTCACAGATAGTGGCGCTTGAACGAGGTAAGATTGAAGAACAGATCCCTTTAAAGGTATCGCACACGTTTGGTAATGACTCAAAACAAATATTAGCATAACAACTTACTTGGTAACAAGCAACGGAGAGCTGTTGATAGTATAAAACATTGTAGGAAACGACTTCCTCTGAAGTAACATAGTTTTTAAGAAAGAGGTAATTTCTCACTAAAATAATAAAAACTTCTTGCAAGAAGTTTTTATTCCTATCTGAAAGCACACAAAAAGGGTGTTTTTTCTTTCATCATTTTCTTGCAACTCCGATGGCCAATTGAGCCCAAATTTTCACAGGCTTGTTATTTTATGCATATGCTGGGATACACCAAGTGGGAACACTGGTCTTTGACAATTACCAAACGTGTTCAGTGCCTTTAAGACAGGTATGCTAAGTTTTTGAATTATGAAAACCATTAATATAGCACAGGTGATGCAGTGCAATCAGCAGCCAACCATGCCAGAAAGCACTGGGGCAAATCACTTGTCTTAATAATAAGTGTACTGGGATCTTTTTACAATGCATTACACAACACACGGGACCTACGGCTTAACGACCCATTCAAAGGATGGTTATGTGTCTTTTTAAAGGGTCTGTATGCGTTTGGTAATGACTCTGAAAATTAATGGCAATAAAAACTTACTTGGTAAGAAGAACGGCAGCTTTGGATAGTCTAATGCATTTTGAGAAACCTTTCACTTCGAAGTGGTTATGGAAAAAGATAACAGTTTTTATCCCCCAAATTTGAATCTGAGAAGCGTTACTGCAGTAACGTTTCTCAGATAGTGTATTCTTCCTGCGTGAACATAACCGCTCCAGATTTTCGGCAAGATATCTCAAAACGCTTCCACCTTTTGAAATGAAATGTTCACAGGTTAGTTTTATGGTATATATCTACAACTGCAGAGCTTGAGACCGATGCCCCTGACCACTCGGCCACTGAACATCAAATGTATGGTGTCAGAATCTGGGACACTATCCCCACCTTAGAAGAGAATTCATGTGATTGGCTGGCAATTGTGCTCAACAAGTAAGTTGGTGCACCATTGGGTATAAGGTTAGGGTTAGGGTATGATGGATTATATAAAAAATCCACTATTCTCATACCAATCCCTTGTACTTCCACAATTTCGGTATCTCCTCATTTTGTTTTCCTCCCACAGAAATCGAGACCAACAAGAAGCAAGTTGAGATGGACCGTAAGGCGATCGACGACCTCGTCCGGGAGCGAGACATCCTTAATAAGAACCTCCTGAAGGCAGCCAACGCCACGCAGAAGCAGCTCAATCTGGTCAAGCTCCACGAACAGTCCAAGAAGAACCTCGAGCAGGAGATCCAGAATTATAAAGATGAGGCCCAGAAGCAACGTAAGATCATCTACCAGCTGGAGAAGGAAAGAGATAGATACATCAATGAGGCTAGCGATCTCACTCAAAAGGTAATTCCAACTTACTAATTTTTCTATAGACCATGAAACCTGTGTTTACAAAAAGAGTGATCTTGTACATTCCAGGGCCCAATTTCATAGAGCTGCTTAAGCAGAAAATTTTGCTTAACAATTTTCTGATAAGCAGGATACCAGTCACAAATTGTACACATGTAATGGTAGTTTGGCTGGTAACCTTATTCTGGTAAGCACAATTTTGTTGCGCTTAGCTACTTTCTGTGTTTAAGCAGCTCTATGAAATTGGGCCCAGGGCCTTTCTGGCTGGCAAGATGCTACACTGGCCATATGGGAAATTTGACATTTTGTGTCATAATTTCAACATAAATTTAAGAGTGATAACAATAACAGCTGTACAAGTTTCGATCTGTGACCCCCTTTCTTCATACCAAAAGTTGATAACAATTGTACAGTGCAATCTCCAATAAAATGCAAGATTTTACGTTTTTCCTTTATTGAGCTGTTTACAAATTTTACCTGTGGGAAAACAAGGCCCTGTGGTTCTTTTGTAAACATGTAATGTCATAGTTACTTTTATTTGTCTACCCATGAACTCTATGAAATGTTAACGTTTTCTTAAAAAGGTTTGAAATATTTAGATTAATATTTACGTTTTCAAAATATTTGAAATCGTCTCCTACTTATCAAATAAAGTCCAATGGGAGACTTTGGAATGCTAGGTGGCAGCAGACTTACCAGGTAAATCCATTGTTCCTGGAAATGTGCGCATGCTCAGAACTACGTAAACAGTGGAAATTTACCTGGTAAATCTGCTGCCACCTAGCGTTCCGAAGTCTCCCATTTATGGAACAAAGTAAAAGCGGACACTGCACTTATAAAATGTATCACATTTGGTCTTACATCAAACAAGTCAAGGTCATGACAGTTAACTGAATGAGGGAGCACCTTCATTTTCAATTAATCAACAATACAACCTGTGAAGTTTTTGGGCGAAGTTTGGCGACCCTGCTTGACCAGAAACATGTTTAAACTTCGGTCATTGGTTCAGCATTTTTGCGAGTTTGGGTCAGCCATTGTGACGCAGCTGTTCCGACCATACTGTAACCGAGTTGATGGCTCTGTTTGGCTTGGTTTCAAGATGGTGGATTTTAAAGGAAAAATTGTCCACAGAATTTTTCTAAGCCTGAAGAAAACCTTGAAGCATACCAATCCAAAAAGTGTTGATAGAATTTCAAAAGACCAAAGTTCCATTTCTTGAAAATAAAGTTAAAGCTGTATATTTTGAGAACAATAATCTTTAAGATATGTGCCTACGTCACAAACTGTTTCTGTTTACCGACCCATTTTCAAGTAGCTCTCGGAAAACTGTTTCGGTCAGTGAATTTTATGTCAGAAACTTGATTCTGGCCGCCTAAACACGCCCCCTTGTATCCGAACAATCATGTCATGATTTTGTCTCTTCTTTGTCCACAAGGTGCTTCAACACATGGAGGATGTCAAAGTGCGCGAGATGCAGATCTTTGACTACAAGAAGAAGATTGCTGAGGCAGAGACCAAGTTGAAGCAGCAGCAGAACCTGTACGAAGCGGTGCGCAGTGACCGCAACCTGTACAGCAAGAACCTGATTGAGTCACAGGTATGCTATTAGTGAGGAAGACCCACTGATCTCTGGTAATTATACCCTCACCCAAAGGCTTTTGATGAGCTACGCATTGAGCTAAGCGTTGCAATGAGCAAGTTCAGGTGCTGACCTGTTGTCAATTCGCCGTATTTTTGACCGCGTGAGGGCGCATGTGGACCAATTTTTACGTAATGAAAAACAAGTAAACAAACGTTTTTTTTTGTTTGTTTTGTAATTATGATGTTGATGTATTTCGTCATTAATGCAAGAAAACTACATACAGGCAATTAAAATAAGATGAAACTGTAATTTTGATGCAAGACATTCTCAAAGAAAGCGCCCTTATGCGGTCAAAAATATGATCAATTTGCAATTTTAAATCACGCATGCATGCGTCTGTTTTTCACGCAAACATGCATAGTTGATAGACTAGTCAAATTGGATTTGTAGAAGTGGTATTTTATTTAGCAGGCGATATGTTTGTCGTAAACATTCGGAAGCAAATGTGGGCTTCGTCGGTTTAATGTTTCATTTTCTATTAGTTTTTCCACTTCAGTGAATTAAGTAATTGTCTCACTGCACAGATAAACTATTGTAATATTACTATATTGTGCAAAACCTATTGTTATCATAGTACTACTCATTAATTGTGGCACAACTTGCGAATTTGACTAGAGAAAATAGTGCTCCGCGGCTATAGGTTTGATCCAGTTGGACTAGCTTATAAGCTTTTGATAGACAAACCACACAGTGTTCATGTGACATCTAGATGGTAAAGACTATGGTAAAGTATAGTCGACTCTAGTCACCTACCCAGACTTGCTCAAAGCTGATCGACCAGGGTAAAGAGACCTCTTTACTGTATATGCGTTCTCGATCGTTGCACACCATTTACATTCGTTAAATGTCCTCTATGTGTTCCTTTATGGATTACCTTTAGGGTCCTCTTGAATGAGAGTAGCAAAATGTCTCCATTGTGGCCTCAGCACTTTGTAATGTACAGATGGGATGATTCTTCAGTCAGTATGATAGAGATCAGTGTGTGAGGACCCTATATCATGCTGAGCCCATCCTCGTCATATCCCCCTGTATGCTATGACATAAATGAGTACTAGTTAGTTGTTACATAAAGGGGCCCGACTAAAAAGCAATTCGACAATAAAAAGTGGCTGTAATTTGTTTTCAAATTAACTTGATCTGTTTTAAAAACTCCTCGTGGGTGATCTGAAAAAAGAATATGCTGGTATAATAGTCACCAATGTTCCAACCTCAAATATTGACTAGAATTGATAATAATAGCGATTCGTTGGCTCAGGACTACAAGGTAGTTTGTGCTGTTTTTATGGATTTTATAAAACTGGTTTTGCATATTTTGGAGCTCCTGGTAACTGGAGTTTAATGATCAAGAATGGTCTCCAAAGAAGTAGTTGTTTGGCAAAAAGAAACAATCGTCTTCAAAGTAAAACATTTTGTCTGTGCATTTTGATTATTTTTGTTTTACATTTATATACCTTTTGATCATTATGGATATGAAATTGCAATTAACAATCTTATAGCGCTGAGCCGACAAATTATAATAGTTAAATCTGTTGTCGATGTCTTGTAATTTACGTCATTTCGTATTCCTTGATGGAGATAAGTTAATAGCAGTAAAGTAAGTCAGGGGCACCACAGCCTGGATTCGAACCCACCTTCACAGCTTTCAGTCATCAGACAACAAGCTTGGTGTATGAATCGATTGTTCAGTCGTTGCACTCCATTGATTACAATATCCGCCAGAGACTTCCCCCAGTCATTAACTTCACTGGTATGGATTCTTTTACTCCCTCCCTTCACCTGTAGGATGAGATTACCGAGATGAAACGTAAATTGAAGATTATGAACCATCAGATAGATCAGCTGAAGGAAGAGATTACGGCCAAGGAAGCAGCACTGGTCAAGGAGCATCTTGATCATCAAAGGTAATAACTGAATATTTCATTAACCCTTTTAAAGAGGGAGGGACATGTCAAATTCAATTTTATTATGTACTCATTTTCCAATAGATAGAGTCCTCATGTGAGTGTGGAAAAAATTACAAGTCTCTAACCTCACGTTAAAATGGTGTAAATTGCCATTGTATTCGATACCCTTCCAGTGCAAAATTTGGAAAACATCTGATGACATAATTCTGAGAAGAATGGGTCTGTACATTTTTGTACAGGGATGTTTTGGTTCATTTCTGACTTTTTCAGAGCGAAATTTGAAACATCGTCATTGGATTTCGACAATTACAGAACATTACAGAATTGGTTTTTGCTAACAAAACAGTTAAGCACTTTATATAATCCACCATATACATAAACTGACAAACCTGTAGAAGTTTGAGATGGATCGGCCATCTGGGTCACGAGAAAATAGTGAAAAACCCGATACCCTTCAGTGCAAAATTTGGAAACATCTGATGACATAATTCTGAGAAAAATGGGTCTGTACATTTTTGTACGGGGATGTTTTGGTTCATTTCTGACTTTTTCAGAGCGAAATTTGAAACATCGTCATTGGATTTCAACAATTAATGGGTCTTTTACATTCCAAGGAGGAATTTTTTCATCTGTCAAGAGGTCAAATTCAAGGTCGTTTTGACTGAATATCATCGAAAGTCAGGAATGAACCAAAACATCCTGTACAAAAATGTACAGACCAATTGAAGGGTATTGAATACAATGGCAATTTATGCCACTTTAATGTGAGGTTACAGACTTGTAATTTTTTTTCCCCACTCACACGAGGACTCTATCTATTGGAAATTGAGTACATCACAAAATTGAATTTGACATTTCCCTTTCTCTTCAAAGACCCTGATTTCCTGTATAATTATTGTCATAACAATAAAAAAAAAATAATAGTAATAAAAGTGTACATTTACAATGCGTCATGTATATCATAATTGGCACTCCTGGGCGCCGAATTACATGATTTAATGGAGTGAAGCAACCTTAATATGATACCCTGAAAGAGATACTAGGTGAGGTTGTGCATATTGGTGCCAGACCTTGCCAGAAACATTGGGACAAGCCCCTTCTCTTAAAGGTATCGTACACGTTTGGTAATGACTCAGAACATATATTAGCATAAAAACTTACTTGGTAACAAGCAACGGAGAGCTGTTGATAGTATAAAACATTGTAGGAAATGACTCCCTCTGAAGTAGCGTAGTTTTTGAGAAAGAGGTAATTTCTCACTAAAATAATAAAAACTTCTTGCAAGAAGATTTTATTCCTATCTGAAAGCACACAAATTTGTACAACAAGGGTGTTTTTTCTTTCATCGTTTTCTTGCAACTACGATGACCAATTGAGCCCAAATTTTCACAGGCTTGTTATTTTATGCATATGTTGGGATACACCAAGTGAGAACACTGGTCTTTGACAATTACTAAACGAGTACGATGCCTTTAAGGACACATTAGTATTTTGACTGCTCCAATGGAACATTCCGCCTGTCCAATGGAACGGTCCTGGAGCGAGTGCTGGCATACTTATCCGATGCAATTATTAGAAAGCTCCTTCCGTTCCGATATTTGAGATGCTCCTTTACCTCCATAAAGTCCTCCCTCTAATTAACAATGTCCTCCACTTCAATTTCATAATACTTCCAGATTAAGTGCAGATTAAACAAAATTATTGGTTTCAGCGGAAAAAACATGGCAAATGCAAAGCAATAAAGTGTCAAAACAATAAATAATATTCTACTCTGCGGCAGTAGAATAATAAGCAAGACAAGTTCTCAAGGAACAAAATCTACCTAGCAAGCAGATTTCAGAACTGAGAAGTCTCCCGAATTCTGAATATTCTACTCTGTGGCAGTAGAATAATAAGCAAGACAAGTTCTCAAAGAACAAAATCTACCTAGCAAGTAGATATACACATGGTGTTGCCGCAAACCAAATATATAATGCCTCAAATCCTATATAATAAAGTGTCTCTTGAATTTTTCACACACCACCAATGTGAAGTAAATGTTTTAAATTTTGTCCAGCAATGTATTCTTTTGCATGTGTATCTGAATGTGCCCTTGGTTCAGCTAGAAAGAGGCCATAATTTAAGAATGCACTCAAGGTGATGAACGTGACCTTGCATCCTGCTTAACTGCTCTTCCACCTTATTAAAGATTGCATTTCCTTGTTTATCCGTCCTTTCTAGAGTTGAGAAGGAGAAAGAGGCCCTGAAGGGAGAGCTGCAGCGCATGAAGCAGCAGGCAACCGAAAGCAAGGCCTACATTGAGGCCCAGGAAGCGGAGGAACGTAAACTCCTCAAGATCATCTCCGAGGCAGATGCGGAGCGTCTCCGCCAAAAGAAGGAACTCGATCAGGTAAGGTGTTTTGTGGTCGTCGCTTGAAACCCGAAACCGGTTCAGTTGGCTAGCATTAATTGATTTGAATGTTGATAGATGGAGAGTGGCATGACTTGTTGATGTGGTAAACAAATCAGGGGACACTTAGTTAGTTCCTCTTGCATTACGGCTTGGATTTTGTTAACCGTGGAAGGACACATGATGGAGCGAGGATCATGAAAGCTCAATCCGAGGCAGATCCGAGGCAGACGAAGGATCCCCCGTGTCTATTGGAAAATCTTAATGTGAAACTCGTTCATGTGACTTGGGGCGCTGAGACGAGGAATTATTCAGTGCTTTTAACCGAATGTTTAACGGTGGCTTTGTAGCACAACCAGAGGAGCGTGATCAATTGGTGTATGTAAAAATTATATATTTTTTCCATGGGTACATTTGAATAAATACATAGATATCGTATAGTATTTCCAAACTTGGCAGCACTACTAAAACAGTGAATTTTTACTGCGGCTTTATATCGTTCAGAAAAATTTAATAATATTACTCTTCCCAAAATTCATCGCATGCGTTTGTCCTTCCAGCCTTAATTTTGATACATTAACTTGAATGAGAGAAAAATAAGATGAATTTACCATGAGCAACAGCTTAAAATAATCTTCCAGTTATAACTTTTCTCTAAACCTATCCGATACAAGGACAGGTTTCTTCATGGTTAAATTTTTTGTTTTTTTGTTTTTTTGAGAAATGGCCAGTTTATCCCTGTTGTAATAATAATAAAGTAATAATATTAATGAAAACTTATATTAAGCGCACAAATCTACAAAAGTCCTCATGGCGTTAATACAAACAATAACGTGTACATGTAAAATAATTAAAATGGTTACTTAGGCCTAACCTCAGAAAATCCGGAATACAATACATGTGGTAAAGAAATACAAATTAAAATGAAATAAAAACACAGGTAAAACGAAAACCATTTACTCAAATACTTGATTGGAAAGATGAGTCTTTCTTTTTTTTTTTAATTGGGTTAAATTAACAGATGATTTTACTTTTGCTGGCAATTCGTTCCATAGGCGTGGCGCAGCATGTGAGAAAGATTGGTTTCCCCATGAATGATTGGATATGGGCTCAATAAGGAGGTTAGAATTGTAAGACCGGAGTTTGCGAGGAGGATGGTATGGTTTGAGAAAATCATCAATAAATGCAGTGTAGTGTGGTGTACAAACCCCTTTAACCTGTCCCTAACAGATTTTTCTGTGGAATTAAATAAGTTACTCGGCTGTTTTGCATACGATGATTATTAATTAGTCACTCATTCCATGATCAGGACTGCGCAGCGAAAGATCAAATGGCATGACTGCAAGCGTTAAGAGCAACCCAAAACTCCCCAATTGTGTAATTGGAAACTTTCGCTGACCACTAAGGCCGGCTTCATCATTTATAGGCCACGATTGCCTCAGATATGCCAGAGGTAGGGGGGGGGGGCAGGACGCTGGTCTTCTTGGCAGAGTTTTAAATAGGACATTTTGGCTCCAGTGTGGCCACCAGAAAAGAGATTAACATACTTTCAAATGATTTGTGAAGCCATCAAGGGCAGGCTTTCCGCGGTTACAGTATTTTAATGGAATTAAACCGCGGTTGGGGTCTTTTCAAAGTTAGGCAGGATGTTTATAAAACAAAATATCAAAAGCAGCAGCATTTGAGTTGGAGCTTATGGTACAGTGTTTGCATTACTGTGAAACATTTTTATTCATCAGATTCAATTGGAAAGTCTAATTTAAGGAATGTTGATGAAGTTACCTTGTGTAGATGTAAAGTCAGTCAGTAGGTCATGTTTTTAAGCTAAAAAGAAATGAAAGATCCACTTACTACAAAAGGTCTGTAACATACACTCGGGCGTTACTTCAGTTCCATTGACATAAATCGTGGTTTCCTGGTAAATAATTGATAATGCACATAATCAGATAAAAGTAAGAACTCTTGATATTAATATTAATAATGTTAATAATAACTTTATTTAAAGGTGGTAGTCATGTCACCTCGAAGATTGTTTTTCAAAACAAATCTGAGAAAAAATGACACATATATACAAAAGCAACCTTGAGCCATGTCATGGATGACTGATTCTTGAATCTGATATTAAGCACTTAGTTTGTCCATACAGAAACAAATATAAGATTATACACAATGCATTAAACACAAACATCCAGGGAAAATACACGTAGACGATGAGGAGAGATTGTATGGGTTGATTTGAAGAGATGCAACCCACAGCCCTTGCACAGTAAAAGTGATTGCTCTCAGTCATTTGCCTCAAGTCCGTCCGTCTCAATGGTCCCCAATGTACTGCCCATCTTGATTTTTTCAGAACCATTGTCCTTAGTTTCTCTTGGGCATCGTATTTTCCACACGCTTTTGAATGTATGACAGTCAATTGCTAATGACTCAAAACAAATATTAGCATACAAACTTACTTGGTAATGTTAAGCAACGGAGAGCTGTTGGTAGTATAAAACATTGTAGGAAACGACTCCCACTGAAGTAACGTAGTTTTTGAGAAAGAGGTAATTTCTCACTAAAATAATAAAAACTTCTTGCGAGAAGTTTTTATTCCTATCTGAAAGCACACACATTTGTGCAACAAGGGTGTTTTTTCTTTCATCATTTTCTTGCAACTTCGATGACCAATTGAGCCCAAATTTTCACAGGCTTGTTATTTTATGCATATGTTTGGATACACCAAGTGAGAACACTGGTCTTTGACAATTACCAAACGTGTACGATCTAGCAAGAAGTTTTTATTCATATCTGAAAGCACACACATTTGTACAACAAGGGTGTTTTTTCTTTCATCATTTTCTTGCAACTACGAATACCAATTGAGCCCAAATTTTCACAGGCTGTTTATTTGATGCATATGTTGGGATACACCAAGTGAGAACAATGGTCTTTGACAATTTCCAAAGGTGTTCAGTGCCTTTAAGCATCATGCACTATTCATGAGAGACTTTGATTGTTTAGCTTCATACCATCAAGTGGCGAAGTCCCAATCAATAGTTCGTGGGTGTAGGGATAAAGAAAAACCAAACACAAAACAGTATTCTTTAGTCCCCACGCAGTTATTACAACATTCGTAGTTCATTTGTTTTGGCTTTCATCATCTTAACTTTAAAAAGTACAGATAGTGCACACAACAAACAATTTTTTTCAAGTACCTGAAAGTAACCTATAAGTGTTTCAACATCTGAATGAACATGCAGGTTTATACTGGAAATAATTTGAGTTGATTTTTTTTTTGATTTTTTTTAAACGCCCTCAAATTGCCATCTAAAATGGATGGAAAAAACTTTGTTTTAAATTGAAATTTGAGAGTTAAACATTTTTTAATGATACTAATCAACTCAAATTATTTCCAGAATATGCCTGCATGTCTATTTACATGTTGAAACACTTTTGGGTGGTTTTAGGTACTTTACAAAAAAGTTACAGCCACTGGAAAAAACTTCTAACGTGACGCTAGATAAGTGGTACACTTTATCCTTCTTGTTGTCACTCAGTTGTTCCATGGACTGGAACCAGACTCGCTTTGATTCTAGAGTTCGTGTCTGCAGCACTTTTTAATTCGATATCTATATACATTTTAATATGATTGTGTGTAATTGCAGCCTGTGTCACTTTTTCGCTCTCAGATGTTTTGTGCTTGCACAACATGCGAGCTGCCACAAACATTTGAGAGATACTTCTAAAACTTTGTTGGAGCACACCTTGCAGATCATATATACAGGCAAGAGGAAACACTGTCATTCATTTACATGTAACCCGAACAGAAGCTGAATATCTGAGTGTATTTCTGCTTTTTTATTTTGTAAAAGGGCCCCTAACACTAAGTAATCTGAATCGTACTCGGGTTGCGTCTGTGCGTGTGTACACACCGGACCATAAAATACGAAGGACGAATTTGCTAGAATGTCTTTGATTGTATTTAAGGTGTTATATACAACTACACTCGTGTAATCTTCCTTAGTACAGTGTACATGTACTTTTGCATTCATTATTCTCAGGAAACGACCATTGGATATCATATCAATTGGTCAGCCATCTCCCAGGCCAGGACGGAACTATTGTCTTTTGTCCTGTCCGCACAAAATGCTGAACTTTAAATCCAGAATGACCCCTGAGGTGTGTTACAGTGCAAAGGATATGCGTTGAGTGTTTACATCATCGGGCCTGACAATTAGTTCTTGTTAGGGCTAGCTAGGTAGTGGGTTTTTGTTGTTGTTGAGGGCATCTGTAGTAGAGAAATCTAATTTTTACCGGAACATTTCAATGTGACCACGTAACAATTTATGGTACAGTTACCTTACACTTTTCAATAAGACAAAGCATGACTGTTGTCCCCCACCAAAATATGAAATTAAGCATAAAAGTGACTTTCCATTACGTAATGTAATCAGTCGTTTAGGCTGATATGGCTGTACTTGGTACAGGACTGGTTTACCTTGTACTACCTTGAATTCAAATTATATAGAGCTTTTCAGAAATGTCAGACTTTTATCTGAATTCAGACTTTAAATAAAATGTTTTCCTGGTGAAAAAAGGGCCGTTATTCTATTCAGATATAACGAAAGCATTCTCTCTGTTGTAATTCGCTTGTACTGAGGATACTGGTTCTAGAAGTTCATTAAAACCTATAACTATAGGGGTAATCAAAAGTTGGAATTGCTATCATTTCAACATACCTCCTAAAATGTTGATCCCAGTTTCAGACGATCTGTCAGCGACGACTCTCGTCCCTGCAATTCACGTTAAAGCAATTCGTCAGTTCAAACATTAAAATTCATGCTATTAAAAACACAAAAAATCCTTTGTGTGGTAAAATGAAATACAGTAAGTTCATGAATGTGTACGTAGAGCACATGTACAAAATGAAGGTTTTTGTGTTGGTGTTTTTCAAGTACAGTTGTGTAAGTACAGTTATCGTGCGTGCGTGGTATCACAAACGTCAAACTGCACCTGCATGAAAGCTGAGAATGTCAAAATATTGTCTGGAAACTTGTGTATTAAATTGTATGAAGCAAGGCAGCCGGAGTTATAAAGCTGGCATTGGTGCTAAACAAGTGTAACTAACTGCCGAGCAAAACTTGACGATGGTCAATGTGGCAAGCGTTACACCAGATACAGCTTTGTGTTGGCAAAATGGTTTTGTTTTGTTTTGGGTTTAAAGGCACTGAACACGTTTGGAAATTGTCAAAGACCAGTGTTCTCACTTGGTGTATCCCAACATATGCATAAAATAACAAGCCTGTGAAAATTTGGGCTCAATTGGTCATCGAAGTTGCAAGAAAATTATGAAAGAAAAAACACCCTTGTTGTACAAATTTGTGTGCTTTCAGATAGGAATAAAAACTTCTTGCAAGAAGTTTTTATTATTTTAGTGAGAAATTACCTCCTCAAAAACTACGTTACTTCAGAGGGAGTCGTTTCCTACAATGTTTTATACTATCAACAGCTCTCCGTTGCTTGTTACCAAGTAAGTTTTTATGCTAATATTTGTTTTGAGTCATTACCAAACGTGTACGATACCTTTAAAGGCAAAGTTTGTTTTACCCGATTCATAAGACATTATCTTTCGTACACATTGTAAAAATGGTAACATTGATACCACATGGCCTCTCTTGCCCTCGCCCTGGCTTTGGTGCCTTTTCAAACATTTCCCATATACTTTAAGATTTTCCAATTGCAATTTTGATGAAAATGGCCTTGCCCTCTCAAACAAGAAATTGCAGGCCTCTGAAAATCTGCACTGGCGTTTCCTTTAAAATAATTCTGCTCGGGCATTACTCTTTGGCTGAAGGTGTGGGTGTTTTCTATGTATTGGTTATCTCGCAGTGACGTCACACGGGCTACTGTCTTCCCACAGTCTGCCATTTTGGGAGTCAATATTGTATAATGGAGGTTTTCTTCCTCCATGATTGTATGTACATATGTGGTGAGCATGTTACAGGGACACTTTGCCTTGGATTGGGTGATTTGGGCTGTAAAAAGCGTTTGAAAGCGTTAGTTTTGAAATGAATATGGTTGCATCCAGTTACAAGACCGGTTTTACATGTCACTCCGTTTATTTTAACATGGCGAAACGCTCAAATAACAAAACATCAGTATGCGAAGCTGTCAACCATCTGCCGTTAAGTTCACATGTCTGCTCCATTAAGTTTACCTGCTTCCCTCAGAATGTGGTCCCCCCTGTTAGAATTGATTCCGATAACTTATTCATCTGCAGCGATTGTGGTATTATTGACATCGGCAGTGCAAACACTCCTCTCAGTCAAGTCTGTGATGTCCGTTGTTATTCTCCATTTTAGTATGCATCATGTAAATATATTAAAGGCACTGAACAGCAACACGTTTGGTAATTATCAAAGACCAGTGTTCTCACTTCGTGTATCCCAACATATGCATAAAATAACAAGCCTGTGAAAATTTTGGCTCAATTGGTCATCGAAGTTGCAAGAAAATGATGAAAGAAAAAACACCCTTGTTGTACAAATTTGTGTGCTTTCAGATAGGAATAAAAACTTCTTGCAAGAAGTTTTTATTATTTTGGTGAGAAATTACCTCTTTCTCAAAAACTACGTTACTTCAGAGGGAGTCGTTTCCTACAGTGTTTTATACTATCAACAGCTCTCCGTTGCTTGTTACCAAGTAAGTTTTTAAGCTAATATTTGTTTTGAGTCATTACCAAACGTGTACGATACCTTTTAGTACTGAAACGTAAAAAAAAAATGTAAATTTGTTTTGTATTTTTGATTTTTTTAATCGATATGAAAATAAAAGTAGATGACAATGGTAACAGGTTGATACTGGCAACGCATCCAATACCCACTGAGCTCAGGTGAATACGAGATATACCTTGACAGTGTATGTGTGTACTTGTATTGCAAAGGTGAACAAAGAGTCTAGACAAATTCTTAGGCAAAAATAAACCAAGGAACTTCGTGTTTGTTTTACCCTACACAAACAACTGCACAAATTACATGAATTATGGACGACGCACTATTTGCATTTGGCCCACTCCTCTGAATACAGCGAAACTGAAATGTTGGCAAGCTGTATTTCTATTCGCCACGAGGAGTCAAGCTGTACAGTACAGGGAAGTACTCAAAGAAGAGTTTGGGTTGCTGTGCAAACAAGACCTGAAAACCACAAACTTGATTAGATGCGGATTTCTAGTGAAGTGTCCACACGTGCATGAAGTCAAATCATATTTGTTTTGCGTTGATCAGTTCGAGTCCTCTTATCAAATGGTGTTTATGCTTCAAATCACTCAAACTCTAATTCTCCGAGACCCGGCACAAGATATGGAGAAGTCGAAATCCGCCTGCACGTAAAAATGATCAGGAAGAAGATGGTAATAATATAGTGTAAGCACAAACTGTACGCTGTCGATGAGGACCAATGTTATCCCACCTATCTAACAACACTGTAAAATCAAATCAGTTTCCCTATACCAAGTTACATCCATAAACTAATAACGAACTCGCGTTGTCCACCTTTTTTGTAGGAGCACAAACAATATGACAAAGTGGTTCTCCTTTGGTTTAAGGCATCGTACACGTTTGGTAATGACTCAAAACAAATATTAGCTTAAAAACTTACTTGGTAACAAGCAACGGAGAGCTGTTGTTAGTATAAAACATTGTGAGAAACGACTCCCTTTGAAGTAACGTAGTTTTTGAGAAAGAGATAATTTCTTATTAAAATAATAAAAGACTTCTTGCAAGAAGCCTTTTTATTCCTATCTAAAAGCACACAAATTTGTACAACAAGGGTGTTTTTTCTTTCATCAGTTTCTTGCAACTTCGATGACCAATTGAGCCCAAATTTTCACAGGCTTGTTATTTTATGCATATGTTGGGATACACCAAGCGAGAACACTGGTCTTTGACAATTACCAAACGTGTTCAGTGCCTTTAAGCGTTGTGGTATTTGTGCTTCGTCGGATAGAAAGAGGGGGAGGGGGGGGGGAACAGGGCAAACACACATGTTAGACAATCCCCATGCTGCAACAAAAAAGTCTTCGAACGTGCTGTCACAATTTGTTTGGTCAGGCTCTCTCATCTTTGCACGTAATGCTACTCGTTTCATCTCGGCAACGATCATCATTCAACAGAAACCTGCTTCCTGGTTTGATCGGAAGTAAACTCAGCTGTTCCTAAATTGAATATAGTGATCCGTATGTCGTTGGGAAACCAGTTGTCTCCATCCATCAATAAACCCAGAGGTGAAAAACTAACTTTTAATCCTCAGACATGGGCAAATATTTGATATCTAGCTGTCGGCATTGTTTGCACTTAGGTGACGAATTGTTGCGAAATTGAAACTTACCGTCACCCCGCGAAGAATGGGGACGCTCATATAAATTGAGGGAACATTGATTTTGTGTACAGTGTGCTTCCTGAAGGTAATGAAAGTTGGACAGCGAGATTGGAAATGAAATGCTTCATGTATGGAGGGGACAAAATTATGGCATGGTAATGAAACGATGTAACGATCAGCTTACTGCGAAATTCATGGGCATTTTTTGTGTGAATTAAATCGCATACAACAGTTAAAGGGATTGTTTATGTTTGGTAATTGGAGCCCACTGTTTGTTTCAATCCTGTATAGACCATAAAACTAACCTGTGAAAATTTCATTTCAAAAGGTGGTAGCGTTTCTGAGATAATGCCGAAAATCTTGAGCGGTTATGTCCACCGGCAGGAAAAATAATCTGCAAATGGAATACACAATTTGAGGAACGTTACTGTCAGTAACGCTTCTTAGATTCAAATGATTGGGGATAAAAGTGATATCTTTTTCCATAATCGCAGTACTTCTAAGTGAAGAGTTTCTCAACATGCATTATAGTATACTATCCAAAGCTGCTGTACTTCTCACTAAGTAAGTTTTTATTGCCATTAATTTTTTTGATGAACAAATTTGAGAATCTCCCTGATTATGAAAACTTTTGTCCCTATTATGTTGAATGTAATTCTAAATAAATATCTCCCTGATTGTTGTACAAAATCTTCCTGATTGCAAGGTGCAATTGTTGGCATCTCCGGAGTGGGTACACCATGCCACATATCGATCACCAATCGGAAAAGGAGAATAGCACAAAGCCATAGGTTTTCGGGATACACCCACACACGTAGTAATCTATCTCAAAACGTACCGTACCCCCTTTCAACCCCTCAAAAATAATAACTTCATCTGTCAAAATGTGTTCGATGGTTGGCTGCGTTTTAAATAACACAGCATAACACCACATACGTATACAGACGGCTCGATTTTTATTTTATATGTTGTCATACAAGCGCCATATGAAAACAACCCAGATCATCTTCCAACAATCGCCGCTCCTGGAGTGGCTTATAGTTAGTGAATTCAGCTGAATCGCTGCTACGTAAGATATTAGATGTTTGACGTAAAGTGGAAGATTTTTTCTTCTCCTTACACACTGGGCAGTATTTCATGCACTTGAAATCGAAGCACTTAATGATGACGTCATTAGTTTTTGCGAGAAGCAGTGTCATTTTACAGTGACTCGCGGATCATAATATACAAATAGCAAAGTTTTTGTTAGTTTTTTTGCTTCAAAAATTCAGCGAATCTAACATAGGTTTTTCCGGGCTAATTTCAGCAAAAATGTATTTTTGACCGCATGAGGGCGCTTTCTTCAGGGAATGTCTTGCATCACAATTCAGGCATCTAAAAGCACACAAATTTGTACAACATGGGTGTTTTTTCTGTCATTATTTTCTTGCAACATCAATGACCAATTGAGCCCAAATTTTCACAGGTTTGTTATTTTATGCATATGTTGGGATACCGTACACCAAGAGAGAATACTGGTCTTTGACAATTACCAAACGTGTCCAGTGCCTTTAACATACTACAATACAATAAAAGAACAGTATTTACACACAATGAATTAATACAATAAAAATATACCTGAAAGCTCTTCTCTACTATACTGATATAATGCAAACACATTACTGTTAAGAATAAAGGTGAAAAGCAGGAAAAATAACGAGCCAACACGTCGCCATCGACCGGCGCCATCTTTGCCAGATGTTTCACTTATTGTTGAACTAATAATTGAAGTAAAACAGCGAGTACGAATAAAAGAGTATCCATAGTTTGGGTGCATAAGATGAATAAGCTGCGTCGCCGCTGGCCTCGAATTTCATATTTGAGAAGGGGGCCACGAGGCCATTTTAATTTTGCAAAGGGCACTTCCATTAAAAATCTTAAAGTCTATGGTAAACTTTTGTATGGGCACCATTGCAAGGTCGAAACCAGGGCAACGGAGGCTGTAGTCTCCGTGTAATTCCTCTGCTGTACGAAGAAGCACTTGCCGTTGGTGTTGAAAGAAACAGTTTGTTAGAAGATCTGCAGTAGGCCTACACGTTTTTTAGAGGACATAAAAGTATGAACGTGTGTGCGATGAAAACAACAAAAAAACAACTCTCTGATTGAAGAGAAATATTTATAAGAAAACATCTCACCTGAACTTGTGGTTATTTATTATTTTTCTAAGTATCAGTCTTGTCACAAATCCCTCAAGAGAAGGTGTTTAGTTTCTAATTCGAAGTCCGGGAATTCCAGCGCATTTTCCCCCCAAAGAGCTGAAAACCCTGTACATTCTGTTTGATATAGATTGATTGCCCGTATTTGCTGTTTGATTACGGTGCCATTTCTTTGTATCAATACATTAGAAAGAGAAACAAAAATAATATATGCATGGGCATGAACCGTCACCAGGGAAGTGGTACAATGTAGTCAATTATTGCCGCCAAATTCTGGATTGACAAATCGCAAAAGTAATCCAAAGAAAAATATCTGGGACTTCTGAATATTTTTGTATGAATGATGTTGACAATTGCAAATTTAATGAATATCTGGTTGGAAAATTGGCACGTTTGTAAGGGCAGCTGCCATTAGGAATGCTGAAGGGAAATTCTTTTTAAGAAAAAGTACGGCATCGGTAATTACGGTATATAGAGCCTTTAGTCTGTTTCTATTTTTCATTCTGTTCATTGACCTTGTTAATGTCTGTTTGGATCTATATGATTTTCAAGCTGATCATGTCGACAAGAATTGGCGTGTCGTGGCCGAGTGGTCAAGCACGGTCAAGCGCATGAAGGACACAAGCTCTGGCGTTTCTGATCAGCAGAGTGAGGGTTCGAGTCCCGATCTTGACACTAGTTTTGTGTCCTTAAGCAAGACATTTTGATTCGTCCTTTGGATGGGACGTTAAGCCCCAGGTTCCGTGTGTTGTGTAATGCACGTAAAACAACCAACACTCTTATCGCTAAGAGAACGGGGCTTGCCCGGTGTTTTCTGGTATGGTTGGCTGCAGGTTGCGCCACATCACCTTGTCAACCGTTGTATGGTTCTATTTAAATAGATTTATCTTGTATTCAATCATCGTAGGTACAATAATGAGCGCTTTGAGTCGCCCTCGGGTGGGATAAAGCACTTTATAAAAACTGCCTTGTTATTATTAAGAATTCACTCCATTTTTATTTGAAATGTACACATTTTATACAACAGAAATTGCCCTTTTCCAAGCATTGAACTTACAACTGTTTTCACGTTCATGATCTGCCTTATTTATTTCGCGCACTCAATACCGTGAATTACCTCACTAATAATCACAGTACTTCCCTTCTGGAATCAATCACTGGTTGGTGCACTGTGACAATGGCAAATTTTCAGGAGTTTGTTCTCGATAATTGTTTGTACGTTTTGCCTATTAAAAGCAAAACAGAAAACAAAAAACACAGGTAAATTGTCGCTGTCGTAACAACGGAACTTATCACCACAACTCTACACCCAAATGAAATGTTAATGGCTGCGGTAATCTATCTGCACTTTTGGCGGGAGTCACGCCAAAGTACTCCCACAGTTGAATTAAAAAAACTTACAGCACGACTACATCATCACCACTTTGGTATTAATTTGCAAGCTCCACTGTATGAACTGGAGTTACACCTATGGCAGAATCAAACGCCAACAACATGAAGCCAAAACTAAGCCTTAAAAAACCCATTCCAATTACAATCAAATCTGTCTGATAGAAGTAAAAATGTGATGTTCACTTCAATACTTTCTGCGGGGAGCAATCCCTGTGTCCGTTCATTCGGATATTCCCTCCCTCATCAAAGAAAAAATGAAAAACAAAAATGAAAATACATCTTTACCTAGCAACATTTTTTTTTTCCATACAAGATTAATGTTTTAAACTGTTATTGTGCTCAACTAACCGCAAACAATTATCGGAAGTACTTTTGCACATCCGAATCGGCCATCTCGCAGCACTCGGTCCTCATCATACACGTAGCAACTGCAGGGGGGCCCCAAGACAGTGTAATTGCCTGCATGTTTCTCACAGTTCAGGTGATATTAAACATGATGGGTATAGTCTCTGTCGAGCAATGGCTCGGAAGAGAAATAAATCCCGATTCTGCGCATTCAAGGGAGTGATAACGTTTTTACTGTACGGCTCTTTCTTTGAAAAAAAAATGCTTTTAATGTTGTTGCTGTGTAAACTCGTGGCTTTTTAAAAATCGAATGAAGTAGTTGCATCTTAATCGTAAAAGTTTTCAAAAGGAATGCAAACTTTATTAAAGTGTGTCACGCATAGTTGACTTTTGTTAGGACTTGGGGTGGCATGGGAAGTTCAGAGTCTTTTTGTCAATGCTTTGCTAGCTGGCTTTTATAAGCTATTAAGAAATATCACCAATATTAAGTTTTTTCCAAGGAATATCACCAATTATGTCGTGGGTTTGAATCCCAACCGAGAAACATGCCTGTAGATTTTTTTTAAAGTTAAGTCAAGGTATATCACCAATATGTCGTGGGTTCAAATTCCAACTAGGTAACATGTCTGTGGATTTTTTTAGAATTTCAGTTTTTTTCAAAAATTATCACTATTGTTGTGGGTTCGAATCTCACCCGAGAAACATGCCTGTGGATTTTTTTTAGAAGTTAAGGTGGGTTTTTTTTCAAGAAATATCACTAATATGTCGTGGGTTCAAGTCCCACCCGAGTTACATGCCTGTGGATTTTTTTAGAAGTTCATTTCCCCCCAAGAATTATCACCAATATGTCGTGAGTTCGAATCCCACCTGAGTATAGTCTGCATGTGGATTTGTTTTTCACGGGACTCGGGAAAGTACTGAGTAAACAATGCTTTACACACATCGGTGTATGGGTAAAATCAAATTGTTCTTTATCACAGATGCAAATTTAACATCTATTAAATCACCAATATGTGTTATTTCTGCATTTATTTGGCAGTTGTTATTGTAGGTCTGTTTTAATGTGTTTTCTTTTTTTAATTTTTTTTAAAACTTAGAATTAAAGTGAATAGGCCCTACTCGTTCACGACCAATGTTGTCGTCTAATTTAAATTGATATAGATCCCATCACTTGATCTTTTGGAGATCCTGTTGGAAGAATTGTGAAAATAATTTTGTTGTCGAAGCCAAATCTCCGCCCAACAAAAGTTCATCCCCATTTTCACATTCATTATTAGATCGTGTATATAGATAACTTGAATCTGTGTGCTCCCCCAGCACCACGGCAAGTACAGGTGTGCTTGGAATCTAATAACTCACCTCTAGATAGAAGACAGTCTAGCTTCCTGATTCTCTATAACAAGCTCATGCACTGAAGTTATTTCTCGCGCCCAAATTAATTACGTTGGTTTGAATGCCCCACGGCGGGAACTGCTGTAAATCAAAATGGCGATTCTTCTACCTGTGGGTACAGAATGCATACATTGTTCAAAATCAGCTGTTAGAGGGCCGGGCCGATACGGGAATTTTTTGGGGAATTTTGTATTTTATGATATACAAGCATGGAATTCGACACACAGGCAGAGTATGTCATGAGAATGATATTTGGCTATAGGGCCATCACAGATTTGTCCGGATATAGGTACATGTAGAAGAACAAGCAATTTCAAAATGGCTGCCATTCAACCTGTATTTTGTCAAAGGACACATCTGCGATGGCCCTATATAGATAGCCAAATATCTCTCTCATCACATACTGACTGTGTGTCGAATACCATGCAAAGTACCAGTCGTATTATTGGTGAGCATACAAAAAACCCAAAATAATCTTGTCAACCCCCCCCAAAAAAATATTTATTTTTTTGCTCATGAGTTTTTGTTTATGCAAAGAGATTCAGAATTTGTTATTTCCCCCTCAAACATACAATGTTAGCTATTTTAAAGAGTTCCGATCCGCAGTGGAAATACTTTACTGTTGGTGGTGATTCTGTGTGCACAAATATTTACATAAATTATTATTCGAGCGTTGGTTTTGAAGACCTCTCTTGACTATACAAGAGAATCAGTGTGGCTTACCTCTGCGGACAATTATGCAATTATATTATGTAAAGAGATACATTTTCATAGCTGATCAGGGTCCAATTTCATGGCTCTGCTTACCACGATGTCTGATGAGCTTACGGCACCATCCATGTAAAGCACATTGGACGTTTTCAAAATCTCTTCTTGGGCTTGCGCTCCAAGCCGTGGTTTCGAAAACGGCAATAATTCTATGGACCACAAGCGAAGTGCAGAATTCCACTTTAAAGGCAGATTGACACACAACTTACATGATTTAAAGTAAGTAATGGTAGAAAGGGTTCCTTATAATATTTCTGCCTAAAATGCTATCGTTTCTGAGAAATGAGTAAAACAATAGTTTTTATCGCGCGCGATAATTTGAAAAAACAGAAAACACATTTATAAGGTCTCTTTTCACTGTTTTCTCGTGACCTCGACGACAAATTAAGCTCAAACTTTCACAGGTTTGTTTGTTCATGCATATGTTGAATCACACAAAAAGTGGACACTGATATTGAGCTGTGTTACCAAAAGTGTACAATACCTTTAAGCAGCGCCATGAAATTGCACCAAGGGTCCAATTTCATAAAGCTGTTAAGCAGAAAATTCTGCTTAGCAAATTTCTTTGCTAAGCAAGAAATGAGTGGGGTACCATTCCATTCACAGCAATGGTAACTGTATGGTATTCTGGCTGGTAACCTATTTTTTCTAAGCACTGCAAGGGATTTTTTTGCAGAGCAAGTTTTTTGTGCTTACAGGCTTTATGAAATTGGACCCAGATCATGAGATGACATAGGGCTTTTTCGAAACAACGGCTAGGGGCTTAGGCTCCGTCGGTTATTGAGAAAACGGGTGCTTTCCTTACGGGGCTTCAACGTGAACGGAGCCCAAGCCTGAGCCCACATGCCGCAGTTTCGAAAAGGGCCATACAGTTACGAAACCGTTGATAAAGTGCATTGATTTCATCCATGGGGCTAACTTTCTCACCTCAGGTATACCACAAATCCCTTGTAACATCAAATCTGCAAAATATTATAATATGGGTCCCCCAAAAAGTGCTCGTGGTGGATTAGGTTTCTAACAAGTACGCTTGATTGATGGGGCTGGCTATACACGTGGGCATATGACTCGTACGAAGATAACTGTTGTGTTTTGGAATAAAACGGAAAGTCATTCTCAAGTGTCACCTGCCCGGACAAAAGAGTCCGGTATCCGATCGCATTGTGGAGAGAATGAAGGATTTGTAATTAAATCCTAAAACGACACTTACAGAGCTGTTACACTGAGATAATGGTTTTGACGACGGTTTCAGATGAAGCCGTTACAGAGATTTTTGGAAAGTATCTCAACTGCTGTATCAACTTGCAGTTTTTAAAGTATTATACTTTGCGGAGAATTTGTTT
Source organism: Plazaster borealis (assembly GCA_021014325.1). Taxonomy (NCBI): domain Eukaryota; kingdom Metazoa; phylum Echinodermata; class Asteroidea; order Forcipulatida; family Labidiasteridae; genus Plazaster; species Plazaster borealis. The sequence goes on from CM037458.1 coordinate 5,196,132, forward strand.
TCATTGTACTCCACATCCTCAGGGTATGATCTTCAAGACGTCGTGATCACAGTGCATTGCAACGAAATCGTGTCAACTCGAAAAGAGTTTGCGAGAAATCAATTTTGATCGTAGTGGAGACATTTGTTTGGGTCTCACATTCAAAGCTTCACTGCAAAAACTGGGGTGTTAAAATTGACACCATGGGTGTTGTCAAATAAAGATACCAACAAGAATCAAAATTTACACCATTGGGTGTTAAAATAACACTTATTTCTGCCAACATAATTACATTTGTGTTATTTTAGCACCGTATGATGTTAAGTTTGATTCTCTTTTGGTATCTCTGTGTGACAACACCCATTGTGTCAATGTTAACAACCCAGTGTTTGCACTGTTCAATCACTTAAAGGCACTGAACACGTTTAGTAATTGTCAAAGAGTGTTCTCACTTGGTGTATCCCAACATTATGCATAAAATAACAAGTCTGTGAAAATTTGGGCTCAATTGGTCATCGAAGTTGCAAGAAAATGATGAAAGAAAAAACACATGTGTTGTACAAATTTGTGTGCTTTCAGATAGGAATAAAAGGCTTCTTGCAAGAAGTCTTTTATTATTTTAGTGAGAAACTACCTGTTTCTCAAAAACTATGTTACTTCAGAGGGAGTCGTTTCTCACAATGTTTTATACTATCAACAGCTCTCTGTTGCTGGTTACCAAGTAAGTTTTTATGCTAGTATATATTTTGAGTAATTACCAAACGTGTACAGTGCCTTTAAAACGAGGCTTGGAGATAGTCTAGTTCCCTTTTGGGGTAGCGATGATCAGATAGGCATATTTATATTTTCTACGTAGTCATTGAAAACATGGGCTCTGACATATGCTAATGCTATAGCATGCGATGGTCGTGGGTTCGAATCCCACGCGAGTAGTATGCCCTTGGATTTTGTTCTGCAGGAATGGGAAAGTACCGAGTATACAGTGCTTATCACACATCGGTGTAAAAAGAGTTAAATCTGAAAAAAAGGAATGGATAAATTATAAAGGTCTTTATAGAAAACTTACCAAGGCTTGTGTGTATAGCGTACTAATGTATGGAATAATCACAATCATTTTTTGAGATATCTACACGTGAAACTGTTAACACTAACAGTTAAGAATCCGCCTTTGCTTTCTAAGTGTTTACAAAAAGTGGGAAATTTTTGTGGAAACCACTTTTGGTATTGAGAGCGTTACGTGTACATAAGATGAGATTTTATTTTTACAGGACTACAATATTTCATAAGAATATCGTTATGATTAATATCTTTCTGGTAATGAAACTATATACACCAATCCTTCACCGATCTTGAACTCTTGGTGGCAGCAGACAAACTGCGGTGGTACTGCGGTGGTACGACCTTGCCACTTATGTAACTATTATTTATAAACAACCATTATTTACATATAACCATTTATAAATTAACTAGTGCAGCCCAGCCCTTAAGCTCATCGATAGGCAGCACAGTACCACCCAGGTACCACCGCAGTAATGGAGGCGTTTCTGCTGCCACCAAGAGTTCAAGATCGGCGAAGGATTGGTGTATAGCAAGCTGTACTTGGATTTGGTTGGCTTAGAGAAGACAATGAACAAGATGTCTTATGTATTAAAAACAAGTCAATCATGAAATCATCTTGCAAAAAATAGTTAATGGCCTGACGTTTCGACCCTACAGATAGTCTTTCTCGAAGGCATGAAATCATCTTGGAACATTTGTTTTGCGCACGCTACTTATTCTTGCTGCACGTGTATATCTATCTTTAATGCAATCTGAAGGCCCAGATTGCAACGAATGAGTATATATCTGTGGCGATGAATAAAACGCGTGTTGATGGGCCTTGTCAAGCTGCTAGACATGTACATGTATATACCCCCTCATGTGTACTGCATTCATGATCTCAACATGATCAGATCACGTACGAGTGCACCAATTGATGCATGTTTAGAAGCGAGCCTGCAGGTGTGGGGCCTCATCATGCTTTTCCTGTGCATTTTTTCCAGTTTTTTTTTCTTTTTTCGGGGGGGGGGGGCGCTTTATTTAAAGGAGATGTTTGACGCCTGTATTTACCTTAAAAAGGGCTCTAAAGCTGTTTATAACTGGTGGTTCAATTGTCTGCCTATTTAAAGAAAAGACACTGTATTAAGCTGTCAAGCCAAGAAATTACTTAGCTGAGAAAACTATTGCTTAACAGGAACAGGTTACCAGCCAAAACACAAGGTAATGTATATTGCCTGTGAAAGGTTCCTTGGTAATATTGCTAAGCAGAAAAACTTGCTAAGCACCATATTCTGCTTAAAACAGCTTGATGGAAATTTGGCCCCAGATGGTTTTGCGGGCACCTGTTTATTTGTGTTGGATTGTATATTTATTTATATATAACATATACAAATTTAACATCTCCATATAGCATATACACACAGTAGGATTTGTTTCTTTGAAATGTGAACTTAACATTTTGTTTGATTGTCTCTGTTTAGTCCAAAGTAAATACTTGTAATTGGATTGGGCATTGACTGCTATCAAATGAATTATGCGCGAATGGCATCCGTTGGCCTATAAGTTTCCTGTTGACACTATGTACACTATGAGATTAAAAGATGAGACCCTTTTTGTAGCAAGCTGAAATTGCACCGAATGCACGTCCAGACAACGCACAGAGAAAAGCCTACGTGCTCTGGATGCACAGTTCAAAATCCCTGTCTGAGGTATTGCGAGTTTTTTTATAATAACAAGACCGTCGGCTCAGTGCTGTAAGGTAATTAATTGCAATTTCATATCCCCATAAAAGTGCGTTGTACTTGAAAAGTACCCTACTATAAATCTGAAGAAGGATACAAATCTAAATCCACAAAATAAATATTTTTCTTGGAAAATGAATGTTTCTTCTGGCCGAACAATTACTGTAGAGACCACTCCATTTAGGAGCTCTGAAATATTTTCAAGAAAGTAAATAAAATCCACACACTGTATACTGAGAACCTTATCCTGTCCGTAATCAACTGGCTCCACTGATTAAAGAAGACCAGCCATGAGTTACTTTGAGCTAGTTTTTCTTTAATGATTTATGCACCAAATTTGCATTACTATAATATAATTAGACTTGGCTTTATTATCTTTAAAGGTATCGTACACGTTTGGTAATGACTCAAAACAAATATTAGCATAAAAACTTACTTGGTAACAAGCAACGGAGAGCTGTTGATAGTATAAAACATTGTACGAAACGACTCCCTCTGAACTAACGTAGTTTTTGAGAAAGAGATAATTTCTCACTAAAATAATAACAAATTCTTGCAAGAAGTTTTTATTCCTATCTGAAAGCACACACATTTGTACAACAAGGTCGTTTTTTCTTTCATCATTTTCTTGCAACTTCGATGACCAATTGAGCCCAAATTTGCACAGGCTTGTTATTTTATGCATATGTTGGGATACACCAAGTGAGAACACTGGTCTTTGACAATTTCCAAACGTGTTCAGTGCCTTTAAAGACTGAGGTCTTCTCAGAATTTAAAGTTGTCATGTATAAGAAATTGCTTCTGAAGGACAAAATGTGTATTTTTTGGTGTAATTACATACAGTCGGATGCCAGTTTTGGAGCACGCTCAAAAAGCGACCTCAGAAGCCAAAAAGCACCCTCACTTAGGCCAAAGGAGGCAAATCATTGGACGATAGCCGTTCTTTGTGTGTGAAAACGTGCGCGTGACCTCAGCGTCACTGTAGCGTTTCGCGTTATGCAAGGGGTCTATTGAAAAACTTTGGGCGTGTAGCAGATACACACACATGTTGTGACGTTGTGGCGTTGTGATGCAATGACTGCCCAACTGGGCCCGATTTCATAGAGCTGCCAAAGCACTGAATATTGCTCAATAATTCTCTGCTCAGCAAAAAATAAGCAGGATACCATTCACAGAAGGTACATATAAAATGGTGTTTTGGCTGGTAACCTGATTCTGGTAAGCAAATTTCTGTTTGTGCTTAAGCAGCTGCTCTATGAAACTGGTCCCATGATAGTATAGACCTTGTGACCTTTGTTTACAATAAGTGTGACCTTGTACATTCTTGGGCCTGTCTGGCAGGCAAGATACTGCACTAGTCATATGGGAAAGTTTGCATTTAGAGTCATAATTTCCACATAAATCCAAGCGTTTAAAAAGTAACAGCTGAACAAGTTTTGAGATGCGCCCCCTTTCATCATATCAAAAGTTGAAAAAAATTAGACAGTGCAATCTCCATAAAATATAGGATTTTATGTTTTCTTCCATTGAGCTGTGTACAAATCGTGCCTGCAGGAAGTCCAGGCTTGGTGGCTCTTTTGTAAACATGTGATGTCACAGGTCACATCGTCTATACCGAGCCGACAAAATGATAATAGAGGTCCCGAGTGAGTTGAACAAGATAAATGATTCATGTTATGATGCACACTGGATGAAGAAGAATTGGTTGTTTGCCCATTGCAACAATCTAATCAACTTGAAACGACTCTTGTCAATTCTGTCTGCAATTCAAACCAACATGTCGGCCCTAAATCATGATTTGGCTTGAAGGCACTGGGGCCGATTTCACAAAGCAATTATATTCATCTTAAGATGAGTTGTCAATATTGCCATAGTGAATTGTATTGTGACATCACACTTTGCTTAGCAATTGAGAGTGATTTGCAGTTAAGATCAATCTTAACTCTTTGTGAAATCGAGCCCTGGACATGTTTGGTAATTACTCAAAATATATATTAGCATAAAAACTTACTTGGTAACGAGCAACGGAGAGCTGTTGACAGTATAAAACATTGTGAGAAACGACTCCCTCTGAAGTAACGTAGTTTTTGAGAAAGAGGTAATTTCTCACTAAAATATTAAAAGACTTCAGGCCAGAAGTATTTTTCAGGAATCTGAAACACACAAATTTGTACAACATGGGTGTTTTTTCTTTCATCATTTTCTTGCACCTTCGATGACCAATTGAGCACAAATTTTCACAGGCTTGTTATTTGATGCATATGTTGGGATACATACACCGAGTGAGAACACTGGTCTTTGACGATAACCAAACGTATCCAGTGCCTCTAAAGGTATTTTACAGGATTGGTAGAGCTGACAAAATAGTCGCAGACAGTATTCATGTTTTGTGAGATCAACCATGAAATAACAAACCTGTGAAAATTTGGGTTTAATCCGTTGTGTGAGTCAGGAGAAAATAGTGAAAAACCATGCAAAATTTTCAGCATGTAAACACTATGTCCATAATTTTGGTTGTACCAACCGAAATCAGCTGTTTAGGTTTTCAGATACAGTTTTCTCGAATATGACTTCATTTCAGAGGGAAATATATCACATCAAAAATGGTTCTAGTTTGAACTTCATAATCAGTCAGCTTTCAGACTAAACAATGATATTTTTTATCCTTACCAATCCTGTAGAATACATGTACCTTTAACAGAAAAAAATATGATACAAAAAATGGCTGCGTTATGACGTATGTTTGTTTGAAATACAAATATTTCTTATTGGTTGTATGGAGAGCATTGCCATTTCACAAATCTCACCAATCTTCCACCACCCGAACAAAAACAACAAAACCAAAACCCAAAACAAACACCCACCTTATCATGTTCAATTTGTTTTTCTCATTCCTAAACAAGGTAATAAGTGAGCGAGACATACTTGGTACTCAACTCGTCCGCCGTAACGACGAGCTGGCTCTACTCTACGAGAAGATCAAGATTCAGCAGTCCACACTGGCCAAGGGAGAGATGCAGTACCGGCAGCGCCTGGAAGACGTACGCCTCCTGAAATTGGAAATTAAGAAGCTTAGAAGGGAGAAGAATATTTTGAACAAGAGTGTTGCCAATGTTGATGATCTGAGGTACTTTGTTGGTTCTCTTCCTGTATTTGTTACTTTAATTCTTTGGACAATATTACAAGCAGAAGCCGTCCGGGAAGGGCAAAAGTAAAACAAACTGCCACCAAAAGAGGCGTACCCTCCCAGACCCGGCTCATTTAAAACAATAAAACTTGAGAATATAAAATACTCATGAATCTAAAATTGAAGTAAAAAGTAAAACAAAATAGCAAGTAAAATAGATGCCATGATATCTATACAGCAGTGTATGATCTTCCCATCTTTCTAATGTTAACTTAGTCCAGGGGCTGCAAAATGAATGTTAAGAAACCACGAATAATAATAATGAATTGCTGAGCGTTTATAAGCACACTGGACTCAAGCTCTGGCGCTTCTGATCAGCTGAGTGTGGTGGGTTCGAGTCCTGGTCTTGACACTTGCGTCCTTAAAACCCTACAGTGAGGGCCGCTGTCAGCTCGTGCTGACATATTTTAATATGTCCATTGTCTTAACCACATCGTACACACTGGTCAGCTCATATGCCATGATATCCTTAGCTAAACCATGCCACACGTCCTAGAGGGGGTGTCAATCAACAGGGGTCAGTGATTTGGTTAGGAGGGGGCAGGACAAAACTCTACCAACATCCTTTGTGTACAAAATCGGTATGTTATTTGTCATTAGATGAAACCAAATCAAACTTAATTAAACTAACAATTACGGTTAAATTAACCCAGGAAATACCTGGATATGTAAACAAGACACTTAGAAAAGAAAACAAATCTAGAAAAAAAGTCAAAAATCGTTGAAAAAAGCAAAACAAACCCTCTTAACCTATGGGAAAAAGCTTGTCAGCATGTGCTGACTCCTACCACGGGGGCGTTGCAACCAAACGGGTCCCTCGCTTGAGCGTTAAGCAAGACACTTGACCTTTATTGCTTCGTCCCTCAGATGGGATGAAGCCTGAGGTCCGACAAACAAAAAACAGCAAAAAATCATTACACTTATCGCCAAGAGAAGGGTTTGCCCACGGTGTTTCTGGCATGGTTGGCAGCAAATTGCACCTTGTTTACCCTTACAAGGTACGATACATGGGTAAAAACACTTTCAAAAACTTAGCATACCTGTCTTAAAGGCACTAAACACGTTTTGAAATTGTCAAAGACCAGTGTCCTCACTTGGTGTATCCCAACATATGCATAAAATAACAAGCCTGTGAAAATTTGGGCTCAATTGGTCATCGAAGTTGCAAGAAAATGATGAAAGAAAAAACACCCTCGTTGTACAAATTTGTGTGCTTTCAGATAGGAATAAAAACTTCTTGCAAGAAGTTTTTATTATTTTAGTGAGAAATTACCTCTTTCTCAAAAACTACGTTACTTCAGAGGGAGTCGTTTCCTACAATGTTTTATACTACCAACAGCTCTCCGTTGCTTGTTACCAAGTAAGTTTTTATGCTGATATTTGTTTTGAGTCATTACCAAACGTGTACGATACCTTTAAACATACTTTGAGACGCCTGTAGATAAAGTGCTGTATAAGAACTGATTATTATATATTTTTATAAACACCCTTCCTGGTATACATATAATCTCATGACAACCAACATTAATGAACAATTTATTATCGTCTGTCACTTTTATCACTGTGCCTTCATCTTTGTTTGGGTTCTTGTGATCATGAACGAATGATAAACTGCAGAATTAGGAGCCAGGGTCTATACTTCACTCTGGCAGCCTTGATACTCACGTCACGCACGCAAGAGACAAGACTGTGGAGAGATCTGCATGGTCCAAAAACAGTGAAAGGAATCAGCAATAATAAAACACAGTGATGACTTGTGGGACAGTTGATCTGTTCTGAAGTGGGTTCGATTTAAACCTTTTTCATATTGCAACACACTGATGATGGACAGGTTCTTACGTTTCGTTTTGGGTGCTGTTTTTTTTTTTTGTTCAAGGGGAAACATCTACATGGCGGGATGGTACGATCCAGGCTCTGTGCTTTTGTGGAAACATGACACCAAAACTGTTTTGGTCGAACTGGGGCCAATTTCATAGAGCTGTTGAAATGTTGCTTAACAATTTGCTGCTAAGCGAAAATGAGCAGGATACCAGTCACAAATTGTACATGTGGCATGGTATTTCGGCTGGTAACCTTAGTCTAGTAATAATTATAATATATAGTTCTTATATAGCGCATTTCACAATAACGTCTCAATGCGCTTTACATAAGTGCCCTGGTCATTGAGCCAATAACATTCCTGTAATCTTTCTCAGCTCCCTGGGGAGTATACAGCCCCGAGCTGCCGTGGCGCTCCAAAGGCTTTTCAAACACAATATCAACCTCTATCATCACAGGTACCCATTTATACCCCTGGGTGAAGAGAAGCAATTATAGTGAAGTATCTTGCTCAAGGATACAAGTGTCATGACCGGGAATCGAACCCACACCCCGATAGATAACATATTTTTGTTGTACTTAGCTACTTTTTTTGTGCTGAAGCAGCTCGATGAAATTGGGGCCCTGTTTGGAAGCCTTTTTTTCTGAAAATTAGGTCTGGATGCTTTACTCGACATTCTACAAGAAGTTTATTTCTGTCATTTTAATGTATCTCAGCTCAAAAAGAGCTTCACATAAATCATGACCTTATTGATTTGTTGGCCATTCCAGACGAGAAGTCTACCACCTCCAGCGAGAGCTCCTACGTGAGAGAACCCGCTGCAAGGCGTTGGAGGAAGAGCTGGAGAACCCTATGAATATCCACCGCTGGAGGAAGCTGGAGGGCTCTGACCCCAGCACGTATGAGATGATTCAAAAGATCCAGACGCTGCAGCGGCGTCTCATCCAGAAGACCGAGGAGGTGGTCGAGAAGGAACTTCTGATTCAGGTTAGTGTTTTTTTTGTGTGTTTTTTTGGTCAGGAGCTTTTGATGACTACTGACCTTATTTTGTGAACTCTTAATCTTTGGGTGTTCTGGCTTGGGAGCTTATCACAGCTCAATAGTAATATAATGGTAATAATAATACACGATTCTTAGATAGCGCATATTTTTACCGTGAGGTCCCTATGCGCTTGAGGACAAAAGCAAGAAAGACAAGAAAGGAGAAAACAAGTTTATTCAAGTCTCTATAAAAAGAGCTAATCAAAGAAGCTGAAAAGGCAGAAGGAAAAAAGTAACTGATGATGATGACTAGAGCAAGCTAGTCGAAACGTTGAGACCAATTAGGAACTCACTCCACGGTAGTGAAGTTAATAACGAGAAGTCCCCTCGATCCACTAAGCGAAAGTAGTAGTCCCGATCGATTTCCTACCTTCTACTCAGGTAGTAGTTAAGAAGCAGGACAGTTCTTTTCAGAACGTGGTTGTCTCCCGAATTCCGAAAATCTATTCTGCGGCAGTAGAATAGTCTTCTAATTCCCGAAAATCTACTCCCCGGCAGTAGAATATAGCAAGACAAGTTCTCAATGAACAAAAATCTACACAGCAAAGTAGATATACACATGGTGTTACCGCAAGCCAAATATACAATGATACCCACCACGTAATGCCTCAAATCCTTTATGTGATAACGTTGATTGAACAGTGCTTTAACCCAGGTCTTAAACTGATTTAGTAAGTTCAGCCAGTTTAACGTTTGGTGGTAAACTCGGTACTTCCCCGAGTCCTGTGAAAACCCCCTCCCCCTAAAACAGGCACATTCCTCGGGTGGGATTCGAACCCACATCCTTTGTCATTCTAGAGCAGATGTCTTACCAACTAGACCAGTCATTTTGCCTGCATTTTACATGTAACTGGAACGTGAAATGTCATAAAGTCCAATTCAATTAAAAACTCACATTTATTTCCATCATACTTCACGAACATTTCCAAGCAATACATTTCCAAAACATTAATAAAAGAAGTAACCATAAAAGCAGAAAATTAATTAGTATGGAAACATCATCTAGAAGCCGAGGCTTATGGTGAGATGCCTGACAGACAAACGGAACGTAAACAGGAATAAGAACGTACGGACAGACAGGTTGAACAAAGACAGAAATTATGGGGAAAAAACCCCAAAACAATAATAAGTTAAAGGCACTGAACACGTTTGGAAATTGTCAAAGACCAGTGTTCTCACTTGGTGTATCCCAACATATGCATAAAATAACAAGCCTGTGAAAATTTGGGCTCAATTGGTCACCGAAGTTGCATGAAAATGATGAAAGAAAAAACACCCTTGTTGTACAAATTTGTGTGCTTTCAGATAGGAATAAAAAGTTCTTGCAAGAAGTCTTTATTATTTTAGTGAGAAATTACCTTTCTCAAAAACTACGTTACTTCAGAGGGAGTCGTTTCCTACAATGTTTTATACTATCAACAGCTCTCCGTTGCTTGTTACCAAGTAAGTTTTTATGTTTGTTTTGAGTCATTACAAAACGTGTACGATACCTTTAAGTAATGTATATAAAAAGAGAACATTAGCTGACTACTAAAGAAAAGTAAAAAGAGAACATTTTCAGACTAGCCATAGTGAGAAATAACTATGTCAGATAGTGGGAGAGGAGGGGTCTTGCATAAACATTCCTACCATTTTTCAATGATCAACTTATGACAATTTTGTTACTTCAATTTATATTTCGGCGATGTCCATTAAAGTTGTCCTTTTTGTTTATTTTGAAGGTTTTTGACTTGTTTTGCTCTACATCTTAAGTTTTTCATCATGTTTTTTGTTATAATGTGTTTGTTTTTTGTTTTTTTTTACCTTGTATTTGTTTTTTTATTGTTTTTTTTACCTTGTATGCACTTTTTGTTCACTGTACCTTTCGTGTTGTTTTGGTCAAATAAAACGGTTACTTATAATAATAATACAAACTGTGCCTTTATTCAAAACCCTTATTTTGATTCACTACAGGAGGTTTTAGAACTCCCCCAGCTAAGACAACTATGAAACCGAGGTACCTTCAGATCAAACATCGCTCAAGTTTTGTCCAAACATAGAGAAAGACATTTGAGTGGGGGAATTTTGTTTTTCCTTTTGGTTGTTATTTTTCCCGCAGTGTTATTTTTATGGTGTTGTTCAGGATCTGTTATATCTCTCTAGCCATTGTGTCAATTATTATTTTGTTCGAGGGACATTTACCTGGGACTGTGTGTTAAAGACTGGAGTACATTCCAATAAAGAAGGAGACAGCAAACATATAAATGTGTTCCCGTATAGAAATGGGTCAATAGTTTGTTTCTTCGGTTCAAATCAATCCGTTTTTGTCTTGTTGACACAAGCCTGACAGATGGAAGTGAAGCTTGATTTCCCACGTTACATGGTGGCCGGCGGTGATGATTGCCGTTTATTTGCAATATTGTATTTGTTTGAACCGATTCGGAGCTACATGCAATTTAAAGGCATGCTGCCGACGTGGAACAAAAGTGATCCGTGATATGTGTAGGGGGGGGGGTGCTTCTAATGCTCATCAAAGGGGACAGAAAAGCTACGCCCTTTGAAGAAGGTTCATAGCATGAAGTTATGGGGTCCTGTTTGTGTAAAACTTGTTATGAATCAAAATGTGTATGTGCACAGAGGACAAAGGTCGTGGGTTCAAATCCAACCCGGATTCCAGGCCCCAGGGGGGCCTGACCTATTTCTGGGTCAGGGTGACCTGGAAAATAGTCACAAAATTGACCCAGTTTGACCCACTTCTGGGTCATTTTTTTCACAGATTCCAGGTCAGCCTGACCTAGAAAAAGGCTCAAGCCTCCCCGGGACCTAGGGTCAATTTGTGACCCACAAGTTTTTTTAGAATGTACAATGTATGCGTGTGGATTTTGTTTCTTATCACTCATCGATGTAAAGGTAAAAAAAAACACAAGTAATATTCTTGATCCCCGATGCAAATTTTACATCCTATATATTCAATGAAAATGACATTAGTTATGACTGGTACACATTATCATCGCACACGGTGGTGGTTTTTAACTATTTCAACTTCAAATCGACATTTATTTCCATATTGGTGAAAAAAAAGGAGAACAGCAAACAAATGTAGAACAATGATTTAGATCAGAGACAATCAAGCACTGATTGGGAAAACAAAAATAAGGAGAAAAATTTATAATGAAATTAAAATAATATAATAAAATGGATACGGAGCAAATTAATATGGGGGCATTTTCAGAAGCCAAAAGGAGGCTTGTATAATGAAATGCCCACTGACAACTACAAAACGAAACAAATTACAGCATAAACAATGTCAACAAACAAACAAACAAACAAATATAAACATTTTAACTCAAAGAGGAATACGTTGAATAATGAAATGAAAATAACGTTGAATGAAAATAAAAATGATGATAATTAAACTAAAACGAAGGTGGTAATAACAACAATGACTAGAAGGAGTTTTGAAGAGGGACGACATGAATAGGCAGGAATGCATAAAAGAAAGGAAACTTAAATTTCACCCATATGCAGCAAATATTTAATTGACAACATTTCAATTTAATATCAAAATCAAATGGTATATTTTCAGGACATATCTGAACAACGCAGATTGGGAAAAGTGCATACATTAAAAAAAAATAATCCAGTCTTTTGCAAGCAGATTTATCTTTGACAAGTGAGCTATTGGCCCTTGAATATAAGAACGTATCCAACTTGACATTACCCGTAAGACACGAACCAAGATGATGTTTTCGACGTGAAAGATGAAGTCATCAAACGAGTAATAAATAGAAACGGACAGCATATCAAATTAAATAGTGCACGAGCTCGTTGCACAATGTATGTTTCTGTTCAGTGCTTTTCGCCATATGTTGGAGGAACAAAAAAACCAACAATCCAAACATGACATTAATAAAGAAGATCGTTATCAAATCAATACGCGTCAGGATACTTTCTATTTGAGCAAGGCCTTTAAAGGTACATCTCCTCAAACGTGTGTTCAGCAGCAGTGGAACAACATTGAGTGGTAGCGTTTTTGAGATGATATTGCCGAAAATCTGGAGCGGTTATGTTCACGCAATTGGATTACACAATCTGAGAAACGTTTATGACAGGAAAGCTTCTCAGATTCAAATTTGGTTGGATAAAAAGTGATATATTTTTCCATAACCACACTACTTCAAAGTGAAATGTTTCTCAAAATGCTTTATACTATCAGGAGCTGCTGTACTTCTTACCAAGTAAGTTTTTATCGCCATTAAATTTATGAGTCATTACCAAACGTATACAGACCCTTTAAAAACAAGAGGTGGCTCGTCTGAATTTCTTCATTCACATTTTGACCCTCTGGACTAAATATTCTAAACATTGCTGTGGAGAGTTGGTTTATAGTTACCATCGAAACCTGGACTTCTGACGGGAAAGAGGCTTGCAACCTTACTCCTACCCTGACTGAATTTAATTCTTCAAACATGCAACTGACAAATTTACCCTCTGGACTAAATGTATCGAACATTGCTGTGCAGGAGAGTTGGTTTGGTGTCTAGTTCGAAACATGAACTTCTGACGACAAGAGGCTCGTAGCTTTACCCCTGACTAAATTTGTTCTTCACATACGACTGACAACCACCCCCCTTCCCCCCGCCGGGGTGTCTCAAACATCGCTGTGCAGGAGAATTGGCTTGGTTCTTGTCGAAACTTGGATTTCAGACGTAAATTTGATCCTACATGACTGAATTTATATCTTCACGTACAACTGACAAATTCTCCCCTTGCTGTAAGGGAGAGTTGGGGTAGCTCTTATCGAAACATGGATTTCTGACGGAAGGAAGCTTCTAGTTTGTTAATACACGACTGCCTCGTCGCTATAGCTCTTTGGCCCTCCTGAACAAAAACTAATTCCAGTTTATAACTAGGCGCTTCTTACCTGACGCACGCTTCTGTAGGGGTAAAATAACAAAATTGCCACAGAAAATCAATCTTTGCTCCACAGGAAACGGAGAGATCATTTTGGAAACTACACTATCACTTCGTCAAACCCCTTAAAGGTGCACTCACTGTTTTCTGATTAAGTTGTTTGTTCGTCTCAACAGGAGAAGGAAAAGCTGTATATCGAGTTGAAACACATACTGGCCAGGCAGCCTGGTCCCGAGGTGGCTGAGCAACTGCAAATCTACCAGCAGACTATGAAGGACAAGACCAAACAGCTGAAGGTAAGTCAATAAATCATATCTTGTCTAATTTGTTTGTTAATTTACAAGATTAACAACGAATGTTACATTCTACCACACACAATTCATCAGTGAGTAACCCCAGGAATTACACAAAATTCCACTAGTTACTGCTCCCACAGTAAGCCAAACATTTTGATTGACAGGGTGGGAGTTTTTTGAAACCGTGTAACATAGCACAGGCTGTCAGCGAGACATATGGAAGCCAGCTCTGAAGAACAGATGGCTCCACTAATCAGACGGTTCATAAATGGGTAAATCTGTATGTTTGCACGAAGTATACGAGTGAAAAGAAATTCAGCCCCTCAAAAAAGACCCCAACCAACCAACCAACCAACCAAACAAACAAACAAACAAACAAACAAACAAGTCTTGGACCTGACCTCTTATATAGTATGTGGAATAGTCCAGTCTAGGATATCAAAGACTTTGACTACCCAGGGCATTGCACAATGTTTTCTTTGATGGAAACATTCAAATAAATAACATGACTTAGTGTTACCAGTCCTCACTTAAGAGTTCAATTGCAATTTATCCCATGCCCAAATCTCTTTTAACCCCCGCTTTAATTGCAATGGGAGACTTTGGAACGCTAGGTGGCAGCAGACTTACCAGGTCAATTTCCATTGTTTACGTAGTTCTGAGCATGCGCACATTACCGAGAACAATGGATTTAACTGGTTAGTCTGCTGCCGCCTAGCGTCCCAAAAGGACCCACTTGCACCAACGTAATACGCGGCTACTGTCTGCCACGCTCGCCATCTTTTGAGTCAAAATTGCAGGTAAAAATCATGAAAGTCACGTGGCCTAAAATGTGAAGTGATTAACTTACAGGGACATTTCACTCCCGAAATGCATGAAATGGCGCAACAAAATATTATTGTGATGATGACGTCAGGTGAATCAGGTCAACTGAGGAACATTTTAGACTTTGTGTTTTTAATATTGTGAAGGTACATAGTGAGCAACATAAACAAAACCCACGAGGGCAGAAATTGGGTTTTATTATTTTGTACTAGGTAAAGAAGGGCTCATCATGTCAAAACCCTTCCCTGAGGGAAAGGCCCAACATTATCACTAATTAAGTAATTTCTCCAAAGTGTAATGACTGGGGGGAGTCAAATTCCTTGATATCCTAGAATGGACCATTCCACATATCTACACAGGGGGGTCAGGTCCCAGATTTTATTTAATTTTATTATATTATAAATATATCTTGAATAATATGGTAAATATTGGCCCTTTCGCTCGTCGGGATAAAGTCTGGGGTGTTGCCACGCGCTTAGGTAGTTAGAGTAATATGGCTTTTACTGAGTAGCTAAATG
Organism: Plazaster borealis; assembly: GCA_021014325.1. Lineage (NCBI taxonomy): Eukaryota > Metazoa > Echinodermata > Asteroidea > Forcipulatida > Labidiasteridae > Plazaster > Plazaster borealis. The sequence goes on from CM037458.1 coordinate 5,211,470, forward strand.
ACTTAAATAATCCTAGACAATAGCTGGGCATGTAAAGATGTCACTTAGATGTAAACAAATATTGGAAAATGCATATATTTATTTTAAAAATATATAATTTGATTTTGTGGTAGTAAGTATTGGCCCTTTCGCTCGTCGAAGTCGGGGTGTTTCCACGCCCTTAGGAATTTGCTAATTAGGGAAATGAATCAATTACTGGGTAGCTTAAGGACTCAAATAATCCTAGACAATAGCTGGACATTTAAAGAAGTCACTTAGATGTAAAAAATTGTTTGGAATTGCACAGAAAATATTAATTAACACCTTATAATTGGTGTGGAATCAAACAGTGGCCATTTCAAGCATTTGATTATAGTCAATGGAGTTAACGGACTTGAGGGCAGACTCTCTGGACAAGAGCAAATGACTTGGCTTCAACCCAGAGTGTACTTTCCATAATCAGCATCAAACTACAAATATAATATTGACACAACTACATGCATGGCTTTTGGGACAAACTGGATACTGGTGTTAGATTAATTTTTTTTCTGCGACTGTGATTAAACTGAGGTTCAACTGTGACGTCATTTGACATTTGGGGCCGAATGCAATCCCAACCTAACCATGTGGAGTTGTTCCATGCAAGACTGTTGTTTTTGTGATAACAGTGTTCTTTCTGAGAAGAGATAGAGAGTAAGAGAGAGGCAATCAAAATCTGACGAATGTTGAGAGAAACGTCTTTGTGCAATTTTTTTTACATTTCATTTGGAAACTTTGTCTCTTAATGAAAACGGGGGTGAATCCTCAGAAGGGCTTGTGTGTATAGAGCCCTGAAGACTTTGGGGCAGGGAGAAACCCTACAGAAGAATGAAACGATGTCTTTAAAATAGATGTTCAATTGCACACTTCCATTAGCAATAATCACCCACCATTATGTACCGTGGCGTACCTGTAGGGGGAGACAGGAGAACCAAGAAACGTGGCCACCAACGCTTTAAAGTTTTCACTTCATCAGTCCCAAAACCCCAAGTTTCAAAGAACGTTCTGTGGAGACTTACTTGAATTATTTGCTGACCACAAGAAACACCGAGAGATACAACAAAAAAGCTCTTCTCAAAAAGTGAAATTTCAGCATGATAAAGACATGTTATTCAGCATATATCCAGATCATATTCATCCTAGGGTTTATATTAGTTAAATCTAATATACTTCGTTATTATCTGACGTGCCTGAAGCTCTTGTACATTTTTAGAAGTGAATTTTGTTGATGTTTAAATAACGGTGACATACTGTATGTAAAAGGTCCTGGGGGATATCTGTCTCATTAGATGAAATAACCCAAACTTCTAACAGTATTATACAAGTGCTGCATGTAGCATTTTAACATGGACATGTAGCTTAGAAAGTTCCTTTCGAGATTCTGCAACTCACTATACAAATCAAACCATGCGAACGCTGTAAACAACTTTGGGGTTGGTTTTAAGTGTAGTTATAGGAGCACCGTAAAGCCCAGATGATCAGTACAAAATAAGTGAAGCAAAAACAAGCAAGAAATCCGTCCTGTTGGGCAGTCATTGCGTCCGCAAGTGTGCGTATCTGCTGCACGCAAAGTTTGTGCTACTTCCAGCTCCAAAGTTGGCATACGTTTGCATGCAATCAATTCCCCCATAGATTTAGCTTTTTATCCCCCAAAATTTGAATCTTAGAAGCGTTACGGCCGTAACGCTTCTCAGATTGTGTATTCCAGTGCAGATTATTCTTCCTGCGTTGACATTTTCCAGATTTTCGACAATATCTCAAAAACGCACCTTTTGAAATGAAATTTTCACAGGTTAGTGTTATGGTATTATCTACAACTACATAGGATTGAAACAAACAGTGGGTCCCAATTACCAAACGAATAAACAGACCCTTTAATGTCATTCTGTTGAAAGAGTGCAGCTTATACATCGGGAAACAACTCTGGGATAATGTCATTATGAGATATCAAGACTCCATTAGGAGTGGATCTATATTGAGTTACATGTCTATGTGTTTCAAATCTGAAACAGCTTTCCCTGTAATCCGATCACTCATTGATATTTCCCAAACCAGAGACAAATTGAGGATGTTGAAAAACATGAAGAGGATTTCATTGGAACCTATGAGGGGAGAGCGCTGTTTGACGACAGGCTCAGAAAGATTAAAGAGAATATGTCCCATTGATTTATATTATGGGAACAAACTGTTTATAACAACAAATTTAGGTTTTGCTGACAAATTGAATGTCTTGCTGACATCATCTGTTAAATTACATGTTGTTGAAGGGTAGTTTGACAAAAACAGCTTCTTTGTTGACCTATACCACGTGAAAGCCTAGTTTTTGGTCTGTCATTTCCAAACAAACATATTTCTTTCAAGGCGTGTGTAGTTCTCTTCCATTTTCAACACGATTAGTAGCTGTGTGTTTCTAGCAAACACACATTTCTAAAACCAAAATGTTCCTCAAACATAAAAGACAGTGTCATACTTTGGTAATAACCCCGAAAAGAGAATGTGTAATTTCTATCAGATAACCTGCATGCTTGTTATAAAGATGGTAACAGTGGTAAGCATCCCGCGAATTTATCTCGTCTAAAGTGCCCCGTTGATAAAAAATCGATGTCGAAAAACATGAATCTCCAAAGGTTGCCTGCAGGCGACTTTCGGAAGTGTCCGTGGTGTCTGCCTGAATGCTGCCCTCAATACGGCCAGAGGTGCGGTCCGCGTGACCCGCTGTCACCTCTCGCTAAACGCACATGACTTCGTCGTTCTTGATGAAAATTGACAGTTGTTTGCTGTTTTCTCAACAAGTAGGCACTGCATCAACTGAAACATGCACAGGTGGTTTTTAATGCACCTTATACTTGATGATTTTGCCTGTAAATCGGCATTACGTTGACAGAAACCATGACCTTTAGGATTCAGTTTGGCAATGCATAAACTTTCCATTGTAAAACTCGACTTCGTAGACCTGGAATTTCAACTTTGAGAGGGCAAAGCGCACTTCCATTGCACAATCGTAAAGTCTACGGGAAAACTTGAAGGGGCACCAAGGCCAAGACTGGGGGTAACGGGGGCCATGGCCTCCTTGACCTCCGTTTAATTCAAGGCCTCTGACATCGGTCTGTCTTCAGCAAACATCGATGTTTCCGAAACAGTACTGTCCGTCAATTGCAAACACAGATATGTATCTGTCTTGGGATGTTTACTGATGAAAACCAAACACTGGGACAGTGTTCTGCCTCTAGCGTATAAAGCTAGAGTCATTCCCAGTAGTTATCAAACGGCTCAGATTTTCAGCGTAGAAAGATTCTCGGACAAGCCCTATCTATATAGATCATCGGCTCACTCAACGTGTACCCAATATTCAAAACTTGATTTCCTCAGATGATAGGTTTTTAAGAGAATTCTTCGTTTCATTCCGAAAAGGTTATGAAAGATCAAGGTGGAGCGTTTGAACTGTTTGCCAAACTGCTCCTTCATGTTGTTTACTGTACTTGTCCAACCGCTCCGGCTGGCCGATTGGGTTTTTTCTTCATTCTTCACAAGAAAATATACACTCATACCAAATAACAAATACATAACAAATTACATTATTAACAAATGAAAAAGAAGAAGACCCCCCCCCCCAGCTGGCCCAGATCGTCAATTTTATTCCTGATTAAACTACAAAGTTGTTTGTTTAAGCCAACATTGTGGTTGGGTGGGTCAATAAAAATAACTGAGAATCGAAATTTCATTTTTAGTTTAAACAAATTACATTATTAACAAATGAAAAAGAAGAAGACAAAATACCCAGGTGGCCAAGATCGTAAATTTCGTTCCTGATTAAACTGCAAAGTTGTTTGTTTAAGCCAAGAAAAAACCATTGGAAAACTACTGATGTTGGATACCTTTGATCTAAAATATCTGGTTCATTTGAGGCATTATACTTTGTTCTTCAGTGTATAGATCATAATTATGAAGCCATTCAATATTTAAAAGTCGAAATTTGGGGTGGGTGGGTGGGTGGGTCAAAACAATTTTGAAAAAAAGAATCGAATTATTTTAAACAGCTACATGAGCGAAATTTGTTTCACGGGAATGCTATTTAAACTTGTTTACAATGTGTTTGTTTATCATTTAAATGTAATTTTTATATTTGTACACTTCCTAATTTTTCGTAATTATGGATCAAAAAATTAGGCCCCAACCTCAAGGTTTTGAAAAACTAGAAACACTTCTGCCGTTGACGGCGTGCGTCAAAATGACAATACGTTGACGTCATGTGTGGGATGTTGCTTTGTTATACCTCCATGCTGCAACAAAGCAGCTATACAAAACGGAGCTCCCACATATGACGTAACATGAGTGATGACGTAACCGGGCTTTTCGCGAATCTTTCTGAAAAGCACCGGAGAAGGGTATTCAAAATGATTGTTTTTTACACAATCGAAATCTGTTTAATCCCAAGTGAACTCAATTTCCTTATTGATTGAAACATTTTAAATGAATTTCATCAAAGATTGACTATTCTGATTGGCCCCTTACATATTAATTTTGCATTTATTACTGAACCACCAAGGAGGAATAAGAAAGTGTTTTTGTCTCTAAGGCTCGGTTATAATGGACTACCTTTACAGTGCCAAGATAGTGAGTGATTCGTTCAACAATCAAGCAAATTGACCTAAGCTAAATAGGTGCAGTGCAGTAGCCACAAATCTAGTTTATTGTCGAAATTAACGGCCAGCGGGATTGCACCCGGTTGAAAGCAGCTGTTACTTTACCAGCTCATTGCATCCCTGCTAAAGGACATGCTCTTTGACCAGCTGCATTGCTCTGTAGAGAGTTAAAGTATTCCCCCCAGTCATTCATATCAATCCCGTAACATAATAAGGAAGTTTAGCTCGCTTGCTAAAGTCCATAAAAAAAGCAACATGATTATCTGATCACTTTCAAAATGATATACAATTATAGTACACTCTAAAATCATCCGGGTCATCAGAATTTGCCGTATTTTTGACCGCGTGAGGGCGTTTGTGGACCAATTTTTACGTGATGAAAAACAAGTAAACAAACAGGGTTTTTTCATTTTTGTTATTATTATGTTTATGTATTTCGTCAATGATGCAAGAAAACTACCTACAGGCAATTCAAATAAGATGAATCTGTAGTTGTGATGCAGTACATTCCTGAAGAAAGCGCCCTCATGCGGTCAAAAATATGGTCCATTGACCCGGATTCCGTTTCCCACATGGGGCCCGACAAATTTCTGGGTCAGTATGACACGGAATCCTCTTCAAAAGGATCCGAAACTCTGTTAAACTGACGCAAATTTTTTTCTTCTTCTTCTTAACCAGTTTCCGGGTCAGACTGACTCAAAAATGGGTCAGGCCCCCCTGGGATCTGGAATCCGGGTCAATTCTGACCCGGGAGTTTTGGGAGTTTACGATTAAGCATCTTTCCTAAATAATGAGAAGTGGGGTTTTTTTTCCTAAGAAATTTCCAGCAGCGTATATCATTCAAAGTACTTTTGATGGTATACAAGTTTCCACATGTTATTGCTCCTCACACTATACTTAATGTGTGATTTACTCACTTTGGTATCAATCAGGCAGGGTGGAACTCAGATCTTCTAAAGACACAAGTATTCTATCCATTATTATAAGTGAAAGATGGATGGATCTTATTCAATACATGTACTGACCCCAAAACTTTGGAACACTGTTCCCAACAGGGAAGCCCCCATCTCTCACAATTTTTCAGGAAACGTCTCAAATACTTCTAATTACGAATTCTTACAATTTATTTTCCTATTCTCGGCGTTTTTATCTCTCCAAGAGCGCTTTATAATATATGTACTATTTCATTTTATCACATTTTCCTTTGTGCCGGTAACTCCTGGAGTCGGGCTACATCCCGTAGCCTTAGATCCCAAGGGTCTTTCTCAGGATCCTTGCTGTTCCTAAAAGTGCTGCCTTCTGTAACATATCTACCCTCACATTTGTCCCTATTTCATCTAGATGTTTCCCAAGTGCTTTATTATTATTACTAGGCCTATTATTATTATATTTTATATTATTGTATTGCTAAGACAGTTTATCAAAACTGTAGTCCAATATGGTAGATATAGGCTCGTTGAATCATATTTGAATTTTACTCGGAACAGAATGGGATACCAAAAAGGGCATGAGCTAAATACACTCTGTCTTGTATTTTTCCTTTTCTTTTTCTCCAATAATTGGTAAGTGTTCCTTTCCAAATTAATATAAAAATGATCATTTGGAACTAAGATACTTTCAGTACAACTTTACAGTTTTTCAAGAAATGCATCATAAAAACTTTGGAAGCTTTTACCAGAATTAGTGATCATGTTTCTAAGAGAAACCGTAAACAAAACAAAAAATCAAAAAATTGCTTTTTACTCTGACAGCCATCCACTTCAGTTAAGGGCAATTATTCATTTGTTCCACTAATGGTCTTCAGATCCGCTCGCAGAACATTTCATGTCTGACGCAAATGGACAGGAAATAATGACTTCACATTGTCAGCAAATAGACAATTTCGGGAAGTGCCTTCTCTGTGTGGACAATGTCTTCAGCACACAATGCTCCTATACCTAAAGCTCTCGTGCTCGTTACTTTTCAAGATTGAAACAGCAGGAATGGTCTTCAATTTCGGAATTCAAATTAGCAGAAGAGGATGGGATTTTTTTGTTACCTTGGGTGTATTATAAGTCCTCGTGTTCAATCGTAATTTACGTTAGGGACACTTTCCCCGCCATTGAATCAACCACCGTGTGTTATTCTTGATGGCTCTTTCTTTGGATAAACCCCTCGGATGTGATGTCATGAAAACAGTCTGTAAAGGACACTACTCCTGATTGATTGCTAATGCATATTATTGTCTCTGTCAATACAAGTCCTGAGTGGAAAGTGTGGGGGAGCTATCCGTTCCTTCACAAAATGCTGTACCTGAAGTAGACATAATGGACAAAGTAACCCCCAGTCTGAAATTCTCAGCATGGTAAATTTACAGATCCGTTCGGAGGAAATCAGTTGACATTTATACCTGTCTGGGTGTATTCACACAGCGCTGTGTCTTTATGGAAAAACCTATTCATCACCGTCAGTTGAGGGTACATTGTCTTTAACTATTTATCCAAGTCATCTTGCTTTGGCTTTGGTTGTAAGTTTGTACTTTGTTTCGAAACAGAGCAAAATTTGTAGCTGTCGCAGATGAAACATCGCAGGGAGTTTCGTGTGTATGGAAAGCATGTGTTTTGTTTTGGGTGGCATGGGTGGCTATATATTATGTAAAGCCCTCACCTTTCACCACTCTGGTCCAGGTTCGATTCCCGGACAGGGCTATATGTGAGTGGAGTTGTGCGTAATAGTTATCTCCTGTGCCACAAGGATTTGTTTTCCTCCTTCCGAAATAATCGAACACTTTCAATCCTGGTTGTGCTCGTGGTCATATTCTAGCTTGGAGGCCCCCTTTGCCTGCGGCTCGACCACGCTGTAGTGATCCCGTTTAAGCGCTACATGGACCTGTAAACAAAAGAAGTCCACATAATGTAGGGACTTGAAACACTATGTTGACTTACACACGTCCAAACATTGTTCTTTTTTACAGTGTTGACGAACATGATTTTCTTAAGTGCACAGAACAAAGGAATGTCGACATAGTGTATGCAACACAGAGGCGTGTGTGTGTTAAATCTAAAGTCATTTCTAGTCTGTTACTAGTCGAAAGTTTGAATAATGCTTAGTCTTGCATTTAAGGCACACAACGTGTAGAAATGCATATACAATGAGATTTTGAAGGTCACACACGTAACTTTAATTAGTCACACGCATAACACAAATGTAAAGTGTGTGATCCCTTATTTGTCTGTATTTTCCTGAATTTTTTGGATTATTTTTGTAATAATAATTTAGGGACTATGTAGCTTGTTTACATTTAAGACAATTTCATTTCGTTTTTGTTTCTATTACAATGTTGATGTATTTTTGGTTACGTGTCTTGACGTATGTTTCGCAACAAAAACTGAAGAGGTCATAAACCCCTCATGCTTTTTATTTTATTTTGTGGGGAAAACAGCTTAAATACCCTCGTGAAACATATCAGTTTACCTCCGTAAAAAAGAGCATTATTATACAATTTTACATGAAAAACAAGAAAACTGCAAGTTAGGTAAAATAATCGGTGGGGGGAGGGATGATTTTCGCAGAAATGGATGTTTTCTGACTTTTCCACAGCACATGTTAAAACCAATAACATAAATGTACAAATAGGTTTTTAATGTTGATGGGTTAGGGTTCATGTTCAGAGGATGGCCCATTATCTGAAGTTAGTTGATCAATATCTTATCCAGTTTCAGACCTTGGCATTTGAAACATTTAATGGGAAAGTGGAGCCCTGGGGAGGAGTTGGGAATAGGACAGATTGTAAGGAAGGCACGTACAGGTGCAACTGGAACAGAGAAACCAAACATAAGTATCGAATCTTTAATTTTAAGAGTTCTTGAGAATGCATTTCCTGGAAAGTGATTAGAAGGGGCGAGGCATAGGTGTAGAGAGGGAGGGGGGGGGGAAGGAACTATTTAATGTATGCATGAAATACTTGTGATCAATGTACCGAGCAGAATCGAATGCAGTATTTGGTTAACACGCACTCTTGGTCTAGACTGTATAGTCCCCCGGTAATCTCGTTAATTTTTCCCCCCATCCCTCCCTCCCCCTCTGGTCGTAACTTAGAATTGTCAATATATTCAAGTTGCAATATAATTTCACTGGAATTTTGTTCCTTTTGTTGAGTCTCTTGCATGTCTTACTGTGCACGTATTAATATGAGCATGTTGGAGTGGAGTATGAAGTCGATCTCACCAAAGTACCCCTGGCAATCAGTTTATGCCTTAATCAAGTTACTGTTATTTTCTTACGCATGTTATTTAAACATAATGCTAGAATAATTGTATTTGTGTGTGGTACAAGACGGAGTAGTCTTGTTACTAGTGAAGCCCTTTTTGCACAATACAGCAGGCCCGATCTCTTGTGAAGGCCAAAACACTTTTTCTTCTGTTAGAATTCGCCTATGTTAATACTGGAACAGTTATTTCTAGGGGCACCAATGAGCTCGAGACTATAGGGGCACGAAGGCAAGAAGCTATTCGCAAGTAAGATTTGAATATTGTCTGTTACAACGACTTGCTTAGTCACACGTTACCGCAACAAATGTGAATTTCCTCAGACTATAGAGACAGTTGCCATTTCAAACGGTTCGGGGCAAGCTTTTGTATAGCAACATCCAGATGAGAAAACCCTGGTTCCATTGTGCCATACACATGTGTATGGGTACTCGCCGTCTCTTATACATGACTACGCAAAAGCTTGCCGCGAATCATGTGATATAACAACTTATTCCATCGTCTGAGGAATTCAAATTTAAGCAGTAACTTGTGGTTAAGGAAGTCATTGTACCAGACGTTATTCATATCTGACTCGCAAATGGCTCATGTCTCCCATTGCCTCCGTGAAATATCAGCACCTTATCACAAGTCAAAGTTAACTTTTAATTTCGTCCAATTCAAAGTTTGACAATTTGAAAATCAAATCAAACAGTCATGGTCACGCCCACAAGTTCACATACGCCATCACCCTTTCTCGGGTCATTCTAGGTCGTCTCTTATGAATAGAGTATTATAGTTAGCTGCTCACACGAACACAGCATCCGACTTGACGTTTGTGGACAAGAACAATAATTAGGATTTAGTTTTTTCTTCCTTCCTTCCCAGTGAAGTAATTATTATAGTCATGTTGGGAAACTTGAAATATTGTTGCCAGAAATGCTGTAGTTTTTGAGAAATGAGTCAAATAGTTTGATCTCGCGAGTCCAAAACCTTACGTTTGAAAAACAGTGAAAACATATAGGCCTGATGGGGTTTAACTATTTTCTCGTGTCTCCGATGACCGAATGTGCTTAAACTTTTTCACAGGTTTGTGATTTCATGTATATATGCTGGGTCACACGAAAGTGCGGATACATGGCCTTTGACAATTACCATTGTTTGCCACGTGCTGATTCTCCCCCCGTACATTGCCGTTTAATTCATCGTAGCATAAGAACGGAGGCGTCTCGCATTATTGCTATCTCGGCATTAATGAGCAGAGGGACTGGATAGCCCTTCCTGAATCATTCTCAACTTCCAGAAAAGTGTACAGACCCCGACAAACCCCCTCCATATCAATAGCCACTCACACTCATCAAACCACCCACTATTTTCATTTCCCCTCTTCGTAGTCATACGATATTGTTTGATAGACGAGGTGGACAATATCATTCCCCTTTCACCCCACCCCCTCGATTTTGTGTGCACTGATTGTGTGATGATGATCGACTCTTGAGGTGCTCAAAGTTGATATCCTGGTATTGAGGACGCTTATGACCAGGAAACGCCTTTAGGTAAAATAGCACACGCAATACTCGGCAGTCATTTTTTTTTGCCCCAGGCTATAGTCCGTGCAAGCCTCTTTCGTATTTGAATAGTAGGCCCCCTTTAATAAACTGGGCAAGTCTGTTTCCATCACATTGAAGCGATGTACATGAGAATCGTCAAAATTCCCCCAAAATGTTTGAATATATATACGCATGAGGCGTAGGCCTACACCGATCAATTAAGATTGACTAGATTGTTCTTCGCATTCAACAAGACGGCATGACTCCCCCACCCCCTACGATGGGGGCATGTCGGATGTTCGTTCATCCGAACATTCTTACTGGTGATATCCCAAGGCTCATACCGCTAACCCAATCAACCCTGCATCGTAGTCAGTCTCTAGACCTACAAAAGAGCTCCGGTCTACTTCCAAATCAAAGAAATATATTTTAGGTTTTTCCCTGACCACTTTTAACGACAAGTTGCTCTAATTTGCGCGGAATTGAAAGTGCCTTAAAACAAGTTCAGTTCAGTTCATTCAGTTCAGTTCAGTTTATTTCCACTCAATCAGTTTGCTTACACAATAATACACATACGGTAGCCTACTTTAGATAAAATGAAAAGATGAAGTGGTTGGAGTCTCCTGGAGCAGTCATTCAATTTATGTGTACATGTATATAGCAAGTGCGCTTTCTGCTTCTGAACTTGGCCCAATTTCATAAAGCTGTTGAGCAGAAATGAATGCTTAGCAAATTTCATTGCTAAGCAGAAAATGAGTGGGCACAAGTACCAACACTGTAAGACTTTATGGAATATTGGCTGGTTACCTTATTCTTCTGAAGCAAGATTTGTCTGTGCTTGGCAAGTTTTTGTGCTTACACAGGCTTTACGAAAGTGGGCCCGGTGCCCAAATTCATGGAGGTGCTTAGCACAAAACAGGCTGATTTATTTATTTTGTATAAAGGTCTTCTAAAGAAAAGATTAGTCATAATGTTCAGGGTGAATCCAAACAATCTTGGGGTGAAAATAAATAAATAAATTTATTAGAAAGACATTTGAATCTGTGACCTTCTGTTTACGTGTCGATGCTCTACCAACTGAGTTTTATGTTTGTGGTCTCCTTAATTCGTCTATCTTTGTTTGGGGCACGTAGTTGGTAAATAAAAAAAATCCCTGAATAATAAGCTTTTATGAGCACGATACAAGACAATTTTACAACAAAAACCTTTCTCATTTCGTGCCCCACACCCAAGTGCAGAATAAATTTTACAAAATCTAGTGACACTTTATTGACTTTCACAATGCTCTTCTAAGTAATTAATTCCAAGAGATTTGATGGTTTTATCGCAGAAATTACTACCTGACTGATGGTAATCATGGGCAGCTACCCAGTTACCAATTACAAGGCCATAATATAGGCTACTGCCTGTCTATTATTAAAAGAAAGATATTAAACTGTAAGATCTGTATCGCATCATGTTCTTGTTCTAATGCCGGAACTCTCACTTGATCTTGAGCAAACACGGGGTTCTCAAGCGCTGTCGTGTTTGAACAAGGGGGGAGTGCGGGCTAAAACTGCTCAAGGGAAGACGAGATGGGCAAAATAAAGCATGGCCAGATGAGTTCGTTGCCTTATTGTGTTGGAAGTAAAAGACTGGTTGACATCGCCTGACTGTTGAACTATATGGTGTGTCACTGCAATAATGGTACATACGTACCTATGTATAATTTGTGTTGGAATCATGTTGGAATCCAGTCTAACCAAACCAGCTGAAAGTGAAAAATAGTCTGGCCCTTTTTTTTGGTATACTGAAGATCAGCATTCATTGATGCTATCACTCACTAGGTACAGTACAAGATGGTGGAAGCATGATAAAGATCGTCTAAACTATTCTATGGTTCTGAGTCACAAAGTTGCTGGTTCATGTTCCACCCTGGGCACGATTTCAAAGAGCTGCTTAAGCATAATTTTTAACTTTATTCTTTTTACCATTTTTACAATTTTAAATTTTTACTGTTGGTCATTGGCTGGTACTGTTTAAGTGTACAGTGTGCTGAGAAAATTGATTAGTGATGCACGCTGGTTAGACCCCTTGCATAACGGAAACGATACATAGGGACGCTGAGGTCATGTGCACGTTTTTACGCACAAAGAACAGCTATCGTCCTATGATTTGCCTCCTTTGGCCTCAGTGAGGGCGCTTTTTGAGTGTGTGACGTCACATGCAATGGCTATTGAGCCTGTTTTGATACATAATTTTAAAGTGGTATGCTTTGCCCCTCAGGGAGCTGAGGTGGAGTTACTGCTAATAGCTAGTAATGATTATAACAATAGGTTATCAATTCAATTGCAAATTGTCTCCACCTCCAGGGTCTGTTGTAAGACAAGTTTCAAACCGAAGAGAAATCTATTTTACAAACGAGCAAAAGTGTCTTTTGTAACTGTTTTCCTGGACTAGTGTTACAAGAAACTCTTTCACCGCTTAAAAAGGATTTGTTATAAGCCGCCTGTAAAAAAATAATTTCCCACTGGAACCTTTTCAGTGGGAATTGCATCCAAACAGTTGAGTCACATTCTCCTTTGGGCGTAGAAACTAGACCAAGCGAGGAGTCAGATTTTCTTTCTTAGATCACTGAAAATGTTACTTCTTCTTCAGCAGATTTAGTGGCCAACAACCTCCTTTTTAGGGTGGGGGTTTCTATTAAATTCCCCTCGATTGACCCCCTTACAATTCAGTGGACTCCCTGAGGGTTGTCAAGGGTGCTGAGGATGGGTAGAAAATGCCGGGATTGGGAGGCTAGTCTACATCCCTTTCAAGTTTCTTTATCAACGTTTGGTGCTGGATAATTTGCACTCTATGCCATGTGCAAACACGCATGCTGTTCGTGGCAGTGACGTACTGCTCACATAGCCTGAACACATTGAGTTTAATCATGGAGGTTTATTCCTACCTCCATGGTTTAATGCACTTACATTACATTCCCTTTTTCCATTTGCCCCATTTACGAAAACCATTGGTTTGTTTTGGTTTTTTTTTTCCCCCTCTCGGAAAGTCAAAAGGAGGTCAGGTTTTGAAGTAATAATTTTGTTTTGTATTGATAAAGCCATCTCTAGCGTTATTTGTTTACTAGTCTCAGATGCTCAGACAGAAGTCTTTGAGAATAAATCGCCTTTCACCGCCATCGATTTGTGCTCCGTATAGAGTGGTAGAGTTAACCCCTATCCTAAGCATTCATAAACTAAGTGCCACCATTGAGACTGAGCTTTCAAAAATTGGGTCCGATGTCACTGGGTTATCGTATTGCCAACTTGTTCAAATATAGGACACTTAAGCCGATGTTGTTTAGTTTAAGATAAATTCCTTTCTCTATGGTATAAACTAGACTAATTGGAAGCGAAATTCTCATTTTATCTCTGTTTTGTAAAGACCTACTTAAACGAGAACGGCAACCAGTGATCTTTGATGAAATTCATCTAAAATGTTTTCAATCAATAAGGAAATTGTGGAATTAAACAGATTTTGATTGTGTAAAAAACAATCATTTTGAATACCCTTCTCTGGTGCTTCTCAGAAAGATTCGCGAAAAGCCCTGTTACGTCATCACTCATGTTACGTCATATGTGGGAGCTCTGTTTTGTATAACATCCCATGAAGTCAAAGTATTGTCATTTGACGCACGCCGTCAACGGCAGAAGTGTTTCTAGTTTTTCAAAACCTTGAGGTTGGGGCATAATTTTCAGATCGATAATTACGAAAAATTAAGAAGTTTACAAATACATTTAAATGATAAACAAACACATTATAAACAAGTTTAAATAGCATTCCCGTGAAACAAATTTCGCTCAAGTAGCTGTTTAAATGTTTTCACATTCTTATCAATGCAAATGGTTTTCTCATGAGATTAGTATCCTGGAATTAATTCAGTCTTAAAAAAGGGAGAGTAAAGGTACAAAAATAAACCTGTAACGGCAGTAGCAGGTTTATGGCTTCTGACTGGCACTCCGAACAAAGATATTGACACGAATGGCGAGACGGTCAACATAAGGGCTAGATGGCTCAGTTGGTTGAGCGCCGGTACGTTAAGGGATACGGAGGCTGTAGGTTCAAATCCCTCTCTAGTCAAGTCTTCTGTATGCAAAATTAATAAAACTGTAGTCAGTTTCCTAAGTCAGTATCGCACTTTCCCCTTTACCTCTTTGCATCACATTCCAACCAAAAGTTTGCCTGCGGTTAGGCATATCAAAGCCAAAGCTGTCAAACGGATTGTTATAGAGTTCATCAATTATGCAGGAAGTGTCCAGCTCCGATCTGAGGTAACAATTTGATTCCCCCTTAGCAGTCGAAGAAAGTGCAACTTGATAGCACCACTAACATGTATCGACTTGGAATATCAAGAGAAAAACCCAATCTCAACACGAGTACCAAAATATTTAAATTAGGAAAGAGGAACTCCAAGATGCCTGTTCAGAAGACGTTGGGGGATGCTATACTCCACTGATGAGATGACCATTCACCTTTGGATTCTCGTGCGTCTCTATGGAGCTGTTTGGAATCTCAAGTGCAATAACCATGTTCGGATATCACTCCAACTGGGAGTGTGTCTCTGTCTGTTCCAACATTTGATATAGCGTTGATTGCATACCAAGCACAAATACATGGATTGAGTCGACAACTTCAGACCTCACAGGTTGTTCACCCCCCAAGTCCGCGACAGTTATCCAAATATTCAAAACAAATTAAATAAGGCCACCAACCCTCCCCAACCCCCCCGAAAACCCCCACCCTCAAAAAACAACAACAACAACAAAACAACAACAACACTCTAACACCCCCAATAAACACACCAACAAACAAACAAACAAACACCCCAACACTCCACACCCCAACAAACAAACAAACCAACAAACCAACAAACCTACAAACAAGCAAACAAACAAACAAACAAACAAACAAACAAAAAACACCCCACACCCCAACAAACAAACAAATTAACAAACACCCCAACAAACATCCCAACACCCTAACAAACCAACAAGCGACAACACCAACAGCAACAACACCAACAACAACAACAGCAACAACAACCAATATCGACAAGTTTCCAAATTTGACAGTTTCCTCGTATATTAGTGCCCTTCACTAGAATGAAGAAAAGAACAAAACATGCGTGCCTCTAAAGACTGACGTCTGGACTCCACGGAACTCTCCTTAGCCTATAAACAGGGAAGACAAATTTCATGCTTTTTATCGTGACAATAAATATTTAGAATCTTGAATCTTTGAATGAATCTCCTGAGAGGCCGCGCACACTCCAGCCATGGGCATCCTGGGGAGGGGGGGGGGGTGGCGCGGCAAGATCATACTCATACTGAGAACGAGGTTGGAACACACTCGTGACTTTGACTTCCTATTCTCTTTTTTTGTTTTACTCCTTCATTAGGGGATGGCATCTGAGCTCAACATGTACGAGTCCCAAGTTCAGGAATACAAATACGAGATAGAACGCCTCGCCCGAGAGCTCCAAGAAGTGAAGAAGAAATACTACACGCAGAAACGAAAGGACCAACAAGTCAGGTAAGCAGTAGGTCCATCGAATGACTGGGGAAACTTTAGGGATTGGTTTGCTCAGGAAAGTTGACGGATAAGTAGAACTAACCCACGGGGAAAACCAGAGGTGCATCGCCCCCCTTTAACTTGGCCAGAAATAGCACGGTATTGATTATTTAGGTGATATCGACAACGGAAGAAAATTCAAATGGACTCGGAGTTGTATGTTCGTCATTGAGACATCCATTAGATTAATTTATCCATGATCTATCGGTCAGGTTTGCGAAAAGTCTATACACTCTGTCTGCGTGTTGCCGAGGCAAAATAGGAACAGCACTTATGCAGTGAAGGCTGTCGGCAAAACAGAATGTGCTGTGGTTATTGATCATTTTAAGAAAACAAAATGTCATCTTCTCTGACTTTTGCAAGCTATTCATGAGAGTAAGTGCGCTTATCAGCCCAATTCATAATGTTCATCTACAAATCTACTACTATAAGGCAGAGCAGATTTGTCCATACTGGATAAAACCCCAGATTGGATTGCTCTTTTTCTGCGCTGCTCACTCTCCCACAGGCTACACCTGAAATTGTTTTCCATCAAGATTATGATCACTGTGCCATGGAATTATCCCCCCCCCTCTCGGAACAAACACAACCCAGAGAATGCAATCGGCAAGATGCCATTAAGATATAAAGTGAATAGCTCAGGGAGCCCCTGTACACAACAGCAATGCTGGTTTTCTGTAGTTGACAGGGTCACGCTTAAGCTATTCTGACGGATAAGACTGTGCCCCGTGTCTCATATCAACAAACAAGAGCTCATGGGTTACTATTAGTGGTATTATTTGACCGGGGGGATCGTGTAATATTGGTTTATTGCCTGAAAAGTGCATGCTTATGGAAAGCCATGATGGGTCACCTGTAGTGATGTGTAGATCTGAGTCACAGGAAGACTTTATGCACGTTTGCACAGAGAGCAATGACCTGATACTGTCCCCTTGCAGAGGAGCTTGCAGGTCTGGAATTTCATCGAGGAGAGGGCAAGGCAATTTTTTATTTTGCAAAAAGCACTCCCATTGGAAGATCGTGAAGTTTATGGGAAACTTTTGAAGGGGTGTACAAAGGCCAAGACCAGGGCAACAGAGACCTTGGCCTCCGTGTAATTTCAGGCCTGAGCTTTGCCTAACAGGTTCACAATCCACTCAGGTTTACATAAACTTCCACATGAATTTTATCTACACATGTACTAACGTGTAGATGAATCCACAGTTTCCTCATTTGTCAAAACTTTTCCAGGCATATACTTTATGTCCAATCCACTCCGCTATATGATGAGATATTAACTTTCATTGTTATATTCATAATATCTTATCTGTATAGACATCAACTCATATATATTGTGTTTTGTACTGACCAAGACTTAGTATTAGTGTATCAACCAACAAGATACTACACGAGGGCCCAATTTTCATAGAGCTGCATAAGCAGAAATTTATTCTTAAAGGCACTGTACACGTTTGGTAATTACTCAAAATATCTATTAGCATAAAAACTTACTTGGTAACGGGCAACGGAGAGCTGTTGATAGTATAAAACATTGTGAGAAACGACTCCTTCTGAAGTAACGTAGTTTTTGAGAAAGAGGTAATTTCTCACTAAAATAATAAAAGACTTCTTGCAAGATACCTTTTATTCCTATCTGAAAGCACATAATTTGTACAACAAGGGTGTTTTTTCTTTCATCATTTTCTTGCAACTTCGATGACCAATTGAGCCCAAATTTTCACAGGCTTGTTATTTTATGCATATGTTGGGATACACCAAGTGAGAACACTGGTCTTTGACAATTACCAAACGTGTACGATGCCTTTAACAATAATTGTCCACAGAGCAAAACCCATGAGCAGGATACCAATTGTACAGGTTGTACATGTGACATGGTTTTTTAGCTTGTAACCTAATGTAGTAAACATAGTTTGTTGTGCTGTGACTTTTTGTGCTTCAGCATCTCTATGAATCTGGGCCCTGACGTTGCGTTAAAATATATTATATAGTAATTAAATGTATCCACTCTTGGCATGTCATTCGTCCTACTTCAGTCTGATTTCCAATTTTAAGCCCTTGGAAAAAAATCAGATAAACTGTGATTAAATAGTCTAAACAGTCTATTAAACCCTACACAAGAACAAGTAGGTCAGCCCTTGTACTCAGAAAGGTTTCCTACTTTTTGTTCAAGGACCAAATATCATGCCCGTATTACTTATGGGCCAGCTTAATATCCACAATGCCTTAAGCCGAGACTCTATTTCCGAGTAGCCTACATGAACAAATCTCTATATAATTGTGCATGATCTCTCAGTGCCAGCCACACAACTGTGCTTTAAAGACCTTTGGCAGTGCATGAGCGTTCCACTCTTTCTAAGTCGCCTCACGCCTCACATGACAGGAGGCGTCATCTTCATCCGAAGGCTTCGGAACTGAGGACCATGAGGTCCTCAATCGATGAGGAGAAATTTATTGAGGGTGTCATTGACTCTCTTAGCCTTTTGTCCAGACCTCATCCAGATATAGTCTGATGTGCGGGTAGTTTGTGTTATACGTTAACCCTATTAGCTGTCGTCCTCATTTAAATAAATACCCCCAAATGCAGATAGTTTTAATGAAATTTATCCTATAATCTTTTACCTGTTCAACTATACAAATAACCAGTGTGTTCGACCTAGTTCCTCCTATCAGGTTGTTTGAGCGTGAAACCAGACTTTCTGCTTCTGCTCACCCATACACTCTTGCTTTGATGAGATGTAGAACAAGGAGCCATTCCAACAGCTTTTTTTCCACGTACTGCATCTCTTTGGAACTCCTTGCCTGGTGCATGTTTCCCTCCATCCTACAATCTAGACTGTTTTAGGAGGAATATCAATTCCTACCTTCAGCTCCCCTGAGTTATTTTCACATTCAAAAATTTGTTTTTCTTTCCTCTTGTAGCCCCTTACCAAGAGTGGCTTTTAGCCTTGTTTGGGGCGAACTTGCATTAAACAAAAAAAAACACAAAAAAAAATTATAGTAATATATGTAATAATTGCACCTGGGATAAAGGATAATATTGAGGTTTTACCGTACACGATGTGTGATAAGCACCGTATATACTCAATGCTTTCCCGACTCCTGCGGGGGAAACAAAAATCCAGAGAAATACTAACTCGGGTGGGATTCCAACCCACGATCGACCCTCGCATTCTACCGGCTGATTGTTGTTTTAACCACTAGACCATTGACGAGGAGACGGATTGAATCATGTGATAAGCTACGGTTCCCGCAAAGAAATTTAACAGACAATTGTATCAGCGACAAAGAGTAGTAATTTATTTCCATACCTCGATATACAAATAATATATCCCGAAGAGGGTATAGTTTGGGTGAAGTCGACCTTCTGAACCTATGTCAATTCAATTCAATTCAACTCGACATTTACTTCCATATTGAAAAATGTACACACAAGTAATTATAAAGAAGGTATGTTGAACAAAGATATAAACAACTTCTAGAATAAGAATTATCTGAAAAAACACACTGAAATATAGATGCAAACATGGAGGCATATTTGAAAGACCAAGTCTTGCAGAAATGCCTTATACATGTAATTATGTCAAAACATTCGACACGTTTTCTTATTTGGTCTCTAAACTGTTTCAATTATTTTTGTATACATGAACATTTATTTTTACTTTCTAGAGCAGAGTCTTCCACACAATTTCTTCATCCTATTTTGTATCTATTTTCCCTGACTTGGGTGCCATTTTTCCTGGGAATGTAGTCTCGTTGCCTCCATCAGCATGACTTGTTCTGTTGTTAATACACGTCAGTTGTTCTTACAATTTATTTATTGAAGCAGATGTATGTTTCTACATCTAAGCGAATGAATATTTTTATCAGAAAATCTTCACAATGCGGTTTTCCTTTTTGTGTAATTTACTCGAAATCTCTTCGGGTTTTTTCTTGCATTTAAGTGGGTTTCTAGCTTTATCGATTTCATGCAATACTTTTTTAAGTTCAAATTTCAAATCTCACTTTAATGTGAACAATATTGATTTTCTGGATGGGTAGTGGTTTTTTTGTTTTTGTTTTTCTTTTTCTTCAGAGATAGGGGGAACGTTTTTTTGTTTATTCTTGAGACGTCACTGCCTTTTATAGATCTAGTCAAATTTACATTTATTTCATGGTTGTCTTGGTTTACATAGATCTCCATGGGGCATTTCTGTCAGGATGGTTTTGCCCTTTTTGTATATAGTTCTGAATAAATATTTATACCCTTCATCTTTCTGTATTGATATTATATGTTATATTCATTTTTCATTGTATTTTTTTTTAATGACAATTTAAAGTAATTTATTTAACTTTTTTGTATCAAATTATTATTATTATTTTTTTAAATTTGTTTATGTTGATTTGTTTAAAATGTTTTGATAATGTTTTTTCCCGTTTTGTTTTTTTTGTTTTTTTTTGTAAAATTACATTATTATTATGATAACTATAACTGGTTTTTTTTAGGGGGGGTCAGGTTGGGCTAAAAAAGTGATAGTGAAAAAATAGGTTTTAAAGGCCATGTGGTAATTAGCGGGTACGGCTACGGCTACGGCTACGGCTATTGCTAAGGGTGTTGCTATATGGGCGTCCATGCTTCAACGCATGTTCATATGACAATCAAGCCACAGCCACAGGCGCTTCGACAGTTAGTATTTTCCTGCTAGGTATGTGGAGCTACGTTTCTGAAGAATGAGACCTATATACTCCGTTACATAGCACCATGTAATTCAAAAACACAGTCTCAGTCTTTAATACCTCAACTATTAAATCTATACCATGCCCAATATGGGGCAGAGGGTTCCCCCCAATGTTCCCATACTTGAACGCACTATTTTCCTCTTATACAGTACCCCCCCCAAAAAAAACAAAAAAAAAAACCAAAACAAAACAAAAACAAAACAAAAACAAAACCAAAAAAAACAAAACAAAACACGCAAAAAAAAACCCCAAAAAACAAAAAACACCAAAAAACCACACCAAAAAACCCAAACCCCAACAAACAAACCCTCTAAAGAATTCCTAAGATTCCAAGCACACAATGAAGACACAATAGAAGGGGTACCACCATGCCCCATATCAAGCACCAAATGTATAAATCAGAAAGAGCATGCAGTCAAAAAAAGAGTGTTTACATCATTCTTCATTTTGTTTCTTCTGTATCATTTCCAGAGAGCGAGATCGTTCTATGGCCCAGGCCGGATCAGCACCAATTCAGCCCCAGCGGACAGACGGACCTCGTTTCACAGGCGGGGGTTTCAACCTCAAGCAGCCAGGGCTGGGTAAAGTGACGTCATAAGATAATCATCCGTCAACCGGGATCTTGAGAATCCATTCTAAAGTATTTACGATTTATAAAGAGTTCCGTCCACTGGGAAATAAATGACTCGCATGTTAATGGACCTATATGGATGCATTGATATCATAATGAAATACAAGCGTGCCTAATTTGTTACGCGCATTTGTTATTTGTTTTGATTGTTTTTTTTTGACCCTGAAAATCCTTTGTAGGGATTTTATTTAATAGTTACTTAATAAGCTCTTGTCATTATATTTTTAAAATCTCATACCGGCTTTTAGTATTGGAGGAGGAAATAATGTTCGTAACAGAGTGATGTAGGGACGTATTGTTCGGCTGAAGAATTGTGATGCTTTATAAAGAAAGTTTGAGGACTGCAATCCATTTGCTTTGCAAGTTAATCCAGCCGAGTGTGAATATTGCTTTCTTCTCTCCTCGGGGGTGGGGGGGGGGGGTTGTGGTCCGTTGACCTCAGAGTGACTTGATTAGTTTCTCTCCAGTTTATTGACAAACCAATCCTTCATCAAGGCAACTGTCATGATCTGGGGTTATTAATTCGCTAATCATTAACGCCCGAAACAATTAAAGCTCACTTAAACACCGAGAGGGACTGTATACTGCCAAGTTTAGCCTCACCCGGAGTCACTCTATTCCTACTAGCCATCCCTGTGATTTTTCCTACTAATAAGCCAAATATACAAGGACAGTTAGAATTGTAATTTCATGCAAAGAGACCGCCCTGTCCTAGATCTGTCACAAGCATCTTCATGGGAGACGAACAGAAAAGGAAAGTAATGTTAAGCTGAACGTGAATCCCTGCTGTTAATAAAGATTGTTGATGTCATTTGTCACATGGTTCCGTTGTACTTAAATGATAGTGGTGTTAAATGATAGTTAGCCTACAAGATGATATCATGTGGTGAAGGCATCTATAGTACACAGTCAACCCTCCTACTGTCTGACCATTTAATATCATCTATGTTGTGTTGAATAACATACTAACTATGTTAGCCTGCAAGATGGTATCATGAGTGAATACATCTACACAGAGTCAACCCTCTTACTGTCTGACCATTCAATACCATCCATGTTGTTGTAAATGATAGACAACCCATGTTAGCCTGTAGTATGTTATCATGTGGTGAATACATCAACACAGTACACAGAGTCAGCCCCCTACTGTCTGACCATTCAATACCATCCACTGTGGTTTTGATTGATACATGATAAACTATGTCAGCGTGCAAAATGTTATTATGTGGTGACTGCATCTATACACAGTGCACAGATAGTTCTCTGCATAGTTGCTCCACCATACACGACTGGTGCAGTTGGATGGTTTTGAATGGGAAAGGATGCAGAGAGTAGGTGGGTTTTATAATAGAAACTCCTACTTAGAACTTGGGCCTATTCTGCTGCCGTTTTGAGTTTTACATGATTCAATTCAAAGATTACAGTGCTGCTTATTGACACTTTGCACTGACGTCACACGCGGCCACTGTCGACCCATGATCTGCCATTTGGGGGAGCATGTAAAATTACTCTGTGCGTCTAATTGCACGTCGGTGGCTTAGAATGCAAACTCCAAAAATGGCCCAAGCTAGAGCATCGATGCTGCAATGTGTTTATGTAGAGCAGGTGCAAAATACAATCCTCGGGGTAGGCCATTTTTCCTGCTTGCCCCAGTTAGATGGCCATCAAAGGCATGCATGCATTTTCATTCAAGCCTCGATTTGGAAATCAATTTGGATGCACCAAAGTCATTCAAAGTTATTCCTCATGGAAGCCCCAGGTTTACCGCCATCATTCACCTATGTCTGCTTTGAGCAACATAAAAATGGCCGCCAAGTTATTACAAATTTCTGTTGGCTCAGCAAGTGGATTAAGACTGACTGATAGCGAGCAGGAAGTACTGTGCATTTATGTTAGACACGGGGATAAGGCAGACGCTGTATCATAACATAATCATTGTGTATACAAGCCACAGGCAATATTTTACTTTAATATAGTGGTCCCTGTGGCGCCCGAGTGATATATTATTATTAATACAGTTGCAGTTACTTTCTCTATTGAAAATGGAGAGCTCACTTTGGGTACCTTATGGATACCAAGGACATACAAAAAAGGGAAAATAAAAGGACTCCAAAGGGGAATTCAAAAGACCGGGGTGCTCCACAAGAAATGTTGTGTACAAAGTCTATGGGGAAACTGTTAAATGCAGGGTCAAAGGAAAGAACAAAAGAATGCTCCACAAGAATGCATTTTTCAAGATTTGTGCAACCGAAGCTCTGGGTATGTTTGTGTCATTAGATTCATCAACGCAATAAAAACAGATGGTTTAAAGTAAGGGTTTCTATAGTTTAACAAAAACATGGATGCCTTCTTCAACTGTTCCAGGCAGTTGTGCAGACGCATACTGTGTGACAACCAAAGCAAGGAACGCTACCACACAATATAGTTTACATTATACGGTATTTTGGTTCGTAAGGTAACGTGTTTCTGCTTCCCCAAAATGTTACTTTTCTAACTAATTAACTGGAGTATATTTTGTGTTTCACCCATACGCCGATGTGTGTTAAACACTTCAGACTCGGTACTTTCCCCTAGTACTTTTTGCACATGACTCGGGGAAAGTACTAAGTATACAGTGTTGAGCACACATCGGTGTGTGGGTGAAACACGAATAATATTCTTTATCCCCGATGCAAATTTAACATCTAGGCCCTATATATATGAAATTAATTTGAGTGCTCTTATAGTATTGTTTTCTTATTGTGTTTAAGAAAACAAAGTGACGCTGGAAGTAAATGATGGTATAAACACGTCTTCCCGATGGTACAGATACTGTTTATTGTGAGGTGGGGAAAAAAAAACGAAAACTTTTTCCCGCCCAAGGAAAAGCGCGGTCGTACTGGGTCCATTTTCATTGCGCTGCTTACCGCACAATTCTGCGCTTGGGGCGCCCGTTAAAAGTAGGTGGTTCTTTGGTCCCTAAGCGCAGAATTCCTGCGGTGTACGCAGAGCCATGAAATTTCGCCCCAATCTTTTGACAGCTTCTGATGATATTATGACTTGTATCTAAATGAACTGATGTATTTTAAAGGAAGTTGCACCGTAAATATTTTGTATTTTGTATTGTTGTTCCAATAAACTTATAAAACCTGTTCAGAAAACGACTGCCCTGAATCTATAAGCGTTTAGTTCTTTGTGTGCAAACAGGTTTTACTTGATGTATCATTATCGGAAAATTTGGCAATCTGCAGAAGTTGTATTGTTGACCCCTTGGAACTAACTATACACTTGTCCAGAGAAGAAGAGAATGACAATTTTGATTTTACAATGTGCATGCCTATAAAAGCAGTGGCCGAGTTATAGCAGCTAAGGGATCGGATGAACGTCACGTTAAAAAGCGTTGACACATAATTTATAAACGTTATAGCTATCTGGTAATGAAATCAAGGGGCCCCTAAAAGCGACTAGCTCTGTGACCCGTATGACTGTTGTGTTGAATGGAGAGGACAATTCATCAGATTAAGGGACTAAAAACCCAGTCCACATGCAAGGCTCTGGTGTGGGATTCGAACCGGGGTCCAATGAGTGGAAGGCAGGGTAGCAGACAGAGCCAAACCTGAAGCCCAAAGCAACAGCCACAACGGTTACCGCTAATTCGGCTTTAATAAATAACTTACCCTATACGATCTGTATACATTAAGGGCCATTTTCAAAATATTGTCAAACAATTTCCCGCCAAGCAACAATGGGCAAGATACCAGTCACAGATTGTACTTGTGACATGATATTTTGGCTGATAACGTTATTCTTGTAAGCAAAATTTTGTTATACTTGGCTACTCTTTGTGCTTAAGCAGCTCTATGAAATTGGGCCCTGATTCCTTTTAAGACACGCGCAGTGACTTGAGGAGACGACAAAGTAGAAACTTAGGCCGTATCCGAAGCAAGCAACACCGGCTATGGCTAGAACAGTTGGCTACAACAGCAACGTCAAAAGAGTAGGGCTGTTCAGCGTTCCGGTCTTAGCCACTGTACTACCGGAGCCATTAATTTGACAAAGCCTTAGGCCTATGGTTCTATCACAGTGAGTCCATTAATCTTCAAACGCGGGATTTATTTTAACTGAGAAGTCTCCATAAAATGCTACTCAAAATCTTAGTTGAGAAAAATATCAACTTAATGAAATCTTAGCCCTGTTTTGTGTGTTTCAGTGAAACATCTTAAAGACAATTTATTTACAAAAACACATAAATTTGAATCCAAACTTTATTTAAAAACAAATGAAAGATTTCCATAACCCATTATTATTTTGTTCCCATTCCTGCGTAGATTGAACAGTCTTTCCTAATTATTTCCTTTGGTAGGTGATATTGGATTGTCAGAGACCAGTATCCACACATAATGTGTGTGACCCAATTAACTATACATGTACGTGAGGTATTACAAACATGTGAAAGATTAAGCTCAAGTAGTCATCAGAGTCACGTGAAAATAGTGACAAACTCCATCACTGGCAATTAATATTTTATTCACTCCTCAAAGACGATAGTTTTCCACCGTGACCATCTTTACACCACGTAACTTCTGTGTAAATCTGTGAACATTTTCCATCTTACCAAAGTCACGCACATCAGTAACTTTCAAATTTGACAAATCTACACGTACAATGTGTAGAACATAAGGCCATGTGACACGAGGCAATTTACAGGCAACTATGCTCCAGGCAATCTCCAAGAAGAAAATGATTTCGTATTTCAGTTTTCTCATTATAATCATCGAGATACAGCTAGAAGAATGTCTCTTGTGCTGCGGAAGTTCCATGTGCATCAATGCAAGTGGTTGCCTTCAAATTGCCTGGAAAAATTGCCGTGTGTGACACTACCTTAAAGGCACTGAACACGTTTGGAAATTGGCAAAGACCAGTGTCCTCTCTTGGTGTATCCCACCATATACATAAAATAACAAGCCTGTGAAAATTTTGACTCAATTGGTCATCGAAGTTGCAAGAAAATGATGAAAGAAAAAACACCATTGTTGTACAAATTTGTGTGCTTTCAGATAGGAATAAAAACTTCTTGCAAGAAGTTTTTATTGTTTCAGTGAGAAATTGCCTCCTTTTCAAAAACTACGTTACTTCAGAGGGAGTCGTTTCCCACAATGTTTTATACTATCAACAGCTCTCCGTTGCTTGTTACCAAGTTTTTATGCTAATATTTTTTTAAAGTCATTACCAAACGCGTACGATACCTTTAAAGACCTACTTGAAGGAAAACGGCAACAAGTGGTCTTTTGTAATATTTAAATTTGTTTTCTCCAATCAATAAGGAAACTAAGTTCACATGAGATTAAACAGATTTGAATTGTGTAAAAACAACCATTTTGAATACCCTTCTCCTGTGCTTTTCAGAAAGATTCGCGAAAAGCCCTGCTACGTCATCCCTCATGTTATTACTATTATTATTATTTATTTGTCATCATACAACAAAATATATATGCTACCTCGTTATGTGGGAGCTCCATTTTGTATAGCCACTTTGTTGCAGCATGGAGGTATTCAAAAGCAACATCCCACTCATGACGTCAAAGTATTATCATTTTGACGCACGCCGTCAACGGCAGAAGTGTTTCTATTTTTTCAAAACCTTGAGGTTGGGGCCTAATGTTTTGATCGATAATCACGAAAAATTCAGAAGTGTACAAATATCAAAATTACATTTATATTATAAACAAACATATTATAAACAAGTTTATATAGCATTCCCGTGAACAATTTTCGCTCAAGTAGTTGTTAAATTGTCTTTGATTTAAATACTTGTTCTGTATTTGTTTCATTTTTTCCTTTCATTTTCACCAATAAATGTCAAACTTAATTAAATTGAATTGAAAATGACGAACATGAAACTTCATATCTGATTGAATTTTATTTAATGAGCCGACAGTAATACGGTAGCGTATTCTATACTTCGTTAATAATTCAAAGAGCACGACTCTGTATGATGTTTATTCTAAAGCTTGTGTTTACAAGCAACAGTAATTTCAATACCATTGTAAACACGTTTTCGAGACGTAATAAACTTGACGTTTTGATTTCATGGTAAAATGACGCTCGAAGTCAATTTCATTACGGTATTGCTTAGCAGATTAATTTTTAACGGGATAGAACATCGTGTTGTTTTTGGGGAGATTAAATGAATTCCCGTCCTGTAGTTTTGTTTTGTTTGTTGCTGTTCTGTCGGGGTGCATGCACTTTAGTATCGCGCTCTATACTTTGAAGGCACTGAACACGTTTGGTAATTGTCAAAGACCAGTGTTCTCACTTGGTGTATCCCAACATGTGCATAAAATAACAAGCCTGTGAAAATTTGGGCTCAATTGGTCATCGAAGTTGCAAGAAAATGATGAAAGCAAAAACACATTGGACAAATTTGTGTGCTTTCAGATAGGAATAAAAACTTCTTGCAAGAAATTTTTATTATTTTAGTGAGAAATTACCTCTTTCTCAAAAACTACGTTACTTCAGAGGGAGTCGTTTCCTACAATGTTTTATACTATCAAAAGCTCTCCGTTGCTTGTTACCAAGTAAGTTTTTATGCTAATATTTGTTTTGAGTCATTACCAATACGATACCTTTAATTGTTGAAAACGAGTTAAGCAAAGATGATTTTTGGAGGTCTGAAAGCCATTTTCTTGACGACAATTTTCTCTGGAGGATTGGTCCGCCATTCCTGTTCTCATGAACTTACTGATGGCTTCAAATCTCTCAATGGATCAACTTCCAAGGTTATCATTCCAATAATCAAAGCTCACCATAAACAATCCCCTCAGTACATCAAAGACATGCTCAAAATAAGATCTCAACAGAGACAATTTCCATCATCTACATCTCGTTTCCTTGTTGTTAAGCTCAGAGCTCAATGTTCTACTTTATACTAGATAGATCATTCTCCATATCGCCCCAAGATGGAGTAAGGTTCCTACATTTTATAAAAGATGCCATGTTCATTCAACACTTTCAATAAACTCCTCCAAGCTCACCTGTTCCAACAGGCTTAACCATTCATTTTTATGCCTCAGCGTATAATACAGAGAGCAAACTCTTGATGTTGGCTCTGTTTAAATATATTTTGATTGATTGATTGATTGATTGATTGACTTTTTTTGACTTTTCAAAGCAAATACTTTATTCACTTACAAAATATACAGAATTTACATAAAACATTGATTGATTGATTGATTGATCGATTGACTGATTGATTGATTAATTGACTGATTGGTACTGAGCTCTCAGATTAACATCAATCAATATGATTATATCATTATATTTATATATTATCTGCAATAACTACCAAAACCTGCACTTTGTCTTTAAACGAAGCAAGGTTGTCTTTTATCTCGAATAGTTAATTATGAATACTGACGTATCCCCCACCCCCAGTGACAATAAGGGAATATGAAACCTTCACAAGCGACCTTGAGCATCGGTAGATACAAAACATACATCGAGTTTAGATGTCAGTTTACATGTTACTCCGTGATGTCAATACTGATGTGCGGTGTTGTTTTAGCCACTGTGTCTGGCTGAATAGAGCATGTACAGACCTCGTCTATGGAGATTTTAACAACAAATATTATATTCATCCTCGTCACGAAACCATCTCAATAATTCCCGAAATTCAACATCTGCTCGCTTCAAAATAGGCCCCACTTGAAGCTGCCCGTATACACATAAACAACTCTCTTCTCTGTTAACAGAGTAAAGCTCCTGAGTCTCCAGGGGCTGAGAGGTGGAAAACACAGAGGGTGAAAGAGAAAGGACGGGGAATGTGTAATAGGACGAGAATTAAGTCTTTCGTTGAGCGAGATATATACGTGACGTGACAAACCGACTTGAGGATTATTTTCCCAGCCGTTGCTGGATTCTGGAGATATTCTAAGACGTGGGTCTGTCATAAATATTCAGAAACTCTACAATTTGAACATGTTATGAAAATAATGGAAATAGCTATATGGTTCTTCGGTTTGACAAAGGAATCTCTACATCCGCTGGTTGGGAAGGATTTTAGTGGAACGGCCCAGACTTGGCGTCGAGTTTCAAGTTGAAATTAGCGAAATACCCTAAACTCGCAATTCATTGACGATATTTTCCATGGCATATTTCGAGACTTTTTCCCCAAAGTCACAAATGTTTACCACAATATTAATCCGAAGTATCCGTTGTTTTGTACGCTAATGGTTCGTCAATCTAAATTTTATACAAGATTTGTTTTTGAATAACTTAATTCAAACGGCAAAAAACAACATGCTTTTTCAAGTTTTACGTATAGTACTTTGGAGATGACAAAGTGTAACCTTGGGTTTTACATTTTATTACAGGAATTGAAGAATAAAGTCACGGAAAATGGAGGTTTTGGTCGATACTCAAGTGAAGAAAAAAAAAATCAATTTCCAGCTCGCAACACTTCAAATTGTTTTTGCATGAGTTGCTGAGATAAATGAATCATGCACCGGGGCTTCCCTGATAAAAGTCCCTAACCAATTTCAGAATACGCGTTTTGAACTCATACAGATAATGAAATAATCATTCATATTTTGTGTGTAGAATTTCTGTAATGTTTAAGAGCTCTTTACAGAAACCCTGTCAAGCATGAAACCTTTTCGGATACAAAAGCAAATTAATGGTCGATTTTTTTTTGTAGGCCGAGGAGCGGCGTGCGGAGTTTCTTACCTTCACGGAGTTAGGTTCGTTGTCGAACACTATGGCGTCAGGTGTACAATCTTGTCCAACGTTACAGAGTTCTAAAACAACAATAATACAAAAAGTATGTTTAGTTATACTATAGCACCATTTGATGTAAAGTCTCATATAGTTTTACGTTGAAACAACTACACAATTAAATAAAGGTAGAAGTGTTGATATTGCGATGAGGTAAAAAATTAATAATAGCGTCAAAGAATAATCTGCA
Organism: Plazaster borealis; assembly: GCA_021014325.1. Taxonomy (NCBI): domain Eukaryota; kingdom Metazoa; phylum Echinodermata; class Asteroidea; order Forcipulatida; family Labidiasteridae; genus Plazaster; species Plazaster borealis. The sequence continues at coordinate 5,241,790 of CM037458.1, forward strand.
GGCAATACTCATTAAGTCTATAGGGGACAGTTGAGATAGGGGGGTCAAAATTAACGGCGAAAGGTTAGTTTTTAGGGGGATCAAAATGGGATGTAACATTTTTTTTTTAAGGGCACTTCCGCCAATGAAAACTGTAGTTTGCGTTTGTATTTTTTCTTACACAAAGCCTATTTTCATCACTCTTTTTTATAGAGTTTACTATTTTATAAGATTATCTGACGAGGAGGTAAAAACAAAATACATTATATGCGTGTATATATAGAAAACTAAAGTTCAACACTTGAAATACTACATAAAGGCTTGAAAATTTCACATTTTGTTTCGTGAACATATTAATATAAAAGGTTCTGATTTGAAAAGGCGGGCGGGGGGGATGAACATAAATTGGGGGCAAAAGCCAGAAAACTGATAGGCGTAAAAATGTACTCAGCGCAGAAAATCTTGCAAAGTAGATTAACATAACATAACATAACGTACAGTAATAATTAACAATTTATAGCGCATGATATAAATTGACTTTGTAAGAGGTGAGTCTTAAGAAGTTAAGAGCTTTACAAAACAGAGATAAACTACCTGATCCCCCCCATGGAGGAAAGACGAAGAATGATCCAATTCATTGGTCCATGAGCTGCACTGAGAGCTTTTGACCCAGAACTTTGTGTTTGCACGAGGAACATCGAGTGATGTCAATTCATATACGACATAGCACCAAATAAAAGAAGACTGATGTATTTTATACAGTCAAAACGGGAGAGGACTAAAGCCCCGACAACATGATGGGGGGTATCCTTGTCAAGGCACCTTTTGATTCACCTTTTTACGATTCAAAACATGCAATATTTTAATTTTTTTATTTATTTTATTTATTGATATCCAACAGCGTAGCCGCCACTTACAGGTATCATTTAAATATATATAAATATAAAAGTAGAAAATTACAGTTACACAATGTATACCTCATGTTTCTTTGCACGAAAGTGAATTTTGTACACCCGCTCAAAAACTTGTATATGGAACCGAATCACGTGACCAATTTCGTAAATCTGTCAAGCAAATTGCTAAGCACAGAATAATCTTGCTTACCAGACACCGGCTACTGAATAAATTACAATATAATGTTCATTTATCTTGACTGGTAACCCCATCAATGTCTGCTTTAATAGCAAATTATGCACAATGTTAAGCACAATTGTTTGCTGACAGCTTTAGGAATGTGTGTGCCCCCGATCAGCAAGAAAAGATAATCCGGCGTGCAGGAACTTAAACCCTAATCCACGCGTCATGCTCCGATGAGAGATTCGAACCTCAGTAAAAAGTAAAAACACGTGGCAAAGGTTCCGTTTTCGGTAATCTTGCTGTACGGTAATATTCTGAAGAGTTACCGGCATCATTAAAGATTTCTCAAACCAAGTCACTCTGATCTGTCCCCCCCCCCCCATATAGAAAATGTGACAAGAATCTGTTCTTGCGTTTGCTCAATGTCAACACTACAATGAAATTATCATATTCCAGAATCTTACTTTTTTCTCTCAGAAAAAACAGAGACAAAAGTCGCACACACAAAACTGTTCAAATAGAGACTTCACTGTGTGTCATGTCCCTTTCAATAAAACTAGATTGAAAGAACTGACCGCTCATAGATCCAATAATCTAGTCTATTCTGGCTTAAATTAAAGGTTGACTTGCTCATTCCTGACAACTTCACAAGGTTTACATCTCCTAAAGCTTCCATTTCAGTACATTTCTTTGATTGAAGGCTTCAAAATTAATCACTTCAGATCCAAGCCCCGTGGATAAGTGCACGATGCTATAAGAACGATCCTTTCACACACAAATAACCGGATGATTTTTTTTTTCAAATGTAAATTTGCCAGTCGCGCTCCTTGCACTTTCAGAAAGCAATATTTTTTATCTTTTCGCATGATGGATCTCCGTCCTGTTGCCTTATTGCCGTCTATGAATTATACCATCTATCTATTCCGCTGGAACTGAGTAAAGGCTGATACACTTTATTAGCTTCTGTGAAAGAGACTGGTAAATTTGCAGTAAAGAAAACACTAAAAAAACACCAGCATTTTCAAAAGAAAATTCGTATGAAGCGTTTAATTATACCCCCCCCCCCGAAAGATTTTACAAAAGGGTTTTTTTCAGAACGCGGAGGAAATCTCTTTTGCTATTGCCTTATTACCAAACTGTTTTTTTTTTTCGTTCGGAATTTGTGTTTTGTTGGGTGTATAAAGTTATATGAAATTTCATCTTTTGTTACGAATGATTTCTAAGTAACATTGGGCCGCCACTCTAAAAACTCCCGGGTCACAATTGATCCTGTTCCGAGTCTCCGGGGGGCCTGAACTATTTCTGGGTCAGATGACCGGGATTCTGTCTCTAATTGACCCAGTCTCAAAATGACGCAGAATCCGAGCTAAAATCAAGTTTGTGTACCAGCTTCCGGGTCAGCCTGACCAAGAAACGGGTCAGGTCCCTTGCATGGTACCCGGGATCTGGGTCAATTCTGACCCGGGAGTTTCTAGCGTGTTCATCAACGTTTCAAATTATTGTGCCGGGGAAAAGATATCTTCATCGAGTGTTATCAAGCTTAATATGCAACCTCAAACAGCTCAACTCATAGAGCAAGGAACACTCAACTGAAGCTGAAGACCAAATAAAAATTTAAAATTAAAGATTGCATATGTTTCTAAGACTTCTTGATAAAAAAAGCCGTGTCTTTGTTAAAGGCATCGTACACGTTTGGTAATTGGAGCCTCTTGTTTTCTAAGTTGTAGATGTGTACCATAAAACTAGCCTGTGAAAATATCATTTCAAAAGGGAGTAGCGTTTTTAAGATATTGCCGAAAATCTGGACACGCAGGAAGAATAATCTGCATTGGAATACACAATGAGAAGCGTTACGCGTAACGCTTCTCAATATTCGAATGTTTTGGGGCTAAAAAGTGATATATTTTTCCATAACCTCAGTACTTCGAAGTGAAAAGTTTCTAAAAATGCATTATACTATCCAAAGCTGCTGTACTTCTTACCAAGTAAGTTTTTGTTGCCATTAATTATCAGAGTCATTACCAAACGTATACGATGTCTTTAAAGGTCCATATTTGAAGCCAGGGAATTATTCCTATTTTATTGGGAGCAAAAACAGAGATGTCTTCGATGTCCCGCGTCAACAAACGTGAACGTTCAACAGTTCCTCAAACTACGAAACACGATGATACAGCATGCGCCATCGATTGTATTCATCGTAAAAACGGTCTTTTAAAGGCCCTGTACACTGATTCACACATAACTTACCGGTACATGATTTAAATTAAGTAATGGTTCCTTAAAATATTTTTGCCTAAAACGCTATCGTTTCTGAGAAATGAGTAAAACAATAGTTTTAATCACGCGCGATAAAAACTCGATGTTTGAAAAAACAGAAAACACATAAGGTCTCTTTTCACTATTTTCTCGTGACCTCGATGACCAATTGAGCTCAAACTTTCACAGGTTTGTATGTTCATGCATATGTTGAATCACACAAAATGTGGACACTGATTTTGAGCTGTTACCAAAAGTGTACAATAATACCTTTAAGATTGTCGATTATGCACTGGAGATAACTTGATCTAAAAGAATGCCGTGACTTCAAGAGAATTCCCCCGGGGCTGTTTATCGATTTATCGACGGGACCTTTTAGACCATAACTCGGCTAAAAATTCCAGGTTCATAATAAAATATGCATTCTAGGCTAGTGTATATGAACATAACAGGTGATCTGGATCCTGAAAGTACCATTTATATCCCCTAACACCTATGAGCAATTGAGTTTTTATCCCTATTGTGCTGTTGTTTGCTTCAGGACGTTGAACCGCCTACCGCCTCAAAAGTGGGGAACGGGTCGTGCCACGACCGTTGATACCCACTCAATAAAAACCACGGGAAATTACCGTGAACTTCATCCCAGAAGTGTGTATCGAGGCCGAAAAGGAATGCCCTGATGGTTTTAAAAGTGTTTTTTAAAATATTTTCAATGAAACGAAATCTACCGTATACTCCGAGTGGAATCGAGAAAAAAATCAAACCCTTCCGAGGAGACCGACGAGTCAGCAGCTCCCCCCCGTCCAAATTACTCTGAGGTAGGGTAGGGTGTCACACCCTTACGGCACTCGAGTTAGATCGGTGGCCCACTTTTCACAATCAACTTAAACTTCAAGCACTGTGTAACGTCACGGGGGCGCCGATTACTGTAGAACTTCAACCGGTGTTGTTTAGTATACAACCCCAATTCATGGGGGGTGAGTACACATGCCGTACACAGGCTTGCTCTCGTCCAAGTTTAAACCGTAACTGAGCTGAAATTGATATTTTATATCCAAGTTACGGTAGAGGATTCTTTTTCCCTACCGATGATACTCCACCTAAGCGCTGAATTGAGGCACAAAAGCAGCCCTAAGTGAGCCGCACTTACGACCCACCTGTCCACTAAAGGTTGAACAAAGGGCAGTTTCAGCTCGATGGTATCAGCATGAAGTGGTATGGATCTACTTGAAGCTTTCTACTTTTATCTTGAACTCAGCTCATGCGTTACGGAGAAGGACTTTGAATCATTTGGGGGCAATATTGACCTATCCACTTGAATTATGCTTTCAAAAAGGTCACTCCGATGCTACCCTTTTAAATGTTGACTTTCTTTACAACCCGGAGGGTCCTGCATACTTTTGCTTTGATGAAGGAAAGTACATTATCGCAATTCAAGTGAGGATTGATGTATAGCATCATCGCAAGAGTGTACCAAATAAGTTACACATTAATTTGCGAATGTGCTGTATTAATTCTACTTCTACAAGAGGCCGGTCTGTTTTCCCTTGCAGCCCCGGTTTGGTTACATCAAATAATACAGGAGGCCTAACCATAGAGGCTGCACCACATGTACACTTTTGGTGATTGCCTCCCAGTCGATACGATTTACACAGTAGAGTGCTTATCGTGAACCCCCGTCTTACATCAGGGTTTTTTTATGGAGTGTAAAATATGATCTGGGTGCCGCAAAATCTTATAATTAGATCAATTTGGAATATGGAACAGAACTCACGTTTGTCGCATAGGCGTAACCCACGTTCTGTTTGTGAGAAATAGGGAAATTAACACCCCACAAAAAATAAAATAAAATAAATATAGGCCTATATATAAAACATTAACAATTAATAATAATAAATGGGCCCCTAAATAAATATAATTTGTCAAACAATGAAAACATTGTAAAACTAAAAATAAAATAAAATACATAAATAAACAATTAAAATAAATTAATTAAATAAACGAAAATCTAAAAAAATAATAATAATCAAATAAATAAGTAAGTAAGTAAATAATAAATAAGTAAATAAATAAAAACAAAAAAACAAATAAATACACAAATACAAGAATTTTGTTGTTTGTTATAACACTATTAATATTAATAATGATAATGACAGTGATTTGGTACTTTGGTATATTTTAACAATTTATTGTAATGTCATAATACGATACAAATTTGACGTATTATAGTTTAGCCGTGCTTAAGCGGAATCATGTTCGACGTAAACCGTGACGTCAAGACGGAAATTCATAGCGAAGCATTTTCAAGCAATGGGCTCAATATTGTTTGTTAGATGGCATTTGACATGGCGTCGACCGCAGTCTTTCGTTGAGGGGTGGGTGCACACAAGAACTGTTGTATCGATGGATCACTTTGTTTTAAAGACGATCGAAGGCTACCCTGTCAAATAAACGGAAGTCTGTATCAACGATTGCTCTTCCTTCAGTAAATTTGACATCTGCTACTTACTTTTCCCTCTTCAATAAGTAATGATTATTTGTTTTCGCGATTTACTGAAGATCTTTTTTTACAGAAATACAAACTTCGGTTAAAAGATGTTTTCTATCTAAATTCTGTTTAATAGAACTCAACATTTGTTTGAAGTATTTCCTTCAGGATTATTGAATAAAGTGAAGGTTGCTATATTACAATAATACAACGGTTCTTATTTTTATTGCATTCAAATCATCACCAAGAGGTCGCTACGTGATAGAGAAAAAGAAATCCATGAAAAACTACATTCTAAAAAAACCGGGTCACAATTGACCCGGATCCGGGTCCCGTGGTGTCTGACCCAACTGGGTCAATGTGACCCGGAATCTGAGTCGAAATGACCCCAAAATGAGTCAAACAGAATTCGCAGAATCCGGTATAATTTTGGACTAGTTATCGGGTCATCCTGACCCAGTAATGGGTCAGGTCCAATAGGACCAGGAATCCGGGTCAATTTTGGACTAGTTATCGGGTCATCCTGACCCAGTAATGTGACAGGTCCAATAGGACCAGGAATCCGGGTCAATTTTGGACTAGTTATTGGGTCATCCTGACCCAGTAATGTGTCAGGTCCAATAGGACCAGGAATCCGGGTCAATTTTGGACTAGTTTTCGGGTCAGCCTGTCCCAGTAATGGATCAGGTCCAATAGGACCAGGAATCCAGGTCAATTTTGGACTAGTTTTGGGGTCAGCCTGACCCAGTAATGGGTCAGGTCCAATAGGACCAGGAATCCAGGTCAATTTTGACATGGGAATTTTTAAATGTACATTTTTAACAAACAAAATGTGTTTTGACCAGTATTTTTGGTCAGTTAATTCACCCAGTTTACTCGGGTGGATCTTCGTTCCAGGAAATCGGGGTCTCATTACAGCTCCACTTATTTTCCTATACACGTTTAATTCATGTTATCTTTATTACAATATTTAATTAAACTTAATAATGCACCAGCTGTGGCAAGCTTCCGGAGCGCCAACGGATTGAATCTCATGTATTAGTGATTCTTGGAATTTATTGTGGATCTTTTCTTTCTATACAAAACATCTGGTGGTGAATCCGTTGATGTGCAAACTATCTAGGCTTGTTAATGAAACGAGACGGCGACTCGACAACCCCAACCCTCACATCCCACGCTGCAGGGTTTGCAAGCTAAATGAGGAGAGAATTTTGTAAGAGTCAATGTCCCTTTACGGTAATCAAGGCGGACAGGGTTGACAAACGCCTCGCCACAGACCCGAACCCATCGCCAGTGTCCGGAAGAGACACCCTGGGAACAACCCAACCTGCTCATCTCAGAGCAGTTTCGTCTTGCAAAGAGGGAGATTGCGACATGTTGTACACACCAGCACCCGGAAGAAAGTCTATCTGTCATTCTATCTCCACAATGCAAAGCTTCGGATCTAAGATCCAGATATCCACACAGAACGCAGTGAGTGAAATCTTAAGCTCTGCGGAGAGTCCATTTGCAATTAATTTGAAATTGATTCCAGGCCCGCGGTGTATTCGAAGATTGTACACTGTTTCCCACTTATAATGTACGAATCATGTCTGACGACGACGGACTAACATTTTAAAGGGATGGCTAACATTTATCATTGGTAAGAATTTTGTTACAATTTGTAAACCAAGAGGCTCTCCATACATCACGTGTAGGTCAGAGGTCAAATACAAAAAACAGTTATTGACATCACGGTCAACACAAGACATACACGTCGTACATTGTGATGCACAAACACCGCGGTGTACATTAAAGTAAACCCATTGCATCATCGTGTAAAACGCAGGTTTACCGATTATGTAAAATAGATATTCACGAAGTTATCAAAATTGCAAGTTTAAATCAAACAATGGGGAGTAAAGACAATAGCATCGTCCCTTGAGATATTTACTCAAGAAGTTTAATGATTGTTTCCTTGCTCTTGTACGACAGGGCATAGACTGATCGAGGTACCTGCTCTCAGGGGCATGGGGGGGGGCGGCAAAACCCCTCAGAATACCTTAATTGCCCCCAAATTGTCCCCCATTTCCCACATCAATTTTTTCCCCGATTGCCGAAATTGAATTTGAACCCAAACCAGTGCACCCACATCAGTTCATATGATCGCGTTAACCCAGCTCAAGAATAACGCTTGTGTAAATCCGTCAACGTCGTAAATCAATGATTTTTCGGCAGTACAAAAAATACATTAAAGATAACGTTCTCCCCCTTTACATGCTGCCCACCCTCTTCCGATGCTCACAAAAATAATAGGCCTCACATTTTATTAGTTAAGATGTCATTATTTTATTACAATGGTTTATACTAATGCAGTTGAAGTTTCCACATTCCTCTTTGGTGTTACAATTAGAGCAAAAGTTTATCCAGAATAGGGTAGTATGGACGTGTTTTGTCCACCAATGACACATTAGGCTTTCTAAAGCAGTCAATAAAGATCGGCTGCTGCCCGAATCGACTCTCTCGTTACCGAGTTTAATGGGTTACATTAAAGGGTTACAACTACTCTAACCGCCCGGTGTGAACCGACTGCGTCGTCAGTGATCTTTCAACCGAGCATTACGCCTTTCGTTTTCTGGCGGGATCGGGAGTGATTATCCAATCTGTTAATTTGGCCGTGTGTTGTCTGACATGCTCAGCGGACAAAAGGGATTCTTCGTTATTGCATTAGAGGGATGTTGGTTATAAAACGAGGTTCATCTTAATGGCGCCACGCTTAACCCAAGGGACCATCCGTCTTGTTGATACAAAAACCACGCATAATATGAAACATGTGCTCTCGTAATGAAGTCAAAATTGTTATGTCTTTGTCTATGCGGTCGCGCGAAATACTGGCGTAACAAACACATCGGGCAAAGAACTGTCTTCAAAAGGTGTTGATTTGCCTTTACCGTGACTCGGCGAACAGAACTAGAAGACCTTACATCACATTATTGTTTGAAAGTGTCCGGTTTCAACTATGAAACATGCACTTATTAAACCTGTAAATGCAAGTTCGTTCAAAATTTACAGGTTTATATCTCAAAAAAATGTAAACTTAAATTAGGGGGTGAAACCCGAGCCTATTAAAGATGACAAATTCGTGACGTGGACCTAGGAACATGCCGTCAGTTGGGGCCTACAGCGATCGATACGTGCGGATGTGAAACAACATGCAAACTAATGTGTAGCTTCATGCACTTGGTTTCTCAGGACAAATCTCTTGAGATTTAGCTTTTGTTATATTGATAAAGCCGTCGAGGTGTAGTGTTGCTGGTACACTACTAAAGATGGTGTCAGTCTGCACGATTCCCCATTATAGATGCAAAGTACAGACGAATTTGGACGGCTGTACACTGCAAAAACTGGGGTGTTAAAATGGACACTACCGGTGTTGTCACATATGGATACCCAAGAGAGAATCAAAATTAACACCATAGGGTTTTAAAATATCACAAATGTAATTGTGTTGGTAGAAATTAGTGTTATTTTAACACCCTATGGTGTAAATTTTGATTCTTTTTTGGGTATCTATAATGTGACAACACCCATGGTGTCAATTTTAACACCCCAGTTTTTGCAGTGTATTGAACCTTAAAGGTATCGTACACGTTTGGTATTGACTCAAAACAACTATTAGCATAACAACTTACTTGGTAACAAGCAACGGAGAGCAAAAAGGGATTCTGCGTAATTTTGACCAATTTTGGGGGTCATTGTGACACAGATTTTTTAGAGTGTATAGAATCACCTCAAAGATCTCGGAGTGAAGATCTCATTTCGGATAACTTAAACGTTCTTAAAGTCTTCCCCGTAGGAGCGGACGAGGAGAAGTCAAAATGTTTTAGTCATAGGTTAATATTTTATTTGACATCCTTTGGGATGAAGAAATGCATTGAAATGTTCTTAAAGCTGTGGGAATAACTTACTCTTACTTGTGGCTTCATTTGCTTGTTTTTAAACAACGCCTGCTATCAAGTGTTGTGCAAAAAATAAATCGATCAAAACTCGGCCGTGTCAAGTGACCGCCGAAAGATGTCAAGTATGGAACGCGCTCAAGGCTAAAATGTACACTAAAACTAATGTAAGACCACCACACCAACATTGTTAACGTATACACTTTGCAACAACTGTGTCGCTTCGTGAACCCATACATATTGATAATATAAAAAAAAAATAGATGAGAAATGGCTCTTGAGTTTCATTCTAAAGGACAGAAGTTCCCTAGCCAATGGGTGGCCGTACGAAAGCATCCCTCGGGAGCAATTTCCGTCCCGTCAGTAAGCCCGAACAAACAAACCGTCCGGTGTTAAATAGCAAAACACATTATCTATCATCAGTCAGAATGTGGTTTTTTTCCGTCTCCCCGCTGGCTTGCGACATCATATTACGTGCTCCGGGATGTTTTTCTCAGCCCTTATGGGAGAAATCACACCATGCGCATTTTCCCAAGATATTAAAGTATACAGTAATTTATATGTGTCCTTGCATGCTCAAAGGTATTGCACACTTTTGGTAACAGCTCAAAATCAGTCTCCACATTTTTTTGTGAACAACATATGCATGAACAAACAAACCTGTGAAAGTTTGAGCTCAATTGGTCATCGAGGTCACGAGAAAATAGTGAAAGAGACCTTATGTGTTTTCTGTTTTTTTCAAACATCGAGTTTTTATCATGCGTGATAAAAACTATTGTTTTACTCATTTATCAGAAACGATAGCATTTTAGGCAGAAATATTTTAAGGAACCCTTTCTATCATTACTTACTTTAAATCATGTAAGTTATGTGTGAATCTGTGAACATTTGTGTTTTTCGATCTTACCACTATGTGTACAGGGCCTTTAAACAATATCTCCTTATAGAGTTTCTACATGTATTGGTTGGACCCCTTTTCGCTAGATTTCTGCTTTGGAGTACCGGCAGACTGGGTCTGATTTCATCAAACTTTGTCGCAGCCTTTAAAACAACACTTTGGTTAAAGATGCTAGTTCCGTTTTTGGCCATCTTGTCCCGGAATTTTACATTTAAAATTTAAATAGCTATAGTCTTATAGATTAATGAAAGTTATAGGCCTATGATTTCATTTAACGGAACGTTACAGAACTGGTAATTAAATTTTTCTTTAAGATCGCAGATTTACATAAAACTTACACAGTCTAATGATGATGATAGTAGAGAACATCCCTAGAAATATTTCTGTCTGAAATGCCATATTTGATGAGAAATAAATAAAACAAATTTCCGATTGGAGTTTATATCGCTATTGGGCGTTTTATTCATGCATTGTATAACACATGCAAATGTGCAATCGGTTTTTCACTATTTTCTCGTGACCCAGATGGCCGATCGATCTCAAACTTCTACAGGTTTGTCAGTTTATGTATATGGTGGATTATATAAAGTGCTTACACTGTTTTGTTAGCAAAAACCAATTCTGTAATGTTCCTTTAAGGTATTGCACGAAAAAAATCTGCCAATGATAGGCCTAAGTGGTATAGTTAATTAAAAACTAAACATGAACCTGACATTATCTTACGTCCATCAGCCACTTACAATTTTGCATTGTACACCTATTTATTGCATTGTCCGTTGAATATGCCTATATGCGAAAGTTTGTGAATATTTTTCGTTTTGAAAACATCATCATCCGTCAAAATTCGTTCAGAAACAAAATTCTCTTTTGGGCAAAAATCAGGCCATACAACTTTAAGACGTATAGTGTGGAACGGCGCCGCATTTAGATCAAAATGCTCCAATTGATTTTTCTGTTCACAAATTTACAAAGGATGTGGCCGGTGTGATGTACTCGTGATCAACAACCAACAAAATACTAAATGCAAGCTCGTGGCTATGAAAGGAAAGCTTTGAACATCGATGCAGTTCCATATTATTCGGTAATGACAGATAGCCTAACTTGATCCTGTGGATCACACGATGAAATAAAGGAAGTTTGCATGGGCGAAAAATGCAATCTCTTGAGAGCTTACGTCAACAAAAGCGTGTCGATTCGTCAAAATTCAGAAAGAGTAAAAATTCAAATGTAGAAAGAGTATCTCAGCTCGTGTGCAAAATAGCATCTGTGGTTCTGGCTATGGCTTGATCGTCGCGTGAACATGCGTTGTTGAAGTATCAGATGATTCCCATATCAACCTTCTTAGCAACAGCCGTAACCGTATAGTTGTCAAGTCAGACACGTTCTATCTACATTTCAAAAGCACGCTACCGAAGCATGTGCTTTACCGAGGATGTGTACATTGCAAGCCCCTTTAACATGTCTAGAGAGTTACTGTACAATTGCATTGGGCAGCTTTACCCACCATTCGACCCTCTCGAGAGAGAACAATGTTGTGATTGGGGTTGAAGCAAAATGTTCACACTTCAATCATGTTCATCATGTTTTGTTAACCTCCTTCTCAACACGACACTGGATCTGAAATGAGTCGTGAGAGCCTCTTACCCCGACACTTCTTCCTGCCAGTCAACGTCCTGGTTTTGAGCAAACACAGTTGTCTCTGTTGACAAGCAAAACGCGCCAATGTTTTTACTTCCTTTAAATCTTTGACCATTATTTCTCTGCTGGGCAAAACAGACTGAAGAGAAAAAAAAGGACACAATTCCATTGAACGCAAGGTTCAGTCAGAATCGGGTCAGGAACTCGGATCCAAACGGGATCGATTTTTTTTTCTGAACGGAATGATAAGATAAACCAGATGCCTCACGACCGTTGTAAGAGGCAATCTTCAACTCCAAAAATATACACGACATAAATAATGAGAAATGACAAAAATCCGAAGCTGTCTTTTCCATGTCTTCCCTACACAGAGTACTATACATTGTGTATAGACCATGTAACCTTTTTGTACAAAAAGAGTGCACTTGTGCAGTCCAGGGTCTTTCTGGCAGGCAAGATACTAAACTACAGTCATAATTTCCACATAGAGTCAAGAGTTATAAAACATAAATATATTAAAGGAACAAGCCTGTTTTCTTGACTGGGTGGCTTAGTTTCACATGCTGTCCAGCGGGGGTGGGGTGGCTCCCTGGCTGTTCCACCAGAGGGGGACTGGCTTGGCTTGATCCAGCATCTCTTCCAGGGCATGCAATATAATTCGCTTAGTGAGGCTTAAGACGTGTCCAAACGAGCATAACCCAAGCCTACAAATAATATTTACTAATGTTTACAGTGAGCTGTGATTCCATTTTATCAACGTTGTTAACGAGAGTGAATCTATTCATTTATACATACATATATATACAAAAAACGGACATGTGAGAAATGAAGCTTTGCTAGATCAGCAAAACAATCATGGAAAGCTGATATTGATCCCGAAGCAATTATTGCCACAGGCAACCTACGGTCGAACCAGCTCGGTACAAACTAGACACCAGTTTGACATTTCCATTTTAGCGTCACTGGACATGTGCTGTTTGCTCAGCTTGCACTTGCTACCTTCAGCTAACAGCTATAGACACGCATTAAGTTGACAAATAACCAAAAATGGATAAGTTATTATCCGGAGATCGAAACTAAATGTATTACTAAGCGGAATTCAGAGGTTGATATTAACCGATGGGTTCTGACGACAGCTGCGCGCTTAAAAAGTCCGTGCAGACGTCCAGTGGCGTACCTAAGCCCCGCCCCCAATTGATGTTGGTGCCCCTCGGGTGCCCCCAGTTTGAAATCTAGACTTTTGGGATTGGACATTTCCAGAGTAGAATGATACATTTTTATACGCGTTGAATGTGATAATTTCGATGTTTTAATACCTTTTTTCCATTTACACGCAAACAGTATATTTGTTTTTACACTAACGTCAGATTATCTAATGCAAAAATAGTAAATTACGTTTTTAAAAAGGCGCTGAAAAGGGGCTTGTTTAAGAAAAGGGCAAACAAAAACTTGGCAAGAAGTGTCCCCTCGAACAAAAATGGTGCTCCCCCTTGTGCCCCCCCTACAATGTTACCCCAGTTACGGCGCTGGTATAATCATAATTATAAGACCAAAGCGCGTACAAGAACAGGAAGAAGTACTGGTTTCGTAATTAGAAGTTTTTAAGACATTTTTTGAAACTGGTGAGAGATTGGGGCATCCCTGATTTTGATGGGAACAGTGTTCCTAAGTTTAAGGGCCAGTTACTGAGCGAGATGTGTCGACGATGTATATTTGGGTAAGAAGAAGTTTGTATTTGAAAGATCTGAGCCCCACTCTGCATGGATACCAACGTGAGCCATACCATGCAGGCTAATAAAGGATTTGAAACTTTGGATGAAGATAGAAAATCTAGTAGGGTTTGCGGTAACACCATGTACTTGAGTAGGATTTGAAACTTTGGATGGTGGGGATACAATCTAGTAAGGTTTGCGGTAACACCATGTACTTGAGTAGGATTTGAAACTTTGGATGGTGGAGATACAATCTAGTAAGGTTTGTGGTAACACCATGTACCTGAGTAGGATTTTAAACTTTGCATGGTGTAGATGCAATCTAGTAAGGTTTGCGGTAACACCATGTACATGAGTACGATTTGAAACTTTGCATGGTGGGGATACAATCTAGTAAGGTTTGCAGTAGCACCATGTACATGAGTAGGATTTGAAACTTTGCATGGTGGAGATGCAATCTAGTAAGGTTTACGGTAACACCATGTACATGAGTAGGATTTAAAACTTTGCATGGTGGAGATGAAATATAGTAAGGTTTGCAGTAGCACCATGTACGAGTAGGATTTAAGACTTTGCATGGTAAAGATACAATCAAGTGAGGTTTGCGGAGACACCATGGCTCGCCATGGTGTGCCTTACAGGTACTTGTGTACAATCAAAAGGACTTTGTAGGAAATACGCTGCTTGATGGGGGTAACCAGTGAAGATTTATGACGAGAGAAGTGGAATCCATTCGCAATTACACAGTTAACATTATTACAATAAACTGATACTACGCGCTAATAGTCAAACAAGACAGTTGCCGTGAGTTCACCCCCCCCCCAAAAAAAAAAGGGGGGAAGAAGAGGAAAGAGTGAGGACTTTAACCTAAGCATGAGTACTACACACCGGGCCTGAGAAAACATGCTTAATAATAATAAATAAAATCGACCATTTCAAAACTGAAGGCTTCTGCTGTGGCTTTTACAGATTTCTGACAAGGCATATTCTTCGACGTTTCCGGCAATAGCCGTACGCGGGCATATTTCCATTCGTTGAGAGACCAATCACGTGGAATTTCGTCAATTAAGCTGATTTTTCCCTAAGAAATTTCTTCATACTTATCAAATACATATGCTTTATACAACACTATAATTGAACATTGGAGTTGTAGTTGAGTCTGTTTGCTTAACTAGTATGCTATAAAGTACAAATCAAAAGTACAGGCTTCATTAATAGCATACGCACATGCGTAGGACGTAGTACAGTTGGGAAGGTATTGCATTCTACTCTACCAGCCAGGCTCCTAGTGGATGATACCCAAGCCTATCCTTACGGACTGTCAAGACCGAAGGAGTACGTGGCAACGTGCCCCTTGGGTGGCAGTTGATTTGGGTCGATAGCCCAAATCAGTTAAGTGTAGCCCTCACCTCGAAGTGGAAGTGGCCGTCCAGCCTTGTGATGTTAGGCGATCTCTCATAAAAAACCCGAAACAAAACAAAACAAAACAAAACAGGACGTATGTGTTTGTGCAGAATTCAGTGATAATCAAGAGTCGAATTTAAGTACGAATACAAGCATTATGTTCTGGAACTATACAAATCCTACACTTGCATTGAGAGAAATTTCTCAGGTTTCTAGTAAAAATATTGGCCTATACACTCGAACGTCCGGGTCTGAATTGATCCGGATTCGGATCATTGACCCGGATCCGGGTCCCGTGGGGCCTGACTCATTTCCTGGTCAGTGTGACCCGGAACGTGTGTCACATTGACCCAGACATGGGTCAAAATGGCACAGAATCCGAGTTAAAATACCACTTTCCGGGTCAAGCCTGACCCCGAAACGGGTCAGCCCCCTGGGATCCGGAAACCGGGACAATTCTGACCGGGGAGTTTTTAGAGTGTATCTCTATACCGGTATACAACAAGCGAGTTGGTGGTTCTACAATCCCGGCCATATCTCGTTGGGCCCCCCCCTGCCCCCTTTCAATGTTGAATCACATTGTTGCAGGGTCTTCTGCGTTCCAGTCAACATTGAGCGGGGGGACGGGGGACGGGGGAGAGAATGTTTATTGCCAGACAGGGAATGGTTATTGTAACGTTAGGAACAGGTGGCCCAAACATTTTGGCCGGGATTGTAGCCCCTGCACCACTCGAAGCTGTTGAAAGTTAGTCAAATCATGGAGGAAGGAATGGTAAAATTGACATACTCATCGCTCAAATAATACCCTTTTAAGGCTTATTTAATTATTTTCATCCCCATTCCTCGCTAATCATTTATAAATATTTCATTACACGTCAGTATAGAATTAATTTCCTAAAAGGAATAATTGCCTCTGGATAACATTGAGTGCCGTTCATATTTTTTTTAACACACAATGAACACAATAGTTTTAAAATAAGAAGACAGCAGAGTATACCGTTCGAAACGTCAAGACCCCATCGGCTCTTTCCAGAGCCAACACTCCCACAAAAAAAGTTGTTACACATGGTTGTACTCGCAAGTTTACTATTATTTTTTTTAAAACTTCTTATTTTGTCCACACCATGCAAAGCTTCAAACAGCACTTATAGTTAATAAAGACTACCTGTCACCAAAGCTCACAATGATGAATTGCTAAGACGTTAGTTCATGTCAGCATCATGATGATGAAAGACAATGGCAATTTTGGTTATAACTAAACTGCCGCATCGATCGATGAAAGTCAAGTCGGTAAATTATTCAACAGCTTCTTGAAATAACAGCTAAATCGGTATAATAATTAGCGTTAACAGATCAACCGTGAAGGGAAAACATTAAAAAAATGAGCACAACAGAGAGGCCTATACCTAGCTACCCAGTAATGTATTGCCAAACATCTTCCTACCAATGGGGGGGGGGGGGCTACCCAGCTTCCCAGTAACTTATTGCCCAGACATCTTTCTACTTGGGGGGGGGGGGGGTGGCGCTACACAGCTAACCATTAAGTTATTGCCCATACATCTTTCTACCAGGGTGGGGGGGGGGGAGGGGCTACCCAGCTACCCAGTAATTTATGTATTACTTCACCCAGCTAACAACGACAACACACAGCATCTGTACAGTTTCTCTCTCTCTCTCTTGAAGCCTAGGCAAACACGAATTCATTTCCCAAGTAAGCCGATACACTGTGATTTGTTGTGGTGGTGTTTTAACGCTACATACGAATTGTGGACCTGAGAACAAAAGAGGTCCACATAATGTAGGGACTTGAAACACTATGTAGACTTACACATGTCCACACAGTGTTTTTGTACAGTGTTGAAGAATAGGTTTTTCTTTAAAGTGTACAGAACAAAGGAATGTCCACAGAGTGACTGCAACACAGAGCTGTGTGCTTTAATATTCGCTACCTTATGGAGACCGAGAACAAAACAGAAAAGGGAAAACAAAAAGTCTCCATAGGGGAGTTCTAAAGACTGGGGTGCTCCACAGGGACATTTGTGTACAAATTCTCGTAGAACCACGTTGTCCAAAAATGGTGTTGTCCAAACGTGGCAGTCTATATTGGAATAGTCTGGATGACTCTTTTAAATCGTTACCCACGTTCTACTTTTACTAGAAAACCAAAAACTCATTTTTTAATTCCATGCTAAAATACTGTATGTAATTTTAATCTTGTATGTAATAGGGATAATAACGGCCTTGATTACTGTCTTACGTTTATGTGCTGTTTTTTCATGTATGTCTGTCATTTGTCTGTCCGTCCATAGGCTAAAGCTGTTGCTTCACCCGGTCCTAGATGTTGCCATTTGTTTAATGTTCACTTTTGTATAAATTTTTGTAAATATTGATATACATGCACTGTCCATTTGATTATACAACATTTTGTATCATTCTGTGACTTAGGGCGGCATAACGTGAACAAAAGATGTCTCCACAGGGATGTAACAATTAGGTGTGTGGGGGATGTTAAATAGCAGAACCAAGCACAAGCTGTAGGCAAGACATCAGAAGCCAACTATACATAACAAACGGCTCCACAGGTCTGTATTTAACATGGGAGATTTAAGCGCTAAAAGTACACGAGCGCAAACATTTTTCCGCCCCCAAAAAATAAAAAATAGATACACAACTCTGGAAATTGACCCCCCTCTTAGATATGTGGAATGGCCCAGTCCAGGATATCATTGATTTTGACCCCCCCCCCCCCCCCAAAGGTCATTGCTGCTTGGATACGGTGTAATAACGGTGCTCACACTTAAGCCAACAAATAACGGCCTTTGTGCACAGGTTTGAGGCTTTTTGTGTCTGGTCGTTGAAGTATGTGTGGTAGTCGACCATGGAGGTATAGGGTCGACTTAAAAGGCGCCATCTAGCAGGATAGAGAAAACCAGTGGTAGTTTGGGCTTATTAAAGAAAGAGACATTTCACAGCAGTTCTGTGCAATCACTCAGCTCGGCAAGTACAAAGACCCTAGGTCAATAAACTACGAAGAACGGCAAGGGCGCTACATTTGTACAGTGGTGAACAGCTGCATGGAGAACAATAATCTGTTTGTCTTACGCTGAATATTACATGTTCATTTTTTACAATGGCATCAACCATGGAGGAAGGAAATACATCAACTAGCAAACACTCTGACCACGCTACTGCTCTTCAGACTCTACTGGATGTTAGAGAAGATCACGCTACTGCTCTTCAAACTCTACTGGATGATAGAGAAGACCAAGCTGCTGCTCCTCTTCAGACTCTACTGGATGATAGAGAAGACCAATCTACTGCTCTTCAGACTCCAAAGGATGATAAAGAAGACCACGCTACTGCTCTTCAGACTCTAATGGATGATACAGAAGACAGCCCCGATGATGTACAATCAAATGCATCAGAAGAAAGTGGAGGCAATCTAGGAAGTGAAACGGGCGATTACGACGATGACGATGATGACGGGGATGACGACTCGGACGGCAGCTCTGACCGCAGCGACGATTCGTTTGTTCCAGATGCTAAAATCCGCCAAAAAAGACCGTCGAATTTCTCGCCGAAGGGGCGGCCTGCGAAGCGTCTACTTGAAGACCGGCGGCCAGGAGCTCCCCTGGCCCATCCCCAGCAGCCTTCATCTTTGACGTCCCCATCGGGAAAAATATGGATGCTGGATCCCCCACCTGGTGCACGAAAAAGACGGGCTCACGTCTTGACTCAGCAAGCGGGGCCAACACATCTTGGAGGTGCCACCAGCATGCTCCAGCTCTTCAAGCTGTTCATCTCGACTGAGATGATGAACATTATTGTCACTCACACAAATGAGGAGGGCCTGAGACAGCGGGGACAAGCTTGGATTGACGTGACCCTGGTGGAACTTCATTCTGCGATCGGTCTACTGCTCTTCCTGGGGCTGACAAAATCTGGCCGTGAGAACGTCCGTTCTCTTTGGCAAAAGGGCCCATGCGCCCGACCGCTGTGCATGGCCACCATGTCCGGTACTCGGTTCCAGGACATGTTGACTTTGCTCTGTTTCGATGACAAGACCACAAGACGAGAACGTAGAGCAACTGACAAGTTCGCCCCCGTTCGCGTGGTTTTTGATGACTTCGCCGCCGCCTGCCGTCGCCTGCCGTCGCCATTACAGTGCCGGCGATTGCGTCACAGTTGACGAACAGTTGCTCGCCTTTAGAGGAAGGTGTCCATTTCGGCAATACATGCCGAGTAAGCCTGCCAAATACGGGATCAAATTTTGGCTGAACGTGGATGTCGACACTCACTACGTACTCAACGTTTTCCCTTACCTTGGGAAGGGACTGGACGGGGTGGCGAAGAACCTTGGCCAAACCGTTGTCAAACAGCTTGTTGAACCATTGTACGGCACCGGGAGAAACGTCACGACGGACAATTATTTCACGAGTTCTGCTCTGAGTCGCGATTTGCTAAAGAACAAACTGACTCTGGTTGGGACCATCAAGGGGAACCGGAGAGAAATACCGCCGGAGGTTCGTCCCGAAAATGTCAAAAAGAAAGCCGTAAAATCGTCCGTTTTTCTATTCAGTGACGAGATGACGCTGGTCTCCTTCATACCTAGGAAGAGACGGAGTGTCTTGTTGGCATCATCGGTGCACCATGACAAAAAGATAAACGCTGACACCCAAAAGCCGGAAATCATCCACTTCTACAATAAAACAAAAGGTGCAGTAGACACGGTGGACCAAATGTGCAGTCTGTACTCATGTTCCCGTAGAACAGGCCGCTGGCCCATGGCGGTGTTCTACAACATTATCAATCTTGCAGCTATAAATTCTTATGTGCTGTACGGCTGCATGAATCCCCAGTGGGCTGCACATCTTTCCGGCCATGACTTTTACAATCAGCTCGTCATGGACCTAGTCAAACCCCAAATCGATTTGCGGGCTGCCAATCCCCAAGGAATGCACCGTGTAACTTCGGACTCCATAAATATGCTTGGGTTCTCCATTGACCGGGTACAGCAGATTCGCGCAAACAGATATCGCGACCGGGCCGCGGCGCAGAGGCAGCGGTCGGGCAGTTGCCGCGAGTGCCCACCCCGTAGACGAGGCGGGAGACGAACTGCCAACAAATGCACCACTTGCCGAGAATTCGTCTGTCAAGATCATTCCACTGAGGAAAAGATCGTAACGTGCGACTCCTGTGGTGGTGGTGAATTGTGAACTGAAGTCAGTGTTGAACTGTTCCTGAACTGACTGTTGAACTGTTTATTTTATTATCATTTTTTAAACTTCATATATTATTTTTGACCTGCTGAACTGTTTTTTAAAATTTATTATTAATTTTCTTTGCAGCACAGATTTGAACTGTTTGTTTTTATTGTATTGCTTTATTAATTGATTTGGGGTTGAACAAAAAAAATTGACTAGAGTTGGATTTGAGCCAACGACCTCCGGATTAACGTGCCGGCGCTCTACCAACTTAGCTATCTAGCCCTATGTTGGTGATCTCCCTATTTTGTTGGCAATTACTTTGTTCGGGGTGCCAGTCAGAAGCCATACAAATGTATTATTTAGCTTATGTATTGAACCACCATTTTTTTTTAAACCTTTTTTTTTTTTGAGCCACTGCTTAACTATGAAACCTTGTACCGTTTTTTCCTCTAGCGTTGCCATAGTTTCCATCATTATTTTGTTTGTTTGTAATGTTGATTTCATTTTCATGTCTTCACTTTTACTTTTCATCTTTGCTGTTTTATAACAAGATATGTTTATGCACTATTTTTGTGCATGGCCCTTTAGGCATTTGTAAATTTCACTTTTAGATTTTCTTTTGCACTAGACCGTTGATTTTTTAAAAATCTTTTATAGTGTTCTGTATTTCGTGGATGTCGTAAAACACAAAATTTGTATCGTTCTATATTTTTCATATTTTTGTTATATATTATTCCTTAATTTTGTTTGACAATAAACTTTTACTTTTACATTTTGTTTTTTTACTTTTGTGTTGATAAAATACTTTTTGAGAAAAGAAGAAAATAAACCACAAACAAGTAAATCAAGACGCCCATTTTTCACTAAGTAAATAAAATAATTAATTAACACATATAATTAAAGAAAAATAAGGCTCCAATAATCTAAGAAAATATCTTGACATGTAAAGAAGTCACTTGAAGGTATTGTACACTTTTGGTAACAGCTCAAAATCAGTGTCCACATTTTGTGTGATTCAACATATGCATGAACAAACAAACCTTTGAAAGTTTGAGCTCAATTGGTCATCGAGGTCACGAGAAAATAGTGAAAAGAGACCTTATGTGTTTTCTGGTTTATTCAAACGTCGAGTTTTTATCATGCGTGATAAAAACTATTGTTTTTACTCATTTCTCAGAAACGATAGCATTTTAGGCAGAAATATTTTAAGGAACCCTTTCTACCATTACTTACTTTAAATCATGTTAGTTATGTGTGAATCTGTGAACATTTGTGTGTTTTGATCTTACCAATAGTGTACAGGGCCTTTGATGTAAAAATCACTGGGAAATGCACAGGAAACATTTTTCAACCAACATTTTGTGTAATTCCTGGGTTTGCTCTCTCCCTTAAGGGTTATGCTGTATTTTTGTCCATTTTCGCCCTCCGTACCCAAGCTTACACTCGTTGGAATGAGAAGGATCATATCTTTCCACTGATGGTAAAATGAAATAAGGTTGCTTTTATGCAACCCCTTCAAACGGGAGTGGAAAGGTCCAAAAAGTCCAAACTGCTACAGAGTGCCATTTGGTTGCGTTTCTAGAAAAGTGTTTGGGTTTACAGAACGCACCGAGATAAATACCAAAAACTTGGACATATATTTGCAAATCGCAATGATTTGTGCTCATGAAAGGAAAGAAAATCTTCAAGGTAATAACAGAGTTTGTAAAATATTAACCTTTGAACACAAGCTTTCTGTTGTGTGAGAATGTGTGCTTCACGCTTGAGCGGTCAAACAATACGGGCAATAGGGGTCTAACAATGTGGGCACCAGAGCTTGTTGTTTTATGTCAAAAGAATTTGTTACGAGGTGGTTAAAAACCGGGGCCCGAAATGTTCCGTACATTAATTCATATTCACATGATGGCAATAAACAAACTGCCGCGGTACGGCTGGAAAGCCACTTCGGGGCTCCAATGAAGAGCTCCCGACTACAAGATTGTTGACATGAATAATGCAAACATCCAGTCCAAAGCAATTACATTTACCCGAAGAAGCTTAAAGGTATCGTACACGTTTGGTAATGACTCTGAAAATTAATGGCAATAAAAACTTACTTGGTTAGAAGTACAGCAGCTTTGGATAATAGGCCTGTATAATGAATTTTGATAGACTTTTTACTTCAAGGTACTGCAGTTATGGAAAAAGATATCACTTTTTATCCCCAAAAAATTGAATCTGAGAAGCGTTACGGCCGCAACGCTTCACAGATTATTCTTCCTGCGAGTGGACATAACCGCTCCAGATGTTCGGCAATATCTCAAAAACGCTACCACCTTTTGAAATGAAATTTTCGCAGGTTAGTTTTATGGTATTATAACTACAACTATAATAGGATTGAATCAAACGGTGGGTTCCAATTACCAAACGTATACAGACCCTATACAGATATACAGAAGGCATCGTGGCCCAATTTCTTGGCGCTGCTTACCCGCAGCAGAATTCAGCGCTAACGGCGCAGCAGAATCTCGTGCTTGTATCACTCTAACCCGCTTCTGGGTCACTATGACCTGGAATCTTTGTCAAAATGACACAGAATTGGGTCAAACTGATGCAGAATCCGAGTTAAAAATCCAATTTGTTTAACCACTTTCCGGGTCAGCCTGACCGGAAATGGGTCATGACCCCTACGACCCGAGTTCCGGGTCAATTGTGACCCGTGAGTTTTAGAGTGTATCAGGGCGCTATAAGCGCAGAATTAAGTGGTAAGTAACGAACGTGGTAAGAATAGACAACCGTTAAAGATTAGAAAACAAAATAAAACAAAACAAAACAAGAAACAAACCCGAAAACCCCCCAAATCAAACCAAAAACCAAACAAACAGCAAATGGAATCGTATTTCTAATCATGATTCAGATGCTTCTTTAACAATTCAATCGATAGATCATTTTGGCTGAAACTTAAACGATCTGATGCTGAAACTGGATCAAGTATTTCTGAAATTGTTATTCTCTGAAAACCCGTCCAACAGATAATAGATGCATTCACTGTGGATTCGACTTAAGTCTGACAAAAGGTCAAAATATGCATTTCGTAAGTCTACTTTAATTTAAAGTGAGTTTTTTAAAATTAAAATTCCGTCCAGACCCTTGTCCGTTTCCGTATAGAGAAAACTGAATAAAACATGTTTTTATCGCAAACAACTGTATATATGGTAAAGGCGTCTTCCTTTTTTTTTTTTTGCGGAACAATTTGTCTAAAGTTTCTCGAAATAGGCCTAACACGATTCGTGTAAAGCGGGAATCAGCCGTTATGGACGTACCCCGTATAGCATTACGCAAAACTAAGTACACGAGGCAGCCATTTTGACTTTTCTTCAACGCAAATCCGCGTGCGACTTTGCACGGGCTTTGGCCGTGTCTGAAATGGCGGCTGTGGCTGTCGCTAAGGGTGTTGCTATGGACATCCTATAAGCAACAACGCATGTTGGCTTGCGATCAAGCCGCAGCCACTAAATCGTGCACAGCAGTGTGTCTATGTGGGCTGAAACGGCATTGCCTGTAGTGTAACTAGAAAGAAAAACACATGCAACAATCTACTCATTTTACACGGACGTAGACCTTCCTATTGTTCTTGATAAACAAACCTCGCTCGTTGGCGTGGACGGCCAAATGTTAGCAAAACATTCAATATCGTTAACAGACGTTGTGACCGAATTCAACATTTCTGCAAACTTTAATTTTTTCATTGATTCAACACTATTTTTGAAAATTCAACACTATTTTTGAATATTTGTGTAACATTATTACAAACAGGTTGAATCTGTTGTCGCTTTGCATTAATGGCTTCCCATAGTTTTCCAACCTTGGTTGGCAACAACTCGGGCTGTGAAAGGTCTGTGGTCGAAGCCACTGGCTTGAATGAGCCTAATACCTTACATTGGACAGAACAAAAAGCCCATGGGATACAATATTGGACCATTTTCAACAATCCATAATAGCCCTGCCCCTCAAATGTTCGATTTGCAGAAAAGAAAGTGTTTGTTTACATTTTATTCCTGAGTTTTGGGGTATGGTTTTCTCTCTATTTAGTGTAGTGCACCTGATATGACCATTACAAAAAGACTGACATTGTACATTCCAGGACCTCTCTGGCAGGCAATATAACACACTATGCATTCAGGAAATTTTGCATATGTGTCCTAACTTCAACCCAAACTCAAGAGTTGTAAAAATATCAGCTGTACAAGTTTTCATATGTTCCCCTTTCTTCATCATTACAAATTGATGCAAATCAGTGCAATGTCCATAAATTATACGATTTTATGTATTCTTCCGTTGGGCTGTGTACGCCGACGACAGGAAGTCCAGGCTCTGTGGCTCTTTTGTAAACATTTAGTGATGTCACAGATTCGCCCTCTGCATGGAGCCTCGACTTCATGCTTCATTTGTATTGTATTTATGCATCTGTTTGGATGAAAGTGTCATTACATTACCGTGACAATACAGAGTGCTTTTATTCACTGCTGTCCCCAAGTCGAGGCTCTACAGGCAAATGGCTGACCGTGCAAAGGGCAAATTACATGGTCTACAAAATCACCTTTTTGGGTCGCCTCTTCAGACACGCAAGGTGGCTGGAATGGCAAAGCAATTAAAATCTAAGTAAGATTTGAAACTTTGCATGGTGGGAATACGATATGGAAAGGTTTGCGGTGACACCATGTACATGTAATAATCTCTCTATGTGAGTTGGGGGTGGTTCTGAAAAGAACCGTTGGTTTCAACTCTAGAGTTGAAACCAACGGTTCTTTTCAGAACCACCCCAACTCACATAGAGAGATTATTACATGTACATGGTGTCACCGCAAACCTTTCCATAACAATTAAAATCTACTTTTAAGGACTGCTCGTTGAAACTTTCTTTGTGGATTCTGCATCAAATCATCCCACTTAAGTGACTCCCCTACACTTAAATAAACTCAAACACTCCTCACAAGTCATTACGCGTTGCAAATCTTCATTCTTCGAGTCTTCCCTTGGGCCCAAATCTTGAGAGAACGAGTGAGATCTTTCCCCAACAAATATTATGCCGTGGGTTTAAATAATAATACTTTTTAGATGACATAACCTACCAGAACAAACAGCAACTGTCTAGACTAAACTCCTTTCTCTGGAAATCACGATCAAATAAATACTGTGAATGACCTACTTAGATGTTTATGGGAAAACATATTCAAGGAATGAGGTTTGTTTTCTTCGATTTAAGAGACTCAGTTTTTAAACTAGAGTCGAAGACAATTATGATTATGTCACTTCGTGAAATTTTATTCGATACGTTGTTTTTACAACGCGCGAAAGGCGTATCTGGGTAGGCCTACGCCAGGGGTCGATTTCACAAAACTCTTCCTAACTTAGGACTAGTCCTAGGCAATGCTAAGAGATAGGACTATAGTCTTAAGTTAAGACCAGTTACTGGTCCTAACTTCAGATAAGACTAGTCTTATCTCTTTGTGAAATCGGCCCCTGGTCGTGACAGCATAATAGTTCGGCGTCTTCACGTCCCACGCGTTATGGGGTATATATTGTCTTGTAACTGTGGCAATTGATAGTATTAACTTTAAGACCGTATATCTTTGTCAAAATGTAAACTTTTAAAGGAAACGTTGCCTTCGGATTGGGCGATTTGGGCTATAAAACGCTTTTGTTATGAAAGGAATATGGTTGGAAAGATGTTTTAAAAGTAGATTATAATAATCCAGGCAAATATACCTCGAAATTGCGTGGTTTTCCTGTTAATACTTCGTGAACGAACCAAATTTTAAACTCCACAGAACTGCAGACCGTGTAGGGCAACGAAGTAAAAGAAAAAAACACAAAATTTCGAGGCATATTTGTGTCGATCATTATATTCTGCTTTTAAAACATCTTTCCAACCATTATTCATTTCATAACCAACGCTTTTATGACACTATTATATTTTGTGGCGTGTCGTGGCCGAGCGGATAAGAACACCGAACTCAAGCTCTGGTGTTTCTGATCAGCAGAGTGTGGGTTCGAATCCCAGTCGTGACACTTGTGTCCTTAAGCAAGACACTTAACCACATGCTTCGTCCTTCGGATGGGACGTTAAGCCGTAGGTCCCGTGTGTTGTGTAATGCACGTAAAAGAACCCAGTGCACTTATCGAAAAGAGAAGGGGTTCGCCCCGGTGTTCCTGGTTTGATCGGCAGCATATTGCGCCACAGCACCTTGTAAACCATTACATGGTGCTATGTAAAGGACTTGGTCTCATACTTCAAAACGTAGCTCCACAATACCTTGCAGAAAAATAATGAACGCTAAAAGCGCCTTGAGCGTCACTGAGTGACGGATATGTGCGCTATATAAGAAGCCACTATTATATTATATTATTATTATTATTAGCCCAAAGCGCCCAAATCCGAAGGCAACGAGTCCCTTTAAACTTAAATTTGTCAAGTATTTCAGATACGCCACTTCGTTGTGCGACTGAATAACACATGGCCTTTATCATTCCTTAACACAGTTTGGTCAAAAGTACTGGTGCTTTTTACAGGAGCACTCAAATAAATAGTAAAGTAATTTTCTTCTCGTCTTTTCTTTGCCACAAGTCACAACAAACTTGTGTCTTTAATGTTCGCGTCTAATTGCTAAACTGACCCCGAGGTTGTGATGTGCCTTTTGTTTGCAGAGGCATGATCTTTGAAGTTGTCACCTCAATGTATCAAGCAAATAATGTTGAGATGTAACTTTTGACGTCAAGAGTCGTGACTTCGGGCAAATGTGCAAAATTTTACATTAAAGTTGACGTAAGTATTCACAACTTTTGGGCAAAGTGGCGAAAGGTTTGATACGACTAAAATATGGATATTTCAATTACGTAATACGGAAAAGGCGGATGTTTCGATTACGTAATACAGAAAATGCGGATATTTCGATTATGTAATACGGATAATACGAATATGTAATACGGATTAAACGAATCTGTTATACGGATAATAATAGATACGGAAACGATTTATACGGATAATACGCCATACGGATAATACGCAATACGGATAATACGCAATACGGATAGTAAGTAAAAGGTGAAAATACAGATACGGAACACATTAAACGTGATGCAACCAACGTCTTCTTTTACAAGCTACAAACCGAAGTTGACAGGGGAAAATGATGACCCCTTTCGGTACCGGTACTCCCTGCGCGTGACTCGGAAAGAATTAATGGCCGCTGATTCCAATATCAAACCAAATAAGGGGTTAGTAATGTGCTCTATCGACCTCAGTTCTGTAACATTAAAGTATACTTAAAAAAACAACAACACACAAACAAACAAATGCCCCAACAAGCAAAACAAAACAAAAACCACCATTGCTTTAGCTGAACAACTAACTTCAAATGCACCTTTAAAGCTACCTCCCAATTGTTCAAAGAATAATCCCATATTTTGAGCAAACTAACATTGGACTTAACTTGTTTTTCCTTTTGAAACGAAACTGGATCTGACCGACACACTCTATGAGTGGATAACCCGGGTGCTGTCCGTGTCCCCTCACGACATGCCGGCGGGCACACGTCGCGACTTCCCGACATACTAGAGGGGACTCGAGTGGCCCCGTAAGGCAAATTGTGTCGGTTAAGAACGTAGCATCGGATCAAATGCTGACGGGTATGGTTTTAAGTTATCCACGCCAACAAGCAGTTGTGTAACAATTATAATAATAAACGGGTTATTTTATAGGCAGCGTGACGTAAAAGGTATCTCGTACGGGTTTCGTATGTTGTGTACTATTGATTATTAAAAGCATTAAAGGCATCGTACACGTTTGGTAATTGTCAAAGACCAGTGTTCTCACTTGGTGTATCCCAACATATGCATAATATAACAAGCCTGTGAAAATTTGGGCTCAATTGGTCATCGAAGTTGCAAGAAAATGATGAAAGAAAAAACACCCTTGTTGTACAAATTTGTGTGCTTTCAGATAGGAATAAAAACTTCTCGCTAGAAGTCTTTTATTATTTTAGTGAGAAATTACCTCTTTCTCAAAAACTACGTTACTTCAGAGGGAGTCGTTTCTCACAATGTTTTATACTATCAACAGCTCTCTGTTACTTGTTACCAAGTAAGTTTTCATGCTAATATATATTTTGAGTAATTACCAAACGTGTACGATGCCTTTAACTGAAATTTAAAAAAGACAGACATATATTTTCGCTTTTGGTCAGTGAGAGTAACAAGCCCTTATTTCTTTGTTCAGTTTTTTTCATAAGTAAAGGGCACCTCTTGGAAAGAAATGTACATTTAGATTATTATTATTATTTTTATATTTGTAATCTTTAGATATTTTCACAATAAATACAAGTTGAACAGGATGTCAAGGGTGTACAATATTATAAAAACTGCCATCGAAAGATGTGTACAACCAGACCCCAGCCAACGATACAAATATAATTATATAATTATTAAAATGGAGATAGCACAACAAAATATTTTAAAAATCACACAACAGTTAAACATAAAAATAAAAGCAATTCCAAAACCCGACAGAAACAAAACAATTAAAAACAAGCCCAGCAGGCAGGGAAACAAATTTCAAAAGCCCCAACAAGATTAAGATCAAGAAAACCCTTGGAACATTCCAAGGGGCAACAAAGCAAGGCAATGACCAAGGGCATGGAGACATTGTCTCCGTTGCCTGAGTGGAGTATCATGCCTGCAGTAAATACGGCTGCCTGCGCGCCATTTTTGCAACAAGTTAAACATAAATTAGGCCTGAGTTAAACGTCGCACTTTTGCCGTGTCGAACTCAAATAATCAGAAAATGATGAGTTAAATTCGACAAAAGAGCGACGTTTAGCGCAAACTTTTGATTTAAGTTCGACACTGCCGTGTAGCACGGCAAGCTCTGCCGTGCTACACGGTAGTTGCACGACGTGGTGACAAAAGTCGCGCTCTTGCCGTGTCGAATCGAATTGAATTCTCAGTCGGGCGATGCTTTTGGGGAATACGCATGCGCAAAGCTTTTGAAATATGTTTTGTGTGTGTTTTTTAATAATGTGAACGTTCTCCTTGTTAGTTCCGTAGCTGGGAGTATTCCGGGAGGGATGGGAAACAACTTCTGACAGGAACAAACATAATCTGTAGATTTCAGAATTAAATTAACAGATTTTGTTTGACACTCTTAAAAAAGACGATGAACGCCACTCACCAACGATGGTAATAATAAGGACATTTAATGTGCGGAACAACAATATCATTATGATTTTGTCATTAATATTTGAGTGTCACAGCTCGATTTGCCATCATGAAACATGACTCTAGCAATTTTCTCCCGCGTCGCCATTTTGAATTACTTTTAGTGCGGCAAACTATTTTACTAAATTCGACGTGTTTGTCACCAATTCGTTTTAATTGCCGCACTTTTGCCGTGTGAAAATCATTTGAGTTCGACACGGCAAAAGTGCGACGTTTAGCGCAGGCCTTAAACACTTTAAAGAAGTCACAATCAAGCTATGGATCAAGGTATCAATAATGTTGGATGATAATACTGTAGGTTTTCCCCGGCCAATTTCAACAAAAATCCATTCATTTTAACACCCGGGCTTATTCAACTTCGTCTGAAAATGATGGTCTGTTGAATCGGCATTCAACAGTCGAATAGAGTAATTCAATTTCACCGGTTAAGCATTCACTGGTCAAATAAGATCATTCAATTTCAATAGGCCGCAAGACTCATTCAATTTCGTCAAAGCCAGCAGCAAGAGCTTTCCAATCATTCACAGTTTCATTAAGTGTAAATAGGTAGTAGAAATTCAACTTAAAAATTGTCAAAGTGTAGTCCTGAATGCCTATAAATGCAATAGAACGACTGAAACGAATCTGAATGAGAAAAACGAAATCATGTGTGCACGAAAACGAAATTGAAAGCATTAATAGCTAAAAGGAAACCCTATAGTTTAAGTGGATTAGGGGGAAAAATGTGTGAATTTTAATGCGTGTTAATGAAAATGAATGATTTTTTGCTGAAATTGGCCGGGAAAACCTATATTTTAGGGTCGTTGAAGAATGTCAATTACTTTGGCATTGAAATCACGTTCAGAAAGTCGTATAGTCTAGACTCCATGCACCTGCAAAAACTGGGGTGTTAAAATTGACACCATGGGTGTTGTCACATTATAGATAACCAAGAGAGAATCAAAATTAACATCATATGGTGTTAAAATAACACCAATGTGTTGGCAGAAATTAGTAATATTTTTTACACCATATGGTATACATTTTGATTTTTTTTTCGGTATCTATGGGCCTATACGTGACAACACCCATGTTGTCAATTTTAACACCCCAGTTTTAGCAGTGTGGGTTCCAATACTGTCGAGGAGGTAACTTTAAACAAGCAGTTCAACCGTTGCTGTTTGTTAGTTTCCTCAAGCCTGACGAAGTCGAACATGCAAATTCGAGTAAAAAAAAGGGGTGAACAAGAAAAAGGAGCGCACATATACGGAGCTTTTAAAGGGATATAGGTAAAACAAAAAAGGGATTTTCTTTGCGTTCAAACCAAAACAATCTCCGTTCGAACGAAAACAATCTTCGTTCGAACGAAGATTAGTCTTCATTCGAACGAAGATTTTTTCCCCCGCTTTTTGTTTCCACCTGATGTCCCTTTAAAATCTCCGTGCTATGGTGGCCCTGAAGGGAATATTTACGTAAATATTCACCCTTTTTGCCCCCAATCGCAAATATTCACGTAAATATTTGCGATTGTGGCACTACAAATCGTGAATACTCACGTAAATATTTACGTGAATATTATGAATGTGCCCCAAATCGCAAATATTTACGTGAATATTTACGTAAATATTCAAGATTTGTACCCCAAAACCGTAAATATTCACGTAAATATTTACATGAATATTCACGATTTGTGCCCCAATCGCAAATATTTACGTGAATATTCACGATTTGTGCCCCAATCGTAAATATTTACGTAAATTTTTACGTAAATATTGCGATTTGTGCATCCATCGCAAATATTTACGTAAATATTTACGTAAATATTTGCGACTTGTGCACCCAACCGCAAATATTTACGTGAATATGTACGTAAATATTCACGGTTTGTGCCCAAGTCGTAAACCCAAATCCAGTCATCCGTGAACCGCGAATCTTCAATTGGGCTTTTTAGCAACCTACGGCCAGACTGAAGCTAGCTTGTGCCAGAATTTCCATCCGTAAAAGAAAAAAAGAAAAAAGAAGCAGTTTCCTGTCTTGATAAAGGATGGACTTTTCTTGTATGATACGTAACACCGGATGCAATTATCCAGACACATCATTTTGTGTGCATCTGGAACTCATTCGACAAATAGTATGTTTTGTCCTTCTGCCGAGGGGAACGTTGATTAATAGCCTATCATCCTCTCTACCATACCCGTCCTCCTGTTTCGCCTGGAAAAATGAGCAGTGCCGTAATGCTAAAGTACCGGTAACGCTATACTCTGCACCCGATAATCGACCTTTTATTCGCATCCGGTGAGGTTTTTTGTGTTTTTTGCTGTCGGCGGACGCAGGGGAAGTTTAAGTGGCTAAAGAGGACGGGGTCATGGGAGAAGGGAGGTGGTCACTACGACTATGTCCATAACAATCTCACTTGGTTTCAATGTTTGTAAACGAAGGTCTTGAATATGAAAAGTTTATGTATAGCGTTTTCCTTTATTCTAGAACAAGATTGCAAAATTAGCTAAGAAAAACCCCCAAACATATTGGCCACCGGACAGGCTACGTCAGTGGCAATGTTCAGTATGTTTTGTGTAACAGTAAAAACATATATATATTTTTTTACACTCTCTTCTCGTGACTCCAATGACCGATTGAGCTTAAACTTTCACAGGTTTGTTATTTCATGTCAATGTTAGGTCACATGAAGTACGGATGCTGGTCTTTGACAATTACCAATGTTATCCGCTTGCCTAAAACGTCTTAGTTACGAAAACAGTTTTAACAAAAATTTAAGAGGTCGTTGGTTCAAATCCCGCTCTATTAATTTTGTCTTTGTTCAACCCCGAATCATAAACAATAAAAAAATGACCTAGTTAGTTTCCCTTGTGGTTAATAACCTGATATATTAACATTTGAAGAAATAATAATAATAATGCTCCCAGAAAAAAGAAAATTAAACAAGAATTCCAATCAGCTGTTCTGTAATGTTGGGGTTGAATAATTCTTTTGGTGGACAGAATTTGGAGCGTAAGCCTTAAGAAACGATTTTATCAATACTGAATTAATTTTCTAAAACTGTTACAGAGATACAAAAACAGGAAGTAACGGATTCATAAACTACACCCACAACAAGAGAAACGTAAACTATAAATGACATTAAGATGTTTTTGGGATTCACAAAATATCCAAAACACCAAGGGTATAAACAATATTAATATTTGCCAATTCTAGTATCAACAACACAACAAATGGCAAACAGACAATCACTTAAAATCGGCCTTCGAAAAAAAATACTTGCAAGACAAATTCGCTCACAAAAATAGGTCTAAATCCCCTAAACTGGTAACTTTCCATTTGCATCCCCTCATTAATCACGAGACTCTTAATGGCCGTTGCGGCAAGGGACAATAAAGGATGCATTCTTGTCAGTGTTAAGTGTACGGGCGGTGTGTTCTAAGAGAGGTTCAGAGAAAAACACCTGAGGAAGAAGCTTGATGTTGACAACACGGTTATGCGACAGCAGTCGAACAATACATCACCGGCGAAGACACGTATTTTCTTGTTATATATATATATATATATATATATATAAATATATGACAACGGGCTTGCAAATCATCAGGTCAAAGTCCTATGATGAATGCATTTTTAAAACAGCATAACAATTCCCCTCTAAGGTGATGTAGGCCTATACCCAAGAGGTGTTGTAGATTGTTCCGCCAGAATTAGAAACAGAAACAAAAACAACAACCGTACCCAAGAACAAAATAATCTAGTGTAGTAAATCGACCCCCCCCCCCAAAAAAAAGCCATGAAAAATGAAAAAAACAACAACATCAAGAACTGGCTCTTTTCAGAGTCAACACTCCCACCAAAAAATGTTACACATGGTTGTACCCGCAAGTTGACAATTTATATAAAGTTACTTATTATGACAAGAACTGCGCATGCGTAATCTGCGGTGATGTATCCCAAAGTTATTTTGCAGATTATTCAAACAGAAACAGAAACAGAAACAACAACTGTATCCCCCAAAAAAATATTCTAGGAAGTGCAGTCAATCGACTTAACCATAAAATACTGTTTCAATATTCAAGACTTTGCAATGAGAATGCATCCTTCCCTGTACGAATACATATGGTTCTTAAAACATGCAATGCTCATTAGGGTGTAAATCATACTATTTTCAATCGAACTATTTATTTGATTTGAATGAAAAAAAAATGGTACTGCTTATCTAAGAATATTGGTCATTATTTATTCACTGATCAATTTACGCAACTGGGGGAGGGGGGTGTCAAAAGTTACAGCTACGCTATCTTATTAATCGAAAATAACGTGGAAACACGTTCCCCTTTCCCCATTAGTGTCCCTTATAACCGGTAAAACTGCCTACAAACACGGATATTTAAAGTTCTGACTCCGGGTAATTTTGGCCGAGATGTGGCTCCGACCGGCGCGGTTTTTAAGTGTGTGTATCGCACACTTTCTTTCAACTTAAAACTATCTAGAACTTAAAGGTATCGTACACATTTAGTAATTACTCTGATAATGAATGGCAATAAAAAAACTTACTTGGTTAGAAGTACAGCAGCTTTGGATAGTATAATGCATTTTGAGAAACTTTTCACTTCGCAGGACTGCGGTTGTGGAAAAAGATATAACCTTTTATCCCCCCAAAATTTGAATCTGAGAAGCGTTACGGCCGTAACGCTTCTCAGAGTGTGTATTCCAATGTAAATTATTCTTCCTGCGTGGACTAACCGCTCCAGATTTTTGGTAATATCTCAAAAACGCTACCACCTTTTGAAATGAAATTTTCACAGGTTAGTTTTATGGTATATATCTACAACTAACAGTTAGTTCCAATTACCAAACGTGTACAGACCCGTTAATATAACCGTATCCCAATCATGTAGCAAACAACATCGTGGACTAACGATATCACTCGTTTTGCGATGAAATTTATTGAATGTATCTTGTTGACAACAAATGAAAACAAACCGGGAGTATATGGAAAGTAAACGATTGAAAAGAAATAGGTCGATTATCAGTACACACCCCCGCCCACTACAGCCTTCATTCAACAAGATTGTATCCAGTTACAAATACCTCAATGAGTTGCCCGAAGAACTTTCCAAATATAAATGTAAAAAGGGTATATCCACACGAGCCGAAGAGCGCCGCGTTCAAGCCTCCTGCCGTCGGGGTCGACTTTAAAGGACGAGAGCCTTCAAAATTGCGAAGTTTTCTGCATCAACTCCGCTTCACCTTTGTTAACCCTTTGTTTACGAAAAGAGTGATCTTGTACACTCCGGGGCCTTTCTGGCAAGCTAGATACTACACTGGTCATATGAGAAATCTTGAAAATGTTCGTGTCATAATGTACACATAAATTCAAGAGTTATAAAAGTAACAGCTTAACAAGTTTTGAGATGTTGATAAAAATCGGACAGTGTAAGTCCATAAAAAATAACATTTTATGTTTTCTTCCCTTGTGCTGTGTCTTAATCGTGCCTGCAAGAAAATTGGACAGTGTAAGTCCAGAAAAATTACATTTTATGTTTTCTTCCCTTGTGGCTTTGTGGCTGTGTTTCGTAAACATGTGATGTCACAGGTCACGGTCTATATAGGTCGGCCATCTTTACGTCTAATCCTCTCGGAGTGCAAGAAGTTAACCGTATAGGCCTCATGGCCAACTGAACTGACATGGCATGTTTTTAAATGTGTGTTTTGAGCGATGCTGCTTCTAGATATCACATAATCTCAAACAAAAGAAATTTAAGGATCGTATTGACAAGTCTTGGATATCAAATCACAAAAACACCAGTAGGGTCCACACTCTAAGAATCCCGGGTCAGAATTGACCCAGTCCCGGGGCCCAGTGGGGCCTGACCCACTTCTGAGTCAGTGTGACCAAGAATCTGTGTCAAAATAACCCAGAAATGGGTCAAACTTCTGCAGAATCCATGCTAAAATCAACATTTTTAAAAACCAGTTCTAAGTCAGCCTGACCCAGAAATTGGTCACGGCTCATCCAATCTTATTTTAATTTCTGGTAATGAACCCTCAAAGCGAATAACCCTTTATAACCCGTAGGCCTTAAGATATGTAGAGAAAACTACAACGAATACAATGTTCAGTTTCTACATTAGGGTAGAAAACCCACGCAATCAGGTGGGGATTGAAAACTATTTTCCACATTCAATAATCCGGTTTGAGGAGGGTTTGAAACCGGTATCCACACAGGTGAAAGGCATGATTTTATCTTTATTGGTTTGTCATTTTTTTGTCAAAATATTGTAACAACTGTATTTACATGCTTATTGGTAATTATGTGTGCATCTCGTTTTGGGCCTATTGGTTTTTGTTTGTAAATTAAAAAAGAAGAAGTTACAAATGCAGTTCAAAATTAATACAAATGCAGTTGTAAATGAATCTGGTCTAATAATAATACTAATAATAACTAGACATAAGGTGTTTGTCCTTAGGACGAACACAAAGCTGTTCCGGTTTTATTAGCAGACCCTTGCCGTGGAACAGGCACACCTGAAGGGGTGCAGATGGGGCAAGCACCTGCTAATTTTATGACACACACGTATGACTAGATGCCGCAAAACCACCCTCCCAACACCCGCCGCCTCCAGAGGAAACGACTGTCTGGCTCCACACAAGTTTGCCAACCACATTCACTCATTTTAAACGATGTTCCCAAATATGTTTTCCCCACAATGTTCTCTTTAAAACAAAAGTAAGCTAGTCAATAATCAAACTTTAACGTGCAACCATCAACTGCCGTCCACGTTTAAATGATAAGCACACGAGCAATGCATCATTGAAATAGTGCAATCGCAGTTTACCCCCGGCCCCGATTTAAAAAGCTTGCCGTTCGTCGGTTGCCGGGCAATGCTTGCTATAACACCCTTCTCGTCTAGGAGATGTTTACTCTTAATAGGGGGAAAACAACTATATTTCAATTCTGATTTGGTTTCAGCAGCGATTTAATTACAATAGGGCAGTGCTCCAAGATTGAACGAGCTAATGAGGCCAACATACAGTTTGAGCAAAGAGTAGTTGTCAAATGTTGCGATTGCGTCGGGAACGAACGTCTAAACCACCACGGCGTTAATTTTGTTGTTGACGAGGCTGTATCATTGTGAGTGTCACTGATGAAAAACTGCCCACCTGTGAAACTTGACTAGCTATATTAAATTTGGGGGGCCTAATTTGGCATATCAGTTGCACGGTAAAATTTAATATCAGCAGGCCGAGTGACATGTTTATGATCTTTATCGATTTCCGTTAGCAGTGTGATTCGTCGGCGTTGAAATTGTAGCAGACGTTTAGCGATGTGTTATTTATTTTTTCATTTATTGGATTGGGTGCTGGATATAAGCCGTTGCAGTGTCTCTTCGGTGTGAATTTTGTTATTTTGTTCCGTATTATTTGTCAATTGTTCATGAAGATTTCCCTCTGGAAACAACATGATGTACACAACATGCTCTTAGCCTATAGGCAAGAAGATACATCACGTAGAGTGGTGATTGGGAAAGAGCATTTGCACTGTATACCACGTCATAACATAGCACTTCAGCCTTACGCAAGATTACACTTGCCATCGACATTATTTTGTTGTTACGCTCTAGAGAACCTTTTGTTAAAACAGATAATTTATGTATACAAAACAAAATGCGCTAATAGTAATACATTCCAGGGTCTTTCTGTCCGGCAAGATATACTACACTGGTCATTATGGGAAATTTTACATTTTGTATCACAATTTCTACATTAATTCAAGAGCAAAAACAAATAACAGCTGTACGAGGATGAATATGTGCCCCCTTTCTTCACTTCAAAAGTTGATAAAAACCGTACAGTGCTATCTCTATGAAATATAAGATTGTATGTTTTTCTTCTCACTTTTGCCTGCAGGAAGTCCAGGCTCTGTGGCTCTTTCGTAAATATGTGACGTCACAGGTCACATGGCACGCCACGCACACCTCGGAGTATTTTAGCAGAAGATCAAATTGTTGGAGTGATTGATTAAGGAGGGTTTTACTCCCTATTTTGCTGTTCACACTGCACTTGTGTTAAACCCTTCATTTGCTAAAGACCCCGCAACAAGTGGTAGGTGGAAGCGTAATGCCTTCAGTGCAGGATTGGTAAGGATAAAAAATATCATTGTTTAATTTTCGTCTGAAAGCTTACTGATAATGGAGCTCATACTAGAACCATTTTTTCCCTGTGAAAGATTCCTCTCTGAAATTAAGTCATTTTCTAAGTAAACTGTATCCAAAAACCAACAAAAAACCAAAACGCAACCGCTGATTTCAGTTGTTACAACTAATAAGGACAATGTGTTTACATGCTGAAATTTGTGCATGGTTTTGCGCTATTTTCTTCTGACTCACACGACGACTATAACCCCAAATTTTTCACAGGTTTGTGATTTCATTTATGGTTGATCACACAAAACATGAACACTGTCTGCGACTATTTTGTCAGCTCTACCAATCCAGTTGTATACCTTTAATTTCGTTTCATTTAATAAGAAAACGACAACCAGCAACGATCTCAACATAAACAAACATGAACAATTTATGTTCCACTAATAATGTTTATTTTGACGTTATGGCCTTTTCCCCAGTAAACAAAACAAAACCGTCAGTAATAATTTAAATCGTAATTTAAATGCATTGTGACGTTAAGGGTTGTACATGTCACTCTCATTGTTTTCCTGCTGTATTATTTCATTTTTTAGTGTTTATTTTTAATTTTCAATATTGTTTGTGCGATAACTTCTCTTGGACTAAATTGATGGATGCATTTTTTTACTTCACTGTATTTATTTGATGATCGGCTTAAGAACATGAAGCTGTATCTCAAGTCAGAGAAGAACTATTGAAAAGGAAACAAAGGAAGTTGATTGAAAACAATGTGAACTGAAGCACGGGACTATATGCAAAAGATAGAGGACAATGGACAAAAGAGCTCGGAGGCCTTTTATGTACATGGTGGCACGAAGAGGAGGTGTAAGATAGTGTAATAATAAATAGTAACATATATAGGTTGTCTTCTATCTTTTTCATATAGTCCCGTGCTTCAGTTCACATTGTTTTCAATCAACTTCCTTTGTTTCCTTTTCAAGAAAAGGGGGAAAAAG
This sequence comes from Plazaster borealis, assembly GCA_021014325.1. NCBI lineage: Eukaryota > Metazoa > Echinodermata > Asteroidea > Forcipulatida > Labidiasteridae > Plazaster > Plazaster borealis. Next base: position 5,280,763 of record CM037458.1, read on the forward strand.
GGGGAACCCCCCCCAAACAAACAATCAAACAAAGAAGAAGAGCGAAAAGAAAACCCAAGTGAAATCATTCACATATTTGGTACGAAAACAAGCGGCAGACTATACCAGCATGTTCGGTTTTTGTTACATTGAAAAACCCCCAGAAAAAAATAAAAAGATGTCGTATGATTAAAATGGCCATTTAGGCCTATCTGTCGTTTTCACGATCCTTTTCATCAGTCTTCTTTGACAGGTTTTATGTGGCTTTATCCTTGGGCAAAAGCCCTCATGCAACTAATAAGCATGTAAGTGGGTTTGGTTAGAAGTTTATTATGCCATTAAAAAAACCTAATCAACTTTTCTTATTAATCACTCACAAAACATGACTATAAAACATTTTGTTTTGATAATAATGCTGGGTTCTTGTGTCGTGCACATAGCGTATAGGAGCAATTTGTTTTCAATTCGCTGGGAAGCACAACAACCCCTATAGCTGCTTATATTAGCGCCGATGGTTTACTCCAGCCTATTACTGCCTCAGCACTCGCACGTTCCCATGTATACTCCTGGGCTAAGAGAAGCAACTTATGGTTAAGTGCCTTGCTCAAGGACATGGATGTCACGATCGGGATTCGATCCCCCCTCCGATGAGTCAGTCATCATGATTTGAGCCCGATGCATTCAAGTGCTCGGTCAAAACACGATCTAAAACACCAGTCAAGTTAATATATATATAGGTTTTCCCGGCCATTTTCAACAAAAATCCATTCATTTTAGAATCCTGCTCATTCTATTTGGTTTAAAAAATAATGCCTCGTTGAATCAGCATTCAACAGTCGAAAGGAGTAATATAATTTCACCAGTTTACGTTCACTGGTCAAATAAGATCATTTAATTTCACTAGGCCGCAAGACTCATTCAATTTCGTAAAAGCCATGCAGCAAGAGCTGGTCAACCATTCAATTTCATCAAGTGTAAATTGGCAGTAGAAATTTAACTTAAGATTGGTCCAAATGTCGTGAATGCATATGAATTAGAATGACTGAAACAAATCTGAATGAGAATAATGAAATAAGGTTTGCACGAAAACGAAATTGAATGCATTCACAGCTATAAAGAAACCACAGTTTGAGTGGATTAGGGGGAAAGTGTGAGTTGGAATGCGTGTTAATGAAATTGAATGAATTTTTTTGCTGAAATTGGCCGGGAAAACCTATAATAATAGTAAGAACAATATCCATCTTAAAAGTTAAGTTTGAAATGGAAAGTTTTCCGAAAATTCTTAATCTCCTGATATGGACAAATGCTGCTTTACGGCCTGTAAAATCTACAGTGTTTAATTTGTGCTTATTTTCGTTTTTAACCTTCATTAACAATTATTGGTAAACAAAAACCATAATTTGATGAAATTTTCGCATTTTAGTTTGTCTGTTTGTTGTTTTTTAAAACCGAAAAATAGAGGATTGAAACGCATTCACTCTTACAAAAATGCTATTTTTTCCAATATTTGTTTATATCCTTCATCGAATGTCATATAACATTATCACATTATTTTAGCAGTTTTTGATCTTCAAGCTCACATTAGGACAAGTGTATAATCAATTCAGATGTCTGAACATGTGTTTTTTTTATTTTTATAGTTTTTTGTTTAAAGGCACTTAACACGTTTGGGAATTGTCAAAGACCAGTGTTCTCACTTGGTGTATCCCAACATATGCATAAAATAACAAGCTTGTGAAAATTTGGGCTCAATTGGTCATCGAAGTTGCAAGAAAAATAATGATGAAAGAAAAAACACCCTTGTAGTACAAATTTGTGTGCTTTCAGATAGGAATAAAAACTTCTTGCAAGAAGTTTTTATTATTTTAGTGAGAAATTACCTTTGTCTCAAAAACTACGTTACTTCAGAGGGAGTCGATTTATACATTGTTTTATACTATCAACAGCTCTCCGTTGCTTGTTACCAAGTAAGTTTTTATGCTAATATTTGTTTTGAGTCATTACCAAACGTGTACGATACCTTTAATGTTGAGAGTGGCATTATAAAGTTATCAACTGATGAGTGAGATTTAAATTTTAAATAAAAACTAACATCAAACTACTATCAACAGCTCTCCGTTGCTTGTTACCAAGTAAGTTTTTATGCTAGTATTTGTTTTGAGTCATTACCAAACGTGTACGATACCTGTAAGTGTCGAATGTATTTACTCTAACCCGCTCTTCATAATCCGGTTTTTACTGTCCGTATGAAATTTGCAATAAGAACCTGTCCTGCCTTGATATATATCTACTTTCTTTCACTCTTATCATTTTGCTTTAATGTTTCATATTTATTGCTCTAATGGCTCTAAGGCAAATGTTGATGCAAAAACCTGCATAAAATGCTACACGAATTACGCCATAACTGTCTGCCTTTACATTCAGGCGAAACGATTTTTTTTGTATGAATGAAATATTCAGATGATTTTGAAAGTCTCTGTAGCAGTAAGTGCGTTAAAGGGTCTATATACGTTTGGTAATGACTCTGAAAAGTAATGGCAATACAAGCTTACTTGGTAAGAAGTACAGCAGCTTTGGATAGATATATAATGCAATTGAGAAACTTTTCACTTCCAAGTACTCCGGTATGGAAAAAGATTCACCTTTTATCCCCCAAAATGTGAATCTGAGAAGCGTTACTGACATTAATGTTTCTCAGATTGTGTATTCCAATTGCAGATTATTCTTCCTGCGTGGACAGAAATGCTCCAGATTTTCGGCAATATCTCAAAAACGCTACCACCTTTTGAAATGAAATTTTCACAGGTTAGTTTAATGGTATCTACAACTATAGGATTGAAACAAACAGTGGGTTCCAATTACCAAACGTATACAGACCCTTTAACTTTACAACCAGGACCCAATTTCATAGAGCTGCTTAAACAGAAAATATCATGCTTTAAAATTTCCTGCTTAGCAGAAATGAGCAGGATTCCAGTCACAATGTGACATGGTATTTTTGGCTGGTAACCCTGTTCTGGTAAGCATAATTATGTTGTGATTAGCTACTTTATGTGCTTAAGCAGCTCTATGAAATTGGGCCCTTAAGCAGAAAATGAGCAGGATTCAAGTCACAAATTGTACATGTGACATGGTATTTTTGTCTGGTAACCCTGTTCTGGTAAGCATATTTATGTTGTGCTTAGTTACTATTTGTGCTTAAGCAGCTCCATGAAACTGGACCCAGTAGGCCTACGCTTGAGTCCTAATATCAGACATGGCTAAAATTAATTTGATATTGTCAACGAGTTTAGCCAGAACTGATCACCGAAATATTTACCCCCCGAATCATGGTGCACATACATGTACATACATCCATCTCACGTAGTCGTTTGTGTGTTTTTCACCTCGAAGACCACGCAATGACAAACGAACATGCAAACATGCAGTGCCTTTCGCTGTTGGTTTGAACCGCGCAGGCGCGAGCTGAGAGAGCATCAGCCACCGTGTAAACCACGCCCACTTCTTCTCCTCGGCTTGTTTGGATGCAGAGAGAGCGGCACGATCGGTAGCCGCGCATATATAGAGATGGAGATGACACGGGGAGTAGAGTTTACAAGTGGCCCCAGTTGGTGCTCCGGACTCGCCCGATGAATACAGAAAATAAGCGGCGGGGTTGTTCAGCTATTTCTCCGTGAAATGCACACCTGATGCGGGGAAAGACGAAGACGCACTGCATTCTAGTTTGATGAGTGCACATCGTCATGACGGACTGATCGATCTGATAGTGTTGGCAGTATAAAAAAGCTACCCGAGTGAAGTTTCTTCAGTACGCTTGTCTATTGTGTGGATTGATACAAACACAAGAAATACATTTCATTTCGATAAACACACCGATGTTATAAAGTGACAAAATGGGAGCTGCACAGTCAGACTGCGTCGCTTTCCATGATCTTGGAAACATCACAGATATGAACCTACTCGACGGTTGGTTTCGAGACAATATAACCATTGTTATGTTAACAGTGATTATGCCCATCTTGTTCGTCGTGGGTTTAGCAGGTAACTTGGCTTTCCTCTTCGTGATGGTCAGAGTCTCGTGGATGCACACAGTGACCAATTATTACCTGGCCAATCTCGCCGTGGCAGATATCTCCTTCCTGGTCGCTGCGATCGGGGAGAAGATGTGGGGTTACTGGGCAACCCCGATCGAGCTGGATACGGCCTCGTTCATGGGCCGCTCTGGATGCGTCGGCTTCAACCTCCTCAAACTAATAACTTTCTTTGCGTCGCTATTCCTGGTCACCCTAGTGTCGCTAGAACGTTTCTACGCTATATGTAAACCCGTTCAACACTGGATGCTAAGCGACAAGGGACGGACGGTCAAACTGGTGGGCGTTTGCTGGCTCCTCGCCTTGATATTCTCATGTTGTCTGGTCCCAGCCAATTCAGACATACACGTAAATTGTGTCACGTGGCCGAATATGGAGCGTTTCAGGGGACTCTCCAAAGTGACGGCAATGTGTGCTCCGTCCCACGAGTGGATGCTATCCGTCGCGCTGGGGATGCAGACGGTACCCTTTGCCATCGCAATGGTGGGGAACATTTTGCTCTACATCGTAATCATTAGCAATTTGAACAAGAGGGTTGCGGCGAAGGAGAAGAAGCAGACGACGTCACGACAGGGCTCGGCTACCAACGCCCCCGCCCCCCAGACCCAGAGTCATCAGATCCGGAACACGGTGGCGAGAATGCTCATAGTCAACGGGACTCTGTTCTTCATCTGCCTAGCCCCTTTCCAGTTCGCCTCCTTTGCGAATTTGATACTGAGGGAGCTTAACATTCAAACATTCGCGCGGGAACACATGGCAATCATCTTGGCCGTCTGCCGGACTTTATCCTACCTCAATTCCGTGGTCAACCCCTTTGTGTACACGGTCACAAATAAGAGATACCGGCACGCGTTTTACGTGGCGTTCACCTTCAGCCGGAATGAGCAACGGCAGAGGTACTCCAAAAACACATCAGTTGTCACCACGGACATGTCAACCCGCATGTGAGCACACGTCATCCCTGAACACGGTGAGTATACCAAACAGGCGGTGGAACCACTCACAACCAGACGTCAGTTGAAAACAAGGAGTGAAAGATTTCATAAAAGAAAAAGTGATCAGCACGTGGGTTCAGTTACGCCATCAGACAGAGGGAGACATCCAGCGCGTTTTCCCGTCGCCCTCCGCGCTCTGTAATGAAGAGCGTCGCACCTTTCATCGGAATCCCCCACGAGGATCGCTAGGCATCTTTCATTTCTCGCATGAAGCGCTCGATAAATCCGCTGCGAGCGATTTCGTTTCAGATAAAAAAAAACCCAGAGCACTGATCTCCTGTTTAAGGTTAAGGCTCTCGACTCGTGCACAGTCGGAGCTTTCGCTGAGATCTCGGCCGATTTTGTATCCTGTTCAATATTTTAAGAGTATCTTTGTCACTCCAGTTAAACACATAATCATGCAGTGGCACGTTCTCTCTACAGCTGACAGTACCAGCTGACGTCATTTTGCGATGGTTTAAAAAATGCCACGAAGCACGTTGAGAGAAAAGTACTTTGTAATTGCACTTTCCGAAACAAGTGACATAAAAAGAAAGAAAGAAATAAACCCAGAAACAGCGGTCTTTTTTATCGTGTTTGATCTGAAATCTTTATAACTTGACAAACCAAACCAAACCAAAACGACGCAGTGAATGTGTGTGATAATGTCATTTTGACTCATTGATTTTCTGTTGAGGGTTCACTCCAATTAGACAACTCGAAATTTAAACAAATTGTGGATACATGAATTTAAAATAATGAACTCGAAGGTATTTATAGCAACGTTTACGTTAAAGGGTGTATGGAATAATGTGTTTTGTAGGTACACACTATTGCAGGCAGTCATGACGCTTGCAAGTATGCTGAAGTTATACTTGTTTACACAAGGCGCGGTATTAGCGGACTGCTTGGAAAAAAAAGAAAAATGCACCCGCTCATTTTTGACAATATGGAGGGTTTTCATGCAAAGTCTTTATCACGACAGCATTAAAAACGTTTATAACAAAACGATATGCGCACCACAATAGTGTTTAACTTTAAAATGGTTGGTTGTAAACAAACCAAAAGTTTCTACTTTCGTCTGGACTAACATAAAGTCTTCCAGGTATGTAATTTTTGTGTTTGCAAAAAAAACCCAACAACCCCAAAACCCCCACATAAATTCCAAAAGGGTTAAAACACACGTAAAGTGTTGACAAATTACGTTAAAACATAACAAGAATCGAATGAAACTATTCAAATTTACATAGTTTCCAATTTAAAACAATTTCAAAAACGAGCTAAAGGAAACATCAATACGCATATAAAAATATAAAGTATACATCAACATGCTGCCGTGCAATATGTTTTCTATACCTTCCAATGACTATTTCATTGCATACACCCTTTAGAGGTATAAACTGCACTGTTCACGCTATTTTCGTTGTAATATAAATAATCCAAGGTGATATGTAAAATGTTGTACGCAGTATGTTTATAATAAGACTACTGTAAATGGCTGTATAGTGCATGATGTACATGTTGTATACAAAACCAAAGCTACACGGCTTAAATCGAAAAACGCACTAGCTATCGGTACTGAGTGTATATAGGCCCTACTTTGATATTGTGGATAATGTGTATGGAACTATAAACTGTACAGAAACGCATCAATTATAGATTGCTGTATAAAGCTCTTTACAGCCCTCTGTGTTTAATGGTCGAAATTGCAAAGTGGGGGCATCGCTCTTATATATTTATTCTCCACTACACAACATTTTATTATTATTGAGCACTAGTGTATAAAATGTTGGTTTGGTATTTTGTACATGACGGGTTATTTTGGTAATTGATCTATGAATTCCACATGTGTGATCGCAAATACCAAACAGTATGGTCTGGTATCGATTATTTCGAGTATGTCCACAACCGCGCATACGGCATTGCTAAAAAAAAAAAAAAAAAAAAAAAAAAAAGACAGCATAATTACTACCCTTAGGACATCGTTGAAAACATCCAAAGGTCATCTTTTGATTCTGTCGTGCATCCATATAAATCTAACATTGAAAGCCAATCCATGTTAGGCTATCTTTAAACAGTCAGATTGGTCAAAATGAGAAATTGAGTGGCTGACTATGGACACAGCTGCAGTCGGGTCCAGGGCCGTATATTGAGAGAGTTGTGACATAGAGGGACCAGTTTTCTTTGGTCACGTGGGTTGCTGGACGCCATTTTCGGTCCAAATGAAGCACAACCCAATGCACAGTCTATAGTATTGCTACCTTTGTTCGCCCATGACACAAAATGGCTTCTAATCGCAAGTTCTCGCAACTCTCTCATTACACAGCTCTGGTCGTGTCAGTTTGTAAAACAAACAGGCAGCAACCCAAGAATGGCGTGTCCTGCAGTAACCTAGACACGCTGTAGTCGATTCATTACAGCCACGATGGTTATTTTTAGGCTTTGAAATAACCCGCTTCTTTACATTGTGTGTGAATTCTCTTCAACCCGTCCACAGCCGCCGCGTGTCCGTGGAAGTTTTTTTTTAATAAACAAAACTTCATAATCCCATGATATTTGGCTGGGCCTGTATGTACATATGGTATAGGCTTTTATATAGTTTTCATGCTATTTAATAAACCATTTTGCTGAGCTTTCTGAGGCCAATAAACTCGGAAATCAGACTAAAGTACACTGCAAAAACTGGGGTGTTAAAATTGACACCAGTGGACGTTATCACATTATAGATACCCCAAAATAATCAAACTTTACGCCATAGGGTGTTAAAATAACACTGATTTCTGCCCAAACAGTTACATTGGTGTTATTTTAACACCCTATGATGTTAGTTTTGATTCTCTCTTCGGTATCTCTATGTGACAACACCCATGTCAATTTTAACACCCCCGTTTTTGCAGTGTACGAAGAATATCATGCCGGGTATCCTAAATCCTAAACCCCTTGAGGGTTAAGGAGTGGGAGACTTGTATCAGATTTAAATATTGAACGAACGGAAAACAAAAATTGTCAAAACGATCAGTGCCTATACATTGCTCCTTTAATGTACAACCCGCATATTGTCAAGCCATGCATTTTACCCTGTCATCAATTGCTGAGAAGTAAGAGGCATTGAAAGTTGATGGACATTTACGTAAACAAGCAAAATAATTAGTGCTTTTTTATAAACGAATGGAACAATGAAAATGGAATGCGGTGTCATTTTTAATATAAAGTCCATGCTAAATAAAACAGGGAGAAAGAATGCGCTACTTCGCTATAGAAGCCTGTCGTCTACTGGGTTTCATTTCATCCGCTCACACAAGCAGCAAAAAATGCACGTAAACAAAACTGTATTTCATAAACGATCAAGAGACGATTTGACAGCTTGTGTGGGTGTGGGCAATAATCAGCAATAACATTTGAGTTATTGCACCACTAATCTGCTATACCAGAACTGCCGGCGAGTTGGAATGCTTTTTGCTTTGCTTTACAGTTAGCAGTGGTTATGAAAGTAAAAACTCTGATAAATGGCCGCTCCGTAAGCAGAGAATGTCTGCTTATTGGGTACAGGCTTTATAATGTTAATACTGGGCCCAATTTCATAGAGCTGCTTAAGCACAAAAAATTTGTTTAAGCACAACAAAATTATGTTTACCAAACTAAGGTTACCAGCCAAACTACCATGTCACGTGTAAAAGTTGTGACTGGTATCCTGCTCATTTCTGCTAAGCAGAAAATTGTTCAGCAATATTTTCTGCTTAAGCAGCTCTATGAAATTGGGCCCTGGTCCCTGTTGTTCCTATTGCCAATGACAACATGATGAATACCAGGCGCGGATCCAGGGGGGGGCGTGGGGGGGGGCGCACGCCCCCTTTTCATATAAAAAAAAAAAAAAAAAGAGGGAGAAAAGAAAAAAAGAGGGAGAGAGAGAAGGGGAGGGAGAAGTGGGGCAACAAACTTCATTTATCATTTTGCTGCTTGGTATATTTTCACGCCCCCCCCCGTTTGGAAAATCCTGGATCCGCCCCTGAATACGAAGAATTGGAGTCTAGATCTTGTGTGTGTGTTGACACCCTTGTATTGGTGCAGCTGCTACATTACCTCATACTTTCCACAGATGGCCAGGGGATATATTGGTATTAATGTATTTTGGCAAAAGAAAAGTGCCGGTAAATCTTTGTGTCTCACTGTATGCGAATCAAGACAATACACATTGCTGTTGGCATAGCTACCGTGGTACGTTGTCTTAGATCTAAAACATCATCATAATGTTAGCAATACTGATGCGATAGCTTTCCTATCTGCACAAATCGCGATATTAAAAGGTACAAACTATAATGCTGACCAATACTTCTGCTAACTGGTATCCGTGTATAAATAAGTTCCCGATCAATGCCATCTTTACGGGTTCGGCTTTGAGCTGTGTCAAGCGTTTCTACCTTTTTACTTCGCAGCCAAAGTGGTTCACCGATCAAACATGCAAGGAATTTTGATAAAAATCCCGCATGCCGCACGCGGGGTTTACGCAAAGCGCAATATGCGTTCAAAAATGACTCTCACTGACTTTATACAATGAGACGCTAAGTTGTATTCTATATTCTCTCTCTATAAATCAAGTGGCACAGCATTTGTGATAAGTATTTTTTTGACAGTATGATTAGATTGGTTTTCTTTCTTTCGTTCTTTGGTTTTAATAGACATAGAACAACATGGGTACTGCATGTAAGCATTAAACACCTACATGCACGTCTCAACAACCTGCGAATTTTGCCACATTACTATAAAAGACACCTTCTTGTTAACGAACAAAATATTGAAGTCCAATTTTGATTACAAATTGTATTCGATCCACTCTAAAAAAAACTCCTGGGGTCAGAATTGATCCGGATCCGGGTCCCGTGTGGTCTGACCCATGTCTGGGTCGGTGAGCCCGGAATCTGTGTCAACACTGACGCAGAATCCGAGTCATAATAAAACAAATTTGTGACTATTCCGGGTCAATCTGATCGCATCTCCCCCGGGACCCGGATTATAGGCGATTTTGACTCGGGCGTGTCTACTCATTTTGAGGAATGAGGCAGGAAGCCCTCTTTAAACCATTTAAAGTCAACTTCATGACTCAATGAGGAAAGACCATCAATTTGATAAAGATTAACGCGCCATTTCTAAACCATACAATAAGACCGTCTGGGTTATACAATGACAAACAATTTTATGGAAGGTGATTAGAAAGCGGCCGAACTTAATTACTGTGCGTGTTGCTATGGGGATTGATGAGTAAACAATGGAAAGCTAACGACCATGAGTTTGAAATTATTATATTAAAATGCCAGCCTTTGTCATTTAGACACGCAGTGTTTTCTGGGTTATCACGAACGGGCGTAATTCACTTTAATTGTCTCGACAACAATGGGGCTAAACATGACATTACGCACAGCCCCCCTCTCCCCGATTTGACTTTGTATTCAACGTATATTTTAAGCCAGCCTCGATGCTAAATTAATTACCAATGATCGACTTCGTGACGTCCGCCTGCCTGCGTTCATTGTATTGCACTGATATAATTGTTGTTCTTTCTCTAAACGCGTGCTTACTCCAGCCAATCGCAAGTCGGTATATAGGTTTATCTCAGCCAATCGCTGCCGCCGTTATGTAGATGCTTTGTGTGCATTAATTTGAGACGACCTCTAATTTGACACGTTTAATTGTTGCTACGCGCAGCAGTGACATTTCACGATGACTGAGTGACACTATTATACACAAGACTTATTGGACCCGACGTTCATTAAATCCATAACGTTAAATAGCGGACCTTGTGTTTAATAAAACAACCTCACGTTTTGGACACAACATTTTCATTTGTATAATATATGCACATTTTATGTTATACTTAGCTTACAAGGTGCAATATTCAACCCGCAGTAAAATATATTCACAGTCAGGTGATACCGCCAACTGAAAACCACATTAGACATTTGAGCACATGAGCAGCATTGTATACATGTCAATGACCAGTATCCACATTTTATATAGTCCAACATAGTACATGAAAACCACAATCCGTCAGCAGGGCCACGACAAAAGAGTGAAAACACCCCTCATTATGTTGTCACTGTTTAAGACTGTGAGTTTTGGTCTTGCGAGATCCAAACTAATTATGTTTCACCATTTCTCAAGTATCATTTTCAGGCAAAAACATTTCGAGGGAACTTTCCCACTATGACCATCGTTATACCATGTAAGTTTTGCAAATCTGTCAATTTTTTTCCTCCTCCAATCTTACCATTTTAAATATAGCTTAACCATTCTTAGTTTATAGTAATCATTGGAGATTAAAGGAATCATTTATGTCACGTCATGATTCAATCACTCGAAACGTAAATCTACCGTCGCTCACGATATATTATCACTCTTACCCTTCATGTTAAAGGTGGGGTCATAGATTGGAAAATACTCCAAAAATTAATAATCATAAACACTCACATGGTGAGAAGTACTGCAGCCGTTGATAGTTTAAACTATTATATAATTGGGAAAGGATTCATTTCGAAGTAATGCTTTGGATATCTTTTTTCACCCAAAAACACTTGAATTTGAGAAACGATTCATGCATGAATCGTTTCTCATATTTCTGAGGTTGGCTTCAGTTCGCAAATGCTGCGGCCAGAGATGCGATTGGTACCCGCTGTCACCTCACTAAACGTGGATGGATTTGACGTTCTTGTGAAAATACCACAACAGTTTTTGGTTGTTTTCTCAGCAAGTAGACACTGTCTTCAGCTAAAACTTTCACATGTGACTTTTATAATAACAGTGTTTTTTTCTGCGAGGTATGTGGAGCTACGTTTTTGAAGTATAATTAATATCCTTTTCCTTTACATAGCACGTGGCGTGTCGTGGCCGAGCGGATAAGAACACCGAACTCAAGCTCTGGTGTTTCTGATCAGCAGAGTGTGGGTTCGAATCCCAGCCGTGACACTTGTGTCCCTAAGCAAGACACTTAACCACATGCTTCGTCCTTCGGATGGGACGTTAAGCCGTAGGTCCCGTGTGTTGTGTAATGCACGTAAAAGAACCCAGTGCACTTATCGTAAAGAGAAGGGGTTCGCCCCGGTGTTCCTGGTTTGATCGGCAGCATATTGCGCCACAGCACATTGTAAACCATTACATGGTGCTATGTAAAGGACTTGGTCTCATACTTCAAAACGTAGCTCCACAATACCTTGCAGGAACATAATGAACGTTAAAAGCGCCTTGAGCGTCACTGAGTGACGGATATGTGCGCTATATAAGAAGCCACTATTATTATTATTATTATTAATGGTTTACAAGGTGCTGTGACACAATATGCAGCCAATCAAACCAGGAAACCCGGGGCGAACCCCTTCTCTATTTACGATAAGTGCACTGGGTTCCTTAGCCGGCCTCAGGTCGACCTACGATTTTCTTGCGCACGTACGATGTCCCAAATATTCACAGGTCGACTGCGATTGGTTCCCGACCGTCGGGAGCACGTCGTACAAGTTGAAATTGTTCTACTCTTGCGACTGTTAATTTTTTCGAGCGGCGACTGTTTCCGATTGTCTTAAAATCATCGCAGTTACGCTCAGGTCGTAAATAATCGCCGACTGAAAAGTTCCCGATGGTCTTAGCTCAGGCGCAGTGTGATCCTGGAAGTCAGTCGCCGACTGTTTTTTGTTGACGCAAGGTCGACCTGAGGCCGGCTTTTACGTGCATTACACAACACACGGGACCAACGGCATGGTTAAGTGTCTTGCTTACGAGTGTCACGACCGGGACTCGAACCCACACTCTGCTGATCAGAAACACCAGAGCTTGAGTCCGGTGCTCTTATCGTATCTTTTTGTAATGATAATTGTGACCGTATACCTTTAACCATAACCAAACCGAAGTGTCGACACCCTTTTTTCCGACACCCCTGGTGTATTTTCCTGTTCCTTTTAACCCTAACCCTAACCCTAACCCTAACCCCAACCCTAACCCTTACCCTAACCCTTCCCATAGTGTGTAAAACACGCGGGGGTTGTCGGAACATATAGGGGTGTCGGAATATAGAGCAGTCACCGAACAGTCTGGTCTGTATGCTCGTGTATTTCACACGACATAAGTGGCTGTTGTGGAGCAAATTGATTTGTCTTAATACAATCGGAGACGTTTAATATTTTATACAAACTGACGCCCTCTACAGGTACAGGGGCAATCAATATTCATGGAACAATCATCACCACCTGTCGCTTAGGTAATAATAAGCCCACCCTTGGCTCCCAATGTAATGCTTTACGGAAACTAAAGTTTCGAAATTCATTTTCCTTCGAGGCGGATTGACGATGAACTGAAATATTGTATTCATATAAATTAGAACGCTACATCATTGTGAGGTCCGAGGATCGTATAAACAACGTAATTAGCCTCCCAGCTTTGGGGGCTAAATTCCGGGTTTGGACTAGGGGGGATTGTATCATGGTTGGCTGATATTTCAGTTTGGTTTGTGAGGTTTAAAAAAAAGAAAAATTATCAGTGTGCAATAAAGGCTTAGTTCTAGTTATCTTGGTCAACGATTAAGGTTTCTTGTAGTGGAGCCACTACATCTAGAGTTGTGCAAAAATGCTATTCATTACCTCAGCATGTGGTTTCGTCGGACCCCCTGTTTCATTTTCAATGAAATTGTTTTGTTGAATGTTTTCGGAATGGGAGTAAACGGGTAATAATGTGTCTTGATATGCGTTGATCCTCACTATATCTTTTATTACGGATTCAAAATCCATTATTACGGATTCCCAATTCAATGTTGCGGGTTCAAAATTCGTTTTTACAGATTCACTACACGTTCAAATGGTATCGCAATCGGTTATTATGGATTTACAATCCGTTGTTTCGGATTCACATGGGTTCATTATCCCAATCTACAGATTCAAAGTCCGTTCTTATTATGGGTTAGTTCATAATCCAATACTACTGACTCACAATCCATTCTTATGGTTTCATAATATCCGTTGTTGTGGCGGAGATCCGTTCTTATGGGTTCGTAATCCGGTATTACGGAATTCGCTATCTGTTCATATGGGTTCATAATTCGTTAATATGGATTTACAATCCATTCTTATGGTTTCATAATATCCGTTGTTGTGGCGGAGATCCGTTCTTATGGGTTCGTAATCCGGTATTACAGAATTCGCAATCTGTTCATATGGGTTCGTAATTCGTTAATATGGATTTACAATCCATTCTTCTGGGTTCAAACTCCTTTTTTTGTTTTACGTTTGCACAATCCGTTAAAGGGTTCATAATTAGTTACGGAATAACAATCCGTTCTTGTGTGTTCACACTAACAAAAAATCACGGATTCACAATCCGTACTTACGAGTTCATAATCCGTTATTACGAATTTACAATCCGTACTTACGAGTTCATAATCCGTTATTACGGATTCACAATCCGTACTTACGAGTTCATAATCCGTTATTACGAATTCACAATCCGTTCTAATAGATTCCCAATCCGTTAGACCTAATCAAATAATTACCAGGCAAGGTGAATCTCAAATAGCACACTTCTTCAGTGGCGTATCCGTAATTACGGTATGTGAATGCGTAATTACAGATCGTGAATCCGCAATAACATATTGTGAATCCGTAAAAAAGAGATTGTGAATCCGTAAGAACGGATTGTGAATCTGTGAAAAATGATTGATTATTTTGTTTCACATGGTTTTTTTTACCAAGTACGTATTTTGGAGTTTATTGCACGTAAACTAAGTTCACGCCGTTTTTATGACAATATCTCAAGGTTGTTACAATGTTAACCAGTCATAAACAACGAGCCATAAAGCAGTTGGTTGGAGCGAAACGTGTTTTTTTTATTACGTCGCCCACACGCAGAACTGTATCCTCAATGTAAAGTTAATGCGTAAACTATAAGAATTCAAAGTACATGTATATAGACCCTACCCACCCGTGACAAAATTGCAAACAGATGATTTGACAAATGCAAAAAGTCAGAACGTCAATGAGAGTATACAGTTAGGCCTACATACATATCCAATTACATTTTGAAAGTTTCAAATCAAATTCCCATCAACTGTCTCTTTAATGTCTTGATTATTTTCAGATGTAAGGGTAAAAATATGAAAGTTACTGACGCAAGCTCTTTAGCAGCCCCAGTTTCTTGACATGACTGTCTAGGCCCGTGCCACGGCTCGCGCCTCGGGTTGCCGTGTGGCACGATACAGCGCTTAACCGGAGAGTTGTAGAAAAAGAAAAAAATCCAATGTCAAACATGTCTCTTGCCACTATTAACACATACCACAGCGTATTGGATTGTAGCCATGCAGTGGGTGACACCATTTATTTTATCACGAGGTGGCATTTTGAGAAATTCGTGGCAACTCAACACCAATACCGGGTCAATTGTTTCGCCAATTAATTCGCTCTGTTATTATTTCTTTTTAAAAGCCCATCACGTAGGGCATGCTATTGGAAGCCCGGCTTGTGATTATTTACATCTCTCTGATTTGATACCCCAGTCAAAACATTTAATATTGAGTCTATTTTCTTAAGGCGGGATGGAGACCTTGATGGTCCACCCTTCGAAACATCGCAGAAAGAGCACGTGCGCAAGACATTATTGATGTGACTTTGGGTAATGTTTTCTTGTCAAATGGTTTTAACCGAAGCTCCCGTGACGGTGTGAAAACATTGACTGTGTTAGGGTTGAGGGAGGGGCGAACAAGGCCGGGAATGAAATCTATCAGAGTCCACAAAATCAATTATTTTTGAGGTTTTTAACATGTGTGATTGATGACAACGATCTTGACAAGGTCGTTGAAAATGTCAAGGAATTGCGGGGCGAGTCTTCGTCATCTTCGCTAATTATATCGGACATTGCAAGGCTGGTCGTTTTCGCCATATGACGGCAGATACCGTGACTGTATTTCTTATGGAGTCAAGACCTCCATAAATGAAACTAATTTCTTTAATGGGAAGTCTCAGAGCTGCCAACATTTGCATCTTGCAATCAGAGAGATTTTGTATAACAGTCAGGGAGATATTTAGAACTACATTCAACACAATAGGGACAAAGTTTTCGTGATCAGGGATTTTTTCAAATTTGTTCATGAGAACATATGAACAGATTGTTTTATTTTCAGGGAACTGCAGAATCAGGGGTGAGTCGGCAGCTCTTGAGTTCAATAATAATACCTTCGTTTTTTAATTTTAAAATAGTTTCACATAAATTCCTACTGTTTATATTATGCCGAAAGCGTATAAAGCAAAAGCATTTCTTATAGAATTGCAGGTGTTCGGTGAAAAGGACCGCTTGCAGCTGTCGCAAACACAATGATGCAAGAAACTGTATGGCATTATTTCGTCAAAAACTTCACAGTGAAATAAGAACAAAAAGTTATATTTACACAATTGCTTTTCATACTCGAAATAACCACAGTATTTTTATTATTTTTGTTTTTCAATTTAGCATCTTTTTTATTTCATTTATTTGTGGCTCAGGCAGCGATATCGACGGCATCAGAGGGATTTGTTCGGTTCTAAAAGGGTTTTTCACAACTTTCCCGGTTCAGGCGTTTTCCGCATCATCGTATTACGGTCACCCCGCTCTCGAAAATCCTCTTCTCTCTTGACATGTAGACAAATATCAGTCTCGAATTTCTGTTTTTCGCGAAGCGAATAAAAGTATCTTTTAGTAAAGAAATGATTTTGTTTTTAAGAGAAATCTACGATGTTGGCATTCCAACAGGTTTGATTTCAGTGGTAAAATTAGTTGCCATTAAAGAGTGCATCGAGCCTAACGACTGAGAAAGTATTTTGTTGTCTCAGTGGAACACACACGTTTGTGTTTTACACAACTTAAAATCAGGGGACAAAGACACTCTTGCAAAACCAGAGCGTCCTTTCGATATCCCGTGTCTTCTTTCTCTTGATTACAAATATTCATTCATTCTCTTCACATTTTGATTCTTTCTAAACTTTGTTTTGTCTGTGGTGGGATATGGTGGGCTGGAACAGAGGAAAGGGTCGGGATGGATTGAAGGTGTGGGTTGCCCAACGATTGGCCTCTTTAACAAATATGTTCTTGAAAATAAAATGGAATCAAAAAGCTAATAAGAAACTATAACTCAAAATGTAGAATCACAGTAGACTGAATCCTAAACTTAAAACAAATGAAAATAAATAAATAAATGAATAAATAAATAAATAAATAAATACATAAATACATAAATAACTAAATAGCTAATAACTAAATAACTAAATAAATAAATAAATAAATGGGCTCGTAAGAGATTAACCATTCTTTACAAGCATAAAGGACTGACGGTAAAATGACAAATCAATTGACAAAATGAAACTATTTTTAAAGTGACACTGACAGACAGCTAAATAAAACATGACACTAACTTGACGTTTGGACGCAATGACATAATTGAATTTGTAAACTTTTTTTGGTTTTTTTTTTGGAGGAGGGAAACAATGACAAGTTCAATGACGTGATAAATGAGACAGATGACTTTGTGGCATAGACCTATATCACGGTTCCTGCATCTTTGTCTGATATCCTGAACGCCATTATTACGTTGCAGTACTTGCATGAAGAGGAGCCTGTCTGTCTCTCTACACAGGCAGACCAGGTTTCATGTAGCCCTTTTCGAAACTACGGTTTAGACTTTGGCTCAAGCTCAGGCTCCGTCGGACTGTTTGAAGTCCCGTACTGAAAGTGTACGTTTTTTTAAAATTTCCAACGGACCCCAAGCCGGAGCCTATGAGCTGGAACCGTGATTTCGAAAAGGGCTTATGTTTCTTACGGGAAAAGATGAGCCGTGATAGAGGATTATGGCGGAGACTCCAGTATGGAAAACGAAGCGGACTCAAAGCACAGTAGCATTAATTGTCGACATCTGACGCTAAAATTGACAGATGTGGTGTCATTCGCACAAAACAAAATTGGCGCGGAAACAAAAAACGGCGATGGCGCGAAAAAGAAGAAGAAGAGAACAGATGTTATGCATGAATGACAGTGTGATTTCACATAATCCTTGTTGTTTATCGTGATGTGAACTGGGTTCACCTCGGTTAGAACGCCTCGCCGCAAAAGGAAGATTTGGCATTTGTTAAAAATAAATTGTCATCCGTATCTTTGAGAGAGAATGCAATTAAAACTGGAAATACATTTCCGGATAACTCGCCCGAGGAGACCTAAGTGCATGTAAATTGTGCATGAAACAAGGCCGGGTATGAATATTATGGTGACGAGGTTGATACCCTAAGTACAATGGGACAATGGGACGTATATAGACCTATCTTTTTCAATAATGGTCGAACTCCGCACTTGGTGTATATGTATTTTTTTCATCGGACTACTGAAGATCTTTTCGTTGTATGACAAAGTTGTGACGTGATTTCTCGTCGAGTGCAATACATTACAAGTGGCAGATCAAACTCAAACTTAAAGGAACGTTACAGAACTGGTAGTTAAAATTTTCTTTAAGATCACAGATTTACATAAAACTTACACGGTCTAATGATTATGATAGAAGAAAACATCCCTAGAGATATTTCTGTCTGAAATGCCATATTTGATGAGAAATAAATAAAACTAATTTCCAATTGGAGTTTATCGCTCATGAGCGTTTTATTCATAACACATGCAAATGTGTAATCGTTTTTTCACTATTTTCTCGTGACCCAGATGGCCGATCGATCTCAAACTTCTACAGGTTTGTCAGTTTATGTATATGGTGGATTGTATAAAGTGCTTAACTGTTTTGTTAGCAAAAACCAACTCTGTAATGTTCCTTTAAGACAAATAGGTAGGAAGTTCGTGTTTGCCGATCAAAACAAACTGAATTTCGTTTTCTCGCCGGTTTCGTTCTCGCCACGCTTAATATTGGATCGTTACCAGATTAAACGAATTACGATAATGATGTTAAAACCGAAAGCTAATTGTAACCTGCTGGTGGGTATTATACGCTCCTTTAATGTGTTTAGTTTTTGTATAGTTAGGCCAAAATAAAAATGTTTGTTTGTCCACAGAGGGTCCTAGAAAGGTAGTGTCGGTCGGTGGATTTTTTTATTATTATAAACTTTAACAAAAAAATATGGATATTGTGTTTGGGAATATAAACTCTATTTGGTATTAAAATATTAAGTCCAAATACAAAACACAACACTTACACTGTATTGAACTTATTTATTAAATGTCTTTGAATAGTATTTAAATACTGACAACTGTTCAACTAAGAAGATTTTGTTTTGTTGATGTTGAGATGAATGCTTTACCGGAGCTACCAGCTGATGAGTGCATAGCACTTCGGCAGTACTGAAATTTCACCAGAAAAAAAAAATCAGGAATGTATAAACACCATGGGTTTGTAAACTGATTTTTTTTCCAATATATTATAGTTTATTCGTGTTTCAACTTTTTTTGCCAATTTCGTTGAGAATTCTAATGAAAATAATAACAAATAAAAAATCGGTCGCGAAGCAAATGACGGTTGGTCGGACGAGGACAAACACAATTTTCTTTTTGGCCTCAACGAAATCGATATCTGGCAAAACTGATGAAGACGGGCACCGTATACTGCTACATTAGTTAATATTAGTTGAAGTATATGGCATTGTATAATCTAATATGTTACCTATTTAGAACACAATGGGTTTTTCTCGAGAGAACCTATACACTGTATATGTAAATATTACTGTACATGTTCAGATAATATGGCTGTAGTGTGAATAAACAAGTGAGTATTTATGGAAAGAATGTATTTTGCTTGGGGTTATTGCTTTTGTAATAAGACCAGTAGTGTAATAAGCCTGCTTGAATTGCAATATTATGGAGTATTGTAGGAGCACATTGCCTTCAAATCTCTCAACATTTTGCCATTTCGAGTTCCTTCTGTTTGGAATTCCTTTTCAGGAGTTGTTCATGCACGAAAACACATCCAATGCTTTGTAATTAGTGAGTATGTGATTAAAAATCCCCACATCTGATTGCCTCTTAAAACACAACCAGCGGAACATACAGTCCTCCATTTTTCGGAGTCTACAAATTAGCGGATCGTGTTTTTTTTCATGAAATTACACAAAATCTGAATGACCAATCTGAAGGCAATGGGCCCCTTTAATCTCATTTCTTGATATTGATGGATACTACTGTTCAATGCTGATGACAAGAAAAACAAAAACATTTCCAATATAGATCTATCTTCATGAATATTATATTAATAACAAAAGCACGTCCGATTTATATTGGATATTTTCTCAAAGGTCACCAGTAATAGGTGCTGCTCACGATCAGTGTGCATGATTGGTTCATGGCTATAGTCCTCTACGCGGTTCAATCAGTTTGACTCCGGCCAGACATTAAAAAGGGTTTGTATACGTTTGGTAATGACTCTAAAAATTAATGGCAATAAAAACTTACTTGGTAAGAGGTACAGCGGATTCGGATAGTATAATGCATTTTGAGAAATTTTTCACTTAGAAGTACTGCGGTTATGGACAAAGACATCACTTTTTATCCCCCAAATTTGAATCTGAGAAGCCATACTGACACACGTTTCTCGGATTGTGTATTCCAATTGACCATATTTTTGACAACATGAGGGCGCTTTCTTCAGGGAATGTCTTGCATCACAATTACAGTTTCATCTTATTTTAATTGCCTGTATGTAGTTTTCTTGCATCAGTGACGAAACACATAAACATAATAATAACAAAAATGAAAAAACCCGTTTGTTTACTTGTTTTTCATCACGTAAAAATTGGTCCACAAACGCCCTCACACGGTCAAAAATACGGCGAATTGCAAATTATTCTTTATGCGTGGACATAACCGCTCCAGATTTTTGGCAATATCTCAAAAACGCTACCACCTTTTGAAATGAAATTTGTACAGGTTAGTTTTATGGTATATATCTACAACTATATAGGATTGAAACAAACACCAATTACCAAACGTATACAATCCCTTTAAGGAAACTGCATCCATTTGGCTCTTAAATGCATTGTACAGGATTGGTAAGGATAAAACACATCATCGTTTAATTTTAGTCTGAAAGCTTACTGATGATGAAGTTCATATTGGAACCATTTTTTCTTGTGAAATGTTTCTTTCCGAAACTGTGCCTTAACCCCCCCCCCCCCCAAAAAAAAAAAAAAAAAAAAAAAAAAAATGCAACAGCTGATTGCAACCAAAATTAAGGACAATGTGTTTACAAGCTGAACAGTGTGCATGGTTTTCACTATTTTCTCCCGACCATTTTTTATTTCATGTAGGCCTATAATGGTTGATCACACAGATTTGTCACTTCCACCAATCCTGTGTAATACCTCTAACCATAGAGAACCTCTCGACTCAGTCTCCGGCTCCCCCTCCGCCTCCCGGACCGCGCACTATGCACACTGATCCAAAATAGACGACGGAGCCTAAGTCGGAGCTGGAGCAAAATGCCTTTGGTGTTTTTTAGGCAGGTGGCTATGTGCTATACAGGTTTTGAATTTGACTATGAACGTTGTTTTTACAAAAGATATTGCGATCCAAAGGGAGCTAAAGCCGGAACGGCCCATTCGAAAATAAAAAAATGCCTCCGAGGCCGGAATTTCAAAACAGTCTGTCCATTCTTGGCCGATGCCCAACACAAGCACTTGCAACAGATAGGTATATTGCGAACACAGAAAATACAGGGTGGTTAACAAAAAAGTGTGACCATATTTGACAGCCACATTAACCTACTTACATATACATTTTTACAGTTACATTTTATATTATATGAAAGTAGTGACTGTTAAGCATCAGTGGAGAAAAAAGTCTAAGAAATCTGATAATATTTGTTCAAAATATGGTAGTTTAAAAGTATCCTGTGCAAAACTGATTTGTCCATGAATGCTCTTTCAACTCCTTCCACTTTGAGGCTAACCTGGCCAACAGTAACTGATCGTGGACTTTCAAAACCATGAAGTAATGTGTATCGCTGTTGAATGACTTCATGTAAAAGGCAGACACTGAATGAACTTGAAATTAGGAACTTCATGAATTAAAATACTCTTATTTAGTGCTTATTTATTATTGAAAAGATTACAAAGAAGATGCCTAACAAATAGGCTTCCGGATAATAATAATAATAACAACTAGTTCTTATATAGCGCATTTCACAATAACGTCTCAATGCGCTTTACATTAGTGCCCTGGTCATTGGGCCAATAACATTCCTGTATCTTTCTCAGCTCCTTGGGGAGTATTCAGCCCTGAGCTGCAAGTGGCGCTCCGAAGGCTTTTTCAAACACAATATCAACCTCTACCCTTGCAGGTACCCATTTATACCCCTGGGTGAAGAGAAGCACCTATAGTCAAGTATCTTGCTCAAGAATACAAGTGTCATGACCGGGATTCGAACCCACACCCCGATGACATAACCATCGGAACTTGAATCCAATGCTCTAAACCACTCGGCCACATGACACGGATAAAAATAATTACAATTTGTCCGGGGTCATTACTAAAGTACGGGAACGATGGCCATATTTCATGATTACAACAACTGCTACTATTTGTCTGCATAAATTGTTTTGAAATTCAGTCAATACTAAAACTTAATGATATTTGTTTTCAATTTATTTCTTTAAAATATTTTACTTAAAAAAATACGTCTTCTAGTATACTTAATTTCGTTTCGGCCTGAGTTTTGTTTTATTTTAGCTTGAGTTAAATGCTTGAATTTCCTGATTCATTTGTGGCAATTGCATTGAGGAAAAACAACAAGTCTCGGTTAAGTGGTTTTGCTGCTCACAAAGAGCCATGACTGGGTTTGAATTTATGTCCATCTGATATAATTTAGGATAGCGAAGTCAAACCGGAATTGCGCAGTTTGGAAATTAAATGGCTTCATCAGCTTTTCAATTTAACAGAGAATAAAATCAAATACCCGAATTAAAGTATGAGATACGGTTAATCGTTGTCCTTCAACCAAGTCCACGTTAATACCCGAACTTTCCGTGAGTTACGGTACATTGTTTTCCTTGAACCAAGTCCACAAATACCCGAACTAACGAGGTACGGTTAGTTATTTTCCTTCAACCAAGTCCACAAATACCCGAACTAACGAGGTACGGTTAATTACTGTTCTTCAACCAAGTCCACAGATACCTGAACTAACCATTAGGTACGGTAAACCATTGTCCTTCAACCAAATCCACAAATACCCGAACTAACGAGGTACGGTTAATTACTGTTCTTCAACCAAGTCCACAGATACCCGAACTAACGAAGTACGGTTAATTTACTGTTCTTCAACCAAGTCCACAGATGCCTGAACTAACCATTAGGTACGGTAAACCATTGTCCTTCAACCAAATCCACAAATACCCGAACTAACGAGGTACGGTTAATTACTGTTCTTCAACCAAGTCCACAGATACCCGAACTAACGAAGTACGGTTAATTACTGTTCTTCAACCAAGTCCACAGATACCTGAACTAACCATTAGGTACGGTAAACCATTGTCCTTCAACCAAATCCACAAATACCCGAACTAACGAGGTACGGTTAATTACTGTTCTTCAACCAAGTCCACAGATACCCGAACTAACGAAGTACGGTTAATTACTGTTCTTCAACCAAGTCCACAGATACCTGAACTAACCATTAGGTACGGTAAACCATTGTCCTTCAACCAAATCCACAAATACCCGAACTAACGAGGTACGGTTAATTACTGTTCTTCAACCAAGTCCACAGATACCTGAACTAACCATTAGGTACGGTAAACCATTGTCCTTCAACCAAATCCACAAATACCCGAACTAACGAGGTACGGTTAATTATTTTCCTTCAACCAAGTCCACAAATACCCGAACTAACGAAGTACGGTTAATTTACTGTTCTTCAACCAAGTCCACAGATGCCTGAACTAACCATTAGGTACGGTAAACCATTGTCCTTCAACCAAATCCACAAATACCTGAACTAACTGGGAGGTATGGTAAATTATTGTCCTTCAACCAAATCCACAAATACCTGAACTAACCATTAGGTACGGTAAATTATTGTCCTTCAACCAAATCCACAAATACCTGAACTAACTGGAAGGTACGGTAATTATCGTTCTTCAACCAAGTCCACAGATACAGGAACTAACCATTAGGTACGGTAAATTATTGTCCTTCAACCAAGTCCATAAAACCTGAACTAACCGGGAGGTACGGTAACTATTGTTCTTCAACCAAGTCCATAAAACCTGAACTAACTGGGAGGTATGGTAAATTAATGTTCTTCAGCCAAGTCCACAGATGCAGGAACTAACCAATAGGTACGGTAAATCATTGTCCTTCAACCAAATTCACAAATACCTGAACTAACTGGGAGGTATGGTAAATTATTGTTCTTCAACCAAATCCACAAAAATACCTGAACTAACTGTGGGGAGGTACGGTAATTATTGTTCTTGAACCAAGTCCACAGATACAGGAACTAACCATTAGGTACGGTAAATTATTGTTCTTCAACCAAGTCCACAAATAGGCTACCTGAACTAACCGGGAGGTGCGGTAAATGTTTGTCCTGCAACCAAGCCCACAAATACCCAAAATAACTGGGAGGTACGGTAAATTATTGTTCTTCAACCAAGTCCACAGATACATGGACAAACCATTATTGTCCTTCAATCAAGTCCATTTGACTAGATTATCGGCATTATCCCAATGTATTAATCATCACAATAGTATAAACTGACCACGTGTTGGAAGAAAAATAGCGCGCGGGACGGAAACGAGGATTGTTTGGTTAATTCAAATGCCTCGAAAATATCCTTGCATATGATGACTTGTGGATGAGGTAATCATAAAAAGTCGTTATAAGCTCTTCACTATCTATATCGGGGAACGGGTTCTACAAACGTCAGTCAGTTATTCCTATTTGCAGACGGGTCGGGGACGAGGGACGGATAGAAATTTTTTGCGAGGGAGTCAAATTTCTGGACAACAAGAATCACTTCACATAAACCCTGCATAAAATACACCAATAGACGGAATTTTAGTTTAAATCTCCCAATTTTTTTGAACAGAATGGGGAAAAATAATTCAACAATAAAACAAAAAGGAGGGGGGGTGTGTTTCGGACCAAGGGTGGCTCTGGCAAATCCACTTATACTTAACTATAATCTTGAATCCGGAGAGATATCGCCAGTCGCGTTCCGGTTTGTGTGTATCATAAATCAACCCCCGAGGGAGCGATACTCAATTCAAGCATTGGGAGTTAAAAAGCTTATCCTTGAATTTCGTTCCCCCCTACGTGGTTGGCTTGAATATAAGAAATGTAAATACACGGTTCTTCGTTTGCATTACATCGAAACTTAACAAAACAGTAGCATCCTTTGTAAAAAGAAAGTGCCAATTAGGCCGTAGGGAGCTGCATCGATATAATGTAAATTATTCGAGGTTTCATGGTCTTCTATATTATTTATAGTACCGTGATAGTCAAGTATTAATGGACCTATGCATTTGAAATAACCTCTAGAGGTTTGCCAAGAAATTGTCTATCTGCAATGGGATGAATGCCCCGTAACGCTGCGTCCAGAACTATAGTGGCCACTCCGAGAGTCTCCTAATTCCGTGTATTGTTTCAGGTTGATTCTTGCCGCTGTATACCTACTCTCGGGCGTCTTTCTGGCAACCTTAAGCAAGAGGCTTCACTCCCGCAGGGGAGAAGAAAAAAAACCATTAACTGGCTTTAAAAGAAGAGGGTCGCGCTCAGGAGGGTTCACGCCACTATTTCGCCTCGATAATTAGGTTATTTCTGACAGGAGCTTTGCCGGGAGCGTGGCTTGGTTGTTTTAATAAGGTCCCCCTAGGTGACAAAAGAATTTGAAATTCAATCAATAAATGATTAAAATCAACCCCGACGCTCCCTGTATCTATGCAGAAGATTCGAGCAGCGCGTGTATATATGGCTTGTTGGATTTTAGGCCTCTGTTGGTGTAACGAGTGTCACAGCGCGCGGTGTTGCTGTCTGTAAAACACTGCGAGGAGTTGTTGAGGGGTATGTTTTTACCGATAATTGTCACACGGTCCATTAGGCGGCGGAGGGATGGCGTGGGTGAAATGCTCCGCTCAAATGAGGATGGTCATTTTTGTGTTAACCGTAAAAGGCGCGTGTTGTTTTGAGTTTTCAAATTCGGTGTACACTGTACACGGCGGGGGAAAAAGTGCGCCCATTCGGTCATGTGTAAATGATGCTAAACTCTGGATGTCATGCACATGAACGAACATATTTTATATCAACAAAACAGTATAGGGTAGAATGCATTTCGGAGTAGTCTGAACACGCCATTTGTTTTTTAAAGCAAAATTGCATTTTGGAGTATAGCAACGCAACAATTTGAAAAACACACACGATATCGAAGTTCCCAATTAAAGGGATTGTATACGTTTGGTAATTGGAACCCACTATTTCAATCCCGTGTTTTAGATAGGTCTATTTACCATAAAACTAACCTGAGAAAATTTCGTTTCAGAAGGTGGTAGTGTTTTTTATATATTGCCGAAAATTTGGAACGGTTAGGTCCACGCAGGAAGAATAACCTGCAATTGGAATACACAATCTGAAAAACGTTACTGCAGTAGAAACGTCTCTCAGATTCAAATTTTTGGGGAATAAAAAGTGATACATTTTTTCTATAATTTCGAAGTGAAAGTTTCTCAAAATAATACTATCCAAAGCTGCTGTACTTCTTACCGAGTAAGTTTTTATTGCCATTAATTTTCTGAGTCATTACCAAAAGGATACACTCAGACCCTTTAAAGGGAAAGTATACGTTTGGTATTAACTCTTAAAATTATGGCAATAAACTATATCCAAAGCTGCTGTACTTCTTACCAAGTAACTTTTTATTGCCAATAATTTTCAGAGTCATTACCAAACGTATACAGACCCTTTAAATATACTTATATACGTATTTTAGAAACAAAAACAAAAACCAGAATTAGCTGTTGCAAACTGCTTTCAAAATCGGTTATGGTGTAAATAAAACAAAAATAAAAATAAAATTAATGGCCACACAATAAGTCTTGTTTAAATGCTAAACAACACAACACACACACATAAGAGAAGCAATCGGAAGCAGTCAGGTGGAACATTATTTTTGGCGAGGAATGTATAAATAGGTAATGTATAAATTATAAACTGCGCCAATAAAGTATCTAAACACTTACAAATGGTCAAATATATCGGAACCTCAAATAGTATGCAAACAAATAATTAATTAATCCGATGCACAGTTATCTTCTGCGCATTTTGATACCTCTTTTGTTGCGCTACGATGTTGTTTGGCGGATTTATGGGTACTTGAGTGGCTTAAGGTCGAATTTCAAAAGTTGCAAAAGCCCCTATTCAAGCAAGAGCGTTGTACTGTGGCGAATAAGATCGGCATTATTTTTGCCCGCCTTTTATTCCCTTCTGGATTGGGGTGAATAGGGGCTTTTGCAACTTTCGAAATTCGACCTTAAGCCACTCAAGTGCTCATAAATCCGCCAAACAACATCGCAGCGCAACAAAAGAGGTGTCAAAATCCGCAGAAGATAACTGTGAATCGAATTATTTAATTATTTTTTTGCATACTATTTCAGGTTCCGATAAATCTGACCATTTGTAAGTGTTTAGATACTTTATTGGCGCAGTATAGATTCAACTCAAGCGCGTCCTTGTTCAAACGCTAAACAACACAACACACACATAAAGTAGTGTAAGAAAAGTTAATTTTCTGTTCGTTATTGCACGACAGGTGCAGCGCGCTCGTTACAGCGTGCAATGATTACGTAAGGTTTTCTTTCACATTCTTCCTTAAAACCGGGCGTTCCACTGTTCACCAAAACATTACTTTTGTGCTGTTTTTTTCCTATCAATTCTTGTATATTTTACATGAAGAAAATTTAGAAAAGAAAATTATTTTCTAACGAAAGAATGGAGTGAGAAATTTACGATAACTTCAGCCGAACTGCTACACAGATACCGGGAGTTTAAAATAATATTAGTTTTGTTTTTTTATTTGATATTTTAAAACCTCTCCCAGTTTCCGCAAACATTGGTAAATGTTGGATGCAAGTCACACATTATTGCCTTTATATCGTTTAAGAAATAACTGTATTGAGATCTATTGACATTTGCAATATTGAATGCCAGATCAGTAAGAAACAAAGCCAGCGCTATTGTTGACTTTGTACTGGATAATAACCTGGATGTCTTTGGGATCTTTGAAACATGGCTGACTGAAGATGATAAGGCAGTCATTGGTGAACTTGCTCCCAATGGACATATCTAAATTGACTACATACTCCAAACTTCTGGGTCAGAATTAACCCGGATTCCGGGTCCCAGTGGGCCTGACCCATTTCCGAGTCAGGCTGACCCAGAAAGTGGTTAGAAAATTGGATTTTAACTCAAATTTTGAGTAATTTTAACCCATTTTAGGGTTATTTTGACACAGAATCCAGGCCCCACGGGAACCGGATCCGGGTCAATTCTGACCCGGACGTTTTTAGAGTATACACGTGGTGGGGGAGTTGGAATTTTGTTCAAGACAAAGCTTCAAGTTCAAGCTGAATGTTCAAGTCAATCTTATATAAGACATTTGAACTTTTGGACTGAACTGTCTTGTCGAACTCATCAACCATCCGAATTGCTGTTATCTACCGGGTTTTGGTAACCTTTGGTGATTTCTTCGATGAATTTTCGAACCTTCTTGATAGGAACCCCTTTACAACGGGTTCCTTTGCTGTATTTGGTGAGTTCAATATTCACACGGACGTGGTCTCAACAAACACTCAAATATTCAACAACCTCCTCACAGCGCATGGGCTCAAGCAGCATGTTTGTCAACCAACGCATGATCGTAGTCACATATTGGATTCAGTTATTACAAGAGAATCAGATGATCACTGTTTTTCAAATCTTGCCCTAGTACTTTTAGTAGGCCTAAGTTGAATTTCTGATCATTCAGCAATTACGTGCAACCTTAATATATCAAAGCCCTCACCAACTAGGAAGATTATATCAGCGCGGAACATACATGCTGTTGATACATTGGCTTTCAGCTCCGATCTTCTGGAAAAGGGCATCGTTGAACAATGTTCGAATTCTAACCCTGAAGGGCGAGTCTGTGCCTTCAATTCCATCATAAAGGATGTCTTAAACAAACATGCTCCTGCTAAAGTTCGGGTTGTTAAGATAAGGCCTGAAACCAAATGGTATAACGACGACATAGCACAGGAGAAGCGTAGAATGAAACAGCTCGAAAGGCAGTGGCGGAAAACGCAATTGGAAATTCATCGCCAACTCTATGCCGAACAGCGCCAAAGAGTCCAATTTATGATCCGTTCAGCGAAGTCAACATATTACACAAACCGAGTAAATGGGTGCGCTGGCGACTCGGAGAGACTATTTCGACTTGCTAATGAGTTACTGAATAAAAAGAATGTCTCTACCTTGCCAGATCATGACAATTTTATCACACGTACAAACCAATTCAGTTGTTTCTTCAATGATAAAGTAACTTTGATCTGTTCTGGTCTCGCTGCAGTATGTAGATCGACAGACGTGAGTCTTTCCTCCCAATGTCAGATGACCAACGTGACATCCACTCTTGACACTCTTCGACTAGCTTCAATTGATGAGGTTAGATCAATTATCTTGAAGACTCCAAACAAGACCTGTGATCTGGATCCCATTTCAACGCATCTTCTCAAGAAACATGCCAGTCATTGTTCCTGTCAAAACCAATATTACCAATAACAGTTTTGCAGCAGGAATCGTACCGAGTGCTTTGAAAAATGCAAACATACGTCCTGTGCTAAAAAAAGGCCTGATTAGATCACAATGTGTTAATGAATTTATCGACCAGTATCAAATCTTCAATTTCTCTCCAAGATTGTCGAACGTGCTGCATTCGCCAGAGCTTCAGAACACTTGCTTGACAATCATCTACTCGATATTCATCAATCTGCCTACCGTAAGAATCATAGTGTGGAAACTTCACTTGTCAATCTAACTGTGATCACATCTTGCAGTAGATGGATAAATTCACTTCAATTCAATTCAACTCAACATTTATTTCCAAATTGCAAAATGTACATACAAGTAATAATAACGAAGGTGTGTTGAACAAATATGTCCAAAGAACTTCTAGAATAATAATCAGATGGAACACAATGAAACGGAGGCAAATATGGAGGCATATTCAAAAGACAAAGTCTTGGATAGAAATGCATTATAAAACAACATACTGGACTTCGGAACGGAAGTTAAGTGACAACAAAACATACAGACAGAGACGAAACAGGACAAACAAACAAACCTAGCTAGGACGGAACAAAAAGGCAAATCATAAAACTAGAATCTCGTAGAGGTGAAGGATGAAAAGAGAAGCTACTCAAGGTAATTAGAGACAAGATGTTTTTTGTAAGAGTTCTTAAAACAACCCATAGATGACCCTGACTTAATCATGCCATCAATACTATTCCAAAGACGAGGTCTGTAAAATCTAAGGGTATTCAGAGAATAGGTGGTGCGTGCAAATGGTAGAAAGGCAACCTACTGCTCTGATTCTTTTGGATGTATCATCCGCTTTTGATACAGTCAAACACTCCATCTTGATTGATCGCCTTTAGTCATTTGGTCATATAAAAAATCAAAAATTGTTTTGTCATAAATTCTAAGCATAGGTTTCATAATGAAACATTAATTTTTGATTTTTATATTTTATTTACTCTTTTTTAGACCTTTTAAATTTATTTTGTTAACGACCTTTTGTCCATTACGTAACTTAAGGACCTTATAGTTCTGAGCCGACGATTTGCACCTAAATGCATTGCATCATATATGGGTAATCGCTCTCAATGTATATCAATTGATGGCACAAAGTCACAATCCACGCATCTTTCTGTTAGTGTACCACAGGGATCTGTTGGTGGTCCACTTTTGTCCCCAATACATGTTCAACAACTCGGTCATCTCATTCAGAATCACAACGTGGGCTATCACTCATACGCTGATGACATTCAATTATATCTCTCATTGGACCCATCCGACGACAACCTAGTTTACCGCCATAACACGCTTAGAGAACTGCATCACTGATATTCAGCTATGGACGACACAGAACAATCTCAAATTACATGAACATAAATCTTAATTCATACCTCTTGGATCTAAAGGAAAACTGAGTAGAATATCTACACGTCCAATCACAATCGGGGAGGTGGGGGTCACAAATTGAAACATCCCGGAAATGTCGTGATCTTGGTGTTGTCATAGACTCAAATTTGAACCTCAATCAGCAGATGTCTACAATATCAATATCTATCAGATACCAGCTTCGTAACTTGTCTCATTCGCAAATCCCTGACCCTGAAAGCTACTGAAATGCTGGTTCATGCACTCATCTCTTCACGATTGGATTTCTGTAACGCTCTCCTTATCAACCTTCCTGACAACCAAATCAATCGCCTTCAACGACTGCAAAACTCAGCTGCCAGACTGCTCACACTTACTAGACGCGTGTCACACATCTCTCCAATCTTACAAGCTCTTCATTGGCTCCCGGTTCAGGAACGCATCCATTTCAAGGTTCTACTCCTCATCTATCATTCAATACATGACACATCTCCTAGATACATCCATGATTCAATACAGCTAAGTGTTTCTACAATACGGCTTCGCTCCACGAACACCATGCTCCTCAACATCCCTCGTTCTAAAGACACTTGGGAGACCGTTCTTTTTCACATGCTGGACCGTCTCTTTGGAATGCTCTTCCACTGAACCTCAGACTAGTAGACACTCTCTCCAGCTTCAAAACTAACTTGAAAACTCACTTGTTCAGTCTTGGCTTTCAGTACCGTCATTAGCAGAGTTCTTTTTTTATGCGCCAGGAGTGTCTTTCTGACAGATATGGCGCTTTACACATGTCCATTATTGTTGGTTATTATTATTGGCAGACTGAACCTTTTGGTTATAGGACAAATTTTAATTTTCCTCCTCAGTCTAGCCTTCTCCATATCTATTTCACGTTTGAGTGTTTCTCTTTTGTGTTTTAATTTACTGAATTTGTGGAGAGAAATAAATAATAACAATAATAATAACAATAGACCCAATGAGCTGTTTCCCAGTTCAATATACAGCCTGCACATTATAGAAATAAAACGCTCACATCCAGCGAGATTGTGTTTCACACGGAATGCTCCAAAATAAATATCCCGCCAAATTTATATTACACCCGGCTGTTTTAATGAACCAATTGTCTGTATTTTAAAAGACCCCCCCCCAAAAAAAAAGGAAGACAAAGAATAAGAAAACAAAAACCCACAAACCCCCCACAAAAAACAACACACCCACCCCTCCACACAAAAACAAACAGAACAAAACCCCTGGCTTGCTTTTTTTTACGACACTTACGCGCACGTGTTTGCGATTAGAGCAAAAGCGAAGTGGTTTGTGAAATATGTAAAATGTAATTCGATTTGAAGGGGTCTTGTTGGTTTGTCAAAACAGCGTGCGTGCACGGGTCTGTACGTTCATGGTTGTCAATTAGTGTACGGTCTGCCGGAATGGTGTTATGTTACTGATATGCAGTATAATCTGTGTACACTATTTATAACCTAATTAAGCTGGGCCGGAGACGGTACGAGGAAGTCCAGCGAGTCCTCAGAGAGGCTTGCTTATATACGCCGCGGTTTAAATTGCTTCTGGAGAGATCTATACAGAGTAGTACACGGAGTAGATGATGACTAAGAATTAGGAATTCGATTTCTACAATAATTTTTTTAAGTATTCCCAAAACGAGAATGTTAATTTCGGAAGAGCTAGACATGAATTTCACCCACTCTTTTCGTCTCAAATGTCATTTACGCATACCTGGAGTCACCCCCACCCCAACCACCAAGTACACTGCCAGTACGTAGGAGTAAAAATAATGAGCGCAATTTCATTTAAAAACACATCATGAGCAATTAAGTTACTTCTTTAGCGAGAGTACAAAATAACGAGTGAATCAATCACCACAAAAGAGCAGCACGTGAACATTTTTTTGCTGACAAACCTATAATGGCCCTTTTCGAAAGCAAGGCTTTTGGCTTGGGCTCGAGTCGTGGATACATCAGCTCTTACGAAAACGTGCGCTTTAGGTATGGGGCTTCCAACGGGAGCACGGAGCCTAAGCTGGTACCCAAACTGATGCCGTAGTTTCGAAAAGAACAAGAGTGTTTCTCCGGCTTGATCAAACGGTTTCTGATGAACATCTAGGTCTACAACAAAAGTAAGTACATTAGGAAAAGGGTACAGTATTCGTGAAGGCACATCATTTTAAAGGTATCGTACACGTTTGGTAATGACTCAAAACAAATATTAGCTTAGAAACTTACTTGGTAACAAGCAACGGAGAGCTGTTGATATGTAGGCCTAAAACATTGTAGGAAACGACTCCCTCTGAAGTAACGTAGTTTTTGAGAACGAGGTAATTTCTCACTTGAATAATAAAAACTTCTTGCAAGAAGTTTTTATTCCTATCTGAAAGCACACAAATTTGTACAACAAGGGTATTTTTTCTTTCATCATTTTCTTGCAACTTCGATGACCAATTGAGCCAAAGAGAACACTGGTCTTTGACAATTTCCAAACGTGATCAGTGCCTTTCAAGGGTGTGTGGTATAGGATTGAAAATATAAATGTTCACAGATTTGCATATAATTTACTCAGTATAAAGATGGCCATTAGCGGAAAACTTCCACTTACTTTTGCTTGAAATAATGTTGTTCTTGAGGAACGAGTAAAAACAATTAGTTTTGATCTTGCGAGTGCAAAATCCGACGTTTGAAAACAGTGAAAACATATGGGGCATTTACGTTATTTTCCCACCACTGCGATTACCGGTTGAGCTTGAACCTTCCAATAGATTTGTTAGTTCATTCATGGTGTTGGGTCACAATGAGCGATGCTGGTCTTCAAAAATTACCGATGTTGTCCGCGTGCTTTATCGTTTGGGAATCGGTGGTTTAAACATTTGTTTATTTATTTGTTTATTTATTTCGTACAGCATTCACAGCGCAAGCGCCCAAAATGGATGGATACAAATTTATAGTATTTAAAAATCAAAATCCATAAAAGGACACAAATAGACGATGACTTGAGCAAGCTAGTCGAAACGTTGAGACCAATTAAGAACTCACTCCACGGCAGTGAAGTTAATAACGAGAAGTCCCCCCGTTCCACTAAGCAAAAGTAGTAGTCCCGGCCGATTTACTACCTTCCGCTGAGGTAGTAAGTTAAGAAGCAGGACAGTTCTTTTCAGAACTTGGTAGTCTCCCGAATTCCAAATTCTACACCGCGGCAGTAGAATACATAGCAAGAGAAGTTCTCAAAGAACAAAAATCTACCTATAGCAAGTAGATATACACATGGTGTTACCGCAAACCGAATATACATTGATACCTCACCATGCAATGCCTCAAATTCAATATAGGTCACAAATATAACAAACACAAACATTAAAATGGGCGAAACGACGAGGCTCATTCCGGGCCAGACGTACCCTGCGTGGACGTGGGCCCCAGCAAAGCACGTGTGGTTAGATAATTTAAAACTTTGAAAAGTCTGGATAAAAATATCGATGCTGCAGGATTGGAGTTAGAAATAGAATTGTATAACGAAGTCAACTTATGAATAAACCCATTGGGGAAGAACAACTACCAATGTGACGATTGCCGTATAATTATGAGTGCACACTCCAACGTTATGGATGGAGGATGTAAGCGTATCATAGGCAGTTTGGCTCAGAGTCAAACAGTCGATATCTTGAGTCGATATCTGCGTATGGATTTCATCTTCACAAAACAGATGCATCAATGTGCAACTTCTCCTTAACACACAAAAGATCGAGGAAGCAGTGACCTAACACTTCGGTATAATGTCAATGTGGTTTATTTTTAGAAATACCGGAGCAAGACCAAACAATATTTGCTCTCTCGTAAACAAAATGACTGCATTTTGGATCATGAGATGTGCATCTTTGCCAATCGTTTCCTGTTATTACAAGAAATCCAAGCGCTCAGCCACTGGTGCCCTGACTGAAGAGCAGGCCTCAAAGTCCACCGAGAGATCTGTCTGCCCGACCCGGAAACCCCAGTGTTTACCTCCACGGATAAAAGACAACCCGTTGAAGGGGAAAACTTATAGGTGAACTGACGGTTGGTATTTCAGATCTCATCACGAGACGTTTCTGAACAACGATGGACACGTCTGAGAAGTTCTGACGTACGTATCCGCTCCGTGCACAGCTAATTGAGGGCGCCCCACAAACATGAAAAGCTGTCACTCAGTTTCAGAACCTCTACCATAATCACTTTTTGGTGTCAATTCAAATAATAGACGGCCCGTTTGGAATTGTCTTTCCCTTACTATATATTCTTTGTATTTGCACCAAACTATAGAGTGTGATTAGTTGTGTAATGCATCGGACTCAGGGCTGCGTCAATTATTTAATAAATTGGATCTTCATTATCATTAACTTAATTTCCTGCACCGACCCTTTCGGGAATAGATTAACCTTGTGCGGTGATTTTCAACACGAGGACTTGTAATCAATATAGGTAACCATGGTTTCAATAATTAACCAGCACGATGTGTTATGTTCATGATAAAGCCCTATTGAATATATAGGGAGAGCTCTCTACAAATGAACAAAATAAATACAAAAATTACACGTTGGCATTTTCGGAAAAGTGATTATGGTGGAAATGTTTGAATCTATGTTGAGAAATAACTTTCACATGAGTGACGTCATACAATACGGATTCACCACATTACATAAAGACTTGAGAAAGTCGCGC
Organism: Plazaster borealis; assembly: GCA_021014325.1. Lineage (NCBI taxonomy): Eukaryota > Metazoa > Echinodermata > Asteroidea > Forcipulatida > Labidiasteridae > Plazaster > Plazaster borealis. The sequence goes on from CM037458.1 coordinate 5,316,686, forward strand.
ATTAGTTAAGTTCTGCTTTGGTGTTTATGTGTATAAAGAACAGCGTTTCGGTACTATACACTCTAACAAAAACACTTCCGGGTCAGAGTTGACCCGGATTCTGGATTTCTGACTAAGGCTGACCCAGACCCAAGTTTAAAAAAAAAAAAGAAAAAGATTTTGACTCGGATTCTGCATCAGTTTGAAAGAGTTTTACGTCAGTTTGACAAAGATTGCGGGTCATACTGACTCAGAAATGGGTCAGGCCCCCTACGACCCGGAATCTGTGTCAATTCTGACCCATGAGTTTTTATAGAGTGTATATATCACGTTGCAAATCATCTTGTTAACAATCTCCCCAACAACCCATTTTGTATTTTCATTATACCCTGTATACCCTTTATACAAATGACTACTGATACTCATTACACCAAAAGGGGACCTGACTATTAGTTTTTTCCTCAGCCTCAGTTTGAAGACATTGGTTTGAATGAGCCATTTCCGAGCTAGATTTGAATGATGTCTGATACATAATGAAATGCTCGGTCAAAATGTTTAACTCTAATTTCTCAGACCACATCCAGTGTTGCTGTGTCACATGGTTACATGGGCAAGCTCTTTTTCTTAAAGGCACTGAACACGTTTGGTAATTGTCAAAGACCAGTGTTCTCACTTGGTGTATCCCAACATATGCATAAAATAACAAGCCTGTGAAAATTTGGGCTCAATTGGTCATCGAATTGGCAAGAAAGTGATGAAAGAGAAAACACCCTTGTTGTACAAATTTGTGTGCTTTCAGATAGGAATAAAAGGCTTCTTGCAAGAGGTTTTTTATTATTTTAGTGAGAAATTACCTTTCTCAAAAACTACGTTACTTCAGAGGGAGTCGTTTCTCAGAATGTTTTATACTATCAAAAGCTCTCTGTTGCTCGTTACCAAGTCAGTTTTTATGTTAATATATATTTTGAGTAATTACCAACGTGTACAGTGCCTTTAAAGCTACATAAGAAACGACAAACAACCATGTACATTTCGCAGTGAAATGTGTAGCAGAAAGATACCAGTCTTTGCTGAAGTCTGGGGGCTGCTATGCAAAAGCTTGCCCCGGAACCATGAGACATAGAAACACTTAATTTAGTCTGAGGAATTCAAATGATCATTCACTTGTGATCAAACCAGGCCTTGTACCAGACATTATTAATCAAATCTAACTCCCGAATGTCTCATTCAGATCAATGTTACCAAATTGAGACCGTGTTCGAATTGATGGCTTTAGACAGTGGCTACGGCCGAAACGCCGAAAAGTCCGGTTCTCCAACGTTGTCGTTGCAGCCAACGGCCATAGCTTGATTCGGACGCGGTCTGAGGCCGTATCCGAGTTGGCGGCTACAGCTACGGCTACGGCTGTTGCTAGGTGCGTTGTTAAGGACGTCCTATACTTCAACGCATGATGACGCGGAAATCTAGCAGTAGCCGTAGCTGTAGCTGCTAATTAGGACACGGCCTGAGACTGGAATGAAAATAACTAGTCAGGTACCCTTTTGAGTATCAGTAGTTATGATTCATATCGTATAATGGGGTAGGCTATTAGACAAAAACAGTAACACATACGATAAAGGGCTGTATAGTCTCCTTTTTATTTTAACCTAATGTGAGAGGAAGGGGATGTTTCATTTTTACGGTGAATCATTCTTGATGTATGTTTTTCTGGTTACATTTCTTCCAAATTGACGATTATGATATGACGTCTGACACATGCCTGCCGCAAAGCTACTGCCTGCCAAATAGTTTGACCCTATAACAGGGCTCGTGTATTCCTCCACAAGTACTGCCGTCTGTCCCGTCACCTGAGACTGGTGTCGGAAGCAGACTTTAATCAACAACATACGCAGAATGAAACGGACTCGGTATCCTATTTTATATGACTACCACGTGGAAATAAAGATAGTTATGACTTCAGTTACAGTGGAGCGTGGCCTGACTGTGTTTTAATGTAAATGTGATGACGGAGGAAGTTGTGCGAGACACGATTACGAACTCGTTAAAAGATGTTCAGATTGTCTCCCGTCAGCGACGTCTTTTCAAATCAAGTACAAAAATAGTCTCCAACATCAAAGGGAGGACGCTTCGGCAACGTCGTCACAATCAGTTCGATGGTAATCGCTTTTACAACCACTAATAAATAGCTTCCAAAAAAACACCCGAGGAAATCATGTGGACAACGGTAGCTAAACATAATACTTTCACGTGTTTTCCATTGAGTGCACATGTAGACCATGACACATAAATAAGTCTTTGCGTAACGGTGTGTTCTTACACATGCCAACTTACGGGGTACTTGTAACAATGGAACAATGGACCCCACAAGGTAATAACAATGGAACAATTGGGCCCCACAAGGGGATTCTTTAGAAAAGGGAATAATAGAACAACAATAGCAGTACCCCACAAACCGGATTTGTACAGTTGTGTGCGTGTACTGCACGCCCAAAATGTTCACTACTTCCGGTTCCAAAGCTGGCATACCACTGTGTGTAATTCTACCCCAAAATCACCCGTTTCATCGTTGAAAGGCATTTCTTATGACGGAAACTTTTAATTCTGGGAATAAACGAAAAACCTCCCGGGTCAGAATTGACCCGGATTCCGGGAAGCAGGATACCTGACCCATTTCTTGGTCAGACTGAACTAGAAAAGAGTTAACAAGAAATTTGAATTTTAACTAAGATTCGGCGTCAGTTTGACCTATTTCTGGGTAATTTTGACACGGATTCCGGGTCAAAATGACCCAGAAATGGGCCAGGTCCCCATGGACCAATAGAAACCAACTATTGAACTTTTCTTGCATAAATCATCAAAGAAAACTAGCTCCAAGCTACTTCTATGGGCTTCTGGTTATCAGTGGAGCCAGTTTATTGGAGGTGGACGCGGCTTACAGTGCAACTACATCACACTATACGAACAGGATAGGCCTACAGGGTGCTAAATTTTAAACTTAGCAATAACAAGTTGTTAAACTTACACATGTATATTTTAAAAATGTATATTTTTTAAAAACATTTCGCAAACATTAAGAAGCATTTCAGTTTCTACACCCTTTTGCATACTGTTACGATCGTCCTTTCCACCCCCTGCCCTTTAGCAAGCAGGAATACCAGTTCTCAATGTGCAAAATGCGGGTTTATAGAATTTGACGGCGATAGCATGTTAATAAAGATCTATCGATCAAGCGTAAACTTTACACAACCCCCCCCGTAGTTTCCAGATTTTCTTAACACTTTTTAAAAGGCTTTTAAAATTCTGTTCAATCATTTAAAAAATAAATTAGATTTGGTAGTGGAAAAGAACCACCAACAAACATTGTTAGTGGCCCTTTCCCCTATATCTGCTACGTTTTTTCTTGAGCAAGTGCCCTAAAAACAATAATAAATCCCGGACTGCAAAACTAAACGAGTTACATTTTAATAGTGTGTGCTGGAAATTGATTTCGGCGTTTTATGCTCCGAAAGATGTTAATTCTCTCCCCGTGAGCTTAATTCGGTTTGAGCTCAGAAATCTATATTCCTAGATAAACGCGGGGGACCCAGATATTCGCCGTGGCGTCGATATGTGAACTAAAGTAAACTTGCATTGTTATCTTAGCCATATACATTCACCGTGGAGGCAGGCATAGGTTGGCGCCTGTGTAACACGGTCATTATTCTTTCTCTGTTACCTGAATGTTGTTGCAGTCGATACCCGAAGGTTCGACAAGCCACAAAACCCTGGGCCATTGAATTTCACGATTATGGAGCTTCTGAGCGGAAATCATGCTTATTAATTTGTTTTTTTTGCTAAGGGAAAACGAGTAGGGCGAGGCACTACATTCACGAAAAAGTACCCACCACAAGATATTTTGGTTGGTAAACTTGTACTCTATGCTAAGAAAAACTCACCTGTGCTAAGCAGACTTGGTGGCAAACGACATAAAACCCCAGTAGTCCGACGACACGGAACTGGAACAGAAGACCCCGAATCCACACACTGAGACCTGGAGCCCGACAATTCCCAAGAGTTACACTATTTTTTATAGGATGAAAAGAAATCGTAACAGTAATTAAGTATCTTCTTTTACACATACAGAAATAACAAGCCCTAAAAACGTTGGTGTATTAATACCATTGATGTCTGAACACCTATAGTCTCCGTTTGCACTCCACAAAATAAGATCATTACATCCAGAGCTATAACCCAGTTTTTTTATTTGTCGTGTTTTAATTTTGTTTCATGAAGGATTGGGTTGTTTGCAAGGGATCCATTGAAGTCAGAAAATGTCTTTTGAGATCTCATTTTGTCAGTGAGATCCTCTTTAATTTGAGAGTTTTATTCCTGACCTAAGTCTGCCTCCATTATATTATGTACAGAGACCACTATCTGGGCCCAATTTCATAGCGCTGCTTTAGCAGAAAAAAAAATGCTTGTTCATAAGCGTATTTCACAGGTTAGCAAGAAAATTAGGCGGCCATCTTGCGCGTTCACCATGGATTTGCATTGTTACGTCGTTCATTTTCATACAGTACGGTACGAGCACCAGAAGGTAAGCATGCCTTTTCGTGTGCTTACGGTTAGCAGCGCTATGAAATGGAAACTCGCTCAGTAAGCACAAAATCGGTCGTTAAGCAGCTCTGTGAAATTGGGCCCTGGTGGTAACAAGACCCAGTTTAAGCAAGTTGCTCGACACACCACTGGGCCCTATTTCATAGAGCTGCTTAAGCAGTAAATATTGCTTAACAAGTTTCTGCTAAGCAAAAATTAGCAGGATACCAGTCACAGATTGTACACGAGAAATGGCGTTTTGGCTGGTAACCATATTTTGGTGAGCATAATTTTGTGGTGCTTAGCTACTTTTTGTAGCTCTTTGAAATTGGGCCCTGGACTGAGCACAACGAACCTTGCTCAACAGAAAACGGGTGCCAAACCAATACCGGTAAGCCACGTAAAACAGAGCACGTGCCTGGAATTCCTTTTCGAAATTGTCCGCTAAATGTAAATCCATGTTGATATACAGCGCGCGGTAGCTTGCTTTGTGTGTTAGTTGTACCTGGGAGATCTCCGAGCAGGGTCTCATAGCCCCCTACATCAGCAAGGGGGTAACTCGAGCCGTGGCTTCTTAGGTGCTGTACCCGTGGTTAACTCAAATGTCAGGTAATTTATTTCCCTCAGACAGTAAACACTTTGATCAATCAGCGTTTGAGTAACAATAAAGGAGGTGAAACAAAAATGAGAAAAAGAAAGAAAGAAAGAACCTTTTCATGACAGTTGTTCAAGTCAGAATGGTCGGAGAGACTTGTAAGAGTGAAATATGACCAAAGTATACGGATTTAGATTGTAAGGATTTGTAGAAGCTCCGTTGTAGCTGCCAAAGGACATGGGTTGATGGAGTTGGACTATTAAAGATGCTACTCGATTATTCAATGACAATCTGGGTCACGGTGTATTAGAACCTGCCGACAGTTACACCTCCATAGTTTCCCTCACCCGAGATGAGGAACGGAGACACCGTTAACACACGCTGATGTTTTGTGTCGTCTCTCATTTAGGGAGACATTCTGATCTGTAAACCAAAACCCCCCAAAAGAAAGGCAACAGTTGACAGACTTGATACATTAGTGGCGATTTTTTTTGTCTTCTTCTTCTTTTTCCTAACAGCTATATTCTTGGCTAATGGTTCACCTGTAATCAAGTGAATACCTTTCAGATTCTTGAGGCAGAATAACAAGTCAGTGCTGCGTGCCCTCCACCTATAATTTGGTCGGCTGCACATTAAGTGACGCTCTGAAAGCATGGGTGTTTGACTCGAGTGTTATTGATAATGTATGTAGGTCAAACCATGCATCCCAGCAGATGTTCCATAATTATTATAAATGTCCCCAGTTATCAGTAATGAAATGTCGTTTGTTATTTTTTGAGTAAAAACTGCTTACAGGACATCTGGTATGGATTAAGCTGGGTCGGATATAAACTCCCTCCAGCAAGACTCAAGTGCACTCAGAGCAACAGCGTGTAACTGAATCTTTTTTGAAACAAATTTTGATCCGGGGAAATCAATTACCACTTATAGGCTTTAGAATTTTGTTCTAAGCCAAACAATGTTCTAATTAACTCGGTGATGTTCAAAAAGGACAACAGCTGCATAATCCTTAACCGTCCCGGACTTGTTCCAAGACTTGTATTGTGATGTTACATACCACTACGAAACATCGCGACTATGCTACCTGACTGGTTTTTACAACTATTTGCCAGATAATAGTATTTCATTGAAATATGATATCAATAAAATTATCAGAGTATTGTTACATGAATTAATATTTCTGTATGGTAAGCTCTAGAATGCCACAAAAGACAAAGAAAAGCTGCTATTCGATTTAAAGATCACGATTGGTTGGGCTGCCACGCTTTGATAGCATTTATGCATCATGGTAAGCGCGTAAACGCCGCGTCGACCATAATGCGCACTACATCCTATAACACATGGGATGGTGGGAACATTGACTCTTAAAAATGGTGAAACCAAGATTATTGTGATGGCGTCAACAATCATTGGCACAGATGGATAAACGTGAATTTTTGAGTGCCAAATTTTGGTGAATGAAGATACAGCAACGTGTTACCAAAACTGCTGCCGAGTTCTTTATGTAGTCAATACCGATGTTTATCGATTACTCTCGAAACAAGAAAGTTACAGCCCCTGCGTGACATCATCAAAAACAAATCACACGGTGAGGCCATCGGTCAGTAGGCTACAGTCCGTTTGTATTTTGCGTGTAATTAATTTTTGTGGAGAACCAAATAAATTTCAAATGGCCCAAACCATTAGATATGGACCCTACTCAATTCATCCAAATAAACAACCAGGTCACTGCGTAAAGCCATTGTACAAGTATACAGAAAAAAACCCATCTGGAAACCATATGGTTTATTTCATCCAGTAGTGGCTATTGACCCAAAGGTCAAGCAACTGCTGTGCAATTCCTATGGGAACTCCGGGAGAGCTGGTCATTGATGGTAACAAGACATTATCATGCTATTTGGCTAGGTGTAGACAGGGAATGCTGAATTTTTTTAGATTAAAAACATGAAAATGGCGGAGTACTGATTATTTAATTAAAACCGGACAGTGGACTACAGTCCGATGGCATCATTGAGTGTTTTAAACAAGTTTAAAAAAAGTGATGTATCCCCTGCATCTACGTCACATGCGGTTTGGTAACTATCTGTGAAGCTCGCCAATCTGAGAGAATGAAGATGCACGTAAACAGTACGGTAAGCGTGTAAACGCCGCGTCGACTATAATGCGCACTTCACTGTATACCACTTGGGAACATTGTCGCATTAAAATAAAGGTGCAACCAAGATGATTGTGATGCCGTCAGGTGAATTGGCTCAATAGCGATAATGATAGATTTGGTTTGCCATAAACCAATGTGTGATAAAACATCATATGAACTCAGTGCATCCCGTGTACTGTGGGGGATCTACCCAGATACTACTCGGTGGAATTCGAACCCACGACCCTCGCACTCAAGAGCAGAAAAGCACTACTATTATGGGCCGTAAGTGCATCATTCTGTGGAATGCAGAGTCATGAAATTCGGCCCTTGTGTCTTCGGTGTAAGGTTATAACCAACGAACAAATTATTACATCTATACTGTATATATTTTGTTTGATTACCTTCTTTGAAACAATATAAGGTACATCATTAGTAATGTTGGAAATTGTGCTTTCGGTTTATAGTGATCTCCTTTAATCAAGAATGTCATGGCTCTGCTTACTGTAAGCATACAAAGTGGCGCTTGCGGAAGCAGAAAAATCCGCGTTTAACGAAAGCGTATTTCACAGGTTGCAATTATTATTATTATTAAATATATTTTTTGCTTCTGCGTGTATACGTACTTCACGTAACTAAAGCATTCTCCATTCACACAGGGTAGTGCAGAAACTCAATGACGCTCACTAAATGGTGCATAATGAAATTTCGCCCGTGTCGACCTTTGTTCCAAAAAGACTTCATTCATCCTTAACTCTCGCCAATCAAGTAAATAGTTTCCGATCTTAACTTTCATCCGTCTCGAGGAGAAGTGCAATTTTCCTCGTGTGGTTTTGATTTTCTCTCGTTTTCTACAAAACCTCTACTGTTATTCGGGGACATTTTCGTCCCGCTCCGGTTCATCCACTGAGCAATGAGCGAGCCAAGTGTGACAAATTTACCAATAGGTCAAATCGATGAACGGCGCTCGCAGCTTCTGGAGCATCGCAGGGTTTGCCGGGTTCTTTCAAGACGAGTTAACAGGTGAGGAAATGTACCAGCACAGCACAGAGAATAACAAAATGAAAACATGTGTCATTTAAGAGGTTTTTTCTTTTCTTCCAAGGACGGGGAAGGGAAGAGAGATAATTCAAGGTTCATCTAAAGGATTTATATAAAGCTCAGTTACACATAAACTTTCACAAAACAATCCCTTTATACAAAATAATAATGGAGACTTATAATGCGCAATGTCTGTCACATAGTGACACTAGTGGCGCAGAAAACCCTTAACTAAACTAACATCTGAGAACCTTAACAACTTATTAAAAGAGGTGGGTTTTGAGTTGGGTCTTGAATGTGAGGTAGGAAGTCTCCTTTCTCAGTTTGATAGTGTGTTCCATAGGGAAGGACCGGACCCGAGAGAAACCCGGACCGAGAGAAATCCATGTGTCCGTCATGCGTGGTGCGTTATGCATGGTGCGCAATCCTTAAAGGAACGTTACAGAACTGGTAATTAAAATTTTCTTTAGGATCACAGATTTACATAAAACTTACACGGTCTAATGATGATGATAGCCTAGTAGAAAACATCCCTAGAAATATTTTTTTCTGAAATGCCATATTTGATGAGAGATAAATAAAACTAATTTCCGATTGGAGTTTATCGCTCATGAGCGTTTTATTCGTGCATTGTATAACACATGCAAATGTGTAAACGGTTTTTCACTATTTTCTCGTGACCCAGATGGCCGATCGATCTCAAACTTCTACAGGTTTGTCAGTTTATGTATATGGTGGATTATATAAAGTGCTTAACTGTTTTGTTAGCAAAAACCAATACTGTAATGTTCCTTTAACAATGTAAACACAAGCCAAGCAATAGACCTCATGCACATGATGTCATAACAGTAGGGCGCCCTAGCCTAGAGGTCAAAAGGAGGTTGTTCATTGGCCAATCCTGTGCGCCGCGCGTACAAATCTGTGCGTTTCGATTGTTTCGTCATCGTTTTACCTCTAAGATGGCGGCTGGATGACGTCAATGCATAAGGTCTATGGACATTATTTTTACGGATAACGCAGTACGCAATAAGGATACATGGAATCATAAGCTTTGCTTGCTTGGCGTGTATTTTCATTTTTACGCATTGCGCACTACGCATTGCGCACAACGCATGACGGACACGTGGTTTTTCGACCTAAAGAGTTTGTTTTTAACTGATGCGTGACTGCTCCCTTCTTGCCAAGACGATAATGACGTAATTAATATATAACAATCAGAAACAGGTTTCACAGTTGAAGATGGTTAAAATAAGTTGGCAACCAGATCGGTTCAAAACAATATCAAAACACAGACGGAATGCTTATTTATTTTAGGATATCTGGGCCTTGTTTACAAAATGATTGTTTCATGTGGAACGTGCGACAAGTGAAGCGTGTTTGTTCGATCGGTCGATCTGATCAATTCTTTGGTACGTTGTTCTTAGCTAGTGTTGCACGCAGCCACCGTGACAGCTTTGCACATTCTTAGATACATAAATAGACGGCGCCAGAGCTGAACAAACAGTGAGGTTTGCGAAAGCATCCTATACGTCAACATTGCAAGATGGACTTCGTTGCAATTTTGTTTTTAAAACAGATCTGTACAAGAGATACATAGATAGCCTATATTTGCACCAACCTTCCGTCAAATTGATGGCAAACAGAGAGAGCCGACAGACATTAATGTGAAGTCTCGCGGTTTCTCGGTAATCAACGGCACTGTGGCGGTAACCGGGGAACTGTTAAATCGTCGTGTCATTGCGAAACGTCCACACAAAGCAAGTACGCGCAGAGGATACGACGTTTTTGAACGGAACATTTTCGTGCGAGATACGAAGTTTCTGCACGGAACATATTCGTGCTATAAATAGGGCCTACGATGTTTTTGCAAAATTGAGATTCTTTTGCACTGACGCTACGTGATTATCTTCCAATGTTCTGTAGACCCAAATGTGATTTAAAAAAAGGTGAAACTAGAGCATGACGTGTGGGCTTGGATTTCCAATTAATACAGAGTATGAGGTTTTTTGTATTGCTTGTATACAATAACAACTGAAGTTTATTCGCTGTTGGCTCTGACACCGGTTTTCTCAAAGGGGTTACAAAGGTACAGGGTATTGATATCATCGCTAAAAATTAAAACGATTCCGCATGAATGCTAAGCAAAGGTTAAAGGTCAGTGTCATCGATGGTGAGTGCATACGCTGTGTTGGTTTTGACGCATTTTGCAGAGATTATTTTTAGGTGACACTGAGCCGTTACAAACGGAGTGGTTCCGGTCTGATTTGGTGTTTTAACGCTACATACGAAGTGTGGACTTGAGAGCAAACGCGGTCCTCATAATGTAGACACTATGTGGACTTACACACGTCCACACAGTGTTTTTGTTGTTACAGTGTTGAATAATAGGATTGTCCTGAAGTGTACAGAACAGAGGAATGTCCACAAAGTGACTGCAGCTGTGTGTTTCTGCGCGGATTACTTCCGTGTATCATCGGCGGCCGGCCTTGTCTGCTTCAATGATCATTGCATGAGATAAACGCGCACGGTGGCGATTTGCTAAGTATTTCCTTCCTCCATGGTTGAATTCACATACGCAATTAGGACAAACGAGGGCTGTCTATATGCCGCACAAGGTCACTGCCAAGAATTGACCATATTTTCCACCGCGTGAGGGCGCTTTCTTCAGGGAATGCCTTGCACCACAATTACAGTTTCATCTTATTTTAATTGCCTGTATGTAGTTTTCTTGCATCAATGACGAAATATAAACATAATAATAACAAAAATTAACAAAACTTGTTTGTTTACTTGTTTTTCGTCACGTAAACATTGGTCCACAAACGCCCTCACGCGGTCAAAAATACGGCGAATTATAGTGATAAAGGTGCTCCCTGGTGACCATTCGCATCATTGACCTACTATTTCCACTTGTTTTTCATTTGAGACATTCATTTTACCAGAAGCTTTAAGCAGAGGATGATTAGTAGTAATTGGATTGTGCCTTTGATGAAAGGCCTACAAACATTGCACAGTCAGAGTTAGTCAACAGGGCCTTTGCAAATTCGTCCTTTGAAAAAAAGTATAGGTAGTATAACAAGCAATGGCAGCCATTTTGAACATTCTGAAAATTGCTTGTTATTCTACCATTTTTTTATAGAAAATTCAAATTTGCGATGGCCGTAATAGTCAAATATCTTTCTCATGCGAAAAACTTTGACTTGTATCAACAAAGGCACACCATTCTCCCAAATTGTTTCCCCTATATCTGCCCCACAATGGCCAACCCTTCACCTCCGTGGGCTGAATTGCACCACGGAGCAGAGCTCCATAATGTGGTTCGATGCCCGAATTTTTCTCACATCCCTACAAGTTTGGCTAGACTCCTATACTTTTCTAAAACTAAACATATCTTCACAATCAGATGTTCGTAGTTTTCTTCCATCCTACAGGCTACACTACAATCAAAGGGTTTTCTAGCTGCATCAATACCATTATAGTTATTTGTTTTATTTAAATATTGACAGAGTAAGTGTGTTATCGGGTGTTTGTAAAGCATCATTATAGTTCATACCTCACAAAACAACCTTTTCATTTTACAGCTTGTTAAACAAGGTTCAGACTGAAACAGTTACATTACATTTACACCTTTTCTTCCAGGAATCACTTCCAATGCTTCATATATTTTGTGATGGTTGTAGCTCTTCCAAGAGACAAAAGAAAACACGTTCAGTCACAACAACTCCCATGTTCAAAATAATTGATTACATATTGCTACAACTTACAAGGTTTGCCAAATCTTCAACTCATGGTACCAAACGCTCACCGGTAAAAGCTGTCTACCCGATGGACAAAGTAAAGGGAGCCATCGATGACCGGCACACATGCATTATGGACGGCAGGAAAACGAATGTGTATGCCCTTTTGGTTTCATACTACGAAGGGTATTCAATTACGTAATGAAAACATTCCAACTTCAACTATGGGAGATTGGGTATATACAATAACCATTGAATTAAATACAAACTATTACATCACACATGCCATTCCTTGCAAGACTTGATATGTCAATCGTCAGGACATTTCTTTTACAAAATAGATTAATTAATAATCCAAAATATCATATATATTATGAGAAATGTAAAAGCACATTTGGTGCTCGATATGGGGCATGGTGTACCCCCCTTATTGTATCTTCATTGCTTGGAATCGCAGGAATTCTTTTGAGGATTTTAGGGAGGGGGAGTTCTATACAAGAGGAAAATAGTGTGTTGTAGTATGGGAACATTAGGGAGGGGGGGGGGGGGACACACACCCTCTGTCCCATATCGGGCAGGCTATTATAAAGCACAGCCCAGAAAACAAGTTTCATTACTTTTACACGAACGCATGTTTTTATTTAAAAAATTATCCGCTCGGATTGCTCGCACCATCTCATCGAGTTGTGGTCTTGCCAAAAAATACCTGTCCGTGCCTCCTTCGAGGAATAATTCGCTCAGAAGAAAATTATCCAATAATATATCTTGTTTCCCCGTTTCACATCAAAGACCTGCTCGAGAATATGACGTGAACCACTTCAGCACCGGTCACAGGAACCCTCGACAATATTTTGATGCGGTAATTCAATCGTAGTTGGTCCATAGTTTCTGTTTGCCAAGTGTCTTGTAAGATATCCAAAGTGCAATCAATTACAATAATTGACGTGTTTACTCTCCATGGAAACATACTGATTGCATTATTGTATAACTTTTGCTGCCTTAAAGGGTACGGGAGCAGTATTGGTAAGATCATAAACGTGCTCGCAGATTCGCGCATAACTTACATGGTATATGAAGATGGTCTCGATGGAAAAATTTCACTGAAGTAGTTTTGCTTGAAATGCTATAGTTTTTTGAGGTATAAGTCAAACAATATTTAGTTGTTTTAGTCTTGTTTCTTGAACGAGTACCCTGTGAGCAGCCTCGCTACCATGGGCAGCGCGCCGTATCGATACCTCTCGTCACTAACCCCTGGGGTGGATTTCACAAAACCCATCCTAACTTAGGATCGATCCTAGGACTTAGGACGAGTCCCAGCCGTAAGATCGATCCTAGCTAAGATCGATCCTAGGATCGATTTCACAAAACCCGCCCTAAGCAGGACGAGTCGTAAATAATATAAAACCACAATATAATTCTCGGACGAGGCTGAAAATGCTAATGCAACGGCTTTTTGATGGCTTTATTGCTTCGTTAATGAAACGGCCGTCTGAACCTTCGTGGTCAGCCAAAAGTATGCACGGCTGTTTGGTTGTTTTATTGCTTCGTTAATGAAACGGCCGTCTGAACCTTCTGCAGCACAGATTCAAGAAAAAAACAAATTGTCGCCATTTTGTTTTCGCTTTGGCGACAAAATGTTGATAGTTTACGGTTGATTTTAGGCCTTTGAGAGGGAACAATCAATGTGTGTGATTATATAGAGCTGAGGTAAGCTGGTTTGTGCATATTTGTTAATTAAAAGGAGGGAGAAAATGTAATTTGGGCGAAAAAACTGTAAAGAAGGTGCCGTGAATGTGATGATTTTGTCCTCCGTCCGTCGTATTCGCTATGTACATTCTATTTTTTAGGCTCTACGGTGACGATCTCGTAACTTATTGCAGTCTGATTTCTGATGTTTTCCAATAAATAAAAAAAGGCTTAATAAACAATTCCTTGTTTAATTCGCTTGCCTGTTCGATTTTTTTTATTCATTTTCAATAGGTTTGGCTTTAATAACAAGAAAAAAACAACGGAGAGTTTGTCAATTTTTCGCGATCGCTAGGACGACCCTCGTACCGATCCTAAGTTAGGACGGGTTCGGGGCCGTTTCCAAGGTAATTAGGACGCGTTCAACCCTTCCTATCTTTTGTGAAATCGTTCCTAGGACGAGTCCCGAGTTAGGACGAGTTACTCGTCCTAACTTGAGATAGGACTAGTCCTAACTCTTTGTGAAATCGACCCCTGGTAGGGATGTGTAGAAAAACAACGCTGATTGGCTATCTAAAGTGAATACTTTGCGTCCACGCGTGTTGAAAACTTTCGAGCGCTTGCATGGCGCTTGAAGAACGCTTAGTACGCGATGGTACGCTCGTGTAAAAATGCAAGTATTTTGACGCGTTTCGATTTCAAATGAATCTTGTTTTTACACGGTCACCTTAAACTGCATGCAATTAGAAATAACACAAGATCAAAGAAGAATGAGAGGGTACCAGTTTCTCTGTGACTTGATGCCGGCGGTTTGCGGGCTACCACACTAAAAAGCGCGCGTAGAATGGATCGACTACAGGCCTAATTTGAAATGTGCTAGATTCTAGCACATTTTAATGAACCAATTCCAGGGGATATGAGGGAGCAAGGCATGCTGGGAAAAAATGGCGCTGCGAGATCGATCCTCCCTGGGAACGAGGTTGCGCACGCGTAAGCTCTTCATCCCTTGGACAGTGCAAGTCTCGCGCGTATTCGAACATTAGGGCCCGTTAAAGTGCGCGAGTTTGTTCCTTCACGCGTTTAAAGCCAATGTATGTGGTACCAAAGTGGTCCCCAAAATCGATGGTGATGGTGCGCGAGACTTGCACACTCTAATACGCCCCACGCACCTACATGATTGCAAGAATACAGACTCGTTGTATTCAGCTTTTGGCTTTGAGAAACAATCTGCTAGGGTCGAAACGTCGGGGCATTAACTACTTTTTTTGCATTAAAAACATAGATCAGTTTGTAACAGCTAATTCATTTTTCACCCATTTTTTTTTTAGTTGGTAATGACTGAAAATTAATGGCAATAAAAACTTACTTGGTAAGAAGTACAGCAGCTTTGGATAGTATAATGCATTTTGAGAAACTTTTCACTTAGAACTACTGCTGTTATGGAAAAATATATCACTTTTTATCCCCCAAAATTTGAATCTGAGAGAAGCGTTACTAACAGTAACGTTTCTCAGATTGTGTATTCCAATTGCAGATTATTCTTCCTGCGTGGACATAACCGCTCCAGAGTTTCGGCAATATCTCAAAAACACTACCACCTTTCTAAATCAAATTTTCACAGGTTATTTTATGGTATATATCTACAACTATATAGGATTGAAACAAACAGTGGGTTCCAATTACCGAACGTATTCAATCCCTTTAAGTAAGACTTGGCGAACCCGAGATTTAACCGACACAGCCTCTTGATCAGGGGGAATGGGGGGGATGGGGGCATTGGATGTAGATCGAGTCCTAACGCCTCAGGGTGAATTAGCACAATGATCGAGTCCAAACAAGAATTCAATTTACAGTGGCCCACGTTCCGACCGTTGAAGTTCAATTGTCCAACACACGCCCATCAGACTCTTCGCACGATAGTATGTACTGCCAACATGCTTTCTTGCCCCAGACCGAAAATCAGTATTCCAGCGCTATATCTGATTGAAAACAGACACAAAATTATTCCAAAGCTTGCCTGATAAGATTTTGTAAAGATAAACTCTTACACTCATCAAAGGCTATTCTGTTTACAAGACGTCTATATTTAGTACGAGGTGGAAACTTATTTTTATTCCCATAGGTGACAAAAATAATGTCCCAAATAGGAAGAAATTGTTTATAAGTTGGATATATTAATAAAGCTGAAAATCAGGTTGGATCAGTGGTGGCTTCCCTCCCTTTCACCTCGATTGACCCCGGTTCGAATCCCACCTCAGACCTTGAGCCTTGCATGTGGATTGGGCTTTCAGTCCCTATTTGGGGTTTTCCTCCCACATCTAACACTGACATTTCTTCATCATTTTTTCTACACAGGTAGGCTATCTTCAGACAAGGGCCAAATTTCATAGAGCTGCTTAAAACAGCTACTTGAGTGATTTTTTTTAACGGTAATGCTATTTAAACTTGTCATAATGTGTTTGTTTATCATTTAAACGTAATTTTGATATTTGCACACTTCTGAATTTTTCATAATTATCGATCAAAAATTAGGCCCCAACCTCAATCTTTTGAAAAACTAGAAACACTTCTGCCGTTGACGGCGTGCGTCAAAATGACAAAACTTAGACGTCATGTGTGAGATGTTGCTTTGTTAAACCTCCATGCTGCAACAAAGCGCCTATAAGTGATGACGTACAGGGTTTTTCGCGAATCATTATTCTTTCTGAAAAGCACCGGAGAAGGGTAATCAAAATAATTGTTTTTTATACAATTAAAATCTGTTTAATCTCATGTGACTTAATTTCGTTATTGATTGAAAACATTTTAAATGAATTTCAGCAAGGATCACTTGTTGCTGTTCTCGTTCAAGTAGGTCTTTAAGCAGCTCTATGGATTTTTGGGGCCCTGGTTACACAGTGCTAGTCGCTTTTGACGGTCCCCTTGGTTTCATGACCAGAAAAATATAATAATGTAAATAGTCACTTTGTTAAAAAATGCTCTCAGACGCTTAAAACAAAAACAAGTGAACCACAAATACAAATTCAATAAAACGACATCACTGTTAAAAATGTCTGTAAATTTACGGACTCCGTAAAGTGAAATATTCCGTATTTTCGCCGTAATTTTAAATGTAAATATTAATTATGCTAATAAGCGTAATTACAATCAACCACATTTGCCCAAACAACTTTACGGAGTCCGTAAATTTACGGACATACATTGAAGAAGTCATATATAATTTTCTAGAAACCGGAATCGACCACAAACAGTGAATCCATATTGCATGAGAACGGAAACTGTGTGAGTTTGCAAAACCGACCCCAGCGATATCAAATTAGTTGATTACAAAAAAAAGAAAAAAAAGAAAGAAAGAAGATTGAAGAAGAAAAAGCGAGAGTCTTGACTTTGTATCTCCGTGGAGTGTTTTATAACCTGCGCCATCCTAAAACGGAGAATCAATCACTTACAACTGACATTTATCTTCGACGACGTCTTTAAGATTTTCCTTCCACGCGAGCTTTCTTCCCCTAACATCATCTCAAGGGTAATTTATACACCACTCTTTCGATACAACCCGCTGATTATATAGTTGCTGTCTGCGAAGCTACGCCCAATCATAGAACGGCGGTTTGCCCTTCGGTCTCAATCAAGTCTCCACGCGGTAGATTTACCGTAATCGTATTCGATGTTTGAAGCCAGCGCAAGAAAAGATTCTTAAAAATGGGCCCAAAAGAATCCCCCAGGATGGAAATAACAATGGGTGCTTTGTATACAACAGTGAGGCATGTAATTTACAAATTCACTGTAAATTGTAATTTGTAAATTTGTAAAATTGACTCATTTACTCAAAAAAAAAGCAAGCATAAAAACCTACTTGGTAACGAGCAACGGAGAGCTGTTGATAGTATAAAATATTGTGAGAAACGACTCCCTCTGAAGTAACGTAGTTTCTGAGAAAGAGGTAATTTCTCACTAAAATATGTGAATCTGAGAAAGACTTCAGGCCTGAAGCCTTTCTCAGGCATCTGAAAGCACACGAATTTGTGCAACAAGGGTGTTTTTTCTTTCATTATTTTCTTGCAACTTCGATGAACAATTGAGCCCAAATTTTCACAGGTTTGTTGTTTCATGCATATGTTGGGATACACCAGGTGAGAATACTGGTCTTTGACAAATCCAAAAGTGTACACTACCTTTAATAAGTCCTGTAGACCAGGGAATAATGGAACGATTCTGAGATGATATTCTCGGCTTGAAAGTCATTTAGAAAATGACAAGCGTGATGAACGATTCGTCGTCCCCCCCCCCCACGAGAGATAGAGTAGGTTCTGGCGATGGAGCTTAGCAACGGGCCACCTGCATACACTTGGAGAATCAAGTGATCTGATAAGACCATGTTGATACGGCGCATAAATGAATTGGCGATTGCTTCTTAAGATGTGTGGCTTGAAAGACAAAACATTATGGTTAAGAGATGTCAAGTTTGTTCAGACACCGGATGGTTCATCACCTTTGACTGGAGATTGGACAGTGTGTGTATAAGGACCGCGATCAAAAAATGGTTCGCGCAACACTCATTCGGCACAAAATACGATGTTTGTCTGAAACATGCTTGTTAATATTCATAGGATTCGCGATGTAAGGCTTGCACATCATTAGCACAGCGGTTGCTTCAATGCATTACAAATCAGTTGTTCACACTAAACTGTTTCGTCTTCATGGAGATGTTGAGTTGTTATATAGAACTAGACTGTGCAAGTCTCGCGCATATCGAAAACAACTCGAACGAAGACTATATTTTTCTATGAAATCGAATCTTATTTTTGAATTCTATTTATGAAAAAAAAACACCTTGATAAATTACAATACCCGAAGCAATTTGTTAGAAATACAATTCCAATTTTTATGTTATACGGATAATTTGTTAAAATTAACATTGAAATGAAAGTAAAACCTATATTTTTGTTTAAGAAACCCCAATTGCCAATCACGCCAAAAGTTGTAAGATTGCCAGTTGGGCAAAATATTGAATTGTTTATTAAGTAACCGGAAACGAAAGTCAAGTTTTATTCTCGGTTTTTTGTTGTTGTTTTGTTAAATTTAATTTACTTTAATATATTTCATGGCTAAATTTTACTTTCCCAACATAATGATATACATTACATTGCCATAAACTACGTTAAACTACGTCAAAACTAAAACTCAATGGTAAGACCAACTTGGTCCCAGAAATTCGAATACGCTTGACTTGGCGCACTGTAGGGCAAAAAAATAGCCTGCCTTAACTAAAGTCTGTCATCCACACATAACATTTTCAAATGAATCAAATAAAACCACCCTTTCAAGAGTGTATTTGCACAATCGAGTGGCTTTCATCAGCCACGCCCCTTTGAACCCCAACCACTGGCGCCAAACTAATGGTCGAACCGGTTACAAATTATGATATCACTTTTCAGTCATCGATCAACTTGTGTCATGTCTTATGATGTGACTTTATTTACTCGTAATTAATCTGTACATTTACTCTTAAAGGTATCATACACGTTTGGTAATGACTCAAAACAAATGTTAGCATAACAACTTACTTGGTAACAAGCAACGGAGAGCTGTTGATAGTATAAAACATTGTGAGAAACGACTCCCTCTGAAGTAACGTAGTTTTTGAAAAAGAGGTAATTTCTCACTAAATAATAAAAACTTCTTGCAAGAAGTTTTTATTATTCTATCTGAAAGCACACAAGTTTGTACAACAAGGGTGTTTTTCTTTCATAATTTTCTTGCAACTTCGATGCCCAACAGGCTTGTTATTTTATGCATATGTTGGGATATACACCAAGTGAGAACACTGGTCTTTGACAATTTCCAAACGTGTTCAGTGTCTTTAAACTTGTGATACATAAACGAGCTATGAAATCACCCAATAATACAATTTTAACAGCCTTTCTGCTTTTATTGGCAGTGTTGACTGTGTGTGCTCGCTGTAATGATCACATCCAGTAAATCAAGAAACAATACCAATTACATTCGTAGGGAAGTAAGGTCCACATCTAAGGCCTAAACTCCAAATTACAGTAACAGACAAAACCTTGCTGATCAATAACAATGTCCAGTGGTCTATGTCTGTACCAATTTATTTTACTTTATTTGTTTTCAACATTCCAATGCACGGGCTTTGTAAGCCTGTTTATGTATTTTGATGCCGATGCATAATTTAATCAATGGATCATCTGCCTTGATATTGACTCCCGGTAGTACCCCCTTTTTTGTAAGTCGATGACTAGAGAAACAGTTGAAAACATTCCTAATACTTAATGCAAGTCAATTTATAGATAATCCTGGTCTGGACATTTTGATTGAGTCTCTTCTAGGAAAATGTAAAAACCCCATTAAAAGGGTCAGATCCGATCAAAAACCAAGAGCTAATAATTCAACCCAAATTTGGAACAAGTTAATTTATTTCAGTTCAGACTTCAGATGGAAATAGGTCGCAACGTCTCTGCTTGTTCTAATTGCCGAGTGGGTTAATCATCCACAGAGGGCGATTTCAGATGCAGTATAATTATTGTACATTTTTTCCAATCATGACTTGAGGTCGGGAGGATCATTTTAAACCCATCAAGTGAATATTTGGAGTAGACTTTTTTCCTTTTACACATTGTAAATAATATTTTTTACTATTATATGTTTTTGAAGACTTTTTTTTCTGTAAACACCGCCCTTATTTTTAATGATTTTCCGTATCAGTTTTTATTGCTGCTGATTTTGTCTTTAAAAAAGACATAATTCAGCTCTTGCGCTGTGATGTTTGAATTTCAACAAACAAATAATGATGATAATAATAATAATAATAATAATAATAATAATAATAATAATAATAATAATAATAACGTCTATATATGTTATATAATAAGTCTTAATCGATTAAAATAAATAATATATTTCTAATCTGAATATTATTATTATTTTTTACAAACTCGGTTGTTTTGAGAAATATTCCCGACTGAAATGTCGGCCATGCGTGTGAGAAACCGTCCCCAATACAAGTTCTTATTTCCAATTGATAAAGCGAAATCTAAAGTAAGCAAGCATGTTAACTAACGTGTGCAAACCCCAGACAAAACACAAACACTATTCAGTGAAAACACACAACAATGTAAAAAACAATTTTTATTTAAAGATGATCGGAATAATATCCTCTCTCAATTACCATAAGACAGAATCAACTCACATTCATCCCCCACTAGCATCATATTTTGTTTGTATACCCTTTACTTAAAGGGTCTGTATACGTTTATGAAGACAGTGCTGTATGACAAAGAGTGGAAGGGGTAAGAGCTCGTAGTCGGCAATGCAAGAATTGGACTGTACTCTAGCTCCCTTGAGGGTACAGCCCTTTTGAGAAATACTTTAAAGGGTCTGTATACGTTTGGTAATGACTCTGAAAATGAATGGCAATAAAAACTTACTTGGTAAGAAGTACAGCAGCTTTGAATAGTATAATGCACTTTGAGAAACTTTTCACTTAGCTGCGGTTATGGAAAAATATATCAGTTTTTATCCCCCCAAAAATTTGAATCTGAGAAGCGTTACTGACAGTAACGTTTCTCAGATTGTGTATTCCAATTGCAGATTATTGTTCTTGCGTGGACATCATCAGAACCTCTCCAAATTTTCGGCAATATCTCAAAAACGCTACCACCTTTTAAAATGAAATTTTCACAGGTTAGTTTTATGGTATATTATCTACAGCTATATAGGATTGAAACAGACAGTGGGTTCCAATTACCAAACGTGTATAAAATCCCTTTAAATGGGCATGACAAAAAAAAATCCCAGAAAGGGAAAATACTTCTCTGAACAATACAAAAGCTGATGTAAGAGGAATGTGTGAACGGTATAATGTAATTAAGGTGCAGTGCTGTCAAAAATAGTCACGGCATAAATAAAACACTACTAATTCAGTCAACATTGCGTGCACGGAAAAGTACACCGCCACATACAGACATGCAAGGCTTTGCCTTCTAAGTAGTAATCTTCAAAGATTTACGATGTCAGTATTTGGTAGATTTGACTCATGACATGTTTCTGAAACATTGCCTCGATGTCTCCAGGGCAACATAGGTCGGGTACCCGCGACTAATTCGTTCAATATTAAGATTGAATGTTCGGCCAACTATTTGTTTCATATAGTTACTTTATCTTGTATCTTACAGTCAGAAATTGATTGATTTGAGTTTGTGAATTCGAACGTAACTGATGACTTTGCTCGGTTTTCCCTCCAATTGGCTTTTACTTTGTTTTAGTCGTGCCGAAAACATTTAAACGTAGGCTTCAATCCTTCGTACGAGCTGTATTTAAATAGGTCATGGGGGTATCCTGTTGATGCTAAATACTACCATTGGTTTACAAGGTTGATCCTGTTAATTTCAAGTTACCATGCCTTCAGTATATGTGTGTGTGCCCCCCCCCCACCCCTCGCAACAGGGTGACCCTCAATTAAATTTCACATTTTTGTTGAGGCAGAAGTGTTATGCGTGTACCTATAGAATTCTGATTCAACACAAACATCTGCATAGAGAAATTACTTCATGGGCGATCAACGAAGCAGAGAAAATAACCGACATGAGCGGCAAGGTGTCTTCCGGTTGAACGGTACGACAGCTCGACGGCCTCATGGTCGAAGGATAAAGACCTAAATCAAAGCGGACCACGCTTCACTTCTCGCCCATTCTGTCTCTACAGGTCAATGATAAAAAACAAGAAGAGTTATCTTCCCTCAGAATTTTGAGTTGAGACCGCGGATTATTAAATGTGTAGTAGACTTTCTAATCATAGATGATGCTTTGCAGGCTGCTTCAAGCGTAAGCTTAGGGTGAATTAAAAATAAGACTTCAAAACAAAACTTATTCAAAAAGTAAAAACGATGTTCCACTTTATTGATAGTTCACAATTTTTTTTAAAAATAATTAAAATGAGATGTACTCTTGTCATCGCATAGGAAATGATTAGATCCATTAATTATCACACTGGATCCCTTATGTGCATTGAATACAATCTAGTTCGACATAGTTAATTGTTTATTGTTTGCAGTTGTTAAAAGAATAGCATCATCGCGCAAGCGCACTAATGATTGAATTAATCAACTTGAAATGGTAAGTCGTCAATTATGTTCGAATTTATTACCTCAAATCAATCAATTTACTGACTGTAAGATAACAAAGTAACTATGAAACAAATAGTTGGCCTAACATTCAATCTTAATATTGAACGACTAATTAGTCATGGGTACCCGCTCAATACGGCTTAGTCATGTAAAAGCTCTGCTGAAAATAGGCCAAGTCACATTTTGCGTATTGTTCATATCCGACCCTTTCATACTTAATGTTATTGTTATGTTTTTTGCGGCCCAATAATTTGTCTCTTGCTGATCCTATACATTAAAAAAATGTTGGGATGAACTAAGAAAATTTGACTACAGCAGGATCTACCGGTGCTCTACTTCTAGTTTCTCTGTTGATAATTGACATTACAATTAGCCGAGCTGTTAACGAGATCACGTAAGTTAATTCCCTGGTTTTTTTTAATCTGTTGTCTTTTTTTTACAATTGCAACTGCAACGATTAAAGTAAATACCAAGAAAACCCCAAATGA
This sequence comes from Plazaster borealis, assembly GCA_021014325.1. Classification (NCBI taxonomy): domain Eukaryota; kingdom Metazoa; phylum Echinodermata; class Asteroidea; order Forcipulatida; family Labidiasteridae; genus Plazaster; species Plazaster borealis. The sequence goes on from CM037458.1 coordinate 5,340,069, forward strand.
TAAATCTCCTGAAAGAAGTGCTCTGCCATCTATACTACAAACATTTCACTTTTTTTAAACGTTTTTTTGTTTTTTGTTTTTTGTTCTTTAAAATTGAAAATACGTAAACTGAGAAATATTATAGCAACTCGTGGTTAAGGCCCTGTCACACCATGGCGTATCGCCTGAACGTATGCCGACGTATACACAAAATAGTTTCAATTTCCGAATTGCATCGGAAAAGTCGGCATTTGTGTTGGATAGGACGTATCCAAAGCGTATCCATAGCGTATTGAACGTATACATAGCGTATGACTAATGTATTGATAGCGTATCGTTAACTTATAACAAAGTTATGCCAGCGTATCACAGCGTATGCGAGCGTATGAGTAACGTATGCTTAACGCATTCGTAGCATTTGTCTGCCGTGTTCAACGTATCCTCAGCGTTGATGTGTTCAGCACGACAGACCATGAAGAAATGAGAATGAGTTAGTCAAGGGACCCATATATATATACTTAAACCCCCATAAGTTCCCAAACGCCGAATACTCGCTAGCTGTACAGCACATACGCTAGCTGTACTGTAGAAACACATTAAGTACGTTACACGATCGCCAGGCATAAGTTGTACATACGGTGGATACGTCAGAATACGTCGAGACTCGTTGGAGATACGTCTGACATAGGTTAGACATACGGCACATAATGTTATCATCTCGTTATCACTACGTTGGCTGTACGTTTCCCCGTCAGCCGACGTACATCAACGTATACAACCTACGAGTAACGTTCCTCTAACGTATGTCAGCGTATGTCAACGTATGTCTAACGTACCACGGACTTACGGGGAACTTATGCAGAACGTTTGAAGCACACGTTCAGTACGCCGATAAATTTTGAACATGCTCAATAATTGTTCGCGGGCTCGACGTGTTCAAAGTTTTAACAGCGTATCACAGCGTGCTCTTTACGTAAACGACGTATCCCCAACTTACCCCAAACTTATATCAGCGTACACCAACGTACACCAACGTATTTTCGATATTTCGCATACGTTGGCATACGTTCAGGCGGTACGCCATGGTGTGACAGGGCCTTAACGTTTGTTTTCTGAAAACTTCCGTTTCTTTCACTTTATTTGAGCATTTCGATGTATGTGTTCCGTACCTCTGACCGGCTCTTGGGCTAGAAATATGCGGCTGACAATCGTGCGATCCCTATATAATTGCAATAATTGCAATTTGTCTTTTTGCTGGAACCACAATGGGTTGAATGTAAGACTTCGAATAGAAGATAGCAAACTCGAAATAAAGAAGGATTTCTCATTTAATACAAAACAAATTCAATTGAGTTAGCAGTTCGCGTGAAGCTCGTTGCACTCACAGAAAAAGGTCAATCAAAATAAAGTGCGTTCAGAATTAACGCATTCTCGTGCAATTTGTTTATAAAATGTTCACAATCAGCGTTCAAGAAGGGAATTATGGCTTACAGTTTTAAAAGTCACGTGACTCTTTTTGAGTTTCAAATCAGTGACCTAGCTTGAGACTATTTTAGTACCGGTATGATTAGGGCCTTTGCTTGCATGGTTTGGAAGGTCGTTACAAAATAGTGTCTTGCAAAAAATTGTTTAACGGCCTCATATACAAAACAATCCGTCATTTATACGGATTCCTTTTTTTTATTGCGGTTCACAATCTGTTATAACGGATTCACAATCCGTTATTGTGGATTCGCAGTCCGTTATAACCGACTCACAATCCGTTATAACGGACTCACGATCCGTTATCACGATTCACAATCCGTGATTGTGAATCGCAATTGTGAAATCCGTAATAACGGATTGTGAATCCGTAATAACGGATTGCGAATCCGTAATAACGGATTGTGAATCCTTCATAACGGACTGTGAATCCGTAATAACGGATTAGAAATATATTTTGTTGTTGGCGCTAATGGGCTTCCGTAAGTTTCGACCCTATAGCGGAGTGTTTTTCAAAGGCTAACTATAAAGTGTCTTCGCAAACAAAGGAACATTTTCCAAGCACGAACCACTTCGAGATTGATTGGCCATGAACATCAGGTGAAGAATGATGCTGTCAAAGACTTCAAATACCTTCTGACTTTTGAGTAGATCAAACAAAAATGCATATAAATGCCCCGCGGATAAGACCACTATGTAAACAATATAGGCACCTTTTGAGATAAATGATGACCAAGGACAAACAAAAATTACAAGAGACGCAGCCAAATGTAAAAAAAGACGAATAAATAAATCTACAGCGTATTTCTATAGGTTTGAAGATAACAAGCCATTAAAATTGGAATGAGTGTAAATCGACGCCACCCCCCCCACCTCCAACCCCCCACCATACATCTCAAGAAAACTTGTTTGCATCAATCAGAGATAAAGCTAACAAATATTCTGTATTAAAGATTGTAATTTTCATATAAACAGATTTGAAATAAATGTCTGCACAAAAATTCTGAAAAGGGATTACCTTCACCAAATACTATTAAAAGCACCGAACACGTTTGGAAATTGTCAAAGACCAGTGTTCGCACTTGGTGTATCCCAACATATGCATAAAAAACAAGCCTGGGAAAATTAGGGCTCAATTGGTCATCAAAGTTGCAAGAAAATGATGAAAGAAAAAACACCCTAGTTGTACAAATTTGTGTGCTTTCAGATAGGAACAAAAACTTCTTGCAAGAAGTTTTTATTATTTTAGTGACAAATGACCTCTTTCTCAAAAACTACGTTACTTCAGAGGGAGTCGTTTCCTACAATGTTTTAGGCCTACATATCAACAGCTCTCCGTTGCTTGTTACCAAGTAAGTTTCTAAGCTAATATTTGTTTTGAGTCATTACCAAACGTGTACGATACCTTTAAGTTGTATGGAAAGAATGCACTTAAGTTCATTAGTTCACTTTGGTATAATGAAGTCACGTACATTTTTATCTGGGACCTTCCCTCGATACTGATCGCTATGACTTCATTTTACGGCACGCCACTGATAGATCTTGCTCCTGACAAAATGTAGAAACTACCTTCGGAGAGGAGCCAATGTGTCAAAGTGATATACGGCAACACAACTCTGTGCTGTCACTTCAAGATGTAAAAAGGTATCACACGCTATAAATTAATGCACGGTCAAATTGATTCTTCAACATTATTTTGTTCCCCAACAGCACCGTCATTTTATGAAACGCATCGAAAAAGCATGACGTTCACCTTGAAAAAAAAATAATAAGAAAAAAAGGACAAATCAAAAAACCACATTTGTGGTGATAACAACACCGAGACAAAAAAGAGGGATGTATTGAATAAATGGAAGGATTCTGTGGTTCGGTTCCGGTTTCGATGTGTTGACAGTACGGGGGGATTCGGAGCGATTTCCCCCATCAGTCAATATCAGGTAGCCCGCTCGGTTGACATTTCGCTCCAGGAGAACCGTCACCAAAATTGGCTAAAAAAACGATTAGAGACGACTTCGCGCCCATGAACATAGAACACTTTGTTTAACAACCAGATGTGGGGCAGCAGGTCTACATAGCACAGTAATTATGTTTTGTTTATAGGGTGCACACAGATATATCCAAGAATAATGTCTCAATGCGGGAGACACGAACATCATTGAAAGGTAAATCATTCACATTGATGGTGAATATCTGATCAAAACTTGCGAGTTACGAATGGAGGTGACAATTTCGGCTTTTACAAATGCGGCTCAACGTCTGTGGACTGAAACTGTCTGATACAACTCAGACGTTAAGGGGTGCTTTAAATGTCATGTAGGCCTATGTTTTTATTTATAGTACATTTTCTTATCTTTTATTTAACATAAATTGTTATATTTTATCTACTCTACTTGTTTTACAACCAGATGTGGGGCAACAGGTCTACATATCACAGTAATTACTTTGCTTTTGTTTCTCCACGCCCATCTGGAAGTATTTGTGTATTGTCTTGTATGTTTTACGGTTAGAATCTGCATGCCGATAAACACTTACAAATTACAGTCTCTGTTTTGATTACAATTAGTATAATGTGTTTCTGAAATTCATTTTATCGGAGCGGCCAGCGGAGACAATACAACTATTCAATGTATGTTTAATTAGACACTTAACAATTTCGTCCGACTGGCTTCAGAAATCTTAACTTTCATAGATTCAATACCCGAGAACTGGAACCGGTCCGTTTAAAGAAAAGTCGTCCGAATTTCTGCTCTCCACATTCTGTTCACACCAGATATGATTTCGATGATTTTGATGAGCAACAAACGAAAACAAAACAAAACCAAAAACCCCACACCAAACAAACAAAGAAAAAACACCCCAACAAACAAATACAGATAAAAGTAATTAGGTTCAAATTAATCATTGGCTTAAGTTAAATTTGATGCTCATTGTTTCAAGGTCTGTCGGGGGGGGGGGTAGACCACTCGACCGTGCAAGTCCCACGCGCATTTTGTACATTTTTGGGGAACTTTGGGCGGTTCATGCGCATTTCGAACATTTTCGGGGAGCCCTGTGCGGTTTCCTCGCGCATTTTGAACCTTTTCGGGGACCCCTGTGCGGTTCCCACGCACATTTAATACCTTCACGTGTAACAGGTTCATTTGTAACTAATTTTTTTCATTTTTAACTTTTTTGGGTAATATATAGCAACTTTTCTTGAAGTTGTTTTCAAAAAGTTAAAATCATGCTGTTTTTCTTTATAAAATATTGCTGGAGGAAAAAAAGTAAGAATCGGGTGCACCTTTAAAAATATTTTTAACAGTCTTTTGATTTATACCTTTTTGTTAGCAAACAAATTGTTACTCCAAACTATTATTGCATCATTATATCAAAGAAAAATACGCACACCTTTTTATTTACAATGTATACTTCATCATTGAGAAAGCTTACAAAAAAGAGTTTAGCCTATTATTTTGTGGTTCGAGTGGTAATAATTTAAGTAGGGATACATTTTTGTATCCCTTGTTCCTCAAAACAAGCCTAAAAGAGGAGGGGATAGATTTGTGTATCCTTTACTGCTCAAACCCAGCCAAAAAGAGTAGGGGATATAATTGTCTATCCCTTGATAGAATTTTCTATCCATTGTTGCTCAAACCCAGCCGAAAATATGAGGGATAGGAGGGGATAGAATTTTGTATCCCTTGTTCCTCAAACCTAGCCGAAAAGTGGAAGGGATAATTTTGTTTATCCTTTGCTGCTCAAACCAAGCGAAAAGAGGAGGGGATAAATTTTGTTATCCCTTGAACCTCAAACATGACAAAATGTGCGACATATTGCTACAAAATAACTGGAATTTATCAATTTTTAAATTGTTAGCCAACAAAATTAGATTGATTCGTAAAAACCTGGAGTATGTTTTTCACAATTTGGAGGAGAAAATGGTAAAAGAAAAATATGTTGCTTTAAAATCCTGTTTCGATAGCAATTTTTGGACTATAAGCTGTAAATTTGAAAAATAACAAAAAAATGAAAAAAAATGCAGTTAAAAATGAACCCAAGTGGTGTTTGAAGCTTTGCCTGGTGTTGAAAGTAAGAAGTAACTATAAATAGTAGTAAACTTGCGGGTACAAATCATGTGTAAAATCTCTTTTGGGAGGAGTGTTGGCTCTGAAAAGAGCCGGTTTGGTCTCGACGTTGCGAACAGTATACTCTGCACTTACTGCACTCATTTCCTCCCAAAAGAGATTTTACACATGGTTGTACCCGCAAGTTTACTACTATTTATAGTTACTTCTTAAAAATGAACCTGTTGTGTATATGAATCAAAATGGCGCTTCCTCCCGGGGCTCAGGCTTGCTTGTTCCATAGGGTGCTGAATACACATCAAGCCTCTATTCTCGTTTATTTCCTTAACGAGGAGGCCGCTGTCAGCCGCCATTATGTCTACAAAAAGATGCTTCAATCTCATCCGGAAATTGTCTCGGTAATAGCCTTAGTACTTCACGCATTTCATCTATTCAGCATTAATTTTACATTTTTATGGATGAAAATGAGTTATCTCGATGCTAGAGTGTCAATTATTTGTAGCAATGATTGGGTATATTGGCATGATGCAATTTGGATCGCTACAATTTTTCCAAAATTCTTTAAATTATATCAAGAACGACATCCAAAAGCTCGATACGTTTTATATACAAATAAATGTTTATTGTTTCACACTGAATGCCCGGATGCGAGTTATTTATTTCAATGAGAAGACAAAAACCCAACCACGTACTTGTGTAAATTCTTTTTCACTTTTTACTTCTTAAAGAGGGGCTCCAAGGTCAAATGAAGTTTTGTGATGCACTCATTTACAAATAGATACACTCCTTATATGAAAGTGGACAAAATTACAATTCCCTAAACTCACGTTAAAATGATGTAAAATGTCATTTTATTTGATACTCTTTCAGAGCGAAATTTGAAAACAACTACTTCATTGGATATTCCAGCAACAAATGGTTCTGTGCATTCCAAAGAGGTTTTCCTTAACGTTTTTGTTGTACTAGTACAGTGAGCTTTCAGATTGGACCGTACATGTTGTTACACGGTTACACAGTTATAAATCTTGTGCTACACTCTAGAAGCCTCCGGGGCAGAATTGACCCGGATTCCGGATCAGGTTGACCCGGAATCTTTGTCAAAATGACCCAGAATCCGAGTTAAGATCCAATTTATAAAACCACTTTCTTGGTTAGCTTTACCCAGCTTTGGTTAATGCCCCTATGTGACCAGGAATCCGGGACAATTCCTCCCTGGGGGTTTTAAGAGTGTACATCCCTGCTGTAAACAGGGGGACTGCTCTATATTCCGACACCCCTATGTTCCGACAACCCCCTCATGATTTACATAGGGTTAGGGTTAGGGTTAGGGTTAGGGTTAGGAATAGGAAAATACACCAGGGTTGTCGGAACATAGGGGTGTCGGAACATAGGGGTGTAACCGTAAACAGAGTAAGCTGTTCAATATATATAAATATATATATAGGGGAGATGGCCTTAGCTTTTGAACATAAACAATATAATAATCGCAGAAGGTTAGTGTCTACATTCTAAACATTTTCGGGTCAGAAATGATCCAGATCTGGGTCCCGTGGAGCCTGACCCATTTCTGGGTCAGTTTGACCCGGAATCTGTGTCAAAATGACCCCAACAAGGGTCACAATGACGCAGAATCCGATCAAAAAACCCATTTTTAAAAACCACTTTCAGGGTTAGCCTGACCCGAAAATGGGTCAGGTCCTCAGTGGGTCCCGAAATCTGGGTCAATAATTCTGACACGGGAAATTTTAGAGTCTGAAAGGTTGACTCCTGTAATAATACTTAATTTTATACACCCCGTCCCTCACACACAGCATCAACTCTTCATACACGCAAGCTAGTGCCTAACGGCGGGGAAATTTTTACAGCTTTGCTAGCTGCTACCCGTCGGGGTTTCACCTCGTTTTTATTAGGGTAAAGCAACGCGTGCCGTCCGTTGACAGCGGCCGAGTGATACGTTCAGTATGGGAACGATGTTTTCACAGGTTCTTGTTAGAGAAAAGCTAAATGTCTGCCGTGTCATGTAGTATTAGTACAAACTGTACTTACACGTGATTGGAATTATCTGTGCTGGATGGACTACTTAAAAGTACGTTAGATAATCGTCGCAGGAGACTCTGGCCGAGGTTCTGCATAATTTAATATATAAATCGCACAAAAACCACTGGTAACTAATTTAAAAAAGGAGCAGAGTGTGCGCGTCCCGGGAGGGAAAACGTATCTTTCCGGTGTTGCTCGTCAGGAAACTGAGACAAGAGTTCAATAGTTTGACCACTCGTTTGTCAAAATGGTTCAATCATTAACGAGGACACAGGTAGTCATGACATTGATGGTTAAAGCCTAATGCTTAACTCTACTAATGTGAGGAACGTTGTTTTGCTATTGCCTCGAGGGGAAAAAGAAGAAGAAGAAAACAAAAAAAGACAGCCACGCATTCTCCGGAACCGGAACCTGATCCGGCTTCAGCAATGATTGGAAATCCGCATGCATCAAGCTAGGGGGAAATTGGCACAAGCCGGAGATTGAACCGGAACAAGAACCGGAACCAGAACCGGAACCGCGGTTTTTTCAAGAAGACTGATAACATATACGCCGGCGACCTTATCTAGTACAAGGAGAGCATTGAGTGCTTCTGCAAAAACATTTATTGATTTATAGAAATAACTCGATCAAATGAAGTGCCAAAACCTAACTGGATCAAGGCATTTTCTCCAAGGCAACGTCGAGATTTCAAATGCCTTATTCATGGGTCTGGTTCATTAAAGCTGAACGAATGTGGAGATGTTAAGCGGCCCATACCGTATTTCGACACCGATAGCATCTCAATTTTTAATCAAGTGTTCAAATGCCCACTTTAAATGACATTTCAAGCTTTCATTTTGACAATTGATGACTTTCTGGAGACGTTTCCGTGGCTGTTTTCATCACCTTGCGTTAACGCGGAAGCAACGGGTGAATGTTTAGCCTACATGACGAAAACAAACCCCCCAAAACCACACACACAGTGTATATGACCTCCAATCATGTACCCCCCCTTTTGTTCAACTCAATGTCCTGACAATCGTGGACCCGTTGTCCGTTTTGTTTTAAGTCCTCGATTTGAATGTCACTACAAACACACACACACACACACACATGTTTGTGAATCCCGCTTACCGAGGACTTCTCTTTGTTCTCCCATTGTTTGGACATAGTTTTTTTTAGCGACGTCCCCATTGGGTTTGTACACGAAAACGAAGCGAGGACGTCCTCGCTCTTTCAAACACCCGGATCCCTTTTGTCAAAGTCCTCGGTTTGAATGGATAGACACGCTCACACACACAAACGACTTTAAAGGTGCTACTATACGGCACCATAAGTTCCTTGAGCAAATCAGCGCGTCTATAATCTTTACCTTTGACCCGCCCGTGGCTATAAATATCACAACACACACAACAGACAGGCAAAAGAATGTGCTGGGCTCCGCATTGGGTGCGCCAGATCGATTTCACGGCTCATTGTTAATGCAACAAGTTCTGGGGTGGTACATTTCTGCAGGCAAATTGTGTTCCAGTGCTCACCAAAATAGTGTTTGTCGAAAGATTCATGAATTTTTTTTTCACCGAGTCGTGAATGTTTCTCATGTTCTGAATCAATGTCATCGCAGCTGCGGCTTTGGTTTTGGCCTTGGCTTTTTGATTCGATTATGCCTATGCTTCCGCACGGATCATCAAAATATCTGACTTTGAAAACCCTTCGCAATGACACCCCTACTGTAGCTGACAGAACAACATCACTAATTAGTTAACAACTGATTAATTTTCTTATCAAATAATTGTTGTTTCTGTATAGGCTATCCTCAAACAAACTGGATCAATGTTACTTGTCTCATACACGTCTCAGACACATCTCAGACAAGTCGTTCAGCCAGTTCAGCGGTCTGAAAACTTGACCCCACTGTGTTTGTTCACATGTCTCTGGGTCATACACCGTAAAAGAAAAAAGAAAAAAGAAAAGAATGGAAACTTAGTTTGAAAATATGAAATATTCTTTCTCAAGGGAGAGAGTTAGGCTATATCTACAATCCCGGCCAAATTTCGTTGGGCCCCCGCCCCCCGGCCCCCGTTCAATGTTGGTTCTCTTTGCGCTGTCTGCGCTCCTAACAACATTGAGCGGGGGAGGGGGAGCGGGGGAGCGGGGGAGCGGGGAGGGTATGTTTATTGTCACGTGGCCCAAGCATTTTGGCCGGGATTGTAGGTCATATTTCACGCAGCTGTTGATTAAGCGCAACAAGTGGCTAAGCACAACAACATTAAGCATACCAGAATAAGGTTACCAGCCAAAATACCATGTCACACGCACCATCTTTGATTGAATCCTGCTAATTTTTGCTTGGCAGTTAAATTGTTCAGCAAATTTAATTAGCTCTGTGAACTTAAGTTCGATTTGGAGACGTTTATGGCATGGGCAGTTTAATTGATTGACAATTTTGTTTATCAAAAAACATTAAGTTTTATTTATGTCTTTGTGTTAACTTGAAAATGAAAGAGAAACATATTCTGATCTGGGGTTTTTTTTCGGCCCAGCTCTCTGAACAAATACTTTAACGCGCTTTTGTTGGAAAGGTCATTTGTTTTATACGGGGGAATGTTGCAGACTGCGGTAAAGATTTATGGGTTCGTGTTCGCTGCTCATAGACGACGTCAGAAAAAGGTGCACTTCTACTTTTAACAGAACTGGGTCGCTATACATTCAAGATGCTCTATTTCGGAGGGGATGTTGCTAGGCAACACTTCTTTAGTATCGAGTTATTTCGTTTATTTCCATGGCAGGTCGGTATCGGAAAATATCGATTTCTTTTTTACAGGTCTCATTTAACACACGAAGGGGAAAAGTCAATTCTAAACATAACCTGCATGGTCTGGGTTGATTAGCTTCACACACAAAGTCTATCAGTTTTAAAGAATGATGGGACACTATACACGTTCAGTTTAGACCCAAGAGTAACAGTTAAATATTATTTAAACTCTTAGATTTATTTTCGTCATTTAAAATGAACAAAATAGCTGGCCTACCAAAACAGATCAATTCACTTGGTACCAATTTAGTTTGAACAATGTAACACAGCATATTTATGTGCGAAGATAAACAAATCCCTTCATGAAATTATCTAAAGAAATCATCTTAACGGGTAATGCAACAAATGCCTCTTTAAAGGTATTATACACTTTTGGTAACAGCTCAAATTCAGTGTCCACATTTTGTGTGATTCAACATATGCATGAACAAACAAACCTGTGAAAGTTTTTGCGCTCAATTGGTCATCGAGGTCACGAGAAAATAGTGAAAATAGACCCTAAGTGGTTTTTTTCTTTTTCAAACATCAAGTTTTTATCGCGCGTGATAAAAACTATTGTTTTACTCATTTCTCAGAAACGATAGCATTTTAGGCAGAAATATTTTAGGAACCCTTTCTACCATTACTCACTTTAAATAATGTAAGTTATGTGTGAATCTTGGAACATTTGTGTTTTCGATCTTACCAATAGTTTACAGGGCCTTTAAAGAAGGGCTCCGAGGTCTTACTCAGTTTTGTGATCAAATAATTTTCCAATAGATAGAGTCTTTATGAAAATGGGGGAAAAACTTAGAAGTCTCTTACCTCATGTTAAAACAGTGTAAAACGCCACTGTGTTGGATACTCTTCAAGTGCGATATTTGTCAAAATCAAAAACACGTTTCATGTCCTTCCTGAATTTTGATGATATTCAATCAAAACAGCTTCGGATTTGACCTTTTGACTGGCACAAAAACATTTGTCTTTGTATTTTACAGTCCCATGTTCGATGATGTCACGGAAGCTTCAAATTTTGCTCTAAAAGAGTATCAAGTAAAATGGCATTACACTTAAACGTGAGGTTAGAGACTTTTAAAGATGTTCCCGACTTTCAAGAGGACTTGCCTATGAAAAATGAGTGCATCACAAAACTGAATTTGACATTGAAGCCTCTCTTTAAAGTAGACCAGACCAACTACATAAATATCCGGTAAACATAGCAGCGGCGTGTTGAATAAAAGAAAAATGAGTTAATTCAATTAGGAGAAAATCTCAAGAAGAAGAAGAAGCGAAAGAGGAAATCTGGCCTTACAGGCGGGAAAGAAAAACGAGCCCTTCAAACAGTTTACCCCGGAAATCCCGTATAATTTGGCCGTAAAACGTGTTAACTTTGATGTGACGGATCGATGCAATTTTCCGCAACATGGCCATACGTAATGGCCCGGGGTCTGACTTGACCCAATTTGTGTGATCGGTTAAACTTTCCGACGTATACTACATCGTCATCAACTATCGGGGAAAACTTGTTCGTGCATTTTGGTTTCTCACATGCTTGTTTGATTTGCTTCAAGCTTACGGTGTGGCATTTAACTATGTTTGAAAAAGAAAATGCAGCTTGTGGTGGGCATAACCCCATTCGAATGAGGAAAGGGTACATCATCGGTTAGGCAAAAACAAAAATTTGCGTCGCGATCAAAATTTACATCTTTTGATTTTTCCCCTTTAAAAGAATAAAATAAAATTGGTAAACAAATGTTGAAACAGGAAGAAACCAATATTGAATATAAGGCAGCTATGGTGTTGATATATTCCTGACGTTTTAGAGTACTTAGAGTATTTGCTTGGCAATAAGAAACAATTTCGTTTTCCAAATAAAACATTTATGTGTTGATTTTGATTGATGTTTTTCTTTACTGAATACGGATTTTTCATTGAATGAAATTATGATCACCTCTACGGGTATGAAATTGCAATTAATGACCTTATAGCGCTGAGCCGACGACGAGAGGGTACCGTAATTTGTATTACATTTTAATCATTTAGTGGTGTGTAGTTTTAAAAAATTGGCTGGTCCATTTTTTTAGATTTAATATTTTATGTCATCTTTTAATGCTCTTATTATTTCATTATTTTGTTTGGTGCTGTGTGTTTGTGCAAATCGCCTTGAGATCCAGTCACGGATTTAATGCGCTTGATAAGAGTAATTTATTATTTATTATTACAGCATTGGTAGCACTGTCGTAAATATTACTGGTTTTAATTCCTAGCACTAAGAAGGCATGTATGCAAGTAATCTTGGAATACTGTCCATTTCTTAGTATCATGAATCTTTGGTAACGTTGCGCAAACTGCTCTTTATTCGCTTTTATACCCCCCATGTATAGATCCTGCCATGATTTGTTACATTGCGTCACATGATTATCTAGAAAACCGCAACGAACTAAACTGCTCGCAAAAAGTTAGGAAACTTTTTTTAATCATGTATATTTTTTATTATTTATTACCCTCTTGTATTATGTTGCATATCAATAGAAAGCTGAAGTATTCTTCTTTAAAATGATACCAAATGTGCAATGATGACATGTTGCTGGACTTGGCCACATTAATGAGAATGAGACAAAGTCACAAATCAAATGTGCCAAAATTAGCAATTTTGTGTTACTGTGTGAACAAACAAATTGACACTGTAATTCAAACATGCGGTAATTTTGGCACATTTGATTTGTGACTTTGCCTCATTGTCATTCATGTAGCCAAATTCAGCAACATGTAATCATTGCAAATGTGGTATCATTTTAAAGAGGAACTAAGCTTTGCATTGATATATAACATATACAAAGAGAGTAATAAATAATAAAAATATACTTGATTAAAAAAAGTTTCCTAACTTTTTGTGAGCAGTTTATATCCGTAGCTACCAGTATACTATACCCATACTAACCCGTATACTAAACCGATAGCAACCAGTGTATGTTGTACTATACCCGTAGCAACGGCAGCTTCTTATAGTAGGCTACGTCTAGTTTAGTGTATCGTATGGGGGTGTAATATAAAACAAATAATATATTGACTGCTTTTACACATGACATGGTTACAACTACTACTCCCTCGATGATCCCCGGAGCGTTCTATTTTCCCTCGGGGAAATAGAACGGGACACCTGTTATCACCGCGGGTCTCGTCGTTTTATACCGTAGTAGAACTTGAAGCAGTCAATATTTTGTTCAGATGCAGTGAGAGTAGTTTCACAAAATGCATAAACAAAACACTGCTGCATTAACCTCCATCAACCGTTTGTGATGTTGACAACACTGCATGCTTCGTAGAAGAGACACTCCTTTTCCCAAAACGAAAACTAGAACCAATTCACTTTTGTTTAAAATGACCACCATTCAGACAAAATATACAGCCGTGTCACTCAACACGCAGAATATTCGGGTAGGGGTGCACCACACTAAATAGGCCAAGATTCATGCGCCATCAAAACCTTTTGAATAATAATGTGTTGGGGGTCATGCAATTAATAGATTGTGTAATTATAACAATTTACCAGATCCTGGGGTTCTGTGCATCAACTTCTGAGGAGATTTGATAAATTAAGCTTTAATGTTGGTCCTATTTGGCTTGGGAGTTGGAAGAGTGCCTCATGAAAATTGGCAGCAAGTCGGTTGGGGAAAAGGCACATTTTCGGGGTGTTTTTTGCAGGAGTAATTAGCAAAAATTCCAAACGGCTCACCTGCCAAAAATTGAAAAGAAATCTGAAGTTTAGTTGTCTGGAAATATATTTGTTTGGTTTACAAGAGGCTGAGAGACTTTTAATATTTGTTTAGTATTTTTGAATATTTTGCATTTAGCATTAGTGCTATGGGAGTTTATTTAGTGTGGTGCACCTGTAGGTATAGGACATGACGCCCTCATGGGCAGAACACAACTATTTTTCCCGAGGACCGACTATAGGAACCAATTCACAAATCAGAAAAGTAATTTACTATACAGGGCCCAATTTCATAGAGCTGCTAAGCACAGCAATTTGCTTAGCATGAAATTTCTTCCTTGATAAAAACAGGATTACCAACCAAATTTCACCGTGTTGCATACTGCTTGTTACTGGTATTCAGTTGCTGTTTGCTTATCCTGAAAATCACGTGAAAATTTGGTTGGTAATCCTGTTTTTATCAAGGAAGAAATTTCATGCTAAGCAAATTGTTGTGCTTAGCAGCTCTATGAAATTGGGCCCAGATCAGATATATCCTTGCTTAATAGCGGAGACAGTATCAATAAAAACTTTAATGTATGTAAACTGGTTCCCCGAATAAATGTATTAGCGCCTTGTTTTCTTCCTTTCTCAAGGGGATTGTATACGTTTGGTAATTGAAACCCACTGTTTGTTTCAATCCTATATAGTTGTAGATATATACCATAAAACTAACCTGTGCAAATTTCATTTCAAAAGGTGGTAGCGTTTTTGAGATATTGCCGAAAATCTGCAGCGGTTATGTCCACGCAGGAAGAATAATTTGCAATTGGAATACACAATCTGAGAAACGTTAGTGTCAGTAACGCTTCTCAGATTCAAATTTTGTTGGATAACAAGTAATATCTTTTTCCATAACCGTTTTTATTGCCATTAATTTTCAGTCATTACCAAACGTATACAGACCCTTTAAAATATTTCTTAAAAGGGGTGTACCCTCAAGGGAGCCAGAGTATAGTCCAATTCTTGCAATTCCGACTACGAGCTCTTACCCCTTCCACTTTTTGCCATTAGCACTGTCTTCATTGAAACCATGCAAAGGGGGACGTTGTCAGCATATTACCATTGTCTTAACCACACCGTACACACTTTTCAGCTCATATGCAATGGTATCCTAAAGCTGGAACATGCCACACGTCCTAGAGGGTGTGTCAATCAATATGAGACGGTGATTTAATTAGAAGGGAGCAGGACAAAACTGTGCCAGCATCCTTTGTATACGATACGAAATCTGTATGTCAAATTATCATTGGTTGATGAAACCAAATTATAAAACTTAAATAATTCAAGCTTAAACTAACCCAGGCGATGCCTGGGCCCAATTTCATAGAGCTGCTTAAGCACAAAAGGTAGCTAAGCACAACAAAATTATGCTTACAAGAATAAGGTTACCAGCCAAAATACCATTTCACACGTACCATTTGTGGCTGGTATCCTGCTCATTGATGCTCAGCAGAAAATTGTTAAGCAATATTTTCTGCTTAAGCAGCTCTATGAAATTCCCTTGGACATAACAACACACTTAGATTAAAAAAAAAAATCTTTGAAAAAATGCAAAACAAACCTTCTTACCTATGGTAAAAACCTTGTCAGCATGTGTTGACAATGTACCACAGGGACTTTGCAACCAACCAGGTCTCTCGATGCAGGGTTTTCAGGTTGATACCATTACGTTTGTATGCGTCCAAAACATGTTTTATCGTGTTTGCATTGACCAAACAAAGGAAGGCTTCGCACGACATCATGACCGATATTGGTTTCGTTAAACCATTTCGGCATTCTTACTTTAAGTGCGTTTGCCAAATACAGTCATAACGAAAGTCATTCTTGTGTTCTTAGTTCCGGACCACGTCATGCATGTACAACACATCAATCGATCGAGGTGAGCGGAAAAAAGGGAAGACGAACCCCCCCCCCCCCACGATTTCTCAAGGGCAAGTCTGTTGCATTAGTCACGGTGCGAGAACATGTTGTGTAGTTTGCACAAGTTAAGAATCTAAGTTTACTGCTTGCCATGTGCACAATCGATCTTACGCACAGTGGCTTAAGACGTTACTTTTAATGTCTTAAGACGCTAAGCCAAAAAGCTCTCAAGTTCGTTTGTAGGAGTGCTACGGTGCAAGACGCCAAGTAACACATACTAATTTATTTCGTCTATTGATTTAGCAACGTGACGTTTGCCCTTTCAAAAGGGAGTTTTCAAAATGCATCCAGACGGAGACTTATAATCCGTTAAAAGGATTTTCATTTCTGCAGAACATTTTTTACACTATTCCCAGCGGTGCAGGACAGCAAGAAGTATGTGCTTCGCGAGGTATCACAGCGAGTTAGTTCGTCGATGAGTCAATGCAAAAAATGCTCGTGAAAAACAGATGCTACTACTTTTTGAGGATGTAAAGTCATAAACTTGAGTAGATTTTTATGGTCCCTACGAATGCTTTATTATTAGTGGTCGGGCGGACCATATCAATGATATAGGTCTGAGAATTCGTATCAAATCTTCTTTTTGAGTGCATTGAATGCAGTGTCAGAAAGATGCTGAATTGGCAATTATCGAACAAATCTGGCCGTCTCACAATACAACTCAAGTACAACCTATATGGTGTAGATGAATATTGCTTACAGCATTGTAGTTTTCTCTTTTAGACAATTACTAGTCATTGAATTATAGTATCAGATCGTAATATTACAAAGACAAAATTATATCAGTCCTGGCAGGTTCCCATTTATACACCTGGGTTAAGAAGAGCAATATACCGTTAAGTACCTTGCTCAAGGACACGAGTGCCACAACCGGGAATTGAACCCACACTCAGCCATCAGAATTTGAGTCCAACGTACTAGACCACTCGGTCACGACACGCCTGGACAACCTTATTCAGCGTGTAGTATCGGATCGGTATACTAGGGAACAGCGTTGTACCGGTACCAGTAGCTCAGAGGAGTCAGACGGTGAGGTGTACCACCCAGGAGTGCAGAGACACGCGGTATACTACTCGCTGCTTCACCCGGATAAAAAGGTGAACAGTGGAGTGTGAGCAGAGGAATGCTGAGGGAGATTCCGCCTAGATTCCTATACCCGGAACATTGTGTCGAGTTTCGGAAACTGTCGTTTTAAACAATAAAACCCCCTCTGTATGAATCAATTGGCGTATACCGTAACAAGTAGGATGAGGGCGGGAGCTCAAGAGCTCCGCTCCCCTGAGAAACCTTGTCCAACCATCCCCAAATAGAGATCTAGCTAACACACAAATATGGTTCGATACAAATAATCCCCTCCCCCCAATTATGTCTTTTCCCCTGCTTGCCCACTATCCACCCAAGTGAAAATGTCTGGTTAAACCATAATAAACAATTTGCGTGGCCATTCCGATTCAGCAGAGAGCATTCAGAGACAGATTTGAAAGGGAAAGTGCTGAACAAAAGATCATCAAGAACCTGAACTGTATTGACCATAGGGACCGTGGTTTCCTGCCCACTACCAGGAATAGATGTTCTATGCTCTATGCTATATGGCCATTGCAGACAAAGTACACAAAAAGGTACGTAGTATAACAGGCAATTTTTCAAAATGGCTGCCATTGCTTATTATACTATAGGCTACCTATATATTTTTTTAAAGTAAAAAACTGTGATGGCCCTATAGCCACATTTCTTTCTCTAGATTATATACTCTGCAGCGGTGTGCCAAATTCATTGTTTGTGTCGTCAAAGGCACAATCCCATCGCCTACCTAACATACCATCAAGTGGGAAAGATGAGAACTCTGCGCGCTATGCAAGGGCTATACGGTTAAAGCCCGGTGGAGATACCAACGGGGTGGCCTGTCATTATTTGTCTCGCGTGCTGATGCGGCACTACTGGAGCAGCACTACTGGAGTTAAACCTTGTTATTTGTTCACGGTGACTTCAAGTATATTTCACACAGGTAGATGTACAAAACAGAGTGTAAAGAGAAATCACCAGCTTTGTATTTATGGAGACAGTGCGAAATCCTCCAGGCCTATCGTGGAGCTCCAGTATACTTTAACTGGACCTTCAGACGCTTGGTATCATGAAGTGGACAACGGGAAAAAATTACATGCTGGATCCCCAGGGAGCGCACTAGAGGCAGATTGTATTAAGGGTAAATAACTGTTTTGTTTTTGTTTTTTGGGTTTTATTTTTATTTTGGGAGGCACAATTATTCTTGTTATAATGGTCTGAACACTGATGAATAGATGTTCCCTGGACCCACACACTAAAGATTGAAGCATTCTGGAAATGTACACATTGGTTCACTACTAATTTAACAAAAATAGTACATTTCGAAAGGATTAAGGTTGTTCAACAAAGAAGCGGAATTCATCCACACATCTTGTAGTTATTAAAAAAAATATGGAGCTGCTCCTCCCGCCTGCTCCCTGTGGCTGCTCGGATTTAAACCACCTTACTGCGAACATCTCAATTTGAAAGATTCTTTATCGTCGTGTTCCCGGAAGAAAAGCGGAATGACATATTTTTTACCGGTCGAAAGGGCGTAGTCAGTATAATGTGTAACAATTGTGTTTTAAAAAAACGGAGCGTTTATAAAAAAGGTTTGATCGGTTTTCTGTCATTCATAACTCAAGGGATCAGGTTGGCTCAGTGATTTCTTACCCTGCCTTTCATTCATTCATTCATTCATTCATTTTTATTAAAAAACCATCTGGCAGCACAAAGCTGAATTATGTGGCATTACAAGTTAAAATATATGAGTTAAGAATTGCACACATACGAATATAAACTAGCAACACCGAAATACGGGGGACATAAATACATCAGACAAGATTACAAAAATAAAAATACAAATTTGATAAAACATTACAAACATGCACAGAGTATTGTATAGGAACCCTTTTATGTATAGAAAACCCTCTAAGAATTAAGACCCCCTTTGACATACGAACCCCTTAAAAATAAACTCTAACCCCCCCCCCTACACACAGTAGACATAAGAAGCAAATAAACACACTAATCTAAGACTCTTGATTCAAGAGTTTAGAAAGGAATGGGATTGAGCTGTTACCATATCGGTTAGTCCTGTATTTAGGGACCATATTTAGTTGTATGTCTGAGTCCCATACTGTTGGTTCTGTTGTTAAGAGGGAACCAACCAGCATATTATCTGTCAGAGGTACTGCAGTTCAAAGCAAAATTTGTACATAATTGATGACGTCTATCTTCAAGCGTTTGGAGACCCATGAGGTCAAGAGCATTCTGTGTATGTAGTATAGGTGTTACCAAGGATGATGTGGAATCTCTGTGGAATTCCACCTCAGACCGGAGCCTTGCATGTGGATTGGGTTTTCAGTCCCTACTACCTGATTGCGTGGGTGTCCCCCCTTAAGGTTTTCCTCCCACGTCTTTAACTGAACAATTTTCATCTCGTTTCCTATTCATCGTGTAATATTGGCGCTAATTGTGCTGTTGGATGTGTTATCAAATAAATAAATACAAAACATTATTCTCATTAAAGGAAGGTTAATTTCTTCATATGGGAAAGCATGTCTCCGGGGTCATTCTAGCAACAAAATGTAACTGTAATGCCATATGTTTTTATCAGGAGCCATTTGATTGCCTACGTCCTCCTGTTACTGGAAGCAAGAACTTTGCGTGCCAGGAAGAAGGGCGTGGAGCCAGCCAAACATGTCGTGGCCGAGTGGTTTAGTGCATCATACTCAAGTTCTGGTTGCCGAGTCATCAGGGCGGGGGTTCGAATCCCGGCTATGACACTTGTGTCCTTGAGCAAGACACTTCACTACAACTGCTATACTCTTAACCAAGGTGTTTAAAAGGGTACCTGTGAGGGCAGAGATTATTCTTGTGATTGATTTAGCTTAGTGCGCTACATTACTTGGCAGCACAGGCTGTATACTCCCCAGGAAGCTGAGATGGTTTAAGGAATGAAATAAAATGTCCCAGTGACCAGGGTAATATTGTTCGAAGGGCGAGTATCACCCTTTGAAATTGCGCTATATAAGAGTCGATACTATTAAATTATTATACGCCCTGCTTCTGGCAATACTACGTTATATTTACAAATATGATCGCATCTCACCAGTATGTTACCAATTTCGGCAATCTTTAAAAAAAATGTAAAAACCTAGCGGACAGCCAAATAGCTTCCATAAAACAGCAACAAATAATAATTAGAGACATTATGAGATGTGTGTTATACGTAAGCTTTACTCAAATAAACTTAGCAACCAAAACCCAAGACGTCAATTATATTCACGTCAAAGATTCAACGGAACATGTCTGTCAAGGAACACGCATGCCAGGATCAAGTTCGATCTGGGCGGTTCGAGCGCTCCTTCGCGCGGCTCGTTGATCAGGGTTGAAGTGCCCGCTAAATTGGGTTATTAGCACAACTGTATTTGCCAAGTTGAGCTATGATTTGAGGGTGAGCTTCCCCTGGGCCCCTCGTGTTTTCAATTTTAAGCACCAATAATGCAAATAACTCTTTCCGCTGTTTAAGTTGTGACGGAAATGCACTCAGACGGACTGGGGTATGAAAATGCCTGAAGTTCCTTCAACGTAATGCCGCGCACTTTTTTTTCAAGTTACTTCTTGGAAGGGGCAAAGGAGGTCAGGCAAAAAAACCCCGCCTCAATAAATGTATAAGCGTAGCTTGTTTTCCCTGAAGAATTCAGTCATTGGTATGAGAGTATCAAGTTTGACCAAGAAATGTTTAACAACTTGTTTTTTTTTCTGCTCACAAACCATATCTCCATGGAACCCGGTGCAAATCCGCCTCATGTGGATTTGTCGCAGAATGTTACCATTAAAGGCACTGAACACGTTCGGAAATTGTCAAAGACCAGTATTCTCACTTGGTGTATCCCAACACATGCATAAAATAACAAGCTTATGAAAATTTGGGCTCAATTGGTCATCGAAGTTGCAAGAAAATAATGAAAGAAAAAACACCCTTGTTGTACAAATTGTGTGCTTTCAGATAGGAATTATTTTAGTGAGAAATTACCTCTTTCTCAAAAACTATGTTACTTCAGAGGGAGTCGTTTCCTACAATGTTTTATATTATCAACAGCTCTCCTTTGCTTGTTACGAAGTAAGTTTTTATCCTAATATTTGTTTTGAGTCATTACCAAACGTGTACGATACATTTAAGTGAAATCTGGCCTTTCCTTTATTTTCACTCGGCTTTACATTGTGAAATGGTAAAATTTCAGATTTATCCTCGTGATTATATGCATCCAATTTTGTAAAATATATGTATTTATAAAAAAAATATATAGGAATGCTAGGCTTATGTGTTGTGAATGCCGCACGAGACTTATTGCTTATTCTGTATCATTGCATGGTGTGCACATTTTCAATAGGACGCTATCGAGGACGGATATTGTTTCACATTCAGAAAATGAAACCAAAGATTCTGTGAAATAATAATTGTACAATTTACAAAATTACTTAACAAGTATTTGGAGAAGTCGAGAGGCAAACACGCCACGCTTTCCGGTGCAGCCAGCTAATAAGCAAGATGTAAAAAACAATCCGAACCTGCGTCAAAAGAAAAACGAAAGGAAAGCTAAGGCTGATTCCTTTTGGGACCCAGGGCAACCGGAACGTTTTTTGTATTCCCCAATTAAAACAAAAATCATCGGGAACAGTTTCTTATCCAACGGGCCATTTTGATTCACCAGATAGCATGAACATGAATGTGACTCGTGACGCCATCCGTATAACCCTCAGGCAGATGATAACTCACCGAACAATTTTACTCTTTACAAAAAATTAGTATTACCCTACAAGCGAATAATGTTGTCACCGAAGTTTCACTTAAATTGAATCACGAGATGCCGAACACGAAAAGAACTGCTGGGGACCGATAACATACATCACACGGCAACCAACCGTTCGTAGGGTACAATTTGGCAGTGCATGGCACTCATTCAAATTCGATGTGTCGGTTAGTTTTCAAATTAAAGACACGCACGATCGCCCCAAGAGATAAAAATATACATTAATAAAAATGTTTCCTTCAAAGCAATACAGTCATAACTCTGTAGTAATGCAAAAATTGGACTAAGTAAGATTTGCGGTGACACCGTGTAATAAATCTCTTTTGAGTAATGGTAGCTCTAAGAAGAGCAGGTTTCTGCTGGCCGTTTCGATCAGGGGTACGTTTTCGCGGCTGTAAGCAATAACTGTTTCGGTTATTGACCAGTGATTAGCTGCCAGTGATTAATCAATGACCAATTCAACCGAAACAGTTATTGGTTACAGCCGCGAAAACGTACCCCAGTATACTCTGACCGTCTTCTGGAGAATGCTGGACTCTGCTGTGGGTGTGAGCTTATGTAGGGTTAGCTGGACAAGTATAGTTTACACCAAGATGAATATAACTTATAGAGTCGGTTTTAAAGCGCGTGAACAGCATTGGTTTATTGCCAAACACCACATGCATACTTTATGTGTCCCAACATATACATGAGATATCAAACCTGTGAAAGTTTAAGCTCAGTCAGTCATCGGAGTCACGAGAAAATAGTGAAAAAAACAAAACAAATATGATATGTTTTCACTGTTTTCTAACATCGAGTTTTGGAAACTAAATTCTCAAAAACAACAGCATTTCAAGCAACAGATAGTTCAAGGAAAGTTGTCAACCATTACCGTAAAGTTATCTGCAAATCTGTGAACATTATTTTCACTCTTTCCAATGTTGTGCACACCCAATAATGCAATATATTAAAAAAAACGAAATGTTGGAGATTTTATAACTATACAAGTCAAGCACGTGGAGAATTTAATAGATGTTAAATTTGCATCGGGGAGAAAGAATATTATATTTGGTTTTACCCGTACACCGATGTGTGTAAAGCACTGTATACTCAGTACTTTCCCGAGTCCTGTGAAATAAATCACAGGCATATTACTCGCTGGGATTCGAACCCACAACGTGGAGAATTGTTTACTTTTTCGCAAACTGAATAGTTTCCGTGAGTGCTTAGTTTATTTTTTATCGCGTTCCTGATTCATGACTTGGACTATTCTAATAAGCAAAACGATCGCAGTAAAACACTCTACTGAGCCTTAGGTTTTACTGTCATCTTCGCCAACAGCAGCTTCGCAAAATTCAAGGGTGGTTACTTTTAGAATTATTCTCTTGGTATGAAAAGAGATGTAGCCTTCCAAAGTATGTTTCCCCAATGAGTTTAAATGATTAATGGCAAGAGCGGTGTTTAGATTAGCGAAACGTAATCAGCAAGTAGCGATGCACAATGCGTGACGACTGGGCACTTGAGCATCGGGGGGCACTGTGACGTCAAACTTTCTATAATAGTCGATAATCGATATCAAATGTAGCCTAATTGTGTTGGAAGCATTCAGTTTTTTTTTAACACCGATGTAAGTTTTATTCTTGTTTGTTAACTATATTATGTGACAACACCCATGGTGTCAATTTTAGCACCCCAGTTTTTGCAGTGTATCACCTCCAACGAGTGCCATCGTCTTAATTAATTGATTAATAAGACCTAGTGATTAAGAAGTGAACAAATCACTGCAGTGACATTTACGTAAAACTCGGTGAAATTGACCGTTAAACATCAAGCGGTTCTAAACATCTCTACACCGATAACTCTTGACGAGGGCACTGTAGGGATTTGACCGTTTCCATGCGTCAAAGTAATATAAATCACCTATTTTGTCTTCCTCTTAATCTACACTAAATACGATAGTTATCATCCTCTGTACTCATTGAATGCAATGATGGGGGTGGGGGTTAAGAAGAAAACCCCCACTACTTTTACATTAATGATTACCCCCAGGCTTGGTTGAAAGTGCAGCTCAACTTCCACCCCGTCTGCCGGGTCCGATTCCCGGGTAACACCTTCCCCGGCTATGAGAGGTAAAGACCGAGCGGGAAATGAGAGGAGCAGAGCCGCATAAGGGGGTGGAAAGGAGAGTGAAAAGGGGGTGCACTTTAAGTGCCTCAGAGAAGGAACTTGATCCAGGCCTGGTGATTCATCAAGTTCCAGCTCGTGAGCGGATCTACTGGAAGCAAATAGCCCATTTTCTAAGAGGACAACGAAATAATGGAATCAAATATGTGCCCTTTTCCCTCCTTTTACAAACTTTTTTTTCTATTTTTTTTGTTTTGTAGAATATTACAAAGAAGGTACAGTACACTATACTTTTAGTGTATTATCAGAGTGGGCGGTTCTGTGATATTTAGATTGTACGAGAGGGAATCCAATGAAATTCTAGCCGCTTTCCCATTGTGCAAGTTGAACGAATTTCGTTTTAAATTTCTGGTGCAAAATAACAACTTTGGGGCTGAATAAAGGCACTGACGTATACTCGCTATAGAGGACCTTTGCCCGAAAAGAAAACACTCCCCAAAAACCCCACTAATTGCAAAACAAAATTGTAGAATACATTGTTAACTAATCAAATTTAAATCAGTTTCAACAAGTACTCTTGGGAATAAGAGTTCTTGTTTAGGTACCGGTAACGAACAATCTGAGTTTGATTAAAAGCATGAAGTAAAAGCACAAAAAAGAAGCAAAGTTGTGTATAAGTTGTTATATAAAACTACATTGATATCGTTTAATTTCTTGGTTCAGTTTGCCAAGCTTCCATGCTCTGTTGTTAGAAGAATGCGGATTCGAAACCCGACCTTGCATACTACACTGACCACTGAGCAAGGCACTTTGCCATGCCACTCAACTATACCGTGTGTAAATTCCTTTCTATGAATTTATGGATGAGGTTTCTTAGGAACAGACGAGTAGAGAATGCTGCATGGGCGACATAGTCCACGGCAAAACTTTCCTATTGCCAAATCCCTAATCCGTTATTTATGGCCCACAACAAGTTTCGATCTGCAGATACAGACATAGACTTGACAAACACTCGAGGCATCGGGCACAAGTCGATTGGATAGTTTGCCTGGATGACCCAAACTTAATGAGTCTTCACTCCGAGTGAGCCATCTTTGAGTCGCGTTCCCCGAATGAAACTAAAAGCGGTCACTGTAAAGTGGGTCATTACGTCACGGGCACCAACCTATTGCGGTCAAGAGTTTTCTGCGCCAGAGAGTACCCGAGGCTGCAGAGTATAACGGAGAT
Organism: Plazaster borealis; assembly: GCA_021014325.1. Lineage (NCBI taxonomy): Eukaryota > Metazoa > Echinodermata > Asteroidea > Forcipulatida > Labidiasteridae > Plazaster > Plazaster borealis. The sequence goes on from CM037458.1 coordinate 5,365,278, forward strand.
TGCTGTCGCGTGTTGTGGCACACCGTAGGCTATGGACTCTTACGAACATTGATTCTTTTTTGCCCGCTCATCAGACGCAGACTTCACAGTGTCGGGACAAGACAATTTACGGAAAATTCCCGCAACGCACGTTTTGAATTAACTCAAATTACCGACCGCATCCAATGATTAATACTTAAATTTTACGATTCGAGTCTTCTGGCATTAGAAAAGTGAATCTTGGTCAAGGGAAATCAAACAATCCGTTCACAGAATGTCGAGGTAGCCGTTTTCTTGCTTAATGTTTTTGTGCGCCAATTACATCATATACAACCTTGGGCCAATTTCAGATGGAGGTGATTGCAAACGCCCCTCTGTGCTCAGCAGCCGTAATGACACTTCGCATGCAAACCGTAACTTATTTAGAAGTATCAGCGCTTAAAACGAATCCATTCAACCGCTGACATCAACCATTTTTTAAGACTACTTTGCCGGCGATTTAAAAAATTACCTTTTGCCATACTAAATTTCATTTGACACAAAACATGCCCAACATGCCCTGTCACACCATGGCGTATCGCCTGAACGTATGCCGACGTATACACAACATAGTTCGAAAATTGTCAAAGTCCAAGAACGTCCAACTTCCCAACGAGTTGCATCGGAAAAGTCGACATCGGTGTTGGACAGGACGTATCCATTGCGTATCCATAGCGTATTGAACGTATACATAGCGTATGACTAATGTATTGATAGCGTATCACTAACTTATAACAAAGTTATGACAGCGTATCACAGCGTATGCGAGCGTATGAGTAACGTATGCTTAACGCATTCGTAGCATTTGTCTGCCGTGTTCAACGTATCCTCAGCGTATCCTCGGCGTACAACGAACACGTGACCTATGCTGCTGTAGAACGTATAAATACCGCTCAAGCAGCCAACATGCCTCCGACGCACATCAACGTATACCAACGTATACCAACCTACGAGTAACGTTCCTCTAACGTATGTTAGCGTATGTCAACGTATGTCAACGTATGTCTAACGTACCACGGACTTACGGGGAACTTATGCAGAACGTATGAAGCACACGTTCAGTACGCCGAGAAAATTTGAACATGCTCAATAATTTTTCGCGGGCTCGACGTGTTCAAAATTTTAACAGCGTATCACAGCGTGCTCTTTACGTAAACGACGTATCCCCAACTTACCCCAAACTTATATCAGCATACACCAACGTACACCAACGTATTTTCGATATTTCGCATACGTTGGCATACGTTCAGGCGATACGCCATGGTGTGACAGGCCCATAAGAGAGAACAACTTCTATTAGTTTACTCACCATTTTCCCCTGGTACATTTGGCATCCAGAGATCATTGCTACACAGTAGCTCTTGGTTTATCGCGATTTCCAAAAAAAAATTATTCACTTTTGACATCAGACCTGGTATAATATAGATCAAAATAAAAATCACGTTATAGGAAAAGAGGAACGCGGAATAGATAGCCCAGATTTTGTTTTGTCACTACGTGGAAGGTTTTCGGATATTTGAATAAATGGTTTCCAAAGTTCTTGTAGAACTGTACAAACCTTACCCATCCAACGGTTCCGTTTCTTCACAAGTTTTTGACACGTAATTGACTAGCTAAAAAATAGCAATGCATGAACTTCAATTTCCATAATAAAGAAATGGGCCCAATTTCATAGAGCTGCTTAAGCAGATAACAGTGCTTAAAAGTGTTCTGCTAAGCAAAATCTGGCAGGTAACCAGTCACAGATTGTACATGTAGAATAGTATTTTGGCTGGTAACCATATTCTGGTAAGCATAATTTTGTTTAGCTTAGCTACTTGTCGTGCTTAAAGGCCCTGTACACTATTGGTAAGATCGAAAATCACAAGTGTTCACAGATTCACACACAACTTACATGATTTAAAGTAAGTAATGATTGAAAGGGTTCCTTAAAATATTTCTGCCTAAAATGCTATCGTTTCTGAGAAATGAGTAAAACAATACTTTTTATCACGCGCGATATTTTGAAAAAACAGAAAACACATAAGGTCTCTTTTCACTATTCTCTCGTGATCTCGACGACCAATTGAGCTCAAACTTTCACAGGTTTGTTTGTCTATGCATATGTTGAATCACACAAAATGTGGACACTGATTTTGAGCTGTTACCAAAAGTGTATAATACCTTTCAGCAGCTCTATGAAATTGGGCCTTGCATTGACAACCTTGAAAATGTGGCTTAGGAAAACAATTTCTTGATCTTCCCTTTAAAAAGAAAAAACTGTTCGATCAACTTATCATCTTCTTTCAATTTGATGAAAGAGAATCTTTCCCCGGTAAAATTCAAGGAAGAAGAGACGGGGCCTTGCCGGGACGAGGTTGAAAGAAGGCCTCGAGAACAAGGTCCATGAACCAAGACGGATGGAACAGCACGGAATTTCACCTGCTCTACCCATGAAAGTCGATAGCATTCTCAGCTCTGTGGACAGGGCCTATCGGGACAGAAAACGTCTTAATTCGAGACTCGGAGGGACACATATTGACTCATTAACGTGGACGAGGTGCTCTGGACACGAGAGGAATAACTGATCTCGTCATGATCTGTTTGATCGTTGCTGGTCCAGGGGGATCACTAGAGTTTGGGGGGGGGGGGGGTCTAACAAAACAAACATACAACGCACCCCGTGTAAATTATCCGAGTACTTCGGTGGGGGAATAGTTGTAGATTTGTCTAAGGGGGGTGGGTGGTATCTATCTGGGGGTAGTAATACAAATGATCAATATAAGAATATCAGTACATAGAAAGGTAACAAAATCAAAAGCGCATATAAGTATACAAAAATAATATAGTGTTCAAGCAAATAATAAATAAATAACTAGGAATGAACTATGTACAAGAGAGGAGCGAGAACATGAGGCTGTTAGAGTAAGCCGAGGCTTGTAGAAAACAGCTACAGACAAAAACAAACAAACAGCGAATCACGAGACGAGGACAACACAGACAATACGAACAATGACATTAAAAAAATGCTGACGACAAACTACAAAGAATTAAAGTGCGAGGCTAACTGGGCTAACTGAAGACGACAACAGTAAATAGACAAGTAGTAAAGGAGAGAAAAAGCTACATAGTGAGAGAGGAGGACTCTTTTATTTGAGAGCTTAAATCGACCCACGGACGGCATTATAATCCCTGATCCCAAATCGTCACGTACACATTACCGGTACATGATTGAATTTTGCAATGGAAGATAGCGAAGAGGTATTATGTTATTAAAACTATATAGTATAGTAACTCCAGGGTCTCGCTCCTGATATAAATGACCACGCGTTGATGCAGCGTGTCATATACGGAGCTCTGGAAGTGCCATCCAACTTATTGATATCCTGAGAGGATGACATTATAAACGTAATGGGGGACTTTTGGGACGCTAGGTGGCAGTAGACTTACAAGGTAAATTCATTGTTCTCGGTGATGTGCAAATGCTCAGAACTACGTAGACAATGGGAATTTGCCTGGTAAGTCTGCTGCCACCTAGCGTTCCAAAGTCTCCCATTAGATGATGACATCCTGAAATGATTTATCTCAGGATGACGACATCCAGTAAAATTAAATTTCGTCTTGTTTCCCGATATTATTTTATATTGGGATGTCGACATCATGAAAGTAGGATGTTGGCTTTCTTAGGTAATCTTCGTCGTAGGCCGACGGAGTGTCACTGGGATTAGTAAATTATCTTGGGAAGACGCCATCCTACATTCAGGGTGCCATTTCAGGATGCTCGACAAATAATTATTTGGAAGACGATGTCCTGTTTTCGGGATGTCGTCATGCTGAAATATAAATTATCTTGTGGAGACGACATCCTACTTTCAGGATGTCGACACCCCGAGGTAAATTTAATTGGGAAGACGCCATCCTAAATTTAGGATGCCATTTCAGGATGCTCGACAAATAATCATCTGGAAGACGATGTCCTGTTTTCGGGATGTCGTCATGCCGAGATATAAATTATCTTGTGGAGACGACATCCTACTTTCAGGATGTCGACACCCCGAGGTAAATTTAATTGGGAAAACGACATTTTACTTTCAGATGTCGTCATCCCGAGAAAATGTTATCGTCACGTTCTTATATCAGGATCTCGACAAGTTGGATGGCACTTCCAGAGCCCCGTAGCTAATAGAACTGCGTTAACTGCGAGTCAGAACTAAACCGGAATCCGGGTCCGATGGGTCTGACCCAATTCGGGTCAGGCTGACCTGGAAACTTGAAGAAAAACAGAAAGAATTTTGACTCGGATTCTGCGTCAGTTTGACCAATTTCTGGGTCATTTTCACACAGATTCCGGGTCATACTGTCCCACATATGGGTCACGCCCCACAGGGGACCTGGATCCGGGTCAATTCTAACCCGGGAGTTTCAAGAGTTAGTGTCGGTGTACAGATTTGATGTCAGACGGTGGCTATTGCATTTTTTTTTTACTATATAAAGGTTTCTAAAACAATATAATCGCAGAAGTGTCTAGAAACAAATTCTGTAAAATCTTATCTGACTAAAGCTTGTTGGTGTTGTTGTCGAACCTAGTTTTGATCCGCACTGAGAAAAATAAATTATAGGTGAGATGATGAAATCGACCATCCCAACACCCGAGAGAGGAAACCCTGAACACATGCATTGACGGTTCATCCCCTGAGACCTGTCTTCTTACAAGTTCACCTCCCTTTGTTCCATGGATAAAGTGAGAGCAAAAAGTAGTTCCGGTACCGATTGTTGAAGTGAGAAGCCGAGAACATTTGACTTCCGCTAGGGGAAGGGGGGGTGGTCATTGTGATTTATTTAAAAACAAAATTCATTTTAGATACATTTTGCTTACATACCGGTACTCAATGCTATTAGGTCGCGTTTCATTTGACTCTTCTTTCCACGAGTGCCCCATGCAAGGCGACACCCATTTCCCTCTATGAACAATTGATGACAGGATTGATAACTGATACGGTGTTTGATCTTTGAAAAAAATAATAACCGCGGTTCGAATAAAATTTTCACCAGCTATAAAGTCAAACAACCTCACAGTAGGTGGAGCTCTCCGATTTCAATAATACATACTTGCCGCTACCTATCGCCTCCCAAATCTTAGAGACGATGTGGGGAAACCTTAATTGAACAAAGTTGAACATTTTACTCCCAAAAGAGATATTAACTTCAGAGGTGTATAATTTCAAGTCTGATTTACTTTTTGTCCCTTTCCTTTTTCACCGAAAGGCGAGTAAACAACTTATTGAACCGGGGAATTAGTATAATTGGACCGGTAAAACGAAAGGCTTTAAGGTAAAACGAAAGGCTCGAAGAAAAATGGAAGGGTCTATAAATACAACAATGTGTTTGATATCTCGAAATGTTGTGGCTTAAAAGCTATACGGGTCGTTAATTCTAACGAAAAGGAACTGTTTGGAATGCAGATCAATTTCAATTACTTCAACCTTTGCGTATGGTATTGTTTTATTCTTCTGATTTCCATCTCTCTGAGGTACACGGTTTGTACAAAGCCTCGAACATGACGTGAATTTGGTTGTCATCCTGAGCTTACAGTGAGTTTTTCCCATGTGATTCCCCCCGTCTATATACCTAAAAACTTCACAAATCTTCGTGGTTTTTCTTCAAAGATTGCTTCTGGCCTAGGGGCTACACCGCCGGGCAAATATATAAGTTCCTTTTCAGCAAGAGACAACAACAAAGTTAACAATTTATTTATTTGTTTAAACAAATAAATAAATAAATAAAACATGAATCATTACCTTACACAAAGAAATAAATCGGGGGGAACTAATTGTTTGTAAAGCTTTTAAACTCTTCGAGCGTGTATGTCAGTGAATGTGTATCCTTTAATTTGTGCGGATTGGGACCTAAACCAGAAAAAAAACTGCGGAAAGACCAAGTTTTACCATAAAGCCTGGCGGGACTTGATACACGCGCCAGAGAGCAAGGGGATCTCAGGCTGACGGGCAGCATGGAGTGAAGGTTAAGTGTACCACTTAGGGCTATTAGCAACATATACCGAACTTGGGATTTGAAATCGTAGTCTGGCGAAGCAAACTCCCGTGCACGGGGCTCTGCAGCTGCGCTATAATTCCGAAGTTTCGTCTGCGCAATGGGGAATCACAGCGTTGTTTGGATTAAAGTTAGTACCATCTCGAAAAGTAAAACTCATTTTTATCTTTACGAACCGCTTTAATTTTGTTTTTTAATGCCGTATACACCAATCCTTCACCGATCTTGAACTCTTGGTGACAGCAGAAACGCCTCAATTACTGCGGTGGTACCTGGGTGGTACTGCGCTGCCTATCGATGGGCTTAAGGGCTGGGCTACACTAGTTAATTTATAAATGGTTATATGTAAATAATGGTTGTTTATAAATAATAGTTACATAAGTGGCAAGGTCGTACCACCGCAGTACCACCGCAGTTTGTCTGCTGCCACCAAGAGTTCAAGATCGGTGAAGGATTGGTGTATATGTTTCATTTTAAAGTTGAAACTTGTTCAAACCATGATTTCGTTGTTTATTTGTTCATAGGAAGTTAACAACCCTATATAACCAACCAACTTATCGTGGAGTTTCTGGCAATCCTAATAAAAAAAATCACAAAGGATTTTGTTTACCTTTCTTGCTTTAATGCAACCCATAATAAGATAATACGCACCGTTAGGTGATCTTTGAGTCAGCAGTCCCCAGACATAAATCATGAATCACGAATCGTTCCAAATACAATCTGATAAGTGACTCTTAAAACTCCCTGCCCTGACCCGTGGAAAGTGGTTACAAATGGGATTTTAACTCGGATTCAGTGTGACCCATGTGATCCATTTTAACCCGACTCCGCAGGTCAGCAGTAACCCAGAAATGGGTCATGCCCTCTGCAGGTATGATATTTGTTTTTTTGAAAAAAAGTAGGAATATTTTATCGCGTACGAGGGCTAACCTACATGAACACATAATATGTGAAGGCTCATCCTAATAGACATTTCAGGCTATTTAATCCTTAACTCGGGGAGGGGCCAATGAATCATTCCACACATTGAAAAAATTAGCATATCTCCAGTCAAATTTTTTTGATATCCTAAAATGGACCGTTCCACATATCTAGGGGGGTCAAGTCCCAGATTTTTTTTTGATTTTTTTCCCCAAAAATATATATCGAATGGTGTGGTAGTAAACATTGGCCCCTTCGCTCGTCGGGATACAGTCTGGGTGTTGCCAGGAGCTCAGATAACTAGAGAAATATGGCAATTACTGGGTAGCTAAATGACTCAAATAATCCTAGACAATAGCTGGGCATGTTAAGAAGTTACTTAGATGTAAAAAGAAAATTCCAAAATTCAACAAATTATTTTAAAAGTATATAATTTGATTATTAGGTAGTAACTATTGGACCCTTCGCTCGTCGAGGTAAAGTCTGGGCGTTTCCACGCCCCCAAGGATTTGCTAATTAGGGAAATGAATCAATTACATGTTAGCTAAAGGACTCAAGTAATCATAGACAATAGCTGGACATGAGCCACTTAGATGTAAAAAATGTTTGGAAATGCACAGAAAATATTAATTAACACTTTATAATTGGTGTGGTATAAAGCATTGGCCCCTTCAAGCAATTGAGTATAGTCAGTGGAGTTTCCGCAGGTAAGGATTTTAATCGAAAATTTTCTGATGTTTCCAAGGGCCAAACAAATTTGGAAATCAGACTTAGGTAGGAAGAATATCATGCCTGCCTCTTGGACCCGGAATCCACATTTTTGAGAGTGTACTTTACTTGTAATGATAAAACATATCTCTTGGTAGATTTATGTCAAAGGTATGTCAATCAATTAGTCAATATACTAATAAAACCAAATTATTAATAGACCATAGAGTTTAAATTGTTTAGATCAGACCAGATCAGATTAGACCAGATTTAGATTAGACCAGATCGTTTAGATCATGTAGTTTTGTAATCTTCCTAAACGACAAGTCGACAACCCACTATTTCTCATTCATAGTGAACTAACATTTCACGCAAAGATAACAAATCTCACTGAAACAAAAACGCCCGAAAGAGTTCCACCGCATAGCATTACAAACAGTGTGAATAGAAAATTCCGATGCGTGACCGACGGGTTAACATTTCATTTGGCATCAACTCGTTACAAAAAGGCAACAAATACACCCCTAACCCCAAAAGACCCTAACAAAAAAATAAAACAGATACCTTAAAGGGTGCGTATAACACTCTGGTAAGAGTTAACATATAAATGTTCACAGATTTGCACACAACTGACATAGTATAAAGATGGTCATGGTGGGAAATCCCTCTGACATATTTTTGTTTGAAATGCAATAAGCCATTTTGAGATATGGTGGACACATTACTAGGACACTATCACTCAGGTTTGGGTAAAATTGTCTGTATACACCCAAACTAAGCAGTGCACATCTATAGTGTCCACCACATCTCAAAAAGGCTAATAGTTTTTGATAAATGAGTAAAACAATTTTTATTCTTGCAAGTCCAAAACTTAATGTTTGAAAACAGCGAAAACAAAAATTAAGGTTGTTTCCAATTTTCTGGTGACTCCAATGACCGATTGAGCTAAAATTTTCACAGGTTTGTTATTTCATGTAAATGTTGGGTCACATCAAGTGTGGATAATTATGGTCTTTGACAATTACCAATGTTACACATGTGTTTAAAGGGAGGGTATACCTTTGGTAATTACTCCGACAATTAATGACCTTACAAACTTACTTGGTAAGAAGCACTGAGGCTATTGATAGTGTATAACATTTTGAGAAACAATTCCCTTCAAAGAAATGTGGTTTTAGAGAGAGGGATTCAAAAACATTTCAATTTGAGTATGATCTGAGAAATGTTTCTGCATTAAAAGTTTCTCAGATTGTGTATTCCAATCACGGATTATTCTTCCTGCGTGGACATACCCGCTCCAGATTTTCAGCAATATCTCAAAAACGCTACCACCTTTTGAAAGAAAATTTTTACAGGTTAGTTTTATTGTATATATCTACATTTATGTAGGATTAAAACAACCGAACGATTACAAAAAACCCCAATATTACTTTGCCTTCAAAAGACCATCAGCATCACCACGTGTCCGTGCTAAACCTAAACCAAGGCCTTAATAATACCAACAAAAGTTGTTGTTTTTTGTTGGATGTATCAAGCCAGATACAGAAATTCAAAACGACGTTTTTTTTTTGTATGATCAAGACATCGCAAATTGTTTGTCTTTCTGTGATAATGAGCTCAAAAATGGAAACACCGAGGGCAACTTAAAAAAGAGGCTATAAAGGAAAAATGTTCGACGACGTCACATTAAACAAATATGGTAGGCCTGCGTAATTTTTTGGTACAAATTTTTTCCAGTTCATTCCTGGATTTTGATGTTATTAAATCAAAACGGCATTTAATTTGACCTTTTGACTGGCACAGAAATTCCTCTTTGGAATGTACAGAACCATTGGTTTTTATGTTCGATGACGTCATGTTTCCAATTTCGTTCTGGAAGAGTATCAAATATAACGACCTTGTACTCCCTTTTTACGGGAGGTTCGAGACTTATAATTGTTACTTCCTTTTTCATAAGGACTCTATTTAATGGAAAAGGAGGGCATCACAAAAATTCAATTTGACCTTGGAGCCTCTCAGTCTTTAAAGGCAAAGTATACCTTTGGTTTTTGGAACCGTTCGATTATTTTAATTCTATATAAATGTAGATATACATCATAAAACTAACCTGTGAACATTTCATTTCAAAAGGTGGCAGCTTTTTTGAGATATTGCAAAAAATCTGGAGCGGTTATGTCCACGCAGGAAAAATAATCCGTAATTGGAATACACAATTTGAGAAACGTTTCATGCAGAAACTTTTCTCAGATTGAAATGTTTTTGAATCCCCTCTCTTTAAAACCACATTCCTTTGAAGGGAATTGTTTCTCGAAATGTTATACATTTTTAACAGCTGCAGTGCTTCTTACCAAGTTAGTTTTTATGGTCATTAATTTTTGGAGTAATTACCAAAGGTATACCCTCCCTTTAAGCTTTCGTACTTACGCAATTATTAACAATTCCCTTTCTCTTCATGAGCAATAAAAGCCTGTATTCTGAAACCAGCCAATTCGAATTCTGGTTGAATAAAATGGTCGGATTTTTTGTGTGAAGACTGGTACGGGATATCTTTGGATATCTTATCTCGGATATCTTAGTTTTCAAATAAGCTTAAGGCCCGGACTTAATGCAGCATGTCTCAAATAGCACATGCAGCTTACCGGTACTCTCAGGAAAGGGTCAGTAGCTTATAAATATTTATAGAATATATGAATATGAATATGAATATGAATTATGCAAAGACGCTCTGTGTTTTCCCCCACGTTACAGACACGGAGACATAACCTGTGTTGGTCGCTTTGATTACATTAAAGTCAATAACTTTCATCATTCTATGGAAAAATATCTTCGCATCAAGGTGACAGAGCCACGCTCATAAGGAAAAAACAACCAACCAAACAAACAAACATCAAAGAAAAAGAAGGAAAACAACCCACAAATAAACAACAAACAAACAAACAAACAAACAAACAAACAAACACCCCAACACCCCCAAATCCCCAACGGCCAAATAGGCTTTTATATTTCATCTTTACTATAACGGACGTGTCCATAATAAATCAATTTAAAGCACATTTTAAGTTAATACAACTTATATGTTCTACAATCTTTTACACGTTACAACAATATATATTAATCCAGCTCCGTAGGAATCACTGCAGACTGACCGACGCTTTCGTTTTTGTCGATTTCCCCGAGGAGTTTTGTTTGCCCCTGAAACAGAACAAAACGGGGGAGAGTGCGAACGCCACATTACCGCGACGTGTAGAATCTCACGCCCCAGAAATAGTCCCCCAACGACGCAGAATGTATGCCAGGGTTCGGCGGGGGGATCAGCCGCGTGGGAACCCGATCAACCCATCGTTGCGTTCACGGTCTGCTCATCGTTACTCACGGTAGGGGTGTCGAGGGGATACTCGCTGGAAAGAGGTCAACTTGTAAAGGATAGGTGTCGAAATGTCGCCACGAATAAAACATTTCTGTCTAGTTTACTGTGGCAACATAATACGAGATTGTATTGCCCAGAACGCCGGTATTCCTTTATGGTTTGCTTATAAAAATGTCACAACAAATGTTTGCATAAAACTGTTTTTGTCTGTAGGTTATAATACAAAAAAATGTTTTTGACTGTAGGTTATAATAATATTTTTTTTAAATTTTGACTGTCAAGAATCCATTTTATCTTGTAATATAACTAGCCATTTTTGTATATCAACGTTTTCTTTTTCTGACCTCAGCTTCAATTTTTGTGAAATAAGTTAATTATTGGTTTTTAAGTTTATGTGATGTACTTTGAAATTTTGGATGTATAGTTTATAACGATCCAACTCGATTATGGTTGGTAATAAAATGATCCTCATCCTTATCTATTCGGTTACTTGGACTGACGACGTACACTTAACCGCACATCATGTACGTGTATAAAACATGAACTGCACAGCCTATATGAATGTACACGATTAGCATCTGATTCAGCATTTATTATGCCAAATGTATCTTAAATTAGCAACCATTGAAATCTGAGTAGATTAAGAATTGTTGAACGGTATATTTTCTCTTTTTTCTTCTTTGGAGCTGCATGTAATAAGCAGCACAATTTATTCACAAAACAATTACATTCAGAGGAAACTTGAGTTAAAGGTTCTTGTGCATTTTGTTTTATCGCTTTTGATTTGTTATTGTCAAAACTCTTTCAAAGGTTTTTTTTCTAACCCCTTTAAAACAAATATTCTGCGAGGTTAATGTTCCAGTAATTCTTAATATAATTATGTATATATATGTTTACCTATATGAAAAAGTTATATTTGTAAATGTACTTTTCGGCCTGCTTGGCCGCCAGTGCAGTAAATAAATAAACCATAATAATAATAATAATAATATAGTCCTGTCCTGTAGGGGCATATCTGCTCGATTTTTGCTGTGGTCCTTCAAGTTTACTGTTTCATCCATGATATTGACTGTGCCACATTTTTGGTTTCACTCGGAAGACCACAATGGAAATTAGTCTTTGCTCTTCTGTGTGTGTTATCCTCGGTAAACAAATTTATTTTCTTGCTGTTTTCTGTCCATTTGTCTCAATGTGTATATATTTTCCTTGTAGTTTGCCAACTAAATAAAATCAAATCAAATCTAATCAAATCAAATCAAAATCTAAGGGTTTTTTCTCGAGGAATCAACAATTTTTAGGAGAAACAAAATTGACATATAAATGTACGATCTTGAGAAGATTCTGAAAAAAGTTAACGTCAAAATGTAAGCTGCTCCTTCAGGCCTTCACATCAATGGACACAGGAATCAAACAGTGGAAATGGGTACGTAATTCAGGGCAACCTTTCGGATGACATATCTATCACAACCAAAACCTCGAAAGAGAGTAATAATACCCGAAGCAGTATAGTTTTGCCAACATCAAGGATTTTGCACCACTTCTTTTCACCCCCACAAGATTCATATAGCCTCCAGTGAGGATTTGATGACTGAGATCTTCCCAAGCAAATTGTTAAAGATATCATTATGGAATGGATCGCAACGTGGGCAGACTCAACCATGTCGTTCCGCGGTAAAGACCATTGTTTTTTTTGTTTTTTATCTGAACAAGCTTCTCACGCCCCCAACATGACAGGCTTCCGAGGTAGGATTTGGGATAAGGAATAATGCTGGAAGGTTTGAGGGAGTGATGGTTCGACTGAAGTTGAATCCATCACTTCAAATTTCACCATGCACATTTTATAAAAAACAGGGAGACAAGATGGAAAACAAGTGTCATCTTAAAGGGCCTCTTATTATAATTTTATTCTTGTTATTATTTATTCTTCATACTTCACATGGCAATAAAACATATAGTGTAAGACAACGATTAATGGCCACCGAATCCCCTATACGCGGACTTTCTATCTACCTTTCTATTGTTGCTTAACAAACCGCTCTAGACTGTTAGTCGATATACAGATGGTGTACCCACCGCTTCGTTTTGTTATTATCGTTGACCAATCAAATAACTGCCAAGTGTAAATAATTCCATGTTGGACGGCCGAATGTTAACAAAACATTCAATCGTGTTAACAGATGTTGTGACCAAATTAAACATTTCTGCAAAGTTTCATTTTAAAGAAAATACATCCTATGATTGGTTGCCCTGTTTCCAACAAATTCAAAACTGTTTTTGAATATTTGTGTAATATTGTTACAAACTGTGACTATCTGTTTCTGCTTTGCAATTATGACTTATACAATAGTTTTCCTACCTTGGTTGACAAAAACTCGGGCTGTGACGTTGCAATAGAAAGGTAATCTTGACCTCGATTAAACTGAGGATGCAGTATGGATGTGAACAGGAGTTCAGTATGGATGTGAGCAACAACATTTGTTTCTGACTATAACGAACATACTTTCGGGTCACCTTTAAGGGTCTGTATACGTTTGGTAATGACTCTGAAAAATAATGGCAATAAAACTTACTCGGTAAGTAGTACAGCAGCTTAGGATAGTATAATGCATTTTGAGAAACCTTTCACTTCGAAGTACTGCGGTTATGGAAAAAGATATCACTTTTTATCCCCAAAAAATTGAATCTGAGAAGCATTCATCTGACACTAACGTTTCTCAGATTGTGTATTCCAATTGCAGATTATTCTTCCTGCGTTGACATAACCGATCTAGATTTTCGGCAATATCTCAGAAACGCTACCACCTTTTGAAATCAAATTTGCAAAGGTTAGTTTTATGGTATGAATCTATAACTATATAAGATTTAAACAAACAGTGGGTTCCTATTACCAAACGTATAATCCCTTTACCAGTCCTCGGGGGACGAGGATGTATCCCTCAGATTGGTGTGACTGACCACCTTCTTAAAGGTTACAAGTATTAGCCTTTTCCATTTTGTTTATTTGTTATTTTTATTTTTACAACCGTGCCTCTCGGTCATAGCAATCGCACTTTTAGATTATCTTTTCGCTGACCGGGTATCAAGCTGCGATCACGGGATCGGGTAAAGGAGAGCCGATATGAGAAATGAGACAGGTGTCCATGGCCATCCCTGACCTTACTGTAACCCAAACCAAGTTGCTCATCAGGAAGATCACATAATTATAAAACAGTCTATCAATTAAAACTCTCTTTAAAGGTATTATACATGATTGGTAGAGAGCTGACAAAATAGTCGCAGACCGTATTCAAGTTTTGTGTGATAAACCACATGAAATAACTAACTTGTGAAAATTTGAGTTTATCCCGTTGTGTGAGAGAGGAGTAGCCCTAAACACATTGTTCTTAATTTTGGTTGTAACAACCAAAATCAACTGTTGCCTTTCAAACAAAAAGATTTTTCAGATACAGTTTTCTCGAATATGACTTCATTCAGAGTGAAATATTTCACACAAAAATGGTTCTAGTATGAACTTCACAATTAGTCAGCTTTAGTTCGTCGGACACAATGGGTCAGACATAATGGTTTGTAGGACACAATGGGTCAGACATAATGGTTTGTAGGACACAATGGGTCGGACATAATGGTTTGTAGGACACAATGGGTCGGACATAATGGTTTGTAAGACACAATGGGTCAGACATAATGGTTTGTAGGACACAATGGGTCAGACATAATGGTTTGAAGGACACAATGAGTCGAACATAATGGTTTGTAGGACACAATGGGTCGGACATAATGGTTTGTAGGACACAATGGGTCGGACATAATGGTTTGTAGTACACAATGGGTCGGGAATAATGGTTTGTAGGACACAATGGGTCAGACATAATGGTTTGTAGGACACAATGGGTCGGACATAATGGTTTGTAGTACACAGTGGGTCAGACATAATGGTTTGTTGTACACAATGGTTCAGACATAATGGTTTGTAGTACACAATGAGTCGGACATAATGGTTTGTAGTACACAATGGGTCGGGAATAATGGTTTGTGGTACACAATGGTTCAGACATAATGGTTTGTAGTACACAATGGTTCAGACATAATGGTTTGTAGTACACAATGGGTCGGACATATTGGTTTGTAGTACACAATGGGTCGGGAATAATGGTTTGTAGTACACAATGGGTCGGACATAATGGTTTGTAGTACACAATGGGTCAGACATAATGGTTTGTATGACACAATGGGTCGGACATAATGGTTTGTAGGACACAATTGGTCAGACATAATAGTTTGTAGGACACAAGGGGTCAGACATAATGGTTTGTAAGACACAATGGTTCAGACATAATGGTTTGTAAGACACAATGGGTCAGACATAATGGTTTGCAGGACACAATGAGTCAGACATAATGGTTTGTAGGACACAATGGGTCAGACATAATGGTTTGTAGGACACAAGGGGTCAGACATAATGGTTTGTAGGACATAATGGGTCAGACATAATGGTTTGTAGGACACAATGGGTCGGACATAATGGTTTGTAGGACACAATGGGTCAGACATAATGGTTTGTAGTACACAATGGGTCAGACATAATAGTTTGTAGGACACAAGGGGTCAGACATAATGGTTTGTAGGACATAATGGGTCATACATAATGGTTTGTAGGACACAATGGGTCGGACATAATGGTTTGTAAGACACAATGGGTCAGACATAATGGTTTGTAGGACACAATGGGTCAGACATAATGGTTTGTAAGACACAATGGGTCAGACATAATGGTTTGTAAGACACAATGGGTCAGACATAATGGTTTGTAGGACACAATGGGTCAGACATAATGGTTTGTAGGACACAATGGGTCGGACATAATGGTTTGTAGGACACAATGGGTCAGACATAATGGTTTGTAGGACACAATGGGTCAGACATAATGGTTTGTAGGACACAATGGGTCGGACATAATGGTTTGTAAGACACAATGGGTCAGACATAATGGTTTGTCGGACACAATGGGTTAGACATAATGGTTTGTAGGACACAATGAGTCAGACATAATGGTTTGTAGGACACAATGGGTCAGACATAATGGTTTGTAGGACACAATGGGTCAGACATAATGGTTTGTAGGACACAATGGGTCGGACAGAATGGCTCAACAATTTCGTCGGACATAATGGTCCACGTCAGACATAACGGTGCGTAAGTATTGTTTGAAGCTTTGCATGGTGTGGAGAAATAAGAAGAAACTATAAATAAATAGTAAACTTGCGGGTACAACCATGTGTAAATCTCTTAAGAGTGAGTGTTGGCTCTGAAAAGAGCCGGTTTGGTCTCGACGTTTCGAACAGTATACTCTGCTCGTCTTCAGGAGAATTACCAAACTTGATTACATTATAGGGAGGCGCAACAACACTAGGAAATTACACCAATAGTCTGGAAACAGAGTTATTGTTACGTTGAAATTGTTAGTGCAAACCAATGACGATTCACAAGGGTATACATCGCAGACCGACCGTTACAAACTGTGCTTTGAACGATGGAAGTTTTTACGCATTGGCTTATTAATAACATCTGAAAATATTGAGTGTGAAACTAAGCACTCGGACTTCTGGTGGGAAAACAGGAAAGGACGGATAACATTATAGGGACGGGTAATGCCAGTCAACTTTTATAAATGGGACAGAAAAACACAGCGTCACCACAGACCTGTCCCATCTCTCACCCTGGCGTTCCTTAACCCCATGATCGTCGCCCGTTTCTCGGTCAGCATGGAGAAGCATCTGAAGGAGGGCAATTCCTTACTCCGGAGTCTCCCCAGGGTGTGCGACGATTGTGAAAATGAGATGGCTTATACACGCTAACCTTTAGGATGGCGGTCACTCACACCTCCACGAGAACAACCCCCATTCCATGTGGATCTAAAGACGCTGTTAAAGGTTGTTAAGGGGGCTTAACGCTGGAGATAAAAGCGAGCTCCCAATGAAAGACGTTTGTCCACCAATCCAGTTCCAGGCGTTTGGGTTGAAATCTTGCAATGACATCGTCAGTGAAATACAAATATTGGAAAGGGTAGCATTTCGCCTAATGCTTTCTAGAAATTATTAATCGTGTTTTTTTCTTCAAATGCTCAAACTTATTGTCAACCATCTAGATGTACAGCATTGCAGCATTGCTAGAAGGATATATTTGTAGATGTTTGCAATAGATGATGGAACTAGTGACTAATGACACACTCTGAGAACGGTCACTGACTCGCGTTTATTTTTTATTCCTCACTAGATAGTAATAAGAAAAACAAATTTGAACCCAATATAGGTTGACCGATTTAAAGCTCATATTTGACAACAAGACTACGTAAGTACGTAAAGGGAAAAAACCATACACACTAAAAACGAGCCTGACCCATTTCTAGGTCAGTATATAACCCGGAATCTGTGTCAAAATGACCCAGAAATGGTTAGAATTGACGCAAAATCCGGGTCAAAATCAATTGTTTTTACCCAATTTCCGGGTCAGCCTAACCGCAGAAATGGGTCAGGCCCCCCCCCCCGCCCCGCCCCCGGAACGCAGAATCCGGGTCAATTCTGACCCGGGAGTTTTTATAGTGTATATTGCGGGAAACGAACCCATTCGGATAAACTAGCGGTTTTAAAGAGAACCAGAGGTGAGATATACGTTTCCAACAGTACACTAGGCAATGTGATCGCCTTGTTTCCAAAACAAACAGGACTATGCGTCCCATGCAGGGCATGTTTTTGGCAGTCAAGATACTATACACTGGTCATGAACAATTTACTTGTTATACCACATTAGAACAAATAACTGTTAAAAAATTACAGCTGGACAAGTCTTGAGACATGTCCCTATCTTCAACATTTGATACAAAACGTGCAATGCAATCTCCTTATATAAAACATGTATATTTTATGTTTTCTTCCATTGAAGTGAATTGATTGTGCCTACCATAGTGAGTCCAGATTTTCTATGGAAAAATCTTAAAAATTATGTCACAAGTAAAAAGGTCTTGTCAACGCGTCTGAAAGAGAGCTTGGGCATATTGCTTGAGACGTCCAGGTATACGTCCAATGCCTCTCAGATCAACGCTGGCGCTTCCTCGAAATTCTACATTAATACACGTCTGGGTTTTACATTTTTAAAAAGCTATTTCCTTCACATAGAATCCAGGTATTTATTGTCAATTCTTAACTTCAAATGCATTCAGACGCAGAGCATGCCAACTTTAACTTTGCTTACTTTTCTAAGATGCGACCACCGTTCAATTGTCCATTGTCTTTCAGGAGTCAGCTTGACGTAATAGAGGCGAGGTTTAAACTTGGAAGCAGCTGATGTGAAATTATTACGGTTTTATTAATGGGCATATTTTATATGGTTTATTTATTACTATTTTGTTTGATTACACATCCAACAGCATAATTAGCGCCAGTAACAGGATGAATAGGAAACGAGAAGAAATGCTCAGTTTTAGATGTGGGAGGAAAACCCCAATGGGGGAAAACCCACGCAATCAGGTAGGGATTAAAAACCCAATCCACATGCAAGTCTCCGGTCTGAGAGTGGGATTCGAACCGGGTTCCACAGAGGTGGAAGGTGAGGGAAAGAAACCACTAAGCCAACCTGATCCCCGGTTCACGGATAGGCATACGAATTAGCTCTTGTTCAATGTTCAGAGTTTTAAGTGTATGACGGATGGGTGGATGATATATCACATAATTACATATTTATTACTCCGGGTAATTACCCAAACCCAAAGGTGCCATTAGAGAAAGAGGCCAGCGTAGGCGAGAAGCAAGACGATAACGATGGATTAAACGCGTGATGTAGAATCTAGCCTCGTTTATTTATGCATGAATTCCTAACACATTATGCTAGATGGACACCACCCTGGAGCGGCACAATGTACAAAACACAATACTGTTCGACTCCATATACACACACACACACACACCGCAAATATACAAAAAGGCGAGTTTTTGGCGCACTTTGTGCCGGTTGTCCCTTGGGCGAATTGGCTTCATTTTACAGATGCATCAGGTGCTTGAGTCTCCACTGCTTTTCCTGCCTCCTTCCTTCCGATGTAGCAGACATGACATCTCTCTCCCCTCAGTGAAATGCCTCAGTACACGCTCGCAGTTCCTCCTCACTCTGGCCACCCAGGACTCCATTAGTGACCTGCTTGTTTCCTCCAAGGCATGATTCCTCTCGCCTGTGCGTCCCCTCCACTCCAAGCTACCTTTGTAAAATCCCGAAACCAGACTGTGCGGACATGGCTATGATACAGCTTGCGGTTGTCACAATAACATGGTTCCCCCTGCCATTAGAAACGCTGGGAAACTCACTGCTGCAAATTGTATATAATGTGCCGAACACTTTGGGCTAGGTGGAATGACCGCGATGAAGCGGCGTTCAGACGGGGATAATTTGTAGACTTTTATAGCATCCCATGTCACGTTATAGCATCCCATCCCATCCCATGTCATCCATCAGAACATGCCACACAAGCAACATTACAAATCTCAGCGGTCATTAATAACATGATAAACTTCATTGATCAAGGTTTTGACGTCACATTGAACAGAAAACGATTACTCTGGAGGAAAAAGAACACGCTGTGTAATTACCTTGCACATTGTCACGGTCTGGTGGGAGAATGCGAATCTCTTTCTCTGTCAATCATGTCTCAGCTTCTTGAAGATCTGCTCACACAAAATTCAACAGCGTTCAATTTACTGTTTTCAATTCAATTCACATTCATTTCCATACTGTCAAAAACACAGCATTACAGAATGCATATACAATGTAATAGCGAACAGAGTAGTTTAAGGTTTATACAGTCAAAGAAAATGAACAGTATGGAGGCCGATTTGATAAGCCGAGGCTTGTAGTAATCAGCCTGTGGACAGACAAAGACAACAAAAACCGGACAAACAGAGGACGTACGAATAGGAACAAAACAACTTACAAACAACAACAACGCTTAATTAACTAAAATGAAAATATGATGTATATATGAAAGAGAACAAGTGATGATATACCTGGCAAAGCAGTCAATGGAAAGAAAACTATGTTTCGGGGATCATTTCAATATTTCAACATAATATAGTCTTCACGTTCTACCCCGTTCATCAACAGAAAAAGAAATCACTGGAAAACCAACAACTTGAGTATACTATATTCTACTTTACTATACTTATAAAAAGTTGTTTGTAGTATACTACAAACTTTAATCTGTGTGGGTGGGATTTGGAAGGATTTACAAAGGTAAAATTGGGGCAACCTTTCAAAGACCCCGGGGAAGAGGTTGATGCAGTTATATTAAATTCAATCTTCCAGGAATTAAGCAGTCAACTTTTCGTCAGCCCACAAACCTGGGGGCTTACACAAATAAAAGATTGCTGTCAATGTATTCATCCACAGTATTCATACTATTTGACTATCACTATATTGATGCAATTATTATGTTGCCGTTGCATATAATAGCTCCTAATGCATAAAACGATTTTGTTATGACTGCATGAACAAACAAATTAATAACTACGGGCCTTTTCGAACAAGGTCTTGGCTTTGGCTTGGGCTTAGGCTCCTGTTTGAATCATCGTACCGAAAGCCGGAGCTGAAACTGAAGCCATGGTTTCGAAAAGGGTCTATAATAAAGAGACTGATGTTGTGTCCGTTTTGGCGGCTACAGCTATGGCTACGACCGGATCGCCGCGTCATCATGCGTTGAAGGGTCTGTATACGTTTGGCAATGACTCTGAAAATTAATGGCATTAAAAACTTACTTAAGAAGTATAGCAGCTTTGGATAGTATAATGCATTTTGAGAAACTTTTCACATCGAAGTACTGCGGTTATGGAAAAAGATATCACTTTTATCCCCCGAAATTTGAATCTGAGAAGCGTTACTGACAGTAACATTTCTCAGATTGTGAATTCCAATTGCATATTATTCTTCCTGCATGGATATAACCGCTCCAGATTTTCAGCAATATCTCAAAAACGCTACCACCTTTTGAAACGAAATTTACACAGGTTAGTTTTATTGTTTATACCTACAGCCATATAGAAATTAAAAAACAGTGGGTTCCAATTACCAAACATATACAATCCATTAAACCCTGCACCCCGAGGCCCCCCCCCCCCAAAAAAAATAAAAATAATGATAATAATAAAAATGGCTCATCCCACCAGCCTCTTTGGAAGACACTTTTAATTAAAGGGTAATTAAGTCTGTTTGTGGGTGGTCCCAAGGCATTTTCTATGCTAGAAAGACTTTGTAGTAGCCTGATGATAGATAGATCACATTGTGTTGGCTGCAGACCTTATCTAGAAATAAAATGCAAGGTTCGTGTACAAATTTACATAGGCGAAAATCAAATGTGTTTCAATGGATGCATACAACGTATGTTTTTTTGTGTGTGGACATGTCATCGGGGACTGCTGCCGGCAAACTTCAAAGGGTGATGGTGACCTGTTAGTGAACTAAACCCCATGGATGACTATACTATCTTAAAGAGGGGTGGGGGTTCTAATATAGGGATTTAATGTAATATGACCGGATTTGACCGAACGGTTCTTAATTTATTGAACAAACTAAAAATGGCCTTCCGCTACAAGCCACCGGCTAGACGCAGGGTTAAAGTGAGGGACGTCCTTATAGCAACACACTTAGAAACAGTCGTAAGCCGTAGCCGTATATAGCCGCCACTTCGGATACGGCCTAAAGCACGTTGGTGAAACGTGCTTCCGGTACGCCCCCAACGTTCAATAGATCATTCTCATCTTCGATTAGTATTTCCATCCAGACTGCAAACCAGGGGTGTCAAAGTAAACACCGCCGTGGTACAAGACGTCCATGGCGGGTGAAGTTTGTAACGCCTCAACTCAATGACGTTAGTACAGCCGAGGCTGTCTGCAAGACAAAGGTAAATTCCAGCATATTATGTCGGGTTTCACCCTTGCACCGATGAGTGATACACCTAATGAAATTTCGAACTTGTTATGACCGATAGGAGCGAAATTTAAGAAGTGATATTCTAAAAATATACCGCCTACTTACACAATTTTTTTAAGTTTTGTGGTAGATGCGAAATGACAGAATCATGCTCATACCCGTGAAAACTAAAACTTCTCTTCAATTTAAAATAGTGGCTTCTTGTATAGCGCTTATATCCGTCACTCAGTGACGCTCAAGGCGCTTCAACATTCATTATTTTCCTGCAAGGTATTGTGGAGCTATGTTTTTGAAGTATGATACCAATTCCTTTGCATCGCACCGTGTAATGGTTTACAAGGTGCTGTGGCGCAACATGCGGCCGATCAAACCAGGAACACCACGAACCCCTATCAAGTCTCAAAGTTGGTTTACGTAGCCTACCTGACATAATGCTTAACATTGATGGTATTTCACGTGAGTTATGCTTGGTTTATGACGTCACTAGGCTATGGTAGTATTTATTTATTTATTTATTTGTTTATTTTGGCTTGTTTCAGTCCACTTTGGCCCAATCAGTTGTCACTTGTCAGAGAAAAACTATCCTCACTCGGGGCACTGGATTCAAAAACTTGCAAGTGAAGATACAGAATTAAAAAATGCAATACAATCCCTAAATATTTCAAAAGGTTGTGTTCATTACAAAAAACAACAACAACAAAACCAAACAATACAACCTAGAAGAAAAAAAGGTTCCAAAGGGCAAGAACAAAAGCAGGGGAAAATTGAAGGGGTGGGGTGCTGAATCAAGTGACATTTTACTATCTTCTCAAACTTGTATCGGTAAAGTTTGATTCTTGCATAAATTGTGACTGCCTTTTTCGTCCTATATCTCCGGATTAAAGTTTGAGTAAAATACATCAAAAATCGATAAAAACTTAACTTGATAACGACATTTCACTGTTTGTATCATGAGCCCGATGGGAAAATTCTTCAACCAAGACACAATATTGAATGAATCATTATCGTTATGTATGGCTGTCCTAGTGATGCATCATACATACTCAAAAGACGAAGGTAAAACTACTTCATCATCGTCATCATCACTATCAGACAGCAGCATAATCATTTTCATCGGCACTAAAATATTAAATATACCTGCTACCTAGACGTGCTTCAAAAATAGGTCACCTGTTTCAAGTTGTCAAAAAGGCAGCGTTATAAGAACAAGGTTGCGACCTTACGGCAATGAAACTGAGAGGTGCTGACTCGAAACAATGATTATACACACAGCCAAGTAGGCCATCACAACTTTGTAGCCGTGACGGATCCTGAAGAGAAAAGATTAAAACACTTTTTTTTTATTTGTTATTTAAGGGTGCGGCTGGGAAATCCGAGAAGTATTAAATGATGGGAAGATCCCACGTTACCAAGTAGGATTTACCAAACAGGATGACCACTGTCTGCTTGGATGCCTAATGGGATTTGAACCCTGGTCCGCTGAGGTGAAAGTTAAGACCGGCGCCATCACTTCCTCATCACCACCAACCCGTATCATATCACGAGCGGCTCGAGTTAGAATTGTGTCATATAATCTTGTCCACATACTTGAAAAACTTGAATGTTGTTTACCCTCGGAAAACTAACGTGCAATTCATTTGGGGTGCAAGATCCTTTTAAGCTGGGGCGATACTCTCCTTGGAGAGTGCAAAGTAATGGCAAAACACTCAACTCTCAATAAAAACTGGAAAATAACTTAAAGTGATACCTGCCCTAGTACCGTTTCAGGAGATGTGATTTTGTTTTTTAAAGGGGGGGTACCTTTGATAATTACTCCAACGATTAAAGGCCACAACTTACTTGGTAAGAAGCACTGTAGCTGTCGATAATGTATAACATGTTGAGAACAGATTTCCTTTTACGGAATTATGTTTAAGAGAGAGGGATACAAAAACATTTCAATCTGAGAAACGTTTCTCAGATTGTGTATTCCAATTATGGATTATTCTTCCTGCGTTGACATAACCGCTCCAGATATTCGGCGATATTTCAAAAACGTTACCACCTTTCGAAATATATGTCTACATTTCTATAGGATTAAAACAATCGAACGGTTCCAAAAACCAAAGGTATACTTTGCCTTTAAAGGGCACGTATACCGTATTTCACCAGTCTTTCAGAGAGGTATTTTAATGTTGTGTGGGTTCAAAATCGAATCCCCCAGATTTGATTTGGCTTTACCTCACTGGACTGCATTATACCAAATTCGATTTGACGAACGACTTACAAAATAATGGTAGAACTATTTCTGCTACCCAGAGGCCAATTTCATAGCGCTGCTTAACGGTACACAATATTTCGTGCTAACTATAGAAGACAAATTTGCTTAGGGGTAAGCGTATTTCACAGGTTAGCAAAACAATTAGGCGGCCAGCTTGCGCGTTCACCATGAATTTGCATTGTTACGTCATTCATTTTTATGCAGTAAGCACCGGAAGGTTAGCTTGCATGTTCGTGTGCTTACGGTTAGCAGCGCTATGAAATGGAAACCCGCTCAGTAAGCACAAAATCGGCCGTTAAGCAGCTCTATGAAATTGGGCACCGGGCCTTCACATAGTTTTCCGCATTACTCAAATTGAAAACTGAATAAAACTTTCATGGGTCCCTTAAAATAATTTCAGCGAACCCAATGAGTTTTTATATGATTTTTAATTATGGCGATTCTAATGTACGTTTAGACGAAGCTAAAAGGGAGTTTTCGTTTTCGACGACGGATGGTTCTGGTGACGGTTAGTAGTTTTCAGCCAAACGTTGTCGTTTTCAGCACAACGCAGATTCATCCAAAGTACTGTCATAGAAATTGAGGGACGACCGTCCTCAAAGCCGACGCATGCGCAGATGACGCCAAATGTCATCATTACCGTCGCAGAATCATCCGTCGTCCAAAACGAAAACTCCCTATTATCTATTTGGTGACCTCGGAGAATGTACATGCTTAGTGCAGCTGCCGGGCAAATTTTGCTGTTTTTTGCCAAACCTTGACAATTGCCATAACGGTTAAGAATGACTCGATAACAATTTGTAATTTTTTTCTTGGGTCTTGCCTATTTGGGGGCGTGGTATGTTTTCTGAAGATACGCCTATCCATGCAATAAATGGTGTGTGCTTAATTCACGCTGCAAAAACTGGGGTGATAAAATTGACACCATGGGTGTTGTCACATGTAGGGTTGTTAAAATAACACAAATTTCTACCAACACAATTACATTGGTGTTACTTTCAGGGGCGGATCCAGGATTTTCCAAACGGGGGGGGGCGTGAAAATATACCAAGAAGAAAAATGATAAATGAAGTTTGTTGCGCCTGCGTAACACAAAGCTTCCCCATTTCTCTCTCCCTCTTTTTTTCTTTTTTCCCTTTTTTTTTAATATGAAAAGGGGGGCGTGCGCCCCCACGCCCCCTTCTGGATCTGCGCCTGACTTTAACACCCTTTGGTGTAAATTTTGATTCTCTCTTCGGTATCTATATAGGACAGCACCAATGGTGTCAATTTTAACACCCCAGTTTTTGCAGTGCAGATTTGTTTCTGCACTCAATCAGGTTTTTTGGCTTGAATCGTTCAACGGAGGTTAGAGTCAAGAATGCTCTTCACCAATGTTTTTTTTTTTTTAAAGCACCGTGTTCTCCGTGGTTTAGGGAAGGGGGGGGGGGTAACCCATGAGCACTCCATTGGGGATCGAACCCGCGCCACATTTTGAGAAGATATTTGATCCGATCCAGTTGAATTTATTTACAATTGAATCTTGTTGCTACAAGTACAGCCGTAGGACAAGGAAAACCAAGAACACAATGTCTGTTTCATATATAGGCAGTTGCCATCCAAACATTGAAACAAAAGACAAAATTGTTTACAAATATTTCACTCTGACGACAGATTGTCCGCATGTTGGGTTTGCCCCTCATTTAACGCCGACCTGTTAGCATGAAGAGATTATAAGGTTATGTTTATAGACGGCTAAGGAAGCCTTAAAAGCTAAACCCAAGAGGCTAGTATAATAACCGTTTCCGAAAAAAACTGTTAGCAATTTTTTTAAAAGTGCACCCGATTCTTACTTTGTTTCTCCAGCAATATTTTATGAAGAAAAACATCATGATTTTAACATTTTGAAAACAACCTCAAGAAAAGTTGCTCCATACTAGCCCAAAAAGTTAAAAATGAAAAATTGTAGTTAAAAAATGAACCTGTTATAGGCAGTTGGTCATCCAAACATTGAAACAAAAGACAAACTTGTTTACAACCATTTCACTCCGACGACAGATTGTCTGTATAGTGTTGGGTTTGTCCCTCAATTAACGCCGACCTGTTAGCATGAAGAGACTAAGGTTATGTTTATAGACGGCTCAGGAAGCCTTAAAAGCTAAACCCAAGAGGCTAGTATAATCACCGTTTCCGAGCCCCCACCCCCGGACGAACTGTTCTCGACTCCCCCATCACTGATGCGAGTAATCGCACGCCTCACGACAGCAATATCATATAAATATACGACCGGGACAGAGGAGCAAAAATGAGATGGGTTGAATAGCGCTCAGAGCGGGGCGGCTGACACGCTGGAGAGAACCTGTCACGCCACATCTAATCACGGACTGCGACCCGATCCTCGGATAATCAGACCATAACGTATCCGTAACGTATACATTTCTATATGAAATAACTTGGTTGCTGTGGATATAACTTGCCAGAACCCGCCAGGGACAACCGGGAGAAAGGGGGGGGGGGCGCTTGCTGGTCAAGATGTGATGTGACATTAGTTTATTCAAACCCTGTCCCGTTTGTAGGTTAATGTTTAATACCTGATGTTTTATGTAGCGTAATTTTGTTTATGTTGAAAGCAGACACCTAGGCAGGTCGACATGATCCGACACACAGACTTAGCCCAAGAGGGAAAACGCACTTTGAGACCGAAGCCTGTGGACAGAACTGTGTCAGAAAACCGACACCAAGATGGAAAGATACACAGACAGACATACAGACACCTGGCACAACAAAAACAAACCGCGCAACAAACAACTAAAACAACTCTTGCGAAAATCAAGCTGCGCCGAGTGTCCCATGGCGATCAGGTATTCTTATAGTGCTACCGGCCCTGCCTTTCACCTCGACCGGACTCTGATTCTCTGTTTTGTACACTTCAGGAAAATTCTACAACACTGTACAAAACACTGTGTGGACGTGTGTAAGTCCACATAGTTTTGTGGACCTCTTTTGTTCTCAGGTCCACACCTCGCATGAAGCGTTAAACGCAGCTCTGTGTTGCAGTTACTCTGTGGGCATTCCTTTGTTCTGTACACATAATGAAAGTCCTATTCTACAACACTGTACAAAACACTGTGTGGACGTGTGCAAGTCCACATAGTGTTTCAAGTCCCTAAATTGTTTGGACCTCTTTTGTTCTCTTATCCACACTTCGTATGTAGCTTTAAAACACAGCTTTGTGTTGTAACCACTCTGTGGATATTCCTTTGTTCTGTACACTTAAGGAAAATCCTATTCTACAACATTGCAAAAAACCACTGTGTAAAACACTGTGTGGACGTTTGTAAGTCTACATAGTGTTTCAAGCCCCTACACTATGTGGACCTCTTTTGTTCCCAGGTTCACACTTCGTATGTAGCTTTAAAACACAGCTTTGTGTTGCAGTCACTCTGTGGATATTCCTTTGTTCTGTACACTTAAAGGCACTATACACGTTTGGTAATTACTCAAAATATCTATTAGCATAAAAACTTACTTGGTAACGAGCAACGGAGAGCTGTTGATAGTATAAAACATTGTGAGAAACGACTCCCTCTGAAGTAACGTAGTTTTTGAGAAAGAGGTAATTTCTCACGAAAATAATAAAAACTTCTTGCAAGAAGATTTTATTCCTATCTGAAAGCACACAAATTTGTACAACAAGGGTGTTTTTTCTTTCATCATTTTCTTGCAACTTCGACGACCAATTGAGCTCAAATTTTCACAGGCTTGTTATTGTATACACATGTTGGGATACACCAAGTGAGAACACTGGTCTTTGACAATTACCAAACGTGTACGATGCCTTTAAGGAAAATCCTATTCTACAATATTGCAAAAAAACACTGTGCAAAACACTGTGTGGACGTTTGTAAGTCTACATAGTGTTTCAAGTCCCTACATTGTGTGGACCTCTTTTGTTCCAAGGTTCACACTTCTTATGTAGCGTTAAAACAGTGTTGAATAATATGCTTTTTTCCTTATAAAGTGCACAGAACAAAGGAATGTCCGCAGAGTGTTCACCATATTTACGTGCAAACAGGCATTGGCCCGCGGTATACACATACAACAAAGTATACAATGATGTATACTACTTTTTCTTCGGATTATAACGTTCACGAATCACGCTCCAAAGCCACAATCAATGCGCAGAACAAGTTGGACACCACGGTATACAGGGACATGTGATTACGACTCGCTTGATTATAGAGGCGGTATAGAAGATTACAGTGGCGTGTCGTGGCCGAGCGGATAAGAACACCTGACTCAAGCTCTGAGTGAGCAGAGTGTGGGTTAGAGTCCTGGTCGTGACACTTGTGTCCTTTAGCAAGACACTTAACCATTATTGCTTCTCCTCACCCAGGAGTACAAATGGGTACCGGCGAGAGCTGGGGAGTAACCTGCGATGGACTGGCATCCTATCCAGTGGGAATAGAAATACTCTCAGTTGTTTAATGTCAAGGGAACCGGGTATAAACACCGACCTGATGAGCCATACTGCCTCGGGACAGACTTTACTTTATAGAACATTACACATTTGTATCACCGCACGCCGAAATATAATGCAGGGATTTAAGAAGTGAACACGGAACATTATACAAGTCAAATTATCATCTCAAGGTAACATTACACCACATTAATAGGTAATCTCCTCCTGACGAGGTTCTACACTGCACAAACTACGCGATGTTAAATTGATTCTCTTGGTATGTGACAACACCAACACGGTGTTAATTTCACCAACGATATAGTAATGGGGATAATTAAAAACTGAGACTAGACTTCTCCTGGAGACAAGCAGAGTATACTGTTCGATACGTCGAAACCCCACCGGCTCCTTTCAGAGCAAACACTCCCACAATTTTTGTTTTACACATTGTACCCGCAAGCTTACTATTTATTTGTTAGTTACTTCTTATGAGACTAGACTGAAAGGAAAAAGTAGTCTGGTCCCTTTAAATGGAATGAGAAGAACTGCCATTATCACTGTGTTAGGAGGGAACCCAACAAAGATGGCCACTCAATGCACATAATAGTTTCCTTTTATTATTGACAGGAAGTCGTGCGCTTTTAGATTCCTCCTCCTGGACAGAAAAAAACTGTTAGCACAGCAGCTATTGCAGGCAACAACAGAACACAAAAACAAACAGTTCTAGTTCAGTGATCCGTATAATATCATCGTCACTTTCAAAAATGTTCTTGACAATGTTGAACGGACTTAGTTGACGAGAGGTTCGGTACCCTGAGGCAGGAAATCCACGTGTCTGTCATGTTTTGCGCGTGCAGTGCACAATGCGTAAACATGCCAAGCAGCGCACATACAGATGACAGCCTGCGACATGACGATTTGACAGGGTCCCTTTAAAGTGCAAGCCAGTTCCCTAGTCATCAATCGACATGGGTAGTTTGCAGTGAAGCCGAACCGTGGTTAATTGCCCATGGTTCGGTGTGGGCCATTACATGGTCTCCACCGTAGCAACCCATTCATGTACGAGTACAGCATTTGACGAATTGTCGTTTCATATAGTGGGGGATGAATGAGGGCAACATGATAGCTGCACAGTCCACGGAGAGGGTTCTACCCGAAGCTCCATGCCGTAGACGTGACCACTTTCGGAATTCGCCCTCGGGCGCATTATGGCGTTGCTTTATGAGTTGTCTCACTAAAAAATGACAGAAATCTTAACTCATGACAGATTATCTTTGGGCATAACCGTTCAGATTTAACAGCATTCCATTTAACCATTGGCGAAGCCGCACTGCAGGGAGAAGTTTCATTATGTCAAAATAATATTCATCTTTTTTTGATACAGGGCTAGTACCATAGTGCTGGTGTACTTTCAGATATTGCTGATCCGGCGTATATTTTGTTTACACCGCAGCGAGGGGTTTTGTACTGTAACACTGTCAATTCCGTCTTGAGATAGGAGACTAGGTCTAACCCTAAACCCTCACCCTAACCCTAACCCTAACCCTAACCCTAACCCTGACCCTAACCCTGACCCTAACCCTTACCCTAACCCTGACCCTAACCCTAAACCTAAACCTTCATAGGCATAAATGTTTGTAGTCTCATCTCAAGACAGGAACTGGCAGTATTACAGTACAAAACCCTTCGCTGCGGTGTAAAAAAAAATGCACCCGGGAACCCAAAACGGGACCGTTCAAACCAATAATGGTATCCCAACGGAAGCATGGTCGTTTTTGAGTGAATCGGGCCGTGTACGAATTAGCGGCTATGGCTACAGAGCTATGGCTGGATCGCCGCGTCATTATGCGTCATCGTACACTCTAAATTACAAGGATTTAAATTTAAATCCACAGGATTAAATTTTAAATCTTTCAAGGAGTGTGGTTAGGGACCAATCTGCGTGGATTTAAAATGAATCTTTCAAAAGATTTAAAAAAATTAGTCTTTGGAGGATTAATTAAATTAATCCCAGTGGATTAAAATGTTTCAAACTTTACAGATTTAACCTTTACCCTTTGATAATTAAAACCTGGTCTGTTTGGATTTATTTATAAACTTTCCTTGGGATTAAAATATAAACACCCAATTATGGACCAGGAGATTTACCTATAAATAAAAATAATCGTAAACAGCCAATCGAAATTCTCGACCAATTTTTTAACTTTATTGTCAAGTAAATAAATACAATGCACAAAGTTTCACAGATAAACCTTTACATAGTACGTCAATTACAAGAGGTACATTTTTTAGATTGTTAACTGTTTTTGTATAAGTGCGAAAGATTGAATTAAGAATGAGAAAAAACACCAATAGTTTTGACTTATATCCGATGGATCGTACACTTGCGACGTGTATCAAGCTTAAGAGGATAAGTTTAGACAACGGATTCAACATTGTTAAAGAGAACCATGTCTGCTTCAGCTGCCTCGAAAGCCAGGAAAGGGCCATGTGTTTACATGTTCAAGAAGAGGATAGTGCACAGGGAATGGAATCCAGTGTAAACAGTCTCACCACCAGTTTTTAGGCCCACAGCAAACGACCAGTCCAGGCAGTGTTGCAGTCAGTTACAACCCGAGCAGAAGTATTACTACCAGTCCTACACAAGTGCAGACATGGGAACTCAGATTACACAACCAGCAAATGGTCATAGATAACCGCTCCAGATTTTTAGCGGTATTTTTTTAAAAACTAGAACACCTTTTTAACTGAAATGTGCACATTTAATTTTTATTTTACCTCGTAACTTATATAGGATTAACACAATGGAACACTTCCAAAAACCAAAGTATACTTTCCTTTAAACAGATTTAACAGCGGTTGCGAAAGATCGAACCAGAGGCTTTACCCTGGAGGAGGCATCACTCCATAGATGAAAGCGGCAAAGAATTCAAAAAGCTGTTCAAAACTTTGGGTAGTCAACACATAGAAAGTTTTGAACAACTTATCAAATGCTTCCACCGCTGTCGAACCGCCACTGATAGGAATAGAGTCCACGCACAAGAAAAACTGATTCGGCTTCTTTTCTGGCCCCAGGGAGATTATTACTGGCTGCCTTATCCCTTTCGCTTTGATGCTGTCAACTGCATGTTCGATATGTGTCCCCGCCTGTTTTTTAAAGAAAACAAACAGATGTAATTCAAATATAGAGATTTATTTTGACAGGGTTTGAAAGTTGCTGTTATTAAATGGGAGGAAGTATTGTTCTGGTCGTAAGGAAATGTTTTGATGAATTTTGCATGAATTTTGCATCTTGCAATTTTTTGCTAAGCAGATTTTTGTTGCTAAACAGATTTTTGTTGCTTTACAGCTTTATGAAATTGGACCTTGCTGTTTACAAACTTGCTGAAATCATGTTATTGTTTTGTTCTCTAGCGGTCAAACGACCAAGTTCTGTGTCTATTTTTTTTACTGTACATCATGATTGTTTCTGCAAATCATTTTCAGTTCAGCTTTCGTCTGCGATGCACGGAATAAACCATTCGTTATAAATGAAGGAAAACAAAATTGACATGATAATGTTGTGTATCTGTTCTTGCTTTTTGTGGAAATTAGAAAATTAGGTATTTAATCTAGCCCCACCCCCTATAATTATCGTGTTAAGCAAGTTAGGCATAGCGCTAGCGTTGGACGTACTCGTCTAGTTAATACAGTAGCCACATCAGCTAGATGTTGAGTTATTTATGTCTAAAGTATATCTTGTAAGTTAAAGATACAATGTATTACATTTTCAATGAAGAACCAGAAATGTGTAATGTACATGTCAACTTGTTTTTCGATGAAGAACTACAGTAGTACACTCACTGTCATCAGTACGTGTATACCGTGTGTGCGTGATCAAGCGATGCGCGTGTACGTAAAACACACGGGCGTAGAGTGTGTGTGACTAAACTGGTGATTATCATCTCACTTTTGTTGTTTTACGACGACACTAGGCCTATCTTTGACTAATTACTATGGCAATACGCCAATAAGTGATAAGAAATTAGTAAGTAATTGGAGAAGTTAAACATTCACTGAATCGTATTAGATGTCTTAATCTGCAAGCCAGTGCTGTAATATTGCAGATTTGCAGCTGGGCAAAGAACAAATACATTTTTTAATCACGCCTTTTTTTAAACAGCCTGACTGTGTGTGTACTATGTGTACTATCACGGTACTGTAGTCGAGGCCTAACGACGCTAGTCAAGTAACTTTTTAACGGCCTAAAACATACCGTTTTTCTACATAAAAACTAGATTTACTTACCTTGACAAATTTCAAGAACGGTGGCTGTCCTGTCACCAAGCGTTGTGTTTAAAAACAGGAGCAATTGATCCTCCATCTTTAAATAATATGCAACTTAAAGCAACGTTAGAACAAAAGGACGATCGCCCTTCGTAAAACAAGATGGCGGATGTCGTTGAAAATCCCGCTCCCCGAAATGCTCATCACGTGATGCAAGCCAATCACCGGATTGGTCCTTTGTCGATAATTGTAGCGTCCTTTTTAAATCAGTCGGGGGATTAAAACTCGTTTTCGAATTGATGGTTAATTTTAGCTTTTTTAAATCTTTTAAGATTAATTTTTAATAGTTTATATTAATTTTTTTATAAATCCCATAATAGATTAACGTTTTAAATCTCGCACTTTAAGAGTGTAGCTGAGCCCTAACAACCGCCAACTCGGATACGGCCTTATTATGCTGTGGTTGAGTTGTTCTTTTCGTAGTCGTACTCGTACCCAAGTACTTTTTTTCTTCTTTTCATACTGAATTCATGAAAAGTGGCGTAACCAGCGGCAGGGGTGGGGGGGGAATTTGGCTCAGAACTGTTGCTCACCCTCTTGCCCTACCCGCCCCCTCAAATGACATCGAACAACAAAATCACAAACTAATGGTTTGGCACATAAAACGCCCTCACTTCCAACTTGATTTTATTGAAATTATAAACAAAATGTGTCTTATTGCCACCCTTGCCCCCATTAAAATGTCTAGTTTAATTCAATTCAATTCAATTTGTATTGTCCATAAAATGGAAATTTGCTTCGTCGACCATGCTCATAAAATCAAAAATACATTAAAAATGATAGAATTACAAATTATGCTGAGTAATTACAATATTTTACACTTAATACAAACTAAAAACGAATTACAATACTGCTCACGTGCATTTTTCTCTACCTCGTACTTGAACTCAATGACATGTACACGTAACCACAGAAACCAACGAATGTCTTGTATTTTGCTCTAACCATCCTCTATGCTCGTACTCATCAAAATGTACCCGAATGCTGTTGGCTCTAAAGTCAATCTACTGAGCTTAAACATTGTGATATATAAAACTACAATGTGCCATAGAGAGAATATTATGAAGTTTAGACCGCCGAGTTGTCGATACCTCATTAATACAATAACTTCAAATCTTAGAAAGTCTTGACTTTCAGCAAGTTGCAGCAATACTAGACAGGGTGGACTTGAATTAATCGTTAACAATCGTCAATCTACTGAGCTGAAACATTGTGATATATAAAACCACAATGTGCCATAGAGAGACTAGTATGAAGTCTAGACCGCCGAGTTGTAGATACTTCATTACAATAACTTTAAATCTGAGAAAGTCTGGACTTACAGCAAGTTGCAGCAACACTAGACAGGGTGGACTTGAATTAATCGTTAACAGTCGTCAATCTACTGAGCTGAAACATTGTGATATATATAAAACTACAATGTGCCAGAGACTAGTATGAAGTCTAGACCGCCGAGTTGTCGATACCTCATCAACAATAGTTTTAAATCTTAGAAAGTCTGAACTTACAGCAAGTTGCAGCAACACTAGAAAGGTTG
Source organism: Plazaster borealis (assembly GCA_021014325.1). NCBI lineage: Eukaryota > Metazoa > Echinodermata > Asteroidea > Forcipulatida > Labidiasteridae > Plazaster > Plazaster borealis. The sequence continues at coordinate 5,399,851 of CM037458.1, forward strand.
GACTTGAATTAAACGTTAACAATCGTCAATCTGAGCTGAAACATTGTGATATATAAAACTACAATGTGCCATAGAGAGACTAGTATGAAGTCTAGACAGCCGAGTTGTCGATACCTCATTACAATAACTTTAAATCTTAGAAAGTCTGGACTTACAGCAAGTTGCAGCAATACTAGACAGGGTGGACTTGAATTAAACGTTAACAATCGCCAATCTACTGAGCTGAAACATTGTGATATATAAAACTACAGTGTGCCATAGAGAGAATATTATGAAGTCTAGACCGCCGAGTTGTCGATACTTCATTAACAATAGTTTTAAATCTTAGAAAGTCTGAACTTACAGCAAGTTGCAGCAACACTAGACAGGTTGGACTTGAATTAAACGTTAACAATCGCCAATCTACTGAGCTGAAACATTATAATATATAAAACTACAGTGTCCCATAGAGAAAATAATTACGAAGTCTAGACCGCCGAGTTGTAGATACCTCATTACAATAACTTCAAATCTTAGAAAGTCTGGACTTACAGCAAGTTGCAGCAATACTAGACAGGGTGGACTTGAATTAAACGTTAAATAACAGTGAGCCATAGAGAGAATATTATGAAGTCTAGACCGCCGAGTTGTCGATACTTCATTAACAATAGTTTTAAATCTTAGAAAGTCTGAACTTACAGCAGTTGCAGCAATACTAGAAAGGTTGGACTTGAATTAAACGTTAACAATCGTCAATCTGAGCTGAAACATTGTGATATATAAAACTACAGTGTGCCATAGAGAGACTATATGAAGTCTAGACCGCCGAGTTGTCGATGCTTCATTACAATAACTTCAAATCTTAGAAAGTCTGGACTTACAGCGAGTTGCAGCAATACTTTTAGAGAGGGTGGACTTGAATTAAACTTTAACATTAACCCAAGCCTCTCCAAGCACGATGTGCACATAATAAGGCAAAGTGATCTTTTTAAAAAAAGACGCCGCAAGAGAGAGCCATAATGCATTTCCATGGCGCGTATCTATAATACTGCAAAACTTTATACTTGACTGAGCTGAAGGCTCGTGTTGAAAATATGACACTGTTTTTGTATATAGTACCCCATAAGCTATCCTTTTTGTCAGGCTTAAATCTTATAAAAAAAACCTCAACAGCTGCCCGTCATGTTACCCGACTGTAAACCCTTGACGGACAGAGCACATACTACTCAGAATGGGCGGGTTTTGAATTCATTTCCGCAGGCCATTACAGAAATCATTTACATGCAAACGAATTTCCAAAGCCACTCCCTCTTGCGAGCGAGACCCCCCGAGGCAATGTGACCCGTGCTGCCGCCGCGGACCAAAGGCCGCGTCGAGTTTTCGAAAGGTGGAAATCGGAGAAGGTGACTTGCACCTCCGATATAATGCCAGAACAGAAGTAGGTAAGCTCCTCGAAAAAGTCACGGGTGAAATCAGTTGCTGACACTCATTTGAATACCCACTTGGATCTAGGGGTTCTTTAATTTCACGGAGAAAAAAAGATGTTCAAATCGGTATCAGCGTCATTATCATTCAAATTAAAGAGCGGATCTCTGAAACTACATAACTGTTATCGTGGTTCGTTAACTTTTCATAATTTTTGGAATTTGGAGACCTGCTTGTCCCGCCTTTGTTTGTACTTAATTTTTTAGCATCAGCTCCCATTGGTTTTGTACATACTTTCCAACTGGGACCTCACCCACCCCTTAGGCCTACTGGGGTCTCTATTGTTCATTTTGTTATATGTCCCCAGTTTGAATGTGTTTACCTACCCACCAAATACGCACCCAGAGTTGTAGTAGAGTTTGGAAAATTTAGACCAAAACATTGGTGGAGTAAAACACGTTTGTTTACAAACCTACTGTAGTGTATACAGCGCCATGGCTCCACGCGGTGTTTTTTTAAAACAAGTACATGTACATGTACATGTGCATTCTAATACATTGGACTGTTGTCGGTTGATTATTCATTAATGCATAACTCCTGTTCGGGGCGGCTTGATAGCAACCTTTATAGCTTGGCTACACAGTGACTTAACTGCTTATACATTTACTCTCTTTCATTCGGTGAGAAGCTTAAAGTTTCCCACCAAACAAAATGATATTTCAAAAGAAGAGGAGTCACTGGATAAGTGGATTTAGCACATACAGCGTAAAACCGCGAGTGAAGCGTTTACAAAAAGTCACAGTGCAATGCTGAAGATAGTCGATGATCAAGTCAAGATCGTAATAAACCAATGACTGCAAGGTCTGAAGTTGTCAATATTATTGAGATGGTGGACCGTCCTAAAATAGAAACAGGTGTTATTTTTTCCCGAAGAAGAACTACGCATTTCTGATAATATCGTTTCAATAACCTGAGCTTACTTACTGCGATACTACAATTGCTAAATAAATAGAAGAATTAACGAGAGACTTTGGAACGCTGGTTTGCAGCAACCATACATGCGCACATTTTTCCTAGCACAATTCATTTTTTCAAATATTAAAAAGTAAAAACTAACTAGAGCCATGCAGTTGTACTGCAGCTCTTTTGACTTGTAATGCTAAAGGACCCGCTGTCTAAATGTTAACTCTGACTTAAAAATATCAATTTCATTTCTACTAAACTATGGGATGAATGAAATACAATAATGTTCATTCAAGACTAGACTTCTTGTATTTTGACCCACACATAATACTAGTAATATAACGTATTTGCATAGCGCCTACTGCAGGCCAGCACCTAAGCGCTTTTTAACATTCAGTATTTCCCTGCAAGGTATTGTGGAGCTACATTTGAAGTATGAGAACAATTCCTTTACATAGCTCTTGTAATGGTTTACAGGGTGCTGTGGCGCAATACGCAGCCAATTAAACCAGGAACACCGGGGCGAACCCCTTCTCTTTTCGATAAGTGCACTGGGTTCTTTTACGTGCATATACACAACACACGGGACCAACGGCTTTACGTCCTATCCGAAGGACGCAACAATAATGGTTAAGTGTCTTGCTTAAGGACAAGTGTCACGACTGGGACTCGGCCGCGACCACAAAGAATCAATCAATGCCAAATTGGAAATTTCAACCATGATGCAAGTTAGCGTTTCAAGTTAATTCGGTGGAAGGACAGGGATTTGTACTTAAAATACCCAAATAAACCATTTCCTTCGGTCAAAAACTAGGGACAAAGTTGTGCCGCTACTACCTATATAATTTGTATGGGAATGTTTTCAAATAATTGTGGTGGCGCCCTTTCCCCCTTTTCAAGGATACAATTGTCGGGCATCCAGACGATGTCACGAGAAGAGAATGACCACAACTTCACACTCAAATGCTACCAGTCTATACGACAATGACCCCCCTATCATTATTTAGCCCAACTGAATTCAATCAGTGCTTGAAATAGAGAGAATAAAGTGAAACCTGATAATGAAGCTCTGGCATTGCAAGGAACGCCACAATGATGTTCTTTTTTAGTGTGAAGTACAAGCATTTTTCTGTCGTTTACGTGTCTGGGGTTACCAATTACTGTTCACTCGACACCTCATGGACGCCGAGATATTGCAACAGATGTCCTGCCAATGATATCCACCCATTCATAACAGAAATTCCGTGCAGACTGCACCCATAAAACCTCACTAGTGGTAACACAAAGGAGCTATCGATTTTAACAGCCACCGGAGATGCCTGCGTCTGTTATGATTGGATTTTTGGTGCTAACGTGTTTGACGTAGACCACATTTTTAAACTAAACTGCGAAGTTTGATTAGCTGCCAGCTGAGCTCGTCAGCTTAAAAGTAGTTTGCGAGCAGCATAATTCTCTTGCTATTAATCTTGGCCAAGAAACCCTCGACTATCTGGTAATGAGCAGTGACATTGTTTGAAATTGTAAGAGACTTATTGAGCTAACTGTACAGAAGAGGTATACAGTGATGTCCTGCGCTCTGGAACACCGTACTCTTTCAAGATTGACGGCCCTCTGAATTAAAAGAGAATGTGACAGAGGGCATCAGACGCTATAACCCTATAGGTTAGACACACGCTGTTGCATGATATGGGTGAGCGAGGGAGTTGAAAACTTGATGGTCATTTTTGGCAATTCAAGGCAAGGTTGTTTCCTTTTGTTATACATTACACGCGTAATATTATTTTAGGCCTTTTCTCAAAAGAAATGAAAGGTTTTCGGCCATTTCCCAAAAGAAATGATAAGCGGAAACCACATCTCACCTTCATTGGCGTATATTTTTGGCTTGAACTGCTATAGAAGAGACGCTTTTGGTGATCATTGCAAGCACTTAAGGAATTAACCCAGCACTCGGACCCCTTTTACAGTTTGCCGGGTACCGGTTTTCAGTTATGGAGCTCTTCATTTTTTAGCCGTGCGCTTCGTGCCGCTCTCCAATGTTCATTATTTCAAAACAGATTGTGTGCTGTAATTTTCCAACCTCCTTTCACCACATAGTCTTATGGCATACAACTGAAGTATTACTGGAATAAGTACCCGTCTTGCTGACTACGTTGGTCTGTACTACAAATAATATGCAGGATAAGGTGAACATTAAACTTGCAAATAAAAATGTAGTATATTTATAGATTGTGTCAGATATCCTGGTATCTTAAGCTTTACCTCAAAGCTCATTACTCGTGGACGACAGAACTTCTGAGTAAATGTGAATTATTCAACGCACGTCTGCAAAGAGTATCTCCCTATTCTGAAGACGAAGACAAGCGCTTCTTTATGCATTTGTATAATTCCTTTTATGCGATAATGGAGACATTATTGAATGGCATTGCCTTATGCAGAAAATAGCTGGAGATAAAATTTCACTTTATCAATGCAGTACGTTATTCTGTTGTGTTTTTTTTTGCAACGTACGCCACTGATGTTGACTTGCGATCAAGCAGTACTGGTCCCTTTGGCCAAAACGGAAACATTTGGTCTTTATTGGAAATGGCATTTTGAGGTTTTATTCAGAGATATTAATGAGTTGCGAACTGTTCTAAGGCAGTTGCAAGAAGTAACCTTTATATTTTTCAAACAAAAGCAATTTGATACCTATGGTTGGACGATTCAGTTTTTGTAAACTTAAATAGGATAGTTTATTATTAACTAATATTATTTATTTACACAGTTCTGTTCACACAGTGCTACTTTGCACAGATTAAATTTCTTTACTGCCGTTTTCAAATCCAAGCATTTTCGTCTTTTAACATTCGAGAAGAGAATAATCCAATAAAATAGTTTCTTCAAAACTTGAAAACCAATTCACACCACAATGAAATTATTATTTTTATTTTGTATTTATATTTATTATTATTACAATTATTATTATTACTATTTGTCTTTTGTTTTTTGGGGGAAGAGGTTAAAACATTGACTTTCGTGTCATTAGATATACTTCATACAAATTCAGCTGGCGGTAACCCACCAGAGTTAATAACCACCTCCTGCATCAGTACGAAACTCACCCTTTCTGGTTTGGCCACATGGTGAGAATGGAAAACAGCAGACCAACGCATCCTACTAGAAACAGCCATTGTAGGAAAATAGACGGGGTGGGCCAAGGAAGAGATGGGAACGAGACATCATTACTATAACAACACCTTCTACCCGGAACACCGAAGAGCAAGATAGACCTCAGAGCAGGGGCAAATTTCATAAAGCCTGCACTGCAAAAACTGCGGTGTTGAAATGGACACCATGGGTGTTGTTACGAATAGATACCAAAGAGAAAATCAAAATTAACATCATATTATGGTGTTAACATAACACCAATGTAATTGTATTGGCAGAAATTATTGTTATTTTAACATACGTGGCGAGGCAACTGTCACGACTGAGGAGACATCGTTGAATCAATCGTAAACCTAGGTTACTGGTACGTTTGACAGGAATAATGTTAGAGCCACCGACAGTGATGTGATCAATCAGTGATCAGAATTTTGTCAAGCTGTTTTTTGGCTGTGTTTTTTTTGCACCCAATCAACATAAAATCAGTTTTATCGGCATCACCAATGGTGTCCACGTGCTTTAAAGCAAAAGACCCACTAACTTGCCAGCAGTTCATAAAAACGCACATGAGTGACGCAGCCATTCAAATCTATTGTGAACGAACGCGCCCACACTCCCTGTCAAATCTTCACAATCGTCCAAAAGAAATGGACTTCAGAGTGGGAAAATGACGATAACATCCTTACAGATCTCCGGTCACCTACTGAAGTACCAGCTGGCTTCAACCTTCCAAGAAAGAGCAGGTGTCGCCTAAACAGGCTCCTCACGGGCCATGGGCGCACTGTACACATGCTACATGAGTGGTATATGAAGCCAACACCTGAGTCTGACCGAGGGGCTGATGATCAGACTGCAAGGCACATCGTCAACGAGTGCCCCATTAGAAAACTGGGCCCAATTTCATATAGAGCTGCTTAGCACAGGTTTTGTGCTTACTGAGCGAGTTTCCATTTCATAGCGCTGCTAACCGTAAGCACACGAAAAGGCATGCTATTAACCTTCCGATGCTTACTGTATGAAAATGAATGACGTGAAAATGCAAATCCATGGTAAACGCGCAAGATGGCCGCCTAATTTTCGAGCTAACCTGTGAAATACGCTTATATGAACAAGCACATTTTTCTGCAACAGTTAGCACGAAAACTTGCTTACCGTTAAGCAGCACTATGAAATTGGGTCCTGGACGCTGGCATCGGTACCAGCTGTGACCCATTTGCGACACGATGGCTGTTGGACATGGACTTCGACATTTGACATTTGATTCGTTGTTGCATACGAGAGAAGAAGAAGATAGTTTATGAAAAACTACTTAGCTTGAGAAGACGATTTTTCCCCTGCTAAAGTAGGCAAACAAATTTGCCTATAATGATAAAGAATTTTAAAAGAAAGTGGCCTCAGGGCCTTGCTCCGTGGTGAAACTTTACCTTGACGAACTCGCTATTCAGTAATCACATTTTTTTATACAAAACCCCAGTCTCTAAACATCCAAGTTTCAAAGCGTTGACTGACGTTTGGTCTTCATTAACCGAGTTCAAACGACAATTTGGTATCGTCTGACGAGCCAGCCCTGACGTGAAACTAACACTGCTTCTATCGATGCATCTTCCGTTAAAAGGAAACAAGGAAAACAGCTGATTTCTACAGACGTCACGAAACCGTAATTTTCTCGGAGATCTGTCTATTTAAAAAAGAATGAGCGCAATAACGATTTCATGGTGGAATACGGCGCTATTGTTCACACCTGATTGTCACACCTAAATGATGGAAGAGATAAGGTGTTACATCTTTCATGACGTTTTTAATTTGCATCATGACCAAACTGTGGCTTGAGTACCGGTATAGGTTTAGGGATATCAATCACTTTTTGAAATATCAAGTGTTGAAATAAAACTCGCTCCGATTTTTACCCACTACACGTTAATAACATTTCAAATTATGACAAGCAGCCAAAGGAAAACACTATCACTGTTTATGTTTATCTTTGACTGTTTAAACCATGGTGTTGACTAGGCCTGATATGACGTCATCCTGCCGCCATCTTAGAGGTAAACCGATGACGAAACAATGGACAATGTACAATTCAGTACGCGCAGCGAACAGAATGAGCTACCTTCTTTTTAACTCATAGGGAAAGCGCCCCATTTCTCTGACATCATTATTCATAAGATTGTTGAATGTTGATGTTAAACGTACCGGTACTGTGTAAACTTTTTAAAGATATCGAACGTAAACGTTTGTATAACCAGATACAAATACAAACCCTAGAAGGGACGTAGAACGCAGCGAATGGAAGCTATACCGTGAACATGCTTTTCATCAACTCCTACGTATAATAATTATGAAACTATATCCCCATAATATTGTCACCCAAAACTACATTTGAAAGTTAATAATGTCAATTTTGAAATTTATGCATACCTATGTCACAAATCTGTTCTCACGAAATTTAAGTCTCTATATAGACTTTTTTTTCTTTGTTCAACCCACTGTTATTTAACATTTACCCATTCAGTTTCCCGTGTTGTTTATTACTTGAAATTTAAGCCAGTCTTCAGGATACACGGGGTTTTTGACCTGCGGATCTAAAACATTCAAGGCAGTCTTTGGTGAAAACGCAATCTCTTGCAAATGCCAAGTTTTTAGCCAGTTTAATTTTATTTATTGATTTCATTGTTTCTTTCGCAATTGGCATAACTTAGGGAACACAAAGGATAACTGGACATTTTGAAAAACCTTTGTAAGGGTCATTTATTCTCAATTCATGTGTTTCGGATACAATAAAAAGTAAATTATTTTTATACCTTTTTTTAATCTAAAGGAGGGGCCACATTAATTCAACAAAACGTCAATTTGGCTGCACAATTCCAAACAAAATGCCTGCCCGAAAACGAATTTGATTGACCAAATGCTGCAAAAAGCTGCTGCGGATTTGAATGCTGTTCAAGTGTCTTTTTTAATCGCATGACGCGAAGGAACAACTGCTGACACAGTGCACTCTAAAAATAATTCCCGTGTCAGAATTAAACCAGTTTCCTCTTCCCGGGGGGGGGGAGTCTGATCCAGAATATGGGTCACTGTGACCCGGAATCTGTGTCAAAATTACCCAGAAATGGCTCAAACATACGCAGAATCCGAGCTAAAAATCCGATTTTTAAACCGGTTTGTGAAATGGGACAGTCCCCCCCCGTGACCTGGGCATTGGATGATGGTCAATTCTGACCTGTGAGTCAATAATACGGTGTGAAATTGCGGACTTTTTCTCAGGAGCTTTCAATTTCACGCGAAATAGAATAACGCAATTACGCTTTAAATTGACGGCTTATTGACTAAAATGGCCGGGGAAAACCCATGTTATTTTTTCTCCCACATGCACGTATTACATCAAATAAATCCCCGAAATCGCCGTAAAGTTTTAGCCGGTTAGGAACATCTTGATAAGGTTAGATCTTACTTTGGCAGTTGTTAACCGGTTAGGTTGCTTCAAATTTTTGTTTTAATTGTACGTTTTTTAGCATGTTAAGTGTACTCAATTTTATTGTCTTTATCTTGTATTGTCTTTATCTTTTATTTAATGATTATAATTTAACGGTTATAGGTTTTTATGATTTTAATTCCTATCTGTTTTGATAATTTTATACATTTTTAATCCTTTAAATTGTTAGTTTATGTTTTTTTATTGTTATTATGTTTTTAAATTATATGCTCAGGGCCCTGTGGAAGACCACATTATTTTGTGAACAGGCTACCCTGGTAAAAGATCAGAAATAAATAAATAAAATAAATAAAGTTGTAGTATTTTACGGTACCTGCCTTTACTTTCATGCACGACCCTTTTCCCGACTGCCATTATTATCATTATTATTATTTCTGGTTTATTAAAACAATGCATTTGTAGTCCAGGGGCTAAATTGCTACAAAGTTAACAATTAAATATTAAAAAACATTGCAATGTACATAAAATTACTTATTTAAAAATAGCTACGGGTTTTCACAAAAATACATCCAGAAAACAAATACATGGCACACACACTTTAAAAATAGATATTTATACTTGGTTCAAATTTTTCTATCTGTTTGTTTTGCACTTAATTTCGGAAAGATTGTTACTGTTAATTGACATTGCAAACTACAACCCCGTGGCTTGGGTAACCAATGACGGAACACGCCGGAATCTTTCAGCTTTGTTGCAAAGCTGATGTAAAGATCTTTTCTGCGTTCATGGAGAGACACTAAATTGCAATTAATAAGCGCATGATCGTAATTGACATAACCCAAGCCCGACATAATTTTAAGAGCTCGCTTTTGATTGAAATTTTATTAACTTCACGAATTGTCAAGAGTCCACTTTGGTAATTCATGTGCCCCCACAATTATTCAGCTCGCAACGTTCAGTTCTCGACAAAAACAATCGCATGACGACAATGATTTATGGTCGATAGCGCTGCAGACAGACTCCCCCCCCCCACCCCCGAGGCTCGGTTTCTCAGAAATAAAGGGAACCACACTCTTACTACATTTTGTTCTGACGAGTCTTAAAGGCTGCTAGGGTACCGCCAAAATGCCTCACCCACCTTCGGAGGTGGCTGCAGAATGAAATTGACGATGAGAAAAATGTCCGTGCCCTGTAATGCATGTTTAGCTATATCAGTGTGATCAGATCTATAGTGGCGTCCTTTGGGAGTATATTATTATTATATAAGTGAGCATGCGGGGTGAACAATGCGGGTCTCGTTCGAATGCGCGTGAGTCTCACAAGAGATTGCGGTGAATGAGATTCGCGAAAGTATTTATTCGCAGGAAACACAAACATCTCCCCTTTTACGACAGTTCAACTGTAAGAGTCCTTGACCCTTTTCCCCCCTTCGAGAACATTCGATAGTCTCACTTTTTTTCTGTATTTTTTAATTAGGTGTTCGGGCACCACTCGAACAACTCTTTGAAATAGTCCTTATGCATGTCCCAATGCGCATGATCGATGCGCAAAAGGACTCTGGGTGAAATCCGAGTCCAAGGGTGCGTTTTGGCAGTCGTAACCAACAACTGCTTCGGTCGTTGGCCAGGATTAACCAATGGCCAATTCAACCGAAACAGTTATTGGTTTTGAACGCAAAAACGCGCCTTGTGCAACACGGGCAACCATTATGGCGCACTGGTTTTGAAGTAATGCGGTACAACCTGGGCCCAATTTCATAGAGCTGCTTAAGCAGAAAATTTTGCCTAACAATTTTCTGCTTAGCAGAAATGAGCAGGATACCAGTCACAAATTGTCTCTGATGAGATCACCAAAACGGAAATGTACAAGATCTATTATCCCTGATGAGATCACCAAAATGATGATGTCACAAGATCTACTATGTGATCTCTTATGTGGTCACCAAAATGATGATGCTTAAGCAGAAAATTGTGCTTAACAATTTTCTGCTTAGCAGAAATGAGCAGGATACCAGTCACAAATTGTACACGTGACAAGGTATTTTGGCTGGTAACCCTGTTCTGTTAAGCATAATTTTATTGTGCTAAGCTGCTTTTTGTGCTTAAGCAGCTCTATGAAATTGGGCCCTGATGTAGGGACGTGCAAACTACAGCATGGCGTTCATACTGGCAGCTTGGGTTAACTGTACTGTTTCCCAAAATGCATTGCAGCATTTTTTTAAGTTGGCGCTTGTGCATTATAAGCTATTGTTGTAGGCTTTTTCCCCTTCTCTTTCGTCTTCTTTTTCTCAAAGTGTCTTTTCGGGAGAGGTTCTCATACTCTAGCGAAGCTCACATACACTTGAAACTTCCCACATACATACTTTATTGATTAAAGGGAGTCTCCTTCATGTGCAGCAAATTAAGCGCCAATTTAAACCTAAAAACATTCATTCAAATTCACTTAATGTATATAAAGCGATTGTTCTCTGTGTCAGGCGATAACAAAGATAACCATTAAATTAAAAAATCCGCTCAAACAGCATTCAAAATTCGAAGCAGCTTTTTACAGCGTGCATTTGGTCATTCAATTTCATTTTTGGGCAGGCATTATGTGGGAATTTGCAGCTAAATTGACGCTTTGTGTATGTATAATGAACGTGGACTCTCCTCTAGATTGTATAAAGTATGAAAATGGTTCACCTATTGTTTGAGAATCACTTTCCTGATGTTCTTCGACAACGATTGCCAAGTATCAGCTATTCAAACTGAACATTCTGTGAAGAAATGCACGTAGTGGTATATTATAACCATGCCTGGCACGCCAACAAATAGATTGCTAAGAAAACACAATGGAGAATAAAAGGCCATTAAAAAAAAAACACCAAAGGAAACATTCGACAGCTCAATAAAAACTAAAAACATCACTGATGTACATCTTACAAAATATTGAAAATGGCGACAAAATAACTAAAGATTGAGTACTAATTATAAAACCTTGCTGTTCATCCTGGCGCATTAACAGCTTTTAATATTGCGTAGATTAGGTCACTGTACACGTCGAACAGCATTAAAAACATAAAGGCTAGTCGTCTTGAAAGATATGGCAAGACAAGACAACAGCACAAACACAATTAAGTCACAGACAGTTTACGGATAAAGTCCGCTCAATGCTCAGTTCAAGGAGGAACGCATACACTCGGAGGGCCAAGATACACTAGGTGGACATTATCTTAAGAATATCTAAGGATAATACATTTTTCATAACTGTTGAAGTAGGCTTTCTCTCCAGAAGAAGCTCAGTTATTTCGGACTGTGGCTATAGGGCCGTGCCGGGGAGCTGGGGACAAGTATCCTAGAATGGAAGGTTAAAGGACTTCCATGTGCAACTTGGGAAGACAATATCAACATGATCAAAGATTGAACCAGACTCAGTACCCACAAAGCTGTTCAAACCCGCCTAAGTAGAGCGTCAATCATGAGACGTATAAAGGTTGGCCGCATCCCAGTCACAACCTCTGCCAGAGGACAGCATCAGATAGATAGAATATGGGTTTTATTAGTTCTCTAATAATTTTCATATTTCTTTTGGATTGAAATACAGAGGCGGCATATAACTTCAAGAGTCTGGATAAATATACAATACTGAGCCATTCTACGATCGCAAACGGCTTCTCAAAAGTTGGCTCTACATTAATTCAACCATTACTCCTGAAGAATGGACTGCTTTCCGTATAAATTCCCCATGGATGCTAGCCACATCCTAACCCTTTCTATACCATCTCATTCGTAGCAATCAGACAATTTAAAGAGCCCCTCCCAGTGATTAAATATATTGGATTCGCGAAACTGAATCTAACTATATCCACCCCTCCCCGTGTGGTTATCAGTCACGGTGATTCGTTTCCAGCGGGCTCCTATACGCAATGAAGTGTTACCACACAACTTGGCAGTTAGACCAATTGGATATTGACGTAATCTAATACTATCAATTACGTTTATGCCTAATTTGTTTCTCCCTGAAAGTTGACGTGCGCAAATTAAGAACACCTTCGCTGCTTGGTTCGTAATTGGTGTAATGATATTAAATGGTATTCTCGCCCCAGGCCGATCGCATGTGCTGGGACTTACCATTTGGCGGGAACTTTCTTTTGCTATACGATCTTTGCGCATTTCCAAATGTTCACAGGGTTAGGTCCCAATTTCAAAGAGCTGCTTAGCAGACATGAGCAATAACAGTTTCATGCTAAGCGAAGATAAGCAGGAAGACCAGCCGCAAACGGTACACGTGATGAATTGTGGTATTTTGACACAATCTATGGTGAGCACAATTAATTTGTGCTTAACCCTGCGTGACATCATCAAAAACAAATCACACGGTAAGGCCATCGGTCAGTAGGCTACAGTCCGTTTGTATTTTCCGTGTAATTAATTTTTGTGGAGAACCCAATCAATTTCAAATGGCCCAAACCATTAGATATGGCCCTACTCAATTTTATCCAAATAAACAACCAGGTCACTGCCTACAGCCATTGTACAAGTATACAGAAAAACCCATCTGGAAACCATATGGTTAATTTCATCCAGTAGTGGCTATTGACCCCAAGGTCAAGCAACTGCTGTGCAATTCCTATGGGAATTCCGGGGGAGCTGGTCATTGATGGATTTTGTGTGTGTGAAAAAGACCCCGGATGGTAACAAGACATTACCATGCTATTTGGCTAGGTGTAGATGGGGAATGCTGAATTTTTTAGATTTAAACAAAAATAAAAAAATGGGGGAGTACTGATTTTTTAATTAAAACCAGACAGTGGACTAGTCCGATGGCATTATCAAGTGTTGCAGCTCTATGAAATGAGGCACTAGGCCCAATTTCATTGAGCTGCTTACAGCACAACAAGTGGATAAGCACAACGCTTATCAGATTATGGTTACCAGTAGAAATACCATGTCACATGAAGCATCTGTGACTGATAGCATGCTCGTTTTGTTGCTAAGCAGAAATTTGTTAAGCAATATTTTCTGCTTAAGCAGCTCTATAAAATGGGGCCCTGGTAGAAGAGGAATATCAGTATCTAGCTTAGCAATGACTCGGATGTAGACCTTAAAGGGTCTGTATACGTTTGGTAATGACTCTGAAAATTAATGGCAATAAACACTTACTTGGTAGAAAGTACAGCAGCTTTGGATAATGAATTTTGAGAAACTTTTCACTTCGAAGAACTGCGGTTTTGGAAAAAGATATCACTTTCATCCTTAACAAAATTTGAATTTGAGAAGCGTTACTGAAAGTACCGTTTCCCAGATTGTGTATTCCAATTGCGGATTATTTTTCCCGCGTGGACATAACCGCTCCAGATTTTCGGCAATATCTCAAAAACGCTACCACCCGTTAAAATGAAATTTTGACAGATAAGTTTTATGGAATATATCTACAACTATTATTATGGAATTGAAACAAACAGTGGTTTCCAATTACCAAACAGATACAGACCCTGGGTGGCAATGCTTTGTCATGTTCCTTGTGTTGATTGAAAGGCAATCATCAATGCGGATTCTCATCACACTGAGCAAGAGAAAGCACATTTATTTTCTTAAGGTGTTTTTCTCTATTTTATAGGGAGCATGGCTCTGGCCGTGCGCCGAATACTGTTTTCACAGATAAGTTTTATGGTATATATCTACAACTATCATTATAGGATTGAAACAAACAGTGGTTTCCAATTACCAAACAGATACAGACCCTGGGTGGCAATGCTTTGTCATGTTTCTTGTGTTGATTGAAAGGCAATCATCAATGCGGATTCTAATCACACTGAGCAAGAGAGAGCACATTGATTTTCTCAAGGTATTTTTCTCTATTCTCTGGCCGTGCGCCGAATACTGTTTTCACAGATAAGTTTTATGGTATATAACTACAACTATCATTATAGGATTGAAACAAACAGTGGTTTCCAATTACCAAACAGATACAGACCCTGGGTGGCAATGCTTTGTCATGTTCCTTGTGTTGAAAGGCAACCATCAATGCGGATTCTCATCACACTGAGCAAGAGAAAGCACATTTATTTTCTTAAGGTATTTCTCTCTATTTTATAATAGGGAGCATGGCTCTAGCCATGCGCCGAATACTGTATACTTTGGAGGGATAATGTCTTAGGGCTCTCTGTGAGTATTGTTTGTGTTTAAACATGGAGGTGGTTTAAACCATATTTTTATCAGAGATATTGTAAATTTGTATGGCCAGTTGAATCGGAAATAATTGTGAACTTGCATGTTATGTAGCCAGCCTCGTGATGAGCTTTTGCTCTTCACAAGTGACTGTGCTGTGCTATATTTATACTGCGTATACTGCTATTTTCATGTGAAGAATAAATCACTTGCATAAGATTAATCATTTTACATTTTAGACGTCATCGTGTGGACGTTGCTGTAGTATTTTAGTGAATGCTCGTCCTATTTAATTAGAGGGCCAGCCTCCTTCCTGTGCCTCTACAATACTAACAAGGGTTCAAACTAATGCCCTGTGTTCTGCTTATTGACGATTAGGTTGCATTCATTCAAATCATCTTTAAGTTTAACAGACAAACATATATTTGTTTTAAAGAAAACCTTTGAAAAGTGAACCTTAATAGGTTACAGAAGAAGAAATAAACCTATGAACTAAAATGCTCATTGACACAAAAATACCGACTTATGTCGACTTAACAATTTCTTGAAAACAGACAAAGGTCAGCATAGAGTAAGGACAGAGAAGATTGGCAACATTCTGACTTAACACACTGACTGAACTGTCGATGTAAGCATACATAAGGTCCTAAACAGTCTAAACTAAAGTCCAAACTGACATGGTGAAGGGTCTCCAGGCAGCCACACCCCTTTCTGCAGGGTCAGTGTGACCCGTTTTCCTGGTATACCACTGACCAGGATTCCAAGTCAAATGTGTTTTTGACTCCGATGTTGAGACCAACTTATTGGTATTGGGTGAGTAGTGTGTTTATCAAACAGTAGAAACTGGATGTACTTCATAGTTGCGAGAGGATGTGAACCAATTCAACAACCCGAATAGCGCGGCCAAAGAAACGGTTTATTTAGAACCAACCAAAAGAGACCACGTGATGGTCTATTTTGAACGACCAAATAGACCGCGTGATGGTCTGCAGATATGGTTCAGACGTCACAGCGAGCAGAATATACTGGTAGTGGTAGGGCCTAGATATAAGCGAAGACGTGTCCCGCCAAAGTAAAAACCAGCCGTCAAATTATGCCGGACAGGGAAAAATGACAGGCGGGACGAATAAAAAGACCGGGAATCAGCCATGGTAAGGCAACACATTCCATGATTGACCGTGCTGTGGACTTACACAAGAAGAGTGGAAGAGCACTTAGGTGCACGATACAATCAACACATAAGCACTGAGGTGTCCTTGTATATACAACAAATTGCACTTGCTCCAAAGAGCGGACAAAACGAAGGTGATAACATCAAAAGGCCCAAAAGGACAGTTCGGCGTAACCGTGTTAGTGCAAATCTAAATGTAAAACTGCCAGGTTTCTCGAAGAAAACTCAATTGCCTATTTTATTATGACTTCCCAATAATCGAGACGAAAGGTTTCCTGCGGGTCATTCTAAAACAATTATCCGAGAATCGTATGCTCCTACAGCATCTTTCATTTTCTGCTGTCACTTCTGATATCTTCGTACGAAGCATTCGCGGGAAAAGATGTATTTTTTTGGGGGGGGGGGGGTGAGAAGTGCTGCATCGCATGCGACTGGAACGCTATTAGATTAAGCATCTTTTATTGGCAGCCAGGTGTGATTCCAAAATTTGATTGGTTTCACAGGTTGACGACGAGAACCTTTTTTTTGAAGTGAAAGTAGCGTGCAGCGTGAAAGCGGCTGGCATTTTGAAAGAAGCATTTTCTTTTGCCGATTAAACCTAGTCTGGAAACAGAAGCGAAATTGACGCAGTTGCCTTGCGTGGATGCATATTTCATCGCCAGTTTTGAACATCATCATCATCATTAACATACCATTTGGTTGACTAGAGGCAGATCGTTTTTATTGCAAGTTAGTCTTACTAAGAGAAAATGTCAAAAAGGGAGAGATGTCACTTTGCCAGAAAACCCCCCCGACAATCTCCCCATATTAAAACGTCATCAGCTGATAATGGTTTAAGAATCAAGGACAGACTTAGGATAAGTAACTTCACAATCCCACAGACCGTCTCAGAATTAATCCTGCAAGGAGGGCCGCTGTCAGCAAGTGCTGATATATGTTATTATTTATATTGTCTTAACTCTGCCTGCATCTTTTGTGTAGGCCTACACAATCGTATACGTCAATTGTCAATGGATAGCTGAAACCAAATTATAACACTTAAATTAAGCAAACAAATAAGCTCAGGCAATACCGGGACATGTAAACTCACAACCAAATCATAAGCAAAAAGCGCAAAACAAACCCTCTTTTCAAAACTTTTAATAATGGCACATTTCAACTAAAATGGTCCTTTGCTGGAGGGTTTTGTTTACTAAGCCGTGGTTTCGAAAACGCGGAACGCTTTATCCTCAAACAGCAACAAAATGGCTGACCCAAGACAATGTTCCATTCACTCTTACCGTGAAACAATCCAACCTCGTTCCAGTGGTGTATGATCTCGCCGCGCCATTTGTTTTTCTTTCCCATAATGCTTTGCCCGATCATAACACCTGATGGGGTACGTTTCTGACGTCATAACCAAAACGTGGTAACCGAGCTCACAACTCGGTTATCGTTCAGTCTGAACAGCAGAACCAACGACCAACAACCGAAACAGTTGTTGGTTACAGCCGCCAAAACGCACCCCTGATGGGGTACGTTTTCGCGGTCGTAACCAATAACTGTTTCGGTTGAATTGGCAATCGGTTAACACTGGCCAACGACCGAAACAGTTATTGGTTATACAGCCGCGAAAAAACGTATCACTGGAAGTGTGACTTTGAAATATCCAAATATATTGGATATTTTAGTGGTTGGTCCATTCTGTGTATCGAGACTACGCAGTGCGCGCTGTCAAAAGACGCATCAAGTCATAGAGCAACTGGTCCCCTCTCATTCTTTTTCGATCTTGTGATACGTCTAACTGTATGTAGTTTAGGGTGACCATACAAAAACGTGATTCATTGGAAGTGTTTTGCGTTGAAATACTAAGTGCCCGACAAGCGCGCCAAACACTCGAAAGTGTTTAACAACCGTGTGCGCATGCCGAGCAGTCACTTTTGGTTAGCCAATCAGCGTTGATATTCAGCGCTTCCCTTCCTGATGGGGTTAGTGACGGGGGGGGGGGGTATCGATACGTCGGGATGCCCATACGGTAGCGAGGCTGTGAAACAACCCTATTGCGACCGCGGTTCATCAACTCTTCCCACCGTATGGATACATAACCAATCAATCAATCAAACTTCAAAAATGTCTGACAAGGAAGCCATTCAGCCTCTAATGATCCTCGACTTTAACCCAGAATCTTCGACTTTAACGCGATTTAAGGCATCCCGATTCGCACTTCGAAGATTGTTCATTGTAAACTATTTTATTCACGCAGCTTTAAGGTGGCTTTCGAGTTAGGAAGGACTGACTTGTAAAAGGACTTTGACCAAGCATGCACGACGGATAAATTAGTGAAAGATGACCTTAACAGATAGTCCCAAGGTCCCCGTCTTCCCGATAGATTTGTTTCAAAAGCCTGTACTTATTCAAGATCTTGTAGTGTCAAGGCAATGGATTATGCTAATGTTGACGTCTTTGTTATTTGAGTCTTGAGAAAAGTGTGCACGATGTACAGGCAGTAGCACCACAGAACCCATGCATGTTGATCTATCAATGGCATGACTGCCCATTACAAAATCCTGACAAACTCTTTCCCTTGTCTGGTAGTTGTTGGGCGGGATGCGAACTCTACCTTAACCGAGGTAACTGGTACATAATCAATCAACCAACAAATCAGTCACTGTATTTCACATCAAAGGTACAAACATACAAATCAATTTAAAAAACAGGACAAGACCAACGGTAAAATTAGAAGATCAGCAAACATTAGAAACCATCCTCAATGTTTCACCACTCCCTGGAGATTCAGTAATTCAATTCGGTGTGTAGACATTCTACTACACGAAAATGGGAACTTATTTCGGGTAGATCGTGACAACTCTACTTAGATCCATAGTTCTTATATAGGGCAAGTATACGTTCACAGCAACATTGTTTTCATCCAAGCTATCAGATTATGTTTGAGAACTTCAGATTGAAAGCATCGACTGGAAAAAAAACCCCGATCATTCCACGACCGCCTGTGTTCCCATTATCCGATCGGGAACATAAGACTTTTAAATACCACACTGCAGCTAGACTGCAACCAGAGACACAGATTTAGCAAGAGACTTAGCCGTAAGCCTTTAGTCACAGGCATTCACATAAGCCGCGGGCTGTATACCCAACATATCAATGTAATGTCACAGGGAACATACAAACACAAACAGGTTCGAATGGTGTCCAGTCACAAATTTCTGAAGAGCAAAACTGGTTTGAATAAATTTCTGTTCAGAGTCACATGTTATGCGACTGCTGAACAGCAGCGGACTTTGTGACCCTGAGAAAGAAGAACAAACATGTTCTTACCTCCCGGTTAGAAACTGTCATCGACAACAAGAAAATGTCAAGAAGAATTATCGTGCTTGATCGCGGAACATCAGCTTTGACATCTTCCCATAATATTTCGATGTCTCGATGCTTTTAAGTGCTTCGAACGGGATTGCCAGGTGATACGGTTACTTTATAGATGTAACTCAATACACGTGTCTTTCATGCAGAAACTAAAAGCCATTAATATTTGTTGCTACCTGTCGATAAACAAACCAAGCGAGGGCTTAGCATTTATTTGGATTGAAGCAAACACAACTGTTAATAAAACCAGGTGATGTCTTATCATCGTTGAAGATCTTCGCAGACCTGAACGGTCAGGAAAACTTGCGTTAATTGCGGTAATTTCTTAAAGTGGCTGTTGACTTTGTACTTTATTAATGAATGCCCAAAGCTACACACCGATGGCATACAATGTTATGTGACCCAACTTATAAAGATAAATTAATTTGCGAGATTTTGTGAAACATTTCACGTCAAATGCGAATGACATATTCTATCTTTGAACTTTTTAACCATTTCAGAATATTTAAGAATATTTTCAAATAGATATGAGGGGCTTTCCTAATGTACAGTTGGGCCAACCAATAACAGCCTACTTGCCGGTCTTCATGAGAGCACGCTGTATCAACACCTCGTATAACTGTCACTAAAGTATACGACCATCGCACCATACTTTACACAGCAAAAACTGGTGTGTTAAAATTGACACCATGGGTGAACAAAACGAACACAAACATTCCTATTTTTGCATACCTGTGGATATTTTTGTTTTGTCTTTCCTTTTTCATATACCTAACATCCTTCCTTATACTTGGTAAAACAAAATTTCATATCTTTAGAATTCCCCTGGGAAGACATCTTTTCGGTCTATAAACGCTGCAAAAACTGGGGTGTTAAAATTTACACCATGGTGTTGTCACATATAGATACCCAAGAGAGAATCCAAATTAACATCACAGGGTGTTAAAATAACACCAATGTAATTGTGTTTGCAGAATTTAGTGAAATTCTTACACCATAAGGTGTAAATTTTGATTCTTTTTCCGGTATATCTGTAAGTGACAACACCCATGGTGTCAATTTTTACACCCCCGTTTTTGAAGTGTTTAAAGGCACTGAACACAATTGGAAATTGTCAAAGGCCAGTGTTCTCACTTGGTGTATACCAACATATGCATAAAATAACAAGCCTGTGAAAATTTGGGCTCAATTGGTCATCGAAGAAAATGATGAAAGAAAAAACACCCTTGTTGTACAAATTTGTGTGCTTTCAGATAGGAATAAAAGGCTTCTTGCAAGAAGTCTTTTATTATTTTAGTGAGAAATTACCCCTTTCTCAAAAACTACGTTACTTCAGAGGGAGTCGTTTCTCACAATGTTTTATACTATCAACAGCTCTCTGTTGCTCGTTACCAAGTCAGTTTTTATGCTAATATATATTTTGAGTAATTACCAAACGTGTACAGTGCCTTTAAACAACACTGGCTTTCTATCAATTAGCAAATCATTTCAAAATAATCCCGCCCCGTACAACAAGATCGGGGCTCGATTTCACAATGACAATCTCAAGATGAGTTCGTTGCCTTAGTGATTTGTATTTTGTGACATCACACTTTGCTTAAAATATCAGTTCAGTACGATTCACAGTTAAGATCAATCTTAACTCTGAAATCGGCCCCAATGGTCCGAGATCTATCAGCAATACGCTCTATGTTCCACGAACTCGAGTGGCCAGTAACCAGGACAGTGCCTTTTCAAATTATATCACCAATGCTTTTGGAATTCACTTTACCCTCAAACCTCAGACAATTTCGCAACATCACTCTCTTCCAGCAGAAACTGAAAACATACATGTTCACACTTTCTTTTCCAACAATTTAAATTTTAAAGACCGGTGCCTTTAAATGATTTACAGGGAAGTGCACCTAACAAATGATGTATATTATTATTATTACTGTTAGTTTATTATCTGATATTATAACCCCACCCCAAACAAACAGTTCCATTAAAAAAATTACGTAAGCTTATTTCAAAAATTCTAGGAGTGGAAGGCCCGGAATTGTTTCCAAAAGGAATGATGTTTGTAATAAACGTGAAGATTCAAAAGTATACAAACGTATACGCACAAAAATGCAAAAACTACACTAGTTACACACACCTTTAACCGAATACAGCTGTCTCGATTTAGTTTTATGTGTTAGTTGAACCATGGTTGGACGGAATTTCCGGAAAACTAAAGAACGAACGTATTGCCCTTCCATAAATCAATATAGTACTTTCATTTAACATAATTAGGGTCCATGGGAGAATGTGATCTGGATACGGGGTAGCTATGAAAGTCAATATAACCATAGAGAAAGGACTATGATCTAACTAATTAGATACCAAGCGGGGCTGGATTTAAACTACCGACGGCGCTTAAAGGGTGCACAACGTCGATAAGATTGAACGTTGAAGGCATCGTACACGTTTGGTAATTACTCAAAATATATATTAGCATACAAACTGACTTGGTAAAGAGCAACAGAGAGCTGTTGATAGTATAAAGCATTGTGAGAAACGACTCCCTCTGAAGTAACGTAGTTTTTGAGAAAGAGGTAATTTCTCACTAAAATAATAAAAACTTCTTGCAAGAAGTTTTTATTCCTAGATCTGAAAGCACACACATTTGTACAACAAGGGTGTTTTTTCTTTCATCATTTTCTTGCAACTTCGATGATCAATTGAGCCCAAATTTTCACAGGCTTGTTATTTTATGCATATGTTGGGATACACCAAGTGACAACACCTTTGACAATTTCCAAACGTGTTCAGTGCCTTTAAAGGCAGGTTATACTTTTGGTAAATGTTAAAGACAGGATCCTCACTTGGTGTATTCCAACATATGTACAAAATAACAAACTTGTGAACTTTTGGGCTCAATTGGTCATCGAAGTTGCAAGAAAATAATTAAAGTAAAAACACCCTTGTTGCATATATAGTTGTGTGCTTTTAGATGCCTGAGAAAGGTTTCATGCCTGTAGCCTTTCTCAGATGCAAGTTTTGGGGTGAAAAATTGCCCCCTTCTCTAAAACTACATTGGTTCAAAGAGGATCGTTTCTGACAATGTTTTATAAAATCAACAGCTCTCCATTGCTCTTCATGTCTTTATGGTAATTAATTTGTGGAGAAATTAACAAAGGTATACCACCCCCCCCCCCCTTAGCAAAGTTTTTATACAGATTTACAAATAACTTTACTTGGTCTAAAGATGGCAGTGGTGGAAAACTCACCTTGGAATATTTTTGCTTAAAATGATGTGGTGTTGAGAATAACGAGTAAACAAAATAGTTTTGATCTCGCACGCCTATAAGAGTGATGTCAGAAAACAGTGAAAATATAACAAAAAGGGATTTTCAACATTTCCTTTCGTGACTCCGATGACCGATTGAGCTTAAACTTTCACAGGGTTTGTTATTTCATGTGTATGTTGGGTCACACAAAGTGCGAATACTGGTCTTTAAAATTTACCCGCATTGTCCGTAAAGCAGTCTCGATTTAACGAAGCAGAACGTTCGAATGATAATTCCGTAAAACATTCCCGTCCGAAGTGGAGCAAGCTTTCATAATAAAAACATGATTTCATCTTTATATGAATATTAATTTTCATTACGCAATCAACATGCACATCTAATGAATATCATACATTTATTGTAATCATTAGTGTAATTAGATCACGTTTTATTTGTCCTGCCATGCCCTGTAATTCTAATTTAGTTGAATTGCCAATGCGAAACTACCCATCGCGAAAACATGCGCAGCATTTTCAACAATCCCCCCAAAACACCGATTTCGCAACGTATAACAACTGAAGTAAAATGTGTTTCTGGACACCACCTTGCAAACGGTACAGTGAACTCAGCATACGGTTGTTTCCCATAACACGTAGGTAATTCCATTTATTTGTTTTGTAAAATCTTAGGCCTATACAACTCCTTTAGTTGAACATTTCTTGTCGCACATTTGCACATTTGCACATTTTATTTGCTTAATTAAGATAATTAATTTAAAAATAACGGTAGTAGTACTGATCTGGAAAGCTGAAGGGTTTGAGCCACGTATACGCTTTTCCGTTTGAGCATTTCAGGCAAATTTATCCATGTGTATGAACAATTCATTTCACACATTTGAACATTTTGTTTCTTAATCAAGATAATTAATGTATTACAAATAACGGTATAGAGGTATGTACTGACTGAAAGCAGAAGGGGTTGAGCCACGTATACGCTTTTCCGTTTGAGCATTTCAGGCAAATTTTTCCATGTGTATGAACATTTCATTTCACACATTTGAACATTTTATTTCTTAATTAAGATGATTAATCTGTTTTAAAGTAGGGTAGACTAGAGACACTATATGATATTGGAAGCAGAATGGGTTGAGCCAAGTACCGGTACGCTTTTCCGTTTGGCATTTCATGAGGAAACGTAAATAATACGTTGATCCATCGCTTGCAATGCACAGACAGACGGGTTTCACACCGAAAAAAGCCCCTCATAAATTGAAATCCATTTTACTATTCCATCAAATGTGACATTATAATAATGACACCAGCAGATGTGTTTACTTTCGACTGAAGAAAACCCAATGATAATTATTGAAATGTTGAACATGCATCAATCCTGGGAGTTTTAAAGAGTTAGTGTCATTATAATATAAAGCAACTTTGGACACCGCATTGATTCGTTATACATACTTCGGTGGTATTTCATCCATGGTTCGGGGATCCATTCACAGTTTGGCAACTCATCCTCAGTTTGAAAACCCACCCACAGTTTGGGTATCCGTCCATAGTTTGGCGATCCATCCATGGTTTGGCAATCCATCCACAGTTTGGGGACTCGTCCACAGTTTGGGGACTCATCCACAGTTCTGGGACCCATGAATATGGGAATCCATCCATGGTTCGGGGATCCATTCACAGTTTGGCAACTCATCCTCAGTTTGAGGACCCACCCACAGTTTGGGTATCCGTCCATAGTTTGGCGATCCATCCATGGTTTGGCAATCCATCCACAGTTTGGGGACTCATCCACAGTTCTGGGACCCATGAATATGGGAATCCATCCATGTTTTGGGAATGTAACGAGAGTTTCGGGATCCATTCACAGTTTCGCGACCAATCAAGGGTTTGGGGATCCATCCATAGTTTGGAAATCCATCCACGGTTTGGTGACTCATCCACAGTTTGGGTCCCCTTGAATATGGGGACGCATCCATGGTTTGGGAATCCATCCACAGTTTGGTGACCCATCCACAGTTCGGGGATCCAACCACAGTTTGGGTCCATCCATAAATTGGCAATACATCCATAGCTTGGGTATCCATGAACAGCTTGTGGAGCCATCCACAACTCGGGCATCGATCCCGGCTCGGGCAGATCAATCCTAACCAATAGGTAACCCTCTTATGAGCTTAAGTAGAGACCCTGCAGCTATTCAGTTGAAGGTGCCAACGGGATACAAATTACCACAAAGATGAAGGCATACCAGCCATAAAACGCACACAATAAAAAACCATTTTGTTTTCAACAATTTAGCGAAGGATGAGTGAAATCCGTAGGCGTTTGGCTGCTGCCTACTTGACCTAATAATTTCACATTACCCCCAAGGCGACAGTCACAGAAGAATGACTACAGATTTAGAACCCTCCCCCCTATAACTGTCCCTCTTGTGAATCAAAATTGCAAAATCTTCTTATTTGAATTATATCAATCTCATTCCAATTTAAATTAGAGATGAATGAGGATTGCGGCACCATCACAGGAAGTCGGCCCTTGTGTAAGTATTACGGTCTCGCGCTCTGAAATCTCGAGAGAAAAAGCAACTCAATTAGCGCCAAAACATAACTGCATCAAACAAAAAAAACATGTGGCGACTCAACAGAATAATCAACGAGTAATCGAAATGAAGCGGTAATGGGCATCTCAATTTATTCGGACTTTTATTTTGTTTATGCCGTTAAACATTAAATACCTCTGTTTTAATTAGGTCAAAATACGTCAAGGCTCAAAAAGCATCATATTTCCTATACGCAAAATTATACTGCACAATTGACATTTTTAAGTAGCACCAATATGAAATCAGACCCAATCTCATGAACGCTGCGAGGCAAACACAAAATGTAATGTCAAAGAAGAAACAGAACACAAGGTGAGATGCTATACTGCAATATTATTTGGACTACCCTGGGCGTATAACTTCTGTCTCTGTTGCAATTTTTTGTCAAAACAGCTCCTTTGTAATTTTCAGGGCTATGAAGTCTTTCACGATGTTTCCAAGAATTTGCAAACAATATGTAATAATGTATACAGTGTGTAGATGTTTTTATGCTCGCTGAAAAACGGATCCACAAAGGCCGTCGTGCAGCTTGTCATATTTCATAAATACGCGTCGCGACCTACTTTTTTTCTCATCTCGCGGTTGTGTCGAGAGCCAAGTACCTTAAAACGTCATCATTTTGACCAGGTCAAGGAGCTTTAAATCGAACTATAGGAGCGGTCTATGTTTAATCGTGTTTATTGATTAGCATAAAATGTCATTCGTTGGACGCCATGTAAGTGTCAAAATCGCAGGTTTTTCGCAAGAGTCCGTCTACCCCAGCTAACATCGCATTAATAATTGTGGGAGGCTAACCTTCCTTACTTGCAGCTGAGAAGCTGAATTGCGAAGGACTCGGCTTCAACGTGGTCTAGAAGTCGGCATGTGAGGGTGCCTTGGCAGCCAGCCACATCAACCCATATATGACCACGGAGCACAGACAGAGATCGAAAGTATTTGATTTTTCCGGAGGCAAGAAAACCGGAAGGCCAGGTGAAAAACCCTCGCGGCAAAGGAGAGAACCACGAACAACTCTACTCACATATGGCCTTAGTCGCGGGTATAGAACCAGGGCTACATTGGTGAGAGGCGAACGCTTTACGCACTAGCCACCCATTTCATCACAAATGTAATGTAATTCTTTACCTAAATCTTCCTCTGAGACAAACAATTTACATTTTCATTGACAAAACCCCTAACATGAGAGGTAAGTCTAGAGCAGCGTAGTTTGTTTTGTAATGAAAACCAAACCAATGTATATTTCCTAATGAGCTTCTAATGATTGATAAAAGCCCTTATGCATCTCCCAATGCGCATGATCGGCAAGCAAAGGATTCTGGGTGAAATCTGAGTCCAAGCGACACCGGCAACCATCATGGCGCGCTGATTTATGAAGCATTGTAGTACACAACTGTAAAACCTGTATACATGTAAACTACAGCATGGTGTCAATATTGGCAGCTTGATTCATTTGTTTAACTGTACACTCAGTTTCCCAAGTTACATTGCGGTATATTTTAAAGATGGCGCTTGTGCTTCTGGGCTATTGAGCCAGTCTGTATATAAAGATCACGTGACATCTAATACCAACAAGGTAGTTCAAGGCACACAGCGTCCTGGGCTCAATTTCACAAAGAGCTAAAAGATTGATCTTAAATGCGAATCAGTCTTAATTGCCAAGCAAAGTGTGACGTCACAATACAGATCACTATGGTAATACTGACAACTCATTATAAAAGATGAATCTTAGTGCTTAGTGATATCATGGAGACAGGACTGGTCCTTGCTCTATGATGAGATCGAGCCCTGAGCCTGAAAGCATTTGCTATGTCTGATCAACAAAACCATCAAACCCTGAACGCTTTACGGGAACTCAATTAGTACGGGATGATACTGATGAGTCGAACAACAGACTAATGACTCGAACAACAGTCTAATGACTCGAACAACAGTCTAATGACTCGAACAGCAGTCTAATGACTCGAACAGCAGTCTAATGACTCAAACAACTTCAGTCCAATGTGCCAGACAGGACGGCCACAACACACTATAAGCTCATGAGCCAGAGCCCGAAAAACAAGCTGATGAAAACAAGTGCCACTTACCATAAAGTATAGATGCACTAACGATCCAGCTTCCACATAAATGAGAACAAACATGATAAGGTATTAAAAGCACAACAAAATAATTTATATGCTTTAAAGGCCCTGTACACTATTGGTAAGATCGAAAAACACAAATGTTCACAGATTCACACACAACTTACACGATTTAAAGTAAGTAATGGTAGAAAGGGTTCCTTAAAATATTTCTGCCTAAAATGCTATTGTTTCTGAGAAATGAGTAAAATAGTTTTTATCACGCGCGATATTTTGAAAAAACAGAAAACATATAAGGTCTCTTATCACTATTTTCTCGTGATCTCGATGACCAATTGAGCTCAAACTTCCACAGGTTGGTTTGTTCATTCATATGTTGAATCACACCAAATGTGGACACTGATTTTGAGCTGTTACCAAAAGTGTACAATACCTTTAACCAGAATTAGACTACCAGCCAAAATACAATGTCACATGTGCAATTTGTGTCTGTGGTATCCTTCTTATTTTGGCAGAAATTTATTTTGCTTCAGGTAGCTCCGTGAAATTTGGCCTCACTTAGGATTTGAAAGTCAGAACTAAGAAGTTGTATAAAGGCTGAAATTGCTAAGGTACGGTCAGAGGATAATCTCCTATCTATGTTATGGTAAATCGAAATCAATGGAACCAGGTTGACGTCCTTTGAGGTGGGACCCGAACTAAAACAGCAACGAGCCCCAACGGGCTCGATGGATATCATTAATCGAACCAGGACCGAGAACAAAAATATTTGTGTTGATAGAGGGGGATAAAGTTACTCGAGATGGTTACTTTGAGGGAATATCTCCTTGTGTGTCCCTTCTCTTTTTAAGATTAGCCCCAGACTGACAAAGAAACGATTCCGAGAGCTCTTTGATTAAACTTGCTGACAAAAGGGATGGTTCCTGGGACCTTCGGGTGGCGATTGAAATAATTTGTATCCACATCCGGACAATGACGTGGGTAATTTGAGAGCAGGGGAAGATCTCATAAGTATCTCGTCTCAACATCGTGAGGACATTTGACTCTGCGGAAGACATTGTTCTGCACATTTGCTTTATCGATCGCTGTCTTGTCTCTACGGGGTGCGCCCGAACGTCCCACTACGGCGTAACACTACACCGTGGCGGCGGGGCTTGTGAACAAACCCTTCTGTGGTATCGGCCACTAGAATATAAATCGTATCTGAGCAAATACTGAGATGTATTCCTCGACAGTGAATGGGCAAAATGAAATGAAATGCGACTCTTAAGGAAAACAAAGTCATGCAAGGACACTGTGTAAACTTAGCAGGTGTATGGCGGTGACTAATACTGTTGGTGATAGTTATATTCAACTTTTAGTTTGAAAACTTTGGTATTGATTTGAAGTAATAACAGTTTAACTCGTCATTACAAGAAATACTTATGGAAAAAGACTCCTAAATAGTCATTGAAACTTATTGAATTCATTACACACAATTGTTATCATTAAGGAACTTCAGAAAAACAACAAGGTCTGGAATCCAACAGTATACTTGTTTCCTTCAAGCGCCGAAATCCTGACGTCACGTCATTGCCTTATCGGCTCAAAACTATAATGTCTCCTTATATGTCGCCAATTACAATCCAATAACTCCGTCACTGTTTAATAGTTGTCATGATTTTTAGGTCGGGTGCGTTTTGAAATCTCTGGGGATAGTTGAGGCTTAGGATTGCGCCAGTTTGCACTCTGTAGATTTTATGATATCGCGATTGTAAAGGGAATACGAGTAATCTAGCCCTGGAGTGCAGCGACTGATTTAGATGCATTTCTGCATTTGAATCGAAACCTATAGATTGGTTGGTATAAAGACAACGTGACCGTGGCTGTGTCCAGTGCATTGCACACAATACAACCCCATACATTAGAAATGAAGTTTGCGAAGTGTTTTTGCCGGACATACCGTTTTAAACCCTTGCAACCACGTCATTACTCGGCTACTGTTTGATGTCGCGCTCGACACTGAGTCAAATTGCAGAAGTTATTATATTCTATATCTTTGAGTAGTCTATGGTAAACATGTGAACGCCGTGTGGCCTAAAATGCGCACTACACTCGTTTAACACGGGAGCCAGGGGGGAGGCCGGGGCGGAAATACACAAACGCACGTTGAAAATAACCTCATTCGACTCTCGCAACGTGTATGGACTGGTCGAAGCTCCACAACATAACACGGCCTAGTACACATACATACATACACAGGGTATATACATTCCCTATGTGTATGTATGTACATGTATTATGTGATGTAACCCATCGTACAAGCTTTGAATTACACGCGTGCCGTTGAGAATGCTTGGGCGAGTCCATTTTATCAGAGGGTATTGTTAAGTTCAAATCTTGTAAATTCACCAAACCTTCACACTAGAGAACATTCGTAAACTGTTTTTTTTGCGTTACCAACTGCTTCAGTAATTTAATAATTTAATAATAAACAACATATATTTAACGTTAACGACATATATAACATATCTGTTTAAGATGTGTATGTTTACTCATAATTAATATTACCTACGGCAAATGTTCCCGTCCGTTGACATCCGTTTGACGGACGATCGTTTGCACGCAAACCAAGTATAGCAGAAACCATTTTCTTACAAAAAAAACTTCTAAAAATTGTCAAATATCTAGAGGATGTGCCGAGGGATTTTGTTTAAACTTTCAGAAATGAAAGATCTATCCTTAAATATTACGTTTAGCGAAATAAATCAGAGGATGAACGATACGAATTTTCACATTATGTCGATATTTTTAGCCATTTTAGGGGAGACGTTTTTTATTGAAATTCCCATCTGGACCAATTCATACACGTTAGCTGCTGCATTAAACCAACGAAAAATGTTCGGTAATGTTGTTAAACATTTAACATAAAAATAACCACCTTAACCATTGAAAATGCTCTTACAATATACACTGTTATGTTTTCAGTGCTGTTCAAGAGAAAATTGTAACGGTATACATGGTTTTCTTTTTCTTTTTGAATGGTCTTCACCTCTTTTTAAAATGGAGTGTACCCAAACCGCGATTACAATTCATTGCGCAATACCCCATTTTGCCCACAAATCAGCATTATATCGACAGAAACTAATCTATGATCCTACTTTTAATTTAACACAACTGTTCATAGACCTTATGTTTACTGTAAGAAATATCGCTCACCTTGATTCTCGTACATCAAGCGCAGGTCACACCTTAACACGCCTCCTATAGCTTGATTCATGATTTATTCATCGTTTTGGAGTGAATACCGTCATACCGTTAACTAGGTAGCTTCAGCCAATCAATTAACAGTGATTGTCATCAGTCACGGTATCCCAGCTGGTGAACTGAATTGAAAAAAAACCGAAAAAAAACCCACATTTGTTTCTAAACTGCCTATGAGAAAATAAGAAGAAAAAACCCCTAACACAAATATTCCTATTGTTGCATACCTGCGGATATTTATTTTGTTCTTTCCTCTGTCCCTTAACGTCCTCCCTTAGACTTTGCACACAACCATTCATCTCTTTAGAATTCCCCTGGGGACATATTTTCGGTCTCTAAACACTGCAAAAACTGGGGTGTTAAAATTTACACCATTGGTGTTCTCACATATATAGATACCCAAGAGAGAATCCAAACTAACACCATCGGGTGTTAAAATAACATTAATGTAATTGTGTTGGCAGAAATTAGTGTTATTTTAACATCCTAAGATGTAAATTTTGGTTCTTTTTGTGTCTATAAATGTGACAACATCCATGGTGTCAATTCTAACACCCCGTTTTTGCAGTGTAAGGTTGCGTGTATTAAAACATTATTATTTGTTTTACCCGTACACCAATGTGTGTCAAGCACTGTATCTCAACACTTCCCCGATTCATGTGGATACACAAATTAATTGGCTTTTTCCTCGGGTGGGATTCGAACCCACGACCTGTGCCATTCTAGAGTACCACCAAGCATGCTTAGGGAGTTCGAATCATATCTTTTTAGCAGCGGGTACCGGTGTATATAGGTGAAACAAGAGTGATACTATTTATCCCCGGTGCAAGTTTAAAATCCACTAAAATGCATGGATTTTATATCGGAAAACAGCAGTAATAAACGTTTATATGTGTTAGGTATCACTCTGCTGTGAACAGAACTGTGTAAAATGTTTAATATTTATTGGTAAACTATCTTTTCAACATCCGAATCGTCCAAAGGTATCAAATTGATTTTGTTTGAAAAAATATAAAGGTATAGTTCATTGAAACTGCTTTGGAGCATTTCGTAACTCATTAATATCTCTGAATAAAAACGTAAAATGCCATTTCCAATGAAGACAATAATGTTTCCAATGGCGTTACCACAATTCTCGCGTATTGTGTTTCGATACCACATCTAGGCCTACCTAAAATGTGGTCACATTTTATTTATTTCCGCGAAAACACCATGAAATAAAAATAATTACAATCTCAGAAGCAAGTTAGGACCACAAAAAATAAAAAAATAAATTGCGTGGTTTTCCTTTTACTTCGTGAACTATAACACGGTCTGCCATTTTGTGGAGTCAACAATTTGGTTCTACGAAATGGCCGAATGTGTTAGTTCACGAAGTAAAAGGAAAACCACACAATTAAGAGTCAGATAGGCCTTGAATCTATTTTTAAAACATCTTTCCACAACCATCTTCAATTCATAACGAATATTTTTCAAAGCTTTTAATAGCCCCAAATCGCCCAAACCAAGCCCCTTTAAAGTCAGAGAGATCACAATACACAAAACTTAGAGTGAAAAAAGTAAACAGACCAATGTCTCATTTCCGTTGCCTGGTATTATTTGACACAGAAATATAAATCTTTGCTAAATCAATTTACTCTGTCGCTGCAACATTGACAATAGCCCTCCCATGTGTATTTATTTGTTTAATTCTGATTGATCAAATTGTAAATCAATCGACTGCGCCCACTCGCTTGTAATAAACACCATTCTTAACCCGACTGTGGTCAATGGCCCGATTCATGTTTATTCGTCGCTGATTACGTACCGGTTTCTGATTACGTTTGAGTCGCGTTGACATTATTATTACCACTATTCGGTTACGAGCAAAACAATCGAGAAGTTTGTTTTCCTCTTGATTAAAGTGTTAATGCTAAACAGGACGGCCACGGTCGATTAAAACTTGATTAGGAATTGACAGGTAGGACCGTCAATAGAGAAATTGGTCTGAATTGGTATTGATCAATCAGTTATTCGCCATGCAACGAGCAGGCGGATAACCTTATCTATCGGCTGGAGGCCAGGCGTCATCATTCAATCGATCTGATGTTCTACGATAAGCGCGAATAATGGTTAAAGGGAAAATAACGGCAGTAGGTTACCTCTGGAATCTCAACCATGTCCCAACTTGCTTGCATTACCAAAGTGTGTTGTATTGCTGGCTTACATAGGGCTGATTGCGTTGATCTGATGAGATGATGGCCCAATTTTATGTTAACAGCTCACCACGGAATGCACCCCACTTAATTTTGAGAAAGCAGCGCGTCAGCCTAATTCTACTAGACATTATTATTTGAGAGCCCGATAAAAGGGGTACAGTGTACACATTTTGCCCAATTGTGACCTGGGGGTTGTTGACTTCCAACTTGAGGCATTCTGGATGGCATAGGCCCTGAAAAACTGGTCCTATTTGCCGAGAGGTGTAGGGACATTTCCAAGATTGATGCTCGGACGTTTGGAAAATATTACACCGGTGTAGGGGTGTTTTTATTTGGAGGGAGACTACCTCGACGGGCCTTGGGACTCCCCATATCAAATTGAGCAGAGGATAACAGTTCAAGAGTCAATGGATAATTTTCCCTTTACTGTAAACAAATGTGAGACTTCTAAGTTTTGTTTTTGTATTTTAGAATATTTAGCATTTATCACTGTATGCTACGGGAGTTTATTGTGGGGTGCACCCTTAGAATCTTACGCTGTACAGGGAGCCGTCAGGGAGGAATTCTTTAGCAGGCAGCGCAATGATAGCTTCTTTTAGTATATGGATTGGTTTTCCTCACACTTCTCACGCCATTTCTTTATTATATAATTAGGCTATCTTCACATATTTCTATGTTCCCATGATATATGGTATTTATTTGTTGATTGATTGATTTATTTAGACAGGGTAGCATTATCAGTATTACAACCACTATCCCTTAGGGCCCTATGTACAAAACAGTAAAAAAAAGTAAAATAGTAAAACACAGAGCAATACAAAAAATCCATGAATCAAAAACAGAAAAATGAGTGTAAAGTTAAAACAAAAATCTTACAAGGTTAGACGAAAAATTACAAACATGTTAAACCATAGAGAAAGGACTCTATGGTTAAACACATCACAAAAGCATGGTGGCTGCTTGAAAATTAAAACATGAACAAAGCAATTTGATGGTATCCATCGTATATAGAAATTCAGTACTAATGATGACTTACACACAATCATGTACCGACAAATTTTCCAATAGAAGTTTTATTATTTCTTTGTGAACAATGCGTGACTTGTGGGAATCAACATTTAAATACTTAAAAAACATGCAATCAAAAAACAATCTTTTGATTGGAAGTTGAGGGAAAAGGTTAACGACGAAATGCATATTTGATTGACAACTCGACCAAGAAATAACTAAACTATAAGTTCAACATTTTGGTAAGTGGTTTTTGTGTCTCCAGAAATGAATCAATCTTTAAAGGGATTGTATACGTTTGGTAATTGGAACCCACTGTTTGTTTCAATCTTATATAGTTTTATATAAAACTAACCTGTGAAAATTCAATTTCAAAAGGTGGTAGCGTTTTTGAGATATTGTCGAAAATCTGTCCACGCAGGAAGATTAATCCGCTTCTCAGATTCACATTTTATGGGATAAAAAGTGATATCTTTTTCCATAACCGTAGTACTTCGAAGTGAAAAGTTTCTAAGCATGCATTTACTATCCAAAGCTGCTGTACTTCTTACCAAGTTAGTTTTTATTGCCATTAATTTCCAGAGTCATTACCAAACGCATACAGACCCTTTAGTCAAACGTTCTTCTGTGCTGAACCTTCCCCGAAGGTCTTGCGTCAAATTTTCTGAATACATTTTGATTTTGAGATTATTTCTATTGCGGCAATCGAATAATGGTAGTATAAGTGTTTTAAATGTTAATTTCTAGACTTTGAAAGTACTTCAGATTAAATAATTTCTCTGACACTGTTTTTTATGATGTTAAGTGCTTTCATGCTTTGTCTTTAAAGTTGCATTGCCCGATTTTCCACGCAAGAAATTTGTTGAAGGTTTTTTTTTCTTCTGAAAGAATGTTGACAGATTATGCCACGGACAATGCACAAAATACATTTGACAATTGACGGACATGCGATAATGTAGGGATCGCGACAATAATTTATGTATAGTTTTTAATTTAATACCACTTATCATTTGCAGATTTCTTTCGTGCAAGAGCTTAAATGGAAGCTTTTATTTTCAAATTTACAAAAATAGCTATTAAAATGTAAATCTTAATTTTCGGGTCAAATCGGCCAAAGATTGGACCTAGCATCTTTAAGTTCAGATGTTTAACAACAGCCCGAAGCCCGAACTCGTATGTTTCGGTTTTGATTTGGGTTTCGGTTTCGGTTATTCAAAGAGAATTGCACGTCCAGTTGTTTGGTGTCATCAGGGAACAACCCACTCGCATGATCAGTGATTAAACAGTTAGTATGTTAATAATTTATTGCCACTAATCTTTGACGGATTTGTTTTCTTCAAGTGAAAGCTTATAACTTTTCCCACTAATTAGTTTCTGATCGAAAAATCAGCCTTGCACCTTAAAAGATATCACAGTAAATAAACAGTAACATAAAGCACCGCTTCAGGCAAATTGTCACAGCTATACAATGAAACTCAAACTCATTAATAAATTGCCAATTTAATAACATTCCTTTGTATCAACCTCAATAGTGTGACAGAAAATAAAATTAACATTAGGCTATTCATGTCCACAGTAGTTCGCTTGGCCACCTATTCTTCCAGACTTATAATGATCGGCAAAGTTGAAACTGATCCGTTAGGAAAGACCTTCCCCATGAATAAATTTTGGGATCTTGGTCAGCGGCATTACGGATAAACTTGCGGACAAACTCGTTCAAAGTTTTTCGCGGTAACGACTATACTGCTCTCGTCGTATAGAGCAGAAGTCTCGCGAGAGTATATAGTTGCGAGAGAGCCGTTTACGCTATCATCACCGCGACAAACATTTATACAGCGGTCTCGCGATAGTGTGGTTGCGATAGAGTCGTAACGCTACCACCTCTTCAAATATTTAACGAATTGTCGACAATACAACATTACGGAGTGATACTATCTTAAAGGCACTGAACACGTTTGGAAATTGTCAAAGACCAGTGTTCTCACTTGGTGTATCCCAACATATGCATAAAATAACAAGCCTGTGAAAATTTGGGCTCAATTGGTCATCGAAGTTGCAAGAAAATGATGAAAGAAAAAACACCCTTGTTGTACAAATTTGTTTCGCTCGGCCCCAGCGGCCGGCCAGGGTCTATCCAGGACCGCTGGGATGGGCTAATCAGCTTGCACAGATTCTTGTTCAGGAAGTACGTCATGCGTGCAGTGCATAGCAGTGTGAGCGTGATGCATGATGGGACTGGATATACCAATGAGCGTGCTTGATACGTTTGCCCATCCCAGCGCCTTTGGTTAAGGCAAGGCGCTGGGGACGCGCGAACAAATTTGTGTGCTTTCAGATAGGAATAAAAACTTCTTTTAGTGAAAATTACCTCTTTCTCAAAAACTACGTTACTTCAGAGGGAGTCGTTTCCTACAATGTTTTATACTATCAACAGCTCTCCGTTGCTTGTTACCTAGTAAGTTTTTATGCTAATATTTGTATTGAGTCATTGCCAAACGTGTATGATACTTTAATAATAGTATCGCTATAGTCGGTGTTAGGTCCTAGGCTGTATTGTCCAAGGCTTTCGAGTAGTCGAATATTGCTATCTAGTGCGCGATGTTTTTTCCTTACGCTTATGTCACGCCGCCATCTTTTTGGGGGTAAAATGATGATGAAATACTTGACTTCGCAATAACTTCGTAAATACTTTTTACGCGCGCGTTAGCCGTGGAATAAGGTGCATTTTGGTCTAAATAATGACAAAAACATGTTACTAACTAGACCAGCATGTGGATCTATGTCGTTCCCAGGGTCGATCAATCGCGCCGCGCCATTTTCCCAGCATGCCTTGCTCGCTCATAACACGAGAGGTATGGATACGGTGCGCTGCCCATGATAACGAGACTGTATTTAGGACTCTTCTTCTGTGCTGAACACAATATGGAAGTAAAAGTCCTCCAGTGCTAGACCAGCATGCACAGCATTCCACGGCTAACGCCCGCGAAAAAAAGTATTTGCGAAGTAGTCCATTGAAACGTACATCTTAAGGCCAATGGGCTACCTTCATAATTATAGCTAGTCGCCGGCGCCATTATCAAATTGTGCGTACAACAGCCTCGCTACTATGGGCAGCGCACCGTATCGATACCTCTCGTCCCAGCCTCGCTACTATGGGCAGTACACCGTATCGATACCTCTCGTCCCAGCCTCGCTACTATTGGCAGTACACCGTATCGATATACCTCTCGTCCCAGCCTCGCTACTATGGGCTGCCCACAGTATCGATACCTCTCGTCCCAGCCTCGCTACTATGGGCAGTACACCGTATCGATACCTCTCGTCCCAGCCTCGCTACTATGGGCAGTACACCGTATCGATATACCTCTCGTCCCAGCCTCGCTACTATGGGCTGCCCACAGTATCGATACCTCTCGTCCCAGCCTCGCTACCATGGGCTGCCCACAGTATCGATACCTCTCGTTCCAGCCTCGCTACTGGGCAGCGCAACATATCGATACCTCTCGTTCCAGCCTCGCTACTATGGGCAGCGCATCGTATCGATACCTCTCGTCCCAGCCTCGCTACTATGGGCAGCGCATCGTATCGATACCTCTCGTCCCAGCCTCGCTACTATGGGCAGCCCACAGTATCGATACCTCTCGTTCCAGCCTCGCTATGGGCAGCGCACCGTATCGATACCTCTCGTCCCAGCCTCGCTACTATGGGCAGTACACCGTATCGATACCTCTCGTCCCAGCCTCGCTACTATGGGCAGTACACTGTATCGATATACCTCTCGTCCCAGCCTCGCTACTATGGGGTGCCTACAGTATCGATACCTCTCGTCCCAGCCTCGCTAGTATGGGCAGCGCAACGTATCGATACCTCTCGTCCCAGCCTCGCTAGTATGGGCAGTGCAACGTATCGATACCTCTCGTCCCAGCCTCGCTACTATGGGCAGCGCAACGTATCGATACCTCTCGTCCCAGCCTCGCTACTATGGGCAGCGCTCCGTATCGATACCTCTCGTCCCAGCCTCGCTACTATGGGCAGTACACCGTATCGATACCCTCGTCCCAGCCTCGCTAATATGGGCAGTACACCGTATCGATACCTCTCGTCCCAGCCTCGCTACTATGGGCAGTGCAACGTATCGATACCTCTCGTTCCAGCCTCGCTACTATGGGCAGCGCACCGTATCGATACCTCTCGTCTCAGCCTCGCTACTATGGGCAGCGCACCGTATCGATACCCCTCGTCCCAGCCTCGCTAATATGGGCAGCGCACCGTATCGATACCTCTCGTCCCAGCCTCGCTACTATGGGCAGCGCACCGTATCGATACCCCTCGTCCCAGCCTCGCTACTATGGGCAGCGCAACGTATCGATACCTCTCGTCCCAGCCTCGCTACTATGGGCAGCGCACCGTATCGATACCTCTCGTCCCAGCCTCGCTACTATGGGCAGTACACCGTATCGATATACCTCTCGTCCCAGCCTCGCTACTATGGGCAGTACACCGTATCGATACCTCTCGTCCAAGCCTCGCTACTAGAGCCAATGAGAGCCTTACATGCGTGCACGTTTCATCATTGATGGCGGCCAATGCAAGGGGTCTATTTGCTCATCATTATAGTGACTGACTTGTGTGCAGGCTTGTTAACAACTTTCGAGCGCTTAAGGAGGCTCAGCACGCTCGTGTTAAAAATGCATGTATGTGACGCGATCCCACTTCAAGTGAATATAAATTATGCATTGACGTCATCACGCCGCCATCTTAGAGGTTAAAGGACGATGAAACAACAGAAAAAGCAAATACATTTTGTTATGTACACGCGGCGCGCAAAATAGACCAATGAGCAACCTTCTTTTCACCTCTAGCCGAGGGTGCCCTACTCAAATGACGTCATGCTTTTAAGGTCTATTATGCTTTTACATGGTCAGGCTAATTTGCATACCGGTACAGTTAAACATGTCACAACACCAAAGAATAATGATATGGGTATCCAACCTCGCTAGCGTGGGCATGCAGCACAAGGAATCGATACACTTCGTCACTTACGAGCGAGCAAGGTATGCTGGAAAAATGGCGCGGCGAAATCGATCACCCCTGGGAAAGAGGTTGGAGGGGACCAGTTGCTCTTTGACTTGATGCCTCTTTTGCAGGCTACCATACTTGTGCCACGTGCTAGGTAAAAAACAACAACTAAGTACATAAATAAATAACAAGTCAATTACGCTCAAGATTTGCAAGGTCTAATGCAAGTTGCTTTCGTCTCGGAAAACCACGTAGTGTTAACTGCACAACATAAAAAATGCATCAATACTGAATAATTAAAGTTGTATTACTATATATGCAATTATTCTACTTTATGTCACAAGCTAATCCATCCCCCAGAAAACAAACTGCACACTTGAATACTGTCCCGTGGGGTCAACAACCTTCCCAGGTGCACAAACGCATCTCGGCAAATCCCCCAGTGACGTCATACTTGATCAGGCCTAGGCAGGATTTGGCAAAATCCATTTGACATTTCGACTGTTCTTATCGCTTAAGTTTCCTGACAATACAGACAAAGCGCGGTCCGTAATCCAGCCAATGTATTGCAAATATATAGCCTCTTAAGGAGACTGTGAGCTAGCGAAACGTAAACCAAAGTCGTCAAGGCCCTATATTATTGATGATTATGTTATAGCCACAGCATATACAGATGCTCGACATTCATGAATTTAAGAAGCAGGATGACAGTTTCAGTTCAGTTTTTCCCGTGGCAGGTGTAAATTGTGATTTGAAGGAAAGCCCCGGTCGATTGTTTCGATCACCGTTAAAGAGAAAATACAATGGTATTTATTTGTATTTTCATTTCTACGTCAGCGAATTTAGGTAGGTAAAGATGAGGCTTTATATCTGACGATTATTGGTCACCACTTAAAGGTATTTGTACACTTTTGGTAACAGCTCAAAATCAGTGTCCACATTTTGTGTGATTCAACATAATGCATGAACAAACAAACCTGTGAAAGTTTGAGCTCAATTGGTCATCGAGGTCACGAGAAAATAGTGAAAAGAGACCTTATGTGTTTTCTGTTTTTTCAAAATATCGCGCGTGATAAAAACTATTGTTTTACTCATTTTCTCAGAAACGATAGCATTTTAGGCAGAAATATTTTAAGGAACCCTTTCAACCATTAGTTCCTTTAAATCATGTAAGTTGTGTGTGAATCTGTGAACATTTGTGTTTTTCGATCTTACCAATAGTGTACAGGGCCTTTAAAAAATGGTTTTGTTTGTTGATGGTTTTGCTTTCAGTTCACCATTATGTGTTTCCGTTTCGCACGCACACGACTTTTTCTTTATTAAATCAGCAATATTTATACACAGAACAAGTTTAATCTTATTTTTATAATTTGTAAAACTTTCTTTAAAACAAAATTTGTTTAAAGGGATTGTATGCGTTTGGTAATTGGAACTCACTGTTTGTTTCAATCCTATAGTTGTAGATATATACCATAACACTAACCTGTGAAAATTTCATTTCAAAAGGTGGTAGCGTTTTTGAGATATTACTAAAAATCTGGAGCAGTTATGTCCACGCAGGAAGAATAATCTGCAATTGGAATACACAATCTGTGAAACGTTACTTAAATTTTGGGGGATAAAAAGTGATATCTTTTTCCATAACCGTCGTACTTCTAAGTGAAAAGTTTCTCAAAATGCATTATACTATCCAAAGCTGCTTTACTTCTTACCAAGTAAGTTTTTGATTGCCATTAATTTTCAGAGCCATTACCAAACGTATACAGACCCAAACAAAAGCTTGTACATATATTGCAATTATTGAGGATGTGTTCGTAAGCTCAGCTCATTATTATCACATCGGAGAAATAATACTGTTTTATTTATTTATTTATTTCGTCTTATTTAACCAGGGTAGCCCCATCAGTTTTCAATGAACTGTTCTCCCTGGGGGCCCTGGAAAAATTACAATATCAAATATACAATAATAAAATATAAAAAGCAGCTAAAAATTACCTAAAAGAACACATAGAGTTCTAAGGAGTACATAATGAGGCCTAGGAGTAAAAAAAAACTAAAACAACACCCCAACCACAAAAAGAGGCGTTCGGAAAGAACAAATACAACAAGTACAAAAGTGGGCTGGACAAAAATGTGTAAGAGGAGAGATTGTTTTTGGAGGGCATACAACAAATTGTTCAAAAGACACAAGGCATTTTAAACATTTATAAGTTCTCAAAATACTAAAACACTGAATATTCAAATCCAATATTCCAGAATGCAGGGAGCAACCATCCACTACCCTTTCGTCCAATAAACAACCGTTGCTATTACATAATGTTATATTTGGGTTGAGGCTAATCCATGTACATGCTCCAAAGAAATGAAAGGAATGTTTTACCA
Organism: Plazaster borealis; assembly: GCA_021014325.1. Lineage (NCBI taxonomy): Eukaryota > Metazoa > Echinodermata > Asteroidea > Forcipulatida > Labidiasteridae > Plazaster > Plazaster borealis. The sequence continues at coordinate 5,441,261 of CM037458.1, forward strand.
GATTCAGTTGTTCATCTTATCATCAGGGCCCAATTTCAAAAAGTAGCTAAACACAACAACATTATGCTTACCAGACTAAGCTTACCAGCCAAACTACCATCTCACATGTACAATTTGTGACTGGTATCCTGCTCATTTCTGCTAAGCAGAAAATTGTTAGGCAATATTTTCTGCTTTAGCAGCTCTATGAAATTGGGACCTGGTTATACAGATGATGATGAGATGAGATGGTGAGGAATTTACTAACAACGGAGGGAAATGAATGGTTACGAAATACCCGACAAGATTTCAAATAGACTGTGCAAGTCTCGGGCATATTTGAACTTTCGGGACCATTGTGGTCCCAGCCATATAATTTTTTTTTTCAATTATGGTAGTTTAACGTATTTTATGGCTATGCAAATTATATATATTGTTGGGAATTTAATACTTCGTGATTAACAATGAAAGTAAAATCAATTCAACAAAATAACGAAGAAAACATGAGAATAAGACTTGACCTCCGTTTCAGGTTGCTTGTAAAAAAATAAGAATTTTGCCCAACTGACAGCCATGTTGTCATTAGACCTATGTAATAGACGCAAATGGGGTTTATAACAACAAGCAACCTTGTCCCAAGTTTTTATTTTGTTCCAATGTTAATTTGAAAAAAAATATTTGCACTATACCAACATTGAAAATTTATTTATAACAATTTGCTATGGGTATTTTTATTTTCAAAAATTTTGTATAAAAATAGTTTTAAAAAGAAGACTTGATTTCAAAGAAAAATATAGTCTTCGTTCGAGTTTTTTTCTCGTTTTCGATATGCAAAAATGTACTGAAATGAGCTAATGGAAAATTGGCTTTGTGCTCAACGGTAGAGCTGAATACAATCTGAATGGAGGCACAATCGGGATTTTAGAAACCGTTCGTTCTGCCAAGAACCTTTAGGCCACATAAACAAAAAATTGTTGATCGTCCCCGCCCGACCCTACGAAACCCCCGACTCCATTTATTATTTGATTTATTTTTTAATAATAAAAACGGCCTTTTCAATAATCTTCTCATCAAATTTGGCTCCTAGATTTTCAGCTGACATTTTTTCAAAATCTATAAGCGGGAAAAGATTGTTGAAGAAAGGTTAATTTATGTTGGCAAAAACAAGAACAATTCTTTTCATATATTTTATTAGGCTTTTTTGAAGTTTTTTGAAGATGTTTACAGAAAATGCCATCTAGGAGTTAAATGGGTTTAACAAAACAATTGAAAACATCAAAATCACACAAACACTCTGTTTTATAGTGATTGTGATGAATTCTTTATACTTTATTTCATTATTTGCCTTGTCAACAAAACTATAAAAACACACACAAAAAACGCCCTCCCACCCCCACGTTCCCCCCAAAAAGGACGATCAACAAGTTCATTTTTTTATGTAGCCTTGTCATGACAGAATGTCGTTTTCCTTGACCATCTTATAACTTAATATTCCCGACCGCTTCTTGTTTGGATGAAACGAAATAAGGTTGGAGGGGTTTGGACACTTATTGCGTTCGATCGTCGGTAAATATAGAATTACAATTCAATTAAATAAAAATAGGGAACAGATGCCTTTATAGTATGACACCAATTACAATGGGGAGGAACAAGTAAACTCAATTGATGTTTAAAAATATAAGATGCCCCCAATTTACCTTCGTTTTATAAGCCTGGAGACCTTATTTCGTATATTGGACAATGTTAAAATCAATTTAATAATTCTATAATTAAATCTTTGTCTTTAAACTGGGACACATTTGAGTCACATTTCCGCACTGGTCAATCTGATGATGAAATCAGATCAAGTTGATTCAATTCACCCATCCATCCAAACCCTTACATTCTACTGCACGGCCTCGATTTATGCCTCTGACGAAGGCCCGGTTTGGATCGAAAGCTATAAGGCCATCTCCCCTACAAATTTTATATATATATTTTTTATATCAAAACTGCGCCAAAGAGTTGACCCACAGAAGTATTAACGATGGGTTGCCATGGACACAGTAACGTCACAACAGCGTCACTATTAGTGAATTGTGGTCATCGTGTTGCAAAGGGATGCACTTTTAAGTGATACCCATTTCCGATGACTGCTCATCGGGCAGCCTCCCAGAGGGGTTCTAGTGTTGGACGCGGGAAGTGCCGTTTGTTCTCAGACCATTGACCCTAAAATAGCCGTACACCGAATACAAATATATGATAGTAAATCAAACTCATAAAAAAAAATTAAAAAATGAAATAAAAAAGGATCACGAATTGCCTGAACAAAAACAACTTGCTGAAATGTTTGCTTCATAGGCCCTTTTCGAAACCGCGTATTGGGCTTGGGCTTTGAGCTTGGGCTCTATATCACGTATTTAGAAAACGTGTGCTTTACTTACGGGGCTTCAAACAGGCGGACGAAGCCCAACCAGGAAGCCTAATCTCAAGCCGTGGTTTCGAAAAGGACCACAGAGTACATTCATTTTAGGAGTCATTTTCCGACCCATACAAAAAAAACACTACACTGCAAAAAACTGGGGTGTTCAAATTTACCTCATGGGTTGTGTCACAAATAGATACTGACAAGAGAATCAACATTTACACCATAGGGTGTTAAAATAACACTAATTTTTGCCAACACAATTACATAAGCCATTTTGAAATATGGCGGACACATTACTATAACACTGTTTGGTTTGGGTAAATTTGTCTGTATACACCCAAATCCTACAGTGCACTCCTATAGTGTCCACCATATCTCAAAAAGGCTAATTTGTGTTACTGTAACACCCTATGATGTTAATTTTGATTCTCTCTTGGGTATCTATATGTGAAAACACCCATGGTGTCAATTTTAACACCCCGTTTTTGCAGTGTAGGTCAGTCTCCCCAAGACAATTTAAAACCCTCGCTTCTGGCAAAGAGCTCGAGGCTATAGGCGGTGGTAAGCCAAATCCAAAAGGTCAATTTGTAAAACCAGGGTTCTCGCTCTATGCTAAGAGGCTCTAGATGTGGGTGTATTTACGCACTCATTCCCAGGTCACCGTAAATAAACCTTATAAGGTGCGTTCTTTAGGCCAGCGGTCGCCAAAGCACTTGCGGTCTGCTCTCATCAAATCCAGGCATCGGCATCGACGGTGTCCCAAGTGGAAAAAAAACCTTCTTGCATTGTTGAGTTCATGTTATTCCCATTCTCAAGTTTCCCTTTTGATGCCGACTACGATCAGGGCAAAAAACTATAACGCAATATGAAGACGCGTCCAGGCGACATCTTTTCAATCGATATCAATACCAAGTCATTTGTTTTTCCGTGCTAAATTTTCCATGGAGTGACAAACATGTTGATTTAAAAGTTTGGTGCCTTTTGAGTAGAATGACAATCGGTTTCTGTTGATCAGAATCTTTAGAAAAAAAACTTGGCGGCATCGGACCGTAACAGATCTACAGATCGTGTTTGAGAAGACATCTTTAATAGACAGTATACTGGAACAAAGGGGTCACTTGGGAAAACCCAGTTAATTGTACAATAATATGACAACAATAGTGATACAATATTACAATAGCTGGTGGAGCTAGCATCAACTTACACGTGTGTATCGATCTCACGTCCCTTCTTTGTACCGATAGAGGACCCATACGGACACTTTTGATAGTTCTGAAAAACCTCAAAACCCTCCAGGTTTTAGCCAACATTTTCATTAAAGGGACACGTTGCCTTGGATCGGACGAGTTGGTCTAAAACAAGCGTTTGTAACCGTTTGTTATAAAAAAAAACAAGGCAACGTGTCCCTTTAAGGCGTTCGTGACACAGTTTCGTCTTACCGACGGATTTCTCAAGAACTTGCTCTTAGTTCTTTAAGACCCCGATACGTATGAGCGTGGAAATTGAATTTCCGACTTATTGGAAATGTATTATGATCTGGGCCCAATTTCATAGAGCTGCTAAGCACAACAATTTGCTTTGCATGAAATTTCTCCCGTGATAAAAACAGGATTACCAACCAAATTTCCACGTGATTTTCAGGATAAGCAAACAACAGCTGAATACCAGTAACAAACAATATGCAACACATGGACATTTGGTTGGTAATCCTGTTTTATCAAGGAAGAAATTTCATGCTAAGCAAATTGTTGTGCTTAGCAGCTCTATGAAATTGGGCCCTCTACATTCATGCTCAGTTCGAAAGGATGACCATCAGTTATTTAAAAAGCTACATTTAAACTGCCGTCTTTCAAGGCACACATTTTGTCATAATAACCCGTGACAATTTCATTCGGAATAAATACTTTGATCAAGCACAATGGGTCAAGTGTGTCAGAAAAATATCGTATAACGGTGGCATGGTCCTCTGTATTGGGCATTTGTACATTTCTACAACTGAAATGAAATCAGATCCAAACAGTTTTAATTTTTGCAGAAGTTTTGAAGGCGTTTCTTGTCAGGTTGATTTCATACAGCAGTATCAAGTTAAACCAAAGTTAAATATCGACATTAAATATTCCACCGATAATGCATACCGTCAGCCATTTTGAATTAAAGGTGTGCTCAGCGAACCAAATTCCCGTCACCCAACTACGCAAATAAACTTCACAATATATGCATCGAATCGAACATTCGTGGAGCTATTTCTTAAAAAAACACCCACAAATATTTTTGTTTCCTTGGGTTGAAACAGGGTAAACCCCTTCACGATCCGCAATGATGTAGGCATGGGTTTTATCCACTATGAGACTAGCTGGCAGAGCAGAATGCACTGCAGTACCTTCCCAACTTGTTTACGAAGCAATTATGGTTAAGTGCCTTGCTCAAGGGCACAAGTGTCATGACCGGGTGTCGAACCCACACTCTGCTGCTGACAACACCAGAGCTTGGGTCATGTGAATAGATTGCTCGGCCAATGATTTCATTGGATACAATGATTTCATTGGATAAACGTACAGTGACGTAAGCTTCCCATATCTGTGTTATGATTGGTCCGAGGTGATCAGTTTGCATTTTCGGTCGTCTGCATGCAGCGTGTGCATAACGTTTGTACACGCATGTAATATTGTTTTATTCACTATGTAATAATGTGTATATGTACGTGTGAATTGACTGCGAATCTTCATGTGAAATGTATGAGAGGTCAAAGGTACATCTGGCAGGATCCGGCCAGGCGCTCAATCTGGCGTTATTCACGAGCCTCGAAGTGTGACGTCAGACTGATGTTCAGGCTATTCCTCAAACTGCAGCCACCTTCTTCTCTACATATAAAAATTAAAGACCATTGACATCTCTAACGAGTCATACATTGTCCACATGCATTTAAAGGCAATTAACAGAAGGCTAACACCTGCTTTTGGGTAGTTGTTGTCAGAGAAGCCTTATTGACTTAAAGTTTCTTTAATTAAGAAGAGGACCGCGTTTTCGGAACTTCATAGTATAGACTATATGCAAGTCTTGTGCGTAATTGAGCTTCCAGGAACAAGTTGGTCCCAATCATTACACACGATGTGTGAACCTGAAAACAAAAGGGTTCCACACAATGTAGTGACTTGAAACACTATGGGACTTACACTTATGTCCAAACCTTGTTTTTTAAAGTGTTCGAAGAATATGATTTTTGCTTAAGTGCACAGAAGGAATGTCCACAGAGTGTATGCAACACAGAGCTCTATTCACGATTCTGTTAGTTCTAATAACGTAGTTTTTTGCTATAAATTTGCCCAACTGACGTTCATGTTATCATTAAACATGCAATGGTTGGACAAATTTAGGCGTGATTTGCGAATGGGGTTTCTAAAAAAACAAAAATGAATAAATAAATAAATCATTCGTTTTCAGCATCCTTACAAGGCATGGTTTATAGCGTTAATTCGGCTGCAAAAAGTATCATCGTCCCAAGTTTTGTTTCATTGTTAGTTTTAACATTATTTTGTATCATAGAAACACTGAAATTCTATTTATAAAAAAAATATGCTATGGCTGTTTATGTTTTCAAGAATTGTGCATAAATATAATTCTGAAAGAAAATTTGATTTCATAAAGAGTATAGTCTTCGCTCGACTTGTTTTCACATTTTCGATATGCGCGATACTTCTACAGACTATAACACAAATATTGTTCATGGTATTGCAGTCGTTCTTTATAATCGTATCTGTCAAAAGATACAGTTTTTTATGAATTACTTATACTTATTTAGAATAAGATATATTAAACTTCCGATAACCCGTCGGGCTCTCAATTTATAAAATATAAAAACAATCAATAAATCGCACACAAAACTCGGGGTGTTAAAATTGGCACCATGGATGTTGTCATATTAGAGATACCGAAGAGAGAATCAAAATTAACATCACAGAGTGTTAAAATAACACCAATGTAATTGTTTTGGCAGAAATTAGTGTTATTTTAACACCCTTTGGTGTACATTTTGATTCTCTCTTCGGTATCTATATGTAACAACACCCATGGTGTCAATTTTAACACCCCCGTTTTCGCAGTGCACTTTGATGTTAGTTTTTATTTAAAATTTAAATCTCACTCATCAGTTGATAACTTTATAATGCCACTCTCAACATTAAAGGTATCGTACACGTTTGGTAATGACTCAAAACAAATATTAGCATAAAAACTTACTTGATAACAAGCGACGGAGAGCTGTTGATAGTATAACACATTGTAGGAAACGACTCCCTCTAAAGTAAGGTAGTTTTTGAGAAAGAGGTAATTTCTCACTAAAATAATAAACACTTCTTGCAAGAAGTTTTTATTCCTATCTGAAAGCACACAAATTTGTACAACAAGGGTGTTTTTTCTTTCATCATTTTCTTGCAACTTCGATGACCAATTGAGCCCAAAATTTCACAGGCTTGTTATTTTATGCATATGTTGGGATACACTAAGTTAGAACACTGGTCTTTGACAATTTCCAAACGTGTTCAGTGCCTTTAACGTTACCGTAACCCCACGAGGTACAGGTTCTTCGACCAGGCAGCATGTAGGTCTGTACCTTTGCTATTACAGTACACTTATTATATGGCCTTAGGGGACTTATTATACCCCCAGTCAAGATTGTATCTCCGAAAGCTGATCGCATTATTTGGCTATATTTGTTCGAATGAGTCCGAAAACTCTGGAAATTGGGGCATGGGCGTCGACGGGGCTTAGTGGGAAGATCCAGTCAACTGCGAGGCCGCATTATTACAGGCTTGATCCCAACACGAGGTGACGGTGCAATGGTGGTGGAGTCAGCTGACATATAAAAGAGCAGGGCAAACAGGTGTAAAAAGAAGCCTTTGACGATATCGAGGATGGACAGGAAAGTAGGCTGTCCCCTTCGAGTACTGATCAAACGCGTTATTGTGACTGCAGGGAACCAAACCTTAAAACCAATACGCCACTGTACATGGTGGCTAAAACTAGACTTTATAGGGCCGAGTTCGATCAGATATTCCTCGATGCACGTTAATACTTTCAACGTGATACTGTTAATAACAGTCTCTGGGTTAATGGGGTCTTGGCCACCAAGTCACGCGTATTCTCGCGATCACTGTTTCCAGGTCAGCTGAAACGCGAGGGGCTTTAATAACCGTGTATTCTCGTATAATCGCGATGATTGAGGTCAAACTGCACGCTCTAATACAAACACACCATGCTTTGACAGTAAAGTATCATTAGCCTATATTTACAACCCTTATTGGATGTTTTCAATTTCTATAATGACTTTTGTTGAGAAAACTTTCCAAAAATATATTAAGATGAACTCGTGCGTCTTAGAAAACATGTACATACAATATTTCGTATGATACTGCATGAACTAGTAATAAAGCTTATAAGCCGTTGCTCGAGTCTTAGACCATCAGGCCTGGAATTACACGGAGGCCACGGGGGCCATGGCCTCTGTTGCCCTGGTCTTGGCCTTCGTGCCCCTTCATAAGAACTTCAAATGGAACTGCCCTTTGCAAAATGAAAATGGTCTTGCCCTCTCAAAGATGAAACTCCAGGTCTGGACCATGTCGGACTAAAAGGCTTCGCTCGTGCCTAACGGCTGGAAAAGTCCCATTCTTCAAGAGTGTAGTTGCTGCCAACGCCCATAGCCGAAGTCGCTTGATCAGACGCGGCTTACTTAATTCTCTATATGTCTTATCATTTCGTCACCAACAGCTTTTCTCGTTTCTTTGGTAGATTTCGGATACGTACTCCAATTTTGTGAACATTTCTGGTGTTGATTTGTTTGTTTGCAATGTACTACCGGTATTATTTTTCTCAAAATGAAGATCTCACAGTCGCCATATAACCCCGATGTTGACGGGGACATGCTTGTAATAACCGTTCTAGAGGGTGTGCCAATCAGAATGGGACAGTGATTTGGTTAGAAGGGGCAGGACAAAACTCTGTCAGCATCCTTTGTGTACAAAATCGGTTGGTCAATGGTAGATGAAAAAAACCCACCCCAAAACACAAAAAACATTAAAAAAATTAATTAAGCTAACAAATAAATTTAAATTTACTCAGGCAGTACCTGGACATGTAAACAACAACATAAAAACAAAAAAAAATTGTTGAGAAAACGCAAAACAAACCCCAACTTATGGAAAAGTAATGTCAGCACGAGCTGACAACGTAACGCAGTTGGTCCCAAAAAGGTGCCTCGTTAATTGAGGGTTCAAAAAATTAAACACATTATCTAAAATCAGTCAGACTGTATACGCGTTATTCATACACTACCCCTTATACTTGGTCATATTAAATTCAGGGCTCGAATTTTACACTGGACCGCAGGCCCAAGGCCAGTAGTTTTAGTGTCGGGCCAGTAAACTCATAACTGGACAAGTCCGACGGCCTTGTGTTTGTGTTCAAATGTAATTCTGTTGGTTATTGAAGATTACTTTTACCGACAAAATAATGAGATAAATCTTCTCTTGGTGTCTTTTTCAAATTCAAGCAGTTCAATTGTTAAACTTTTTATGTATTTGTTCATCTTATTTAAATTCTGGTCTTGTACACAAAATTCTGGTCCAGTAAATATTTTTGAGCTAGCTAAAAGCCCTGCTGTCTTGTGTTTTTTCCCCTCAATTCAAACCCTGTATCATCCAAATGAACTGTACACATAGATTCAGAAATCGCCACCTGGTCACCATTTCCAGAAAATAATCAGAATAATAGTCAAGCTGACCTGCGAAGCTCTGGACAAGTCGTCTTTCATATCTTCCACTCATGAGTTCAAGACAAGGCTCGTGCCAACCTTCGTTACTCGCGGTATTGAATCCCTGGGCGACATTGCCGTTTTCTACTAGACCGGAAATTTATATGGTCTTGTTTTTACGGATGTGAAATGCATATATAAGGCAAGGTCCCCGGTGACCATTACAATAACGGCTTGGATTATTGGCGCCATGCTGTTTGGCAAACCGTATAGCCAAGAGACAACTGATTGTTTCATCGTTGTATGAAAGTACCCTGGTCAAACCAGGGTAAACAGGGACAAGATCGGGGTACAACAAGGATGAACGGATCTTCAGTACAAAATGATATCGAGAGATACCTCAAAAATTGTACCACGTCCTCGGTTCAAAGGACAGTTTTACCACAACGCAACAATCAAAAGCAAATTATTTGTAAACAGTTCTTTACATGACGTGATAGGTTCCGATGGTGTATATTTCGAATAGACCTTATGCATTGACGTTATCAAGCCGCCATCTTAGAGGTAAAACGATGATGCAACAATGAAAAACGCACATCTATGTATACGCGCGGCGCACAGGATGGGCCAATGGGCAACCTTCTTTTAACCTCTAGCGGAGGGCGTCATGTGCATAAGGTATATTGAAATGTGACATCATAACATATTTCCCAGTAAATTGCTACACGTTTCTACACAAAGAGAAACAAAACCACAACAAAACTTTCCCTTACGATCGAACAAGCACACAACACAACCGTCTCATTATTCCTGTACAAAAGCTTCGACTCAACGATCCCCCACTTTGATAACACGTTTCAGCCATTGGTATCATACTCCGGTACGCAAGTTTTTTTCCTACGAACTTTTTGTTCCCACACGGGAAATTAACATGGGCTGAAAGTAGGATGATTCAAAAGAGGGCGCTACCAAAAGAAGTTTGTACACAGTTCGCCGTATGAGGGGGACAAAAAGTTCGTAGGAAAACAAATCTCTCGCCTCCGGTACACTCTAACAACTCCCAGGTCAGAATTGACCCGGATTCCTACGACCTATTTCTGGCTCAGGTTACTGCGGTAAAAAAAAACACCCGGTGTTTTGATCCGGATTCTGCGTCATGTTTGACCCATTTCTGGGTCATTTTGACACAGATTCCGGGTCATACTAACCCGAGAAATGGGTCAGGCCCCACGGGACCCGGATCCGGGTGAATTATATATCTAGAGAATAATATGACAAAATGATCAAACTGTTTGATTTATAATTCGTTTGTCAAGAGGTTTTTTTGCATGGACAGACTTTCTCATTTATAGAGAATATGACAAAATGATCAAACTGTTTGATTTATAATTCATTTGTGAATAGCTTGCGAAATTTTGTTTTTGCATGGTCTTACTTAAAATGGTCTTACTTAAAATGTTTTTTTTTCACCCCACAACAGATTCAACATCTTGGAGTCATAGCTTGATTACGATGTGTGGACCCTCTGAGCGAAACGAAATGGCGTTAAAATCGCTTTACATGCGTCTCGAAATACTTGCTACAACTCATTCGCTAGTCAACGAGGCAGTGAATGACTTACTGCTATCGGCGATGATGCGATTATTATACAACCTGAACGCATACATTATGAATCTAGCGCCCTTCAACTACAAATAATTAGAGGTTATAGGATAACGAACTGTAGGCCCTGAACTTGTATGTCGATGTGTAGGTTACTTACACCTGTTTACTTCTACTTGTGATTAAATCTTGCTTTTCAAATGTACGGTATCGTGATATTCAACTTTAGCATAGATCAACTGCCGAGTTTTTCACGTATATAGATTCATATAAATGTGTATGAACTAGCTATGTCCATCTACTGTTAAGTTTTTTTCTGTTATTTTGCACCCTTCTTATTATTATCGACTTAAATAATTTCGTTAAACTCTGTTAAACCACGTAAGTGCCGCTAACATTTCCATTGTCTTATTAACCGCATCGTACACACTTGGCCCAATTTCATGGCACTGCTTACCAAATAATTCTGCGCTTAGGCGCATTGTAACGTGTGTGTTTCTATGGGACGCAGCTGGGCGTAAGCGCAGACTTCCGCGGTAAGCAGAGCCATGAAATTGGGCCCTGGTCAGCTCATAGGGCGTTTACGAAACCGCGGCTTCGGCTTCGGATTCGGCTCAGGCTAGCTAGGCCCCTCAGTTGTTTTGACTATACGCGTGCTATGCGTTCAGGGATTCAGACGAGAGAACAGAGCCTAAAGCCTAAGCCTGAGCCTTACCCTCCGCTTCGTAAACGCCCATAATATGCCATGACATAGCTGGACCATGCCACACGTCCTAGAGGGGGTGTCAATCAACAGGGGTCAGTGATTTGGTTAGGAGGGGGCAGGACAAAACGCTACCAGCATCATTTTGTGTACAAAATCGGTATGTCAAATTGTCAATGGTAGATGCAACCGAATAATAAAACTTAATTAATTAATGAGCTTAAATTAACCCAGAAATACCTTATAGAAATGTGAACAACACACTTAGACACAAAACAAAAAGTCGTTGAAAAATGCAAAACAAACCCACCAACCTATGGAAACAAGCTTGTCAACTGACTGACAAAGAACCTCAGGGGCGTTGCAACCAATCAGTTCCATCGCTGCAGGGTTTTAAACTGACAAGGAAAGTTTGTACTAAATGGAACCACAATGGTTCCCGTATATTACAGCAAGACAACAAATTAGGACATCTACCCGAAGGCAACCCAATCTCATTCCTTGCAACTTTCTTTGGGGGTGCAACGGTGGGTTCTGGATCCCCTTGTCCCATCCTGGAAACTGTTTGTTGGAGGTCAGAATTGACCCGGACTCCAGGTCCAAATGGGTCGTGCCCCCCGGAACCCAGGCTGGACCAGTATGACCCGGACTCTGTGTCAAATTGCAAAACTGCAAACTGACAAGTGAATCCGAGTCAAAACTCCAACTTTTAACTGTAGTTTCCGGGTCAGCCCGACCCAGAAATGGTTCAGGCCTCCAAAAGGGACCCCGAATCCGGGTCGTCTCTGACCCTGGAATATTTAGAGCTGTTGTTGTGCCCTAAACGTATATAACAACCAAACTGAGGATTGAAAAGGAAACAATCTCTTAAAGCTATATAGTTCATCTCTTCAGCAATGGCCATTTTCTGTTACAGAACATAACCAATAATATGACAAAACGAATGATATAGGTCTAGCCCCGGCGTATTCTTGCAGTTTCACCAAGTCAGCGTTTAAAGGCACTGTACACGTTTGGTAATTACTCAAAATATATATTAGCATAAAAACTGACTTGGTAACGAGCAACAGAGAGCTGTTGATAGTGTAAAACATTGTGAGAAACGACTCCCTCTGAAGTAACGTAGTTTTTCAGAAAGAGGTAATTTCTCACTAAAATAATAACAACTTATTGCAAGAAGTTTTTATTCCTATCTGAAAGCACACAAATTTGTACAACAAGGGTGTTTTTTCTTTCATCATTTGCAACTTCGATGACCAATTGAGCCCAAATTTTCACAGGCATGTTATTTTATGCCAATGTTGGGATACACCAAGTGAGAACACTGGTCTTTGTCAATTCCCAAACGTGTACAGTGCCTTTAAGACACCGGGCGCGTGCTCTGCTGATGGGGAAAGGTTCAGGGCACGCAGGACAAAAACGTTAGCTCCAATCTTTGAACAGCACGTTGTGTATATTATTTATAGGAACGCACTTTATTTTAGTGACAGTCAATTACTTGTCATTTAGCTGAAGGAAGAACGGTTGAGAAGACTTTGGGTCAAGCGAAACGCGCAGCTTACGACCATCAAAATTTAATTAGCGATGTCAAGATGCGGCCACGCGTGGATTTCTCCAGACATATGTCCGCCTTCAAGCCTCATTGGTTTTCTTTCATTTCACTCGTCTTCTTCGCATATATATATATATATATATATTTTATTAAGTTGGGTTTTAATAAATATGAAACATGTGCAACTCTGGGTATTTTTGGCAATGCTTTTTATTTTATTTTAGAGTCAGGTTAACTTAGCCGTACATGACTTTTAATACAATCTTTTTGAGAAACTAATCTATAAGATGAACCGCGCTCTGAAAAATAGGCCGAGTATGTTTAAATGTTGCTTTCTTGTTTACGAACTGGCTATTTCAGCCAGTGTATAAGGTCACCCTTTTACCCCAACAGCTGCCACAGTATTTTCCATAGAAATTTTTTTTAATGCATTGTTATACTTGCCGATTCGTTTGCAAATCAAACAAAACGAGAGTGCTTTGCTCTTATAAAGGTAAGTAGAGTTCCTTACAAGATTTCTCATGATTGTAGCGAACTTAAAGTTGCGAACCTAAAGAGTCAAGTTTGCAGTGCACATCGTCTCCCGAACATCAGGTCAGCAAGCCTGTGCTTTGAGAGCCCAAGCAAGGTCGAGCCTAAAGTGACCACCCGACCTAAGGTGACACGCAGGGACACTGGCTTTTGTGACAACAGATGAAATATCTACATGCACGAAGCACACTGACATCATTGACTGAGGACACCACACTCGACATATAGAAGAAGTTAATAGAATAAACAGGTTTTTCCCCGTAATTGTTTAATACTCCTCCCCCCGCTAGGGCTAATGTTTACCCGTGCGTGTTTCGTTCATAGTGCAAGTTAACAGTATTTGTACTTCAATGTTGCCCATTCGGGATTATCTTAAGAGTATTCTAGTCGAGATTCTGACTCGTCTGCCCATTGGGAGAGAGGGACTACCTTTATCCAAAATTGGATAAGGACGTCCCGTATCAGACTATATGGTTGACGCCAGCTGGCTGGCACATCATGTACCCAATCCAACCGGATGCAACGAAATCATCCTCAGGGAAGCGCGTTAAGGAACTGTCGCCATGGGGACCAGGTGGAGATTGCACTTTTTTGTTCCCCCGTACGGCGATCTGTTTGGGTTGCTGGCACGTCGATCCGGGTCATGTGTCGTATAGGAGTAAAAAGCCCCACCGGATCAGATTCGGAAAACCTGGCGTGCAAAAGACATCGGTTATTATACTTCGTATCAGGAGAGGAATTTGCGCCACTCCGCCAGCAAAAAAAAAAAAAAAAAAAAAAAAAAAACGAAGACGAAGAAGTCACGGCCTATCTTTACACGTGTCCGGAGTGTCATATTTTATGTGACATGCCGGTCGGATCGATATCCAGACACAGAAAGAGTGTGAACTATCGGATATCAGAGTATATATGCGGTTTTGTACCCAAGAGATCGTAATATGCACTTTCTTCCATTATCACAGTGACACTGTAAACTCTATGATCAGTGGAGTGACCTACTGACCGTCAAAATAGTCAGCGTCACATTTTAGCCAGTTTTTTCTTTTCTTTTCAGAAACTGGGACGCTTTTGCAGACTGGGGACAGGGTAGACTTATTAGTATTACTGCCGACCGTATTAGCCCTGTTTAAAAATAGTAGGTCTGTGCAACACTTTTGTAATGGACCATATTTTTGACCGCATGAGGGCGCTTTCTTCAGGAATGTACCGCATCACAACTACAGATTCATCTTATTTTAATTGTCTGTAGGTAGTTTTCTTGCATCATTGACGAAATACATAAACATAATAATAACAAAAATGACAAAAACCTGTTTGTTTACATGTTTTTCATCACGTAAAAATTGGTCCGCAAACGCCCTCACGCGGTCAAAAATACGGCGAATTACTATTATCTGGTATTAATGAAACCAATGATGCATCACAAGTGACCTTAATCACTGTAGCTTGCAAGCCTGAGGAAACCTGTACACAAGGATGCTTGCTATGTGAACTAGAAACACCGGGGTTAATCCCTACTCTTCCTCAATAACTGTTCTGTGTTCTTTTACGTGCACTACCAATCACCGTACACGGTAAAGTATATTGGTCGATCAAAGACAGAGGTGCCACGACTTGGACGCGAACTCACACCCTTCCGATTGAGTCCGGAGGAAACATTTACAAAATCTCTCATGTTTTCAGCATTCTTAACTTCCTAAAAAACATTGAACATTAATTATGTTGATCATAATGAAGAAAACAAACTCATAAGATCTTGTTCCAGCTTCACATCTTCGGAAATCATAGGAAAATTCACAACGCTGGTAAAGCCTGCAACATTATATAGAGTCCAGCTTTCACCTGAAGACGATCAGATCATATTGATCGAAAGTCGAGTTGTTTCACCACCAGTTCTTTTCAGAACCACCATTTCACAACTCACAAATAAGAGAGTATCCCCATGTTTGGTGTTACCGAAGACCTTCAAGATTTTGTGATTTTTGTGAACAAATGCACAGCTGTTTCGTTTATAATTTTTTCAAATTAATCAAGTGAATATGAAAGTGTTGTAGTGTGTACATAATCAACTTAATGATACAATATTTAATGCCTTGTGAGGTCGAATTTGTTGTCTATATACCTTGTAAAACTGTACCTTTAAGATAAGATAAATTAAACCGTTTTTGCTTCCAGCCGGTTGAATTACATGAGTTTGAAAGGAAGAAAACAACATGGAAGGAAAGGAAAAGCCAACAGAGTAATAACTTGATACACCAAATGAATCCAGGCTTTTCCTCTGAATTGCACCTTAAATCTATTGCTATTCTGTTATATCAACGATGCAGTTGAAGATATCCCGGTCACAAAATGACACATGTACATGGTTCTTACAGGCCTATAGCCAACTGATATACTAAATTTGACATTTTAATTCTGGTAATAATTTACCTTATAGTTTAAGTTAAAGAAAAACGCCCAAACAGCTAAAAGATATCCCGACCTTATCGTTTTGAACCTTGCAGGTTCTTTCCCAATTAATGGTAACATACGATACACTAAAATGCACTTAACCCTGCGTGTCAGCATCAACAAAAACTCACACACTAACACCAACAGGTACTTTTTAAGTGTACGTTTTTATATTGCGTGTAATACATGTTTTTGGAGAACACAATCACGTTTAGATCGCCCAAACTATTAGATATAGACCCTTGTGACTAAATGAAACAAATTCAAGCAAAATTTCCTTTGAGATCAGCCCACATGATTCTCTAAACCATTTGTTTGAATGAAACCCTCGTTTTTGCTGAGTCAGCAAAAACATAATAATTTCGTACATTTCTTACATTTCCCAAGGGAATACCGGGAGAACTGGTCATTAATGAATTTTTTTTTGGTGTGAAAACAACCTCGATGGTAAAAAGACAATTGGCATGCTATTTAGCTAGGTGTAGTTGAGGAACCTGAAAATATTTAGATAAAAAAAAAAAAAATGGCTGAGTAATGACTTTTTAATTAAAAACAGACACTTAAAAAGTACCTGATGGCACTCCGAAGTTAAAAACGATGTAAGGTCTAGTGAGCAGATATGATGCATTATGGAGAAAGAAATCCCTGGTTTAACACTGGATGAGAGGGCGCAAAAACATATATTCATGCTCTGGAAATGTTTGGCCTGAAGGAGAAAGTGAACAATATGAAAGGGAAAGGTTGTACAATAGTGAAGATAGTTCACCCTTGACGTCACCCATTGCAAAGTCAGAAAGTCGGTCATCTTTACGGGCAATGACACTAACTTGCTCAATGACACATATTTTGTTGAAGCCACAACTGTATGCGTTTTGAGGAAAATATACCGCATGTGTCACGCGGGAGTTTCATGATTGGTCGGTGAACTAGTTGGCTGCGTAGCAAAATTAAAACGCTTGACACAGCTCAAAGCCCAAATCAGAAACTATCTTTTCCTTTACAGAGGAATAGACTTGACGAAAAGCCAGGCGTTAAAAGAATTATGGTTTATAGATTAGATAATTATTTGCACACAGATTGTCAAAGGACTGGTCCGTTAACTTCACGTTCTTGACAAACAACACAAAGCAAAAGATCATTCAGTTTCGCCTCATAAAGTATACCGTATGTTGACAAAATGTATACCCCTATGTAAATGACGGCCAAAGCAAGGGTTTTATTAGGCGGAATGTCTTTCTCTGTTTTAAAGGGGGAACGATGAACGTTTACTATGGTGTTTGCTGCTTTTAAAATCAATTATTATTATTTATTACTTTTCATTTACAAACCCTCGTGTTAAATATAGTACAGCAGGTACAGGTGATGGGATTTTGTCTTTGATGCAAGCAAAGAATTCGGCACACAGTCAGAGTATGTCACAAGAAAGGGAATTCGCAGATTTGATTTTTTTTTAACATGTAGGTATTTAAAATATGAAAATATGACAGCCATTTTTTTAACTTTGAAAATTCCTTGTTATTCTAGCTTTTATTTTTCAAAATTCGAATCTGCGATGGCCCTATATACAGCCAAATATTATTCTCATGACATACTCTGACTGTGTGTCGAATTCCATGCTTGTATCATACAAGGCACAATTTTCCCCAATATTTCCCCTATCTGCATGCCCCGGCATTGGGAGTCATGTACACAAATCCATTTGTCCAGTTAGTGTTATTCGCCATTATAATGTGACGCAAATACGCTCATCGTAAATTTCTTTATTGTCCTTCTTTCTTACCCACCGTGGGCATGTACAACAGTGACGTTATAACTTACCGTATGCACGAGTGTAGGTACACATTTGCATTATTGGAAACATGTTTCCACATGTGGAGCAGTTTACCTCATTTTGAGTTACTTCTTACCACCTTGTTGTGCAAAAGTTATGCTGCTTGAGGTTCAAAACAATTTGTTTTACCCTCTTATTGAGTGAATTGAAGCTCGGTGTTAGGCTATTTGCTTTCCTACCCAATTTATGGTACAGTATTACCTTTTCCTTGTGTATTAAATTTTACACAAGTGAGGGGGACAACAAAAATTGTAATTTTACCCAATATTGACCAAATTTCACACAACAGTTGTACTCCGCAGTTTTACACAGCAAAATTTTACAAAATTGTAAACTTCTTTTTTAGAGCGGTAATGACAGTTTTAAATTGCAAAATGTAATGTTGTGTAGGGCCAGAAACTTTTGTTCAAGTGTCCTTGCCGGCTAGTAGTAGCAATCTAATTCAATGTCGACCCCTGCACCAATGACGTTGCCGCAAACACAGAACGCTAGCATGGCGTCAGTTAAAGGGTCTGTATATACGTTAGGTATAATGACTCTGAAAATTAATGCCAATTAAAACTTACTTGGTAAGAAGCTTTTAATATTATAATGCATTTTGAGAAACTGTACACTTCGAAGTACTGCGGTAATAGAAAAAGATATCACTTTTTATCCCAACAAATTTGAATCTGAGAAGCGTTACTGCAGTAACGTTTCTCAGAGTGTGTATCCAATTGCAGATTATTCTTCCTGCGTGGACATAACCGCTCCAGATTTTCGGCAATATCTCGAAAACGCTACCAACTTTGAAAGTAAATTTTCACAGGTTAGTTTTATGGAATATATCTACAACTATATAGGATTGAAAAAAACAGTGGGTTCCAATTACCAAACGTATACAACCACTTTAAAGCCTGCGCATTACGCGTATGCGAGCATAAAGGCGTCTCAGTTAGGGCGGAAAAACTGTACATAAATCTATACAGGACAAACAATTCTAAAAAATGGACTGGTCTAGATACAAGAGAAACCCCGGTTGTTTTCTAGGGTTCACTTTCAAAATAAAGTTCCAGGGAATCGCAGGGATGCAATAAGCTCATTGAATCTATCACGTCTGATAAAAATCTCTTCATTTCTATGCACACAATATTGAGGCTTCTTCCTTGATGAGATTCCCCTTTTTTCTTTTACTCGTTTGCGACAAACTGCCTACAGCATTCGAACCGCTCCTCAATCACTCAATGACCACTGCCCTGCATATTAACCGAGTAATTATGCTAACAAAGAACGCTGCAGAAAACGTGTACCGTTGGCAGATAATGATAGTGAGGTGAGATATTCAAGTTCTTTCCATTTTCAAGAAAAACCTCGTACTTATGTCAAAGCAATTCTCATATGATAAGGTGACATTTTGGTATTAACAACGCTTTATAAAGCCAATTCATATGTCATATACTATGTTATTGCCCCTGTATAATTGGTTAACGCTTTTGTATATATTATCGGTTTACAAAGGTCAACAAACTGCAAAATTATGTAAACTTATTTATACCCAGCATGTATTTTCTGTTGTCAGTAAATTAAAAAAACAGTTCTCAAAATTTACACTGAACCGCAGGCCCGAGGCCAGTGATTTTACCGTCGGGCTAAAATTCACTACCGGACAAGTCCATCAGTCTTGTGTTTTTCAATTGAATAATAATACTCTATACTGTGTAATTCCTTTAATTTAGAAGAATGATGCTCAAATTTGGACTCTAATTCTGATAAATATCTTTTAATTCTGTGAAGTATGTTTCAATTTTGTTAAGTGTCAAAGTTTGACCAGTGAAGACAAAAATGAGAGAACGCTTGTCTTGGTGCTTGTTCAAATAAAAACAGCGTAAGTCTTTTCTTATTTAGATTCTGTTCCTGATGTATAAATTACATTCTGGTCCAGTAAAAGGATTTAGCTACAAACCCAGCGGCCTTGTTGTTTTTCCAAAACCATTTCGAGCCCCGATTTAAAATGTAGGGACAGCAAGGTTCATCGTGACCTTCAAGATGCTTGGTGTAGGCCTATATAAATTAAACCTTACATTTAGGGTCATACCTTAGTAAAGAACCGAAAAGTAATTGTGTAATTTGTATCCAAAAGCCCTATACTTAAGATGGTAATGGTAGTAAGCATCCTGCGAAATTCTTTCATCTGATTAGAATCCATCAAAAGTATGTTGACACATTTGAATCTCCAAAGACAGCTGTCATGGTCTCAGCTACCCGGCGTGCTCATTTATCCGGGTGACGTAGCCGGGCATTTTGGCACGTTGACGACACGGTCTCAGCTATACGACATGCTCAGCTATCCGGATGACGCACGCTGTAATGATCGTGGTCTCTTGTATGTACGCGTATAATTTTTGGATTGGCAACGAATGACCCTCTTCTGAACCTCTGTCGATCCTTCTGCACATGTCCCGCTGTTCAAATAGTGAATGATACTCTTGCTCTTCTCACAAAATTCTCTAGAACGATCCACGCGTTCACTGCTCGTACTTCTGCTCATGGACGCCGCCATGACAGCTACCCCTCCGCCGGAGAGTGGTACATGTATGGATACACGAATCAGCACGGCACTTAAATGGACTACTTTCGCTTGCTGTGCGCAGACATGGCATGACGTAATGCTACCGTATTTGGTCACCCGGATAGCTGAGCACGCCAGATAGCTGAGACCGCGACACCGCCTCACGGAACTTTTTTGAAATTTGCGTGGTTTCCGTTTGAATGCTTCCCTCGATACAGCCCGAGATGCGGTTGGTACCCGCTGTCACCTCGCTGAACGTCAGAAACATTCTTGATGAAAATACCGTGACAGTTTTCGCTGTTTTCTGAACAAGTAGACACTGTCTTCAACTGAAACTTTCACAGGTGACTTTTAATTGTATCTTTCTTGATACTTATAAATCAGCATTACGTCAACGAAACACAAAAACCGATGACCCTATACCTTTAAACCGTCCAACTGCATCGTCCACAATCGAACAAGGCATATTATTTCGAAAATTATCATAATAACAAATTCCATAATAGCTCCCTTATATCGTTTATACCATATCTCTCAGAATCCAATAAGTCCAACAGAAAGGAAACGACATGGAGAGACAATAAGACACTATATTGAAAGGTTTATCCCCAGATGGTCGTCCAATCCACTAACAGGCCAGCGCATGATTAATGAATATACGGTAAACATGGCCAGTGGGAACATATCATTGTTGTGTGAACATGAAAAGTTACTCGGCAAAAAATGAAGTCTCGCTTGAAGTCGCTTTGAGACAAATTTCCCAGCGGGTATGTTACGTTTGAGGAACCCATTAAACTTGATTGCAACTAAATTAAAGTCCATGAGCCAGGTGCTGAAATTTCACATATTGGTACCAACTCGAGGGACTAATTCTAATATCACTTTTCTTATTGCAAATAATCCATAACTTACCATAAACTATGATAGCCTGCAACAAAAATTTCTACCAGTTTTCGAAAGATTTTCACCGTAAAATCTGAAACCTAATAGCCTCTCCCGTTATTGATAACGGCCGTTTAGATATTAACAATTTTTAAGCCCATGTGTTTGCATGGGGAGAGAATAATTTGAGTGTGCATACTCAAACAGCCGTTGTATTTGTCACTTTGCTGCCTCTGCATTGACGTCATCCAGTGGCCATCTTAGAGGTAAAACGATGACGAAACAATCGAAACGCATAGATTTGTACGCGCTGCGCACAGGATTGGCCAATGAACAACCTCCTTTTGACCTCTAGGCGAGGGCGCCCTACTGAAATGACGTCAATATAATAGAGATCAATGCATAAGGTCTATAAAAACAGATCGTCTGCCATTTTGTTTTCGCCTTGGCGACAAAATGTCGACGGTTTACAGTTGATTTTAGACCTTTATGAGTAATCAATCATTGTGTGTATATTATTAAAAGAATTAGAGGATAGACTGGTGTTTTTTTTTATATGGCTGTTGAATAAAAGGAGGGGGAAAGTGCACATTGAGTCAAAAAACCAGTTAGAACGTGCCGTGATATGTGATGCCCCGTCTGCCCATTATGCTGACCGAGGTCGGTGACGATCTAGATCAATGCTGTTCACATTTTGAAGTACTACGATACCTGGATTTCTGAGATGTAATACACAGAAAAGTTGTAAATTTAATTAATTATGAATGACAGAAAATGGCCGACCCAAGAGTTTAAGCATGCAGTTTTGGTCGGTCCGCCGTGGAGGGCAACGCATTAGACCTGATTAATTTTTATTTTATTTTTTAAATTACTATTTTCGGGGGGCTTATTTCTTGATTTTAATTTTACGATGTTGTTTTATTTTTAAAACTATATAACAAGGTATTTTTCAACAAAATGACACTTAAACCAATTAATTCCTCTTGATGACTGTTGATGAAAAGTACATCAGCAATTATTGACAAGAGCCATGCAGCATGCTTGCCATGTGACAAATACAGCGGCTGTTTGAGGATGCACACTCAAATATTCACTCTCTGTGCAAACACATGGGCTCAACAAATCTTACATCTAAACGGCCGTTGACTTATCAATAATGGAAGAGGCTAAGAGGTTTTAGATTTTACGGTGAAAATCTTTCGAAAAGTTGTAGAAATCTGCAGGCTATCATAGTTTATGGTAAGTTATGGATTATTTGCAACAAGAAAAGTGATATTAGAATTAGTCCCTCGATTTGGTACCGGCAAGTAGGGCTGGCTCATGGACTAAATGGGTCATTTTGGTGTGTCGCAACAAAATCCATATACCAGACTCTTAATATTATTTGATTTACAAAAAGGTAACTTTTGCTGTGCCCCGAATTATACTATAACTTTTGATTGGGAGGTGTCTAATAACAACACGCAGGAAGATACAAGTCAGGCTTGGTACTTTGCGGAGGCAAAAGAGGCAATTGCCTAAAAATGTGCCTGGCCATTGCCTAAATGTCCCCCAGGCCATTGCCTAAATGCCCCCCCCCCCCAGCCATTGCCTCATACCCCTGACCATTGCCCTCAAAGTTCCTGGCCATTCCTCGGTGCCTTTTGAAATGTATACCAGTACAAATTTACATTTCTCTCATATGGCCATATCACACCGGGTATTTTTTCCAAGCAACTTGAGGCAACCACTTGCACTGTAATGCAAAAGAAAATTTTCGGCAGCAAAAAAGACAATCTTCTAGCTGCCTAAACTACAACCCCAAAGAAGTGATAAGAAACAGGAAATGTGAATGAATTTAATGGAGATTGCCTGGAGCTGGGTGCCTGTAAATTGCCTGGTGTGACATGGCCTATGAGGTGCCCTCTACTAAGGAAAAACTGCTCTGCCCGTGAGGCCTGATGGAAGTAGTTTGTAAACCCGTCGTCTCGGTCTTCCTCTCCCCTATAGTTTTTCATTCGACAACCATCCACTTCAAAATCATGTATTTTTAGCAACACCCACAAAATCAATGACATGGATGAACAAAGAAAAAGATATTAGACCCAGTCCAGGACCGTCGCCTTATCCCTAGTGTTGGTTTCCACCCCCCCTCCTCCGCCAACAATAATTCCCGTCTCGTTTTAAGGTCACGACGTGACCCACCGTCCCCCCCAGCCAAACTTGCAGAATGCTCTCGGGAGATTTGGGGATAGAGCACACTTGGTTGTCACATTGATCCATTTCGATGTTCAACAAACACATTGGTCTCAGGGGCATTTAATGATTTTTTTCCAGTGCAACGACCGATATTATAAGCAGTGTTTGAGTTTCAAAGACAAGACACAGAGGCAAAGTCTATTCAGTCAATCGTCTTTTTCGTATAGGACATCTTTTGCCCGTAGACTATTGAATATGCACATCCTCAACCTGCATCCAAGAACCGAGTGGAGAAACTTCGCAGATTTACAGTTTCCAAGGGTTGAACTTTAACATTGAATGGGCTACTTTTCTTTTACATGAGTTGGGCCATACAACAGAGAGTTGAGCTACACAATACAGATTTGGGTCAAACAATAGTTGCAGAGTGATACACTGCAGAGATGGCCCATAGGCCACACGATACAATGTTGGGCCATGAGTTAGGCTGTTCATACATTAGATGGGGCCATGCAATACACAGTTGGGCGACACAATACAGAGTTGGGTCATTTTCAGATTTACAGTCTCCACAGGGAGTATGAAGCTCGAGCTTTGAATGGGTGACTTTTTGTTTACACGAGTTGGGCCTTACAATAGAGAGTTGGGCTACACAATACAGATTTGGGTCATACAATAGTTGCTGAGTGATACACAACAGAGTTGGTCCAGGCCACACGATCAACGTTGGGCCATGACTGAGTTAGGCCGTTCAATACAGAGTTGAGCCATGAGTTGGTTCATAAGTTGCTGAGTGAAACACTACAGAGTTGGGCCATAAGTTAGGTCACACATTACAGAGTTGGGCTATGAGTTAGGCCACACAATACAAATTTGGACCATGAGTTAGGCCGTTCAATACAGAGTTGCGCCATGAGTTGGGCCATGAGTTGGGCCAATACAGAGCTGGGCCATGAGTTGGGCAATACAATACAGAGTTGGGCCATGAGGTAGGCTGTACACTAAAGAGTTGGGCCATAAATTAGGCCACAAATTACAGAGTTGGGCTATGAGTTAGGCCACACAATACAAAGTTGGACCATGAGTTAGGCCGTTCAATAGAGAGTTGGGCTATGAGTTGGGCAATACAATACAGAGTTGGGCCATGAGTTCAGCCGTTCAATACAGAGTTGGGCTATGAGTTGGGCAATACAATACAGAGTTGGGCCATGAGGTAGGCTATTCACTACAGAGTTAAGCCATAAATTAGGCCACACATTACAGAGTTGCTATGAGTTAGGCCACACAATACAAAGTTGGACCATGAGTTAGGCTGTTCAACACAGAGTTGGGCTATGAGTTGGGCAATACAATACAGAGTTGGGCCATGAGTTGGGCAATACAATACAGAGTTGGGCCATGAGATAGGCCGTTCAATACAGAGTTGGGCCATGAGTTAGGCCATATAGTACAGATCGAGTTGGGGAGTGCAACGTGTGTATCTCATAACAAATATTGCGTTGCTCCCCTGAGCACGTATCCTACATTATATCATGATCAATGAAGTCTTACCGCCACGGTCAAGTTTTATGAAGTAGAAAATATTGATTAAAACAAATTTATTTGCTGAAAAACTTTGGGCTGATGACCAATTTCTGATAACATTTGCTCAGCACCTTTTATGTATTATCTTGTCTTGATATCGTCATATTTTGCTACGGTGTATTTCATGAGTGTTGGTTTGTATTCTGTCGTTTCCATAGCAATCAATCAGGACTTCTGATGTATAGAAATTTGAAAGACCTTGAGGAGGCATGTACGAGACACTGTTTATCTATTTTTAAATGCATCGAATTGCCCCAAATAGAAATAAAACTATTAGTCTCCTTGCTCTTCTATAACTATGGGGTTGCATAAGTAGTAGCTGATGTTTATATGGTGTGTTATAACGCTCTTTCATAAAAATACAAAGCATTTTAAATGTACACCATTGAATTTGTCGTTTACTGCTTTTTGTTGCTTACTGCTTTTTCTTATTACCATTTTGAACGTAAGAACGGAAGCGCATTGCGGCTACATGAATAAAAAATCTCTCTTATCGTGTAGGTACACGATAACTTATCATGTACGTACACGAACATTCCAAATTTATCGTGTACGTACACGATAATTCCAAATTTATCGTGTTTGGCACGATAAGTCCAAATTTATCGTGTACGTACACGATAATTCCAAATTTATCGTGTTTGACACGATAAGTCCAAATTTATCGTGTACGTACACGATAACTTATTGTGTACGTACACGATAAGAGATATTTTTTATTCATGTGGCGGCAATACGCTTACGTACATAAGAGACCATAATTCAGTATGTTTACTGCGAGTGTCGTTTTACTCAGTAATGGTGAAATAAAATAAACAGTTACTAAAACAACAATACTATACTCTAAAAACATTTACCCATAGATTGTGCCCTATTATATTGGCCTAAATAAAGACCAGAGTATTAGGTTCTGCTTTACTTTAATCCTATGTAAAAACAATTTTACACCTCGAGTTTGTTGTTCTGTACTTCTTTTAAAACCCTCCAGGGAAGGGTTCAAACAGAATCAAACAGAATCCTTGCAGTACACTTGTACTGCAGCTAATAAGCGTATTTCATTAGATCACATAGGGAAAACCGTGGGTATGGTGGCTGACAACATTTGGGAGTAGTATTTTCTAAGTTGATTCTTTGATCTGATTTAAAATGCCATGGATGGACTTATCTGGAAGGATGGGGTAAATTAATAATTGGTATGAGATTTATTCACTAATTAATGGTGTGCTGATACAGCTGTAGTAGCCTACACGTGCTTCCCGAGGTTTGAATTTAAATCACCACCAGCATGACTCTATTAGTTTTCAAAATAACATTCCACTAACAACATTGGTGTCACGGTATGCAGAACCATGATTGACAACCGTTAGAGGGAGCTATTCAATATCAACGGTAGGTAAAAATCAGCCGCGCCGTGCGTGCATGCGCTTTTGTAGCAGACGACCAACATCCAAAAATGCCCGCCAAATACAAGTCACTGGATGTACTCTAAATTAACATGCTCACAATCTCACAAATATTCCTCAATTCCTTCCCCCACATTATAATTCTTATGTCGCCTGTCACAGTTTTTAATGGAAGCGGTAAATGTATCATTTTCCTAAATTAAATTTGGCAGGACAAAGTGATGCCATGATTTAACAAAATTGAACAGGCCAATATATGAACAAAACAATGACAAGTAAATTCACGACACTCACTCTGTACAGAAGACTTGATTCGGCGTTCAAAGGGGCATGTTGTTTCTCGTCTTCATCCTGCACACCTTTTCAAATGGAACTGTAGCCAGCTTGACTTGAAATCCCCCCCGTTTTCCTTGCATAATCAGCACAATGTTGGCCCATTTTGTTTCGAGTTGCATCCTTGAGCTGAGATAAGTTTGTACAATTTGGTACAATACACACTTATTCATCGATTACCAGTGAAACTCGTAGGTCTACCAGCATTGTGTTTTCTCGTTGGCCAGCTGTATACAATGGAGGCTCACTCATTATAGTGCTTGCATTTTGCAACATTCTTTTCAAGTGTCAATGAAAGAAACAGTCGGAATCTCTGCTACTGCTATAGATGGTATTATATGCAAGACTATGGCGGTGTTGGGCCATGACATCCCGTCATTTTGTGTGGAAACATACCAGTGCTACCTTGTGTGTTGTACGACCAGCCTGTGCTGCTTTTTTATGGGGTTGAATTCCATACCGTGTAATGCCGATTCCCATGTAATGATATCAGGGGACCAGACGGCCCCTTTGAGACAATGAGCCATCTATATATCAAAACGGTGCATCTCTCGTCTTGAGATACACACACAATAACCAAGCTTCTAATACATGAGTGTTTTAACCCAGAAAACACCTAATAGGTACCGGTGTAGTTCACGGGAATTTCACACTATTGTCATGTGAAATTCCTGTGGGCAAGGACCATCAACTTATATCCTATACTTATGCAAAATTCAGCTCCAGATTCCAGACTTTTAATAATCCATGGCGGATGCATCGGTGCACATCCCCAATTGTTACCTCTATAGTTTGGGTTTATGGCTAATGAGCTGAAATGTTGCATTCCTGAACATGTCTTATGGGTCCACTGCATAACTCTCTCATCGATGCCCAGGCCTATGTTTCCAATTTCACAAAAATGCATGATTTCAAGACTATTTGCCTTACAGCCTCAGTTTCGTTACATTGGATTGAGTGAAAGAAATACAAGATGGCTGCACCATAAAGGGCTATTATTATAATGTAAAGGATAGCGTAGCCAGTTTTTCTTTCACTTGGGGCCCAGGGGCCTTGCTTTTCATATGGGGAAAGGGGAGGTTTCTCTTTTTAGGGTACTGCATTATATCTGGATTTGTTTTCATGGGGGGGGGGGCACCTGGGGTGAGACCTGGAAAATTGTGGGGGGGGGGACACGACATGGGGGACGTGCCCTCCCGAGGCCCCCGTGGCAGCCATTGGGTGGGGGAGTTTGGAAGGGAATGCTGTACAGGGTGGAGGGCCAGGGGTGTTATGAAATACATTGTGAAAAGATCTGCTTACTGCCATAGTCCCAACGGTAATACAGTAAGTAAAAAACCTGCACTGTTCAAGCGACATACATAATTACTGACTAACGGAGACGCAGGCCGACACCAAAAACTGAGTTTAAATCATTGTTATTATTTTATTAACTGGCGCTACCTGGTTTGTGCTTCGCAGTAAACACAGCCAGTCACCTTCGCATTTATACAAGACCAGTACCATTTATATATACATTTAATATAATGCAATCAAAAAGAAAAATCTAAAAAAATGTGTGAGTTTCATTCACAAGTGCTTTACCGGTATACCCCTGCATCAGGTCCCAAAACCTTCTGCATTTTTTGTTTTATCATAATAGATTAAACCGGTAAGATACAAACAACAACGGGAATGTTGCTACAATTCGATTGGAGATTTGCAATTGCTGTTTTTTCCCCGAGCATACAAGTTTTGTTATCTTCCTTGTGTAATCTTGTTTCGAAGAAACTCAGTCAAAACATCAGAATAGAGCGCGAAAAATCCTTCCACGCTATTTTACGTCGATACCGTATAGAGCACAACCCACTTAAAAAAGTGTCAAAATCGACACCCATAAAAATCAACCGGTAAACTCGGTGATTCAAATATCTAAGATTACAAATTATTAATACGTAAAATGAAAATATACGTTCAGTTATTAAGCTTTTACGTACAAAGCGCCCGCAATAATATTTAATAATTTTTAAAGTAGGTCAAACGTTACAGAACCTACAGAAAGAATATACCTGTACACAAATGTATTACCCAAAATTTAGTAAACACGATTTTTAAAAAAATCTGATAAAGCTTCACTTATCAATAAAAACAGTCCATTTTCGTCAATATTGTTTTTTTTTAAATAGCTACATGGCCGTGTAGACGTTTACCGACACGCCCAAAATGCGAAGCTCCGCACAACACATAAACATTATTCATTAACGAAATAATTTTGTTTTCCAAATCTCGCGTAACTCTACAGAGATAATTAAGTCATGAACGTTTTAAAATTACAACAACAACAACAAAATAACAAAATAACAGACGATTTAACAGCTTTGACTGGCAGTGAACTAAAAATTTGTAAACTAAAATTAATTAACACTCATCACCTGGCCAACATTTGTTTAATATTCGGCCTGCTCAAAAACACAAACATTGTTATTAAAACTACACACAAAACACCTGCACGTACTGCAGGCGAATGAGTTTCAACATAATTTTTTAAAGAGAGTCAGTCTTCTTTAATTTATAAACGTATTTTCTATTTTCTCAATATTATTAAAAACTCTTCATGGAAGATTTTTTTTTTTTTTTTTTTTTTTTAAACAATGATTCAACAATCATTACACCACATTGATAATCTCCCAACGCAACGATTAGTGGCATCAATTTCTTTCAACCGATTTGTAATGAATATAAATACGAAAATACGACATTACAAAAACAAATGAGAATGACAGATTTATGTCCTCCATAATATTTTACTGTTTAAGCCTAACACATTAATTAATATTATCAATTTTACCGTTCGGTTAGGGCAGCAATCCGAAACCCGTCCCCAACCTTTACTTTTTCAAAAAAGCTACCGTACTTTAAGCAAAACTTGTTCATTAAAAAGAAACATGTCATAACGGTCAATAAGGTACAATTTGACCTCTTAACGGGTTAAGGCTTTATTCTGTTTCCGGTATGTCAACTCTATCCCACAACAAAATCTGATGTTGAGAACCCTATATTATATAGCTCGTACGGAGTCTTACAGTTCATGAAGTATTTGATTGTCGTCAAACTCGAATTGTCATTTCTTCTGTAAAATACTTCATTGGGAAATTGTTGAACGTGTATAACATTTGGCCAAAATAATGCTGACTATTTCTGCGGTTTTTTTTATTTACAAATACTAACCGCATGATAACATCCCCTTCTTGAGTCGGGTCCACAATTTTAGATAAAACATTAAATTAACATTTTAACAACAAAATTCAACCCTGTTTTGTTCTCCAATAATATTTCGTGGGACAACTTTTGACCAAATCGTTAATATTTACAACAAACGCGATGCATGCTGACATGTCATCAGCAAGAAATAACAGTTAACATACAATTAGGCTTCGGTGATGAAAGGCACCAGAACGTCGGAGTAAACAATCGGCAGTCAAGAACTACCCAACCCAAATTGAAATTTATGTGGCTTTTTTTAAAATGAAACACGGATGACAGACAAGCATAACTGTTTTGTTTTCTTCTTCTTCTTTTTTTTACCCTCCATCGATCTATGTTCCACTTAGCAACCAAAATAGTGGTTATGCCAAATGGTATTTTTACTGACCTTCTTTACAACAGATGTTTCCCAATTCCTTTAGAAAGACAGGAATTTGAGGAAAGAAGTTTTTTGGGGGTTTTTGTTGAAGAAAAAAGACAGCTCCACAAGGCTTCAGTTATTGCTCAGAATTAACTGTAACAAATCTCTAATACAAAGCTAACATTAGGTTTCTGCGGAAGACTATAGACAACGCGTTACAATACCATAATGAACAAAAAAAACACCTCGTCAAGTAAGTCAACTATGCTAAATACAGGTTATACCATACACAATTCATTCAGCATCCCCGACATGTTTTTAAAAAAGGTAACAATAATAATACAACAGAAAGTAAAGCTATATTTCAGCATTTAAAGAATACATAATTTAAATACAATTTAACGTTTCCAGTGCTTCAAATGTCTGAAGGACAGGCTATGTATATAGACACGGGCCAATTTCACAAAAATATGCACGGCAAACAAAACTTGCCATTCCGTTTTGCAATATCATCACGAATCCATAACTTAAAAAATGTGTACACAGCGACTGGCCGACCGGGTATTTACTTTGCTTGCAAATTTACACTCTTCCAAGACCTTCTCAGAACGTCGCGGTAATAAATCTCCCATCGGAGGGAATTGACTTTGGTTAAGTCGAATTCATTTATTTTTCTTGCAGTGACGCGTATGGGATAATTATTTTGTATAATTCTTGAACATTGTTTACTTGCTAGATAGCCTTATAGGTTGACAGGTATTAGTTGTTCTACATTCATCTAAAATGACCTGTGCATGTCTGATATATCAGTCTTCAGGTATAACTTCGAATTGATTCCAAGCTTTCTGTGGATAAGACCATAAGCGACGGGTGCAGACCGTAAATCCGCTCCCGAGCTTAAAGGCACTGAACCCGTTTGGTAATTGTCAAAGACCAGTGTTCTCACTTGGTGTATCCCAACATATGCATCAAATAACAAGCCTGTGAAAATTTGGGCTCAATTGGTCATCGAAGTTGCAAGAAAATGATGAAAGAAAAAACAACCTTGTTGTACAAATTTGTGTGCTTTCAGATAGGAATAAAAGGCGTCTTGCAAGAAGTCTTTTATTATTTTAGTGAGAAATTACCTATTTCTCAAAAACCACGTTACTTCAGAGCGAGTTGTTTCTCACAATGTTTTATACTATCAACAGCTCTTCGTTGCTCGTTACCAAGTAAGTTTTCATGTTAATATATATTTTGAGTAATTACCAAACGTGTACAGTGCCTTTAATACTCCTTCTATTCCACAGCGGAGTAAATGACAGACGATAAGGTTTAGGGGTATCACCACATCACTCCACGCTGTTGCTCATGCTTGTTACTTCTCAAACAGTGAGTGAATCAATCGTATTTACTTCCGATCTACAGGGGGAGAAAGCTGTTGTGTGATGGCGGCTTAGAGTGAAGATCTAAACCACGACAAAAGGCATGAAACATTGTGTTGTGGTGTGATTCTATACATGAGAGGAAAAGCCCCAGAAACCGGAGCAGTCCCGACGTAAATCCGCTGGAATCTTCCACCCTCAGTGGATCGGTTTTCCTTTCCCTTGAGGCTCCCAAGTGCTTCAATTCTCAACTTGTGATTTTATCCGATCCCGAGTGACAACGACAGAAAAATAATTGGGACAGTAAAACAAACCCACTGCAGCGTACGTATATAAGAGATTGGTTTTTCACTTTGTGAACATAATCGTCGTTCAACAATAATTGCTTGCACACCTGAGAATGTAGCTTTGGATAGAAAGGGCGTGTCCGAATTGGCGGCTACAGCTACGGCTACGGCTACGGTTACATTTTCCGCGTCATCATGCATTGAAGAATAGGACGTCCTTAGAAACACCCTTAGCAACAGTCGTAGCCGTAGCAATTCGGATACGGCCTAAGCCTTTCTATAATGAAAGTGTTGTAGTGCAAGATATAATATGAACATTTTGTTCAGGTTTGGCTATCAATAAAAAATAATTTACCCCCCCCCCTTTTTTTTTGGGGGGGGGGGGATTTCATGCGATAAAACGATATTGCAATTCACTTTGTTTCGGTGATGCAATAAAGACGATCACATTTACCAAAAGATGACCGGCAAATATCGTAGGCGTGTTTTTATTTATAGCTCTATGGTTCGAGGGAGCGACATTTTAGCCCGTGATAGCGGCAGTTGAGCCAACATTACCAGAGCTGTAGCTTGTCTTGGACTGTAGGAATGCCCGGGAGGAAATTAGAAGAGGAAAGATTGCCCGGCCTCTACTTCCTGCAAACCTATCACAGACAGTCAATTGATTTACTGATGAAAAGTCAACACATACCATCCTCCCGTAGGGGGCGGCTCCCCGAGCAGCCACAACTCGAGGGTCCGGCAAATAAACACCTGCCGACTGTAACAACTCCCCCGGGGGGAACTACACCCAATTGCAGTATGTTATCATATTGGACTTTATTACTTTTGCAAAATCGAGCTCTTCGATCTCTCTGGTTTAGGGGTCGCTCGACTGGCGGTCATAAACTGCTTTAATCCCCAGCCAAAACACACAACTCTTTATGTTAGAAATGACATAAATTATTTGTGTTTGTTCAATGCAGAATGTACAGTGTGTATTTAGCATGATTATTATTATCATTTTGTTTCTTCTTTTCAATTTCATTTTGTAAAACTCAGCGTTATGAGACCAGTGGTCTCATTTTTTAACTGATGATTGCTTGATCAACACATACATTATTTATGATATTTAATAACTTTTGACTGCAAATCTGAATGCAGGTTTAACCATCCATAATCCATATTGAAATATGGATGCTGCAACAGACCTTTCGGCTTAAGTAAACCACGGTGTCATTGCTCGTTATGGTCTAACTATTAGACAGATTTTGAACTAGATATCTGGTAAATTCACTCCTCTGCACATGCTGAGACATCTATCGAGCAGCGGCCATCTTTGATTTATGCAAGTAAATGGAAACCAACGCCATTTTCCCAAAACCTCGACTTGGGATCCGCCTCTGGCTTGAACTACATCATCCATTTTGGAGTACATTTCGCACGATGTTTCAAACATCAGACGTAACCTGGAGCCAGAGTGAGCCTAAGCCAAGATTTGGGGAAAAAAGCCCTAGAATCAATAAAATGGTGGGGCTCGCCTTTGGAAGTTACAATAATAAATAGGAAGCCCTGCAAAAAACATAAGAAGTTAAAGGCACTGTACACGTTTGGTAATTACTCAAACAAAAAAATTGCATAAAAACTGACTTGGTAACGAGCAACATAGAGCTGTTGATAATATAAAACATTGTGAGAAACGACTCCTTCTGAAGTTACGTAGTTTTTGAGCAAAAAGGCAATGTTTCACTGAAATATTTGAATCTGAAAATTCAGGCATCTGAAAACACACCAATTTGTGCAACAAGGGTGTTTTGTCTTTCATTATTTTCTTGCAACTTCGATGACCAATTGAGCCCAAATTTTCACAGGCTTGTCATTTTATGCATATGTTGGGATACACCAAGTGAGAACACTGGTCTTTGACAATTACCAAACGTGTCCAGTGCCTTTAACAGCATTTAAAATGAGAGGCTGTGCCAGGTGCTGTGTCATCTGAACTTAATTTACCGTAAAAAGAAAACAAGTAAAATGCAGATGTTTCACAACAGGGTTTAAGTCTACCTCCGTAAAGTAAACATTAAGTTTGAAGTCAAACTCTAAACAATAAATAACACAATTCTAACCAAATATTTCACATGTGAAATCACAAATACCAGCCTAAATTTGTAGATAGCAAACAAACCTCCAAACACCCACTGCCAATGGTGAAACATACTGGTTTAAACAATAATGCATGCTTGATACAATGGCAATATTGGTAATTGTCAAAGAGCAGTATCTGCGTTTTGTGTGACCCAACATGTAAAAGAGATGACAAACCTGTAAAAGTTTGAGCTCAATCGGTCCTCAGGTTCATGAGAAAAATACTGGACAATATACCCTTGTTTTCTTTGTTTTAAACATTAGGTTTTGATCTTGCAAGATAAAAAACAAATTGTTTTTCTGATTTCTTAAACACTATCGCATTTCAGGCAAAATTATTTCAGGGAAGTATTTTCCCCATGCTCATTAAGAATAGCAAAACAAAAATTAAAGAACAAACACCACTTCACCAGAACGAGAAAAAAAAGAAGGTCAAATCATCCAGTTTGCACCGGCATCTTAATTTAGTTTAAATTATTTCATCATTTAAAGTCCTGAATTATGCCTTACAGTTGGTTTAAGATATTACAGAAAAAGGGGACTGTGTTTTATCAAAACCAAACCAAACCAAACCATATTTAGTTGGAGTTGGATCTGAGAGTAACTCCATGTCTGAAAAAAGGGTGATTGTGTCACCATAAAAAAAAACCCAGAAATCAACTGTCTGACCGTGTTTAAACATACATTATTATATAAAGCCATTCAGAGAATCCTGGATCCAAATTCACATAAGATCACTACAGCATAGAAAATAATATCTACAAAAATAGCTCACATTTTGCAATAGCATACAGGTTGTTGTTGTTGTTGTTTTTTTGTTTTTTTTCAGAATAATAACTTTATACAAATTTATAGTGCTCCCATCTCACCGAAGGAAGGAAATATTAAATTGGCCCTTTAAAAATGTCCAGTCTCTTGACGCATGCTTGGCAGGCGCAACTCCGCACCAGTTTGACCTTGCGTCTGACCGTGGTGCCGTCGTCGCAGTTCAACGTTATTACCCTGCTGCGGACCCTCTGCGGTATGCAGCAGGAGATGCCACATTCGCCGCTGCAGTCGAAGTCGGAGACGGTATCTCTGCTGCTGCAGTTCCCCTCCTCGACTTTCCTTGTTCGTCTCTGTCCCATGCATGTTGTTCCTATGAAGGGGTGGGGGGGGGGGAGTGTATTGATAAAATTATTACAGTTTTTGAACTTAAAGGGGCACATTGCCCTAAAATCTCTCAAATTGTTGCTGTTTGGAATTACTCCCATATCCTTTTTAAGAGCTGTTCATAAAACAAAAACACCTACAGTTTGTTGTAACTAGTGAGTAGTAATTATACTACATACGGTCCGCCATATTGTGGAGTCAAAAATTAGGTTCTGCAAAATAGAACAAGCAAATCGTAGGTCGACCTGAGGAAGGCTTTGGGTTCAGTGGAGTCAACATTGTTATCTTCCTTCACAGGTGCCAGTTTTATTTGGCTACTCAGCAGAACATGTTGCTTAAAAAATTCTGCTAAGCAAAAATAAGCAGGAACCCAGTCACATGGTGCATGTGGCATGGTATTTTGGCTGGTAACCTTTTTATAGTAAGCATAACTTTGTTGTGCTTAGTTGGACCCTACTCGGTCACATCCTGCGCAGCCCTGAAAACAACCCAGCCTCATTAGCACTTCATCATGCAGTAGACGGTGCTACACATCACAGGAGTCGTGTCGTGTCGGGAGGCCTCAGACCAACCTCCTGAGTGTCATCAAGAATGACATCAAGCAACGTGGCCTAACACTCAACAATACTATGGACCTACACAAGTTGAGACGGCTAGCAACAAGTAGAAGTGAACGGAGAAAGATGCCCTCGTTATTTATCCCTTAGCTTAAGTACACTATTAAGTGGAGCTTGATGATTTTTCTCTTCATTCAGTGCAACTGATTGGTTGAGTCTTTAAGATGTTATAATAACTATTTTAGTTTTAGTTTACAGTTAGATATTATATATATTAACTGAAGCAGCTATATGATATTGGTGTCTGATGATTGTACAATACAAACTTACTTCTGTTACACATATTTCCCATCCAACCATCCTGGCAGTCACAGGTGTAACTAGAATCTGTCTTCTTGCAGAATCCGTGTTCACACATGTTGTTCTCACAGGGATCGTGTGTTTCAATACTTGGGCAGCCTGCAGAAACACCTCCCTCAGAACCTAGTGGTGATACCGGCACGCCATTGACAAAGAAGCCACTCATACATCCTGTGAAACAAAAACAAAAATTGAAATCAAATAATCAACCGCAAGGGAAACTGACTGGGTAAATTTAAAATCATTTGGGGTTGAACAAAGACAAAATTACTGGAGTGGGATTTGAACCTACGACCTCCGGATTAACGTGCTGGCGCTCTACCAACTGAGCTGTCTAGCCATAATTTTTCATTATATTTTTTCTAATGAGATATCGCCTTACTTACAAGGCCAGACGGCCACTTCAAGGTGAGGGCTACACTTAACTGATTTGGGCTGCCGACCCAAATCAACTGCCACCAGGGGCACATTGCCACCTACTCCTAGGGCTGAAACAGGGTTAACCCCTCACAGTCCATAAGGATGTAGGCATGGGTATCATCAACTAGGAGCCTGGCTGGTAGAGCAGACTGCACTACCTTCCCAACCTAATGTTGGCGGTCTCCCTATTTTGTCAATATCTTTGTTTGGGGGGGGGGGGGGGGCGCCAGTCAGAAGCCATTTAACCTGTAACTGATATGTGGGCAGAGATTACACCGAAGTGTACGATACAACCTGGGAAGCGGCAGCAGTGAGAGAATTCAGAAAGTTATGATGACGTGTCCCAAGACAGCATGATGCCTTTCTTGCATTTTGTTTAAAAGGCTAAATCTATGAAATAAGTGTCCAACAAAAAGGTCTGAAACTAGGTGATAAATGTGAAGAGGTACGGTGAAATGATGCGTTCCAATCTTCTGGTAACCCTGGAATTAAAGATTTTGAGAAGCTTCTGGGAACAATATCCACAGCACTAGAGAGATGATCGAAAAGAAAAGCTACTTTTTTTCACCAGGTCTGAAATTTCTCATCCCCCAACAATATAATTTCAGCATTTTTTTTTCTCTCACAAGTAATCAAGATTTACTAACTAGTATTGCGTAGTTAAAAAATATCACTTTTTTTGAAGTGCTAATTTGAAAGTTACCTTAACTTAAAACACAATGACAGAATGTCTAGTTACCGTGAAAACTTGATCCATTTCTGAGATGCCACTGCCGAACAGCGCCCTCTTTTTCTTTAATTGGCGCACCACCGATGTACATGGAGTTATCCAACTCCAGGTACACAGTTTCGCCATCATTAGTGGCATTCTGCACATCATTGTCGTTGATCTTTAGAGAAATGTTCCTCTGCAACACGATGACCTGAACTCTCTGGAATTCCCCATTGTTCAGGTCCTGATCGCCGAACATCGTCGCAGCGGGGAAGTTCCCGGCATCGAAGCTGACTCGGATGTGACCTCGGAAGAGCTCGATGGCGAGGTGGTCTGCCTCCCCGGTCTTTCCGTAGTACAACAAGATGCCGTTCTCCTCCGTGGTGGCAAAGATGACCGTGATGTTGACCGTGTTGGACATGTCCGGAGCCATCCTGCTGATGTAGGCATCTTGTTGAGAGAAGGTCATGCTGGTTGCGATCTCGCATTTATTCCCCATGTAGCCTGGCAGGCAGCGGCACCCGAACTCGTCGCTGTCCTCGTAGCACAGGGCATTATTCTGACAGTCGTGACCCTGACAGGGAGAGGTCTGGGGAAAGACCACGATGGGTTGGTCAGAGCAGAACTGACCGACATTACCGGGGGTGCATTTGCAGATGTACTGACTGAGCTCTAGGACGCACTGACCACCATTTTCACATGGGTGGGAGCGGCAATCCTGGTAGGATTCCGAACAGTTTATACCTTGGAAATTTGTCAGGCACTCACACCTGAAGAAAAAAAAAAGAGGTTAGATAAATTCAGTTAGCTTCTATTAAAGTGACAGGAAGTATGTAGGACGTGGAAACAGAATAGTAGGCCTATGCATAAAGCAATGTTCTCAAATTACAGGAGAAGCATCATCATTGGGTGGCAATGGTGGCTAGTGCGTAAAGCGCTTGCCTCTCACCAAGGTGACCCTGGTTCGATACCTGGCTAAGGTCATTAGAGTTGTGCATTGGTTCTCTCCTATGACACGTTTTTTTATCCAGGCCCTCCGGTTTTCCTCCCTCCGCAAAAATCAAATACTTTCGATCTCTGGCTGTGCTCCGTGGTCATATATGGGTTGATGTTGCTGGCTGCCTAAAGGCGCCCTTGCATGCCTGCTTAACGAACACGTTGTAGCTGCGTCCTCCGCAATTCAGCATCTCAGCTGCTGATAAGGATGATTAGCCTCCCAAAATTATTATTATAAATTATTATCAACCTTGCCCCCTCTGCAGTCTCCTGATGGAGACTGTTGCAAGGTTGAGAATAAACCCTAATTCTTTTCACAGCCTATTATTCTTCAAAGAGAAGGGGTTCGCCCAGGTGTTCCTGGTTTGATCAGCAGCATATTGCGCCACAGCACCTTGTAAACCATTACATGGTGCTATGTAAAGGAATTGGTCTCATACTTAAAAAAACATAGCTCCACAATACCTTGCAGGAAAATACTGAATGTTGAAGCGCTTTGAGCATCACTGAATGACGGATATGTGCGCTATATAAGAAGCCACTATTATTATTGTTATTATTATTCTATAAAGAGAAATTCACCACAGTACAACTTCCTGAAAACCAAATATAACAAGAGAAATCTTTCTTTCAGTCTTCTTTTGAATTGAGGTCAAGGTAGCATTTTATCAATCAAATTAAAAAAGCAACTTCAAGTGAAATCAAGTAAAATACAATGATCTGCCTGAAACAAAAGTTGCTTTGAAAAACAAAAGGTACTGGCAACTTTCTAGTAAAGTTAATATTAATATTGAGTTCTTATATAGCGCTTTATCACACCCGATGGATGTATCAAAGCCCTCAGTATTTTTTTCTGCAAGGTATGCAGAGTTACGTTTTTGAAGTATGAGACTTATTCCTTTACATAGCATCATGTAATGGTGCTGTAGCGCAATATGTTGCCGATCAAACCAGGAACACCGGGGCGAACCCCTTCTCTTTATGATAAGTGCACTGGGTTCTTTTATGTGCATTACACAACACACAGGACCTACGCCTGTACGCAGCAATAATGGTTAAGTGTCTTGCTTAAGGACACAGGTGTCACGACCGGGACTCGAACCCACACTCTGCTGATCGGAAACACCAGAGCCTCAGTCCAGTGTTCTAATCCACTTGGCCAAAGTTCAAAGAACAACAACAAGACTAAAACGACATTGACGCAAAATATAAAAGTTATTGTTTTCTGGTTAAAATGAAGTGGGATAAGGTTGGGAGTCTCTTAATGTGAGCCTTAGTTGGGTTCTCACCTTGAACCACAAGTCCATACTTAGAAACTTGTTATCTAATCTAAGTTTTCCTTCCCACATCAAAAACTCTACATTTCCCTGTCGTCCTTGACTCCCAGCTTTTTAGGCATTCCTTCTTCAGAGCTAGCAGCTTTTTGGGATTAATTTAATTCCATTCCTATTTGTGGCATATCGTGGCCAAGCGATCTAGTTCAACCGACCCAAGCTCTGGTGTTGTCAGCAGCAGAGTGCGGGTTCGATACCCGGTCACGACACTTGTGCCGTTGAGTAAGGCACTTAACCATAATTGCTTCGTAAATAGTTGGGAAGGTATTGCATTTCGCTCTACCAGCCAGGCTCCTAGTGGATGATACCCATGCCTACATCCTTATGGACTGTGAAGGGGAACCCTGTTTCAGCCCCAGGAGTAGGTGGCAACGTGCCCCTGGTGGCAGTTGATTTGGGTCGATGGCCCAAATTGGTTAAGTGTAGCCCTCACCTTGAAGTGGCCGTCTAGCCTTGTGTTGTTGGGCGATCTCTCATAAAAATAAAAATAAAATAAAACGAAAGAAAGATGGAAATACCATATAAATAAATATTTTCTTACCTATAGCTGCGTCCAAGATCATAGCAGACGCCACCGTTCTGACAAGGGTTAGTATTTGGGGCACACAGATCCTTGTCCACTTCACAGAATGTGCCTTCAGAAACAGAGTAAATGATTAGTTGGATTTTGAGAAAAAAAAATACTTATGAGAGGTTTTAGTTTACATTGTATATCTCTGATGAATGTTATAAGTTTATTGCTTAATTTGGGGTTGAACAAAGAAAAGAATGACTAGAGCTCCAGATTAAAGTGCCGGCCCTTTACCAACAAAGATATTGACAACTATCTAGTTGGTTCAAATATAATTTTATACTAATCCATTGTAAGCATTTTAAATGGCAACAAATAAACAAAAAGATTCAGCAAACAACTATTTTACCCCTGACAAACCAAAATAAAAAAATAAGTTTTTGTTCTTTGGAAAGCCTTTTCGAAAAGATGGATGAGAGAAAAAAAAATTTGAAAGAAAGACGGAAAAAAAGGAGCTTTTGGATCAATAATCATACATACTAATTTGGCAAACATCATGTCAACACAGTCTTCTTATTATTAGTTTATGTTTCCGGTAATGAAACCAAGGATAACTCATAAAGTGAACTTAATCAACGTAACACCTGAGCCTGAGGAAACCTGTAAACAGAGGTGCTTGCTATGTGACCCAGAAACACCAGGGTTAACCCTTACTCTTTCATGATATTAGTGTTCTGGGTTCTTTTACGCACACCACCAATTCTAGTACACGGGACCTACAGCTTAATGTCCCATCCAAAGGCAATTATGGCAAAGTATCTTGCTCAAGGACACGAATGCCACGACTGGGACTCGAACCCACACTCTGCTGATCATACATACCAGAGCTTGAGTCCGTTGCTCTTACCGCTTGGCCACAACACCACGCCACATTTATCGTAAGCAGAGCCACACAACTGGAGTCAAGTCCATACCTCTAAGTATAGTGTTAGCCAGAGGGGTGTCTGGGTGTCTTTTGGACACCCCTGTTTTAAAATTGGACACCCTGTTTTATATGTCATTTACATGTAAATTTACTGTAGGTGAACAATTTGGACACCCAGCTTTTAAATTTCCAGCAAATTTGGACACCCTTTTTACAAAGTCCTGGCAAAAAACTTGCCTCTAATCAGTCTAAGAACAGAAGATGTAACTACAGGTTTATTTTCTTTTTACCTGAGTAGCCCAGACTACAGAAACAGGTGTATCCGTCAATAACGTCCTCACATATTCCATCATTCAGACAGCGATGTTGCTTACAATCATCAATATTCACTGCGCATTGATCCCCCTC
This sequence comes from Plazaster borealis, assembly GCA_021014325.1. NCBI lineage: Eukaryota > Metazoa > Echinodermata > Asteroidea > Forcipulatida > Labidiasteridae > Plazaster > Plazaster borealis. Next base: position 5,482,747 of record CM037458.1, read on the forward strand.
AAAGCCAGTAGCACAATCACATCTGGATCAAAGAAAAAAGAGAATTGCAACTTTACAAAACTGACTTAAAGGGTCTGTGTACGTTTGGTAATGACTCTGAAAATTAATGGCAATAAAAACTTACTTGGTAAGAAGTAGAGCAGCTTTGAATAGTAAAATGCATTTTGAGAAACTTTTCACTTAGAATTAATGCGGTTATGGAAAAGATACCACTTTTTATCCCCAGAATTTTAATCTGAGAAAATTACTGACAGTAACGTTTCTCAGATTGTGTATTCCAATTGCAGATCATTCTTCCTGCGTGGACATAACTGCTCCAGATTTTCGGTATTATCTCGAAAACGCTACCACCTTTTAAAATAAAATTTTCACAGGTTAGTTTTATGGTATATATCTACAAACTACATAGGATTGAAACAAACAGTGGGTTCCAATTACCAGATGTATACAATCCCTTTAAAATGGATTAAAGGTACATTAGATAAACTTCCTTCCATTTAGAACTTGCGAAATCAGTGAGACATCAAGTGATGTGTGAAGCTTTGCATGGTGTGAATCATAAGAAAAACTACGGTAGTAAGATTCAGGTAAAACCATGAATTAAGCTCTTTTGGGAGAAGTGTTGGCTCTGAGAAGAACCGATTATACATTGCTGTTTTGGGTTTTTTAATCTGTTTTAAAAAATAAGGTTTGTTATTGAACTGGCCTGTAGTTGGGTTCCTTATTTTGAATACTTTGGAAGTGTTACAGCCACAATAATATCGTACAAGGTTATTTTTTAACTTACATATATTTAAAAGCAATTTAAAAGAGTATTTTTATATCTTTTAAATTAAAGTGCCAATAAAAAGATTAATATGAGACAATGAATAAACAATCTGAGGGGAAAATCATGAGACTGAAAACCCAATCCACATGCAAGGCTCCAGTCTAAGGCAGGATTCGAACCAGGGTCCGCAGACTGAGGTAAAAGTGCAGGGGGAAAAACCACTAAGGGTAGCATTAAAAGAATGTTGGGAATGTAATACTAAGTTGGAAACAATTTGAAAGTTAAACCAATTCAACAAAATAACGAAGACAACCCGAGAATAAGACTTGACCTCCGTTTCCGGTTACTTGTACAAAATTAAGAATGCTGCCCAACCGACAGGCATGTTATCATTTAACCTATGTGATAGACGCACACCATCGGGCATGATTGGCAAATGGGGTTTCTAAGAATGAGCATCCTTGTTCCAAGTTTTAATTTTGTTGCAATGTTAATTTGAACAAATTATTTGTATTATAAATACAAAAATTGAAAATTTATTTATAACAACTATGGGTATTTTTATTTTCAACAATTTTGTATAAATATAATTTAAAAAGAAGATTAGATTTTTTAAAGAAAAATATAAAGTCTTTGTTCAAGTTTTGTTTCTCGTTTTCGATATGTGCGAGACTTGCACAGTCTAATAATCAGAACAGTTTTATCTTACCGGAACCCTCCATTCAGGTTGTGGCATGATGCTCCATTCAAGCACGGTTCACCCTCGCAAGCATTGAGTTCCACCTCGCAGTTCCGCCCCTTGAAGCCGTCCTGACATTGGCACGTGTAGCGCTCCGTCAGGCTGATGGTACACACAGCATTATTCTCACACGGAGTGGAGAGGCAGGGGTCGCACTTAGCCTGGACAGTTACATCTGGCTCTTCTACTAGGAACAGTCAAAGAAATTTACTTTCAAAGGTATCGTACACGTTTGGTAATGACTCAAAACAAATATTAGCATAACAAACTTACTTGGTAACAAGCAACGGAGAGCTGTTGGTAGTATAAAACATATTAGCATAAAAAAACTTACTTGGTAACAAGCAACGGAGAGCTGTTGGTAGTATAAAACATACTAGCATAAAAACTTACTTGGTAACAAGCAACGGAGAGCTGTTGATAGTATAAAACATTGTAGGAAACGACTCCCTCTGAAGTAGTTTTTGAGAAAGAGGTAATTTCTCGCTAAATTAATAACTTCTGGCAAGAAGTTTTTATTCCTATCTGAAAGCACACAAATTTGAACAGCAAGGGTATTTTTTCTTTCATCATTTTCTTCGATGACCAATTGAGCCCAAATTTTCACAGGCTTGTTATTTTATGCATATGTTGGGATACACCAAGTGGGAACACTGAACTTAATCACTGTAGCTCGCAAGCCTGAGGAAACCTGCAAACAAGGGTGCTTGCTATGTGAACCAGAAACACCGGGTTAACCCCTACTCTATCATGAGAAATGTTCTGGATTCTTTTACGTGCACTACCAATCCTAGTACACAGGACCTTTGGCTTTATCATGTCTCATCCGAAGGACAAAGCAATTATGGACAAGCATCTTGCTCAAGGATACTCACTAAAGGATCCCTCTTCAAATATTAAAGAAACAGAAACATATTTTACCACTGCAGAGGAAAGATCTTGATGGAGCTGTAAGGATAAGTTTCCCTCTCAAATCGTACGGATCAGCACACTTTGCGATTCCGGGTTCCTTAAAACCATCTGCTTTCACCCAGTCCGATAACCACCTCAGCTTACAGTCACAGTAGAGAGGGTTATTACCAAGGGCACTGTATCGGTACAAAGTACATTCATCATGATGAGAATAATACATAGAGGATATTGAAAGCTCGACTTGTCATGCAACTTCTGTAGCTATGACTCTTTTGGAATAAGTACTTTTTTGTTTAGCAGGAGAGTAGTGTGAGAGATTCACCAGTACAGAGCCGTGTATTGAGAGAGTTGCGACAACTTGCGATTAGAAGCCATTTTGTCTCCAAAAAATGCATTGGCGAATACAGGGTGCCAGACTAGTCTGCCCATTGGGTTGTACTGCATTTTGGAACAAAATGGCGTCCAGCAACCACGTGACCGGAGAAAGCTGGTCCCTCCATGTCGCAACTCTCTCAATACACAGCTCTGACCAGTAACATGAACAGCGCCCTCTGTTGATAAAATGATGCCACTCTGGATAATGATATAAATAAGCCCACCCATTCTAAATCTCTCCTTGAACACATAACTAAAAGTAGAGAATGTTGTATTTCATCGATACACCGATGTGTGTTAAGCACTGTATACTCAGTACTTTCCAGAGACCTGTTAAACAAATCCACAGGCATACTGAATACAGGTGCTTACCCTGCTTAACACGCATCGGTGTACGGGTAAAGTACAAATAATATTATTTAGCTCAGATGCAACTTTAAAGCCATCGTACGCGTTTGGTAATTACTCAAAATATATATTAGCATGAAAACTGACTTGGTAACAAGTAACGGAGAGCTGTTGATAGTATAAAACATTGTAGGAAACGACTCCCTCTGAAGTAACGTAGTTTTTGAGAAAGAGGTAATTTCTCACTAAAATAATAAAAGACTTCTAGCTAGAAGCCTTTTATTCCTATCTGAAAGCACACAAATTTGTACAACAAAGGTTTTTTTCTTTCATCATTTTCTTGCAACTTCGATGACCAATTGAGCCCAAATTTTCACAGGCTTGTTATTTTATGCATATGTTGGGATACACCAAGTGAGAACACTGGTCTTTGACTATTACCAAACGTGTACGATGCCTTTAACATCTAATTAAAAGTAGCAAGATTTGTTTTCAAGGATACTCTTTTCATGAAAAATAACTATGAATATTCAAAATGATTATATGAATATTCAACATGTTCAAAATGGAATTTGGACCAAAGACCATTGGTTTACAGTGACAATGAAGGGCTTGAATGATATGTTGTACTCCTCTAAAACAAAAATTGCAAAAGTGGAAATCGAACCCAAGACCACTTGAATACTATGAAGGTTCTTTTTCAGGTTACAGTCATAGCAGTAATGTCGTGCAGAAAAATGTTAACTGGAGGGCTTTTGGTTTTATGTATTTGAACTGCTCGGAGAAATCAAGCGAGCATGACTTAGGCACAAGACCACAAGACTAAATTTGTATTTTTTAAATATTTTTTGTTTATACAAGTTTGCCCTAAACAAAGCTAAAAGCCACCTGTCAATGGGGCTACAAAGAAGAAATAATAAGCGTAAAAACTCAGTCTAAATTGTAGGATGGAGGGAAACATGCACCAGTCAAGGAGTTAAAAAGAGATGCAGTACGTGGAAAAATAGCAGAGAAAAAGCAGAGAAAATAAACTCAAAGAGGCTATAGGCAATGAAAATAAAGATCCTATAACACAGATACTGTCCACAGCATGTGGACAGTCTCCATACCCCAATCATGTCATTATTTAAATTCAAACCAATGCAACTAAACCAAAACCACAATACCGGTAACCACAAATGTTTCACAAAATTGGGTGGGCGATCGAAATGTTCAACAAAAGTATATGATATATATTTTTAAAATAGTTTAAAAGTATAACTTACATGTGACTAAGAGAATGGAGGTCGCTGAAAACACCATCGGGGATTGTTGAGAGGTCATTGCCCTGGAGTGACCTTTATCAAGAATAAAGAAACAAGTGCAGAAAGTTGTAAAATAATGATGAAGCATTGCGTGAGAGACGGGAGACAAAATCAACCTTCACTCCCTAAAGACTTCTCAAGGTCCTCCGAACGGCCTGGCCTGAATCATTGGCGTACTTACACACACGCACACACAGAAAACCCAAAAAATATAGACGAAGGAATGCTGGTTGAATAAATGCCAACCGGCCAGTCATGGAAAGTTGTAAGGGTGGAGGAAATGCCTCATTTAATATGGAGTAGAAGAAAATGGAAGGGGGAAACTTACAGAATTCTTAATGAGCTCAATCCACTGAAGGTCCCTGGTGGTATGCAGGCAATGCGATTATAGCTCAGGATGCTGTAATGGGTGAAAAACGTTAACGTGGTCAGTGAGAGAGAGAGAGAGAGAGCTTTCAACACTCCTGACTGTAGGTACAATGGGTCTACTGTTGGCGTTTGCTTGGAAGGTAGACATGTCTAAGATATAATGGCAAGGGTTTTACGAATCGGCGGCTGGGTCTCCTGGAGATGGGATTTCACCTGTTTTGTTTGACAAAATGCATTTTGCACACTGGTTGGTAGGTTTGTTTATTTGTTTATTAAAAAAGCAAACAGGGCGGCCAAGAAGCTGGATTGCGGATGCATACAGAGATTTAAAACTTCACAAGTTTAAACATTCAAAAAGTATACAAGGAAACAGGTCATCAACAAACTTAATTTTTTTAATTTTTTTTAAAACTGTACCAGCCAGTGAGTTGGCATTTTGATCTTTTTTTAAAAGTTTGTTTATTACTGTACCTTTTTGGTTTTGTGTTTATACTTGTTATACCTGTTTCCTTGTATACTGGACTGCTTCTATTACACATGTGTATGTGGTTGTTGTGTTGCCAATAGCCTTTGAGAAAAGACTCTGCAAGGGTAGGAACATCAGCAGGCCAATTAACAATTTTGTGCATTTCTTTCAACTGTGTTTTTTCAACAATTTGTTGAAGAAGAGTATTCTGATGGTATTCAATAGTGATTTTGCCAATATCAATTCAAAATACAAACTCATGGGCGGCGGGACTGAGGGAGGAGGTGGGGGGGGGTGGTGCCCGGGGGATTGTTCCCCCACCTTTGAAGAGGTAGCTATTTTGATCCTCCCACATCACTTCCTCCCACTATATTTAAACATTTGTCTCAACAAGTAATATGAGCCTGAGGGTATTTTGTGGTGAATGGAAATGATGTATTATGAATTTGCAACCCCCTCCCCCAAACCTTTTTTAGAGTTCCACCACTGCTGATTTTTCCAATAGGTTTGTGTTTTAAACTGTGAGTTTGTTCGGCCTAATCTGGTGATGATAATTTTGGCGGCTCAGTGCTGTAAGGTCAAAATTGTAATTTCATACTCATAGTGATCAAAAGGTCATTAAATGAAAAATGCGTGTACATTTCAAAAAATCAAATCAAATCAACAAATAAATGTTGCAACCATGTGTAGATCTCTTTTGGGAGGAGTGTTTGCTCTAATAGCAGTTGTTTTGGTCTAAACTTTTATTCTCTGCTAGTCTTCATGCTCGACTTTATTCTCCTGAAGACGAGCCGAGTACTGGGTTGAAATGTCAAGACCATAACAATGGCCCTTTTCAGAGCCAACACTCCTTCCTCCAAAGAAGATTTACACACACGGTTGTACCCCCAAGTTTACTAGTAACAGCTACTTCCTCAGTGGGGAAAAAAGGTCTCACTGTGCCAGCTTTGGCTAAAAATGCAGCCTGTACAGTATCAACCCCAAAATGGCGACGAAGATTTATTTCGGATGATTACGTCAGGTGAGTCGGGTCAATAAGAGAGCATGTCTAATTGATGAGTATTCATCATTTATATACTTACAGTGTTGAAAGCTTGCTCATGTTGGCAAACGCATTTTCCGGAAGCATCGTAATCAAATTGGTGCTCAGATCCCTTAAAAACAGAAAACAAAATTTGTGATATAAACACAATTTACAAACCAAACAATGGAAGTTTTGTTACAGGTTAAAATGGAAGCTGGAGCAGAGAAAAAAAATGTAGCCGATGAAACAATAACAATATTTCTCTGATAAAAAGATGATTTTAAAACACAAAACAACTCTCACAGAGAGCACTAGGATATTATCCCTCCAAAGTAAACAAAATAGAGAGAAATACCTACAGAAAATATGTGCTTTCTCTTGCTCGAAGCTAAAATTTTAAAAAGGAAAAGAGAAAGGTCCAAAGGTCGCAGACACAAACTTTAAGTTTGTACAGTAAATACATGTATGCATATACAGAAAATTGCATCCGGCCCAAGGAAGATTGAGGGCGCACTTCCATTGAGAGAGTTGTGACAACTTGCGATTACATGCCATTTTGTGTCCAAACAAACGCATGGGCGAACACATGGTGCCAGACTAGTCTGCCCATTGGGTTGTGCTGCATTTTGACCGAAATGGCATCCAGCAACCACGTGACCAAAGAAAACTGGTCACTCTATGTCGCAACTCTTTCAATATACAGCTCTGTACTACACTTTTTTTTTAGGGGGGGGGAAACCTAACCATTTCTTTAAATTCAATACTGACGTCTCTGAAAGAATACCCTCATGTACATTTGACCTTCAGACACACCAACTTTAACTGCACTCAAGGGGAGTGGGTGTATCAGAAAATAAAGTGTTTTTTTGATGAGTCAGGTTAAAACAGTTCAAGTTTACTTACAGTGTGTGGAGACTCTTTTGGCCAGTCATTCCTTCAGGGATGGTTATTAGCTGGTTAGAATCCAAGTATCTAAAACAATCATAGAAATGGAAAGCAATTTTGGTTTGGTCCAAAAACTTGTTGACCTCGTCTTCGAGTAAAGCATCATCTACAACCGCTTAATCCTGTGCACTTTTACACCGACGTCATACCTCAAAAATAAATGTAGGCTTCAGAAAAGAGTTTCACTGTATCTTGAGCAATATCTTACCAAGCACACATCAGATATTTAGGTTTGGTTTTTAAGACTTCTTTTTCTGCGACCTCCAGATTAACGCGCCGGCGCTCTACCAACTGAACTATCTAGCCCTATTTTGGCGGTCTCCCTATTTTGTCAATATCTTTGTTCTGGGGGTGCCAGTCAGAAGCCATTCAACCTGTAACTGCCATAATAATACAGCCAGGGATCACACCCAAGTTTACGAGACAACCTTTGGAAGTGCGGCAGCAGAGGGTTCAACTTATAATTATAAGGGGATACAACTTTTCTCTTTGTTCAACACAGAATTATTTTAAAATTTACCCAGTCATTCCCTTGTGGTTTATTATTTGATAACCTTGCAAAATAAACAGCTCTGCCCGAGATTTAAAACAAGCGCCCTCAATTGACAGGATACTTACATCTCTGTGGCAGTCAAGGGTATGTTTCTTGGGGGGACGGTCAGTTCTTTACGGCTGCATCTGACTACCGTGCCACTGCACGCACACTCCCTGGGACACGCAATGGATGGCAGGCAACTGTTCAGGTTGTTCTCTGTAGAAAGAAAACCAAAGGATTTGAATGTTAAAGGCACTGGGGTCGATTTCACAAAGCTCTTCCTAACTAAGGACTAGTCCTAGTTAATGCTAAGAGATAAGACCAATCTTAAGTTAAGACCAGTTACTGGTCCTAACTTCAGATAAGACTAGTCTTATCTCTTTGTGAAATCGGCCCCTGGACACGTTTGGTAATTGTCAAAGACCAGTATTCTCACTTGGTGTATCCCAACATTTAGCATAAAATAACAAACCTGTGAAAATTTGGGCTCAATTGGTCATCGAAGTTGCAAGAAAAAGATGAAAGAAAAAACACCCTTGTTGCACAAATTTGTGTGCTTTCAGATGCCTGAGAAAGGCTTCAGGCCTGAAGTCTGTTTCAGATTCAAATATTTTAGTGAGAAATTACCTCTTTCTCAAAAACTACGTTACTTCAGAGGCAGTCGTTTCTCACAATGTTTTATACTATCAACAGCTCTCCGTTGCTCGTTAGCAAGTAAGTATTTTATGCTGGTATACATTTTGAGTAATTACCAAATGTGTCCATTGCCTTAAAACAGACATCAATTATTTTGATGTTTCATGGAAGAAACTTTCCTGGATTCCTTCATTTGCCTGCTGGTCATGATTTTTGAAAAAAGGGTAGACAAAACTGAAAGATTATCTCATGGTTTGGGTCTTCTGCTGGTCATTTTTATGTGATCTACTGTCTCAGACTCTCTACACAAATAATATATTAACAGTCTTGATTGGCAATGCTAGTTTTTGTATTAGTCGCCATAAGAGGGGGCAACATCGACTGGCTTGGAGGGACTAGACAAGTCTAGGAGTTTGATCCAGATGTTTGTTTGATACATGTATCTCATCTCCAGTAAAAGCTCTGAAGCTTATTGTGTCAAATATTTTAATAATAGTCCCCATCATAGGCCATAGCTGAGATCAAACACTTTTATAAAATATATTCTGCACCAAGCAAAACTGTCAATGATTAGTTAGTCTACTTGTGGCTTTAGTGAGGGCACTGCCAGTGGTCATAAAATATATTCATAAAATATTTTGAGAAAATAGAATTAGCTATGCAAACTGCTTACCAGCCAAAAGGACCTATGGTATAAATGAAAAAAAAAACAGTTAATGGCCTCATGTTTCAACCCTAGCAGAGTCTTTCTTGAAGGCTTCACAAAATATTTTCTAGTGCACCAAGCAAAACTGCCAACGATTAGGGGCCTAGTTAGTCTACTTTTAACTTAAGTGAGGGCACCGGTCACGGTTCCATTTAGTTTTTTTTGTTTTTGTTTTTTTTTTTTTGGGGGGGGTACTTCGGAACAAGAGGAAGAGTGTGTTAAAATGTGGGAACAATTGGGGGAGGGGGGGGGACACACACATCATCTGCCACATATCGAGCATGGAAGATCATTTACTTGCAAAGATGTCTGCTAGACTAAATCTTTGCAACAAGTTGACTCTCATGTTGTTGTAAGAATTGTAAAATCTTACCATCGCAAGTGAAGTCAGTCTTTTGCAAGCCCTCAATGGGGACATCTCTAAGGTTCTCTGGTGATTGGCAGATGGGTTCACCAGTCACAACATTCCGAGAGTTCAGCCATTCCGGTAACCAGGACATGTGACAGTTGCAATTCAGTGGGTTGCCCATAAGATTCCTAAATAAAAAAATTAAAAAACAGCAATCATGAATGATATTTTAAAAAAATATTAGTACAAAAACAAACATGTTTAAAGTAGAAATTTGCATACAAATTACTTGATTACAGGGAAAAGGAGTAGAGTACATCCATCAGATATAAAATACTTTAAACACTAATATTTGTTAATGCCAAAAAGTAAACCACAAAACTGTCTGTTTTTCATAAGCCCTTCTCTGTTCTGTAAGCTTTAAATTTACAATGTCTATGCTTAACTATCTTTTCACGCTTTTGTGTTGGAAAGAAACAGTTTTAGGGGCAATTAAGCCGACTGTCAATCAATGGCCGAGCGGTTAAGAACACCAGACTCAAGCTCTGGTGTTTCTGATCAGCAGAGTGTGGGTTCGAGTCCCAGTCATGACACTTGTATCCTTGAGCAAGATACTTTGCCATAATTGCTTTGTCCTTCGGATGGGACATTAAGCCGTAGGTCCCGTGTACTAGGATTGGTAGTGCTCGTAAAAGAACCCAGAACACTTATCGTGGAAGAGTAGGGGTTAACCCCGGTGTTTCTGGTTCACATAGCAAGCACCCTTGTTTACAGGTTTCCTCAGGCTTGCGAGCTACAGTGATTAAGTTCACTTATGAGTCATCCTTGGTTTCATCACCACAAATAAATAATTAAATAATAAAAATAAAACATTCAAAGTTTTTTAGTCACCATTTCTGAATGTAATTCTTCAGTTGATACTTACACTGTGGATAATTCTTTCAGAGAATCAAATGCTCCAGATGTTATGGTGCTGATGCCATTGTCATACAGAGCACTGGAAGAAACCAAAATACAGAAATAATGAACATGAATAATCCACCACTTGGAATCTCACCCCAAGATTCCTGTGGATTTATTTCCGCAGGACTTGGGCAAGCACTGAGTACACAGTGCTTATATCAGGTATAGGATATCAATAACAATATCCCTGATGCAATTTTTAGTCACATACGGTTTTTGTGGTACCTGATGCTAATATTAAAGGTTTCGAACTTGCCTCTTGTCACCGGGCACGTTGGTGGTCAAGTGGTTATCGAGGCATCGGCGCGGAAGGAGGTCGGCCCTCCAATTGTATAATTGTTGTATAATTTTTGGGTTACTGTTTACCTTTCTCTTAATCCCATCCAAGTTTGTGATGCTTTTTGTTGTTTGTTAATTCAATGTTATGTAATTTTGCCTTTGGCAACCAAATTGAATGTTTTTAATAAACCATAAAACATAAATAAAAAATAATTGACAGGTAGAGCACTCACTAAAATACTGTTGCCAATTACTACTAGGACTATATACAGCAAAATCCATGTCTAAAATTGATTGTAATCCTCCAATCAATAGCACACACTAGAATCTAGCACAAATAGTCCCTGAAATTTGTGAAGGGCAAAAGATCAACACGAGGCTGGCTAAATACTAGCCCACCTCGTTGAGCTGTATAAATGGCTCTCTTTTACGAGACCGATGTTAAAAGAGAGCCATACAGCTCAACAAGGTGGGCTAGCTAAATACATACCTACAAGTTTACAATACCCGATTCAACTAGCCCTAAAAAATCTGGTAAAAAGATGATTTAAACACAAAACAATACTCACATAGAGCTCTAGGATATTATCCCTCCCAAGTAAACAGTATTCGGAGCATGGCCAGAGCCATGCTCCCCCAAAACAAAAAGAAATACCTTTTGAAAATAAATGTGCCCTGTCTTGCTCAAAGCAAAAAAATGGAAAAGGTCGAAAGGTCGCAGAAAGTTTTTACACCATGCAAATAAGAAACTTGCATCAGGCCCAAGTAAGATTGAGGGCGCACTTGCGTTCACTGCTAACGAGCAGTATAGCTGCAGCTCCGCACAAGACCTGAATAAAGAATGGACAGGGTTGTGGGCTCGAATCCCACCCGAGTAAGCCTGTGGATTTGTTTTCCACAAGACTTGGGAAAGCACATCAGTATACAATGCTTACCACCAAATTTAAAGGTGTTGGGACTTGGGTAACAAAACGAAACCGGAAGATCCCATAGACGAAGGTATTGATATACAGGATTGTTAAGGATAAAAAACTCACAGAAGTCGCAGGGATTTCAGCCCGATGAATGTTTCGTTCCCGATACATGTCAGTCGATTAGTCCGAAGGTTCCTAAAAGAAGAAAAGGAACATCAGTAATTAATTACAAATGGCATGGACATTAATTAACTTGGGATGTCACAGCCCCGTCAAAACAAATCATCGCGTTTGGTATCACTCTAGACACGGAGATTATTATACTTGATTAAATTAGGACTCACTTCACCATTCATCAAGCAGGACAAGCATTTGTTTTAAAGGGATTGTATAATTTTGGTTATTGAAACACACTGTTTGTTTCAATCCTATTTTAGTTGTAGATATTATACCATTAAACTAACCTGTGAAAAAACTTACTTGGTAAGAAGTACAGCAGCTCTGGATAGTATAATGCATTTTGAGAAACTGTTCACTACGAAGTAGGCCTAGGCCTACTGCGGTTATGGAAAAAGATATCACTTTTTATTCCCCAAAAAATATGAATCTGAGAAGCCTTACTGCAGTAACGTTGCTCAGATTGTGTATTCCAATTGCAGATAATTATTCCTGCGTGGACATAACCGCTCCAGATTTTCGGCAATATCTCAAAAACCCTACTACCTTTTGAAACGAAATTTTCACAGGTTAGTTTTATGGTATATTACCTATAACTGTATAGGATTGAAACAAACAGTGGGTTCCAATTACCAAACGTATACAACCCCTTTGAAGCACCAACGTTGAAATGAAATTGTCGAAGGCGAGTACCTGACATCTATATGGAACGAAATTTCCATGGGTTGCCAATGATGTGCCTCCCACTTTGAAGCAACATTCCCTATTGTGACCTCCTACAGTTATGTCAAAATGCTGGTTAGTGTGGTTGAACATTTCAATCTTCACTGGAACAAGTCTTTCCTATACTAATATGCAACAAGATGCAATCGGAAAAAAACCCTAATAATAAATAAATAAATAAATAAATAAATAAATAAATAAATACATTTTAAAGATAAATAAGTATATAAAACATTGTTTTTGTAGTGTTCTGTGTAATGTTTCCCATTCCTTTTTGTTAATGTTGTTAAAATATCAGATGTGATATTGACAAAAAAATAATAAAAATGTTAGTTCACAAAATATAATTGATGAAATAAAATTGTGTCAAGTTCGAACCGTTGCTCGTTGATAATTGCTTGACTTCGATGGCATTAATAAACTATACTGTGTTTTAGGGGGGAATTTAGAAACAAAATTTGCATCTCGATTCTCAGTTATTTTATTGTTTAAAAAATTGTCCTTATTCTTATTTAACCGCCATTCACAAGAAAAAAGATGAAAATCAGGAGATGATGAGTAACAAAGTGTATTTATAATTGTATGCAAATTAGGAAATAAAGAGATCACTTGTAACTTATGCTTTTTAGTCACGAAACCAAGATCGATTAGCGTAAGACAGAGAGTAATTAAGTTAAAACAAAAAAAACCTCTTCTGAGACAAGAGGAACTCTTTGCAGACGGGAATAACTCGGACAGGACGCCTAGGATGTCCAGACGCTAATTCAAAAAGACCCATCATTGGGTAATCCCTCTTGTACAGGATGCAATTACGCCAGTATCACTATGGATTACGTAGTATGTGCCGAAAACCAAATCTACTTGCAAAACATGTTTTTCATGTTCGACCTGTGGGTAAACCCATAAAACGTTGTGTCCTTCGCTAATTGGTAATGTGCGGGGCACACCTTTAAGTTTTCAATATCAAGGGCATGCACTTGGGAAGATGTGAAGAAGAGAACTTCGGAAGGGATTAATGTTCTTGATCCTTGTGAGATAAGTCTCAAAACCCAGGAAGGAAGTAAGTCACTTTGACGGTGCGTTAGGAACTTGAGGAACTGTTAATTATCATTTGATGCATCTAAACTTTCATACGAATCAAATGTTGACTCAAAGTGTAATGAACAGCATGCGGGAACCGCACAGTTTGTTTTTGCAACAACTGTAGACAGAAATCATTATTACTATCGCCGTCTGGAATGCGAATAAGTTGAATAATAGCATCACTGTACTCAAAGAAAATGATAAACTTTAAAGTAAAATGTCCTCATTGTAATGTGATTATAGTATTTATCTTACAAAGAAGTATATGTATATATATATTTATTAAAATAATCTTCTTCTTGTTTATATTGAAGAGGGTGGTTGTACATTTTTTTTCATGGACAAGAGCTATTGGGTTCAATATTAATACTGACAATTGCGCTGGAGCTCTTGATTTTATGATAATGTAAAGTATACTTAGTTTTGATTTGTATAAATGCTTAATTTCATGTGCATCAATGCTTAGCTTTGATTTTGATAAATGATTATACTTTGATTTGTATAAATGCTTACTTTTGATTTGTTTTGATATCTTCTTTGAAACCAAAATGTTTGACTTTCCACCAACTGAGCTATCTAGCCCTATGACGACAGTCTCTCTATTTTTTCGGTGAAACTTATATTAAATAAAGCAAATAGCAGGTTTTTTTTATTTTATAACTAACAGATGGTTTGAATTGACCAAAATCTACTTTTCCGAACACATTATCTTGTCTACCATCTATACACGAGTTATTGAGAGAAACTCTCACAATCAATCTCATCTCCGAGGTGTAAATGTACAAATCCCAGACATTTTGTTGTTTCCACATCGAACAAGCTTCCCCCTTTTTTCGTGACTGAATAAGGGAAGTGTTTGCTCTGGAAACATAAATCAAGGCTGCCCTCTGATATCAAACAAATTCAGGTTGAGTAACCGCTTATGAGCGAACGACATACCGGAATAACTGGCAATCGCCAAAAGTAGGATTACGACAGAATCCGTGAAAGAGATTTTCTGAATTGAAGGGGGGGGGGGCATTATGAAGGAAAATAGTTCAGACCTTAAGAGATATTTTATTCTCGCTGAGTGAACGCATACACGAAACCTCTATTTGATGCGGGTGTGCTTTTGAGGATTGACGGATAAGCAAAAGCTAATTGCCTCTTGGGTTGCGGCGACGAGTGATTGTCAATTGATGAGAGATTTGTTTTCAAATTGAAGACTTTTCAAATGTATGATTTTGTATTCCGTGGTTGTCTGGATTGTTTTAAATCTATATGAGTGAATGTTGTGCGAAATGAGACAAGTCACAAATACAGGAAGTATTTAATAATTTGGTTATTTCAAATGACTGTAAAACTATATTTTTATATCAATTACTGTTTTGTTTGATTTGTTGTTTTGAAAGTCTTCCTTCCCATGGAATAGTCGTGATTATTTTGATGAATAAAATATGTGTGCTGTGACTGTTCGTTTCCTTCAAAAGTTAGCCTAATGTTAAGAGAGTTTTTTGTAAGGTTATGTTTTGAAACCGTGGATTAGTCATAAAAACTACAACTCAAAAATGTCATTTCTCAAACCAATGCAAACAAAATGCATTCAGTATTAAAGCCTTCCTACTTTTGGTCAGACGGGGAGGTACAGCACTGATTCGTAGAATAAAATAAGCCTTTTTTTAAAAATACACACACTCCTTGTTGTAGCAAACCCATTAATGGGAGCCACACTAAAAACAAATGTCAGTACTCCAAACCAAAATGCATTCATGCACTCATTACGAATGAACATCATTCCACTTCAAGTTTAAGACCTTTTCATACTTCAAACGAAAGCGGTTAATCCATAACTAGAAAATAAAGATGATTTTATAGCACACTATTAAAAAACAAGCTATTTCGGCTAACAGTCTTTAGTCGCAGTCTATCAACTGTTGATTCACAGTTTTATAAACATAAGCCAAACTGAAAAGAGATTTTAAAAGACTCACATCTATCTCAAATAAGCTGGACTCAAGTCAACCACAAATTAAGAGTGAGTCAGGGTCTAGGTCAGAGTCTGAAGCCCTTTGCCTAGCCAATTCCCAGAAAATAAAACCCAAACAAACTTGTGGTGAATTTTAATTTTCGTTTGAAACTTGATGTAATTTTCCTGGGAATATGACCACTTAGTTTGCTATTTCCCGGGGTTCTCTCACTTAACCCTACTCCCAAGCAGGGGTAACTTTCCCTGAGAAATGGCTGTTTCCTAGGAGTTTGCCAGGGTTAGCAATTCAAGTGTGAACAGGTCAACCCAAACCTTCCAAGTCAACCCAAACCTTCCAAGGAATTTCCCGAAAAAATACCTCAAGTGTGAAAGGTGCTTTAAAGTCGAGACTTGTCCAAGGTGGCAGGCATTACCGAAGTATTTAATAAGATGAGTTACATATCTATCTACTGATTATACTCGATCAACCGATGATAAAATAATGTATTTGTGCATCCAATACATGTGGGTTAGTAACACACCATCTCTAACCAGTTTCTATTTCAGTATTAATTTCATAAAACCTGATGGTGAATTATAATCTAGGTTACATGATTCATTAATCAAGTAAATACAATCGTGTAAGTTGAAATTGATATAGATGGTTCCCAATACACGGCCATCTTTACAGGCAATATGTTTTTTTTTGCTTTGGGGACACGTCAGTGGTTCTTATGTGTCTTTGCAGCCACGTGGTTGTTCACCGACCAATCATGCAAGGAATTTGATAGAACTCCCGCGTGCCGCAAACGGTATTTACGAACAACGAATAGTTGCATTGGAAACTTTGCCTGATTATTTGCACGTAAAGATGGCCGACTTTACACTCTGATGTGACGTCATGGTGGGAACTATCTATAGAAAAAGGTACAGCATTGTCTTTGTAAATTGGTAAAAATAATTCATCCTGTCATAATTTTGGCCTTTACAATTATATCTTGGTAGATATCTTTTAGGGTTTTTTTTTCCCAGCAGAAAGCGTATCTTAGCAAAAACAGTTTACAATACATTGCGATTGTAATTGTTAGCGCCAAATTTCATAAAGTTGTTAAGCATTAACAATCGCTTAGCAAGGAACAACTTTTCTCAGCAGTAACAGGTTACCAGCCAAAATATGAGGTAATGAATATTACTTGTCACTGGTTCCCTGTACATTTTTGCTCAGCAGAAAAAAACTGTTTTCTGCTAAGCAAATCATCTTATGTAGCAGTAGTTTCATTTCAGCAACTCTATGAAATAAGACCAACATGTGCTCTCTGACAAAAGTGTGGTAATAATAACTCAAAATGTTACCAATGCTATACCTTTCTTTTTACTTTATATGTACGAATTATGAGCCAAGTACCAATCATCATTATATAAAAGTGATTAAAAACCACAATCCCCTGAATGCAGATAATACCTACGCTGTTTTCACCCTACTCTCCTTCCAAGCCATCCACCAAAGTAACAGACAGTTTACCATGATACTTTCATCTCATGTCATGTTCCCTATTTGGCAATAGGAATGCTACTGTTTCTCTCATGAAAAATACAAATGGGACCAGACTGCGTGGTTTCTCCTTCCAGCCCCAGTTTGGTTACATTTAATTGAATGGGACAAACACAAGATGGCTGCTCTATCATACATGTCTAGTGACTCAATCCACCTCACATGATCACCCCCAACAAGTTTCGGTTGCGCCATTTTTGGAGTTAGTTTATCTGTGTGTGTAATGTGCGTTTCAGGCAACAGGTGCACGTTTGCACGCTCACCGTTATCTTCACATACAATATCGTAATCTTTTGGCATAGAAGGCGCGTAAGCTGTAGTACACCAAAATCGGCAAAACAAGATTTAGGTATCAATGTATGAGCCGCACCACCGTATATGCCGCACCATCTTATAAAACGTCATGATATGGGCAGTAGCCATTAGGTAGCCATACGTGATGACAGGAAGGGTTCAATACCAATTTTCAAGATGCCACAAAAATGTAAAGTTTTTTTAGAAACTGCACACTGCTCTCCCTTACAATCTATTTAAAGAAGAGGAAGATATTCTGCTTCTTTAGGAAGTGGAAAACGGTCAGAATCAACCAACTAATGACAGTGGAATTTATTTCACTCAGCTGAAGTTTCTTTTTTCCAAACTTTCAGGGACTAGAATCATGATGTTTAGGTAACAGATAAGTTCCTAAAAGGCCATCTTGAGTTTTATTTATTTGTTGTTGTTGTCATTTCTCAAGTCAATGTAACCGAGTCGAGGTTTGGAGGGACAAAGTTAGTCTGGTACCATCGTCTTGTCTGGTGAGAATCAGTCACTTTGCAATTGCAAAAGGGAACATGACAAAACAGCCGCAGCACGATGCAGGAAGTTCAATAATGTTTGCACTATTCATTCCAAGATTGCTTTTTCTAAACAACTATTTTTGACTAGTCCCGAGATCTATAAATGGGTTGTCGAGTTGCCAGACAAAGTATCTCTCGATGCAACATGTCAAGTTGCAAAAACAGTACCCAGTATTCCATTCATTGATTCCATTGAAGTTAATTTCCTTTTGTCACTCACTAACTCCCAAGATTGAAGATCCTACGGATTAGGTTTGTCCGAGTGGACCGAGTTCTAACATCACAGCATGCTCAGAGAGTTCTCATGCAGGGGGTATATACACACACAAGCAATTAAGTCAAAATCCATGGTATTCCCCTGATGACATTCTAAGTTCCTCCAATTTCCTTTAAAGGTGCTGCCTCATGGTGTGATTAATTAACGATTCGATGCATCATCGCATTGTTCCCCTGATCACGAGGCACACAAATCCCCTTACCGGTTTTGGCTCCAACGTCTTAAGCCACAAACGGGTATGATTTCATATAAGCATAACAAATCTGGTAAGCAGAGGAAGTTTTTGCTCAGCAAAAATGGGTTACCAGCCAAAAACCCTATGTAGTGTGTATTAAGCATAACTGGATCCCTGCTACTTTTGCATGGCAAATAAATCTGCTAAGCTATTTGTTGTTTTTTCAGCTTTATGACATTGACCCACGTCCAAGGAAGAGTTTTGATGCGCCAAATTGTTCACGGGATCTACCAAGATAGGAGTTTTCAAAAGCATTTTTTGTCTACCTTTTTTATTGACAAAATAATCTTTAGCTGCTACGATTTCATACAGTGTAGCTTCTTAAAGGGACACGTTGCCTTGGATCGGACGAGTTGGTCATCAAAAAAGCGTGTGTAACCGTTTGTTATAAAATGCATATGGTTAGAAAGACGTTATAAAAGTATAATACAATGATCCACACAAATATGTCTCGAAATTGCGTGGTTTTCCTTTCACTTTGTGAACTAACACGGTCGACCATTTTGTGGAGTCAAAAATAAATGTTGACTCCACAAAATGGCCGACCGTGTTTGTTCATGATGTTAAAGGAAAACCACGCAATTTCGAGGCATATTTGTGTGGATCATTGTATTCTACTTTTATAACGTCTTTCTAACCATATGCATTTGATAACAACTGGTTACAAATGCTTTTGATAGACCAACTCGCCCGATCCAAGGCAACGTGTCCCTTTAAGTGAATAAGATCATGTCCAAATGATAGCTTTGGCAATGGCTATGGATAGATAAATTCAAAGGCCATTTCTTCAATTCAATGGTGCTGCAGCAGCCAATGGCTAACTGTAGCCAAAGTCACTTATTTCGGAAACGGCCTTAGATTATATACAATGTGTGACATAGAGCAACAATTTTAGAACAAGAAAATGCCAGACATTGGCATTTCAGTTTCTCCGCCAGCCTGTAGGTGCTAACAAATATTTTCTGACTTGACTCATCACACCATAGAGAAAGGACCTTATAAAGCAGCTTAGTGGAAAATTTGTGCTTAACGTATTATTTGCTTAGCGAAAATTTGTGAGCAACCAGTCACGATCAGTATGCATACGTTATACATTGGTTGGTAACCTGTGCGTGCTAAGCAAGATTTTTCTGCGCTATAACAAATGGCTGTGCTTAAGTAGCTCTACAAAATTGCAACATCCCAACCACCCCTTTGAGAGCAGATTATTGAGACTGTCATTACTTGATCATCTTTGAAGATTAGGTTGAAGTTTAACACCCTGGAATACCATGGATTTGACCCTCAAAATGCTAAACGAGAAAAGCCAGCAGGCAGGCACCGATGATACAGATAATGCCCAATCACACAGCAAAACAAAAAAATTGAGGGAAGAGGAGTCGGGTACAATACTTACAGAGTTCTCAGATTTTTAAGTCCGGAGAAAAATCGTCCATGGACTTTGCTGAGCTTGTTGTTAGTAAGCAGCCTAGAGAACGTTGCAAAGACAAAGAAAATACATACATGCAAGCACTGTACACAAAACAGAGAGAGGTGGGCGGAGCTTGGGGGTGGAGCTTAGTTGAGGGGGCGGAGCTATAATCTGGGGGGAGCTTTATAAGGGTTTGAAGATGGAGTCGAGGCATTGGTAATCTAAGGGGACACATCAGAATTGTAATCTATGCCAAGGCTTTTAGGAAAAGAAAGACAATAAAAAACCCGATATTGTTTAATTGTTTTTTTAACATCTTAAAACAATTATTATTGGGTCTGTGTAAAATTATTACAAACTTTATAGTGATGTTACCAAATTCAAAAATGTTCAAAATTTAACTGATGAGTTTCTGAATAAAAAACCATGAACTGGACAAAATGTTGAGGTAACACCAACATATCACCCAATCACCCCTCCCACCCCCACCATTCACCCCAAGGAACAACAATGATTGTCATGATTTGGGGACCTCCGGTATTATAGAGTTTGGTTAACCGAACACCCTGAGTTGAATGTTGTCCCGATTTGTCACTGTCTTGCCACAATTAACAAATTGGAAAGCATGATGAATAGGAACACCTGTTTGTTTTGAGTTTTTTGGTTGTTGTTTTTTATTTCGTGCGAAGGTGGCATAAGCCTACCCCTTGGAATTAATTGCCTTGGCATGGATTACTGTCTGACTGGATCAGCCGTGGGCAAGCGGATTTGATGAGGAGCAACAGGGGAACAGGAGGGGGGGGTGAGTTAAGGTAGGGGAATGAGGGAAGGGAAGGTGGGGGAGGGGGTGGAGGTAATATCAAGCATGCATGGATGTCATACTCTGAAGGTACGTCACAAACAAAGCGATGACATGGGATCAGATCGTATCAGATGTTTATTACCTACATGACATGTGTGTGTTTTTTGCGGCTCGCTTGCGATAAATTAAAAAAAAAAAAATCGAAAACTGAACTGGGAACCACTGAAGATGACTAATAAAAAGCAATGCACACCCAAGTTGTAACAACCAAAAAAAGTTTGTATTTCTGGACTCGTCGATGAGACATTGCATTGACAACTACAATTTGAGGTTCATTCCAATGGGATTTATTCACACTTTATCAGTTTACAGGAACCGTTCCATCAAACTAACTTGTGAAATTTTCACATTGATAAATATTTCATATTTTCAAGGAAAGTTTCACGAAACGGTAATTTAATCAGATTTTTTTCTTTCTGGTAAAGCGAGAGAGAGAGAAAAAAATGCCTGCGGGTAACCCTTCTCTTTTCAACACAACATTTCCTTCCCATAAATTAAAAGTGTTTCGAAATTATATTTATCGCACTAATACCGACACTTGTTGAACTTTCAACTACAACTTTTCAATATTATATCAGATGGCAGGTTGCAATCAAGTTTGACTGAAGTATGACTTGAATGCATCTGGGCGACAGTTGTCTCGTGCTTGTGATGAATGACTGACTCTGCAAGGTTGAATATATTGGCTTGTCAACTTCAGATCATTCCTAGTTCCTGGTTCCTGGTTCAGGAACTACTTTCACGCCCTGGGCAACTCTATTTCTCTAATTCAGAATGATGCTTAAAAATGTTATATTTTTTTGCAGACAACTACACAGTTGCCCAGGCTTAGAGGTAGGGTCATACTTTGGTAAGTACTTCACAAAATAATGACCATACAAACTCACTTGGTGAGAAGAACTGTAACTGTTGATAGCATAAACTATTTTTTAACAAGGATTCCCTTCAACGTAATATGGTTTGGATAATTTTGTTACCCAAAAACATTTGAATCTGAGAGAGGATTCATGCATGAATTGTTTCACAGATTTCTGAGGGTTCGTTCGCGAATGCTGTGGCCAGAGATGCTGTTGGTACCCGCTGTCACCTCACTAAATGTGGATGGATTCGACCTTCTTGTGAAAATACCGTGACAGTTTGTTGCTGAGAAGGGCACCTAATTGCAATAATGTAAAGTTAATGACTTTTTTACTGGTAACCTGTTTCTGGTAAGCAATATTCTTCTGTACTTAGCAAGTTATTGTGCTAACAGGCTTAATACGAAATTGGGCCCTGGTAGTCGGGCACTCGCATTTCACTGAGCCATTTTGTCATAGAAAGTGGCTCAAACCAGGCTAACACACACATCATGTAGGTAATAAAAAAAATCATCTCACAAAACGCAAATCAAAGAAAATAAATGAACGAATTGATAAAATAATAGGTAGCTTATTATCATCCTGATCCGACATAACATTTAGAATGAGCAGCACTTTTTTTGTTTTGGTGGGAAATCATTGTGCAGAGGTTGTGATAAGTGGGAAAGAGGTTGAACCAGAATTCCATGAATTTGAAGTGCAGCTTAATATTGTCACACCGTGCAACGAGTAGAATGGTTGCAAAGTCATGAAGGTAGTCTTAAGTCCCATCCACAAGAAGAAATGCCATTATTGAAATAGAGCAAAATGGAAGAAGGATATTTTGTTTGGTGGTGGCAATAACTCCTTGGATAAATTCACAAAAGTAACTTGAACTTTTTAGAAATTAACTTTTTAGAAATGTTTTTCGTGGAATCCGCTTGAAGACCACGTAAAAACAACTGAAGAGCTAACCAGCACGATGCATGAAGTTTATGGCAGCTATTGTCACTCTGTGTGACCGACAATGATATCTGGGCGGTTCCCCCCAAAAATGCATGAACTTTTTAGAAATGTTTTTTTGTGCAATCCGCTGAAAGACCACGTACAAAAATTGAAGAGTTAACCAGAACGATGCATGAAGTTTATGACAGCTATTGTCACTCTGTGTGACCGACAATGATATCTGGGCGGTTCCCCCCAAAAATGCATGAACTTTTTAGAAATGTTTTTTTGTGCAATCCGCTGAAAGACCACGTACAAAAATTGAAGAGTTAACCAGAACGATGCATGAAGTTTATGACAGCTATTGTCACTCTGTGTGAAGGACAATGATATATGGGCGGGCCCCCATACGTGGACAGAAGGTGCATCATATTAAGATGACTGTCGACACCCCATGACACAACAAGAATAAAAGCAACAGGTGGATGACCTGAGTAACATAATAATGACTTACAATTCAAACAGGTTGGACGCGCCCTGGAAAGCTCCCTCCTCGATAATTGAGATTCGGTTATTACGAAGATCCCTGCATATGACACAAAACACATAATTGTTTTATTTCTACATCAAGATCTGTTTGAAAGAGTTAAACATTGCTAAGCGGATTTAATCAGCTTAGCAAATAGTATTGTTCCTCATTGTTATAATTTGTTAGTTTCCTTTACTAACCCAATAATGACAACAGCACCATAGGGCCTAGAACCGTATAGGACTTAGTGATGTTTGATATATTAAAATTGTTGTGGAGCACCTAAATGGGATAAATATCTTATTACCATTTTGGCTGATAACCTGTTTTGGGTAAACAAATGTTTCTGTTTCAGGCAATTTTGGTTTGCTCCACAACTCTATGAAATTGGAACTTGGAGACAAATCGGCTGTTGATGTAATTGTCCCTCTTTCTAACCAACAAGGTTAACAGGAATGGGGAATATGAACTTAGGAATTAGCATATCTTTTAAATGTTCAATGCGAATCAAGGGGGAAAATGATAGCCAATAATATCCATTGTAACAACTGTGTTGAAAAATACGTTTGTATACAATTTTCTTTCCCCTATTCCCTTGATTCACTGTCTTGTAAGTTCAATTATTTTCAGAAGAAAGGTCATGGGGATAGTGTTGTGTAGAGAGGGACTGATTACCAGACATTAGGAAGGGAACTTGGGTTGGGGAGTGTGGGAAGGAAAAGGGTGGACAATGACGCAGGGGCATTCATATTGGGAAATGGGAAGCAAATGACTTACAGTTTGTTGAGGTTGATCAAATTAACGAATTTCCCATCGGCAGAAATCCTGGAAATATCATTGTCGTTCAGCCGCCTGAGAGGGAAAGAAATTAAATACTTATTGGCACCGGTCAGTCAATTAAAAGTAAGACTATTAAAATTAAATTCACCAAAACAAACACCTTCAAGTATTTGTATGCCAATAAATTTGAGTTCTAATTTCCCCTATTATTACAAAGGATCCATCACTGTCACTCCCTCTTTAGTGCTAATCACTTATTTCATTGGTTGGGAAGCAGTACTTAATTGCTGAGTTTGTAAGGAGTATACTACTGAATAACATATCTGCCCCTTCCCGTTTCAGTAAACAAACAAATAAATTAGAAAAATAAAGTAACTTCTCCCCAAACTAAAGAGATTGTTTGGTTTCCAAAGATCAAGCCCAAACAGGGGTGGGAGTCGTTGCTGTTAAGAAGGTGCGAGCCCTTTACGATTAAGATTTTAGGAGGTATGTTGTATTGATGCCATTTCCATTTTCCATCCGGAGTTTTAGATTTCAAGAAGCTTCTGGCATATTGACACAAGCAAGAAATGTCCTGCCGAATAGTTGTTTAAAATAAATTCTGCGGTATGTTTGACAATAACTCCTGAACTAAGCATGCTATCAGTCACACAATTTATATCAAAATCTGCCTCGCATATAGGGGGGCAGACGGGTTGATTTCACCGAAATTTTACACAGAAAAACCCCCCCATGATTACCAATTTCTAGTACCGGATACAAATTCGTTGTTGGTTTCTCCGGCCAAATTTGAGTCCCTACCGTTTCACCTTTGTATCTTCATTTTCGGTTGAACAAAGCAAAATTTACCAAAGTGGGACTTGAACCTGCGATCTCCAGATAAACGTGCCGGAGGTCGCAGGTTCAAGTCCCTCTCTGGTAAATAGTTCTTTGTTAAACTCAAAATTATTTAAAAGTTTACACAGTCAGTTTCCCTTGTGGTTTATTACGTGATATTCTTTATATCGTATCTCCAAATGCATCTTTTAGGCCAAAGGGTTACAGTGCAAGGCACTTTTGAGGATTCAGTGTCCAGAAATATATAACACTCAGCAACTTTTTAATAGATGTTACCGGGCAATCTCGGTGGTCTAGTTGGTAAGACATCTGCTCTGTAATGACAAAGGTCGTGGGTTCGAATCCCACCCGAGTAATATGCCTGTGGATTTGTTTTCTTCACAGGACTCGGGGAAAGTACTGAGTATACAGTGCTTACACAAATCGGTGTAGGGGTAAAAAAAACACTTAATATTACTCAGCAATTTGCCAAACTTTCAGTTGACAACTAGACCATCTACCAAAGTAAAAAAACACACCACCAGAGACAGTAATTTACCGGGGAAGTTGCTTGCCTTTTTAAGATGGCTACTTACAGTTCAGTGGTGTACGTTGGGATGTTATCAGGTACAGAGTGAAATCCAGCGTTAGAGCAGTCTACAATGCTTCCACTGCAGCGACAGGATTCGGGGCAGTCTTCATCGATGAAACACTCACCAGCATGCACAGTACGCTGGTATTCTGAATCTTAAATCCAAACCAATCAAAGCGGAATGAACATTAACCATCAGAGATAGATGGTTATCTACAACAACAAACATGTCCATAGTTCTTTTAGAACTCTTGTAATAGAATATTATACAACTTCTTGTCTTTGCCTTCCCCTTTTCCCACAGATATCCCTCTTTTTAGTGTCTCATTCGCCAAATAATTACTTTTTCTCCCTCTTCCCAATCAAAGTTGTTGAACATTAACAAGAACATTAACCATCAGACATAGGTGGTTATCTCTAACAACAAACATGTCCATTCTTTTAGAACTCTTGTAATAGAAACTCTTGTCTTTGCCTTCTCCTTTTCCCACAGATATCCCTCTTTTTAATGTCTCATTCACTAATTAATTACCTATTCTCCTTCTTCCCACCTTTGATTTTGTCTTTTGTGTTTCCATCCTCTTGTGGTTAAACAAGCCCCCTTTCTTATACCTGACATATACTTTCCTTTGCATTTGTGTGAGGTATGAAACAAGGACCCAATTTCATAGAGCTACTTAGGCAGACAATATTGCTTGACAATTTTCTGCTAATTAAATATAAACATGAAACCAGTGACAGATGGTACATGTGACATGGTATTTTGGCTGCTTTTGAAAGCAAAATTGTTTTGTGCTTAGCTACTTTTCTTTGTGCTGAAACAGCTCTATGACATGGTCCCAGCTGCAGGGCTCGATTTCACAAAGCACCAAAGATTCATCTTAAGATGAGTTGCCAGTATTTCCAAGGTGATTTGGATTGTGACATCACACTTTGCTTAGCAATTAAGATCGATACACAGCTTAAAATCACACAATCTATTTGTTACATCCCTGTGGAGACATCTTTTGTTCTTTCCTTTGTCCCTATACTAAACATCCTCCCAAATACTTGTGGAGCACCCCAGTCTTTAGAATTCCCATGTATACGGAGACCTTTTGTTTTCCCTTTATTGTTTTGTCCTCATTCTCCATAAGGTAGTGAATATTAAAACAATCTCAGCTATGTCAGTAAAATCCAGCCGAGTTTAGTATCGCCCTAAGCTTGTAGCTCCCACCCACCCACCTTTGCATTTGAATTTGATGCTCTTCATTTGGTTCAGTCTCTTTCCTTCCATCCTCCTCGGTGTCTCGCATCTTGCTCCGCTCTTCTCTACTGGATTCTCCTCCAGGTAATCTACAAGCCACTTGAGATTGCAGTCACAGATGAGGGGATTCCTTGCAAGATGCCTGCATTTGGGGAGAAAAAGAAGCAGTATGTTCATTAATAATGAGGAGGATTTCTCAAGGTTTAAATTGTTGATGTACTCCATAGGTTGAAGAAAAAAATGATAAAGTGAAAATGTTAGAGATTTCAGTCTCCAAATTTTCAGTATCAGAGGAGAGAATGTCTGGTTTGTTTTGCTTTTTGAAGAAAAACAAAAGTATTTCATTGAACTATGGAGCAGTTTGTCGTTTTTGAAAAGAAGACTAAATTGGTTTTAATTTCATAGGCCTCTGGAGATATCAAATGACCACTAGGGATAGATAGCAACATTTCTACAACTGCAATTTTACAAGTGGTAACGCGTGTCTCGGATGATTTTGGACGAACAGTACCCAACATTTTATGGCAAGCTATTTTTTAAAAACAAATAATTAATTGAGTAATGTTGTTGCAAAAAGTTTGTAAAATCTCATCTGTGTGGTTGTTGTAATACCGTAAGTAAGTGGGATCAACGTTGTAATTTTTACTGATAATTGGTCATCATTTATTTATATGCACTGTGCCATTACAAACAGCTAATGGTCACCAGCGATGCGACCAGCCTCGATAGGCTGGTCGCAAATCGTCGACTAGACTATGTCCAACCGTCGTCGACTACAGCGTGCATTCGATCAGAGTTAGTCGAAGTTATGGTTAACTAACTACACGGACCTTGATCGAACTTGCTCCTATAAATAAAAGGTAGGAGTTTAATCTAATCCTTTAATCTGATGGGCTTCAGATCGAAATGTATTGTCTGCTGTTCTCTCAAGTGAGATGTTATTGTGAGAATTTATCCAAGGGGACAACAAGGGTGGGACAATTCTTATTGATACTGGCTGTCCTTACACAATGGGATGAGTGTCACAAATCACAAGGGCGGTGACACCTCTCTTTGTCCGAGCTGAGAGGTGACGATTCTTTCAAGTGTCCCCCAGTATTGAGGCAGCAACTCGCTATAAAATAATCATCTCACACCAAGGCACCTTTTTGTCTTTTCTTTTTCAAACGATGCTCACCAAACACACAGGTGACTGATTTTTGGAGTCTGGATTATCGAAGGTGTCACTTTAGTTAATTAAGGACAATAAGCGGCTCGGGTTAAATCACTATTCAGGTTTCAAGGAGGTTGGGGAATCTTTTCGAGGAGCTGACAAGACAGGGTCTTTAAAGAAACTCTTTTTGTATTGTTTTGTTTTCTTCTCCTGCCCGGGAGCAAATGGAATCAGAGATAAAAGTGTCTATTTCTTTAAAGGTGTATTCTTCTATACTTTGAGCGATACAAATTGGCTCGAATATAGGAATGTCTGCAATTGGTTGCTACCAGAAAAGACTCGCTAAAGTGATGGCAATTTTGAGCTACTTGTTTGTCATTTGTGTTGCCGTTACCATGGTGACATTTGTATGGAGCAGTAAAGTGGTAATTAATTGGGATGTTCTCGGGGAGTGATTTGACAGAATAAATAGCTAAGGGATCATTCAGTCTTCAATTGGAACTTTATCTTTGACATGGGTAGTTTTTTAATGATTGTACAGTGCGAAAAAACAGTCTATATATAAAGCAGCATACACTTCTGTCAAGGTTTTTAAGTGCATACAAATCATCTTCACACTGCATTACACATTTTTGTCCAACCAAAGTAACACATAACTTTCGTTAAAAAACCCAAAACGTTCCCTATATACAATAACTGTAGGGTGATCTTCCCCTAAACAAGTTAACAATATGTGCAAATTCTACAAATGCTTCTGTTTCATTTAAGAAGGAACTACAAATGTACACCAATTCATCCCAATTTTCAAACAACAGTTGAGCCTTTCCCCCAAAAAAACCCCCAAAACCAAATAAAAAACCAAAAATAAAACCAAAAAACAAAACACCCAACAAACAATAAAAAAATAAATATATAAAAAAAACATCCCACACTCTGGAATATTTTGGCGCATGCTTCGTGTTTGTCTTTCTATTCCAATAAAAACACAGATACCGCAATTAGACTCTGATTCATGCGGGAAGTTGAAACAATTGTGTTCCAGCATATGGTGGTGTTAGCTAATCAACACTCCAACATACATTTGGTCCTTGAAAAACAAAAGTAGTACAGGATATAGGGATGTCGTGCAAATGTGTCAACACTGGTGTCACCATACAGGAGGCAGTTCTCTCTGTTTTGGGGATACAAAAGTTTAGCACGCACATGGCACAGTACTTTTTCTGCGAAGTCATTTGTCACTGTCAGAATGAGGACAATTTGTTTTGGTCTAAAAGGAAATAAGAGCTTTCTCATTGATAGATTCTTTAGAAGGCAAATCACCGAGTGGAAAGAGGCTACTGCACTGCTGTAAAAACCCCCAAAATAAAACAGCTCACATATATCAAAGCAGGTGCAGCAAACAAACAACGTGAACACTTGTAAATGAAGTTGTTACAATTTAGAAATTGATATACGAAAGCGCGTTAGTGCCATCGCTATTTTGTTTTCGATAGTAGTTATTTTTTTATTTTCAAGAGCTGTTTAGGAAACGAGGCCTTGTAAAGCACCCACCCCAACCAGGCAAGGGTCGCTCGAGCTCACTGGTAATCGACCACATGAGCTGCTATTAAAAACAAAAATAACTGCTCTTCGAAATAAAATAGCGATGGCACTAACAGGCTTTCGTAGAATTAGGGCTTACAATGAAAGATTCGAACTGCATATCAAAAAAAGTTAAAATCTAACAATGATTACAAAACTACCTGGTTGAAGGCGAAATTTTCTTAACTTTGATTTTGTATATTATTATGACAGGGTTTTCCCAAATGGGGATGGTTGATATCCCTTAATGGGAGACCCGGGTTCAAATCAGAGTATAAATATACATCAATCGGGATAAGTTCCAAATGTCAAAATTAGTTGTTCTCTGAATCAAAGGCACTTATTTTCGTCCACAGAAAAGTGACTTACAATCAGGATTATAATCTGAAGCCATCTTCAAATAGGATCAGGTGGTCCTCCCTGTTTTCTCATTATTTTAAGCATGCCATTAGATGTTTGCGGTGAGGCCACCCTCTTCGTCATTCTGATTCCGCTAAATGTTGTAACCATCATTATTAGTTTGTCCAACTGAGGTTGACATTGACATAGCTCAAAAGGAAATGCACTAATTACAGTTTTTCTCTTATTTGCGTAAGCATTCCCTTTGCCGTTTTGGGAGATTTGTTGTTGTTTTAAACTTCCCGTGAGAGATTTCTCTGAGACAGTTTCTTACCATGGCGACCCGTCGATCATACTAACTGACTCCATATGAACTTAGCCACATCCTCCGGAGTGAGAGGGGCACCAGTGATTCACAAGCTATGGGTTGTACACCTAGTACAGTCAGCGGGAGCTTTGTTCAGTAATTGCCTTAAGCTAATTGGTTGTTCCTAAATGAACGAGTATCCTGTCTTCTGAGCAAGTATGGCTTTCTGGCCGAGAGGGATCACCGTGACGAAGTGTACAGTCTCGTCAGTGTCAGAAAATCACAAACTGAGCTTCGGTCAACCAGCAGCAGGAGGTTTGCTGCCTGGCTATACCCCTAGGCTAATTAGGTCTACCGTTAGACTGGTAACATTTCTTTGGGAAACTTTCCTCCATCGCCTCAAACTGCTCCAGGGGGGTTTGGTACCACTCAGGTCTGGTGACCCAGATCCAAGGTAGAGGAGGAGTGAGTAATGTGAATGTAAACACAGGATTAGGACGGTGTCTGGCATGTCAACATCAGTTCTTGGGGTGATCCCAAGAAAGCAAGCCTCCTGACCTCTCCTTGAAGTGGATGGATTGAGTTGAAGAGGAAATTGCAAACTACAGAGCTATGGTGTTAAAGGGAAGGCACAACTTTAACTCTTGGTAGCCTACACCCCCCTCTATACTCCCAAACAATATCACAAAATTAATCTCCAAGAGTGCTATGCCAACGGCTTCCACATTTTTTAGGAAATAATTTCTAAAATATTTGTAAATCTAACCCCAAAAGGTAATATCATGCACATCGATTCCACAAGGGTACTGTGTTTCAGGCTTGTTTTATAAATCCCTTTGTTTTGATGAAAAATATTTAACAGACTGTAATATTTAATGGATGTTTTTTTTTCGGATACATGCAAAATGTATGGTTTTTGCCCGTACACATTGGTGTAAAAGGGCGACAATCAAATAATAGCCTGTAATAATTTCAACACAAAGCATTAAAGGGGAGGTCATCGAAAGATCAACCTAAGGTAAATTCCTTTGACACGCTATTTAGCTATAGGTCTCAAAGAGAACTTCACATTTTTGGTTGAGTAAACACAATTTGTTTACAAACAGACTGTTAAAAACAGTACTATGGCTTCACGGAGAGTTTTAATAGTAAAAACACAATAAACAAAAAAATACCAACGACACTTTTTTAAAAGCAGACAGTTCCTTTAACTCACAAGAACTTTAAATTTCCAACATTTATAGCCCAAACGTCTTTTTGCAACTCATGACATCTGATAAGTATCCCTCCTTCATGATCAATCAAGACTTCTCAAACAGCCACTTATTGTCCAGAGTGTAAACATGTTTAGCGAAACATGCAGTGGCAACATGATGCAAGAAGACATGTTGATACACCATAAAAGCTTCCTTCTTCAAGAAATGAGTATAGGAAAAAAATCACAAGCAGAGCTTCTGGCAAAAGTTGCGAACCTCCAGGCCTCACAGTGAAGCTCTTGTCAATACAAGAATTGCTTTCACTGAAAAGTGGTGTGCATACATGTTTCGTATTAAAGGTAGGATCATAGATTGGTAACTACTTATGAATGACCATAAAAAACTCACTCGGTGAGAAGCACTGCAGCTGTTGATAGCATAAACTATTTTGAGAAAGGATTCCCTTCGAAGTAATATGGTTTGGATATATTGTTCACCCCCAAAAAGAATCTGAGAAACGATTCATGCATGAATCGTTTGTCAGATTTATGAGGGTTGGTGTCCGTTCGCGAATGCTGCGTCCAGAGATGCGGTTGGTACCTGCAGTCACCTCGCCAAACGTGGATGGATTCGACATTCTTGTGAAAAAACCGTGATAGTTTTTGTTGCTGTTTTCTCAGCATATAGATACTGTATTCAGCTGAAACTTTAAAATGAGGCTTACATTGCATCTCTTTAATATTTTTGCCTATATAAATCAGCATTACGTTGACAAAAACCAATTTATGACCCTACCTTTGAAGACGTCACACACTGCCAGTTATGACTGTAATACGAATTCCCTACTCGGGTTGGGCAATGGTGTAACTTGGGTATATATTTTACCATTTCGACAGGGTATTATTGTGTTTTATTAGAACACCCAAGTGGATCCTTGTCCTTTGATTGGAGGATTGTAGGTCACGCGGCAATCATTATACAAACCATTACATGGCTTACGTCATAAGCCATTAATTTTTGAACTATTCACCATGCATTTTTGTCCCATCCTATTGCACGCTAGACCATACCATGCATTACACAGCAGTACCAAACACCTTCGTAGTGGATGCCTCAAGTCAAATGTAAAAGGTGTACTTGGGTGTTATATAAAATAAATCATGAATGTTTTCAATGGAGAGAGCATTAATATTTTCAGTTGTTGAGAAATTGAATGTTCCATGGAACGCGAAAATACGTTTATACCTTTGCATTCATAAACATTCATTATTTCTAATCTACGCCTTTGGGTTGGACATCTTTTTGAAGTTACTGTACTTTGGCAAAATTGGGGAATTAAGAAATTCAAAGTAGTCTACATGGATCCTGGTGGAATAGAAACAAGAATGTGTAAGGCGTTTGGGGGAAACAAGTATTGACAATCAGCATTCGGGGAAGGTTGCTGGGCTGAAACGAGAGGTCATTACCTATGACAGATAAGTGGTAATAGTAAATGGTAGATACATGATGGCGCTGTCCCATCCAATGCCACTCCAACACTGTTGACTTGAGAGACATAAAACCGTAAATGTATTTTTTACATGTGTTATGGGTAGGGTCTGCGTCTGGGTATTATAATGTTCGTATTTGTTTGCCATATTGACAGGGGTAGTTGGCAAACACAAAATGCATCAATAACATTGGGTAGATTTCTTCAGCTCTGTTACACTTCAACGAGTCATTTTGGTTATAACAAACATTCTACTTCACTTAATCTTCATTGTATTTCTGGTGTTAAGTTTAACAACCAATTCTAATTTATGTTTGTCATGAGTACTATCGCTTGCATGATCTTTAAAAAAACTTAGTCTATAAATTGCATTAACTCAATGACGATCATTTACATGGAAAATGTTCCATCATCAGCCGTTGGATGTCATCAGTGCAAGCCATCCCAAGCGTTGGCACATGGCTTCACTTTTAACATTCATAGATAATGGACGGGGAAAAAATCAATGCTTTTAGGCTATCAACATTGAAACACTGTGAAGACAGTGTTTATGTACAGGAACTGCCTATTACGGAAATGTCCATTGAGAGTAACGTGACATTTGAGTCAAGTTACTTGCTTTAGTTTCAGTCAAACATGTGTCAAAAAATTTCTGGCGTAAGCTCACTTTTTATATTACCGCTATTTGTTTTCTGACTCTTAAAGGCATCGTACACGTTTGGTAATTGTCAAAGACCAGTGTTCCCACTTCGTGTATCCCAACATATGCACAAAATAACAAGCCTGTGAAAATTTGGGCTCAATTGGTCATCGAAGTTGCAAGAAAATGACGAAAGAAAAACCACCCTTGTTGTACAAATTTGTGTGCTTTCAGTTAGGAATAAAAGACTTCTAGCTAGAAGTCTTTTATTATTTTAGTGAAAAATTACCTCTTTTTCAAAAACTACGTTACTTCAGAGGGAATCGTTTCCTACAATGTTTTCAGCTCTCCGTTGGTCGTTACCAAGTAAGTTTTTAAGCTAATATTTGTTTGGAGTCATTACCAAACGTGTACGATACCTTTAAGGTCACGATAAAGGATACAGTACAAGTTCATTATTTGATGCCCTTTAGAAAAGTAAATTTATAAGGGTTAAACAAAAACCTTATGTACAAATTTTTCCTTCACGTAAAGTATTCTTAGCAACCAAAATGCTTGCATCTACTTGTTTGGAATCAACGTCAGTAAACTAATCTATAAATTGAACAACATTTTCAAACAGCCCATGCACAAGTGCCATCTTAAAATACCGCAGAGCATCTTGGGAAACCAAGTACACTTAAAACATAAATCAAGCTGCCAAGATGGACGCCATGCTGTAGTTTACATGTAACTATGCCAGGTTTCATAGTTGTTTACCGCACTGCTTCAAAATCAGCTCGAACTTGATTGGACTCGGATTTCACCCAGAATCATTTGCGCGGCGATCATGCGCATTGGGGCATGTATATAGGCGATTACCAACCATCTGAATATTCTTGTTTTATGGTGGTTTTTGGATGCTCATGTTTTTTTTATGCTGTGAACTTATGTGTTGTCGTTTTTACACTTATTGCCTGTAAAATTTGGATTTTTCATGTCTTTGAAAAGGTGGACAACAAATGCAATCTATACATTTATCCATCTGTCTTTAAACCAATTTCGATAGCACTATGTGAGATCTTGAATCGGACTGTCGAAATGAATTGAAAAGTGTTGTTCACATGCACGATATTGGCTAGAATGGTGGACGGGTGAGTAGCGGGCATAGTGGCATGCCAGTCCACAATCTCAAGACTACGATTGATAATAAGGGAATCTAAGTGTGTTGAAGAGGTAAGCCAGGCCTGGAATAACACGGAGGCCACGAAGGCCATGGCCTCTGTTTCCCCTGGTCTTGGCCTAGGTGCTCCTTCAAAAGTTTCCCAATAGACTTCCAGATTTTTCCAACGGAAGTGCCCCTTTGCAAAATGGAAATGGCCTTGCCCTCTCAAAGATGAAATTCCAAGCCTGGTGAACCTATGGTTTGGAGGCATGGTTCTTGATAATTTTTACGAGACGAAGTCTAGCTGTGTTTAAATCGTAAGTTTAAACGTGACCACGTGATCTTCGCTCGACCAATCAGAATGGATAAACTATTCTGGGTATTTATGAAGTGAAAAATATAAGTCGAGAAAGAGACACATAATACTATTCACCCACATGGATTGCGGCCTATGGGGTTTGTGTGTATATCAACCCTCTAGGGTACTTGAATCTACAATGGTTGGTTAAAACACAAATGCTGCATATTAGGGGGCATTTTAGAGAAGCTAAATTTAACAAGTCACGTTATCTTTTCTTCCCATGCGTTTGCAGGAAGCTTCTGATTAGGCCGCCTCCCACCCCCTTTCAGTTTGACTGATGGCCGGTCCTGACAATCTAATACTCTGGTGTAAAATTACTTCAACATGACGTTCTCTTCAGGATGGGAAAACTTCTCATTTTATACACTTGGTCTTTCTAACCCCTGCGACCCCCTCCCTCCCTCCCCAATCTCCCCCCTTTCCCTAAATGAGAGCTTCTCTCTGATGAAGTTCAACCCGGGAAGGGGGAAGGGGGAAGTCTTTCACATCAGTGTACCCCATCAGGTCCAAGACGCCGGTGGTAACTTCCGCTGGAGGGAACTATGGATGTTAAGCCAAGTTAAAAGGGCCCCCTCGAAGGTCAAAGGAACTTGTACAAGAAAAAAACATAACTGAACATGCACAGCAAATCCAATTGAAGGTATACAGTTTGCCTGAGTGCTTTTCCTGCCCTTTCCAATTATTAAATTGAAAATGAAGAGAGAGAGAGAAAAAAAAGGCTTGATGGTAATTTTTTTGCAGTTTTCTGAGTGCCATAGAAGTACGACATTCATTTGAAGGATTTATGTTTTTTAACATTACAGCCTGCATGAACTATGTCCAAATAAAAAATGTATTAAAAAAGTGTAGATTCATCGCCAATGCCCTTGAGTTTTACACGGGGCCACCTTCCCATCGGGCTAATTTTTTGGTAGATTTAGCAATTTCGGCAAGAGGTAATTTACTTTCTTAATGGCCTCCGATAAATTAACCCCAACGTCGCAAATCATTTTCTCCGCTTCCACGGCCCCTTTGTCAGGAGCTCACAGTGGCTCATCAGAGGGCATGCTGGATGGTTGTTTAAATACAGTCCTCAAGAGATAAACAGCCAACGGTTTCTTTAATCCTCTTAATAAGAACATGTGGGATTATCTCCTTGACGTGACTTCCACAACAAGGTGGTGTCTCGGGGCTGGGGCATTAGAGCCACCTGTATTTATGGGGTAACTGATGCCGAGCAGAGGGTAACCAGGAATCCCTAAAGTCTGATTGAAGGTGGCAATTGACGCAACGAGCAAAAATTATCATGGTGTGATCCGTCTGTAGCTGGGATAGTCTTAGAAGAATGTCTTGTATGCATTTTATTCGATACTCATATTGGTTACAAACATTCTCATGGTGTGATCCGTCTGTGGCTAGGATAGCCTTTGGAAGAATGTCTTGTACAGCATTTTATTCGATACTCATATTAGTTACAAAACCCTTAATTCCACCAAAACCGGGAAAAACACCCCACAAAAGGTTACCGTATGTACAGACACTATCCAATGATACTAGCTCATGCATGTCCCAATGCCTATGATCGGTGCGTATAAAGTATTCTGTGTGAAATCCGAGTCCAAGCAATACCGTCAACCATCATGGCGCTCATAAAACCTGTCATTTGTTACATGTAAACTACAGCATGACGTCCATCTTGGAAGCTTGATTTGTTTCGTTTTACTGATACTCGGTTTCTCAAGATGCATTGTGGTGTATTTTTAATAAGGCGCTTGTGCATTAGGCCTATTGAACAAAACCTAACAATAACAGAACAAAAGTTTTGACCAGTTTGATTTGTCAAGACGATTTAAATGCCATTGCCGCACGCCATACGATTAGAATACATCCCGGTATGGGATTACGACGGCGTAATTATTTCCAATCTCTTTTATCCAATACAACATTATATCTGACGCATAAACATCTGACGCAGGAACATTTTCATTTTATAATAAGAGGTAAAGAACACATGAGTTCAGACGAGGAATGTTAAGAGCTTTTCCAGACCGTAATCTTCTTTCTGGGTACAGACCCATTCATCAAAAATCAATAATTAGTAAGTTTTATACACTTATGTCTGAAACAAATTCTTGCTGAATTATTTCGTGGCCGAGCGGTTTAAGAGCACAGGAATCAAGCTCTGGTGTGTCTGATCAGCAGAGTGTGGGTTCGAGTCCCGGTCGTGACACTTGTGTCCCTGAGCAAGATACTTTACCATAATTGCTTTGTCCTTCGAATGGGATATTAAGCAGTAGGTCCTATGTACTAGATTTGGTAGTGCACGTAAAAGAACCCAGAACACTTATCATGGAAGAGTATATAGGGGTTAACCCCAGTGTTTCTGGTTCACATAGAAAGCACCCTTGTTTACAGGTTTCCTCAGGCTTGCGAGCTACAGTGATTGAGTTCACTTATGAGGCATCCTTGGTTTCATTACCAGAAACATATAATAATAAATGATAATAATAATATTTCGTAACAAGAAGTAGTGTAACTTTAGAGTTTGAAAAAGTCTGAATCACATTTTAGGTTTCATTAGGGAAAAAAAAGGCAGACGAAGTAAGGCTGAACTCGCTGCCCCCTTTTTTGAAAGAACCATAGCATCCCGGAGCCGGGGGCTGACACCATCAATGGGTGTCAGAGGACAGTTGACTTTAAGATCAAACTCTGTTGTCACTCAGCAGACAATGGTTACTCTTATTTGAATCCTTAGAGGTGAGGGATTAACAAGATGGTACTCAAGGCTCGAGAGCCACAATAGTCTAGATTTCTTAGACCCTGCCTGCGGACTTTTTTTCTTCAAATTTCATTTATGGATCCCTGTCGGTGTTGCATAATAATTTCCCCCGTGTTCACAAACAGCCCATTCTCTAAAACAGACATTTTGGCACAATGGTGTTTTTACACGTTTTTGGATGTTGTCGTTGATATCAACAATTTCCCAAAGTTTCAGGTAATAAAACGTCATACACTTGGATACCAGACTTCCAGTTTTGAGTTTTCACGAACAACAACTATGATTTTGCCATTTTTTCTTGCATTGAAGTACAAAGCGCTGGCATGGAGCCAAAACGAGTGCTATAATGTCTTTTTGAGTTTTCACTTAGACATGATGAACGCATTACTAATTTATAATGACGCACAGCACACAAACCCCGTTTGCACATTTTTCACGAAGAGACAATTGTACTAAACAGTTAATTAAACTTCCTATGGTATAAACAAAAATCGCTTTGTATGATTTAACATCTCCACGTTCATGGTTGGTAAAATGATGAAGTTTAATTGGCAGACAGTTTCCGAAACAATGAAATAAGAAATAGTTTAACTTTAAACGCGATTTTATCCGAACATGAAAGTTTGTCTCTTCGTGAAAACGGTGATGATTTACGCTCTTCTTTTCTGCCCTTATGACTAAAGTGCAAGTGTCTGGGTAATTACACAAACAGCAATTCTGTTTTCATTTATTTATGAAATTATGGGAATTATAGAAAGTTGCCAGTTAGAGAATGGGCTACACTGTGACCGTTCGTATACGTGTGGTTGGATGAAAACTGTGTCACGATGCACTATTTTGTCCGAACGATAAGGTATCAACATCAGGTCAATGATTGTGTTGATTGTTGATTAGATCGCACAGCAAGAAATCCTCCAAAACACTTGGTTTTCAAATTAAAAACTTGTATTGCCAAGCACAACATTGCACACATGGAAACTACTGAGATATTGGAAGATATACTTACATCGTTTGCAAGTTCCGTAGTGGGGACAACGTTCCATTGGCCAATGACATTATCTGGTTGTCATACAACGACCTATCAAAAAAGAGAAATAAAATATGTTTTACAAAGTTTCATCTATAGTTGATGTTTTTAATGGAACTTTATGCATCAAGACCGAACTGTTACTTATATTTGTCTATTGTAGGGAAGAGATTTGACGGATGTAAAATTCCTGAAAAAATGGCTTGCAGGCCAAGAACATCGCAAATGTTACAATTCAGGAGGTTCACAAATTCCGTGCATCACCAGAATTACTAAACTAAAGGTTTGGACCAATGTGGACTATTTCTTTCTCTCTTTGGTGACCGCTTTACCTCTTTCAAGAACATTTGAAGGCTCAAGGAGATTTTGGGAGAATCTTGAAATCAGGAAACTAAGAATTCACAAGCCTGTCATTGGTGTGTACACCTTTTTAACTCCCATGTTCATAATCCAGGTAATAATAATACTAACATAGGTCTACAACACGTGTCTTTACTACAGTGGGGTCGATCTATGCTGCAATTTTTTACGGTCATTGCAGTCCATACTTGACCACACACTTTGAATATCTTTGACACCTTCGCACAGATTTTGACACTTAACATGCCCATTTACTAAGTTTGTATATTTTTGGTGCTGTGCTAGATTAATGCCAGACCCTCTAATGCGATGAGTAACGGATTTTATGGCAGTGTTTTTTTTTGCCACAGGAGTTCCTCTATGGGATAGGTACTGAAAACTTGAATAGATTTATGTTTCTGAAACCAATGTGGGTCTTTTATTTAGAGTGATACATAGGTGTCGCTTGTTCAATTCCAGAAAGGCCTTTGATCAGTCAATCATTTTGTGAAGCATTATTTATAGAGAATTACTTCTTTATCCCCGGATGCAACTATAACAATTCGTTTTTTAGAGATAACCAAAACCTAAATAAATATATAAACGCAGTGTTTTACCTTAAAGGCACTACACGTTTGGGAATTACTCAAAATATTTATTAGCATAAAAACTTACTTGGTAACGAGCAACGGAGAGCTGTTAATAGTATAAAACTTTGTGAGAAACGACTCCCTCTGAAGTAACGTAGTTTTTGAGAAAGAGGTAATTTCTCACTAAAATAATGAAAGACTTCTTGCAAGAAGCCTTTTATTCCTATCTGAAAGAACACAAATTTGTGCAACAAGGGTGTATTTTCTTTCACCATTTTCTTGCAACTTCGATGACCAATTGAGCCCAAATTTTCACAGGCTTGTTATTTTATGCATGTTGGGACACACCAAGTGAGAATACTGGTCTTTGAAAATTACCAAACGTGTTCAGTGCCTTTAAATATGCTAAATTGTATTGAAGTTTTTATTAAAGACTTTCAGACTTACAGCAGATGGAGAGAGATAAGATCCTGGAAGATACCCACCCGGATGCAAGAGATGTGATTCGCATTGAGTAAGAGCAATTGAAGTGATGTAAGACCTCTGAAGATGTCCTCAGATAGATCAGAGATCTGATTGCCGTACAACACTCTGCAGCATTAAAGAAGGAGCAGGGGGAACAAAAATGCAAAACAAGATAATAGTTATAGATCATGTAACCTTCGTTCACAAAAAAGAGTGATCTTGTACATTCCAGGGCCTTTCTTGCAGGCAATATACTACACTGGTCATATGGGAAACTTTTACATTTGTGAGATAATTAACACATACAGTCGAGAGCCATAACAAAATAACAGCTGAACAAGATTTGAGATGTGCCCACTTTCTTCAAATCAAAAATTGCTATCTGCGAAGAGGTCTTTTTTGTTTGTTTTGTTTTAACGATGTGACCAATGTGTTTAGGAATGAAAAACTCATCAAAACAGTTGCCAGATTGAACAAAACACTGACGATTCTCTATCTAAAAAAACCCAGCTATATTTTGAAAGTGAACTTTAAACGAAAAAAACAAACCATTAAACGGTCTCCTTGAGTCCTTAACAATAATTGGACAAATATTTTAACTTCAAACGTTATTTTCTAAATGTGTAATTTTGGCTGCCTGGACAATTCGTCATTCCATAGAAATGGTGCCGATTTGCGTAACTCAGGTCTTAAGGTATGAATTTTGGTTTATTAAAGTGTTCAATTCAATTCAATTAATCGTTATAAAATCAACAAAAATATTGTTGAAAAACGTTCTCGCATACAGTAACACACATAGAAACATTAAAAAGATGAATTGTGTTTAACATTTGAAAAACAGTTATGTGAGTAATTGGCACGAGCACTTGTATTTTAAATAAATTCTCATTGATTCATTGCCACGTTGTTTTCTTGCTGTTGCGATTGAAAGTCCAAAAGTTGAAATGTACTTTAATCAGACTCAATTACTCGGTATTTGAAAATAACATCTGGAGAAATCTGTCAACAGTTTTCCCGCCTGAACTTAGACAAACATTAGGTCGCTTTCATCCTTCAACCTGGATACGGCGTGTTATTATTGAAGACAATTGAGTATAGTGCGGAAACACAGAGTATAGAACGGCGCGACTGAGAACGAAGAACTGTCATCGATGGTAAAAAAACCTCTCATTCTTTGCACTTTCATTTGTCAGGTCATTGATTATCAACCAGGAAACAGAGAAGGCTGATGAACGGCTACAATGCATTCCTTATTTTACACCCTTAGACTGATTAAAGTTTCCGGAATATAGACTTCAATTAAAATGGTTCTGAAAGTACTATAAGGTGAACTCTTCCCTTGTGGGGTGTTAGACGACCGCCCAAGATACTTCCATCACAAAAAATCAAGATAGGAAAATTAACGGTAAAAAAGGCGGGAAATCGAAAGCAAACTTGGAAGATAATTTTGTTTGCAGCCACTGTCCACACAGGAGGGGAGCTAGTAACATAACGGTGATTCACACAGCCGTTTCCACATCAGAAATATGTGTGACAACATATCGGAAATGAATTAATCCGATCGACATTAACGGCTGCCCCCCTCTTAGGCGGCCTGGGTGTCAGTGTATTCTTCTTCACGGGATGCGGGATCCACCCTTAGGGGATTTCAATTTTCATCATCAGTCAGGGGAGTTTCGACCTGAGATTCTGACAAAAATGATGAACGGGTAATGTTGTGCCGCAGGAGAAAGGTATGAATACTTGACAGGCTGGACAGGTTTTCAGTATCTTTGATAATAAAAGTCTCGATTCAATTGAGGACGCCGTTTTGTACTTTAACAGACTTTTAAGATTTTGAGTTGAAAGAACATGAAAAACCCGATAAGCCAACAGTCCAATCTGAAGATCTGGTCATGACATGTTGCTGACATTTTAAAAATAAAACGCACCACTTAGAGTAGCTTGCAGGAAAGAAACTAGTAGACATGCTAGATGATGATAGTTGATGGACAGATTAGATAAATAGATTAGTAATCAGGCTGGATGATGAGATTGGTGGATAGGCATAGACAATGAGATTGGTGGATAGGCTAGATGATTATGAGATTGGTGGACTGGACAGGCTAGATATGGACTTGCTAGCAGATGAGATTGGTTGACAGGCTACATAGATGATGAGATTGGCGGATAGGCTGGATAACGAGATTAGGTTTTGTCAAGCCAGCATGAGATTGGTTGACAGGCTAGATGATGAGATTAGTGGATAGGCTGGATAAAGAGATAAGTTATTGTCCGGCTAGCAGATGAGGTTGGTTGACAGGCTAGATGACGAGATTAGTGGATAGGCAGGATAACAAGATTAGTTACTGTCGGGCTAGCAGATGACATTGGTGGACAGGCTAGATAACTTATGAGATTGGTGGACAGGGTAGATGGTGCGATTTGTTGACAGGTAAGATAATGAGATTAGTTGTGGACAGGTTAGATAATAAGATTAGTTGCGGACAGGCTATGTGAGATTGGTGGATATGCTGGATGACAAGATTAGCTGTGGACAGATTATGTTAGATTGAGCAGATGTTTTTGCTGGATGATGATATAGTGGTCAGGCTATAATTAGAGTGGTGGCCAGGCTAGATAATGAGATTAGTGGACAGGCGAGATGATGAGATTGGTTGCCCAGGCTAGATTGGGGGAAATAAGTCGAATGACATGGTGACTGCAGCTGTAGATAACTGTCCCCGTATGAACTGCTGCTAAGTGTATTTCCACTAATATGACCTCGACTTGTTTCTTGACAAATTGATTTCTTTCCATAACAGTATTAATTAGATACAAAGCAACGCATGAATCCTGATGAGGCAAAGTGAAAAGCCCTTAAAAATCAATTCTGATAATAGAGGAAAAGTCCAAAGAAAACGCCATAGCATGAAGGAATTACATTGACAAATATTGTCATCCGTGGAGGTTTTTCAACTGCTTCAGCTCATGCCATCTGCCTTTAGTTGACATAAAACAAGATTTTCTTTCACATTTCCCCCAAACTCAAGAACAAACCCCCTCCAAAAATGAAATTTTCCAATTTTGATAAACTGACAAAAACTTCCCCTGCACGGTTCGTTTGCTGATGCCTTTTCAGAAAACCTATTAATTTGATATTAATACATAATACTGTGAACTTTAAATACAAAAATGTACCGGTACCTAAAATAAAAATTGAGAGTGCATTAATATTCTAAAGTCATGCCGTGACACATCTTACTCTATCGTGAAATGACGGAGCCATGAGCGAGTTACACTTATATTGAAGAGTCACAGATGAAAAATACAAGTTTGTAGGAATTCAGGTCATTTAGTGGGTGTGGGGAGTTGAGGGTCTAAAGGGTGTAGACAACTCAAAGAAATGAGCAATTTAACTTCTTTTCCCGGGGGAGATGGTCATGACAAGAACCTTGAACCTCCTGTCTGAGTCCGACAACAATGTTTTGAAAACAAATTGTGAAAAAAAGGATGACCATCTGAACAATTTCAACGTTGAGAAATAACGTTGACGATTTGTAACCTCAAAGGGGTGGTGCTGATGCAGATAATGTCATCTTCAACCCGTATTTTATGTAAAAATATGAAACCACAAATTGCTCACAGCAGCATTTTCAAACTCTTTACCATTGTTGCTGGTGTTGTTGTTGTTTTTAAATGCAAGTTCGCCCCGATCAAGGCTAAAAGCCACTCTTTGTAAGGGGCTACAAGAAGAAAACATTTAAGATGAAAATAAGTCAGGGGAGCTGAAGGTAGGCATTGTAGGATGGAGGGAAACATCCACCAAGCAAGGAGTTCCAAAGAGAAGCATAACGTGGAATAAAGCTGTTGGAATGGCTCTTTGTTCTACATCTCAGCAAAGCAAGTGTATGGGTGAGGACAAGCATAAAGCCTGGTTTCACGCTCAAACATCCTAATAGGAGGAACTAGGTCGGACACACTGGTGGCACATTTTAACAGGAAAATATCTGTAGAAAAGACAGAGGCTGGCTACAGACCTACGGTGGGAAAGAGGTTGATATAAGAAATCTGTTCATATCCAAATGCTGAATTATGAGGTAAATGTTCAACTGAGTTTTCCCCCCTTTTTGTCACATCGATATTTCCAAGAACCAGATACCTCCAAATCTTCTCCATCTGAAATGAGACTTGATAGAATGCGCTTAGAGGGTTCGGCAATTGTTGCCCGTAACCCAAGCGAGAGAAATCAGGGGGATTAAAACCAGTGATCCGGGTAATCAAGAACAAAGGGATTATCCGAGTTAAGGATTAACGGGGTACGGGCTGAACATGCCGGGTGACAGGGATCAACACGAAGGGGAGACATGTACAACAAAGGGACACCAGAGATATAGACGGTGAGTTTGTCCCAGAAATACATTTAAATCAACGGGGGAAAAAAAGAAAGACAGATGGAAAGATCTCGGTTTGGAGGTCAGTCAAGAAGTTACTGACATAAGACACAGCCGAAGAGTTTTTAAAAAGAAACAAGATAGAGGGAAAAAAAACACCCAGACCAAAATGGAGAATTTGGAAGATCAATCATTAATTTTGCAGAGTAACTCCCAAAAAGAAACTTGTCAATGTTGAAGGTGAATCACACAACCATACAACATATCGGAAATGAATTAATTCCCATCAACACATATCCTGAACTTTTTAAAGCTAAGCAGTCACTGCCCAAATGACTTAGCTGCCAGGCAACATTTGGCAAGTATCCAGACACAAACCACTCGGGTTGAGGCTGGAGATGTAAC
Source organism: Plazaster borealis (assembly GCA_021014325.1). Taxonomy (NCBI): domain Eukaryota; kingdom Metazoa; phylum Echinodermata; class Asteroidea; order Forcipulatida; family Labidiasteridae; genus Plazaster; species Plazaster borealis. Next base: position 5,527,395 of record CM037458.1, read on the forward strand.
TATTTTGCTTTTCCCTGCTTAGCAGTTTGCTTGTTGAGTTGGGTCTATGAAATGAGCCCCACATCACACATTTGTCATGTTTCCAATCACAAACCACTTACAAATCATTGCATGGGTTGAGGCTGGATGTGTAATTCTTTTGCTCTACCCTGCTTGGCAGTTTGCTTGTTGAGTTGGGTCTAAATGAAATTTGCCCCACGTCACCCATTTGGCAAGTATCCGGTCACAAACAATTGATTGACATTGCATGTTGAGGCTGGAGATGTATTTTCTTTGCTTAAAACTTCATCCCTGCTTAGCAGTTTGCTTGCTATCAAGTAGGGTTAACGAAATTAGCCCCAGGTCACAAAAGTAGATGACGTCCGCTACGTGTATTTTAAAAAGGAAACCTGACGGGACTTATACAAGCTATTAAAGGCACCGAACACGTTTGGTAATTGTCAAAGACCAGTGTTCTCACTTGGTGTATCCCAACATATGCATCAAATAACAAGCCTGTGAAAATTTGGGCTCAATTGGTCATTGAAGTTGCAAGAAAATGATGAAAGAAAAAACACCCTTGTTGTACAAAATTGGTGTGCTTTCAGATAATAATAAACGGCTTCTTGCAAGAAGTCTTTTATTATTTTAGTGAGAAATTACCTCTTTCTCAAAAACAACGTTACTTCAGAGGGAGTCGTTTCTCACAATGTTTTATACTATCAACAGCTCTCCGTTGCTCGTTACCAAGTAAGTTTTCATGCTAATATTTGTTTTGAGTCATTACCAAACGTGTACGATACCTTTAAAGAGGAAACCTGACAGGATATATACAAGCTTTTAACAAGAACTGCCGTTTGAGAACGATTACTCACAAGGATGAAAGTGACCGGAGCCCAGCAAAAGCGTCGTCCGCTATCGTCAGTATCTGATTGTTGCTCAAATCTCTGGGGGAGTCGGGAGACAAAAATTAAGGGAAAAGAACAAGAGGAAATGTTATTATCTGATCAATTAACTTCGATACAAATGTGTTCCAAGGCTCTTCTTGAGGTTTAAGTGACGGCAGATAAGGAAGAAACATAAGTGATGTTGTCAAGAACTGCAAGTTCAAGAGTATTATACCAATTGAATCAAAACATGCACTCGTAAAACAACCTCTTAATTTTGGATGTACATTAGACACAACCGTAGCTTGCTACCCTTTTTTCACAAGAAATTAGTACAAAAGTATTTACATTTTGCAATACATTACTTCTCAATCGGATTTTCCCAAGCAAAAACCCCAAACATTTAATTGAAAGTCATCTGTGGCTAAGGTATTGTTCATCATTGGTAAGGATACAAAGCATCGTTGTTTAATTTAAGTCTGAACGCTCACTAATTATCAAGTTCATACTGACATAATTTTTTTCTGTGAAATATTTCCCTCTGAAATGAAGTCATGTTCTGGTTCAACAAATTTTTCTGAAACCTTAAAAATGCAACAGCTGAGTTCGGATGTTACAATCAAAATTAAGGATAGTATGTTTACATGCCTGAACATCTTCAGAATAAAACAGGTTCTTACATTCTTTTCAGCTTCTTGTACTGGGTGAAAGCTCTGGATGGGATTGTGGTGATCTGGTTCTGCTCCAACCTCCTGCAGAAGACAAACAGAAAAGAAAAGACAAATCAAAATGTATTGGGTAATAACAAATTGATCAATGCCTGTGGGAATGAACCATTCTAGTCTGATATACAATCATCGGGGCTGTAATGTTCTACACATCAAGGAACTTTGAAAAACTCTTTTTATCAGATCATTCCATAGCTTGCATAACTCAAATTAATACCAACATTCTTTAAAAGGTTGTGAAGATGCCGTAGGGCCTGTCACAACCCCTGAAACCATTTTTTTTTTACAAACGTCACAAGCTTTTCTCAGAACTTGAACCATCTGTGCCCAATTTTACAAATCTGTTCACAACAAATGGTGCTGAGCAAAAAACTTGCAGGGAACCAGTCACTAAAAAGTGTGGTGTTTAACTTGGCTGGTAAGCAGTTTCTTTAGGATTTGAAACTTTGCATGGTGGAGGTATAACTAAGAGAGGTTTGCGGTAACACCATGTGAATAATATCTCAAAGAGATATTCACATGGTGTTACCGCAAACCTCTCTAAGCAGTTTCTGCTTAGCAAGAATTGACATTGCAATAGCTTTACGAAATTGCTTTACGAAATTGGACCCTGCTGTTTCATGACATTCAGCGATTAGTTTTATGACAGATATATATATTTTTATTGTAAACTAACGAACTGTGCACTTGACAGAAAACACTCTCACTGCTTCCCAAAGGTGTAGTTATATATACAAAAGTCTCAAAGTGACAAAGCGAGAAGTACTAGCAATTCATGGAATTTTCATCACTCTGGCCAAACTCCGATGGGGTCATTATTTTATCTTCGAGATTTCCCTGAGATTTCCCATCTCAGTCATGCATCCTGTTGTGTATATAACATAATGGACTTGGGCTCCCATCAAGTCAAGAAGAGTCATGCAAGAAGCTTCAAACCAAACCTCAAGTCAAGTGTGATTTTTTTCTGTTCTCTTATTTAAAGGTATTAGCCTACACAGGATAAAAATCACAAATGCTTACTGACTACTGAAGTTCATACCATCATAACAATTTTTTTCTGTGATTTGTTTCCCTTTGAAATGAAGTTGTATTCGAGAAAACTGTATCTTAAAACCTAAAAAAACAAAAAAAAAACAAAAAAAAAACGCAACAGCTGATTTCGGTTGTTACAACCAAAGTTAAGGAAAATATTTTTTTACATGCTGAAAAGTGTGCATGGTTTTCACTTTCTCCCGACTCCCACAACGGATTAAGCCCAATTCACAGGTTTGCTATTTCATGTATAGGCCTATGGCTGATCTAACGAAACATGAACACTGTCTGCAACTATTTTGTCAACTCTTAACAATCCTGTACAATACCTTTAAACCCACGAGCTTTACAATTATTGGTTGGAGTGCGACAAGACTTGAACTCTTTAACAACCACTGAAGTCCGACAGCGCGAAAAAAATAGGTTTCATCTTACAATGTTTTTCTTCCGATGGGGTTATTTGAGCTTGTAAAAAAAACACCCAGCATCTTAAGAACAAGCTTCGTGTCACATTCATGACTCATGAATAATATGGCAACTAAAAAATACAGAGATCCACTTTGTCTCGGGGGAAAAACAATTCGTAGAAATTGTCTGCGTAGAAGTTTGTGAATGATGTTATTTCTAAAAGTAAAAAGCACTTTTGAGAACAAACAAAAATACAATGCTTGTTTGTTTTTCCATGGGATGTGGAAACTGGGAGGACGTAGGACTACGAAGAGTTCATCTAGAATTGATTTATTGATGAGCTCGGTCAACTTTCCAAGTATTACGATCTGAAGTGGATGGTTAACAAAAAGAAATCAAAAGAAACATCAATAAATTAAGACTGATGACAAAGCATTGTAAACTAACCGTCATTGATTGCCTATTATTAAACAAAACTATCCTCAGTGACGAATGGCAACATTTGAAGGCATTACTTTCCCAGATACACAAAGTCACCGCAAATGCTTGATTAATTAAAAGTTAGGAGAATTGTCATGAATTTTCTGATAGTTTTCCCCAATCAATGAACAATTTCCAGTTAGTGTACAAGGGGTTCTTTATAATTTATCCATGAGAACCCACCACCTGTTAAAATATGCCCAAGCTGTCTCCATATAACGGGACAGTCTGAGATTGTCACTAATTACTACAGCCATGGCGCCGAACTGTGCTCATATACTAGCCTTTGTTCGGAGCAAAACAAAGGAGAAAAACTTGCACACTAGAAATTTTAGAAAATTTTCAGCATTACTCATAATTGCTTATAACAGCCTCCATGTGTAGGCGAGTATTAACATTTGGTTGTCATACAGTGTTAGAGCTAAGTTGTGAAACATCATGGATGTCATATCAGTGTACAAACCAGCTATAGAGTTGTCTTTATGTTTCAAACATTAAACAATAACGATGTTAACATCACAGGTTTGCATTCGATTTTCTCAAAAAAAAGACCCTTTTTTGAGGGAAATTTCAATTAAACTAAAATCAAAAAAAGGTATCGCAGTTAAAAACTGAATTGCACACGTTATACATCCACAATTTAGACACAGTTTCATGATGCATTTCTTGAAAACCAGAGGATTTATCATTTCAAAAATCCCCACGCTGTACTTTCCCTTTAAGATAACTCTCCCATTAAAATACATTCAGCCTTGCAGAATATCAAATATTGATATTTCATAAGACTACTAGGCCATTCACCTTCCATCCATCATGGCCAACAAAGGACGAGCGACTGATATAAATCATCTACACTATTTATCCCCGATCAAAAAGAAAGAAAGAAAGAAAGAAGGTTTGTTTGTAGCCAAGCGAGAAAAGGTGAGGGCCCCACTCTAAGCGGACCTCTGATAAGTGATAGATGGATATACTGCAGTCTGTGAATGCAGAGTTATTCAATGGTGGACTGTTTGCACAGAGAGGCAGCGTGAAATTAGACAAAGATTGGGCTGGGTCTCAGGAGAGATGCCGCACGACCGATGCGGAGAGTGTGTGACAATGACATGCGATGACAACAACGAGAAGAAAAGAACGGACCATCTATAGAGGTCAATGCCTTCTGTATGGTTTGGACGCTGATATCATAGAACGGGCAATCTTTGCTATATGAAACACTGTTACTACCCTGTCAACATCAGTGCTGAAGGGAAACTGCATATAGCTGAGAGTCTTTTTAATTGAAGCGAACATATTCTGTTGTTGCATAAAATAGTGCTCCCGAAAAGAGAAATATAATAAGCAGAACTAGACATTCGGTGTTTTTCCTTTGGAAGGGGAAACGCAAAGCTGTCCCGTGTTGTTATTTAATGGTGATTAAACGATCCAGGCCTTGAACCTGACCCTAAATTTGAGGCAGTAGACATGACCATAATAGTTAATATTCTAACAACCATCAAGCTCAGCCTGATTTTGAACCTGGCCCTGACTCTTACGCCGACTCTAACCCCAACCCTGGTCAAACATTGACCGTCATCCTCACCCTAACTCTGACTTTAAAAGTTCATCATACTATAATTACAAGCTCAACAACAAGAAAACAAGTAGAACACCTCAAAACAGGCAACCTATCTTATTATTGTCTCAATCGGGGTATACAAGTCTTCCATTCAGAATAAACTAAGGCCACATAAAAATAAAAAATTGTTGATCGTCCTTTTTTGATGGGAAGTGGGGGAGGGAGGGCGGTTTTTTTGGTGTTTTTTTTTGACATGGCAAAATATGAAATAAAGAATAAGATATCATCATAATCACTATAAAACAAAGGGTTTGTGTGATTTTGATGTTTTCAATTGTTTTGTTAAACCCTTTCAAATCCTAGATGACATTTTCTGTAAACATTTTCAAAAAACTAAAACGCAGCCTAAGTAAATATTTGAAGAATTTTTCTTGTTTTGCGAACATGAATAATCTTTCTTCAATCATCTGTTTCCGACCTATGGATTTTGAAAAAATATCAGCTACACAAAAATCTGGGAGCCAAGTTTGACTGAAAAGATCATTAAAAATACCGTTTTTTATGATTTAAAAAAAAAAAAAAAAAAAAAATGGGGGTCGGGGGGGTTGTGTAGGGTCGGGCGGGGACGATCAACAATTTTATTTTTTTATGTGGCCTAAAGAATTCACATTTGGCTACTCACTAAAACTCAAGTTCCATGTACCGCCCAATATAGGCCTATAATTATAGACTCCCCAGTTGAATTACTTTTTGACAATGACCCTGTTAGCCAAATTCATCCAGTAGCCACACATTCCACCCTGTCACCATCCTCCTCGGGACGGATAAATACCATGGCAAAGAGGTCCCCTCGGGGACCGCTCCCGTCATGCTTTTAAATTAATCGCCAGGAATTTAAATTAGAACAGAAAGTTTGATATGAAAATATGCTCCATGATCTTAAAGGTCATTGGACATTGAACAGGTATATAGACCGCTAGCTGTTGATGAAATGATGGGGTGCAATATAACGGCTGAGTGATGGGTAGTGGCTTTGAATTATGTGGTAATTTATTAAACGACAAATACATCAAAATAACAACAATAAAACAAAATATGAAGGTACTTTTATCTACCCCTAAAACTATTGTTATGTACCAACATTGTTCAGACCAAAGGGGTAAATCTGATCATCACTATTAATTATTGCTTACTAAGGTGTATTCCTGTTCCTTTTTTGCAAAGAGTGCAGGGGGGGGGGTTCTTTTTGCTTAACTGTTGTATATATTTTAGTAAGTATTATTTGAAACTTTGTATTGTGGATAGTGCGGCCTGGTAAGGTTTGTGGTAATTCAAAAGAACCGGTGGTGTAGCAACTTGACGTTTCGATCAGCATGCTCCGATGAAGGAGAGCATTTTAGAAGATATATTTTGCTAGGTGTGGAAGAAAGGTTTCTCAGACCATACCATGGATATAGCTCCATGCTCAGACAGAGTAATTTACAAGTCAATATTAAAGCCTGTATAGCAAAGCTGGCTGTCTTATCAAACCCAAACAACTAATATTTGTACAGATACGATCTGCAGATATAAATCACCATAATGCAGAAACCAAACAAAAAATGATGAAAATAAAACAATTTACCAGACCTGTAAATTGACGTCAGATAAAATAAAAAATAAATAAAAATGTTGGCCCATGATCTTAAAACCAGACCGTAATGGAATAGTGCAAAGCTCCATAATGCTGGAACCGTATTTTTCCTGCCACTCAGTTGTTAGTTATTTGTATGGATTATGACATGTCGAAACAAACCACACTCCAAATGAAGGGGTGAATTTTATTTTTCTTTCTGATGTACTTTTCAGGAAAGTATGTTCGATGCACTTTGTGTGATTAAGTTTTGGGGCCATTTTCTTGTCATTGGGACCTGTATATCTCAACCTATTCCTTGTTTTGTTTCGATTGTTTTGATATTGATTTATCTTTAGTTTATCGCTAATTTTCATTTTTTTTCTTTCTTTTTTTTAAGGGGGGGGGGATATGGTGGGCCTTTTCAGAGTTCGCAAATGTGAGATGTATATCTTTGTCTAAAATTAATGTACCAAGGCGCTCAATGATCTAGGATCGCAAGACATACAGAAACTATTTAAAACTTCTTCTGGAATATTCTCATTCTGATCTGGAGAAAAGAGCCAAAATAAATTATGTCTGCATATGTTTATAAAAATGGAAGCCTACAAGAGGATCACTCACCAGCAGTAGTGATCCATTGCAGCGAATCTACATGTACATATGGTTCTCAAAATAACAACAGGTCAAGCGCAATAAGTCTTCAGGATGTTTGGTGCATCTTCTTTTAGGCCTGTCTTTAATCCCTAAAGCTTTACAGGAAGGAAAACTACCACCCCCCCCCCCCCGCAAGCTTCAGACTCCTTCCACTGTCACAGAAAGGTTGTGCCATAACCACCCCCCCGTCCCTTTAATGTTGCATCACCCAAAAGAACAAACAAATCAAAATTGTTTTCTCGAAAAAGATTTTCGACAGATGATGTTTCAAAACGAGGACAAAAATAGTTTGGCGCTTGCCACACACAATGCATGAAATACTCGTAAATAATTTGTACAAGACTGTTTGGGAATGCGAAATAGTTAGATAATAAAGTTGGTTGCCAACAATATATTTTAATAATACTATACAGAGTTCTTATAAAGCGCACATACCCTAGACAACACTAGATCAAGGCGCTGAACAAATAAAGAGTCAGGAATAAACAAATTAATGAGCTCTGAACAGTTGTGCATCCTCCTACTAACCATTGACGTGTTTTTATTTATTAAATTTTCTAAAATTAATAACTTCCTCAACTAAAGGATTTTTTTAAAAATCTCAACCTTAAAACAATGTTTTAACAATCAATTTGGCAATAGCCTACAGAAATGCATTTTTTTCAGACGACAAACAAATGTCACAATTTATTTATTTTATTTCTTTCTTTTATTATTTGCTAGAGAGAGAGGGAAAGAGCTACAGTGCTCAGGTCAAGATTTAACAAGCTGTCATTGTGATTTGACTGATATTGACTTGGACTCAATGATTAGACCAAGGTCGAGCTATTGATTCCACTCCATTGACATGATTTTGATTCAATTATTTCATACATCTGATGGGAAAATTGGGTATATTTTGATAACCATGTCAATGTGATCTTGAACTTTGCTTAAAATGGGGGCAGGCATTATTATACGTCCTATTGCATTATACAAAGCAGCAACTTTGATGTTTCTGCAGGAGCGGTTTCAGGAGCAGTTACCCCCCGCCCACCAGGTCATACGCCTATGGGTTCTAAAACATCAGGGGCGTGTTTTTTGGATGTTGTAATAAAAGCTTTTCGGTTGTGGCTTCACAGTTTGTGTGTAATATGTTAAACTACACGTATCAACCAAAATGTTGTTTTTGCTAAGGCCGCTTGCACAATATTGGTAAGATTGAAAAATATTAATGTTCACAGATTTTGTCAAATAACTTTACTTGGTATAAAGTTAGTCATGGTGATGGAAAACATCCCTTTGAAACCCTTTTGCTTGAAATGCTATTACAGTTTTTGAGAAATGACTGAAACAATTAGTTTTGATATTGCGGTCTCAAAAACCTAATGTTTGAAAACAGTACAAACATAAGGTTTATATTTTCACTATTTTCTTGTAATGCGATGACCAATTGAGTTTAAACTTTAACAGGTTTGTTATTCAAATAATATGTTTGGGTCAGATTAAAGTGTGGATACTGGTTTTCACAGAATACCAATGCTGTAGTGTTATGCTTTAAACGTACCCTTAGCACTGCATTATAATGTGCTCAGTTCATACACTAATCTAGTACAGACCAATGAACTTTGGAACTCAAATTAACCTAATTTTGGCTGGTGACAAATCACCGCACATATCAGTTCCAATTACATAATTTATTGGGGCAGGTAAACCAGACTACTCAATTGGTCGGTAAACAATACCCGTATACACAACTGTTTGATTAAAAAAAAAAATACAATCTACGTCTTAATGAGCTTCGGTTACCAGCCAAGCTCTGCTACCATTGAACTTTTGACCCCATCAATGCTTCGCAGAATTCTCAAACAATACAAATTAATTTACTGTTTTGAAATTCTAGGTAAGCGCAAGGCAGGAGGTGTCGAGCTGAGGTTGTTCTGGCCACGCAGTATACACAATCCAACCCATATCAATCAGTGTGTGGTAGAAAGGGCGGGTTTTATGTGGTAAACACTGACAAACATAGGACCACCTAATGTAGCTTGGTACTGACCAGATCATGGAACTACCCTATGCATTAACCGTGAGGGTGGTTTGTTTTATAGACAAGGGAGCCAAACAAGGAATTTGTAAATCTTCCCGTCCTTTTAAGTAGTATTTAACTTCCCCATCAGTCTCTGAAAAATGTCAGTTTTCACTCAAGGTTTGTTTAGAGCTGTTAGGAATTGTATAAATAATCAGTCTGCTTGAGTCTGTATTCTTCAATCAAGACCCCATAACCGAAGCCACTACAAATCATACTATGTAGGCCTACTGCGTTTAGGTCAACAAGTCCCATTTTCTTTTAAAGATGCTTACCCACCCGAGTAAAGTTTACCAGCCAAAAAATAAAACCATGTCATATGTCCCATTTGTGACTGGTATCCTGCTTATTGTTTTCGCTTAGCAAATATTGTTTAAGAAACATTTTCTCCTTAAGCAGCTTCACGAAAATTTGGCCCAGACCCCTGCACATTATTTTGAGAAAGTTGATGAAAACATATCTATTCAACAAAGAGTGAAATTATGTTAAAGGAGTGGTGACACTGCATTTTTTTTTTTTTACAAATCGGGGATAAAGACAATTTTTGGGGTTATCTCACCACAAAACTTTTATGTGTGAATGACTAAAATAATACTGACCATCTTCAGTCTCAATTTAAGACACACTTGTAAAACGTATGCCGTTCAGCTTCTTAAAGGGTCATATTTTCAGACCAAACTCCAAATGGCATCCATTACAAGTGACTGACAATAGACCTTGTGCATTGACGTCATCCGGTAGCCATCTTAGAGGTAAACCGATGATAAAACAATGGAAAACGCTGTACGCGCATCACACAGGATTGGCCAATGAACAACGTCATTTTGACCTCTAGGAGAGAGCGCCCTACTCAAATGACGTCATATACATACGGTCTATTGTCAACAGTTCTTGGAAGTCCCTTTAAGCATTACTTATAAAGGCTCGTTCAAAAAGTGAATATCAAGATTTAATTTGGAACAAACATTAAGGATACAAAATATACCTACTCGAAAACCTTAACTTTGCACAAGTCAGTACGTGAAACTATTTGTTGGTGTGATCTTTGATTCTTTAGTAAAGATTTTTCTGACAAGTTTACACAAGGTGTCCTCTTTATTTTTGCACACCAGAGTAGCTAAATCAAACACAGGTTGAGAGGGCAGCTCTGAGAACGAGGTTTGATACATTAACTGTACATGAGAAACACGCACAAAGGGCTGCAGAGCATCTTAGATGTTCTGAAGTCAATCCTCTTTTGACGCCTTGGAACTTGTTATAAAATAAACACTTCTGACATCTCGTTGCAGCTATTGGTAATATTTATTGAAATATATATATATAGTGTCTACCCGATAGAATAAATGGTATTACTTATTGAAATATATGGTGTCTAGCCGATAGAGTAAATGTTATGTTGACATGACATAAACAAATATATTTCTATAAAGAAGAAGAACTTTTACTGTTTGGGAGGCGACGCAGAGGTATGCAGACTGGTTTTAAAAGGAAATGGTGAAAGGGAATTTCTATCATGATGTTTGACCATAAATTCTAACCAAGAGATTATACTGTTTGAATATGTGCATTCTGGCAGGCGATTTGGTTAACTTTAAAAAAAAAAATTATTTTATTTTTATAAAGAAGGAACACATATATTTGTCCCAAAGGCCATCACTCTCACATATTCTTCTAGCTTTTCCCCATAATGCTGCACTTTGGAACTCCCTATCTGTATCTTGTTTTTCCACCATCTGACAATCTATTCTAGAAAAATGCGAGCAGATATATTCTCTCACTTTAAATTGTCAAATGTTTTTCTTGTAAACTGTAGCCCTCACCTCGAGTGGCCCTCTGGCCATAACAAAAATTATGCTGTTATCATTTTTATAATATCATTTAGGGAAGGGTATACACTTGCCTCAATGTGTGTGTTTTCAATACCACCAGAAGTTGATCTGGCCGCTTGCAGAGGTTCTCGCCACAGACATACAGAGGTGTATTTGAGGAATACTTTCTAGCATTTCATTTTAACTAATTGCTGTTTTATTGTAACGGGTAGCCGCCTCAGTTAAACTGGTTTCCCTTTGCCAAAACTGTACATTGACCTCAATGGGAACATATCATCGTAAACGAATGTGGCATACAGTTGGATTTTCAATGGCTGAACACAGTGACCAGGGGGTTGGCATGGGGGGATTAAGGAAGTAGAGATATTTCAAGGGGCCAAGGGACCAACTAGGATTAGGAAGATGGACCCTAGATTGTAGATTTTGTAGATTTTGCTGACTCAAGCTGCAAGCTGCTAAAACTTGTACTGCAGTAAACCTAACAAACCGAGGAATAAGCATAAACCCACACTATAATTCATTTTTTCTCAGATCTGAGATGCTATACTTGTATGATTAACGATGGGAACAGTAAATATATATACACACTGATGTTCACATTATAATTTAGGCGTATTATGGTTGGCACAAGGCTAAACTTTCCTGAGATATGAAAAATCTTTAAAGAGAAGATTCCCTGCCCTTAACTTAAACGAATGTACAACATTATATTACATAGTTTATATTATATAGTTTATTATTATTATAACCTATTTCACAACTGTTTTCGTCCGAGCCCAACCAAATGCATATAAATACAAATTCTTAAGCATATGTATGTTATGCAGAGGGAGTTGCACTAATACAGAAACACAGACCCCCATCCCCTAGGGTGGGCTCATAGGGATTTCTGAATCTTTGAACTCAATAGCTTCAGGAAGTCCAGGATATCAAATCAAACCAAATAGATCTTAATCAATCTCCTGCCATATCAAGTTGTCAAGTTCCCTGCATCCTGAAATGCTTACCACAATGAAACATTAGAAAGCACCAGACTATGTCCTCAAGCCTCAGTTCGGTTACTTGTAACTGCTTGGAAAAAAATATGGCTGCATCGTTCGATCTCTAACCCTACCCCCTAAAACTTTCCCAAGGCATGGAGTAGCTATTTCGGCCTGTCCTACAGTAACCCTGCCCGCAACGCCTGTACAGTATACCAGTATAAAACCTCCAGCTTTTATAATTGAGGCGTCCAGGTTGCCATATCAAAAACTCGGCGGCTTGTAGCATAAACTCACCCCTGACCTCTTGCCGTAAATATGAAACAAACAATGAATCTCAGCTACGTTGACAGACGTAATTCACCTTCACAACATTCTCAGAGACACCCATTCCAACACCTCGAGTGTAGATTGAACTTAAAAGAACACTTACTGCATTTGAGTGGAGTGGCCTAGATACAAGTTGAAACTAGGGCGCAGCTCTACCAACAAAAAGAGGTGTGTATAAACAGAGAATATCAAACTCTAAAACAAGTCTGCAAAAATGATGGCTCGGTATAAAGGATTAAAGAAAGCTTTGATTATGAACGTTGAGAGTTGCATTTGGAGAAAAAAAAAACCTCTACCCAAACTGAATCCTCAAGAATGGATTGGTTAAGCTTTCCCTCTGTGACTCATGAGACGACCAAAACGTGAGACTGGTTCTCACTATAATACAAATAATGTGTCAGAAACAGGAACGTGACAACGAGTTCACAATTTGAGGGAATTATAATGTAATGTTTACTGTCAGTTTGTGAACATGGGACTGTGTGGCCTTTTCAGATATCGAGTCAATAGGTTATGAAAGAATGACCAACAAAGTTATGTTGTAGTATCTGCATAGAAACATATGAAGTCTCTTTCTCCCACAGGCTTGCCAAGAAACTCCCTTGGACTAAGCCCCCCCCCCCACCCCCAAGTCTGCCAATGCCTCGCAGTGATTCACTGAAACCAGTGAGAGACCACCAAGGGTCCATGGTGAAACCGACCCAGTCTGGGATGGAACTACGCACCATGTATCGAAACAAGGTGTACTCATAAACCAGACTGGGCAGTTTGTGGCTCGGGACCCAACACAACCAGGTGCGAACCAGAAACCTACTACATGTACGTTGAGATTTAAGACCAAGAAGGTAAACTGGTGGTATACTCGCTATGGGTGTGTGCATCATAACCAATCTGGGTATGATAACATTTGGCACAGTACTCTTACAAATAGGTGTGGCCCCCAAATTATATTCATACCTCCTCAATGTATATACATTATACACATAAAGAGGTGTTTCTTATATATTCATACCTCCTCAATGTATATACAATATACACATAACGAGGTGTTTTTTATTTCGGTTGGTTTATGGCTCCAAGATCTCACCTAAGAGCAAGGACAAATGCTCTATGGTAAACCATGGGGTAAACCGATGTAGCCTGACTGAAAGGGGGCAAGGGGGGCAACAAGACAATTTCAAACATAAACTGCAGATCATTATTATATGTACTTTTTATACTTCATCTTCATCTCATGTGCTGCATGAGAACAAGTTTTTCTTGATGATAAAAAATGTCTTCGAAAGAGAAGGTTAAATTACTTTTGGTAACTACTTTTGGTAATTACTCCAAAAATTAATGACCATGAAAACTTACTTGGTACAGAGCACTGGAGAGCTGTTATATAAAACATTGTTATAATCAAAGAAGTAATTTATCACCAAACAACTTGAATCTGAGAATGGCTTCAGGCATGAAGACTTTCTCAGGCATCTGAAAGCACACAATTTTTTGCAACAAGAGTGTTTTTTTCTTTCACTGTTTTCTTGCAACTTCGAAGACCAATTGAGCCAAACAGTTCACAGGGTTGTTATATTATGCATAATTATGTTGGGATGCACAACAAAGTGAGGATACTGGTCTTTGACAACTAAAAGTATACGCTGCCTACGCCAACAGAAACGTGTACCTCCGTCTGAACATGGTCTGAATATTTATTCCTCCATGGTCTGAACAAGGGTCACATCATTCCAACAGCTGGTATGAATAGCCCTTCACTGTGGGGATTCCATGTGGGTGCAGGGCACCAAGGACATTGCCTGCAATCGTTCCAGTCCCTGGATATTGGCTGAACACGCCATTATAACAAATGTTCCTGTCTTACTAAATCTAGATTAGGATAAATCAAAACACTCCCAAACCGTATCAAGGAATGAGCCGATGGCATTAACGAGAAAGACCCACTGAGGACACATTTTTGCAAGATGGTAAATGAAAAAAAAAAGACCACACACATTGAAAAACTGCATCTTTTCACATTGGTAACCTTTTCGACAAGTGCACGCAATCAATATATTTAATGCATGCAGTTTTTGCACCGGTGAAGACAAAGGGCGAAAAATGTCATCTTCTACATGTGCACGTATTAATGTAATAACTCTATGTTAGAATTAACATGATTAATCGGAGCTTAAACAATGAAGAATGTAAATGTCTTGCCATTATCATACGTGTACACGAGGAAGCCAGGGATAGCAAACCACAGGAATGGGTGCTTTCAGACTAAAAATGAGAAAGGGATGTACGCAACATTGTGGTAAGATTGACAAAAGGAATGTTTAAGATTTTCAGATAACTTTGTTATATTATAAAGATGGTCATGGTGGACAATTTCCCCTTAAAGTTTTGTTGCCTGAAATGCTCTGGGTTTATTTTTGAACTGGGTACAAGAATCAGTTTTGATATCGCAAGCACAAATCATGGAGAAAACGTATAATAGTGTTTTTCATTCTTTTCTTTTGACTCGATGACCGATTGAGCTTAAACTTTCACAGGTTTGGCATTTCATGTAGGCCTATATAGTTGTAGGCCTATAGTTGTAGGCATACAGTTGTTGAGTCACATAAAGTACGGCTACTGGTCTTTGACAATAACCAATGTAATGTTGTCTGTGTGCTTTAACATGAAATTGGCTTGTCTTCTTTTATAGCAAATCTTGGGGAATGAAACACTCCACCATTTTCCATTATTCAACCGCTTTGATCTGTTTTTCCCAGCAACCACATATGCCATGTCTTAGTCATAGGACGCGATAATGTACACCAGTTGAGACAGAATCGAGTGAGACGTCAGCCATAAATGAATGGTGAGCATTTTTAAGTCTGCGAACCGCATTACAAACAACTGGATTTCACTTGGAGACAGCTTAATAATAATACAATAATACCAAATGATTATAAGAACAATCAGAGGAAAGTTTCACTTTGAGAGGGCGGGGGGGGGGGCTGGACCTGACAATGTCAATGTTGATTGATCTAAAATTGAGTCGAGAACCCCAGACATACCTCCAACCAGAGGCACCACAAATAGGGTGTGTGTACCCATACTATAATAACCGCTTGCAGGAAACTATTATAAAGTTATCAAGCAAATGAGGAACGGATATTACCCATCACAGAACAATCAGTATAAATGGACAAGCCAACTGCAGATCGTTTATCAGCATTTAGTGTATAATACACGGTAGCAGGACTGCGGGCGGATTTGTCTGGGGAGTAGGGAGGGTCACTATCACAGTAAAACTTCTTGAGGGTTTCACCTCAGAGTCAATCGACATTCTTGACTCCTAACTCTTTTGAGCACCCACACTCACTCTTGTCCTCAACCCCCCGGTGAATATCTCTTGACGAATGGCTACACCTGGGGAGGGTGCGAGCATTTTACCCAACAAAAACAAGATAAATGGAGCAGGACTTTATATCTGACTACCTGACACCTCAAGAACAATTTAAGAGCTTTGCAAGAAATGATGTGTCAATCGCTTTGAAGACGTTGTTACAGTTTGTATTGCCCGGGGGAACCTAAGCTCTAGTTAATGGTCTACCCAATCATAAGCACAGTACACCCCAAGAAACACAAATGAAACATTGAGTTTCAATTTAAAACAAAAACATTCACAATATTTCAAAATGCATATATTGTGAAAGACTTTGTGTTGTTCTTAATTTTGTCTGAAAGGTTGCTCTATTCAAGAATTAATCGTTCCGTCTAAATAATAAGTGATGAATTTGTTCCTTATAAGTTTGGTTAAAGGCCCAGAGCCAACATTGGTAATTCTCACAGACCATTACCCGCACTTTATGTTACCCAACATATACAATAAATAACAAACCTGTAAAACTTTACGCTCAATCGGTCATCGGGAAAAACAGTTTTTAAAATTCTTATGCCTATTATATGTTTCCACTGTTTTCAAACATCTGTTTTTGAACTCGCAAGATCAAAACTAGGCCTAATGGTTTTACTAATCTCTCACAAACTATATAGCATTCCAATAAATTTATTTCAAGGGAATTTTTCCACCATGACTATCTTTATACCATGCAAGTTGTGTGTCAACCGGTGAAACGTTATATCGTTAATCAACCAATGTTGTGCACACACTTTAAAGGTATTATATACAAGATTGGTAAGGATAAAAACATCATTGTTTAATTTTCGTCTGAAAGCTTACTGATTATCAAGTTCATACTAGAACCATTTCTTTCTATGAAATATTCCCTCTGAAATGAAGTCACACTCAAGAAAACTGTATCTAAAAACATAAAATAATACAGCAGCTGATCTCGGTTGTTACAACCAAAATTAAGGACATTGTGTTATGCTAAACAATTGTACATTAGTTTTTCACTATTTTCTCCTGACTCGCACAACAACATTAAGCCCAAATTTTCACAGGCCTGTTTTGTTATTTCCTAGAATCCTAGTTGATCACATTCACACAAAACATAAACACTGTCTGCGACTGTTTTTGTCAGCTCTACCAATCATGTATGACACCTTTAAAAAGAGACACCTTGAAGGTTGAAAATAGACCACAGGTGAAAAGCCCCTCCCTAGCTACCGATCCATCATCCCATTTCCTTCCGGCTTTAACCATTTTTATCAGTTAGTTTAGTTTGTAAAATATAAAAAATCAACCTTGGGTCAGGTAGATGTGACATTTCTTTTAAAGGCTTTCAGATACAGTATTCTCGAATATGACTTCATTTCAAGGGAAATATTTCACAGGAAAAAAAATGGTTCTAGTAATAGTATGAACTTCGTAATCTAGTAAGCTTTCAGACTAAAATTGAACACTAATAATGTTTTTTAATTTAACCAATCCTGTACAAAATACCTTTAACTGTTATTGCCCCCTAAGAACACGTCCCACATATTCTGATCACATCAAGCCCTTTTGGCAGCACTTTGTGGGCTCAAGTGTTTCCACTCAGTTATTCTTTCAAGCAAAGAGCTTGGTTCCTGCCCAAATGGCCATGCAATTACTCAGCGTGGGTCTGGTCTCGGGCTAAAAGACATGTTTCACATAAATCCATCAGACTATCTTTACAGCTTGTAACACTACAGGAACGTGCCATGGCTCATGGGCAAAGGCCACGTTCAACATTCAATGTTTAAATTTAGATGCCCAAAGGATCAAACTGGCGCGATTTTTTTTGAAAAACAATAGCAAACTTTGTTATAACAAACATGGGTGTATACTTGTATGGAACATGGAGAGACACCACAGAAGTCTTAGCATTACGTGATGACAAGGGGAATAGGGACAATTTATTGTCATTGTGTGTGTGTGTTGAAATAATGTGGAAATTACATTCTTCTCACCCAGTTGACACATCTTTTTATAGGAAGTTGTTCTCAACCACGTGCGGCCACTAAACCAACACCACCTCAGACAAAATAACCCGAGGGCAAATTGTTAAATCCTAGTCATCCCCCCCTAAAACTTGGATGAATTCATGTTTTTCAAGATTACGGAGAGCGCAAAGGGGCCATATAATCCTAGTGGAAGTGTGGGTTTCTTTAGCTCAAATACCAATGGGAAATTAAGTAATTGACACCAGTTGCATGCACTTGCTTTCCCTATATGTTAGAGTGTTCTCTTGAGTCTTTCTTACTCCGAGTCAGAATAGTGAATTTTCCACAGGGTGTTGACGTCTGGAACAAAAAAGCTGTTCCAAATAAGGGAGGGACAATTGCATGAAATGACTAGCCTGCGAAATCAGTGGTTTGGGAAACTGTGGTTCATCTGGGTCTTGCCAGAGTAAATAATGTGGTTAGCATATAAACCACACACGGTACATCTCTTTAAAGGGATTGTACACGTTTGGTAATTGGAATCCACTGTTTGTTGCAATCGTTTATATAGTTGTAGACATAAACCATCAAGCTAACCTGTGCAAATTTCATTTCAAAAGGTGGTAGCGTGAGATATTGGCCGATTGCCGAAAATCTGGAGTGGTTACGTCCACGCAGGAATAATAATCTGCATTGGAATACACAACCTGAGAAACATTACCGGTACTGCAGTAACGCTTCTCAGATTCGCAGTATACTTCGACGTGAAAAGTTTCTCAAAATAATTATACGGTCCAAAGCTTCTTACCAAGTAAGTTTGTATTGCAAATAATGTTCAGAGTCATTACCAAACGTATACAGACCCTTTAAGCCACAACAACGGGATAATACAATATTGGGATACATTTGAAGGTGGACATCAATCCCAATGCTCTAATTTTGGGGTAATGTTGAGAAGTTTGTCAGGCTTTCTGCTTGTTCTCACCCATAGCGAGAGTGAACTCTCGCTCTATATCATGGGATGTAGAACAAATAGCCATTCCAACAGTTTGTTTCCTCACGTATACTGCATCTTTTTTTAAACTCATGGCCTGGTGCATGTTTCCCTATAGGAATATCAATTCCTACCTTCAGCTCCCCGGAGTTATTTTCATATTAATGTTTTCTTCTTCTATCCCTTACCAAGATTGGCTTTAAGCCTTGTTTGGGGCGAACTTGCATACAAATAAAAAAATAAAAAAAATAAATAAAACAATATATAAACAGTTTGTTTCCACTAGAATGTTTTGTGGGCATTTATACAACTGATTTTAAGAAACAGGAACAACTTATCTAACAAGAAAAAAACACGAAGGAAGGGTTATACCACAGAAAAAGGTCCGCTCTCTTTGGTTATACCATTTATGTCGACAAGACAAATGTATACATACAGACGAAAGGCCACAAGGGTATGCTTTTTTTTCAGCCAGTGCTCATTTCTTGGAACTGTTATTACAACCTCATCCAGCTCCCTCCCAAAGTTAATGAGTCACAGGAGTTCTCGATCACATCACGTTCCTCGTACTCAATATCACATCTTGTCTCAGCCAACTATAGACTATAGTTACGCCTCACGTAGGGAAAGGATATACCTTTGGTAATTGTCAAAGATCAGTGTCCTCACTTACTGTATCCCAACCTATCCTGTGCAAATTTTGGCTCGATTGGTCATCGAAGTTGCAATAATGAAAGAAAAAACAACCTTTTTGGCATAGAATTGTGCTTCGTTCCTGAAGCCTTTCTCAGATTCAATTATTTGGTTGAATAATGACCTCTTTCTCTAAAACTACATTACTTCAAAGGGGATCGTTTCTAACAATGTTTTATAATATCAACAGCTCTCCAATGCTCTTTACCAAGTACAATTTATGGTCACTAACTTGTGGAGTAGTTATAAAAAGTACACCCTGCCTTGAAGTTAACTGAGTTTTCGTGACTTTCTCCCCCTCCCCAGCTTGCACTGCGCCCACCCTGTCATACTTTTAATCGGGATCCGCCACCAAAAGACTCCACATGAATGATGAATAGCTCTTTGCAGATTACCCACCATCGCTGCTCATCATGTTCTGGAACATGCTCTGAGCAGACAGTGTAAATCTTATAAACCATGCTGTTTATGATTCACATGGAATCGTCAACAGTTGACAAAAAACTCAAAGTACCATCTTATTGATGAGTTAAGTTCCAAACTGTGACATCCATGTCTTCACATAAAACAAACAAAGCTTTTGAGATGCAAGCCTATTCTAGAAAGCATGACAATCACAAAATGGTAAAACAGACTGTATTTTCAAGGCTACAATATTACAACAGTACAATTTCGTGAAGGTTTGTTTTAAACAAGTTTTAAATGTGAATATTAATGTTTCTATGTAACCAATATTTCCAATGGTATCATGTTAAAATTCAACTCAATTTGGCTTGGCCACTACAATGTTTGTTTTTGGCAATACCGCATTCGTAGTGATAAATAAAACAAAACACAAAAGAACGTCAAACCTTTTTTGGTTATTATCTGCATTGATGTTTCTTTCTTTCCTTTCAAAACTTTTCGAAATGGAACAGCCACCAGATGAGGGTTGTATGGCAACAAATTTAAGCTGGACCCGTAGTTTCAATTAAAGGGCCAACACCTTTACAAAGCTCCTGCTTTAGCTCACACCCGTCCTCCAGCCTCAAGTTACCCCTCTACTGTTAACAAGATCTCTGCTGGCTCTTGCATGTATTAATTATGTGACCACCAATGTGGGCTGGTTCTAATTTAGGTACCTTGGGTCAGCTGAGGTCAAGGTAAACCCAGGGGGCCCGGTTCCTCATCAATCTGTCTAAGCTGACACCAAAGGGCCTATGTGTGTTATTTCACTCAAATCACCAGCGAATGTCCAATAGGTCTAACAGCTGGCTGAAATATGTTGCTGTTAGTTACTGAGCTAGAAACAGGTCAATCTCAAACAATTTTGGTTCACTTGATGTAAGATAATATTATCAATGAGGCCACTATATGTTTGAAAACATTGCTGGAATGTGCTGACTGTTTTCTTTATAAACTCAACTCTTAAAGGGTCTGTATACATACGTTTGGTAATGACTCTGAAAATTAATGGCAATACAAACTTACTTGGCAAGAAGTACAGCAGCTTTGGATAGTATAAGGCATTTTGAGAAACTTTTCTCTTCGAAGTACTGCGGTTGTTGAAAAAGACATCACTTTTTATCCCCCCCCCAAAAAAAATTGAATCTGAGAAGCATTACGGCCGTAACGCTTCTCACAGTGTGTATTCCAATGCAGATTATTCTTAATGCGTGGACATAACCGCTCCAGATTGTCGGCTATATCTCAAAAACGTTACCAACTTTTGAAATGAAATTTTCACAGGTTAGTTTTATGGTATATATATCTACAACTATATACGATTAAAACAAACAGTGGGTTCCAATTACCAAACGTATACAATCCCTTTAAAGGGGTGGAAATGATTTCTGAAAATTTCCTTAAAAAGTGACCACTTATTTTCTTTCCTCCGTGTGTTGACTGAAGCACTGTGGCTGAAATGTGCTGCATACATCAGTGTCACACAAGCCCAAAACATAAAATAAAAAAACCCTGTTCTATTTGACAGACTAAATAGTATGACTTCAAATGTAAATATTGTTAATAATTGTTAATCATGTCAAGAACCATTTGGGCTACGCAGCCTGTTTCAGAAGATTCGATGTCAAAGTTGAAATTTTGTCTGTGAAAAGATGCCTGTATCGTTTGAAATTTGTTTCAGAGATACGGCATAATGCTGTGATTTTGGAAACTGGTTTAATTAAACGGAAAGCGGTTAAAATTCCTTCTGAAATCCATAGATGTCTTCAATGATGATTGAAGTACTCCGAACGTGTATTTTACTTCAAAATATTAGGGGGTGGGTCTACGTCCAGCCCATGGGAGGAATTGAGCCGTCTCAAGTGGTCAGGAAACAATCCCTTATCACAATGCAACCGATCTCCTCCCATGTATTTTGAGTTTTCATCCCCGATGATCAAGTTCCCCCAGCAGACTCTCCCCCACCGTAGGGGGCTGTTGCCGTCACATTCTATTCACCATGTTTGATTTAAAGTCTGCCTCCACGGAGAGGTAAAAGGCTCAGCCGAATGTAGACGAATGACTCATCGACGGCGATGGAAATTACGACATAGGGTTCAAGTTTAAGTTTACCTGTTGCAGGTTGCAGGGCAATGTTATGTGACTGTCTATGCGCACCACTTGCAATCACATGGCTTAAACCTTCACGAAGAAACTCTCTTATCGACCAAAGCTTGTAGCTGAAAACCTTTACGTTTACAAGACCAACAACAACCAAAGTTATACCAGCTTTAATATTGAGAGACCATTTAGTACTGTCACTATCGCCATACTAGTACGACCACAAATGGCCTACACTATTGATTCTTAGTACTGACGTTTTTAGGTTTTTGTTTGCATCACGAACACAGTTCGAGGTCTTGAAACAGAAATCTTATCGACCAAAGCTTGCAGCTGAAAACCTTTAAGTTTTACAAGACCACAGCCAAAAAACATCCAAAGTTGTAGCATCTTAATATTTAGAGACCATTCAGTACTGTATCACTTTCACCATTATTGTGCCCAGAAATGGCTAATACTATTGATTCTTTGTACTGAAGTCTTTGTTTCCATCACGAATACAGTATGAGTTATTGAAACATACATTTCATGGCTTCTGGTTTGTTACTTAATGTACAATAGGGTGTCATGGCAAAGCGGTTTAGAGCATCGAATTCAAGTTCTGGTGGTAAAGTCATCGGAGTGAGGGTTCGAATCCCGGCCTTGACATTTGTGTCCTTGAGCAAGATGCTTTAATCGGGCTGTATACTCCCCAGGGAGCTGAGAAAGATTAAAGGAATGTTATTGGCCCAATGACCAGGGCACTAAAGCGCATTGATATGTAATTGTAAAATGCGCTATAAAAAGAACATAGTTCTTATAATTATTAATGTAGGCCTATGGGCAATTATCTTTGCAACACACATAAAAGCCCATAGTTTACAGACAGCGTGATTGACCACAACTCTGATTTCGGGCCTGTTGATTTGCGTATTATAGTATTGCTTTTGGAATGAATGGTATTTTGTATGTACTTGTGGTATCTGCGTTTTATCTTTACGAGCCATTCGGAGCTAATGCGGTTGAGGCATTTTGTGTGTATTTCTATTACTTTTATTGCGCAGTTTTGATTATGTTCTCACAATCATTGTTTGTTTTATCATCATCAATGGAAGTAGTATGAACACAATAAATTCCTTATGGAGGATCATAAACTGATGGTGTAATCTTTCCTAAATTTGTATACGTAAGTATTTAATGTTCCTAATGACAACACCTCAGGGGGAAGTATTAGATGATAATCTAACTCACCGTCATCTTTGCACTTACTATGTTTTACCTTCAAGCGATTTTTCTTTGGTTTAATACAGGATTGATAAGGGATAAAACAAAATCATTGTTTGTTTTTAATCCGAAAGCTTACTGATTATGAAGTTCATACGAGAACCAATATGTTTTTCTGTGAAACAATTCCCTCTGAAATGAAGTCATTGAAATGAAAACTGTATCTAAAATCCTTTAAACAAAAATAACACCAGAAGCAACTGCTGGTTGCAATTGTAAAAACTAAGGACAATGTGGTTTATGGCATAGCCTACATGCTGAAAATTGTGCATGGTTTTTCACTATTTTCTTCTGACTCACACGACAATTAGGCCAACATTTTCACAGGCTTGTTATTTCATGTAAATGGTTATAAATTACACAAAACATGAACACTGTCTGCGACCATTTTGTCAACTCCACCAATCTTGTATAATCGAGCGATTTTCGAGCGATTTTTCTTTAATTAAATCAACTCCAGACACTTCCTTTGCAGACGTTTTAAATTCAAATCTGCTATGAGTATCAGCTAGTAACGAAGTTACCGATGAGGTGAAAACAACTTTTATTTTCAAACTGCGCCCAAACACATGTGTAAAAAACATTGCAAACATTTCTTTCAGCTGAGGACTTTTGCAAACTTCTCGCACATAACTCCAGTTTGCATTTTACAGACATGCAACTTGTGAACAAAAAGAGGAGATGACCATCCACACTTGCTTTGTACGGTGTTTTTCAGTTAAACGTAAGTTCGCCCCAAACAAGGCTAAAAGCCAATCTTGGTAAGAGGCTACAAGAAGAAAATATTGAAGATGAAAATAACTCAGGGGAGCTGAGGGTAGGAATTGATGTTCCTCTTAAAACAGTCTAGAATGTAGGATGGAGGGAAACATGCACCAGGCAAGGAGTTCCAAAGAGATGCAGTACGTGGAATAAAGCTGTTGGAATGGCTCTTTGTTCTACATCTCAGCAAAGCGAGAGTCTATAGGAGAACGAGCAGAAAGCCTGGTTTCACGATAAGATGATATGAGGAATCAGGTTGGACACACTGGTGGCACTTTTACCATGAACAATATCTGATAGAAAAGACGGAGGCAGGCTACAGACCAACGTTGGGAAAGAGGTTGTAACGTTGATCCCAACCCTTCACCAACAAGGTTACCAATACGCTTCTTATTAAAAGAAAAAAACAGAGGAAATCAGCTGAACAAAGTTGCATGTCTGATTTTACAACGTCACTTCACAAGACGGAGGACACACCTCAAGGTTAACGTAACTCACAAATCAAATGTATTAGGATCCCATAGGACTCTCTATTTAAAAACATTATCCTTTCCCAGCGTAACCCTTCCCCCTTTGTCAGGGGTGTCCAATGACCAGTCAGCGAAACATTTGGCAAAATCATTCACATAGTCTGGATTTATGTGCCACACACTCCGGTACGTGTTTCGTCTCTTGCCAAGAAGAATTTTTTTATGGGCTAAATAATAATAAATAGGGGATATCAATGTGAACAGCAGACATCCAGACTGGCTAAAGTGCCTCTTCGGCGAAACCAACCAGTAAATTGGAACAAACTCGCCACCATGTTCAGGGCATTCCTAACATATGTAAGATGGGTTACCGCAAACTGGATGAAAGGGGGGGTTAACATGTGGGCCGATTATTAGCCACGTCGGTTCCCAGCGATTACAGGCTCCGCTGCCGACAATAATTCAAGTGCGATTTGTAAAATATGAACCTTGTTTTGTTCTGGTTTCTTAATTTAGCTTGAGACAGAACCCTGGAAATAACTACTGTAACCTTTGAGTTTGACCAAGTGGGATAATCGATCTAACTCACTTTCAAGGAGCTAGTTTTTGAATCGAGTATTTTTAGAAGATGAATTTTTTTATAGAATTCAGTACATCGCTAAATGCGTAACCCCCCCCCCCCGAACCCACCACCACCACCACCACTGTATGCTATGACCAAATGACCTAATCAAAATGGAAAGTATGCATGTTTAACATACTATTTGTTGCTATATATAACATATATCTATTAATATAATAAAAGTATATTTATTATATTCAATGGTTTTTTTTAAATAAACCTCCAAAATTAACAGTCCTCCCCCATCCACATTCAGAATCTTTTGGAACATCAAGTAACTATTCACTTGGACAATCTTTGGCTGTGAACCAAAACAAATATATAATAATAATAATAATGATGATAATGTTACCCACCCCATTTACCAAAATAAACATATTATCCATTGCAGGAAAATCATTGTGATTTAATCCCCCCCCCCTCGTCCAGTTACGATCCAGTTGCAAAAATGTTGACAAGTTCGAGTCAGAACAGTAAGAAATCTACTCTGATCAATTCAGAGCGAAAGACAAAAGCCCTTGGCTTAACAATCTAACGGAGGGAGAGAAGGTATAGGAGAAGTCCTAAAGAAGATGTTGTGATGAAAAGGAAAGGATCCGTGGTGTCGGGGAGTCGATGCAACTTGATAGTCCCCCATCCATTACCATAAAAACCAAGGGAGAGAATGACAGCCATGAAGAGGAGGAATCCATTGAAATATTGCCAGCAGCGAGGGAAGGAACTCTGTGTCTACTTCAACAAGGACGGAAACTCGGTTAGAAAAATGCTCGCTACTTCAGGGCGGGGGGGGGGGGGGGCACACTTATTCAGCATAAGAGCGAACCTGATGACTTCACTCTTAAAGGGGTGATTTGTTTATTTGATATCAGCCTGATGGGTTGATGATGAAAGACTAATATATGATATCCTCTTTCTTATAAAAAAAACCTGATGAGCAGGCTAAGGATGGCATTTTTTTTCAGATTAAGAGTTACAATATTCCCTCTTTTTCATAAACATCTCTTAATTTGTACTTTAAATGCGCATAGCAGAGCCAAACGTGTTTCAATTCGATTAAAACATTTGTGGTGAAACCCTTAGAAATCAGAATATCTTTGTGTGTTTGCCAAGGACAGTGAAGCTGTTAATTTGTGCATGTCTGAGGCTGTTAATGCGTGTAAACATTACAATAATATTTACAGTCATTTTGATTTTCTGTGGGAAAACAGTATACGTTTGAGGCTTTTAGTCAAAAACAGCAGCATTTCTTTGCAGATACCCTGAATATTACAATTGGGGAGCATGCAATTTTTGAACATATGAAAATGTTTGAAATAATGTATCACGGGTAAAAAATTTGCCTTACAATACATGTGAAGACAAAACTGTACATATATTTTCTGATATTAAGTTGTGCTTTCTAATAATTCTTATATTTGTTACAAAAGAGTCGTATTTTATGTTAATCAAGTTAATTTTACAAAGTACTCATAAGTTATGACTATTTCATTTTGTTGTACTGATGCATGTGCCGGTTGCATGCTTTCCAATTTCATTCACCATAGTCATATTTGTGCTTGGTTCTTATATGACTAATTATACAAATAACATTTAAAGTATCTGATCAAGAAAAGATTTAACCAGAACAACTTGACAACATAAAATAAAGTAAAAATCCCTCAAAGGTTTGGTACCCGCCTCCACCATAGGAAGGTGTGGAAGGGTGTGGTAAACATCCTCCGAAATGAGCCCAGCAAGCTGGCCCTGGCAAGGACGTACTTTTGTAGTTAATCTGTCTCCAAATCACGTTACTCCATTTCACAATTAATCTTTGACTCCCCTCTTAATCCCAGCAGACACCATTCCCCGCTGGAAGGACTTTCTTTTATCCCCCCTCACATTGCCTTTTTCTTCTGGTCCTAACTGATGCTAAATACTTTGTCACTTGACACTAATTTCTTGGGATAAGGTCTTTAAATTTGTCTTTTGAGTCAAGGGGGGTTATGGGGTAATCGGTGCAGGAATGTTGAGTAGGAATAAATTGTACTGGTCTACTGTCAAGCCAGTGGAATAAGAATAAGCGGAACCATCCATTTGAAATAACGAGACAAATTAATCCAAGTGATTGAATGAAATGATTCAATATAGATGAATAAGTTTGACCTATACTTAAGATTTTTTGTAGAGGTGATAGAAGTTTAGCTCTTCTGTTGTTATGTTCACTGTCTTTGTATTTGTTCCACTGCTTGCCAATAAAACGCCACAGCATGTGATTCTGCTCATGGATGGGGCGAGTGATTTGTAATCAATTACGGGGGTTGCGACAACACAAACTTTCAAAAAAAAGTACTTACAGTTCAACAGAGCCGGCAGGAAAAGTCGAAGGCAGTTCTGTCAGTCCGATGCCTCTGCAATCCACGACATTCTCAGAGTTACATGCACAGCTTGCTGGGCAAAGAGGCTTGACCCTGCACATCACCTCGTGGTTTTCATCACCTAGTAGTAAAAGAACAACAAGTAAGAAGACATTTTCAGTGCAAAGAAAGGGTCCAGTTCCATAGCCAAAAAACGAAACTAGTTTGCATTTACTCTCCTCTTTATGAACAACCAAACAATCAGATTGTATGACTGACTTGACATGTATACACCAATTTAGTAAATTTCATGAATAATAGGCTAGGTATTATACAGGATTGGTCGAACTGACAAACAGTCGCAGACAGTGTTCATGTTTTGTGTGATCATACATGCAGGAAATAACAAACCTGTGAATATTTGGGCTCAATGTTTAGGCTTAATCTAAGTCAGGAGAAAATCGTGAAAAAAAAACATTTTCAGAATGTTGTAAACACATTGTCCCTAAGCTGATTTTGTTTGTAACAACCGAAATCAGTTGTTGCGTTTTTGTCTTTGTTCAAGCATTTGTTTAGGTTTTCAGAAAAAGTGTGGACGGACTCTGCACTAACACAATAAGCCACCACGTTAGATTTGAACGATGTTGGGTACAATACCTTGTTCGGTTACAATATGCACAATTTGAATTCCTCAGACTAATTTAAATGTGCTGTGCCACTTTGGGTCTGGCAAGCTTTTGCCTCGCAGCCCCCAGATCAGCAAAGACTGTATCCTCGTGCCTTACATTTCATTGAGAATTGTGTGTGGATGTTTGACGTATCTTATTGTAACCATACTGCAAAAACTGGGGTGTTAAAATTGACACCAAAGGTGTTGTCACACAATACCAACATAAGAATAACATTTTACACAATAGGGTGTTAAATTAACACTAATGTCTGCCAACACAATTACACTAGTGTTATTTAAACACCCTAGGCCCTATAGGGTGTTTCTCTCTTCGGTATTTATGTGACAACACCCCTGGTGTCAATTTTAACACCCCAGTTTTTGCAGTGTACAAAAAAAAGCTTGCCCCTACAACCATGTGGCCAACAACCAACACTGGAACGTGGTCTATGAGAAATTCAAATTTAGCACTCGCTTGTGAACGAGCAAAGGCGTCATAAAAGACACAATTTAAATCTAACTCGCAAATGGCTCATTGATAAACTTGTTGAGTGAAAATTGCTGCTTCAGACGTGTATAGCCCGTCACCAGACAACTGGATCTGTAATTCCATTGATCATCACAACGACGGTGACAGCGATGCAAGCTAAGTCCCCTATCAGTAGCACTCAGAATGTCTAACCGATCGTGCAGGTAATTCGAAGTGATGCAATTGTAAACTGCCCCCATGGCTGGGCCCTCCTAATCTAGACTTGGCCTAGATTTCCTTCAATGTTCTCTTTTCTAATCCCGAGCACTAACAGGATGTGAC
Source organism: Plazaster borealis (assembly GCA_021014325.1). NCBI lineage: Eukaryota > Metazoa > Echinodermata > Asteroidea > Forcipulatida > Labidiasteridae > Plazaster > Plazaster borealis. Next base: position 5,556,439 of record CM037458.1, read on the forward strand.
TTCCAATGAGTCGAAGTTTCACTGCAGTGTGCAGCAGGTACCTCGATAAACCAGTGAGCTACACCCCCACCCCCCCCCCCCCCAAATACCAAGTTTTGCATTCAGCACAATTTTTTCCAGCGACGGCGTTCGGGTAGCAGCAGAGAATGTTGTTAGCAAAATTATCAATCAATTGCCAAATAAGCCTCGTCAAAATTGTGTAATGAGTTTAGATGAAAACAAAATTCAAAAAATGTTTTGAGCAAACGAGATAGTGTTATTGAGGAGTAACAATGACTTGACTTGGCCCTGACATAACGTGAAAAACAGCAGTTCAACTTTACAAAATACGCTCCGAACCAGTGGATTTTGCAGAATTGGGTCAACTTTCACATCCTAAAAAAATCAACTTTGTTTATAGGCCTATCCATTTGTTCTTTCTTTTTGAATCCTTCCTATATGTTAACAGATTAATTTATTTTTACTACTTCTGTGAAGCTTCTAAGAGAACATAAATCGTCATCAGAAGAGCCACTTATATTAAAATGAGAAATTATTGGTTAGCACAGGAACGAGCCCAGGATATCTCAATAATTGCATGTTACGTTTTTACGTAGACCCACGCGTCCCGAAGGGAAGAAGGGCGTATAGATGTGGGTCGAATCTTTTTTTCGAGTTTCACGAAGAGCCACTTATGTAAAGTGCATCGCATGCATGATCGCGTGTCCCGTTTCCTACGTAAGCAACACGTTATTCATGTTGTACAAGTAGGTCATCTCACTTTTGAGGTTTCACGAAGAGACACCTATCTTTGACTAATGACTGATGGCAAATAGCCATTATTTTAAAATAAATTAGTTGGTCATGGAATGGAGAGGTTAAACTTTTACGAAGTAATAATAAAAGGTTCTAAACTGCAAACCATGGCTTTATTTTTTAGATTTGCATTTTAAAACTAACCACAGTATAAAATATAAATCTCAAACATGTCTTTTTTGACGTAAGTGGCTCTTCGTGAAAATGGCGACAACATGCTTTTTCAAGAAGTGCGTTTCTTTGAAACGTTGAAGAAAATGGAATACTGAAACACAAATTCGGAATCTTAAAGAGGGTCTCCAAGGTCAAATTAAGTTTTGTGATGCACTCATTTTCCAAAAGATAGAGTCCTCATGAAAGTGGGGAAAAAAGTACAAGTTTTTAACCTCATGTTAATATTATGTAAAATGCCATTTTATTGGATACTCTTTCGAGATAAAGTTTGAAACATGACGTCATCGGACAGCGAAAACAAAATATACGAGGTTTGGACATGTACATTCCAAGAGGAATTTTTGCGCAAGTCAAAAGGCCAAATTAAATTCTCTCTTTTATTTACCTGAGAATATTTCTTATGGTGATTTTTATTTGCATTATATTGAGGCGTCTTACCTGAGCATCTGAAATCAGTGACTTGTAGCTCAGGTATCTTGAATCCTCTGAACTGCTGTGGATGAGCACAGCGAGTGGACAAGGCTAGGCGTGGATGAAGCCCAAGCCAGCTGGCAAACCAGCTCAGGTAGCAGTCGCAGTACAAGTTGTTTCCCGACAGTCGCCTGAAAAAAGGGTCATAACAACCCATAACAAGAAGACGGTGATAGATTTACGGTAGACAGAATTGATGTGTTGGAAGATCGGACGCAACAAGTCCGAATTAATCCATTCCAGAAGGTTTTGGGTTAAAAAAAAAACCGTCCAAGTGAAGGTGTACAGCAGCGGATAATAGTACATTATCAGGAGAGCTTTGTAGAGAATCAATCATGGCTGTACAGCTTCAGTCGGGAACACATCCTCTTTTTTTAAATAGAGCCATGAGATATGGAATAAGTTTGTAGATTGGATGGTGAGAATGAGCTGAACTCAAAGTGTACCTGTTCATTTGGAGAGAAAAAAAGGTCTCTGACTATTTGCGGATGTAGTGGTGGAAGGGGTACCACCAAACTGCTCATGTTCCCCCTCCCTTGACAAGCATAAGGGGGCGTCTCAAACGTCCGAACGATGTGAACGTTCTAATTTGATCAGATAAGAACCGCCAGGACGCTCCATGGGAACGTTCAAAAAGCCAAACTAGTGTAATCAAATTCACTTGTGTAGGATTGTTCCCAAAGTTCGGCACAATGTCGAGGTCCAGCAGAAGGTTCTGGCGTTCCACTGCCTACACGGGAACGTTCTGTCGCACTAAGAACGTGCCCGACTTTTGAGACGCTTCCTAAAGGCTAAACAAATTACGAATGTGAACACACAGGACCTTTTAGAGTTGTGTCTCAGTCATAGTGCAGGTACCCTGTTTTACTAAACTTTGGCTTGCAACAATCAGTCCTTCTCTACCCCTTCCCCTAACAATATTACCTTCCTGACAACAAACAAACAAACAAACAAACAAACAAACAAACACCCCAACAAACAACAAGCAACAAAAAACGATTAAGGTTTTTGGAATATCGTATTTTTGACCCTTTCATTGGGTAAGTCTTAAAACGTTAATGTTAGACTCTTGAGATCAACGGAAAGGGGTAACCACACTTAAAATCTCCCAAAAGAAATGAACTTGTTTGTCTCAGAATTGCTTCACAAGAGTCTTAAGAAATAGACATCGTTTTCTGTGTTTACTTCACAGGAAGTGAAGGATGCGAGAAGGATGGGAGGAAATGAAATCTAGTCTGTCTCCATACTTACAGCGTCTTGAGATATGTCATGTGTGTGAAACTGCTACTGCTCAGCGTTGTCAGATTGTTGTTGTTCAAAGTCCTGTAATGAAATCAAGAACAATGGTCAGAGAAAATGAGCCCATTCGGGTGAAAGAACTATTCTTGAACTATTTATTGAAAGCGAACGCGAGGCAGTTTTTAGGGGGACCCCAAAAATCACGAAACACACTGATTTCCCATGGTGAGGTAAGGATTTTGTTTAGCCATTGAGAAAGGATCTAATAGGGCAGAAACGTGAGGCCATTAATAAAAAGAAATTGCGAGGAAATTCGCTTAACTTTCGCATTTCATGTGAAGTAAAAACCGCGCTTTAAAGGTATTATACAGGATTGGTAGAGCTGACAAAATAGTCGCAGACAGTGTTCATGTTTTGTGTGATCAACCATATGCGTGAAATGACAAACCTGAGTTTTGTGAGTCAGGAGAAAAATAGTTAAAACCATGCACAATATTCGGCATATAAATACATTGTTCTTCATTTTGGTTAAAACAACCAAAATGTTACTTTTTTAATAGGTTTTCAGATAGAGTTTTCTCGAATATGACTTCATTTCAGGGGGAAATATTTCACAGAAAAAAATGATCTAGTGAGAACTTCATAATCAGTAAGCTTTCAGACTAAAATTAAACAACGAGGTTTTTTATCCTCACCAATCATGTAGGCCTAGGGTAATTTTAGTCAGGTTATCATGAGAATTTCGGCAAGCGAATTTTTCCACAATTGCATGTGTAATTTGTTTCACAAGAAAAACCATTTTTTTGCTCTGATGGACTTATTTTTGCACAGAGCAATGGCCGTTGAACCGATTGCAACCTTTGGCAATCGGCTCACAGCCGTCCAAAGCAAGTGTAAATACACTGATAGGCAATTTCAGCCGGATACGTATATGGACGAGTAATTTAAACATAAAACGAGACCAGACACATGTTTCAAAACTTGGAGCTAATCAAAATGAATTATGCATGTATTAACCAGAAATGCGCACTCGATCATTCAACACTTCTCTGATTGGCCAATAAGAGATTTCATTTGACAGTTTGCCGATTAGTCCGCTGCCACTACACCCCCTGGGTCTTTGCCTCGATGCCCCTTGAAGCATTCCTGCAGACATGCTAATTTTTAAGTGGAAGTACCTATTACAAGAAGTAACATGCTTTTACTACACAAACCCCCTGCGTAAGTTGGAGGCCTTATATATATAGGGGCAGGAAGGGAGGGGGAACTTGGCACACTTGTTCTAAGTAAACTCCACCATCTCTGAATTAACTTATCGTATCTACCAGTATTCTATCCAGATTGACATCGCGGATGTCACGCACTTAAGTTAAGCGACTAAAACCAATTGCCAAAAAACCACCACATTCAAATTGGGTGCAATTAAATGTATTGCTCTAAGTTACAGAAATAATATTAAAGACAGCTGCCAGGGTGGTAAAATATAATTGTTCTGTAAATTCGGATTGATAGAAACTTCGTTGTATACCCAAAACAAATTTATTGTGATTAATTACAAAACACCATTGGAATGACAGATGCAGAGATTGTGTTTAACAGCCAAAGAAATGTCATCCAATTTGACAAATCAAGTCCAGGAAATCTAGAACTCCAAAAAGAATCTGAAATTGATCAGGAGCCGATGATTCATTTCCACCACGAACAAATACGAAAACAACAGAATTATTGTCTTCTCGAGGTGGGTTCCATAAGGAGCGTGGCTAGGGCATACTGGGAGGGGGGTGAAAGCAAAATTATCAGCAACCAGTATACACCACTATAAGAAAGACAAGCGGTCCCAGCATTGCCCCCACTGTATATTCACACACTTGACCTTCAAATTATATTTGAGGAAGTTCCAAGTTGTGACCCCGAAAAGTTGGGAAGTCAGCTTTGAACAATGTGTATGCGCCTAGACTGCAGTCATATTTCTAGTATGTTTGCAAAAGAGCCACGGGCCCATGGACTTCCTGCAGGCATGATTTGTACACAACTACACGGAAGAAAATATTCCATCTTATATTTTATGGAAATTGCACTGTCTGTTTAGACAGTGAGTTTCATCCACACTGCCGTCCCTCTGCACAGTCCTTCCACCAGTCTCTGTTGCTGGCAACAATACCGAGGAAGGGATTCACTCTTTCAAATGCTGTGTGCATGAACACCTTCTTCTTACATAAATCAGTGTTTCCTTGACACCACAGATTCTGTTATACTTGTCTAGCAACTCTGAGCTGCAGTGAACCCTTTTATTAGCCCATCAGAGCCTTCAGTCTGATTCCAATTTTCATTCTGTTCATTGACCTCGTCAATGTCTAGTGGGTTATTGTTCACATTTGCTCCTTAAAAATAAAAAATAAAAAAACTGTTACTTTTGTAACTCTTGAATTTATGTGGAAATTGTGATACAACATGTAAAATTTTCCATGAGACCAAAGTAGTAATTTGCCTGCCTGGAAATGCCCTGGAATGTACAAGGTTACTCTTTTTTTGTTTGTAAACATACGTGGTCAATACTCACAGTGTTTCCAGCATCCTGAGCGGTCTGAAGGCTCCATCGATGATACATGTGATCTGGTTACTGTCCAGGTTCCTACGATCAGACAAGTCAAGTTACACCATAATGCTTATGAGTTTAAAATAGCGAATTTTTGGGCGTGTTCCAATTTGTAGTTAATTTCAGATTTTTAACTCCTGGAAGGAACTACGGGAAACATAAAAATTTAACTGCTCAGAAAATTACTCTTCTATGGTGTATGGCAGATTTGAAGGCTCATAAAAAAAGAGATTTATCATCATGTTTGTATGACCATTTTAGTTCGTGAAAACGGTATTTCCTATCCTTCTTAAGACCCCCCCAGTACAAAGTTAGTTGACATAATTTGTTGACATTGATTGTTCTTGTCATGTCAATTTTGCAAGAATATAAACAAGTAATTACCCTAAACAGTTAGTACTGGTTAATTAAAACATACTCATATCACACTCACTGACTGGTTAGTACTGGTTAATTAAAACATACTCATATCACACTCACTGACCTACATCCCGGTGGCCTGATTTTGGTTAGGGTTAGCGTCAAGTACTGTAATTTGTTTTACGAAGCCAAGTGGTTCACAAACTAAGCAAGCGATGGCAAGGAATTTGATAAAACTCCCGCGTACCACATTGTGCACTGAACCACTGAATCACAAAGGGTAATAACTTCAACAAAGTCCCGTCTTTCTCTCCACAAAACCAATGAAATATCATGCGAGAATCTTGTTCAATGAAGTGAGACGCAACCTTTCCCAAACCACTTTTTAAATTTTTTATTCCAGTGCTCACTTAAAGGTATTGTACACTTTTGGTAACAGCTGAAAAATCAGTGTCCAAATTTTGTGTGATTCAACATATGCATGAACAAACAAACCTGTGAAAGTTTGAGCTCAATTGGTCACCGAGGTCACGAGAAAATAGTGAAAAGAGACCTTATGTGTTTTCTGTTTTTTCAAACATCGAGTTTTCAAGTTATCGCGCGTGATAAAAACTATTGTTTTACTCATTTCTCAGAAACGATAGCATTTTAGGCAGAAATATTTTAAGGAACCCTTTCTACCTTTACTTACTTTAAATCAGTTATGTGTGAATCTGTGAACATTTGTGTTTTTCGATCTTACCAATAGTGTACAGTGCCTTTAAAATGAATGTTGTACACAGTAATACAAAATGGAATATTTGAAATACCGTCATATTTGCGAAAATACCAACTGGGTGTGCCAAAAACATTAAAAAAACATCCTTCTCACATTTCTACTAGTGATCAACAAATCAAGTGTGTTTTTAATAGATGTTAAATTTGCGTAAGGATTAAGAACAATGCTTGCGTTATACCCATACATTGTTGTATGTTAAGCATAATACTCAACTTTCCCCGAGACCCTTGAACACAAATCTACAGACATAGGCTGTTACTCGGGTGGGACTCGAACCCACAACCTTTGCCATCCTAATGAAGTTGGAACCTAACATATACTTGTATAATGCTGCAATTATCATTATCCCAAACTACTTTATTTTTATTTTTGTTTGTTTACTTACAGATTTCTGAGCAACCCAGCTCCTCTGAAGAACTTGCGTGATATCAACATCAGCTTGTTACTGCTCAGGTCGCTGTACAGAAAGATAGAAACAAAACGCAGAGTGAAAATTAAAAAAAACTGCTAGAAAAGTCTTAATGCAAATCTCCAATATGTTATCTCTGGATATCTAGGGATTTCGACGGCAGACTAAATTGCCCAGCGGGCAAGACCGGTTCTAAGTATAGTGGTTAGATGTCAGGTTGTATACAGAAATAGAGTTTCTATGTACGTTGGTTGCCTGTGGGTTTGCATGCTGAAAACGCATGAGAGCAAAGCATTTTGGCAATAAGCCCACAGTGTTTTCATTTGCTGAAAAGGCAAGAACAATACGTACACTCCAACAAAAGACAGGATCGGTAACCTATCAGATACACAAAGTTGATTAGTGTCAATGAGTACATACGGTACACAGGTGCACATGTACCGCTATTCCATCAAGAACACAGCGGTTATGTGATGAGACGAAACAAACAGCAACAAAATATGCAAAATATGAAGAAAACAAATTGGAAACAAGTGATGGCTAGAAGCAAACATGTTATTGTGGGAATAGGTGGGATTTAGGTCATTTCTTGAAGAGTTTTAGAGAAGCAGTAGAACTTAATGTGGGTATAGACTGTTCCATAATTGAGGATCAACAAAGAAATGTATGTTTTGTCTGTTTTGAAATTATCTTTAAATGTTGACCATCCAACTCAACATTCTGCAAGTCATGATCCTATAGCTACATAGTTTCAGTAAATTTGAGACCTTCAATAATTTTGGCTTGAACCATGTTATCCTGCATGATTGGTAAATTATTTAAAAATAAAAAGGGGAATATACCGGTGTAGTAGAACTAGGAACGTGTTCATGATTAAATGCAAGAGCACATGACTCCCATACTAGCTATGTAATTTTAGTCCATGTATGTTTCAAACAAACAAATAATCTTGGAGAAATATTCAATATTCTTCAAGTCACTTTCTGTTACAAACGCTCCAGTGCACAACATCCTCCAATCATCCCGACTGGTATAGTTTCCCAGTTACTCGGCGAAAGTTCAAATATATCTGTTTAGTCAGCAATCGCATTACAAACTATCTGATTGCCGAAGGGCGATATCGTAGTTTATTTTTGTACTCTGATTACTACCTCTTGTGGCAGATGGAGATTTGGTCTCGTCCCACCACTTCAACAAAATAAAAATGAAATAAAAATCATGGATTCATCTGCGCCGCCATACAAAGATAGTATGAAATAATAAATGATACTGCTGACGGTGTCTGATATCATACATTTTATTTTATGATAGCAAAGACATTATGTAATTGTTAACAAAACTTCACAGACAGAAAACTGTTCAGCAATATTTGCTGTTTAAGCAGCTCTGTGGAATTGGGCCCAGCTCAGGAGTTGAACAAACTGTTTTAAAACAGAAGAGAAAATCCGCGCCCTCTCCCTATTGGCCCTAGCTAAATGGTTTCAGTAAATTTGAGACCTTAATTCAAAATAATTCTGGCTAATTCTAGCTAGTCGGCTATCGAAACAAGCCGTTAACAATGGAAATGCACAGCCAGTTCTTTTATTATTTTAAATGAAAACTCAATTTCGAATTTCAGTTATTTCTGTTGACCCACCCACCAAAAATTTCGAAAAAATATCGCAATTTTTAAACATTGATACTTCTGAATGGCCCCTTGTGGAAAGATGGACAATCAAAGGAATGTGCCCTACACGTGTCAGCAAGCACCCACATTTACTGTATTGATCACAAGTGGGTGGTCCCCGAGGTATGTAAATGGTAGCTTGTTTGTTTATCTTGTGGATTTGACACACTTTCTCGTGTGTCTAGTACACACCGTACATTATTGGCCTCAGTACTGGTGTTCCCTAACAGTTGAGTTGTGTTTACTCTTCAAAACAAATGGATTTGATGGTAGACTACAAATGGGGTGACTGAAGGTCAAATCATCACTGGAGTCTGGTCTTTGGTAGTTAGGTGGGATAATAATAGCCGACTATAAGATAACAAGATGTTGTAAAGAAAAGGGGCTGAAAAGAAGAAGGTAGGCCTATAGCTTTAGACTAAAGCCCCTGCTCAATTCTCTTCTTTTCCAAAAAAAGGGTAGCCTAATAAATAATGTCAAAAAAGTAGTTTGGGATTCAGTATACATGCAACACACAGGTAAACAGGCATACTCTGAACCTGAAATCACAGGTATCATTGGGTTGTTGGTTTTCTAGCCACAAATTGGTAGAGGGTTCAGCCCCCTATTGAGTATCTTAAAGAGGGCCTCCAATTCGGTTATGTGATGCACCCATTTTCCACAAGATAGAGACCTCGTGAAAGTGTGGACAAAATTATAAGTCTCAAACCACACGCTTAACATGGTGCAAAATGCCATTTTATTTGATACACATTTAGAGTGAAATTTGAAACATGACGTCATCGGACATCTAACAATTTGATCTGTATAGAGGGGAATATTTGCACCAGACAAAAGGTCCAAGGGATCCGGAGCCCCCCCCCCCCACCACCACTAATCATGAAGAAATTTTGTATTTTAATATGTTGTGACTCTATTTTTCCCTTTGAGCTATCACATCACATAAGGCTTATTTATCCCAAGTCTCGCTACAGTCCTAATGCCCGCTTGCGTCATGCAACTCAACCTTCCAGTATACATCTCTCGGGGTTTTTTGTTTTTGTTTACCCCCCCCCCCCCGGTAAAAAAAAACGGTCTGCCCCTATGTGGCCTCAAAATATCTTGTTCGTTTCCACTCAAATTAAGTTCTGGCCATTATAGTGACTTACTCACCCCTTCTCCTCTCCGTCGCCGCAAAACAAAAACATAATTGCGAGCCATCGCGGCGCGAAAAGCAAGGGGGAAGGAACAGGTTAAGTACATTTCCGGGGGATTTGTGGGCATTTTGGGAAAAAAAGATGGGTCATTTAATGAGCTGTGACAAGAACAGACATGTGCTTTAGGTGTTAAATCCTTCCGGTTAAGTGTTTGCACGCACGGCGGAGATGAAGTCTTGATTTGGTGAGAGTTTATGGGGAGAATGGTTAATTGTTTTATTCGCTATGTTTGAAAACTCATGGCGCTTGGGAATTAGAGGTAGCTTTTTACATAAAATGTGCTCCAGTGAGGTTACGGTAGGCCTACAAATCGTAGGACAAAGTTGAAAACTTTTCAAGATGACTTCACCAATTATAATATATTATTATCATCTAAAATCTAAATTTTTTACCAAATTAATATTTCTATTTTTGTAAAGTTGTAGATCTGTACACCCGTATTGTGGTGCTGCCATTTTTATATCTTTTATCTGCTTTTTTTGTTTACTGTTTTGTCTTATCTTGTTATGCCACATATTCAGCTTTGTGCTGCCTTTTTTTTTTTTTTTTGTTTTTTTTTAATGAATCAACCAACAAAAAAAGTAAGATCTGATTCATCTAGTTTAAAATAAAAACACACCCAGAAACAACACATTTTCATCAAAGACAGTCTCCTGAAAAATGCGGAGTTTAAACTCCATGAGTAATTTTCATCAAGAGTTATAAAAGTTGTATTAAATCTTATGATTAAACAGCTCAAAAATTAAGAAGACAGCAAAAGTTATACAAAATAGGCCCTATATCAGATTTGTTTTTAAATTCATAACAAAAATTTCGAAGATTTTTTAGAGATATCTGAAGAAGTACGGATATGACTTGCTAACACTGAATCCTATGGGGAAATGAATAAATTGTATTATCAAAATAAATCGCAGTTCCAGTGCTAGACGGAAATGCCGTAATTCCAAAAGGGAACTCAAGAAAGTACAGCTGAGACATTCACATGATTGAAAACTCTGTACATAACTTCTGAGCTGGAGAAATCAAAGTGACTTGTAGAAACAAGAAGTTGTACATGTTCGGTGGCAGATTTCGATCACACACACAGTCACGAAACAACAACACAATGCATGTACATATGATGGATATAGCTGCAATTGGAAGGAGACATTAGTACTGTCGCATAAGATATTAAGAAGTTGTTTGTCAAGAAAGCACAGGGACATTCACATTGAAAACTCTGTACACAACTTCTGAGCTGGAGAAATCAAAGTGACTTGTAGAAACAAGAAGTTGTAAACTTGTTCGGAGGCAGATTTCGATCACACCCACAAAAAACAACAACACAATGCAAGTACATATGATGGATATAGCTGCAAGTGGAAGGAGACAATAGTGCTGTCGTATAAGACGTGAATAAGTTGTTTATCAAGAAAGTACGGAGACATTCACATGATTGAAAACTCTGTACACAACTTCTGAGATGGAGAAATCAAAGTGACTTGTAGAAACAAGAAGTTGTACACTTGTTCGGTGGCAGATTTCGATCATACACACAGTTCACGAAACAACAACACAATGCATGTATTATGATGTATATAGCTGCAAGTGGAAGGAGACATTAGTGCTGTCGTATAAGACGTGAATAAGTGGATTGTCAAGAACGTGCGGAGACATTTACATGATTAAACAACTCTTTACACAACTTCTGAGATGGAGAAATCAAAGTGTCTTGTAGAAACAAGAAGTTTTAAACTTGTTCAGAGGCAGATTTCGATCACACCCACAAAAAACAACACAATGCATGTACATATGATGGATATAGCTGCAAGTGGAAGGAGACAATAGTGCTGTCGTATAAGACGTGAATAAGTTGTTTGTCAAGAAAGTACGGAGACATTCACATGATTGAAAACTCTGTACACAACTTCTGAGATGGAGAAATCAAAGTGACTTAGAAACAAGAAGTTGTACACTTGTTCGGTGGCAGATTTCGATCACACACACACACACACACACAAAACATTGTTAATATGATGGATACATCTGCAATTGGAGGAGACAATAGTGCTGTCCTATAAGACATGAATAAGTTGTTTGCCCAAACGAAGTTCAACGTGACAACTCATGGAACCACAAAGAAAGCCAACATTTAACACACTTAAAGCCTTGTTCCGGAATTTAAATCAAGGATAATGACACAGTGTATGCAGATTTGATGGATCCCCAAGTCCTTGAAAAGTGACAATTGTTTTGTGACAATGCAAAAAGCAGATGCTTATCTAAGATTTTTTTATTAATGCTATCCTAACCCTTAACTGTTCACACATTGTTGCCTGGTCGCTCATTTGGGAACCATTAACTACCCCCTTTGGGGGCAAAGGGTCCCTATCGGGGTATATTCCTATCGTGCACTAATATTTATTACCCTGTGCAGGCACAGAGCAGCGCTGCGGTATAGCATGGGTAGGAATCTTCAACTTGGCCAACCCAAAGCTAACCAGTTAATCCTCGACTAATCCCCATTGTGTGTTAACTAAGCCCTCTGTTATGTAGGATTAACATATTAGGCTAATGGGGCGATAATTGTCATCTGTAGGAAATACAGAACAATTGAGACTCCATTAGTCTTTGATCATAGGTAACTGTTAACAGCTGCAGGATAAACGGAAGGGGATGCAAATAGTTTACAGTTATTCCGCTCATGTACTATCAAAAGGAAACTAACAGAATGGTTTCGCTGCTGTTTTTCTTGCTCTTTGATGGATTCAAGACTGTTTACATCAACACTTAAACTTTTGTAAAAGGAGTACACCCCCACAGGCCCAATTCGGACATTGAACAAAATCTCAATCGTGCCTTTTCAGAACCTCAACGTGTTTCCAAGTAGAGATACATGGGCCTATACATGGCTGTCAATATTGTAAACTAGTTCCTACAGAATCCTATAGAACACGTAACATTCGTTTAAGAAAAAGAGTGACCCTACACAGGGCCTTTCTGCCAGGCAAGATACTGCACTGGTCATATGGGAAAAATGTGTACATTTTGTGTCATACATTTCTACATAAATTCAAGAGATATAAACAAATTACAGCTCAACAAGCTTTTGGGATATGCCCCCTTTCTTCATTTCAACAGTTGACGCAGATCAGACAATGCAATCTCCATAAAATATAAGATGTTATGTTTTCTTTTACTGAGCTGGGTACAAATCGTGCATGCGTCCAGGCTCTCTGACTACTTGGTTTATCATCAGAACCGTGTAAGACTTTGGAGGCTTTATGTACAGACTGTTTGTGCATCACACCCATGGCCTTCCATGATCGCTCTAAGAGTTGCTTCTGGTAAATGTTAAGTGTACACAGATAAGATGTTATGAATTGAGGAAGATACTTGCAAAACAAACATGCCATGGAGATTTCTGGTAGAAGCCACAAGGAGCTTATTCATACGAGTAACAGATTAAGTAAACTGGAAATGTATGTCATAATCAAGCTCTGCAAAAAATAGTTAATGGCCTGACGTTTCGACCCTAGCAGAGTCTTTCTCGAAGGCTACAATTTCTGTGAAATTTGAGGCTAAACCTCACCACTGCCCGGTCCTGTTGGAGGGATAAATGTAACTATGATTGGGGGATAACGAAACCGTGATCAGAACACTATTGTTATTTCATCATAAAACAGAGTGAAACTTAAGAAAAACTACAGTAGGAAACTTGCGGGTACAACCGTGGTACAACCATCTATACAACTCCTTAGGGAGAAGTGTTCGTTCTGAGAAGAACCAGTGTCGACGTTTAAGAGGAGCAGATCAAACTGTTCGAAACATCGAGACCACACCGGTTCCTTCTCAGAACCAACACTTCTCCCCAAGGTGTTTTATACACGGTTTTCCCCGCAAGTTCACTGCTATAGTTTTTTCTTATGATCTACATCATGCAAAGTTTCAAACGTCACTTAAAGTGAAACTTGATACGACAAGAAAAAGGCATCTTGTTGACATTAGTATTCACTCTGTGTTTGCCTAAAGCATCCAAACCAATTCTCATGAAAAAATCTTGGGTCAGATAGTACTTTTATTTATTTATCTGCTTGTATGAAATCAACCACCATTCGTTATCCGCTTCTTAATCGTCAACCTAATCTCCTTCCCTTCAATACCTTTTTCTTGTATTTAGTTAAATCTGCTCCTTTTCACCTGCTTTTTAATCCCCACACTGTCAATTTCTGGCTACACGTCAGGATTTGTATAAGATCCTACCCCAACTGAACCATTCATTTAATCCATGGATGGATTAAGGGCACTTAGGGTTTAAGGGATTAGCAAAGTCATTTGAATCAAAGATTAGAGAAATCAGATTACGGGACCTTTAGAGTCACAAAAGGAAGAGACTTTTTTTTATTGATGTGTCCTTGAGGATGAGACTATTCTCATTTGAATTCATAGAGAGCGAGAGATCGAGAGAGCGAGAGAGAAAGTGATAGCTTTCTGTTGATGGCCAGAGAACTGAAAACCACACTCTTTAAGAATGTTGATTGATCGTAAGGGCAAGAATAGTCCATGGCAAAACAGCCTTCTCTGGAGTCCGACCCTCAACTTGCCAAATGTCTTCTAAATCAACCCCACCACAGATGGGTATTCCATACGAATTCCTTAATTTGTTTCAGTCCTGTTAGAATAGATGCGTATCTAGACATGACTCCCTACATATTATTACTAAAGCTCTTTAATACAAAACTGATGGTTCCACAGTACTTTGTAATATTATTACTCAGGTCATTAGTGAATTATTAGTTTTGCAAACTTTTCCAGCTCCCTGGGGAGGAAACAGCCTTGAGCTGTTTAAACACTCATAGACTTGTTTTCTTTCGTGGACAATTTTCACCGTACTTATTTTTTTTTTATTTGATAATAACCGAGATCTTTAATACGATGACATATCTTAATAGATAGTAGTTGATGCCAAACATGTCTTCAAGATGTGTCAGCAATACTTAAGGATGATCTTGAGTAACCATGGGAAAGTAATGAGAAGTCAAAATGAACATCTGAACCTATTTAACAGGAGTAGGCCTATAATTTTTTCAAACTCCTCAAAAGTTTAAGTTGAAGGATCTCATTAAAAAAAATGTTTATTCCATTTTTGAAACTAAAGCATTACACTGAGCAAGTGCAAAATAAAGTAGTGCCCTTTCTAGAGTTGATCCAAACACTAAAAACAACTGGGTCAGAATTGACCCGGATTCTGTGTCAAACTGACCCCAAAGTATGTCAACCTGACCTAGAATCTGAGTCCCTGACCAGGGAGTTATTTTGTTTAGTACAACACTTGAAAGCAAAGCAGCTGAAGAAAGAAACTGACTTGTAAGGTTACCAGCCAAAACATCATGTCATGTGTCATTGTCAGTGAGTGTTTCCCTGCCAAGTTTTGCTTGGCAGATAAATTAGTGAAGCAAAAATAATATCATCTTCAATATATCTTAATAATTTTAGCATTTAGGATAAAGAATAATCGTTGTTTGGGAGAGGTATCGTACACGTTTGGTAATGACTCAAAACAAATATTAGCATCAAAACTTACTTGGTAACAAGCAACGGAGAGCTGTTGATAGTAGAAAACATTGTAGGAAACGACTCCCTCTGAAGTAACGTAGTTTTTGAGAAAGAGGTAATTCCTCACTAAAATAATAAAACTTCTTGCAAGAAGTTTTTATTCCTATCTGAAAGCACACACATTTGTACAACAAGGGTGTTTTTTCTTTCATCATTTTCTTGCAACTTCGATGACCAATTGAGCCCAAATGTTCACAGGCTTGTTATTTTATGCATATGTTGGGATACACCAAGTGAGAACACTGGTCTTTGACAATTTCCAAACGTGTTCAGTGCCTTTAACCCACGATGTGTGGTAAACAGTGTATACTATGCGCTTCCTAAGTCTTGTGGGGAAAAAAACAACACAAACCGCTCATTGAGACACTGTCTGGATAAATTGAATTTCATGAAGTAAAAACAGAGATGTTAGGCCTGTAAATGATCAGTGTAAATTTGTTTGTCCTGACCTAAGTCGGCCTGTAAATAATCAGTGCACATTTATTTGTCCTGACGTAAATGGAACTTGGTTTTTACATCTATATATTCACTGTCTCATTGAAACTTTGCTGATAAACCAGAATGAGTCAGAGAAGTCACGGATCTATCAGTACTCAGGGGAGGAAGGTTTTGATGCCTGATTGCACACATATGTCATCATTTCAGTTTTTACACGCCTCAACGATGATATTATTTAGACCTACGTGACTTTTTGGGATAAGTTTCTGATGAGGGTTTTAGCATAAGGCTTTCCTTCTTCTCGAGTACATTGTCCAATTCTTAAAAATTAATGTTCTTTAGCCACAGGCATTCGGGGAACACAGAATGGTAATTGTTTTTGTTGATATACAGAATGGAGGCTCTTTGTTTGTATTCGTTAACTGGCAACTTTTTCAGGGGGATGGTTGTTGATTGTTAGAGAGTGCTCAAGAGTATTCGCTTGCATTTAGAACAATGTAGGAAAGTCTTGCACATCAGTTCAAATTAACAAATCAACGACTAAAGTGTTTTCCCTGTTCACCCCCCCCCCTTTCAGGAACAAAATCAAATGTGTCAGGAATAATCCTAAAAGTGGGTGTCCGTGAAATGTATACATGCACCCGTGCATTCCGTGAATTATTAGGTAATGTACTTTACTTTTGGTGAACCACAGTCATTGCGCAAAAAAAGTGTTTATCTGTCATGACTGATGCAGGTATACTAGGCTGATGGGTTGCAGAATGTTCGCTGAAATCTCGCAAGTTGTGGGTGCATGAAAAAGGGGTGACTGCTCTATATTCCGACACCCCTATATTCCGACACCCTTATGTTCCGACAACCCCCTCATGATTTACATAGGGTTAGGGTTAGGGTTAGGGTTAGGGTTAGGGTTAGGAATAGGAATAGGAAAATACACCAGGGTTGTTGGAACATAGGGGTGTCGGAACATAGGGGTGTAGCCGAAAAAGGCACTTGTACAAGTCCAATGAATGTATATGATATGACTATAACAAGGTCATTTTATTCAAATTCACTGATGATTGGTTTAAATGGGGTGGTGTAAGGGGGGGGGGCTTGGAGAGTTTTTATTTATTTTTCTAGATGAAGGGGAAGTGTCTATCATCCTCATCAGCAGGTTGTTTTTCACTAAGGTTTGACTAGGTCATTTCAAAACAGGTGCAACACGCACCAACCGGTTCGTTAATAGATAACAACCTGTGACATCCAAACATGTGAAATCACTAAGTTTTACCACTAAACAGGGGATTGGATTTTGGTATTAAATCAGGAAAACGGGACTTAGAGCTGGGAGTGAATGGGCCAGGAGGTATGGGGGGAGGCCTTCATGAGGGTTTAGATATGCGTGATGCAAATATGTCACACATAGCTGCAGGAAACAGATGATTAAAAAGTACATGGGTATACATTAGAGAAAAACATGTATCATTTCCTACTCGGCCACAATACAGGAATATAAGTGACTATTCACGCTCATATCAATTTATCAAAAATAAGGGAAATTATTTGTGCTGAATGTCACTATAGTTTCATTATTTTTTTGGCTGTCAACTTTTCTTCTTTGGTGAAATGAGGTTAACTGATGGAAGATATTTGATTGATTTTTACTTTGAGAATGGACCCTGGGGAAAACTCTCAAGCTCCCCTCCCCAAACAATCACTTGACCACTCTGATGCACTTGTGAACTTAACCACAACATATTTGATTCATACTTTTTAAAACGTTTTGATCACACGCGTCAATCTTTGTCAGCAGAATTGACATGTTAAAAATTGAAATTTTGTCGATATGAATAACAGGGGATTGTTAAGAACAAAATGAAGCTGTCAACCACCGGTAAGTTAATAATTATCAATGATCAATATTCATACTGACACCCTCAGGTAATTTCATTGCACCAAAATATTACTATAACCTTTAGAATTGTGTGATTTATACCCCTCAGCACATCGGTCCGAGTTACTGCAGAAAGGTTCAAAACTCAAAAACTTACTTGCTTTCAAGTTTTACCAACATGTCACTGATGGGCAAAAGTGATACCCTTCACAGAAATGTATTGCAAACCAACTTTTCTGTTTATTTGAAACAAAGTGATTTCACTCTCAATATAGTGGTACAATTGTTTCGAGTAAGATGAACATAAAGCAATTGTTTATGATCATTTTGAAAACTCATCTATGCCCCCATTCCCTTCTCCACAACCTCCTCTCTTCAGTCTATGTTTCTGTTCCTTTTTTAATATGTTTCCCCAATTCCTCATGGCAAACACCTCCTATTAGGATGTATGCATCCTCGGATTAACATGTCAAGGAAACTATACTCATTTCTGGTGAAATTTCCCTCCAACCTCTACACTTCTCCTTCCCAATTCCTTTTATGTCTACCAATATCTTGTTGCGTTTTACCTTTTTTTCTTAGTAGAGACAAACTCCTTTTAACATTGTCCTCTTTCTCCAGATATGTACCCCCTCTCCATTCTTTATCTTTTTCAGATTGGTCCCCCTTTGTGGTTGTTTTTCCTCTTTAAAGATATAACACAGGATTGGTAGAGCTGACAAAATAGTCACACACAGTGTCCATGTTTTGTGTGATAGGCCTATACGTGAAATAACAAACCTGTGAAAATTTGGGCTTACTCCGTTGTGTGAGTCAGGAGAAAGTGAAAAACCGTGCACAATTTTCAGCATAAACACTTTGTCCTTAATTTTGGTTGAAACAACCGAAATCAACTGTTGTGGTTTTTTATAATAGGTTTTCCGAAACAGTTTTCTCGAAAAGACTTCATTTCTGAGGGACATATTTCACAAACAAAAAGTGGTTTGGCCTATAGTATGAACTTCATAATTAGTAAACTTTCAGATTAAAATTAAACAATTGATGTTTTTTATCCTTACCAATCCTGTACAATATATTTAAATACACCCCAATTTCCAGTTGTAAGTGAGAGCTTGTTAAACCCCCTTTTCTCCGGCTGTGTGCCTCTCTTTGTATATATATATCTCACCCTTGATTCACCCCCTCATTCCTCCCACCAGATACCCTGGCACTACTCTAAGGACAGTGTGTACAATCAACATAAACTGATGTTACTTTGCGAACAGAGACTTGACCCATTTAATTGAGAGCATTCCAGTCGGGAGGCTCCCCGACTCCCACTTGAAGACAGTCACACGCAGGTGATGCGTAACCAAGGAGGTGGCATGCTCGTCTTCCTATCATTTCCAGGGTGCACTAAGGTATTCAAGAGAAATCCTCGACCAATCTTTTTTTGTTCTTCTTCCTTCACGAATCTTTCATAAAAAACTACCTGAGATACCGTATCATCTAGAGTATACAGATGCTCAATGGGCCATTATACCATTTTGAAGGTTACAAGTTCGAAACTTCGAACAAACCTGCAGGGACAGTTTTCTCATTTTTGATAAATTACCCCTTTACATATACTCAAAAAGTATGAAGAAAAAACAACTTCGAATAAAAAACACAACACAATTTCAGTTCAATGGGAGCCTTTCTACGCATACATTTCTCAGTAAGTATGAATCTACTGGTGTTAACTTATTACAACATAGAATAATCGGACTAAATTTTATGGTAGCACATCAATTTTCACGAGAGTTTTGTTGATTGTTGGTGAGCAACACAGTGATGTAGCTTTGGTTTGATCACTGACAATGACTGCTACTTCAGCAAAATGAAAACAGCTGTACAACCAAAGTAATTTTCGTACAAAGCCCTAAGTATATTAATACATGTAACTACCAAAAAGCTTTATCCACAAACCAACCAGACAAACAAACAAACAAACAAGCAAACAACAAACAAACAAACAAAACAATCTCATAGTGTCATATGTCATACTACATCATATTTGTTACCGTACACCATTTTATTTCAATTAGTACAAGAGGATGCAGTGATGGTCATACTTAGTCCCATCTCGTTTAGAGGGATTAATTTGATGATGTCATAAGTACAACTTCCTAGAAACATATGCCCAGATCGAGCCCTCTGATTGGACGATGGGGTGTGTGTCTCACTCAAACACGTCGAGCAATTTAGACAGATGGCCTCTGAGAGTTTAGTCTGGTGCCTTGGGGGATTAGCAGAAACAGGTGTATCAGGCTGGGGAAAGGATCCAAACTAGTGGAAGCTTTTGTCATTTGGTGTTTGTCATCACTTTAGTCTATGTTAAACATCTCCTGTGATTATCAAACCATTAAATTATGTCTTGACACAAGTGCACTAAGGTTGACGTGACTCCACAAAGTGTAAAAAACAATAACATAGTTTTCTGACGACACACTAATGTGTTGTCAAAGTAACGAGATGTCACAGTGAATTTGTTTCTGCTCACACCAAACTTTCCCTCATCATTTCAATGTTACATTACAAGAAACTGGTGAGAGAAAGGTAAATTTAAAGGTAGTATATTAGAAATAGGCATTTGCCCGTGGTCTCCTCAAAGTGAACCCCGCTGGCATCACTGGTAACAGCTCCCAACACAGCCCGTCTTTCCAGTGCTGCTGCTTTGAGTGTGGTGGTATCACAACCTGGGCCCAATTTCATAAAGCTGTTTATAGCAAGAAATTCTGGTAAGCAAATTTCTTGGCTAAGCAAGAAATGAGTTAGGTGCCCGTCACAGCAATGGTAACTGTACGGTATTTTGGCTGGTAACCTTTCTTTTTTTGCTAAGCAAGAGTTTTCTGTGCTTAGCAAGTTTTTGTGCTTGCATGCTTTATGAAATTGGGCTCTGACCATTCAGGTCAGAGCATAGGTCCTTTCTCTATGGTCAGAGTTAGGTACATTATTTGGAATGTCTTCTTGGGCTGCCTAGATCTTGAATTACTGCCTTCATATCATGCATCATCAATAGGGAGTTCGAACACAGTTTCAACTGGATCAACATGCAAATAACACAGCAGTAGTGAACTTATTTTACGTTTGACCTCACCTCTTAAACACACGACCGGAAATTTGTTTTAAAAAATTCCCAACTCCAATTGTTCATTTTTGCCGACGCCAAAATACAAGCTGCATTCGACTTGTTTCTTTTATAGAAGACATCAATAATGATCAACGCTCTGACAGTGAGTAACACGGGGGAAAAATGTTCAAAATATCAAACGAAATGGGTATATTATATATAAAGTGTACGCGAGAAACCCTGAGGGAACTGTGTAATTCCGACATGTGTTGTTGTGTATTAAAAACCTGAATGGATTGATTTTGATGGAAGCGTTGCGATCGTTTCTTTGAGGAGTCTACAACCCGCGTATGCTGCTGGATAATTAATTTTCTATTGTGATGTTACAGTCATAAGGGAGACTATTGATGACTGTTGGTAAGGTTATTTTCAATCCATACTTAAGGGAGGGGGGTGGCGACGGGGGGAGGCTACATACAGGGGTATCTATGGAAGAAATGTGTATGTATTTGCAATTTATCCCCACTTCTCGAGCTGAATTTCTGAAACTGTGAGATGGATACTTAAGCTGCGTAATCTAACAGTACACCAGAAACGCACCAATATTACAGAAAGGGGATATTCATTAAACACAGTGCTTGCAACAAAAAATACACCATTTGGTTACAGTTTCAAAACCCCCACTACGATCAATGCTCTTTCTTTGAACTGTATATCAACCCAAACTGGTTGTTTAAATGAAATAGTACTACGGTACATACAGGCAATCTAACGCAGGGGCGAAGGGGACATTTTTGCTGTGTTGTTGTTTGAAACGTCATAATAGTGAAGAGCATGTCTTATATTTAATTTTATCACTCAGTTTGCAAAATCCCAGGCTTGTGGCTCAAAAACCTCTCCTTTGTTTGAGCAAAAGAGTTTCTGACATGTCACTCATGATTGAACTGTGTACGGTCACTGGATAGGCAATGGCACATCTATACAACACACATGGGAACAAATATATAGGAACAAAATGGGAACAAAAGTAACTCAAGGGTTGACATTTCTTTTGAGATCCTTCCATGATTGATAAGGTTGTGGAACTGGCTAAGCACTGGGCAGTGAGCCTGCCAGTACGCATTATATGCAACTGGGTACAACGTGTACATTCATTCATCCATTCCTTGTGGTGCATGTTACATTTTGTACACTGCGGGTTTTGGGGTCTTTTTTCTTCAAAGATTTCCGCAAGACTAACAAGTCAATATTGAGATACAAAGCGCTTGCATGGCTTCAGGGTGGAAAAGTGGTCAAATTCTTCCCCTCCCCGCCTTCTGCCCCTACTTGTCAACCACTGACAATACACTACTGGGTATTGTTGACACAGTACCCCAAATCTAAACAAATGTTTTACCATTAAAAAAAGAACAAGTATATAGGTTCCAAGACTTTTTACTTTCAAACATGAGTTCAAATTAATATCATGCTAATTTATATGCGGAAATTATTATGAAACACCCATAGCATTTAGGGTGGTTGAATCTAGTCACATTTCAGGGGGGGGGGGGGGTACGTCCCATGGCCCCCTGCATCAATCAGCTGGTAACCAAGTTTTATCCAATACTGATACTATATCCAATAGGGAAATTTTACAATTATATACAAATCTCCAATAGATCCCTGAGAAGGAAACCTCTTTCCCAGGGGAGTGGCCCAGTCCATAAAGGATCTCCAGTTACCTTGACAACCTCATTTCCAGACGAGGATATCGGATCCAGATCCGGAGAGGTGTGGGCCACGGCTTTAGAGAAGAAGGACCTGAAATGGGAGCCTGCCAGTTTGCATTCGATCTCCGTTTCCTAAAGATATCATTTATATAACAAAGTCATACTGTGGGAAGTCATGGTTTATTGCTTCTGACTTATTGTGGCCGAGATGAGGAGGTATTGTGAGCAGACATTGTGGTTTGTATTGTATTCAGTGGATACCACACCCCTATACCCATCAATCTCGCATAATTGGTGCTGACAGGACTAGGTTGCTGTATAATTCAGACACTTTTGAATCTTAGACATTTCGACATTTTTACAACCTGTGTGAACAAGAACAAAATAATCACTTCCATATTTTTCGAAATGAGAATCCGGTTCATCTTTTGAATGCCGCCTCAACTTTTTCCTCTGGCTTTCTAAATAGCTAAACATCGTCATGATTTACTATCCTGGATTGTGAGCAGAATTTGTTGGCTTCATAAAATAAATAAATCGGCATAAATAAGGAGGTACTCAAAGTCTGTCCGGGAAAGATATGTCTAGTATCCAATCCATAAGACGAATAACAAGAGCCGGGGAGTCCACGAGTCTGTCCCTATGAGACAGACTAAACAGAGCAAGCATCGAAATGCTAAGATACCTGCTAGTATGGACACTCTCCCTGAAGTGTCTCTGTCTACCCTTCGGAAGACAGCGACTCGATTCTCAGACACGAGACTTTGCCGAAATGTCATAGTCCAATCATAGTCTTTTCGAAATGACGTATATATACTGCTAGCCAATGCTTAAAACACCACTGAGCTTGGGCCGAGTTGTGGGCGATTATTCTACCATCCATGCATGAAACTAGTCTACCCACGGCCACAAGCAATATAACATTCTCCCACATGACAGATATTCGCTCATGTTGCTATTGTCTATCACTGACAGGTAAAGGGGGTGTCGGCTGCCCTATTCCTATGGGCTTGAAAGGAGCACTCTTGAAAGTCCCAGAATACCAGAGTGTCTACCCCTTCCCATCCCCAAAGAAGCAGGCCTTGATTTCCTGACGCCATCTTCCAGGAAGTTCCCCGGAACCATCCAGGAGTCACACTGATCCTTCATCTTCAACCCTCATATGTCTTAACGCTGCCTCTTATTTGTTGTGTTGACACACAGACAAGATGGATAGACTGCGAAACCTTAGCTCCTTCATGCTTCAAGGCAGGGCCTATGCATTTGGCTAATATTGGGATATCTTTCTGGAATTGATACCTTTAGAATTAATCACAACTGCCCAAAGCACTATGGCTTTATACAAGCCTTGAGAAAGGCCTTAGTGACCAAAGAGGCTTGACCAATGAGGTCTGACCATGCAGCTTACTCTAAGGAAAAACCCATTGATAAACATGAAAGTATTGCATTGTATCTTCCTGTAGATATGTTTCCTTCGTCAGAATTCAAAGTACTGACCCCTTGTACGCACGTCACACGCAGCAACTTTTGCCACACTCACCATTTGTGGAGTCAACAGGTAAATGCCGCGTCACCTAAAATTCGCACTACACTGTATAACACATCTCAGGGACATGGAATCCAAAATGGAGCCACCACGATTATTGTGATGATGACGTATGGTGAATTGGATTATTAGCGAAATTTAGGAAAAGCAATTGTTTTGTCTCTGCTGACATATTTCCAGTGCATAAAACGTCTTTGGCCCTCTCACAAAATAACTTGTTGGTTATTCAGTCGTGAATTTCCTTATTGATAAACCCTTTTAATATCTTCCTTAATGATAGCTAAAGATACGTTGTGTGCCCGGAAGAAGAACGGAACGAAAGTTTTACCGGTAAAAGAGCATCTTGCAAGTAATGTGCAAAATTGTGTTTTTTAAGAAAACTGATCGTGAAAGTTGGATCGGTTTTCTGCCATTCGTGAATCATTATGTGAAGGTTAAATTCTGCATGGGAATGTGTCTTTGGGGTTATTCTAGCAACACAATGTAAACAGCAATGCCAATAGTTGCTTAACACCTTCTGTTACTGGGACAAAACACGTTGTGTACCTGGGAGAAAAGGGCGTGGAGCCTTACGCCCCTTTTCCGGGCACACAACGGATACCAGTTGTAACCACCAACTACTACTTTATAAAGTCTTCTTCAGGCTTGGTTTTCTTTACACCGTTCAATGGCTTCCCTGATTTGATTAAAGCCAGTTTAACCGAGTGCTGAGACGTCATCATCGCCAGTGGTCAGTGTGGTTTTTAAACTCATGAAGGACACAAAGTTAATCATTTAATAGCACGAGGCTCCATGGATTTGCACCACTGACAATCCAGAAGTCTTTATTTCTACTTCCACAGTACATTTTACATTCTTGTCGAATCATTATCTGACTAGACGAATGTAATTAATGAGATGTGTTAACAATTAATACAGGAATGATTTAATTACGACATCCTTGATATGTATAAACAGTCTGCTTGACATCATTTTCTCGAGCTTAGGAAGACTGCCGCTGGTTAATTAAAAGAGTGTTTCAGTTTGTACTGGTTTTGTTTTCCCCTCGGGCTAATATTTAATTAATATTTTGTGAAGAGACACGTTCACAGGAGGCATTAATTATGACTGTTCCGTGGCGGTTTCATCTGTGGTTGACTGACATTAATTTCCTTTTTTGTACGGGGTGGTTACAATTGTAAAAAATTATGATTATGTTTTTGCTTACAGAAGACAGTGGAAGACGAACAAAGTTAATTTATTTGCTACATTTTAACCTTTGAGCAATGGTGGTTGTTATTTTAGTCTAATGCACAAAATTTACATTATGGACAAATGGGGAAACAAATGTTTGATAGTTTGTTTATATATGCTTTTGTTTTTGGGGTGGTTTTTTGTCAACATCTTGAAAAAGTTTTGGTTTTTATGAAAAGACAAATAATATAATTATTATATTTGTTTTTATCCCGGCTCCATTGAAATCGATATGTTGACCTAACAGCTGAACTTCATCGGTGAAAGGTTTGTACAAAAAGATGAAGTTGATACAGACACAACTAAACTGCACATCACAGCAATTTGTCAGGATCACAAAAGACCTCACCAAGAAGGAAAAAACACAAAAAGCATGCCTTGTTAAAATTACAAGCTCTTCTGACTTCATTGTCAAAATTTCCGAAGATCATGCATGGCAGGTACCCAATTAAACCCCGGTCTGTGTAGTTAACACCTAGACTGGCTCCAATGGTCTCCGCACCCCTCAACCACCACTGTCCCTTTCGTTATTGGAGAACACACTCTGTCCAAATTAATCCCACAATTGCCTTGTCTGGAGACGTCCTGACTACCAAGTCAAGCAATCATAGTCAGGCGCCAAAGATTCAGCTGTAAAACAGGCAGATGATTGCAAAATCATCAGTGTAAATTCGCCCCCCTTAACCGGAAAATTAGATATGGCTGTCAAACAAAATTGATGCTGAAGGTCCAGGCCCACTAGTCATTTATAGAATGAGAGAATTTGTGCCTCTTTTTTTATATTGTGTTGTAGTTTTTTTTCTTTCTTTTTCCTTGGTGGGACTTCTCGGCGACAGTGTACTCTACTCCTCAGGGCAATGCTGGTGTCTTTTTCAGAAGGTAACATTGTCGCTGGTTTTCACCCATGGCTGTATTGTATCCCTGCTGGGTGTCAGGAATGTAAAACGACTAAAATTTGGTTCCAACAATTGTGTACACTAATTTCACATGACAACTTAAACCCCGAGCTTTACTGGTGTGTGCATACAGACTCCAGCATCTAATTCTTTTTTTTTCTTGCAGGTTGTGGTTTTTGTGTTCACCCTGCTTGCTGGAGAGAGAGAGAGAGAAAAAAAATGAAGTTCGCTGTTCGTCACGGGGGAAGGATGATGCTGAGCTATCCGGAAATACTGATTTATCCCTATCCTTAATTTCCCTCCTTGACTTTTAAACATGGAGATGATTTCCGCTTTGGATTGTTGGAAGCCCTTGTTCCCTCTAAGGAATTCAGGTATACGTCCTCACATTCCTAGTTCTTCTCTTGTCCGTTTCTTTTTTAAACTGATGACGATCTGCAGACAGACAGCAGGTGGGTTGTCTTGTATCTGTCTGGGAAGAGACTGTACCACTAGAAGGCAACGATTCTCTGGCAATGGGAGGCTCTTCCATGGACTTGCCAGTGGTAGTTTCAGGGAGGAGGTGGGCTACTGAAGGAAATTTAACATGTCACTGTGTTTTGTATTTTCATTTGGTACAATTCCATGGAATTAATTTGAATGACAGAATGTAGGGATGTTTCGTCCTCTCGATGCAACAACTTCGTACCTCCTACAAATAACATTTACGCAACACGCGAGTTTGAAAGTGCCAAAATGTAGTATCTTGCGTAAAATAGCCCAGTAGGCCTAGTACACGCGCACACAAAACCTACCGTATACAAGCGCCGAGATACAATGTTTTCACACGGAGCGTCTCTTGTTATACGATAGTAATAAGACGTCGCTACACAACGGAGATACGACGCTGTTGCAATGACACGACAATGTCTTTTCTGCTCTAGTTCTTCTTACACACACGATGCAAATTAAAGAAATGGCAGCGTGATAACATCATGTTTTATAGTGTCCATTGACTTGCCTCTTAATTCAGAAATCGATTCAAATTATCCACAAACCTGCAGATATGCAAATCAAGCAGCGGAATTACTGAAGAGTGAGTCAGGCAACCTCATTCAAGGTATTTTGACCTTTGATGGCCCCCAGAGGAAGGCCAGGTATAGCTTACGGGGGTTAGCGTCTACTGTTTTGACGTTCTCAATAATGATGAGCAAGAAATTACACAAAAATTATTTTAAAAACAACCGAAGGCTTGATGAGTGCACCAACATACTTGTTCCGTTCAGCATTACTCATGGCGTCATAAAACAGACACATGAAATCCAGCATACTTAAAGGCACTGAACACGTTTGGTAATTGTAAAAGACCAGTGTTCTCACTTGGTGTATCCCAACATATGCATAAAATAACAAGCCTGTGAAAATTTGGGCTCAATTGGTCATCGAAGTTGCAAGAAAATGATGAAAGAAAAAATACCCTTGTTGTACAAATTTGTGTGCTTTCAGATAGGAATGAAAGGCTTCTTGCAAGAAGTATTTTATTATTTTAGTGAGAAATTACCTCTTTCTCAAAAACTACGTTACTTCAGAGGGAGTCGTTTCTCACAGTCCTTGCTCTATGATACTATCAACAGCTCTCTGTTTCTCGTTACCAAGTCAGTTTTTATGCTAATATATAAT
The DNA here is from genome assembly GCA_021014325.1 of Plazaster borealis. Taxonomy (NCBI): domain Eukaryota; kingdom Metazoa; phylum Echinodermata; class Asteroidea; order Forcipulatida; family Labidiasteridae; genus Plazaster; species Plazaster borealis. The sequence continues at coordinate 5,584,166 of CM037458.1, forward strand.
TTGAGTAATTACCAAACGTGTACAGCCTTTAAAGGGTAGGAGTGATGTTTCAGAAGAAGAAACAAATTATTTAGTTTTTCCAAAAAACAGCTTCGAAAAAACAAATGGTTGCTGAGAGAGTGGGAATATCCATTTCTGTATTCGAAAGCTCATTTCATTTGTAAACAAGTAGGCCTAACTCTGATCAATATTTTAGTTTAAATTTGCACATCTTTGCAAAAAATAAATGAATTTGTTCAGAAAAATAACAAAGCGTTGATTGACTCTCAAAACACAGATTAACTTCCAGAAAGTACTTCTTGTTGATGTGACAGACTTTAGGTCTCTAAACCGTATAAAAGAAAATCTGTTGGGAACATGTTTGGAATGTTACCAAAGACCTTGCATATAGGTTAGTTTGTGGAAGTGCTCATATCGAAGAGGAAAATAATGTTCTTTCCATCTTCAAGAGTTCATGGTCAGAAGGAAACTTATTTTTCCAGAAACATTATTTATGGAAGTTCCAAACTGTTATGTCTGAAAAGGCCCTTTCCCGTCATACACTATTCAGCCCAAAAATCACGTGATCTCACACGTGCGCACTTGAAAAGTCTTTCCTAACAAAACCTCAAAAACAAAGGCCAGTGGTGTTGTTATTAGTTACAGCATTAGTTACAGACCTGTTATTTTATCCTCAGATCTTACGTGTGGTCTATCTTCAAGCTATAGATTGCATGATAGGAAAATCTCACTGGTTTATTTATCGAGGTTCTCGTGAAAGGATTCTTGTGGCAGTCTGGGGATCGGTCTTGGGGTTCGGTGTTTGGAATCTTGACACAAGTTAAGGCCACAACCCTGCAGGCTAATTGCTGTTGCCCTTTGCTCATAATTAAACTGTTCTTAAAATTATGTTCATTTGTATAGACACAGAGGAAAAATGAGACAGATTTTCATCTCCAAACATGAACAGTTTTAAATCCTAGATTTCAACATGGTATAAAATAACACATGCATGTCTTGTACAAATTGTACAACACGCGTGTATAACTGTACTACACTAATCAAATGTGTGTTTTCTTGTATTAAACATTGACTGCAGTAATTTGTATAGAGGAGGAAATAAAAGGGGTGATACAAAAGAATACATTAAGAAATATTGTATTTTGAGGGATTGCGTCACTGAGTGTGTCCAATACATGTGTTGACCTTTTAGAGAAGTGGGTTTTTCAGAATTCCTCAAGATTGAAATTGCACGCTGTGGCAAAATGGCCTATCTCTATAAACTTTACATACACTAGTCCAGACACCATCCACCAAAATCAATAAACTCCACAATAATAGTATAATGACAGGGCATTTCTTCAATTCCCACTCCCTCAAAGCATCATTACATCCACCCAGAAAGGTGTAATTATACCCAACTAATCCGCAGGATCGTGTTTCCTTGATCACTGGTCCGAAGATCCCAGTCTATTGATCGGGGGCTAGGACCCCTATTGGATGTCAGGTCGTTTGTGAATGACTTCTTGTGGCGCTTCACTGAAGAAATTGATTATTTGTTTTGTATATGGGGGGCACACTATCTTTACACCCTAACTCTCCCACTGTGTTACTGAAAAGCTTCACCGGAAGGGAAGAAAAATGAGATTTAGTATTAATTTGACCCCTCTTGTCATTAGTGACTTCTGACTATTTTCTATAGATACTCTGTCCACTCTACTCATGGACCAATAGTCCGACAGTTAATGACAGTGCTCGCAAAATCCTTTCAAATTTATGAAGCATTGGTCAACATTTTCATCCGTTACAAAGTTCCTTTTACTGTTGGAGGTTTTCATCCCTCCTTGATACTAAGACTGAGTTGTCTGAATTAAACCATTTTAGGAAAAGGGGAAAATGGTTCCCTTTCTACATGTTCCTCCAAGAACATTCACAGAACTCAACATGCTTTCTCAGAATGGCCTTGAGCTGGGCCCAATTTAATAATAATAAAGCCTGTGTAAGCATTAAAACTTGCTATATAAGCACAGACCAATCTTGCTCAGTTAAAACAGGTTTGCAGCCAAAATAGCATAGAGTTTACATAGTTGCCACTGGTTCCCAACTCATATTCTGGTTGGCAAACACATTTGCTTAGTTGAACTTAGCAAGCACGGGGGCCTAGTGCAAATTTTGGGAATCTGTTTGCATGGCAGTCAACGGAAATGGAGATAGATGTACATGTACATGTATACATGTACATACACTACAGTTAGCGGTTCTGTTTGAAATACGAGTGTAGTCTAACTGGTAGGCTACATGTCATTTAATAATTTTAACCTGGCACTTCTTGTATTTTCCATAAGTAAAGGCTAAATTTAAGGCTAAACTGCAAGTGTAAATTGGTTTAGAAAAGAGTAAGCACTGGGCCTATAATTAGTTTTGCAAACTATTTGCAAAACAGTTAACATAAATGGAAATGTGCAGTAGCGAATTTGTTTGCAACATAAGCGCAACTCCACATTTCCTTGTCACCATTTCAACCTGCCAGTTTTGTTGTTGTTGCAGTTTCCACATTTTTTTTTTTTAAAGAAGTAAACAGATTTGTGGGAGAGACTGATGAATCCAGAGTCAATCCCTAGCTATGGAAGGCGAACCACGGGGGTCCTTGATGTGCACAAAAGACCAGCAATACTGAAGTGATAGAAATATGAGAATACATCGTTCATTGGTGAAAGGGTTTTTAGAAAGAAGCTCGGTTGATGAACCATGACGTGACCTCACTGCTGAACCAGAAAAACACCAACCTCCCAAATTAATTGCGTTGGAATTCATCTCATTATTGACGTTTTACACAAAGACCAACACGGCCGGATTTCAGAGCTCATCTCCTCAAAGGCATGAAAAAAACACTTTCTTTATATATATAAGCGACACCAGGATCTACGTGTGGTGTGCAATGCATGAGCCATGTGTGCAAACAAAGTTTGGATTCTGTTGATATTTTGACAGGGAAAGATAATTGGAAAGTGGCCCAGCCATGGCCAGGGCAACTTGATTGAGCACAACCCTTTCATTATGTCATTACATCTTTAAATTTACCTTTGATTCAGATTTTGTTCCTTAAGTTTGTTTAAAAGCAGTACAAAGCCATAGGTACTTGTCAAATATCACTTCGTGTGACCCAACATGTACATGTACACGAAATAACAAACCTGTGAAAGTTTGAGCTCAATTAGTCATCGGTCTCACAAGAACATTGTGAAAAAATAGTTTTCAAAGATCATATTTCGGACTCGATTAATCAAAACTGACTGTCTCAAAAACAATATCGTTTAAGGCAAAACTATTTCAAGGGAATTTAATGTTATGTGTGAATCTGTAAACGTTTAACGGTTTATGTTTAACCATAGAGAAAGGACCAACAGATCTTACCAATGTTATGCACACCCTTTAAAACTAAACTGTTGAATTGTCTCAGTTCGTGTAAGGCTATTATCAACATTTATATAACAAAAATCCATCTTTTTCAAATTTATTATCAATATATGAAAACTATCCCAAAACGTACTGTTACGATCATCAGAAAGTAACCTTTACCCCTAGTTTATGAATTGATTAAGCCCCACAATACAAAATAAACAAGGCACAACACGAACACAAATCGTAGAGAAGGGGGGTGGTGGCTGGGAACACATAATTTAAACGGGAAAAACAAAACCACAGCGCTGCCCTACTTTTGAGACCTCTCCAAGCAGAAAGGAAGGACTGTCTTAAAGTGACTTTTGAAATATTCTTAGAATATTCTCAGATTCAGCGTAATTCACGCGAGCTTTGAAAACTATAATAATTATATTGTGACCAACGGTGTACACCTGCACCCATTTATCAACCAATGGTCAAACCAATGCATCCTTACATCTGGGTAACCCGCTATGTCTAGCTGTCTTTATGGCGTCATGTGGCCAGTTGTTTTTCCTGAAGCTAAAAGTTACTGTGTCTCCACCCCTATAATTGTTAAAGTTACTGGGTTACCCAAGTTATAGGGCCTACTCCCTTTCAATCACCCTTGAGCCTATTAACGCACCCAGATTTTATACCCAGTTAGGTAACTGAGCAAGAGGCACCTACACTTACATTGGCGACTGGGATCACTGTTAGTTTTGAAATCATGTTATGTCACCAATGTTGTATACCCTACCCTTTAAGCTAAACCCATGTGCGGTATAGCCTACATTGTACATGTACCCGTTACCCATGCCCTTATCTGTACCCGTAGGTATCTGGGTAACCCAGTACACCCGCAGTGAGGGCTTGGGTGTCTCTGTGTTATTGTTACCACCTCCTGTTTGAATTCGCATCAAAGTTGAATGACCTGTGTCTGCCCCCCCCCCCCCCCACAGGTGCGGTTACCATACAATCATGACATGATTTCAGTATTATTTTTTTCTTCTCTTTTTTTTGTTGGTCTTGCTCTTTCAAGGATTGGTTGACCTTTTTGTCTGAGTTGATGGATGGGGGTTGTGAAGTGAGAAGGTTGATGGAAGGGATTACCATCTGATATCAATTCATAGTAGGAGACTTTCCACTATTACACTGCACATTCTGATTCTTAGCTCATCTAAAGCTACACTATTATTTCTACTTTTTAAAAATCTATGTGAACAAGAAAAGGGGGGAATTGATTTGCAACATTTCTCCATTGTGTATGTTACTTTATAGCATTAAAAGTTATTACACTATGTATAAGTGTTGCCAATTATTATCTTTAATCTTAGTCATACCCTAACTATTATGAAAGATTAGAGTTATATTCTGCTTAAAGGAACGTTACAGAACTGGTATGGTAATACAAAAATTATTTAAGATCACAGATTTACATAAAACTTATACGGTCTATAATGATGATGATAGTAGAAAACATCCCTAGAAATATTTCTGTCTGAAATGCCATATTTGATGAGAAATAAAGAAATCTAATTTCCGGTTGGAGTTTATCGCTCATGAGCGTTTTATTCATGCATTGTATAACACATGCAAATGTGTAAATCGGTTTTTCACTATTTTCTCGTGACCCAGATGGCCGATCGATCCCAAACTTCCACAGGTTTGTCAGTTTATGTGTAAGTGCTTACACTGCCAGCAACTGTTTTGTTAGCAAAAACCAATTCTGTAATGTTCCTTTAACTTTTTTCTCCACAATAAAAAAATAAATAAATTGGCATGGAAAATTAGTAACTGTTAAACCAATCCACATAACAGGTTAACATTGTATGCACAAGTTGTCCATTCCAATTTTAAGATCGTTCAGGTCAGGATATTTGTTTTAAACGGTCAATTTAACATGACTCTTTCCATACTTTAAGACCATGTCAATTTCTCTAAAAATATTTCAAGGAGAGTGTATCTTTAATAAATCATGATAAATTGCGTGTGGGGAAAAAAAAATTGGTTGTGGGCCTTCATGGAATATTGGTAAAAAGAAAAGGTGACCAAACTCCAGGACCAGGATGGCGTATAAATTGAGCATAAAATCTGCATCCTGCACTGGGAGGAGGGGCGGGGTTTCATCAAGTGTAGGGGAAGGGGAAAGCCCGGGAGCCATTCTTACGTAGCACGCTCCTGTAGAAATACTTAAAAGATAACAGATGTAGAGACTGAGACCAGGCAGGAAATGGTTTGTGGAACAAGAAGTTGAGGGTTTTGAGTACAGCAACTTGGACAAAAAAAGTGTAGCTTTGCAAGGTGCGCGTCCAGATATCGCAAAAGTGGCTACCACTTTTGACAATAGCTTGGCAACACGTACCTCCTTAGTTAAAGGTAATTAAATACTTAGGAAGTATCCTTCAAAAGTTTTTTTTAACCCCCTTTTTTTTTGGGGGGGGGGTCACATTAAAGTTGAAGAAAAAGCTTTAAAAATACTTTTTAAAAGGCCAGATTAATTTTACATACGTGGCATCATGTACTTTTACAAACACATTTCACTGGTAACAAAAACAAATTGTATTGTTGTTGTTATTTGGATGTCTTATAAGTGGACTTAATCATTGTAGCTCGCAATTTTGAGGGAACCCTTAAACAAGGGTGCTTGCTATGTGAACCAGAAACACTGGGGTCAATCCCTACTCTTCCACAATAAGTGTGTTCTTTTCCGTATACTATAGTACACGGAACTTAAGGCTTAACAAAATAACATTCCATCCGAAAAAAAACCCAAAGTAATTGTATCTTGCTCAGATACACAAGTGTCAAGACCGGGACTCGAACCCACACTCTGCTGATCAGAAACACCAGAGCTTGAGTCCGGTACTCTTATTATCGCTCGGCCACGACATGCAACAAGAGAAGATTTTATTGATTGATTGATTTATTTATTTATTTATTTTTTTTTTTTTTTTGGGGGGGGGTTACAAATTTGAAATGGGCTTTCAAAAAACTTCTCAGGATGATTAGTATTCTGACCAACCTCCTACCCCTGAAGTTACGAAATTATCCAACCACTGAAGTTACGAAATTATCCAACCCCTGAAGTTACGAAATTATCCAAGACCAATCCAGAAGTGCCTGGAAAGTGTGTTCGTCATCATGTTTTCCAGTTTGTTCCGCTTCCTATTTGTACTCAGAGTCAATAGAACGAACTCCCAAAATGAAACCAATGCCCTGGACAGGTTGTTTCTATTAAGACTTTTCATACCGTGATGACGAGTGTGTCCACCTTCATCAAACCAAAATATTTCCGTCCCACTGTAGTGTAGGGGATGGGCACTTCCATATGCAGAGGTTATCCACAGGAAGATTTTTAGGGCTTGAACCCATCACAATTTTGTTAGGGTGAAATCTGCACTTTTTTTTTTCTTTTTTTTGGTACTTCAGAGCACAAGTCGTGTTAAATTTTTAGAACGAAAAAGAGAGAGGCTCTTTTTTGTAATGCCATCACAGTCACAACATGACCATGTACTTTAAAGGAACGTTACAGAACTGGTAATTAAAATTTTCTTTAAGATCACAGATTTACATAAAACTTACACGGTCTAATGATGATGATAGTAGAAAACATCCCTAGAAATATTTCTGTCTGAAATGCCATATTTGATGAGAAATAAATAAAACTAATTTCCGATTGGAGTTTATCGCTCATTAGCATTTTATTCATACATTGTATAACACATGCAAATGTGTAATCGGTTTTTCACTATTTTCTCGTGACCCAGATGGCCGATCGATCTCAAACTTCTACAGGTTTGGCGGTTTATGTTTATGGTGGATTATATAAAGTGCTTAACTGTTTTGTTAGCAAAAACCATTTCTGTAATGTTCCTTTAAATAAAAGAGAATGATTTCGTTGCAACTGATGTGCATAATAATTAATATTAGTTATTATTTATACGTGATGCCATCACGTATAAATAATAACTAAAAACATGAATCAGCTAAATTTATACACACATTTTAACATTGATAGAGCTGATAAAATAGTCGAAAACAGTGTTCATGTTTTGTGTGATCAACCAGACATGAAATATGAAACCTGTGGAAATTTGGGCTTAATGTGTTGTGTGAGTCAGGAGAAAATAGTGAAACACCATGTGACAATTTTCAGCAAGTAAACACATTGTCCTTAATGGTTGCAACAATCGGAATCAGCTGTTGAATTTTTGTTTAGGTTATCAGATACATTTCTTTTCGAATATGACTTCATTTCAGAGGGAAATATTTCACAGAAAAAAAATATGGTTCTAGTATGAACTTCATAATCAGTTAAGCTTTCAGACTAAAATTATACAATGATGTTTGTTATCCTTACCAATCCTGTAGGATAATACCTTCAAGTACGTTTTGTTGGACTTATTTTAGTATCGCTATATTTTGTATCGCTATTATTGACATTTAAAGGTATTGTAGGCCCTACACTTTTGGTAACAGCTCAAAATCAGTGTCCACATTTTGTGTGGTTCAACATGCATGAACAAACAAACCTGTGAAAGTTTGAGCTCAATTGGTCTTCGAGGTCACGAGAAAATAGTGAAAAGAGACCTTATGTGTTTTCTGTTTTTTCAAACATCGAGTTTTTCTCGCGCGTGATAAAAACTATTGTTTTACTCATTTCTCAGAAACGATAGCATTTTAGGCAGAAATATTTTAAGGATCCCTTTCTACCATTACTTACTTTAAATCATGTAAGTTATGTGTGAATCTGTGAACATTTGCGTTTTTCGATCTTACCAATAGTGTAGCCTACAGGGCCTTTAATTGGACAGTAATGCTCAACAAGAATTGAACCCACTAAAATGTGAAATGATGATTCAGTACGCTGTTTTCAATTAAACAGACCGTCCTTCTGTAAAGCAAAATATAACATTCAAAGTGTTCAGTGGAGACGGAGTGTTTCGTCAAGGCTGATGTTCTCAACTAGGGTGTCGAGAATTCCATCTCGGCAGGAGAACCAACACTTACCATGAATAAAGCCAGCACGATAACAAAATCAAAAGGCATTTTCTTTACAACTACAAACAAACAAAAAGAAACGCAGCAGAGCCGTCAGAAAGAGAAGGTATAAAATTAGACTGAGACGGAGAAAGGCTCTGAAACCTGACTCTGACTGACAGACGCTACCTAAAAGACTCAACGGCAACCGTCTTTGCCCTCGAGCGTTCATAATGTATACATCTTGATTTTCAATGGCAGACTGTTCAAATTACTGGCTCTCTGTTTCCAAGGTTTCTGCTAGCCCTCCAGAGAGAGGGGACTCATCTCATCTTAATTTGATATCAGATCAGATTAAATATTTGCCAAATAAATACATGGATGTTGTTCAGTACCCAATTAATAGTTTCACAGGATCCCTATTGGTTTTTATATTATTAGCTGTTTCTATTTTGGAATATCGACTTCAAATCGGCAATGTATTTTCCTTACATTCCGCATTGTTCCAATCAGTACGGAAACAACTCTGATTGTTAATATTTTATAATTCAGTTTCCTCAATTTATAGTTTGTACTGTCGAACGACGAAAATAGTCAAGACAAATCGTCATCCAAACTAGAAGATCTTCATATAAATGCACGTCATTCAAATAATACTTGCTTTATAACAATTCTGTGCACAAACTCTTGTTTTTCCCCCAGGCCATTGATGTAACCGTTTTACAGCATCACCCCTAGGTTACTCCTAAATGCTATTGTGGAGGGGGTCAATTACCCCCTAACTGAAACCCTAACAATGTCGGAACGGAAGTTTTGAGATCGTCTACCAGACAGTCCCCCAGACAAGATCTCATATAAAAAGCTTCTCGGTAATAACATGGCTCTACTCTGCAACAAATCCATCACCGAGATAAACGTTTTGAGTAAAGAAAGAAAAAACAAGAAAAAAATGACCTCCAATTAATCCAATTAAAACATTGAAGATGCAATAATAAGTTAATTCTACAAGGGTTGACCTTTCGATATACAGATCAAGCAGTAATGAGAGGTTCTTATACTTTATAGGAACAAACTAAAACACACTGCAGACGTGCACAATCCCCTTGCTGTCATTCACTCACAGGACTCCCGTGGGCTCTCAAACACCTCTAAACGGCTCCCATTCAGGCACAACAATGGACTAATTTCGGGGAGAAAAACTCTGCCATAACATTCAACACAGACGCACACATATAGCCGCTCTATAGGGCCTTGTTATTCCAAGGTAAACAGTGGACTTAAATAGCATCGGTTAACTCGCTTTTGTTACACACAACGTTTTTTTCTTTTCTTCCCTCTCTCACCACCATGTTTCGACGTGGATTTCTCTTCGGTTTTGTTCCATCGCTCCGGTGAGGAGCGTCTTTTTTTAGTTATGTTGGTCTACAGAGCCAAAAAGGGCCTAAGTGGTAAACCCCAAGGAAAAAAGCAGCTCTTTGTGGTGTTTTCTCAGGATAAGTTATGTACACATTCTATTGTGAGAATCAATGACTGGGATTTGACAGTCAAGGTCTGTTCTTATAGGCTTACCAAGGGGAATAACCTCTACTCAGCGGAAGAGTAGGGAGGGGAACAAAAAAGATACTTGAACAAAACCTGTTCTGTTCAGTTCAGTCTTCATTTTATCAGTTAAACCTCAAAGCTTTGATAGCTCTTAAGATGTGATCAAATTTAGGTTCTCGTCTGACTTGTACATTTTGGATTCTGAAAGACTGAATATGGGTTGAATACTGAATATGGGAACGTTACACTTCATGAATTCATTTTTAAAAGACTACTAAACAATTAAGAACTTGGGTGCCAAGGATGGTTTTCCTTTAAGATGTTTTTTGACACCAGTCTGTACCATGGGTCTGCCATTTTGGTTCTCCTTGCATTCAATTCAATGTAACTAAACTGAGGGCTGAAAGGGCGAAATAGTCTGGCCCCCCTCTTGGTTGAAGATACTTCATATTCATTAGTATTACAGCACACCGGTTACAAGACAAAATGGAAGCAGCAAGCTACGCCATGTGATACACTGTCACCAAACTGAGGGGAAAGGGCGAAATAGTCTGGCCCCCCTCTTGGTTGAAGATACTTCATGTTCATTATTATTACAGCACACCTGTAACAAGACAAAATGGAAGCAGCAAGCTACGCCATGTGGTACACTGTCACAAAACTGAGGTTGAAAGGGCGAAATAGTCTGGTCCCCCTCTTGCTTGAAGAGACTTCATATCCATTACTGTCGCAGCACACCGGTAACAAGACAAAATGGAAGCAGCAAGCTACACCATGTGATACATTGTATAACCATGAGGCCGAAAGGGTGAATTAGTCTGGTTCCCCTCTTGGTTGAATGAGACTCGGCATTCCTTATTGTCGCAGTACACCAGTAACTAGACGAAACAGAAGCAGCAAGCTACACCATGTGATGCACTGTAACCATGAGACTGAAAATGGTGAAACAGTCTGGTTTCCCTCTTAGTTGAACGAGACTCGGCATTACTTATTGTCGCAGCACACCGGTAACAAGACAAAATGGAAGCAGTAAAGCAACACCAAGTGATACACCGGCATAATCCTGACATGTATTTAGTGTATTTTATCCTAGTCACGACAGGCATTTTGTTCAATTGGTGCACAGTTTAGTAATACTTCCCGCCCTAACCCCACACAAAGTAAAGTATCTGCTTTACATCTCCTTCTCGTACTCAGGATGCTCCCGAGCAGCCCCCGTGAGCGTGTCCCGGAATCCATAAAGGCCGATCCTCCCGGCCCAGCAGGAAATTCAAGCTGTCATTAGTTGATATATCCATTTCCAGTTGAAATTACCTCCATATTTCGCTCTAAGAAAACACAGGTTGCCCCCTCCGAAAATTGAATTATAAGAGACCACAGATCGGCTGTCTGACGGTCCGTTATCATGGGAGTTCTGTGCTTGCACGTATAATACCCATGCTGTAATCATGGTTCAGATCAATACCAGTCAATATTACCGTTGCACTCCTTTCCTTTAATATTTAATCACCCCTGATGAGTGCCCGGACACGTTTTATCTTTATCATCATTCTAATATGTCATTCCAGTTTGAAACTAGTTTCCTCTTTAAAGGGGGATAATGACATAGAGACAACCAGTTCCAGTAACAACTTTTTACAACTGACATTTCTGACTACACCTCCTATAGAATTGGTTTACAGCCTGCAGTTTTAAGTAGGATTTGAAACTCTGCATGATGGCCAGGCAACCTAGAAACTAAACTAATGGTTTGTGTTAACCATGTAAATAATGTATCTCATGAGTTGTGGTGGTTCTGGCAAGAACCGGTTATTTAACAACTATATGGCGATAAAGAGGCATATATACTCTGACCTTCATCGAGTAAAACTACAGAAACACTGCTTGTCTCTATTCGAAGACAAATTTTTGTTATAGGCCTAATGGATGTTGTCAGTTGATGTAGTCAGTAAAATGAGCTTGACAAATGCAGAAATATGTTGAGTTTGTATCACGCCCGGTAGCTCTACTGTTGAAGATACTTTAAACAAAGTCATAATCCATATTTTTTCGGGGGGGGGGGTGTATTTGATAGTAGGTGTATTTGATAGTAGGTGTTAACCTTCGATGAGAGAGTGTTTTGTACCCCACATAATTCGATAGGGGGGGGGTCGGTGTTATGCACCCTCGCAAAAAGTGAGATTGAATATAACATGGCAGGTCACATTCAGTCGCAACATCTTTCCTGTCAATCGTCCAGATGTACCTAATCTGTTCAAATGTACTCAAATCCTAAACATGAACAGCAAGCAGGCTTTTGAGCTGTGCACAGCTGTGAGTGTATCTGTTGAAAGTCATGCCATGTGTGCGTTTTATAACCCCTGTAAATATTGTTCTTCCTGTACAGTAACCGGTGAACAAAACACTTTTTTCTTTCTTTTGACGAGGCCGTCTGTGTTCACTTCAAGGTGAGACTACTTAGATCGCAATAGGTATAGGTTGATGTCAGTGTCAAGGATCTCAGCTGATGATGTGTTTCATCTGTACCCCGGGCCCTGTCACAAACAGGCACAATCGTATCAACGGATTAGGCAATCTTATGAAATACCACCAAAATGCTTTACTATATACCCCGGTGCAACAGACACTGTTTCCTGAAAATAGGGGGCCCACAAAGGGGAGAGACGATGTTTGGAGGTTTATTTTCCATCCACACTTTTCAAGCTGGGTTCACCTTGATTGGAACACTATTCTCAAAGAGAATAAAAATATCAACGGTCCCTAATCATGGAAAACACTTTCCCGACACCATGGCGGTGTCCCGATTGGCTGCTGCGGCTGTGGCTATATACGGCTGTGGCTGTTGCTGAGAGCCTCTACTTCAATACTCGATAACATGGTTCTCAAGCCTCAGACGCAAATTCGGACAATGCCAAACATACTCTCTGGAAATGTGCAGTTTGCAATCTAGGAGAAGATAAAGCCATTGATTTGATTCAAGAGCTGACTGTAAACCAGTGCATTAGGCCTACACAAAACCTGTGAAAGTTTCACTTGAGATGCCTTTTATGACATTTTTTTCAAAAATTCAAACTAGGCCTAGTTATTACTAAAAAAAAATTTTTTCTTTTTTTCTTATAGTTTTAAAATCAACCAACTACTTCTGATTTTAACACTAATGCGGTGCATGTATAGAGTTAAACTATTTTGTTTCAATTTCCCAGGTTTTAGCAGGAAAGACATGAACGACATGGAAGAATGGAGATAATACAGGGAAGACAGGGAAGACAGGGAAGATGGAAGACAAGGAAGACATGGCAGACAGGGAAGACGGGGAATAGGCCTACAGGGAATACAGGGAAGACAGGGAAGACAAAGAAGACAGGGAAGATATGGAAACAGGGGGGATAATGAAGACGGGGAAGACAGGGAAGACAGGGAAAATATGGAAGACATGGAAGACAATGAAGACAGGGAAGATATGGAATACAGGGAAGATAAGGTAAGACAGGGAAGACAGGGAAGACAGGGAAAACAGGGAAGAAGACAGGGAAAACAGGGAAGACAGGGAAGACAGGGAAGATATGGAATACAAGGGGGATAATGAAGACAGGGAAGACAGGGAAGACAGGGAAGACAGGGAAGATATGGAATACAAGGGGGATAATGAAGACAGGGAAGACAGGGAAGACAGGGAAAATATGGAAGAAATGGAAGACAATGAAGACCGTGAAGATTTGGAATACAGGGAAGATAAGGTAAGACAGGGAAGACAGGGAAGACAGGGAAAACAGGGAAGAAGACAGGGAAAACAGGGAAGACAGGGAAGACAGGGAAAACAGGGAAGAAGACAGGAAGGGGAGGGAATACGGGGAAGACAGGGAAGATAAGGAAGACAGGGAAAACATGGAACTGTTTGAGAGAAATTGCTTGAGAACTGTTCGAGAAATTGTGGTTATCAGTTCGGTGCCTGTGGGTGCATGAGATGATAAGATATTTTGCACAAGACACGAGTAACCCAGACAGTTTGCGGTTTTTAAGAACTTCCTTCGCGGTCACATCAACAATCTTTTGCGGATTCCAACAGTCTTATCTTCCAGGTGTGTTAGCCGATGAGTTTCTTGGTCAATGTCTTCTTCGTGTTGACAAGGGTATGCAGACGCTCCATCATCGCATTGCAATCACACAAAGTGATATTCAACCCTCAATCAGCAATATAGGAGAATCGAGAGGCAGTGGCATTTACTGCATGTGTCTCAGCAATGTTGCACGTTGAGGAAAAGGTTAAAGGAAGACGCTCTACTTCACGTGTGTGTGGCATCTCTAATCTTCCTTGTCTCGATTACACTTCATGATTAAGCCGTGATTTATTTCACTTTTTAAAGGGATTGTATACGTTTAATAATTGGAACCCACTGTTTGTTTCAATCTCAGTTTCAATCTTGTTTTCAATCTCAGTAGATATATACCATACAACTAACCTGTGAACATTTCATTTCAAAAGGTGGTAGCGTTTCTGAAATATTGCCGAAAATCTGGAGGGGTTATGTCAACGCAGCAAGAATAATCTGCAATTGGAATACACAATCTGAGAAACGTTACTCTCAGTAACGATTCTCAGATTCAAATTTGTCTGGGATGAAAAGTGATATTTTTTTCCATAACTGCAGCAACTTCTAAGTGAAAAGTTTATCAAAATGCATTATACTATATCGAAAGCTGCTGTACTTCTTTTTTTTAATTTTCAGAGTCATTACCAAACGCATTCAGACCCTTTAAAGTTCATGAGCATTAAATGTCCGTATTCTGTCCTTCAAATTTCATACAGTTATTAAAGGACTACTAAAACATACATACTCATTGTATCGCGACATTTCAAAATATTGATGAAAACTGACAGATCTGGAGCATTGGGAAGATGGCGGTGGGTACACTTTTAAAACACAACAAATGGATCATCATAACCCATTTCCTCTGAAGTCTATACGTACATAACTCTCAATACATAATCAAAACAGGGTTTTATGTAAAGCTTTACTTGTGTAAGTATATTGATACTTAAGGTAAAATCTTTTTGCTGTGAAGTACAAGAAAACACACAGAGTGCACTGAAAATATCAGTGAAGCCTTCTTTTTTGTGGGCCTGGTAAAAAAAAAAGCAATCAATTTTGTCTAAATCTTTTTCCTGTAGGTCTCTGAAAGACACGTCTCTATAAATATCACACAATGGTAATGGTGAAGTTATTTTGACCGACATGTTTACCTTTTTTGGCGAGAGAAACGAGTCCCCAGCTGGTGCTAAATTTCCACATTACATGGAAGAAATCTATCCGATCATTGTTTCCTGTTGCCGCAAAATAATTATATCGAGAAATGAGCAGAGACATTTTAGCCGGTGAATTTGTTGTCCAGTGCTCCTGATTCGTTTACCACATGGATACAGTCACAGAGGCTTTTACCAAAAGTGTAAAATAGCTTTCCTTTAAAGGCACTGAACACGTTTGGTAATTGTCAAAGACCAAAAGTTGGGCTCAATTGGTCATCGAAGTTGCAAGAAAATGATGAAAGAAAAAAACACCCTTGTTGTACGGAATTGTGTGCTTTCAGATAGGAATAAAAGGCTTCTTGCAAGAAGTCTTTTATTATTTTAATGAGAAATTACCTCTTTCTCAAAAACTACGTTACTTCAGAAGGAGTCGTTTCTCACAATGTTTATACTATCAACAGCTCTCTGTTGCTCGTTACCAAGTCAGTTCTTATGCTAATATATATTTTGAGTAATTACCAAACGTGTACAGCAGTGCCTTTAAACGTGTTCGGGAGTTAACAAGCTTGTAAAAATCCTCTACGTCCATGATTACCCACATGGGTACAATGCTCAAGCTACCTTGATGAAAACCTGGATTAGGATTTCAAATGAGTTATGGAAAAGTGGATCTGGGGTTTCCCCACAAGGGACCGTCCATTGCCTGTATTATGTGGAGGAGAAGGGAAAGGCAATACCGACACGGAATCTACCAAACATGTTTGACATTACAGGCTTACACGTATTGGTTTTCGCACTGCATTATAAATCATACATGGGTTACATGCCTGCGCACAACAAGTCTATCATGAGGTTAAGATTTGTACTCTTGGAATTTGCACCTCAAGCAACGGGGGTCATCACAGATTTTCATCAGTTTCACCCATAGACAAAGAGTGTTACATCCTGAACGCTGATTTTCCACTCCCGTAAATTTGTACTTCACTAATTATTCAGATCGTGATTTATACCTACATTTAATTTTTGCATGTATATATAACACAAAGGGCTCATATTTTCCAACACTGCTGTACTGGTAACCATGGTTCAACTGTAAAGTTTAAACACAGTTTTACAGGCCTCTGTCCTTAATTTGAGTCCAAATTAAGAAACAAGAATACAGGAGCAGATTGCATTGCTCTGTTAGCATGGAATTCTGCTCTTAGAGCCCTGTAAACCACATCATTCCACGGTCAGCAGAGCCATAAGATTGGGGCCAGGTATTTTATTAGGCCTACCTACACTTCATGGGAGAACAACAAAATGAACTTCATATTATCACTTCATTAAAAAAAAAATTAAAAAAAATAACCAGCCAGGGAACGAAACTAGATTCTACCTTCTTGCTCAATGATTCTACATAAATAGCAAACCCAGACAAATACTCGTGACATTTGGTACCTCTGCTGTATCCTTGATGACACTCTACGGGAAATTACCCATGATGTAGGGAGACACTCTCATGCATGTTTTGTTCAGAGTAGAGGGAGAGGCCACATATCACAAGAAATTAAGGGTAAATTTCTTAAACATTTCCTACTTGTGTAAAACATGCCCCTATACGGGCTGCAGACTTCTCTTTTCTCACATTTTACACTTCAGACGCTAGATTCAGATGCAAACTCTCTTCGCATCAATCAACTTTTATCCAGGCTTTCCGGTAGATTGTATCATTAGGAATTGCAGAATCCTTCAACCGAATGGAAAAAAAGGCCCTTATCTGTTGGAGCATTCATTGGTTATCTTAATCCCACCTAACTACCAAACAGAATGCATTTTAATGGGGAACTTCATGTTCAAATATCTATAAATCCTAACAGAAAACAACATGATAACAACACGATACAATTTTACAAGGTCAAAGGTTGTTTGTCTTTCTCGAAGAAAATCTTGTGTTACAACAGTTTATTTTTTTGTATAAAATGAGTACAGGTAAGGGACAGCATTTGTCCAGTGCACATTGAAAATATCAAGGCCTTTGGAGCTCCATGTTAGATAATGTTAACGGGTATAACTACCACTCTGCTTGTATAGGCAACTTACAACTACCACTCTGCTTGTATAGGCAACTTACAACTACCACTCTGCTTGTATAGGCAACTTACACAATCTAATAAATGCAATGTGACGTCACTCCAGTAACTTAAAACAGAAACTGTCAGCACCACTGGGAAGACTCCAACAGAGGGCGATTTAGATACGGGTCAATTAAGGGCATTTTGATGATAAACATTGTGAATTAAAGTTTGACCAGAGCTCAACTTTACAATTGCCAGGAAGAAAACATTACCTTAAAAACATATCCTGCTGAGCAAAACAAAACATGCAAGGAATTCAACTCCAAACTCCCAACAAAATGCACTTTACATGCTATTTTGGCTGATAATCTCTTTCCACTGAGCAGAGTTCTGTATTGAAAGTACTTTATTTGTACACCTGGTTTATTGTACGATTTTGTTTCAAGAAAAGTACAAAGTGGGAGTGAATGTTCTTTTCTCTGACAATGTCGTTATCAGGACACGTCTTAAAGAAATTAAATCCGGGTCAAAATTCGTTAAGCAAACATCAAGTGAAGTTTAACTGTCTTGATTTAACGTTAGCTGCGTGGACTTTGTTATGTGCAAATCATAACTCGTAATAAATTAAACGAGCGCATGACAATGTGCTGTTCCCATTTTCTGCGTATGTCTTTCCACTTAACTGTAGTCATGGAATATTTATCAACGGTGAAACTCATTATAGAAGTCTGCAAATTGAAATGCACATAGCTCTTTTTCCAGATCACGTATTTACTTTGATTCTTGCATTGGGATGGTTTATTAATTATTGGTAATGCCTATAATTTGACAGTCTCTTAAACTATTTTGATTTTCGTTTGGAAATATTAGATTCTCAAGGCTTAAGTTAATTTGTTGTTACCGAGTTTATGCCATTAATAATGTATGATGGACCAGGGCATGTTTAATTCCATTCCAGTCATGATAGTAGCTAAAAACCAGTGCACATTTCAGCTACTTGTATAACTGTTTCATTAATTTGGAAACAGTGAAAATGAAAGTTATATTGAAAATGAAAACTGTGGCCAGCTTCAAATGTCTTTTATCTTTAAGCATCTGCAAAATCTATACAGCGAACAACATATGGCGAAGGCTATATGTCTCTACCCATGCACCCTTCTGTATCAATCATCAAAAATCCTGAACAAGACTCCTGAAACATAGTCTCGTCAAATCAAAGTGCAAATTATAAACCGCATTTCAAATCATCATCAATTCTCAAATAACGCCCCTTTTCTAAACTCACTGTATAGGCCTATGTACATATGTATACATGTGTTTTCGTACTGAACTACCCACACATGACCATAAACCAAATTAATCGAACAACTCCATCTTGTCTACTTCCGATAACTTGAAGTATTTCTCGCTAAACAATCAGACCAAATTGAAATATGAACTCGACTGATATGCTTTACAGATTCCCCCAATATTTGCTTGCCCTTACAAACCAGATAATAGAAAGATAATACAGTATAGGGGACAGCAAGCAATAATCTTTTGACCCGGTTAACATAGCCATATTCTTCAATATCAATCTCTATTTATTGACACAAACACTTGACTCTGTTGTTTACAGGTCCCGTGCAGTAGTGCACCCAACTGTAGTGTGCTGAATTTGGACCTGTGTGTTGCATCGTTATAACCACGCAGCAAAACTTGCTCTCTTATTAATAAACAGCCATTTTGAGTAAACAGGAACCCGGGTTTTTAGGGGGGGGGGGGGGCTGGCTGGAACTTGGAAGGAGTATTGCCAGACTCTTGTATAGTTGGTGCTTTGTGTACCACCGGGATACGTCTCTCAACACGGGACCAAAAAGGGGGATTATCTATAGAAGCATTTTTTTCCCAAACGCAGGACATGACTGCCTGGAAAAAAAGGCTTAAATCACCGACCTCACGGCTTGGACATGACTCCACTTATTGCATGATAGAGCCACGCTTATTTAAAAGAAAACAAAATACAAGCAACATTGAGAACATATAATATACTTATCTGTGCCTGCTTATGGCTTTTTAACTTGTGTTATTAGTGTACTTCACAGAACATGCATAAGATTATAGGAACTCATTTAACCTGAAGACGATCAGAGCATACCAATCGAAACGTCGAGCTGTTGACCACCGTTTTTCTTATTCAGAACCGCCACAACTCAAAGAGAGATTATTACAGTATACTGCAAACCTTACTAGATAAGAACCCATGTTTCTACTTGCCCTTGATCTATGCTTCAAACAGAAAAAAATCCAAGACTTTTTATACACTTCCGAGTGTTACCTTCCAGGTGTTCCGGTGAAATAAACACGTAAGACGAATCAGAGATCCACATAAGCGAATGTTTTGGATTCTCTCTCAGACAGAAACGCTGATGAGAGAATTAACCAGAAAAACAGAATAATCCCTGGATTGATTTTTATTTCAAGGTGTGTTGAATCATCATTAGCTGTATCCTATTTTGTTTAAACCTGGGCCATCAATTTTAAGCACACTCACCAAAAACACTTTACAGGTGGAAACACAAATCGTCAGCAAATTAACCGTTCTTTCAGGTTGAAAGAATTGTACAAGACCATAAATGGAGAGAATGTACTACACTCATTTCTTGAAGAGAACTCTGTCCCCCATCCATCTGTTGTTTGTATTATTTTCAGATTGGAATACCCTGTGAAAATATGTTCATAACGGGTTTTTCTTATTTCACCACTCGAGAAAACAGCATTTAATAATAACGCAACTCATGTTATGTATTTTACATTTGTCCATGACTAAGTTACCTTTTACACTGAGATAGTAACATTTCAAGCTCTCGGATTAGATACAACTTCCCGATTGAAATCAAGCAAGCCTTTTATTAACTGGACGTTTTCATGTCGTTGGTTTTACCCCATGCAGTGTAATTTTTGTTCTATTTCTGATAGTAGAAATTAAGGAAGCCTTTAACGCAGCATAAACCATAAAGCCACAGATACCTGTGTAGAGAAGATGGTGAAGGAATGTCGGTTTTTATGCGTGGGGGAAAACCCCAAACTCCCAATAGGGAAAACCCAGGCAATCAGTTATCAGGTAGGCCCTATATAGGTACTGAAAACACAATCCACATGCGAAGCTCCGGGTCCGGGATTCGAACCGGGGTCCACAGAGGTGAAAGGCACGGACGAAACCACTGAGCCAACCTGAATGCCCTGGTAATGCAGATAGGCTATCATCACATCTTCCACTCCAATTCATTTACTCACCCAAATTCAATATTTTCAAAAACAGAAACAATTTCTTGAACATTTTCTCAAGAATATTGGCTAAAATGTGAAAAAAGCATATCAATGTAGATAGGCTCGATGCACATAAATGAGTTTTAACATAACGTATCTGAAATCAAGCTGTCACAATCTGTCCTTGCATGCTATAGGCTTATACCAAGGTGCTACAAGTACTTTTATTTTTCTACCATTCTGCGCAACAGCTGCCTCATTAAAAGTTTTCCTTTTGTGTTAATTAGCGTTAATTGGTGTATCCCAAAAACCTCAGACAACTCTGACTTGCCTTCCAAAAAACGTTTGAGTCACCCCTAATTACTAAATTGATTACACACATACCAAGTGTATTTTACTCACTTTGGGAAAACTGTACCCAGTAAACAGCTCAGTGAGTGTTTGTTTTGTTGTATCGCCATTTATTCAGATATCAGATAACTTACTTTTTTGCAAAGCTCATAAAATTCTTCTCAAAAGTGGTTTCAGAAAATAGAATACACATTATTCCAGTTAAAGCAAGTATAACAGAGCATATCTAGTATTTTGTTCAAACAAAATTCTGCTAAAAAGAAATTAGCAGGAAACCAGTCACAAAATGCTAGACATGACATGTCGTTTGGCTGGAAACTTTTTTTTTCTGGTAAGCGTTTTGTGGCTAAGAGCAGCTCATTGAAATTAGGTCTTGGTTGTGGTGTGGCGTATGGTGTGTTTCAACTGTGAGTTTTGCCAACATTGCTCCTGTCTTACCACAAGTCGACATTGCCATGACCTAAGGTGCAAGGTACATCCTACTTGAAGAACACCAGATCTTTTAAGTGTTCTGATTTGCAACACTTTATATAGCAGCCTTAAAGGTATAGATTGGTAGAGCTGGCAAAATAGTCGCAGACAGTGTTCCTGTTTTGTACTTAATTAATCTTTCTTTAAGGATGACAGCAAGAGTCAGGAGTCTTGAGTATTTCTCGATATCACCGGAACAAGTGCAAACTTTATAACAATAAAGGAGGTGTTCGCGCAGTTGCACGAACGCCTAACCAAGCATTCTTTTCACATTGAAAATCGTCAATTGATTTTTTTTCCAACAATCGCTACAACAATTTACTTAGAGAGTGGGCAGCCCCATTCAGCCAAACAATGTCTCATGATTGTCCATCGTATCCATTCACACAGCAGGTCTAAAGACTACAACAATCCACTTCACATGTGCCAGGCCGAACTGCCTCGCACAATGGGCATGTCAAAACTTCCGTTACTCCCCAAAACAAGTATTGATCTTCCAATGTTTGCCGATGATCTTAGGGTGCCAAAACTAGAGTCAACTTGATGGGATTTTCTGAACGGGCAGATTAGGCTACAGTCACAGTCTGTTTGGCTGAGGAATTCAGACCTAGAAGTCATTCGTAGCCCATCTGCATGTTTCTGTGTCCAAGCGGTTGTCTCTGTCTCGTTTCTCCGCTCTAGGATTTAATGTCAGGGCTAATGTAAACTGAAAGTCAACACCAAAAACAAAACTGCTCTCTATACAAAGTCTGCAATACACAAGGCAGCGTTCTCCCTTAACAGTGGTCCGTTGTCCGAATACCATTTAAAACACACGAGGACCAGTCAAAAATTCTCTCAAAGTGGTCCGAGTGGCTAGTTCAGTGTTGAAAAGCATCCCTAATTCGTTTGAAATATTTATTTACTGATGAAAAAGCTGACAGACTAGTGAAATGACAGGCTGACTGGTCTAGCTGGCCAGTCACTAAACAAAGTTAATGGCAAACCCTGCGAGGTAACAACAATTGTATAAATAAGGCTCATTTTTTTGCAACCAAATCAACATTAAACCATAGGGAAAAAATGTCTTTTCTATGTGACCAATAGCGAGTGTCTTGCCCTACAAATGACAACTAGCTTACCCAAACCATTCAACCAAACCATAAAATACATTAACAGGCGAAAATTAGCCAAGCTCTGTGGTTTATAGAAACCCTTGCTCTATGGTGAAACCATGGAGTTTGTCTATTTCTATACCTCCATGGTTTTACCAGCTCCATGGTGCTTTACAAACCACACTTCTAACATATCTACTTCTACCATTTCAACCTCAGGTGGCAGTGGGTCACACAAGGTGTTTCTCCTAAACTACAGGTGTCAACCTCAAGTATTTTAATTTGATTTCCCGTCTTCAGAGTACAGTAATTTATGGCTGCTTGCAAGTCATGCATATAAAAACTGGAGTCTGTCACGAACACGTGGGACCAGCTGGGTTACACAATCAAAGACGTTTTTATCAGGCTGATGTTTTCTCTGTCATGTTCCCTGTCTCCTACAATACAATGGCAATCATGCTTATGTGTATCAAAACGGGTTCAGACTATTTTCACGAACGTCCAATTGGTACCCCCCCGTGCTCACATAATTTAACCATAGAGAAAGGACACACCATTTCAGAAGTACACCCCCCCTAAAAATCCTCTAAAGAATCCCTGAGATTCCAAGCACACAATGGGGGGAGGGTACACCATGCCCCATATCGAGCATCAAATGCAGTTTGGTATTGATTTGAATGAAAAGAAAAATGGCTTCACCACTATGAGATCAATTACGGCATTTTAATGTCCGATGGAACATTGTTTGCCATCGTTTCAAGGACTCAAATTCATAGAGCTGCTTTCATAAGCAGAAAACAAGTTTGCTTACAGATTTTCAGCTATTAGTTAACAGAAGACCGGTCATTCAAATGGTGTGTGACATGGTACTTTGGCTGGTAACCTTATTCTGGTATAAGCATAGCTTCCGTTGTGCTTAGCTAGTTTTTGTGATTATTGAACTTGGGCCCTGCTTGTAAAACATTTATTTAGGGGTTGGACTTTTAAGGGGGACTGCTGCCATAATCATAACAGGCCAGTGGCTGAACATGGAATTATAAACTTTAACCCCACTACTGCAATCGCATGCTCGCTGGCCGTCACATCACAAAGGTTGTCGTCATCATTACATTGTGATGTGTCGGCTAGCGTGTGCGCAAGTGCAGTATAACTGGGTTTGAGTTCATAATTCCATGCGCAACCACAGGGCCTGCTATGATCATGACGACATACCTCCTTTTTAACATTTTCTTTTGACCGATATTTGTTTTGTTTTAATTCTCATCATATCAAATTTCAATATCCTCTTATAAAGCGATGACTTATATATTTCTGGTAGTGGTAATGATATGTTATTTCAGGTAAAGAAACCAAGGATACCTCATAAGCCTGAGGAAACCTGTAAACAAGGGTGCTTGCTATGTGAACCAGAAACACCGGGGTTAACCCCTACTCTTCCGCGACAAGTGTTCTGGTTTCTTTTACGTGCACTACCAATCCTAGTACACGAACAGACATAACTACTACTTAACCTTACATAAACTTCTATCGATTCTAATGCAACGCTGAGTGTTTATGACTACATTGATAATTTCTTTAAATAAAAAGAGGGGCTAAAAATATTGCAAAAAGTTATGAGGGTACACAATATAGGTCATCACGTAATGGTGCCTGATCCACAGGACAAGATCTATTTTGATAGCTTAATTTAATTTCGGTATACATACTCTTGACATTTACAAGTACGCAGGTTAATTACATTTGAAGGATACCTGGAAGTTGCAGTTAAACAATTAACCCAACAGTAAACAAGCAAAGTCTTGTTTATACCTTTTTAGTCGAGTGTGATTCACGAAAAAGACCTTCAAACAAAATGGATTCTTACCTGTTAAAGATTTCAGGTGAAGCCACGGTAAGGTCAAAATTGATTGAGTCATTTGAGTGAGTTGCTGAAATCAAGGTCCCCCAGTGAGAAACCCCACAGGTATAGGAGACACCGAGGAGAAGTAAAAAGGGGAAAGGAAGGGGCAAGTTAATCCCTCATTAATCACCGATTACGCTAATTAAAATGTAACAGCTTGCAAGAATTCACTTCTTCCAAATCTGAAACTAAACTGTCCATGGTCTGCCATTTTTGGAAGTACTCCAGATTAAAACTAACCTCGACAATATTACATAACACCCCCTAGTCCACGACTCAAAGGTGGTAACATTATCTATACACCATGCAACACAAATTCACCTGGCAACTAAAAAATAATTAAAGAAAAAGGTGGTGGGAATTTTATCATTCTACAGCGTTCTGCGACGTACTCAATAAATATTCACACACTGAACAACTTGTTGAGATGCTCTGATACACAATATTAGTCTGAAAACTGTGTTTTAATCTTAACTCAAATTTCTAGTAATTATACAAAAAAATGGAAAGTTGCAAATTTCAAAATGTATATGATAGGGACAGAATGAATACCTTTGCCCATATGTTAAAGCTATATGCCTGCATGTACTTGTACATGACGTGTGAAGTTCACACACAAAGAACAAGTCAGGGACTCCAGTTGTAACAAGTACATGTACGAGTTCCACTTTCAAACAAGGCCCCTAGAGGACCCAATCTAACCACTAATTTACAGCTGGTGAACGAGTCAGTGTGAATAGCTATAAATTGAGGTTTGGGACCTTTGCCTCCTGCTGGAGGGCCATTCTTGGGAGTGGGACGGGTGACATAAAATGGGTCAAACAACCAGTAGAGTCCATGCGCCAAGTATGGTTTAACTTCTTTTCTCCATGATAAATTATTGCAGGAGAGCTTCTCGGAGGAAATAATGATTCCAATATTTACAAATCAAGGAGATAGATCCAATCTAGTGAGGTTTGCGGAGACACCATGTACATAAAGATAGCTCTTTCTATGAGTTGTATAGATCTGACCGGTGGTTCAACAACATCAGACAATCAGAGCTAAACTGATTAAAACGTGTGGTTGTTAAAACCACAGGTTCTTTTCAGAACAACCACACTTCATACTGAGAATTTTATGTACCAGGGCCTACATGGTATCTCCGGAAACCTTGCTAGAAGTTGTATTCCCACATGCAAAGTTTAAATCCAACGTGATAAATACAGGCAAGAACAACACAGTATGCTGGCACAAATAAGTGTTTGTTAACCAAAAAGTTGTATGTGTTCATCAAATTTGAAGGAGTACAACTTTGAATCTTGATAAACTGACTGCCTGATGGGGTTTGTGAAGAAGGGAAAAAAATACGCCGACAAAATGGACAAGTTGTGTTGAACCGAAGTGAATTGCGTGGATGTGTAGTAGAAAGCCAGATGTTGAGGGGTGGGGAGGTCGGGAGGTGAAGTAAGGGAAGTATCGCCCCTCAGGTGAAGGTCAAACTAGAGGTCACCAGTAGCCCTTTTGGGGGTAAAATAACACACATTTCGTGAGAGAGAAAAAGCTTAGTCGTCTGGTAAATTGGCAGAAACATTGCTTTGTATACTTTCGTGAATCAATAAAAATGATTTATTGGTACAGAATATGTATAAATCAGTTGAAATCTACTATAAATTGTTCAACTAAAGATGTACACCTTAAACATGTTGGGAGCCATCACTTGCATTTTTGTACTAATGAGGAGTTTCTAGGTACACCACCACCCCCCTCCTCCGAACTTTGGCACTTAGAGTGGAAGACCAAGTCGTCACCATTACAACATTTTCCACTTGAAGGTCTCTTTTGGTCAATGGAAAAACCTTATTGTCCAGACACCCTAAAGGCAAGCAAGACTTGCTTCAATTCCTAACAATTCTCTTCTGATTTTTGTTAGGGTTTAGTCTTTTAATTGGCTTATCTTCAGGGACTTAGAGGGCCAATCAAGATTGCAGTCGAGTTTCCTCCAGCCGAGTTTCGAGTTTCTGCGATGCTCGTTCACGGAAAAGAAGGGATGTAAAGATGAGAACTGATGGGCACAAATCTTAAAGCACGCCTTTGAGCAAAAATTTCAAAGTTTTGTTCCCTACATCTGTGTTTATACTTATCAATACAATGCGAAAACTGGGGTGTTAAAATTGACACCATGGGTGTTGTCAAATATAGACACCGAAAAAGATTCAAAATTTACACCATAAGGTGTTAAAATAACACTAATTTCTGCTAACACAGTTACATCGGTGTTATTTTAACACCCTTAAGATGTTAATTTTGAATTTATCTTGGTCATTTATATGTGACAACACCCATGGTGTCAATTTCAACACCCCAGTTTTTGCAGTGCAGCAGCTATCACATGGCGTGACTTCTTCATAAATGGAGAAATATAAAAACAAACTTTTTAAGTACCAGGCAGATATATAACAAGTCTGAATTCAGATAGAAGTCTGTACCTTCTCATCCCCTATGGAAGACTTATTAAGTGTTTCCTAAACGCACTGAGATAGAGTGAATGAAGTTACCAACCAATCCTATGTACCAAAATAAGGGGGGGTGGAGATGCTTCAACAGCAGACTTATGTTGTCAAGTTGCAATTAGTGAGGATAGAAGATGACTACCCAAGGAGGAGAGAGGGTGAGAGAGCGGGGCCCAAGCGAAGAATCTCAAACACTTCAAGGATGATATCATAGTTTGGCTATCAGACAAAAAAGTGAACATCACTTTAAAGGGGCAACTGCCATTTTAAAGTGGCAACCTGTTGATGATCAGGATGCGAAGGTGAAACTGAACAAGAATGTTAATAACAACTGGAAATTTAACTGGAAATTGTAAACCATTAAATTATTACGTAGGCCTACAAGTGTGTCGCTTTAAAGTTTAGAAAATTGCTCCTTTCCATAGAATTAGAAAACAATTTCTAAGGGGATGAAAATAAAGAAAAGGAGACACACAACACATTAACAAAATATACTTTAAATGGGTCCTTAAAAAACAAAAATACTTGTGTTCATGATTTAGCTGAACAGGACTGATCAAATAAATGCCAAAAAGTAGTTATATTTGTGAAATTAAGCAATTGGATAAACAAGACTTTATATAATTTTCTGTTACTTGTAAAGGAAGTATTTCAGAGCAAAGCAAATTACTCTTCCCACTTTTTTTCTTTTATTGAATTCAAATGAACCCGAGCTGTTCACTTCACCTTTAAAATAAAACGTTCACATTCCTAGACAAAACAAACCATAATATTTTCTGAAAGCTCATATTTTTGGCTTCCTTTAACAACACAAATCTCATGCACTTTGTCAATCATCATATTGGCATAATAAAAACATAATGATTGTTATGAGGAGCGCAGAGCTAGCTGGTGTTGAGTGAGTCCATCCAGCTGTTTCTGGTGGGTTCTGGAGAAGCCGCATACATGTACATGTACTGTACACCATGTACCAACCACACACAGTTACACCCACTCTACACTGTTGTGCATGTAGTTCAATTATAGAGGTCTTGGGTTAAAGAGAAGGTTGTTACACCAGCCTTACACTGGCCTTGTCTGAGGCTCTTCATGCGAGCACAACCGCTTGTCCACACCAGACAGCAAGAATCGTGCAAGAAAGTGGCGTGACTAAGGGGGCACGGGGTGTGGTGCAACCCCCCCCCCCCATTTGAAATCTGGACTTTTGAGATTAACAATTAACCAAAATACAAAGTTACATTTGAGGAGCTTTTATGTTTCAGTTTTTTTTGTGTTTTTGTTTTTGTTTTTCTATTTACACGAAGACAATACCTCCACGTCAGATTATCTTAAAAACAAAACAAAACAAAAACCAATGGCATAGGCCTAGATATAGTAAATAACACAACAAGAGATCTGAAATGGGTTTGTTTAAGACAAATGCAAATATAAACTACATTTTTATTTGGCCAGAAGTGTTCCCCCTAGAAAGAAAGTGGTGCACCCGCTTGTGTCCCCCTAATATTTTACCCAAGGCCCAGTACTGATGGGAATCGATCCATCTTCTTTTTTCCCCAACCTCGGCTGGACTGTTCATACACACGTGTGTATACACACAACGTACATGTACATGACAGTACTGTCACAGTACACTCAGACTGGGTAAGTTTGCTTTACTTCAACATTATTTTATAAAAAGAAACCCATATTAACGTGTTTATATTGTCAGTACTTGCGAGGCCTTGTCAATTTAAATAAAAGATCAAACTTTTAAAACAAATTTCTAGATAAAAGAAAAACAGTAAGAAAAAAGAAAAATGGGTGGAAAATCATTCTCACAATACTTGGTTCCAATGTCATGTTACAAGTCACTCAACAAACCCCCCTTTGAAAACAACAATGTGTCACATATAATAGGTTCTGAACTGACTACCATTTAAAACATTAATTTCGACCACTGACACAAATTGAACTCCCTGGCTGCAGCTGGAAGCAATGAAGAGAATTCCAGTTTAACTCACGCTCAATTTACCCGCATGAACAGAGAGAGCTCCGCCTGCCCCGTTTGTTTCCAATTATTTGAAGCCATGTAGGTGGAAATCGGAGAGGCCAAACTTTGCTACCCAATCAAGTAATAAACTAAACAAGATTATACACCAGGGCTCAATGCCATCGAGCTGCTTAACTTAAGCAGAAAAAGGGGCATAACAATTGTCTGCTAAGCAGAAATGAGCAGGATACCAGTCACAAATTGTACATGTGACATGGTAGTTTGGCTGGTAAACCTTATTCTGGTATAAGCAACATTTTTTTGTGCTTGGCTACCTTTTGTGCTTTCAGCTATATGAAATTTGGCCCTGCTTATTTCAATCTGTGCAGGGGTAGAGGGGAAAATGGATATGTTGCTTTTTTTCATGTTAAGAAAGAAAAAAATTAAACTAATATGTAGCATCATTTATGTTTTGCAAAATTTAGAAAGTGGAGAGATAGGGGAGGCTTTTCATTGAGAGTGGCTTAACCAGAGAGGGGGCAGAGGAGGGAGCCCCCTCCCCCTACTCGGGACCCTTGCCCCCTCCCCCCACATGAGATCGAAATAAATGCACAAATGAATGAACGATACATTGATACACCCCACCCCCCCCCCCATTTATGTCTCTGCTCCCTCCGCAAATGAAAATGTCTCGTTACGCCACTGGCTTTGACTACATCAACAACAACATAAAGTTGGAACCAAGGCTGTTTGTGACGACATTTGAGTCAATAAAAATAAAATTAAAATAAACAAATAAATAAAAATAATGATAACAGTATAAGAAAACATTGTGACCAATATAAAACACTGAAATATCAAGCTGTCATTCATAACAAAACTTATACCTCTGACGTACATACCTGTCACAGATGAGCAGCGTACACCTACATGATACTTTATATTTGTGTTGCCCTCAAAAATCAAAAGTGCAGTGCCATTATCAAGACTGAAATCTGTATGTTTATTGAATGCTAATAATAATCACAATAGACGATGGTGATTATGCCAAAGTGAAGTTATGGTCCAGACAGCATTGTTGCATCAATTCAACCATTTTTTTGTGTTTACTGCACTGCATCTAATGCTTTCCCTTCACCTTCATGTTTGTCACCACTCTGTGAATCCCTGGACTGTGGATTTCTTTTTTTAGTAGGCCATCCGCCCATCAATACACATAAGACTCGGATTACAAAGGCAAGTGGCAAACAATATTAAGGTAAAACGATACGTTCTCTGCGCACAATGTGACTTTTTTTTAGAAATCTTTGTAAGTCAGTAAGCTTCACCTTGTCGCTCGGTTTCTACCCTACCTTGAGTTGTTGTGACAAACCCAATCACCGTGACTCCGTATAACTGCATTCAGCAGAAAAATAAATGGCCTGAAAAATGGACCGGTTGTGGGTATTTTTGTTTCCCCCCCCCCCAAATAAAGTCCCCCATAGTCTGTGACAGAAATAGTGCGACTACCCCATGACAAGATTGATGACTTGCTTTCACTTATCAAAAGCAGTATACACTGCCTTCATGCAACAGCCCCCATGAACACACCAGAAATTCACACTTCCGAAAAACATATTCCTCATTACAATTACACAATTTAAAAACCAACATATTGCAAATTCTTCTAAACAAAAGGTTCTGAAATTGCACTGGGTATAGAATGAAGGAACCTTGCAGCAACTCTGTGGTTTTTTTGATCAAGGTTAAATCGTTTCAATTTCATAGTTGATCACGGAATGGTGTGCATTGTGTTGTCAAAATTGTTCATCTAGCAAGGGGTTTAGTGCATTGAGAGGTTAATAGCTACCTTGCTCTACGATAGCTGGAAGTTTACAAAGTGTTATGAGTAAAAAGCACTTCCATTTCAAACTGTCAACTGCTTTAGAATAAAAAACAATGGCAGTAAAAGTACATTCATTTGGGAAACACACCATTATCGGCCCTATGCCTACTTTAGAAGCCGGTAATAAACACTCCCTGACTGCAACTAGCAATAACGAATACTGATTCCCATCATACCAATTTTGAGCCAGACTATTTGCCATCATTCCTTGGTGTTTGTTTACATAGATTTGAATGAATTCCGTGTTAAAACTAAAAGGGCATCCATTGTTATTATGACTCAAAATTCAATCCAGGAATTGTTAAATCCAAATAAATAAACCCGAGCTAGCGCATCATGTTTGTTTTGATTCCTTAACATAACACATTTTTTATGACCTTTTTCTTGCCGTGGAAATTCCATAGGGCATGTTTCCTGAAATGATCAGATTGATCCTATATACGCCTCCACAAACTGATGTTGTGCCTTCCTGAACAGGCTGGTGGCAAGAGCCACAGCAACTGCGCAAGAATTGGCAAAGATAAGGCTCAAGTCTGTCTACATGAACTTCCCCTTTAGTATGTTCGACATGAGGGATCACCACCCCCCCCTCCCCAACCAAGGTGTACGGTGATAACGCGCAGACGTGAACTGTAAACTGTTTAGCAACACTGTCAGAAATCCTCACTGCTACTAAATTTCCTAAAGACATTCTGGTACAAGTGTTCTGGCGGAGATGCCAATCTTCCGCAGACTTATGATTTGTTTTCTCGCCCCTAGAGAGTCACATTTAATTTCTGTGTTGACGTATCAAAAACAAAATACAACTTTCAGAAAAAACCTCTAGGCAACCAAATAATTTCGGCAAAACAGTTCCTGTGTACAGTTAATGATGCACCCATGCACTAGAACAACCCCGGATCAGAATGGGTCCGGATCACGAGTTCCAGGTGGTTTGACCCACGACCCAGAAAATGATTACAAATTTGATTTTAGTTTGGATTCTGCATCAGTTTGACCCATTTCTGGGTCATTTTGACAAAGATTCCGAGTCACACTGACCCAGAAAAGGGTCAGGCCCCCACGGAACCCGCAACCGGGTCAATTCTGACCCGGGTGTTTTTAGAATGTGGTTAGTTTACTTCTTATAATGAATATATAGTTGTTCAGAAATTCCAGAAGATTGGGTTTGGGAGAGCTTCCAAATTTAACAACAAAAACCACAAATTGGTTGCCGTAGTTTCTTCAATATTCGACATAAAAGCCATAACAACTCTTTATAATGACAAATGTACGTATCGCTGTGTTTGTTTGTTTGTTTGTTTTTGTGGGGGGGGGGGGGTTCGGGGTGGTTTTGTTTTTGTTTTAACCTGGTCTTCAAACCTTTAAAACCAATGAGAATAAATAATTCCTGTTTCTTCAGAAAATGTAACATTCTAAATGTTCCTTTACTTTCCAAAATGCCCCCTTCCTTAACATAATTACTTTATTGCTCTATTTTTGTGGTTTTTCCACAATGTTCAATTCTCTCTTTCCATCACTGATCGCCCGAGACTGCATGTTGCATGTTTTGGAATAAACCTGTAATGGAATGGAATCGAGTTAAATTGAATCCAATTGGACGAAATTGAAGCAAATTGATACAAATTACATTCAATCGACTGCAGAGGGGAATGATGTTGAAAATGATTTATTTTCTGAAACATGTTACGACAATACTGGTTCCTCGAGGTAATTTGGCGAGTGGCAGAAGCAACCTTTGGGCTTGCAGGATTTTAGAGTTCACATATCATGGACATCAGACATGAATTGTCGAGGGCACCATGTTGTTCAGTTTCTACAGTCACCCTGTTTCCAATCCAGAACAAATTTAGGACTGATCGAGGTTGTCAAGTATAAGGGTGGAGACATTAAGCCGAAGAGGTACACATGTCCAGGGTGTCAGCAGATGGACGTGGAACACAAACAAAATATTCTTAACATTTGTTTCCAGAGGCCCTTTTCATTACAAATTTGACTTGGAATCCAGTACCACTGATGACAATAAAAAATGTCATCACAAAAATCCAAATCCGAATGATTTTCTCAACAATGTTATTATTACTTTTAGGTTGTATTTGATGTTGCGCTTAGCGCTGTTCGAAGACTATAAGCCATTTTGAGGTATGGTGGATACAAGACTATGGCACTTTTAGGTTTGGGTAAATTTGTCTGTATACACCCAAACCCAACGGTGCACCCCTATAGTGTCCACCATATCTCAAACAGGCTAATTGGAGCGTTACACACTAAAACATTTAGAGGTAATAAACTTAGACGTAAACGTTTAGAGGTAATAAACTTAGACGTGCCTTTCAAGTGTCTCCATTCTTCGTTACACTCCTCATTGCTCTGGTAGCTTTTATGTTTACTTTCTCGTCCTTGTAAAGTTGTAGATTGTTTCCTAGCCCAACCCCACTCCCTTTTCCCCTTTTCAAAGCTGTCACGCTAGAAAGTGATTCGGACAAACCATTTCCATTCTGGAAGTTTGTTTTGGAAGTTCGTCTGTACTTCTCCGTGATCGACTGAATTCTCCCGATCGCGCCCCCCTCGAGATCTAAAGAACCTGCGGCAAACATTCCGTCAGTCAGGGGGGTGACAACACAACAGACCCCCAGTTCCTGAATGCATTTCGTACTTTTAAAACAGGTGTACGGACGTCCCAAACTCACCAATTTGATGCCAATATTGGGTATGAATCTGTTTTTCATTCCTCTGTGTTAAGGGAAAGACATGACTCCACTCTACAGAGAAAGCTAGTTTTTCACACTATGACTGCTTAGCATTTTCGTTACCAAAGAAAGAAAAAAATAACCAATAGCACCACCCAAGTGTGACCTACAATTTTCCATAGCTTTAAATGCCGGATAATTTTCCAGTATTAACAACTTTTTTTTCACTTGCAGAACGATGGAATGAGAAAAAGGAAAAAAATGACAAACAAATTACTCCAGACTGATTGATGCTGTACGGATATTTCCTATGGGCACTTCCTGACAGATAATTATAGATTTCTTTAAAAGTCCACACGTAAATTGGTGACTAAGGCCACAGTTTACAAAATTGGAAGTTCTCTAAACTGCTCCAGTAAGTTACGGCACGAAAGCAATTCCTTACAATTATCCGATTAAATTTTCACCTGGTGAGGGTCTGTGCTGCAGTGAACCATGTCCTCTTCAAAGGTCTATATGATATTTCAGATGACTCTTAGATCTCGACGCTTAACCAGATGACCCTCATCTTTGAAGCAATTTTGAGGGGGTGGTTGGTACAGATAGAGGTACTTGACTTCTCCAGTTCTGGACTGGTGCCGACAATTATTTTCAACATCACATGGAAAATTATTCTCTTGCATTAGATTCCCTTCACACTTAGTCATTTTTTTCTTTAACCCCAAACACAAATTTTGCCAAACTGGTTGAAGAGACCAGAATGTCCATTTTCAGTTTTGTTTCATCTGGAGATTTGCATGTAACTATGGTATGAAGATAGTTATGGTGGAAAACTTCTCTTTAAATATTTTTGCCTGTGAAATGCTACAATTTGTTTGTATGTCTCCTACGGTGACACACGGTGGCACTCGGATTATTTGCCTTTTGGGCGTTCCACACTCCTCTCTGTAATTTACTCAGTTCCAGCATGGTTCCAGTAAGCAAATCAGGCCAAGTTTATGTCTGCAAACACACGCAATATTCAAGGACAGCCACTGTGAATGTGTTTTTCCCCCGTTTCTTATAAATAAAGCACGTGGACAAAATTGGTTATTGTCAATAACCAGTACCACACTTTGTGTGACCCAACTGTGGTGTATCTTAACCAATGTTATGCACAACCTTTAACGCTGCTCGTATTTTTCAGGGCCAATTTGAACGCTTCGCCAAAGCCACGAATTGGGACTGGCGTTTTCTATACTCTTTATAAGCAGAAACAGGCATCGTTTAAGGGCAATGAAGTTATGACTCACTCCGATATCATGTCAAACCCTAATCATGCCTGGAACAACCAAATTAGAGAAATTACGAAAGAAAAATATTGATGGACTCACAGTCTGAAGAGGGAGTCCATGCTGGAGAAGAGAAGCTCCGGCAGGCTCTGAATCTGATTCCGGTTCAGTCTCCTGCAGACAGAAGAAAAAGGTAACACACAAAATTACAACGAATACAACAAAAAATACACTTCAGTTACACTACAACAGCTCGGGGTGTTACAATTAACACCATGGGTGTTGTCACATAAAGATATCGAAGAGAGAATCAAAATTAACACCATGTTAAAAAAACACCAATGTAATTGTTTTGGTAGAAATTAGTGTTATTTTTCTTATGTATGTAAGAATAAGAAAATACCTCATTTATGTTTTGGCTCCTGATCTCCATGAAGCACCTCACTGCAAAAACTGCTGGGTGTTAAAATTGACACCATGGGTGTTGTCAAATATATACACCAAAACTGAGAATCAAAATATACACCACTGGGTGTTAAAATAGCACTAATTTCTGCCAAAACTATTACACTGGTGTTATTTTAACACCCTATGATGTCAATTTTGATTCTCTCTTCGGTATGTGACAACACCCATGGTGTCAATTTTAACACCCCGGTTTTTGCCATGCACTGACCATCAACCCCCCCCCCCTCCAAACACAGACACAACTTCGAAATCTGTCTCTACCACTCACTGGCTTCCCAGTGTTAATATCTAAACATTCTGAACATTCGGACACACACTGTTCAACTCAACTTTCAGGTGGTTCATCTCACATTATGCCAAAACTGCAAACACACATGGGTTTCTATAACCGCGCTCTATTTCCCTCAATTTGTGAACCCTCTCTCCTTCGAAACTAGTTCACAGACCAACGCTGAGGGTGAAAGTAATCTCCGGAAGGGTTCAAAAACATCGAAAAAATTTCAATTCTTCAAATACAAATACAAAAATAACATGTGAGCGTTCTGAACTGAACATTGGGTTTGATATAACTTTTCAATTTTAGATTTGATCTGATTTCAAACAACATTATTTCAGAGAGACTGACACTTTGTCAACCTTACACTTTAAATTTGAAATTGTAATTTGACAAAATCCATTAAAAAACCCAATGCTATAGGTGAATCCAAGCGACAAGACTGGCCGCCATTACTGGATAGCCATGATTCCATACCCACCCCCCCCCCATGTTATGTTTTGTACGCATCTTCGACCAACGTTGATGACGCATCTATACGAAGCGCCAGCATTTTACACAAATTGAAGATGGGCTCCAAGGTCAAATCCAGTTTTGTGATGCACTCGTTTTACTCGGTTTTAATTTCCTTTTTCCATTTTACTAAGGACTCTATCCCCTGGAAAATGGGCGGATCACAAAACTGAATTTGACCTTGAAGACCCTCTTTAAAGTCGACAAGATGCGTCCCTGTATGCGGAGACAGTAGTAGATACACATAAATTATAATATATACCAACAAAATAATCAAAATGTACACCCACGGGGTGTTAAAATATAAATAATTTCTGCCAAAACAAAAGACATTGGTATTGTTATTTTAACACCTTAATTTTGATTCTCTCTTCGGTATCTACATGTATATGTGACAGCACCCATGGTGTCAATTTGAACACCTCAGTTTTTGCAGTCTAGGCCCTACATATGCAATAATAACAACCAAAACTGGATTGTCTACATCTGCAAAATGATCAGAGAAATTTCAACTTCGTAGACTAACCCCTCCTTGATACGCAATTGTTTTATCTACAACAGTGTGCAACCCACTTGTTCTTTCATCGTAATCGGGGTATATTGGTTTTGGCAAAGAGGGGGGAAAAGGAGCTTTACATAGCTCTGCACTTGTTCCATACTAATCTTGCTTCTGCACTCCTTTCAAAATCTAGGTCAGAGGAAATTTCAGATATTTAAACAAGCTTTACCCCGCCCGCATACAATATCCATGTAGTTTACCACCTGTCTGTCTTCCGAGAACACAAAAGTGGGACGGGGGAAAAAAACGACACTTCTTTTTTTTCTGAATATCTGGACTCAGTGGGGAGAAAGCATTATGTGGCGGCGTTTACCAACACACCAGATCCCACAACAGGTCAGGGCCGGGTCCACACAAAACTCTGAAATTGTTAAACATGTACTTTAGATGTGAACAAAGATAGTCCATTCACCAAAGTCTTGTAACTTCGTGTGTGCTAACCCCAGTTCTGCTCCGGCTGCTGTGTAATTTAACCCAAACTGTCAATAAAGTGGGGCAAATAATCGTATAGTTAGCAAGAGAATTACAAGACTTCGACTGGCACAATGGCCCAAGCAAAACCAGTCCATTGTAATTGTTCTTTTTAAAAATGCCTGTACGTGTATTTCTGGGTCAGTCCTTTTCAAGAGTCTTGTGAGAAGGTTGGCGTGTGGGGGGGGGGGGGGGGCATGGAAAGTAATTTAACGTGTTCGCTTAACGAGGAGAGTATAGATTCGTGAAGAGTTATCAGCTCTTTTGATCTATGGTTGATCCGTTAGCATCTGCGTCTCTTTTATCACATTAATATATCATGACTCCTCCACGTATTGCGTGTGTGTGTGTTTTTTCTTCATCTTGATGACCTTCAAATTTAGTATTGAACATAATTTGTGTTGATGATACTCACTATTTGCCAATATCACCACCTCGCTATGAAGATTTGCCATAAAAAAGATTTATTTTGTTGCATTTATGAGCTTTTCCCCCTGACCCTTATGAATCATGAACTCGTAAAGTAGATTGAATATATCGCACATTTGTGTTACCGCTGCATTGTCGTGTCAGTTTGCAGACTGCGTAAACTTTGCTTCAAGTTCAATCGTCAATTTGAATTTTGTTATCACCCCTCTCAGTTAATCAGCCAGAGGTAAAACAGTCCTACCGCCAACCCCACCCCCATATTCCTATACGAATGCTGATGAGCTCTCATGCATTGTCGTGTCAGCTTGCAGACTTCGAAAATTTTGCTTCAAGTTCAATCGTCAATTTGAATTTTGTTATCACCTCTCTCAGTTCACCAGCCAGGGGGAAACAGTGCTACCCGCCACCCCCAACCCCATTCCTTGCGAATGCTGATGAGCTCCCAATGTGCATCCCCCTTCCCCCCTCCCAGAATTGAAGGACTACATAAAGGCTAACACAAAGTTCCACATAACGCCTGTAGTTGGATCAGACATTCAGCAGAGCGTGCCTGCCAAGACTGATAGAGCGTTTCTGAACATGAGATCACAGTTGTCTGCCGATAAGCAAAGTCTTCTAAATCAGGTTACTCACTTCAACAAGCATCAAAGCCAAGGATGCCCCGGTGATACGTAAACACTAACAGCATACACGTCTGGGAGATAGTTGTCTATATAGGCTGATCTTATTAAAAATACTGGGTTTTTGAAAGTCACGAAACCACCTTAAAGGCACTGAACACGTTTGGAAATTGTCAAAGACCAGTGTTCTCACTTGGTGTATCCCAGCATATGCATAAAATAACAAGCCTGTGAAAATTTGGGCTCAATTGGTCATCGAAGTTGCAAGAAAATGATGAAAGAAAAAACACCCTTGTTGTACTAATTTGTGTGCTTTCAGAAAGGAATAAAAACTTCTTGCAAGAAGTTTTTATTATTTTAGTGAGAAATTACCTCTTTCTCAAAAATACGTTACTTCAGAGGGAGTCGCTTCCTACAATATTTTATACTATCAACAGCTCTCCGTTGCTTGTTACCAATTAAGTTTTTATGCTAATATATATTTTGAGTAATGACTAAACGTGTACAGTGCCTTTAAGGTGCTTGGCATTGGGAAAAGAAAACCTCTCACACCAGCAAATATTCTAGCAATAATGACATCGATGTGCATTGCTTGTGATGGCTTGTTTTATGCTAATTTTCTAGGCAAGTATAGTGTAAGAATATTCTGCCTTCAATGAAGCTTGGCCCTGAACCACTTGACCATTTTCTGTCCCTTTGAAGGGCTGTCAAAATAAACACTGTATTCTAATTTAGAAGACTCAGTCGATCGGTGTTGTACATCTCCCTGCTGCATACATTTACATTTTCGCTGATCAGTCGAAAATAATTGAAATACTGAAACCAGAGAGGCGGGAGTACAAAAATTCCATATTGCAATGGGTGTGGAGAGCCATTATTAATATTATTATCTTGTAATGTAACCAAGGATGCCTCATGAGTGAACTTAATCACTTTACATTTAGCTCGCAAGCCTGAGGAAACCTGTAAACAAGGGTGCTTGCTATGTGAACCAAAAAACACCAGGGTTAACCCCTATACTCTTCCATGATAAGTGTTCTGGATTCTTTTACGTGCACTACCAATCCTAATACATGGGACCTAATACGGCTTAACGTCCCCTCCGAAGGACAAGTCAATTATGGTAAAGTATCTTTCTCAACGACACAAGTGCTACAACCGGGACTCCAACAAGGACCAACCATTACACAAAAGTGAGCTCTACAAACACTTTGTGAATTGATTTGAACATCTACTTTACTTTTCCAATTCTAACCTAGCACCTGAACTTCCAAATGTTCGGTATGGGCCTATTGCTTAAATGTGTACATAATGTTTTAGTTTTTTAAGTACATACCACATGTACGATACAACACAATGGGCATGAGTCATTGACTTTATGCTCATTGCAAACCTGAGCAGTGCATTAAGTGGTTTTTAAATCTGTTTTGAATACTTTAGCTTAGGATTTTCCAACCCCCCATTTTTCCATCTGTAAGTAAGACGGCAAATTCGTAAGGCGTAGACGAACATTGTGACAAACTGAAAGGGGAAAAACAGTATAGTTGAACCCATGAACTTAAAACACTTGTGAAGAAAAAAAAATCCAAAGGAATTTCTTGAGAAGAGAAACGTTAAGTTGGGCTAAGGGGGTCAGTCCTTCCCAAAGAACAAAATTAAATTTCGACCCGGGGCATGTGGATTAATTTTACAGTGGTGAACACCATCATTAAGGGTGTCATGCATACAGAGCAGGCAAGCCGATCGGACACTACAAAAGCCAGGAAAACCAGCGCCCAGGGCTTGCTTCTCGCGAAGAGAAACGAAGGAAGGAGCCAGCCGGCAATGATCCAAGGTGCTAAGTGGTAATAAGCCTGGATCAGGAGGGCCAAGTTAGCACGCTGGGCCGGGGAGATTTGTGTTACAGTCTCGACCTCTTACCAATCTGTCCCAGCCCTCGGAGCACTGATAGTCCGGATCATTGGGGGTGACCCCGCTTATCCATTTACCTCCTGCAGGGTCGCAGAAATTCTTAAGACAACTCCTACAGGGAAGGCTGCTTGATGAAAGGGCCGCAATCAAACCGCCAACAAACTTACTTTCAAGAAAGAACACAAACCTTTACCACTCTGCCACTTTGAAAACCATCTATACCTCAAGAAAGAATTTTCTTTACTGCTGTAGTCGTTCTTACACCTTTCTCTATGCTTCAAGTGTAAGAAACATCTTGACCACTCTGTCACCTTAAAACCCATATTACCTCCAAAAAAAATAAAATACCACTGTAGTCGGCCCCTTTGAAAACTATCTTACTTCAAGTAAGAAAAATCTTTACCGTATGCCACTTCGAAAACCATCTTACCTCAAATAAGAAACACAAATATTTACCACTCTGCCACATTGAAAACCATCTTACCTAAAGTAAGATATTTTTGTACCACTCTGCCACTTTGAAAACCATTTAACATCAAGAAAGAAACAATTCTTAACCACCATCTAACCTCAAAAAATAAAAAACGTTGCCACTCTGAATACCATAAGTAAGTGGAGTTCTGTTCTGAATTCTACTTCATCTTTAGGTACAAAGATTTGAGAGAACACAACATTTGATTGAAAAATGCAATGATTCATCAACAAAGGATAGTAACTGATACTTTTCTTAGCGTAAAGATATTCAACTCCGTATAACACTAACAACACTCAACCTACATCAGGTAAAACGTATTAGTTATGATACGTTTCTTAGCGTAAAGATATTCAACTCCGTATAACACTAACAACACACAACCTACATCAGGTAAAACGTATTAGTTATGAATTTTCATATGAGAAGCACGTCCCTTATGACCTTGCAATATTTTCTTTTCAAATAATTTTTTTTAACGATGTTTACCCATGCTTGATGGTATATCACCATCCATGTGATCTGCCTCCATTCTCCCCAATTTGTAATAATATGCCTGGTTGCATACGGGACAAAAAGAAATTTTTACGACCATCAGTAATAAACATTTATAAAGGGGGGAAAAGAAGCAAACAATGATCCGAGATCCAAGAAATTTG
Organism: Plazaster borealis; assembly: GCA_021014325.1. Lineage (NCBI taxonomy): Eukaryota > Metazoa > Echinodermata > Asteroidea > Forcipulatida > Labidiasteridae > Plazaster > Plazaster borealis. The sequence continues at coordinate 5,625,140 of CM037458.1, forward strand.
CCTGAGGGAGAGACTCTATATACCCCCACGCATGAATGATAATTCAATGATTCTTCATAAGGGTTCAATATTGTTAAGGTACCAGTAATAGCAAACAACCGTTTTTACAAGTAAACAGACTGTATGTATACATGTATCAAAAAAGTGTTTTCCGCTTTAGCTTAGTGTAACAGTTGAACACATTCCATAGTTTATCATTACAGTATATGTGGGCAGATTCATGGAAAATCTTTGCGGTATAGGACATAATATTGTGACAATTTGTTCTAAATATTAAAATGATAAAGGGAATAGGCCTACCCTAAACAGCACACCCTTATCCATTGGTGTGCTTTGACTTGAGTACGTTTTACATTTTCATTTGGCGGTCAAAATGTTGTCACAAACCCTTCGCATGGAATTTCATCAACAGTCTGTGACAGCAGCATCAGAAGTTCAAAATCATGAACATTGGATAAACAGTTTATTCTTGGTGTGGATATGAAGTCCAATTAATTTACAGGGTGATACAATTCAGAGATTTTCAGACTCTCTCATTTCAAATAGATATTTGGTTTATAACATGGGCTTTTGTTTCATTTCACTTATGGCAGTTTCGCCTCTTTCAAGAAAATCTGAAGGTGCGGGAAGATCAATGAAAAACCCTGAGAAAACCATAAGGCCTGATCATCTAAAAAAAAAAATCAAGGATTTATAATATCCCCCAACCTGTTACATCACTTCATAGTGGTACCATTCTTTGACACAACTCCATTTTGAATTTTTGTTTAAAGAATTATTTTACTAATAATAATGTCTTTGTGGAAATCTTTAGCAATGGGCATTAGAGACAACGCCTTGCATATGTTGAGTTCCCTACAGTATTGTAAACTTACTAGTTGCCTCAAGTCAAATACAACAATTTGACCATGGTAAAAGCAACTCAAATTAGCCATTCCACACTACAAACCCCCTCCCCCTTTCTTATCTTAACTCCCACCTCTAACTTTGATCGGACCAGCTGCAACACAACTCGAAAGAAAGCTTTGAAACGTCACTGGGTTTGAAACCACTACTGTTGCAGTCACTTTTAAAACCTTCACAACAATTGCCGTTCTCCGCGTAATACTGATTGATCGGGTGTTTGCAGCGAGCTGGCTGCACGGGTCGAACAAAAGGCTCCGAAATTCATGCTATTACCAGGGAAAAGTACAGAGTACCTGCCAAACAGAGTGGGCTTTCCTAGTAACAATGCCGTTGGCATTTCTAAAGCCCCATATCTTCACAATCTGAAGGTTTTACGGGGTGTTGGTGGGATTTTCTTCTTGAAGAAACTGTGTCTACTGAACTCAGTCAAAAGAGTTATTTCTGGGACACAAAATTATAACATCACTTCTTTTTATACGTTTTCCTTTGTGGAGCTTTATGCAGAGAGCACCTATGGTCAAATGAATGTAATTGTATATCGTTTACCGCATACAAATTGGGAAACTGACACGGGAAATCTCAGCAAACAGCCTATCCACTTTTAGCAACCCGCAACCAGTTGTTGTTTAAAAGTAACTATTTTTCATCATTGTTAAATTTAATCACAGACTCTCGCTGGTGCATGGGCTTCCCTGCCCCCCCCCCCCCGCTTTACCCCTCTAAGCACTGACCACATAAGTTGGCCGAAAAGTAAGCTGAAAAGGATGTTCTACAATTTCTAGCGTGACTATTTATAAGACGGTAAAAAAAAGAGAAAAAAAAAGGAAAAAAAAAGGACAACTCTTTCCTTGACTTGCTTATTTTGGCTGAAGGTGTTACTTGATTGTGACACGTCTCGTTGGAAGGATACCCACTCATCTTAAAAAATGTCCGTAAAAAAAAGGAACGATGTAGACCAATCATCATGAACTAATTTCTATGTTTACTCATATATTTTTTTCTCTCCCTACATATTTCCCCTCCCTATATCCATACCATGTTTCGTCACGGAGATTATTTAATTTGTGTGGATACAGGTGTGCAATTCAAGCAGATGAAGTGGCTTAGGGGTTAATTACAACCTGGATGTTGCAGCAAGTAAACCGTACCGTGTTTGTTCATTGCTTGGTTGTACCCATGGTTGTACCATGTTGTACGGGCTTCAACGGTGTAATGCATTTCCATCAGAGTGGCTTCAATGTTTCAGTAGCAAGGATTAAGAAATAGGGTGGCCAAATTTGCTGGTAATGTTGAAAAACAGGGTGTCCTAAGTGTTCACTTCCATTTCAACCTTTTTAAGCTGGCAGGTGTGGCTGTTGCTAAGTGCAGCCTATGTTTTAATCCAGGTTAACATGGTGTTCTAGACATAGCCATAGCCATATAGCCACTGATCCTGAAACCGCATCCGTTATTATACAAGTATACGTCCAGCTGTAGTAAAATTACAAGAGCCAGTTCTAAAAGGTTAGATTTTTTTCTTTTTCTTGAATTGCTTGTTTGGTTTTGTTCTTCAAAAAAAAAAAGATCAAGAGAAAACCATATAGAATGCTCCTGATTGCACAGTAGGGCATTTAAAACCAAGATAAACACCAAGTAGAAAACATTCTCAGATTGTGTATTCCAATTAAAGATTATTCTTCCTGCGTGGACATAACCGCTCCAGATTTTCGGCAATATCTCAAAAACGCTACCACCTTTTGAAATGAAATTTTCACAGGTGAGTTTTATAGTATGCATCTACAACTATATGGGATTGAAACAAGCAGTGGGTTCCAACTACCAAACGTATACAATCCCTTTAAGAAGAAGAAAAACCCCAGAGACGTCATGAGAGCCAAAGCTTAAGTTCAACTGAACTCCAGGCATGCAGTCACGTACAGTAATGCAACATCGTCACAAATATGACAGGAAAACTTTGTCATCCTCAATGAACCCGTATATAAAGCCACCCACATAATCAAAACCCACTCAAATAATTCACCAGGCTCTTTATTTCTGATCAAAATACCAGTTAGCCTAAAGACAACCTTGACTTGTTCACTGCCGTCTCCAACTTGCCAGAGATTTAAAACTGTGATATTGTCCAGATTGCACAATACTTTCATTTGCTCTATAACAACAGTGTAACAGCAACTGAACTTTCATTTTGTCAGAGCAGGGCCCAATTTCACAAAAAGTAGCTAAGCACAACAAAAATATGCTTACCAGAATAAGGTTACCAGCTAAAATACCATTCCACGTGTAACATTTTTGACTGGTAGTCGGCTTATTTTGCTTAGCAGAAAATGTTAAGCATTTTTTTTCTGCTTAAGCAGCTCTAGTAAATTGGACCCAGCGCGGTGTATACTGCTCTGACAAAAATGATTTGTTTTTTAACTGATCGTGTAGACTGCTATGTTACCACATTTCTGACTTGTTCCCTGTACCCTAAAAGCAATAATCATGCTGTTTATCATTTTACAAAGAGGGGCCATAGTCCCCCCCCCCCATTCCAAATCTCGGTTTGACTTTGATTACATTGTTTTGAATAGAAGAAAATGAAAAATTGCCGCACTGCAAAGGTCCAAAGATCCAGCTTTCAAATTCATTCCATAAAATTGAAATATTGTCACACTCCTATGGGAATAATCAAACCCGAATACATTCCCCTATGTCTGGTCATGGAGCTATAAGGTCTGGTCAATGGTCATCTTCAGCTAAGGAAACATCAGCAACAAACCAAAGAATAGCCCAATTAAAGCCAGACGCAATTATCTCGTCAGTCATCTTAAATTGACGTTAAGATCACAGACACTGACGCCAATATTCCTAGCACCCAAAACATTTTCTTAATAATTCTCAAGAACCCATAAAATGCAGGAAGCCGATGCTATCATTAAAGTGTTCTCTCTTTTGTTTTTACTTGGTTTTTTTAATACACTGAATCAGAGTGTGGAAGTATGCGTCAGGCGATTAACTCTGGTTTTCAAATCCTTCTGCTGAAACATCAAGGTCTCATCTTTTCCAATCGGGAGGGTTTAAGAGTTCCCGTTCCCTTTGTAGGAGCAATCTTGGGGCCTTCAGGGAGCGACGCTGACATACAAGAAGAGAGTATGTTTTCACACTTTGTCAGCTTCGAGAGAGAAGCGTTATCATAAGACTCTTCCGTGTAGACGGCACAAGTCACATGGGAGAGAGAAAATGTGTGTACGGTATCATTTATCGCTGAACAAAGGTTGCCCCAATTTCTGACAGTTTCTTCTGAATTCTCGAAGAAAAACCTTTAGTGGAGTTGTGCTATATGAATTTTTATATTTTAACAACACATTATTTAAACAATAAACATACCCAATATTGTTCCAATGAATAGGCCTACCGCTATCGCACAGCAATTAAATAAGGATCCAAAGACAGTAGAGCAAACAATACAAACAATACAACACACTCAGGTGAAATTTATACAATTTAAAGTGATATAAAACCACTACAACTACTAGAAATTTATCCTGAGTAAAATTTTGCTTTAAACCGACACGGAGTTATTCCCTAGCTCTGATGAGCTGCATAGTCTAGAGCGATGGACTTAAATTCAGGTGAAGACTGGGTCTCCAGATTTTCACTTTATTTCATCATTGATCAAAAGGTAGACAATATTAATAAATATTTATTAAAGAATTATGCTTTAATAACCATTTATTAATATTTACAACAATCTCTTTAAAGTATAAACATCTTGGCTCTGACCTATGTTCGGCAGACATGAAATTCCACTCTCGCTCAAAACACACCTACAACAAAACTCCTTTTGTGTCGCATCTTCCAAAGCACACTTTTTTTGTGCACGCACAATTTCAAAATGTGACAAATGAAATGTCCACTCCCTTTCAACAGAATGAAAATGTTAAACGTTTCACACATCATGCTCGAACGAAAAACTTGGCATAATAAATAAGGTATTGTACCAGACCAGAATACACACGCCGAGGAATTCCTACTCAGGAGTTAGTGTTAACTGTCACCTTTCAGACAATCCAACAAGAAATACGCTGACGATCTTCAAATATGTAAACATCAATATTTTTCACCTCTAGTCTTCTTTAAATTTTACGGTGTTGCCCAGTGTCTCCGTTTGAAACAGCCATCAAATTTGACAAACCATAAGAGGAAGAGGACAAACTGTCATACACTATATAACTCACCCTATGTCATTGTCAAAGACTGTGAAAAAAAATAACTTGCAAATTCACACTGTCCCAGTTGCCACTTTGTCCAGACAAAACTGAACAAACTGTTGATAAGATTTAAAAGCATTTATTTATTTGGTGCTGTGACTGGTCTCGTAACTTGTATTCCCCCCTTTTTTTCTATGGGATGGCCTTAATTATTATCTCTGCTCTCAGACCTGACACTCCCAAAGATATACCTCAGAAATGCATCTGGAATATGAGACGAAAAGGAAAACTGGGTTGAAATTGGTAATAATTATGCTAAAACCATACGGTTACTACCATAGCACAGTGGTTATGGTTGTACCGTTGATGTCCAAAACAAAACAAACACCCTGATGTCCCTGTGCGTGGATTAGTGTTGAGTGTTAAACCAGAAATCCTGCTTGAAGGTGTCAGCCCGACTGACCCCAATTGCAAGAAACTGGTACCCAACTGGCTCATGATACTCTCACCTTTCTTATTGACTTTACCCTGGGCTATTTAATTAACACTGCTCTCAAATGAGGTGTGCCTTCAGGGTGCTGTGTTTTTTTGAAGGGGGTAGTCACTAGTCTGGCCCCATTAAGGCGACTTTAGAAAGGAGGCACCAAGTCAGTGGAACCAGATGCCATACAAGTGTTCAAATCCTCTCCAATCCTTGGGAGTGGAACCTGGGGAATTCTTGGCCTCCAGGGAAGAAAATCTGGAAAAAACCTTGGAGGGTTTGTAGAGAAGGAGCATGGTCCTTATTTTTTATGAAGGTTGGATGGTTTTTTTCTATGAAGGAATTATAAACTGAAAAGCACAACTGCATGTGGAATCAACTGATGACTCTATGCTAGTGCTAAACCATAATTCAAGAAGAGAAGAGAAGAGTAGTGTAAGTCTATTATTTGAATAGGGTGACTTGCTTTTAGCAGTTCCTGAAAGCTGCGTCCTTGTTCTACGCTGAACTATTAACAACAATACAAATTGTTCAAAATGACTTCAAGCAAAAACCAACCGTGAAAAGGTTTCTCTTCAAGACAATAAATCGGTACTCCCAGCTGATTTAAACTTCTGACATTTCAATTCCCAGTATTACTATAGTCATCCTTATAAAAGCAACAGCAGTTGATGTGACTCAAAACACAGTAAGTCCCACGACTGCACATGTATACTATCTCTATCAAATTCAGAAGTTTTTATTTCGAGAGAGAAAAAAACCCTGTTTATCCAGCCAAGGATGGCTCCTTTACACTTGGGAAGGAGAGGGAGCCTTGATTCGGAGTCCGACCTTACACCTGGCTTGGACCAGCCGGTACAATAATAACGGCAACAATGTTGTTGCGCTTCACACTTTGTAAAAACTGTTACAACCAAACCATGCAAGGTTTTTTTTAACAAGAACTCTTGTTTTGTATGCGAATCGAACAAGTATGCAAAACTTGCCGTGCCATTCATGGAGCCTAGCTGGATACTTTCGTTATAGTTCCTTTTAGATCTAACCAAGCCTGAGGAATCCAAGGCTGTGCGGTTTTTGTGGGACTGGGAGCGATACGACGGAGGGAAGTCGAGCGGAATTTCAAAACGTAATAATGTGATCACGCTCATCACTGCCCGGCCATTGAACTAGACATTCAAATAAGAGGACTCCAACAATGGTGATTATATTTGTAGGGAGAGAGGGTTTGTCAACCGATTACTTGCTCAATTACTCTAGAGATGGGCCGTTTTGGGGTTTTTACAAGCGGTTTTTTTAAGAGAATCTTTAAAGGGAAGGCTTAACATCAGCGGTAATTAATTCTTAATCTGACCCGTGTTAGTTTTTTTACGTCTGACTGAACTAAGATAGACCAGGGGTGGATCAACAAACAACCAGGGCCCAATTTCATAGAGCTGCTTAAGCACAAAAAGTAGCTAAGCACAACAAAATTATGCTTACCAGAATAAGGTTACCAGCCAAACTACAATGTTTCATGTACAATTTGTGACTGGTATCCTGCTCATTTCTGCTAAGCAAAACATTGTTAAGCAATATTGTCTGCTTAAGCAGCTCTATGAAATTGGGCCCTGACCATCAAGCTTGGTCACACCTTTGAGAAAACAATCATGGGATTGTCGGAATGGTTCATTTGTAAAATGCTTTTCAGGCCTAGTATTATTGCAGGGAAACATTGGCCCTCGTTGCCACTGTGATGCTTCAAAACATTTTTCAGAAAAACACATTTTCGCTTTGAAAAAATGTCTTTTGAAAAGAATGAAAATGTTCTTCAAAAACACAATTCCAGGCCATGTTTTTTGTTAAGATCTACACCTGGTACACAACACCAAGATAGCTGCATCTTGTATTTCCCAAAGACAACACACACAACAGCAGGTTCTCAAACGCGTCTACGATCTATATTTGTACCAACTTCTCACCAAAACCTAAGCTCTTAAATACTTATTTGTTAATTTGATAATCTAGTAATTGTACACCTGCTTTAACCAGGAACAACACTGGAAACATGTGGCCCTTTGGAAGCCCAATTTGCCCCTCTGGTGACCACAAACAATAACCGCCTATTCAATACATTGATGGTCATTTTACGGTTCATTGTGGACGTCCCCACCTGTGTATACAACAATGTCTGTAATAGCCTTCAAGTATGCAACACCCAATGGAATTACAATGATCGCCAGGCTTCTTAAATACAGGTGGCTCTATCACCAAAATCTTGCGTAAAGGGTAAAAACAACAACACAGATATGCTAAACTAGAGTGTGTTTGATCATTGATCTGCCCATGGTGGCTTTTTAATAGCTCCATGATTTGCTCACTGCTTACCACGATAGTCTATTCTCTGTGCTTTATCCAAAGCATCATGATATTGTACTAAGCTAAGATGTTTTGATCGCTAGAACAAATTTACTGCACAATAAAAGAATTAGTTCTGTTGAATTAACCAGAGAGAACTTTGACAGAACAGTGCTAAGACAGAAATTTCAAAAGATTACTGGAAATCATCAAGTATGCTATTGCTAAACTGTATGCTGATAGGCCCTTTCGAAATCATGGCTCCGGCTCCAACGTGGGGTCCGTTAGATATTTTTGAAACCTTCACTTTTGGCTATAGTGGCTTTAAAGACAGAGACTAGCACCTGGACCCCATTTTTAAAGCTGCTTAAGCAGGAAATATTGCTTAACAACTTTCTGCTTAGCAAAAAGGAGCTGGATACCAGTCATAAATTGTACATTATTGACATGGTATTTTGGCTGGTAACCTTAATTTGGTAAGCATAATTATGTTGTGCTTAGCTACTTGTTGTGCTTAAAAGCATCTCTATGAAATTGGGCCCTGCTTTTCAAACTCATTAAAAATGAGATTTCGATATCTAGCTAAAGCTCCATCAGACAATCCTCATTCATGACGTCATAACTGTATATTTTTTTAATATCTCACTGTCACAAATCCTTAAAAAAATGTTTTGAATCTTAAAAACTATTTCGTAATTCAGATGAAAACACACACTGTTTTTTCTTATAGTAAAATGGAATATACTACATTCCATCACAAGTAAAAGGTGTTCAAACAAGTTCCCTTGGCTTGACACAGGTGCGTAACCAGACTGGTATTTTCCGCCCTGAGGTACAACCATGAAAGGTGTCAAAAGGACTTGAAGAAGCACTCAGGTATAAACGCAATCTGAACGGAATGCAGAGTGCCGTTTCAATGCCTATTGTTATAATACATTCTGGGTTGGACAAGAACCCATAACCTCTGAATCCACATCCAAGAGCAGCTAACAGACATCTTATAACGAACCCATCTTCAATGAGGGGGTGTCTGAGGTGGTTTGCATTTAAGACTCTGACGGTGGGTCTCACTTTAGAACCCCACTAGTTTAGTGATTAAGACACCAGCTCGACAACAACATTTGGTGGTTCGAATCTCACCCAAAACCCCTATGGATCATCATTTGGTGCTCGATATGTTTGGGTTTTGGTTTTTGGGTTTTTTTTTTGGGGGGGGGGGTGGGGGATACTTCTGTACAAGAGGAAAGAATGTGTTGAAAGTGTGGGAACATCTTGGGGACACCCTCTGCCACATACTGACATGATACTTATGGATCATTCGTGTTGTAGAGATAAATACGAAAAAATAATTCGTTAAGTTAACTTACATTCGTTCCACTGATCTGAGATCCGAGAAAGCCCCGCGTTCGATGGAAACGATTTGGTTGTCCGTCAGCTGTCTGTATAGTTTCAAAACCAGAGGAGGTTGCAATCATTAATGAGGCCATATTAATGCAGTCATTACACAGGTATTAAAGAGTAAAATAATATAAATTAGCTTTTAATATAAATGTATAAAACAATTTTTTTTTTTTTACAAACCAGTTTTTACAGGAAAATATTTTGAGGGCCATGGAAAAGGAATACTGTTCAGTATTAAGCATTTCTGAAATATAATACAAAATCTACTTCTTTAAGTTGGCAAATCAATAAATGAATGAGTGTAGAATATAGAGGATGCCTTTTGAATACGATAAAAATATCAATTGGTATTCAATGGGCAATTAATAAGTATACTTACAAAACACGTAATTTCCGAAGGTTATCAAAATCTCCCTTGCGAATCTTTGTAATATTATTTCCTTCCAGATTTCTGTAAATGAAACAAATAAATAAAATCATTACATATTAAAGATATTTCAATTAAAGGGCATCAAATTGTTAGCCCTTTACCTAATAACCCTTCTCCATCGCCCCCCCCCAACCCATGGTATACTGTCCATCAGCATCCACCCCTCACAGTAACTGAGATAAACATAGCCTAATCTAGTATTGAGAAAGAATGTGCTTGCGAAAATACCTTTGTCTTTTGTTTGTATTAAATGTTATCGGTATTTTACAAAATGTCCCAAAGGCCACAAATGGGGTGATAATAAACACACCAAAGAAGGGCTCATTAACTGGCCTTGTGAAGGTGGACAAAAAAATTCGACCTCAAAAGCAGTTGAGTCCCCACGAAAAATGTCAAGTGCTTAAAGACGGAGATAGAACCAAAATGGTCACTTTAAATTGGCAGCTGAAAAATTACTTGCTCAGCGAAATGGAAAATTCAGTAGCACAACAAGCAAGATCGTTTACAAGCTCAAACCACAACTCCGGTCCTTCCGCTAACAAATTTATCCATCCATGAACATTAACTGGGTGGTTCGGTATTTTCATAATAAATAACAAAATGATTCCCGATGATTATTCAGACCACCACTTAAGGGGGGACCCTTTTCTTTTCCACAAAGTTTCTAACCCAAGAGTTTATACACTTCGTGCTCGGAGTATCCACCTCAGTAACGAGCCAAAAATCGATAGGGAATGCGTGGCCGTCCAAGGCCGGTACCTCCCCAACAAAAAAGCAGAGCACCACTAGCAAGACATTCCTCGGCAGACCTTTTAGAGCTGCCCTTAGCCCCAAACACGAAATCAAAAAATGGTCCTCCGAGAGATCGGTAGTCCTTGACGCGCAGGAGAAAAGCAAATCCCCTTAAACTTTGATAAAGGTATGCAAGAGAACAAAGGAGACCCATAGATATCCTATACACAGCGCATGGACAAAAGAGGTTTCTCTTGGTTTTTTTTTATTTTTTTAGTTTAACTTATTAATCGACACAACTTTGTAAAGAATTTGTGTCCGATGAATCAAAATATATAGTGTCCACCTGTTTTGGCAATGCTCTCTGAACTCAGTATATCAGTGGAGCGGTCGGTTAGAATCAGTATTGATTTTCCGTCTTGATATGGATTAGCTACGGCGTATTGCTCGGCTGTGGAGAACTTTCAGGTTTTATTCTGGTATGTTGGCTAAAAGTAAGCCTCCATTGAACATTCAGATCACTTTAAGCTGTAATCCTTTTTAAATTTTAAGTAACGAATTTATAAAGACTAACTTTAGAAACGCGCCAGAATTTGTTTAAGCCTATACTCCCCTCATGTATGCCTACATGGAGTCTACAACCGTATAGAGGACGGACATTTTGTTCATGTTCTTCATTAACGCCAAAGGAAATAAAATGAAAAACCCCACCCAAATCCATCCATTTTATTCTTCTGTTGTGAAGTCTTGAAGATGTACGAACAAATCAACACCCAACAACTGGCAATATATATATTTTTTTACAAATATTTGAACCACGGTGGTTGAAAATGTTTCAAAAACATTCTTGAGGTCTGCACATGTACATATACCGTGACCAACTTGTGTCCACCCAGTTATTTGTTAGCACCGCGCGGCCATCCGTCATATTTTTGAGGATTAATTTGAGATGGACATACGTGTACATGTACATGTGTAAATGTAAATAACACTGTTAACACATTCCATAGGCAAGACAGAAGTTGTCGCGACCTTGCTTGGGAACATACCGATTGCCCCATGATTAATTGACGATAAAGTGTTATACAATGGATGGTATGTCCAACTAAACCAAATATCAGAATTCTGATAACCACTATTGTGAACCAATGGATCCCCCTTCCTATATTTTAAATAACAATTACCCCTTTATTCATTCCGGGAAAGAGCTACGAAAATGCATAAAATGGGCGTCGAAAACAAGTTAGAATTTCGGGGGAAAAACGAAGGTTAAAAGTATGCTCCCCTTTTAACGTTATATCATAAATCAATTTCTTGTCACGTTATTAGTTTTATCACTTTTTAAAAGCATTGGAATTTGATCAATGTGGCAATGACCCATGGGATCGTCAACTTTTACGTAGTGACGTTTCTTTACGTTATTCCATTACAAAAAAAGTTACCAGCCTGGATCGCCATCCATGTGTAGACACTATTTCATTGCACACCCCTCCCCCCCCCCCCCACACACACACAAAAAACCCAAAAACAAAACAAAAACAAAACCAAGATATGTAATGATAGTGGGGCAAAGTATAAACTAATATAATAAAGAATTCTTGCTTTGTAACCTCACGACTCGTCGTGCCAATAGGCAATATCGATGAAAACAAATTGTACGCAAAACTAAAAACATTAAAACATTAAAATGACAACGGTAACTATCTTGTATGATTTTCAGAAACGTACTGAGATGTTTCTATTCAAGGCGATTTTGTAGTACTAGACTAGCAGGCCTATAAAATACTACTTTAGTTTAAAACACTTGCACTTAAAGGCACTGGACACGTTTGGTAATTACTCAAAATATGTATTAGCATAAAAACTTACTTGGACACGAGCAACGGAGAGCTGTTGATAGTATAAAACGTTGTGAGAAACGACTCCCTCTGAAGTAACGTAGTTTTTGAGAAAGAGGTAATTTCTCACTAATTAAACGGCCAGAAACCCTTTTTAGGCGTCTGAAAGCACACAAATTTGTACAATAAGGTGTTTTTTCTTTCATCGTTTTCTTGCAATTTTGATGACCAATTGAGCCCAAATTTTCACAGGCTTGTTATTTAATGCATATGTTGGGATACACCAAGTGAAAATACTGGTCTTTGACAATTACCAAACGTGTCCAGTGCCTTTGAATAACAATAGGTTATGGTACAATTATGTATCTGCAATACTTACAGGCGCTCTGTGTCGAAAGGGATATTGACTGGCACGTATTGTAATCCTCGATTCATGCAGTCGACGGTCCCCCTGTAACAACTGCATTCTGTCGGGCAGTCGTTGTTGGACTTCCTCTTCCGCCCTTCGCATATATCCATTGCTAGGGCTAGGACACAAAGTCCCGCAATTAAATATTTCATCCTCGGCGAATCCATGGTTTAAAAAAAGTTCCAAAGAAACAACAAGGGGGATGCTCAAATGAGCTAAAATGGAGATGCACAGAAAAGGAGAGAGAAAATGCTGGGTACGAAAATCCAAAGTGATATGTAGAAGGACGACAACTTTTTAAATTTGTTTTCTCCGTGAAAATTCTGCGTGGATTATAACCGGATTCCTTTACTCGAAGCACGTAGAGCAAACTCAAGGTAGATTAAAGCATTCCATTTGACAAGGAGAAAGCAACTGGCCTACCGCGGGTCCCACGAGCCCGACACTTTCTCAAATCCAAGGGCTCGAAACAGTTGATGAAGCAAATGTAACTATGTCAAATTTGTCTCCAAACCAACTTCTGGCGATGTTGAGCGTTGAGTGAGGAGAGGCAGGGCAATCCTGAAGTTGTGGTCCAACACAGACTGAAAGTGTAGCAGTCAAAAATGCTCCTCTTCTACTTACGGCAGCATCGTTTAGAGCTTGCGTTCAAGATAACAAAACAAGCCTTCCAGAAGAATGGAATGAAAGTATACAAATCCGATAACACAATTATAACTTGATTAGTAATTCCTGAGAGAGCTGCACTCAGTTCATCCAGCTGCTCATACGAGTACGTCTACACTACAACAACGCTCTAACCATAAATGCTCATGTACAGATAGTCTTCAACCACTATACTACTACTGTAGAGTAGTAAGCCAGGATGGTTATTACACTAGGCGATTTGCTGTGCGTAAAGTAAAGCGTGCATGCAGGGTTGCGATGACGTCCCATGAGCGGTGTGTGTGTGTATAAAAGCTTCGTGGCCGGTGATCACTGCCGTGGCTCAGTAGTCACGCACTGGCTTACACAGCGGGTCGCAAATAAACCGCCCCCTAAGTCACCGCTGGGTGTCACTCAATGGCTTATCCACATTGGGGGATGGTGGATTTACATGAGCACCACATTATTGACTATTATATCAGCATTTGGATGAATGTAACCACACTGGAGATAATTACTGAAAGTAGGACTTTAAAAATGAGTCGATGACTTGCAGCACGTGCGAACTTCACAATAGTCAACCGAAGCGTCCATCAAACAGCAGTTCACATTTTTTGAATCAATCTTGTAATGATCAATCATTGTGTTTTGCTATTAAACCTCCCTCATCACACAATCGCAATGACCGAGTTTCAAAAATGACGGTATACGTGCACATTTTTGTTTTGTTTAAAGGCACTGTACACGTTTGGAAATTGTCAAAGACCAGTGTTCTCACTTGGTGTATCCCAACATATGCATAAAATAACAAGCCTGTGAAAATTTGGGCTCAATTGGTCATCGGAGTTGCAAGAAAATGATGAAAGAAAAAACACCCTTGTTGTACAAATTTGTGTGCTTTCAGATACAGGAATACAAACTTCTTGCAAGAAGTTTTTATTATTTTAGTGAGAAAATTACCTCTTTCTCAAAAACTACGTTACTTCAGAGGGAGTCGTTTCCTACAATGTTTTATACTATCAACAGCGTTGCTTGTTACCAAGTGTTTATGCTTATAATTGTTTTGAGTCATTACCAAACGTGTACGATACCTTTAAACTACCGTCCAGCGTTTTTAATTTTATGATAATATTATTACATGACCCTTTGGCCACGTATACGGTGGTACTTTTTTTTCTTCTTGGAAATGTAATCAATTTGATTAAACCTTGGAAATATGACGTAACGTAGGCCTACTTTACACAAACCCGTTTTCTTTCAAAGGAAGAAATTTGCCCACCTTGAAGGTCTTATTTGTAAATTCACCTGGCTAGGGTCAGTCATGCAGTGAACATAGTAATCTGACACACGCACACAAAAGGGACAGAATTTAAATTAAGACTGATATCAACGCATCCATTAAGATAAGATCAAAATATTTAGTAGATTTAATGCATTCCCTTTCTTCCCGTTTTCAACAGACAAGCAATCCAACCGAAATAAAATATGCGCGACTTTTGGTGGTAAGGACAGATAAGTGTTTGGGACTATGTGGCAATTTAAGTGAGCAACGGTGATTTTGGAAGTTTTCAATTGCTATTTTATGGACCTTCAAAATATATGGAATTTTGTTATCTTAGTAGAGAATTCGTGTGTATGAACTTCATAATCAGTCAGATTTCAGATTTGATATCTTCATTTTCCCCAGTAATAATGTATTTTCAAAAAATATTGTCTTTGTCAGCTTGTAGAACCTTTACTAATCCGTAAAGTGTCGCCCATCCAGTGTCGTAACTACTGGGGGTGGGGGGACACGGGGGCACGTCCGTCCCGTCCGTCCCCCCCCCCCCATCGATGTCCGTGCGCCCTCCCCCCATTTGAAATTTTGGAATTAAAATTTTCCAGAATTTTAATGTGTTAATGTCGATGTTTTTAAGACTATTTTTCCATTTACACGCAGATAATGTATTTGTTTTTACACTAACGCCAGATTACCGGGTATCTTATAAAAAAAAAGTAAATTACATAAAAAATGCGGAACGCAAACGGAAACTTGGCCAGATGTGCTCCCCCCCCCCACCACTTAAATGGTGCACCCCCTAGTGTGCCCCCTAAAATTGTACCCTAGTTACGGCGATGGCCCCACTATCTGTGCTGTTAATTCTGGAGCGGAAAGCACATGACTCATTGTAAGTGTTCACGTAGAAAGGGCGGGAAGAGGAAACGATTGCATGAAAGATGAAATTATTTCAATCAAAATAACCTTTGCGAATAACGCGCTTGGGGGGTTGATAACTATGTTTGCGTCAACACATGGGAATCGTTGTATAGATTGGAGGGGTGACATAGTGCTGGCGTCGATTGCCAAGGCCGCGCTGGTACGAACTGCATGTTTTTTCAAGACTAACTTGGTTTGTTCGTAGTTTTGCAAAAGTTTGAAAAGGAAAACGAACATGGTTAAAGGCATCGTACACATTTTGGTAATGACTCTGATAATGAATGGCAATACAATAAAGCAGCTGTGGATAGTATAATGCATTTTAAGAAACTGCGGTTATGGAAAAATATATCACTTTTTGTCCCCAAAACAATTGAATCTGAGAAGCGTTACGCGTAACGCTTCTCAGAGTGTGTATTCCATTCCAATGCAGATTATTCTTCCTGCGTGGACATAACCGCTGCAGATTTCCGGCAATATCTCAAAAACGCTACCGCTAGGGACTACCGTAATTAGCACTTAACATCTGTTGTGTCCAAACTACGGATGTTGGTTCTAACAAAAAAATGTTGGGGATGTCTTCTTCTTCTTTCTTTTTCCATTAAGGGGAGAGAATGCTAAATGCCAACCGGGCTAGTCTTTTGACTGGCAGCACATCAACGTGGTTAAAAAGCAGCCCTGTTTAATCCTCACGTACCAATATTGACGCATGATTATCCTATTGAGAAAGCATGTACACCATTCAGAAAGAATTCGGCACTAAAAAAGAGCACAGGACTCCGTAGACGTTTTTCCATTGACCCGATTTCCAGAGCTCAAGAACACAACAAGTGAAAGACGTCCCTTGTTTGAACTGCCAGGATAAGAAGGTTTTTTGATCTGACACAGTGACAGGGTGGAAATGGTGGTATTGTTAGCGCCTCCAGTCGGCCCGACGCCACAGAGCAAAGATACCGGTCTCCTCATTGGAAGTTCAGCGCGAGACAGAAACGACGCGAAGTTCCCCCCGCTCGACAGACCGGACTGGCACCCACTGACTCGCCACGCGACAGCCGATACCCGTGTCTGACGGGGACGCTGTGACAGCCACATTTTGTTCGTCGTTTGTCAGTTTTTGAGTACCTCGTTTGTCAAACAAAATGTCAAAGCTGATTTCTGAAATGGTGCTTTTTAGAACCTTCACATCGGTACGAACCGGGAAATCTCTTTATCACGCGATAATGGCTTCAGAGATCGTCATACTACAGCAGTATAAGGTTTCCCGCACAATACAATAATACAGCGAGTACAAGTCCTTAGTTTACAAAAACGGGTCAAAATATTTTCCCTTCCCAGCCTCGGTGGCTGCACCATGAACAGAGGGTTGATCACATTAAAAATTAGGCCAATATCGCAAACTTTGGATCTCAGATTATTTATTATTCACCAATAATTGTTTTTCCCTCAGCAGGCAAACTCGCGTAAAAACCATCTAAGTTATAGCATTATCCAAAAGCTCCACAAAAACTTATTTAAAGAATTAACAGGAACCTCAGAGATCGATGTTCCCATTGACAAAAATTGGGGTAAAACAGGACAATTTTAAAAAAGATGTTTGTTGGAGTATTGAGGGCGCAATTCAAGTTTTGTATCCCTGAAAAACTCGCGCCGCACGAGAATTGATACCGTAGACGCGGGAGGGCGGTATACTCTTAAAGGTGAGTGGACATTTCAGATTTTGAGACCACGGTGGGATGCAGGGTGGGCTATAGGGATATATTTCAACGGCGCACCCAGGATTATGTCTTGGGGGGGGGGTCAAATAAATTTAACGGGTGGGGTCCAGGGGCCGGCCTGACGGCCCCTGGTGGGGTGGCGAAGCCCCGGTGGGGGTCCAGGGGGCGAACCCCCCCCCGTAAGCTCTGGGCTTGTGGCGTTTTGGGGTGAAAAATCAAGCCTCTTTATGCTTAAAATTTGAAAAATAGACACACTTTTAAAGCACTTCTGATCATATCGGCCTACATCTTTAATTTTTATTTGAAAAGTCTAATTAAACGCCAAGCTTGCGAGAGCCAATCTCGTGCTGACATCTCTGGAGTCTGGATTGCAAGTTTTCAGTGATGTTCGGCCTCCCTCTTGTTAGAACTTATTGCCACTCAACTGGGTCAGGCAGATAATGCCAGCATGGAATCCCCAGAATGTTGTGAACGCTGTACATTGTCGACAACAGTTTTTGTTTTAAATAATAATGCTGCGGACGTTGTGGAAAAGAATGTTCATGTGGGCGGTGCTACCTATTTTTCATCACTGGGCGGCAAATTCTATAAATACGTGGGTGGCAAATCCAGATCCTACAGATGATCCTTCGTTTTGCGAAAGTGGTGTTTAACTGTTAGATAATTATAATTTATATCAGATTACTGTTAATTAAAAGTTTAACCTGGGAGTAAATGTGATGTGTAATTTGGAAAGGGTAGGATTGCAGGCCTTTTTATTCCCTGCACATAGCCGACTTGAAGAAACATGTGGAAAGGGAGCAACGTAGGATTTGGTCGATATCCGGTTTAATGCATAGGCCTATTCATTAAAAACTTTGTGGGTTAAAAAATTACTATCAGGTGTTTCTAAAATTCAAGTGTAGTACTACAGGCAATCCTTAAGGGGGAAAAACATTGAATGCCGGAACGACTTGAGACCAACGTGAGGCATATTTTATCCTGGACAAAGTGACCCGTTGGTTTCAATTGCTTAATATGTTTTTGTGGCAAATCTAAAAAGTGAGATAGATATCATAAAAGTATGGTGTTCAATATCTGTCATCTTACATCTCGCACCTCGCGTTATCGAATCTCTCATATAAAAGAGTAATTTTGGCAGAAAGAAAAAAAATTGCGAATTGCATAGAATTAAAAGAAAATCCTGCCACCGGAAATAAAACCCCCAATAACTACACATTGCACACACACACTACGACTTTTCTCCCTCCCCCTTCCCTCTCCTTTCTTTCCTCCCCCCATTTTTTTCTCGGGGACCCGCTGTGGGGGGGGGGGGGGCTCAAGCCCCCCGAGTCCCCCCCCTTGGGTGCGCCGTTGATATATTCCCATCTTTTGGACCAGGCGATAAGCCCATGATAAAATCATCCGTCCCGAAATTTTCTGAAGTAACGTAAATTTTTTAAAAAGAGGTAATTTCTCACTAAAAGTAATAAAAACTTCTTGCAAGAACTTTTTATTCCTATCTGAAAGCACACAAATTTGTACAACAAGGGTGTTTTTTCTTTCATCATTTTCTTGCAACTTCGATGACCAATTGAGCCCAAATTTTCACAGGCTTGTTATTTTATGCATAATGTTGGGATACACCAAGTGAGAACACTGGTCAATTTCCAAACGTGTTCAGTGCCTTTAAGTGTGTTCAATGTTAATAAAGCAAAATTTAGAGCGGAGTAATCCACATGCATTATGCACACTTCATTCTGTCTTTCTTTGGACGAAAAAATAATTAAACTTACTGTGCCGTAAAAAAAATTTAACTGAACAAACTATCAGGAGTAAACATAAGGATTTCCGTAAAGCGTGACACCTCGGTTTTCTCCGACTATTTTTTGTCTTATTCTTTTCAAAAAGAAAAAAACAAGTCGAGAAGAAAAAAACACAAGCAATTAAAACTATTTTGCCTGAGTCAAAAGACAACCCAAAACATAAAAGAGAATGCATCGAATAGCAAACAATTATTATTCATCTGCAAAGATCCCGGGACTCTTCTGCAGGTCTAGCCCGAATTTTGTGATAGGCTTCGAGAGCTTTTAAAACGCTCTATGCAGAGACCAAGAAATAGATGGAAGGCTTTTGGATGCTTAGATATTTGCCCTAAATTGATAGGTTCATTACACATTCTGGTGCATAATCGTTTTAAAATACAGTTTTAGACAAATTGACGTCCGAACCCCAAAACAAAATGAGTTTATTGTGGTTAAAACACATGAAAAGTGAAGAATTAGCTTTTGCAAACTGTTTACTAATCAAAATGACCCAGGGTATAATGGCAAAATATTGTTAATGGCCTCACGTTTCGACCCTAGCGGAGTCTTTCTCAAAGGCAAAATGACAAGACAACACAGACATACAAGTTATAGTGTAACAGAAACAGTCAATTCAAGTAGAAATGAGTGAAAAGAAAGACTAGGCAGAATGTAGTCAGCATGAGCAAGGGATGACCAGTGAAAATAAGGGGGTGGGGAGAGAGAAGGGGGCCATTAACAATTGTTACGAAATGTATTTGTATCTATATATGAGGACAAAATTTTCCATGAATTAAACAAATTGTATACGTTTTGTAATTGGAAACCACTGTTTGTTTAAATCCTAACTAGTTTTAGATATAAACCATAAAACTAACCTGTGAAAATTTCATTTCTAAAGGTGGTAGCGTTTTTTGAGATATTTGCCAAAAATCTGGAGCGGTTATGTCCACACAGGAAGAATAATGGAATACACAATCTGAAATTTCTGCAGTACATTTCTCAGATTCGATTTTTTTTCTTGGGATAAAAAGTGATATCTTTTTCCATAACCACAGTACTTCGAAGTGAAAAGTTTCTCACAATGCATTACCGGTATACTATCCAAAGCTGCTGTTCTTCTTAACAAGTAAGTTTGTATTGCCATTATGTTCCAGAATCATTACCAAACGTACACAGACCCTTTACACTGCAACATACAATCTTTTTTATACATCCAGTGATGATTCAGTAAAGACAAAAAATCAATGTTACTTATTCCTATTACACCGTGACTTCTGCCATTATGTGTACGCAATCGCGTGTGATATACATCGATTAATACAATTCCGAAAGAACATCAATCGACCTTCATGAGTAACACTAATGGTGGATCCGTTACGTAATAACTGTTTAAAAATCGAACTGCAACAAATCTAAGTAAAACTCAGAGCACGGTTCACTTGAGCATTTGGCAGATGAGACATAAACGATAAAGGCATAAACTAAATCTTCCGGCTAGAGGTTTTAAGCAGGGCACACTCTTCATTTGTCGAATTTTTGTTTTAGGTGGAAACACACTTTCAGTAAAGATGTTACGGGTTTGTGTACTGGTTCTATTGGGAATCAGCCACATGAAGTCAGGGTTTGTTTCGTCTAGTGTTAGCTACGGCACTACGGGATCTGAGATTGGTGAGTTTAGAATTTGTGTTTTGTGTTTTTGATGCTTGGTCGTTGTATTCATATACATCAGATTTAATACTAACATGAGCCTTGCATTGCGATTATAAAGTAACCACAGTTAACCATAATGTTTTAGTTTGTAAGAATTATTTTTCCCGGATGCATAAACAATGGAGAAAAATATAGATTAGTTTGCCTGCTTTTAATAAAATACCGGTAACAATCATAATTGTAACGTTTTACATTACGTGTTCCTATGGTGGCCCTGAATGGACACTAAACATTTCACTACTTCACAATATGACTGAACAATTCGGTTGAAAATATTTTGCAGTGTTCTTTCAAGGCCATCGTAATCATGGGGTATGGGGACTCTTTGGTAAGGGAGGGGGGGGGAGTGGTGTCGAGGGGTTGACTTGCCCGAAATTGTTTACACTATAAAAACACAAGTTCCAATTTGTACAAAATACCTGGTACAAAGTCTGTTTTTTGTGCTGTATTAGCCTTCTCTGCCCATTTTGTCCTTGCTGTGCCCAAAATTGTCCACACTGTTCTGCCCGAGTTGTATTTATTATTATTATTAAAACAATTCTTTTGGGAGCGGGTATTCCCGCACTCGGTCGTTCGCCTATGCCCGTAGTATGTACCAAATCTTTCTAAACCAGCACTGATACGTCGTGCCCGAACTAATGACTTCAGCATCGACAACGGCCGGTGTCATAGGGAAATCCGTCCCCCGGAGATTCTGTACCCCATAATAGGAAAATAACATAGGCTGAAGGAGGATGATTCAAAAGAGGGCGCTATCAGAAGACGTTTGTACACAGTTCGCCGTATGGAGGAACATACTCTCCAGGGGGGCAGAGTCTCCTGCCACATCGTAATGCTGAGAGGTCCTATTCTTCAACGTTTGTCGTTGAAGCCAACGGCCGTAGCCGTAGCCGTAGCCGTAGCCGAAGTCGTTTGATTCGGACGCGGCACTCGTGTCCATTCCGGGTTTTTTTCTTCGACGTATTGACATCGTCTTGGTGGTCGATAATTGGTCGATCTCAACCCGCGTTTCCAAAAGTGTGACAGGAAGAGGAGTTCTTCTCCCTATAAAATAAATTAATGGACTTATGTAGAGCGCACAGACAATTATTGGAACAACCAATTGATATGAACATTCGGAATATTCAACCATCAATGAGACTTATTAAAATCAAAATAGTTGCGGTTGAAGAACCATAACATATAAATATTCCAGTGCTTTTAACAGTTAGAATGTTATCAACATGGAAATATTTGTATTGTATTGTTTGTATACTCGGCATACTTGAAGACGATCAAAGCACTTATCAAAATAGTTATACATCTTTATTAAGTTAAAGCATTTACAAGAACAAGATAGAGGCCATAAGATAATGTACAAGCAACATGCTTTTATCAATGGAATATATAAAACAATGTTATTGTTAAAGTCACCTGGAAATAGTTTTTTTTTTTTTTTTTTTTTTTTTACATAAGAGTTTATGTATATTAACAATAAAACAATGTTTTGAGTAATGGTTTGTCACGATTCATATGTTAAAAAAATAGATAAAGTTGTTTGGAGGTGACTCCGCCCATCCCTTTTTGTGACGTCAATCGAGGCAGACTTCGCCGCGATCGAACATCGACCCCCCTCGAACTTGCCTGCATTTACGTGCAAGTAGTGAGCTTGTACGTTTCGTTTGGTTATCGTAAAAAAAGATTTTTCGGGCATTTTTCGGGCAATGCCGTCCAGGTGTATTGCTGCTGGATGCAGCAAAACGACTAAAGATGGGGTTAGCTAGCATTTTTTTCCCAGCAGATCACAAATACAGGCAGTTACGGGCATCGAAAGTCAGGCTAACGAGGGCAAAGTGGTCCGGTCCGACGTCGTTTTTAGCGCTGCAGCGAACATGTTTCTGGTGTTAGGATCGACTTGAGCTGTATGCCGCGCCGCGGCACGCCGATCCGATTTGTCATCACGGGGCCGCTAAAATACCTCGTATTATCCGTGTTCTCGTTATGACCGTGCTCGTATCTTCCGTTTTTTAAGACATAGAAACGCGCATGGGACAGTTCGGGACCGGTGAAAAACCTCGTATTAACGTCGGCTGTACACTGTCCTAGGACTGCATTGGGTGACGTCCGAATACGAAAACGCATCATACTGACCAGGTACCCAGACGTAATGTACAGGGCCAGACTACACATTTTCTCTTCAAATATCCCGCGCCTCGATTGACGTCACGAACAGCGCCATGTAAACGGGGGCCTATTTTTTAATTTGTAATTAAAAAAACCCACAATTTTTGAACCTTAGTTAACTGTTTATTCACATTTCACTCATGAAAAGGTATATATTAACGACAAAAGCTTTGTTTTGACAAAATACCACTGCCAGGTGCCTTTAAACTATATTTCTTGTTCTTGTATTATGATTAATTGTCAAGAATACCAAACGGCTTGTCGAAACAGCTGAAAATCATCAAACTCAAAATTTTACCAGAACAACATAGCGACCACGCAAAGAACATTGATATGTCATTGTTTTCTCGTTCTTTTGCCAAGACGATCAAAACGCTTGTCGGAGCAGCTAAATTTCATCGAGTTAAACATTTACAAGAACAAGATAGGGATCATACACAAAAAATGCACAAAGAACATGCTTTTGTCATTGGTTGATGGAAAAGATATTAAACTAAATTGTCTTGCTCTTATTTTATAATTTCATAAATAGTTGGATATCTTGGTGGAGGTTCGGTTCGAAATGAAGGGTGGCTTCAGCTGTACATAGACGGTACATGGACCACGGTCTGCAACCGCAACTGGACGTACGAGGCAGCGGATTTCACCTGCAAGATGCTAGGCTTCGATGGTGTGCAGCCAGACGGTTGGAACGCAGCAGACTTTGGCGAGGGCACCGGTCCCGTTTGGTGCTATTCTCCGGAACAGGCCGAACTGATGCCGTGTCCGACCGACGGTGACGTGTGCACACACAGTGATGACGTAGGGTTGCGATGTACTTGGACTCCCGAACCTGGGGATTTTATGAGTATGTTTGTCTCTATTGTTATGGTTGCTGTTTTAATTATGCATTGAGACTGCGTATAGCCTATTCAGGGTACACCAGACTAAATACAAACCCTACCAAGCCATCAGCCAATGCTATGTTAATTTACATTTAAAAGTAAAACATATTGTTTAAGTCTCTCAGCTTCTCGAAATCCAATCAAATGTAATTGTTGAAAACTAAACTTCATTTTCTTTTCAAGTTTAACCTTGAGCTGTGAGCTATGGAGAGAGAGGGGGGAGAGAGACAAAACAAAAACAAACAAACAAACAAACAAACAAACAAACAAACACCCCAACACCCCAACAAACAAACAAACAAACAAACAAACAAACCTGAAAGAGTCAAAGGACTCCAATCTAGTAGTAGGTAAAATGGTCATATTGCGCTTCTATGGCAATTTTTCGAGGCCTGTAGTGTACCCAAAATTCCCCACAACAAACTCGGGGCACAATATTGGACCATTTTCATCAATCCCCAAAAGGGGAGACCTTCAAATCGTTGACGTACATTAACAAGTTGTTCATGAGGCTTGGCGCACAATTTTCTCGCTACTTTAGAGTTTATAGCGCCCTCTCTTGATTTATTATCTTCTAAGTTAAGCCTCAGTCCACGTTGAATGAATTTTTCCAGTAATTTAGTACTGTGTATTTTGTTGATTTTTTTTCTTTTTACACAGATCGATTGGGATACATGTTTCGCCTCACGGGAGGTGATGCAGAACAAGGTGAGGGGCGAGTTGAGGTATACCTCAACGATGAATGGTCAACCATCTGTCATTATGGATGGTCAAAGTACTTTGCGGATGCGGTCTGCCAGCACCTTGGGTTCCAAGGTGTGCAAGGGAGCAACTGGAACGCACCGTTCGGAGAGGGGACTGGCCCCGTGGTGTGTGCGGAGATATTTTCGCTGTCTGTTTGCCCGTCCGATGCTGGGGGAGTGTGCACGCATGCGCATGACGTAGGAGTGAGGTGTGAGACGGACGAAGGAATGGCTGACGGGGGTGAAGGGGAAGGAAGGGGTAAGTTGTTGATGTCTCCTAACGACTATGGAGCAGGCTAGCCGAAACGTCGAAACGCTGAGACCAATATCAAGTAATCACTGTACGGCATGCGCAGTGAGTTTATTATCGAGATGTCCCCTCTATCCACTGAAGCGAAAGTAGTCGTCCCGGCAGATTTCCTACCTCCAGGTAGTATTTAATAAGCAGGACAGTTCTTGAACTGAGTAGTCTCCCGAATTCCGAAATCTACACTCCGCGGCAGAAGAATAAATGGCGAGACAAGTTCTCCAGAACAAATTACAAGTAGGTAGTATACACATGGTGTTACCGCAAACTGAATAAATTATACGAGTTTGCTGTCGAGTCATTTGCAATTACTGTCGATGATAAATGTTGAAGTCTCGACGTCTTTCACTAGTCTTAACTTTTTGACGGTTGTTATCTACCATTGTCTAATTAAAAACTGTAATAGAAGTTACAGTGTTTATACTTCGCGGTGTCGTGTTTTTATGTTGATTATTTTTTTGTTTATATATAGAATATGGGGGCGGGAGAATGTTGGGCGTGGGTGGCAAATCTGCTTCTGGTCTTGGTTGGCCACGCTAGTTTTTGTATTATTCACCGGTAGAGGGCGCAACATCGACATGCTGGGATACATAGGGCGTTTTCGAAACGACCGGCTTCGGCTTTGGATTCGGCTCAGGCTCCGTTCTCTCGTCTGAATCCCTGAACGCATAGCACGCGTGTAGTCAAAACAACTGAGGGGCCTAGCTAGCCTGAGCCGAATCCGAAGCCGAAGCCGGTCGTTTCGAAAAGGGCCATAACATTGATGTATCTTCTCCAGTAATTCGTGTTGCGCTATCGGCGACTACGTTAACAAAACGAGCGTCGCCAACCAAGACTAGTCTGCCTCATGCAAGCACATCGGCATTCTCCCATTCATTGTTTTACTTCCGCAAACCCAAATTAACTTCGTGAGAAAACTTAAGTATATCAATGCTTTTTTAAAACACACTTTATTCTCACAGCATTTTTCTTTGGTACAGATATGGAGGTCGTGCGTATCGGTATTATAGCAGCTGCGTCTGTTCTCGTCGCTGGGGGCGTTTGCATACCCATCGTGGCCTGTTTTCTTGCGCATTCACAGCCTGTGAGCGGGCGCAGTGAAGACTGTGAGAAAATGTTGAGCTCATCGGAAGGGAGTGTCTCACAAGAAACCCTGGATGACGTCGTAGTAGAGACTGAAGGGAAGCTGAATGGGGGGTTCGAGGAAGAAGACACAGGGGAGTGTTCTGGGGGTACCCAGGTCAAAGGTCAGATGAAGTCAGATGATGAAGTCGAGGAAGAGGGGGATGGAGGTGAAGTTAGAAAAGACCTTAATGATGATGCCGGTGGTGTTGGAGACATCGACGAGGGGAGTGAACATGGCTGCAAAGAAACCGACGGAGGGAACGACGACCAAGGTACTTGTGAGGCGGGAAGCGACGCAGGGGTTTGTGAAACAGTTTTGGATGAAGGGAAACAAAATGGCGACCGTACACTAGCTACCCCTTCAGTGCCTAGCCAAGGGGCGCAAGACAAGTTTGACGTTGAGGGCGAGCGAAAGACTGTGGAAATGTACGAGTTTTCCATGCACGGTGAACATTCACTGAATTCCGTTTACTTTTGAACAGTGAGTGATGGTCGACATTTTGAGAAGCGATAACACCGGAAAGGTGAATACAGATTTTGTTTGATACAGTCGGTCGGTTTTTGTTTGAAATTAAAAAGAAAACCCGTTTCACTGCAATTGTTAAAATAAGTAATGACTGCGATTTTTCCAGGTGCTTTATCATTCACGTGGGTATTTTGTTGTTGAAGTAAGACCTATTATTTGTGTTAGCTGTATTTTACGTAATGTGGGTTGAACAAAGAAAAATTGACGAGAACGAGACTTGAACCTGGGACCTCCGGATTAAACGTGCCGGCGCTCTACCAATTAAGCAATCTAGGCCTAATGTTGGCTGTCTCTCTATTTTGTCAATGTCTTTGTTCGGGGCTGCCCGTCAGAAGCCATTAAACCTGTAATTGCCGTGTAGCCAGGGATCACACCCAAGTTTACGATACAACCTGGGAAGCGGCAGCAGAGGGATCACATTAAGGGGATGCGACTTTTTATTTCAAATATCAAGTAATAAACCACAAGGGAAACTGACTGGGTGATTTTTTTTAAAAACTAAATACCATTTAGTCGAAAGAGCTATAGTGTTTATGGTGTTCAGCAGTATGTGACAACGGGGTACGGAGAAAGGTAGTGTGTGGGAAAGGGAGAAAGGGTCACGAGACACCCCTCCCCCCACCAATCACCCTAATCCCACCCATACAGCTGTAGCCAACTAAATAGCTTCATTGAACTTCGGATGTCTCTTGTTTACAAGACTTGATACAAAACAGCTTCAGGCAAACTGTGTCCAGTTCCGGAGCATTTTCCTCGTGTATTCACGTGGAATCAAAGGAACGAAGGTTCACCCCGTAATGGGAGTGAAAAAAAACCCAAACATTATAAATAGCGTCGGTATATATCGGTCCGGATATGTCCACCGTGGCGCTCGTATGGTGATATATTAAGCCTGTTTATTCTTCAGACACCCCCAACAAAAGAAAAATAAGTGTGATATTGTCATTGTCATGAATCATAATAATATAGAGTATTGTTATGTGGATCTAGTCCTCATTGTCAGTCGAGTTCAACCAGCGAACAACGTGTAGTGTATGTAAGTTGTTTTTTATCATCAGTAAAAAACACACTGCAAAAACTAGGGTGTTAAAATTGACTCCATGGATGTTGTCACATTATAGATACCGAACAGATAATCAAAATTAACATCTTAGGGTGTTAAAATAACACCAATGTAATAGTTTTTGTGCAGAAATTAGTGTTATTTTAACACCCTATGGTGTAAAGTTTGATTCTTTTGTTGGTATTTATATGTGACGACACCCATGGTGTCAATTTAACACCCCAGTTTTTGAAGTAAAGATCGTCAGCTTGATTCATTTTGTAGCATAAAGTAGTAACTAATATCCAAGCAAATTATTTATGAGTTTAAATCTGACTCTGTGTTTGTACAGTTCACACCAGTGCCAATCCTCCAGATAAATAATTTATGTCTGAAATAATTGTCTAAGTCGAGAAAGTAATAATTTCAATATCTCACGATACCGACTCAGCTTCGAACAGTTGGAAATGACGAAGGGCCGGGGTGAACGTGAACTAAATCCCCAACAAAACACGGCAATGAAACTGTTTGTCATTTTATCTTAAACGTGCCCATCGAACGTGGTTAGTTTTCCTAGGATAGGATATGAAATAATACTCTTTAAAAATAAATAAATGAATGAATTATGAATAAGTAAGGAGAATTCCCCAATTAAATACATGTTTTCCCTGCCATTGTTTGGCAAATAAAAGGCCAAATTTAAACGTCGCGTTATTCGTACAGTCATTCAATTTCACTTGATGTTTCAGCAAATATTTATGCGTCATGCGATTTAAAAAGATAACCATTCAGTCTGACAGTTCGCTCGCACACCATTCAAAATCGCAGCAGCTTTTCGGAAAAGGACGACACCCCAAATCCCCACTGCTGAGTGCCTGAGTTTGTTTCCTTCACGCGTTTAATCGATGTATGTTGGACCAAAGTGGTTCCCAACAATTTCAAAAACGTACGAGACTTGCACGGCCTAGTGCTGCAAATTTGTTAATAATAATTTAAAATAAATGTTTTGTTATCTATAAAACACTGTGATATTTCACTGTTTTCTGGTAACTCTGATAATGGATTTCACCTAAAGTTTGACATTAATTTAAAAGTTGTATTATTATGTTGAATCAGACAAAGTGAAAACACTGTACTATTGTCTATCCTGTATGTAGGTGTTGTCTAAAATGCTTCAGACAGCGGCATTTAATAAATTACAGAATAATAAACATCTCAATGTATTTTCGGTAAAAGCAATGACAATTTAGTATTATTTTTCAAAAATTGTATAATGATTTGAATGTCAATGCGGAATAAATACCTTTAGCAATAATTGTGTGTGAGTAAAACTGTCTCAGGGCTACTTTTGTATTATTGAGAAAGGTTTTGATAAAATTTAGTACACTGCAAAAACTGTGGTGTTAAAATTGACACCATTGGTGTTGTCAGATATAGATACCGAAGAGAGAATCAAAATTAACATCACATGTTGTTAAAATAACACCAATAATATTTTTTGTCAGAAATTAGTGTTATTTTAACACCATGGTGTAAATTTTGATTCTCTCTTCGGTATCTATAAGTGACAACACCCATGGTGTCAATTTTAACACCCCAGTTGTTGCAGTGTAATTGGGACGCTTCTTGTCGATTCGTATAATAATGTCACATTCCGATAGTCTACACACGAACACCCAATAATGAAAGTTCTTCTTGTGAGCGAATTTAAATTTTCACAAAGTATTTTATTATTTTCGCTTAGCAACTAAAATTTGCTAAGAAATCTGCTTAGACTTGGACTTAACAAAGGAGGATGCAGTAATAAATGTATAGCGAACATTCGTAACTATAAATTAAACATTGTATTGTTATAACGTTGGTATGTTGGAGGCTTGCCGTCCCCTAATGTTTGTATATACACTTCAAAAACTGGGGTGTTAAAATTGACACCATTGGTGTTGTCACGTTATAGATACCGAAGAGAGGATCAAAATTAACATCTTAGGGTGTTAAAATAACGCAAATGAAATAGATTTGCAGTAATAAGTGTTATTTTAACACCCTAAGGTGTAAATTTTTATTTGTTTTTGTATCTATATGGTGATAAGCCCCACGGTGTTAATTTTAACACCCCAATTTTGCAGTGAAGTGTAACTGTAACTGCTACATGGGGATTTACTTTGGTCATAACAATCCACTGAATCCTTCTGCTTTCAAGTTGTGACTTTCTACGAGTTGGATTTTGTTTCTTTAGTTATTATATAACCTTTTACCCGAACTGTCGCAAATTCTCTGTAAATTGTTTCCCCTCCAAAGACGTCGAATTGATACACTGCCATTGTCCTCAAGACCAAACACACAATTGAAGGTTATTATTATTTCCACAGTGTTGAACACAAAGCTCATCAAGTCAATCTCGAACCTCACTGAGTTTGTCTCAACACATTAAAGTGGTGTCACTTTTACTGGCTTGGGTTCTTTATAGTCACGTTCTGTGACGGACCATTAACTATTTCATTTGCACCACGTCTACAGGTGTGACTTTTGACTGTCCTATTGGACCATGAGACTGAAAAAAGTTCCCTGGTAGTGGTAGGCCAACTAAACATAGGGATTACATATACTTCTTTGTGCGCTTTGGAATTATTGAATAAAGGATTGTGTTCTTCTCTCTTGAACACGTAGGATTCCTTGGTGGGTTTTTAAATACACAAATATGCCAGGCCCAACTTTTTAACTCTTTCCTTTTCACCATTTCATACTATTATCTTGTTCATTGAGGGTAAATACTTAAATGACGCTTGGTGGCAGCACACTTGCCAATTTTCCATTTGGGACACGATTCTGTTGGCCTACGAAGGAAACTTGAAAAATTTGCAAAGAGTCCAGAGAGCTGCCCGCCCCATCCTCTAGTATTTTTACTCGTCTTCAGAGCTACTGCCAGTCGAGTCTGGGTAAGGAGACCCTAAGAAGTTCCATTTGTCATGTGATATTTCCATGTCACACGTCACAGTTTCTTCCTTGTCTTCGAGAGTTTTGATCGAGTCACTGTTAGCCCCTGATTCGTCGAGGAGCGGCGTGACGTCGGCTTCCTCGACGGCAGCCAGCCACTTACGGCACCGCTGGGCGTTATCGATCAGGTACACAGTGTCGTCATGGTACGTCTTACGGAGGTTGAACTCGTAAGGCTTGGTCTGGGAGAGAGGTAAGACGGTCTCCGCTTTAGGGATCTCCTTCGCGTCGATGACGCGACTTCTTGTCCGCCGTATGTTGGCTCTCACAGCACGCCGATCGGAGTCCACTGTGGAACGGGTGGTGGTGGCGCTATCACATCGGAACGCGGGGATGCTGTGCACCGATTCCGGGATATTGTACGTATGCGTCGCAACCGGCTCTTGTGCAGCTTTTGCGGTGGACAGATCGTGAGGTATGTCTTGCCAAGACGGCGGTTTCGGTCTCTGACTCTTTGAATCCTCTCGAGGTCTCCTGGATTTCACGTGCCGCGATCTAGTGTTTGTTGAGTCCGGTACTCTCAGGCGGTCGTGTTCTCTGTGTCTCCTAGTACCGTCCGATTTGGATTTGTGCTGGTGGGTTGTGTCCTTAATAATTGTTGCTTGTTCGGAGGTAGAAGGCCGAGTATGAGTTGACTTGTTGGAAGGTTTCTTTGGTGTAATTGTCAGGTTGTCCAGATCGCACAGCACTGGGCATGAGTTGGTTTCCTCACTCGTAGGGAGAGACGCCCACTCGTCAGTCTGAGACGGCTTGATACACGGTGGGTAACTCATGCGCTGACTCCTATG
The DNA here is from genome assembly GCA_021014325.1 of Plazaster borealis. Taxonomy (NCBI): domain Eukaryota; kingdom Metazoa; phylum Echinodermata; class Asteroidea; order Forcipulatida; family Labidiasteridae; genus Plazaster; species Plazaster borealis. The sequence goes on from CM037458.1 coordinate 5,656,487, forward strand.
GTGTTTACCCGTATTGGACAGGGTTTCCTTTGATCTGCGTCTTGCTGCGTCACTGTTCTCTTTCTTTGGGTTAGCTCCTTCTTTTGACGGAGCTCTTGGTAAAGTTTTCCCACTCCGTGATTTGTTGCTGGACACACATTTCACTTGAGCCTGCGTATGTCTGTCAGTGGCACTGGATCCGGGGGTTGTCTGCTCGTTAGAAGCCAACCTGTCGTTCTCACGAAGTGGCTCCAAGTGCCGGTGTTTGTTGTAGCTCGCGTGCAGTCTCCTGTACCACGTCAAACTCCGACTCGCTACGGGGTTAGCCGTCGTGACCGACGTGAGGATGTCGCTTGCGACCGGCCTCTCGCCGCACGCCATGACGGGTAGTGACGGTAGCAGCGTCCCGGGCACCCGAGGCAATCTCAGTCTGGCCTGCTCAGGCGGAAACAATGCCTTGTTCTCGACCACTTCGGCCAGGCTCATGCTCCAGCTAACACCTTGTCGAGCCTAATTTTCTCATTTGCCGTCACTGTCTGAGGAGAAGAAAAGAAAAATAAGAACCGGTGAGCTGGGTTTGTTTGGTCTGGTCCGTGTAAACACGCTGCTGCGAGTGACCGCGGATAAAGACTGCGGTTAGTCAAGCACATTGAAAATCAACATTCAAGCGGTCCATTAGCCCCCCATATGTCTCTCTTTACTGGTGTTTTTTTGAAACCAGTTACTTCGGTAGTTGCATAGAATTCAGGATAATCCTGTTTCCACAGTTATTTCATCAACCATGGAGGAAGAAAACAAAACAAGATACCAAGTAAAGACGGGTGTGGACTGAAATACAACGAAATCCTAAATAGAAAAAACCCAGCCATTCTCATTTAGCCTATGTCCAAAACACGTCAGTACACCAAGCGAAATAAAGCAGTTCACACAAATTGGTAGGTACAGGGAACCCTCCGTCGCTTTACGGTACATTATACATCGGCAAATTTGCAGAACTTCTTTCATAAGTATAGTAGGCGGCCTAAATGCCGTGGAATGTGCTTTACTCCACTAAACAGGAAAAAAAGTAAACAATTATCTTCCAAAAAGCTTTGACTTAAAGGTATCGTACACGTTTGGTAATGACTCAAAACAAATATTAGCATAGAAACTTACTTGGTAACAAGCAATGGAGAGCTGTTGGTAGTATAAAACATTGTAGGAAACGACTCCCTCTGAAGTAACGTAGTTTTTGAGAAAGAGGTAATTTCTCACTAAAATAATAAAAACTTCTTGCAAGAAGTTTTTATTCCTATCTGAAAGCACACAATTGTACAACAAGGGTGTTATTTAATCATTTTCTTGCAACTTCGATGACCAATTGAGCCCAAATTTTCACAGGCTTGTTATTTTATGCATATGTTGGGATACACCAAGTGAGAACACTGGTCTTTGACAATTACCAAACGTGTTCAGTGCCTTTAATACTTCATCGCCGTTAACTATTATCCAGTAGCAAGCAAAGGGTCACCAGTAAAAGGAAATAAGTCGAGTACATGTATACACTTCATTTAAATGCATTGGAAACTAACTATTTGTATATTTCCATAAAAACAAATGATAACTGCAGAGGTTCTTAAAGTTCTAGTGGCATATAGGCCTACTGATATATAGAGATTCGATTTTCCAAAATAAGTAGCCAAGCTGTTTACAGCAATATAGGTTGTAAACTGAACTCCATGCTTCAATGTTGGAATTAATGTATGAAGTTGTATAATCAACCGAAACCCCACAGGAACTTCCATGAAATCCAAGCTATCGTTAATCCAGTACGTCGGGGCAAACTATATTTGACGGCATAAAAATACCCCTTCCCCCGGTCGTCGAATGGAAGTATTAATCGTATTGCATTTGAATATTTGTCAATCCAAATCCAGCAGGCTGTATTTTTGTTTATACCTGGGGTCTGTTTTTTGGTTCAGACACCGAACGCAGCTGCGAGTCTGTTCTGCTAGCTTTGTATATGACCTCTAAACCACACATTGAACATTGTCCTCTATGGGGCCGATGTTGCCCGTCGGCAAAAAAACGGAAATTGTTTACCCACACAAAAACACTGACTTCCAATTCCTGTCATGCTGTCAGAAATAGCACAACAAAACAAGTGAAAATGGTGGCAAAATGTACACATGTTGAAGCTTTGTGAAATAGCATCCCAGTTTCCTCTGGAAAACAATTAACGACCTGTAAAGCAACTTTAGAGGCATGCGCACTAGTTACTCAACCTGTGCATTCTTCACAAAAGTTCATAAAGTGATGTGAAACAACGAACTTGCAGTGAAAATACCATCATGGCCGTTAAAGCGAAAGTGAAAGCAAAACAATTAAGCCGGAATAATTGCAGGAGTTGATCGAGAGCAGAGGGCCTCCCGGGGTTGGCATTTCATCTAAGGTCACAATTTCTCCTTCTGAATTCACAAAACAATGCTAGAATCTTTGCTCACGTTTATTTACTTATTTCAACTCTTAATGATTGTTGGAGCAATTAACATGGGGTACGATTTTGGATACCGTAGCTAGCTACATGAATCCACCAGATCTCACAGCCTATAATATTCCCCTATGATTCGCCTTACTGTAGCCACAGAGCGAGTGTAAACCTACATGTAGACGATAAATCTCTACCCAAAATGTTCATAATGTACTGTACACCACCTACCGTAATCTACATGTACACTCAGGCAACGTTCATCATTCCAACATCCAAAATCCAAGTTCCCAACATCCAAAATCAAAGTTTAAATACTACAGACAATGGTGATTTAATGCAGCAATGGTAATTTATATTACCGTACTGATCTTGTTGTAGAGTGTTCGTCAGATGCCTCTGGTGACAGGTGAGTAAACGTCTACAAGCAAACCTAAAAATTATTCCTTCTTCCCCATTTATACACAGTGTCCTCACAGAACAACTGCGGGGGCCGTAACTCTATTGTTTTCCAACTGCTATCTCGTGATAACTATGCGACAGCTCATAAAAACTGAGCACCCAAAAGCGCCAGCAAACATGAGTTCACGAAGAGGTGAAGACTTGACCCCGTCGACTTCGCTGCAAGAAACTCAACGATGACAAGCTGACCGCGGGCAACGTCGTTAGAGCAGTGTAGAGCAAAGCCATCATCCAAACAACAAGAGTGTTGGGCCCCGGTTTGTTTTGCCATTGGGCCCGGTTTGTTTTGGCATCCGTGGTGGAGTTGTTATGGCATGAACAGTCGACACCATTATTATCAGGGTCTTGTCCAGATGCATAATAATTGCATTGTACTTAACAGTGAATTTCACACCATAGAGAAACCTTGGCTTTGCTTATGTGTGTATGTATGTGTTACCACAGGGTCACACCATGCCAACATTATCGTTTACATAGACTTGATATGAGTCTTGAAGGGCAACACGCATTTTAAATATTAATGCAACTCACAGTGGGATGATATATAATTCCACCATCCGTAGACTTGCGAGATGTCTATCTTCTTATCTGAAGGTGTCCAAAGTATATGGCGTGATCAAACCAAACATTTTTTAAGGAGCCTCTCCGTCTCGAAGGAAGACGAACCAGAATATTCTCTTTATACAAAAAATTACACCAATTCAACCACTCCCAAGAAAACTGCATTCCACGACGAAAGAACTAGCTTCCAGCCCTCGGTCCAACAACTGCGCCCCAACAAATTTGTTAGAGGTCCATAAGAACCATTGTAAAGTCTGACACAAGAAATTAATTTGTTTTAATTTTACCAATCTTGCATGTGATGTTTATAGATATTAGAAAGGGAGGACAAATGTGGGCGGGGACTATCACCCTTTGCACAGTCAGCCATATTTGTGTGTATAGAGCCTCGACTTGGGGACAGCAGTGAATAAAAGCACTATATAACTCTGTATTGTCACGGTAATGTAATGACACTTTCATCCAAACAGATACATAAATACAATACAAATGAAGCATGAAGTCGAGGCTCTATACGCACATGGCGTATCCATGCAAAGAAGGCGAATAGAAAGGGAGGAAGTTACCTCGATGACGCTCAAATTTGGTTTACTTAAAACGCGAGGCGATCGAGTACCTCCACCACAGCGTGCATAATTCAGATTGTGTATTTTGGACCTATTGTTAGCTGGAAAAACCCAAGCTCATAGGTACACACACCTGTGTGGCGAGCACAGGAGAAAACTCACCTAACTCCAACCACTTCAACAATCGAACCCATTGTCTAACTCCATCTGACTTCAGAGGAGAAGAAAAAAAAGGACAACATTTTCCTAATCCCAGACCGCCGAGACTTCTCAACAATTGTAAACCAGAGCTGCGTGACTAGACTTTAAGTAAGTGTGACTTTGGAGAAGACTACAACCACGGGGAAAACAAAAGTAAACTGTCTGGACCCAAAAGGCCCGTAGGCACTAAAAACAAGAAGTTAAAAAAAGATTCTCCATACAACCCCCCCCCCCCAAAAAAAAAAAAAACCAAAAAAAAAAACCAACCTCTTTCAAGTACTGTTGGGAAATTAATGCTGTATTTTGAAAAGACGGTATACGAGCGGATGGGTGATATGCGGAATCCCGCGGTTACAAATGGCACCATTGTATTTATTGCACTATTAAAGATAATTATACAGGATTGGTAAAGATACAAAATCATCATCATTGTTTAATGTTAGTCTGAAAGCTTGCTGGTTATGAAGTTCATACGAGAGTTATTTTTCCTGTGAAATATTTCCCTGTGAAATGAAGTCATAATAATTTGAGAAAACTGTATCTGAAACCTAAACAAAAACAAAAAATAAAAAACGCAACAGCTGATTTCGGTTAAGATACAAACATACTTAAGGAAAATTGTGCATGTTTCTTTACTACTTTATCCTGACTTACACAACGGTTCACAGGTTTGTTATTTCATATATTATGGTTGATCACACAAAACATGAACACTGTCTGCGACTATTTCGTCAGCTCTGCCAATCCTGCATAATACCTTTAAAGATTATCTATAAAAAAAATGTCAGATGGTATTGACGAAGCTCCGTAGATAAGATGTCAACTTTGACTTTTCAGTGTGTGATTTAACTGCAGTCCACTGCCGCCTCAGAATTATCAGCCATAAACTGCTATTTCATAAACTGCCTTTGTCTGCAAGTCGAAAAAAAGAAGAAACAAATAGGACTTCATGTGCAAAACGCTTTTTCAAGTATGGATAGATAAACTCCCAACGTAAACGGTTCACCGAACTTTAAAAGGGGGGAACATCCATATATTGTAGTTAAATTTACAAACTGTGAATCGCTCACAAGGTTGCGAACAACTTAGCCAGATAATTCACTATTTTTGTTTGTCAACTCGACTCTCATTAACATAAACCCTCCAACTGCGTGCACCTTTGGCTCAATAGTCGATTCAATGTGTAGCAAAACAGCCCCAAGGTGGGTGCATTTTTCCATACAATCGTTCGCACGCAATGCATGGAAAATATCGGTTGGTGACTAATGTCAGCAATTTTGAACCCAAACACTTTTATTTTATTTTAACCAATCTACCCATGATATGATCATTACAGTCAAATCGATATAAGACAACGTAGTTTTTTTATTTATTTAATAAAACTGTCGCGAGAGGGCGGGCAGGTGTTCGCACAAACCGAGATTTTAAAAGTCAGGGCAATAAATATATACCTTTATTCAGTCGTCGTTACATGCTAAATCGATGCTATTTCTTACTTCAAGAAAGTTTCGAATATAGATCATGACAAAGTAAAGAAACCAATCATGCTCAGTGAATTGCTGTACAGACCACCATGTCAGTTCATACATTAGGGATACAAGACCAGTTTCCCCACAGACTTGTCTGACTCTGGGACATGGAACTGGCTTTGTGCGGCGGCATGCTCCGATGAAACCTTACAAGTTGAATAACCTTTCTCCCTTTATCTTGGAAGCTACGATTGATCAAAATAGATACCCGAAATGGAGGGAAGTCTGTCCAGTGTACGTATCCGGTCGCCAATTACTGGCTGTAATAGCTCAAGACAACCCATGCAACATTGAACAATTTATGAGGGGGTTTAGAACTGACTAAACGAAAAACATTTACAAGTTCCCCCTTTCTTTTTCTTCAAAGCTATCGGTGAATTCTGTGTGGCTGTTCGAAACCTTTCAAATCGCCTAAATCAACGGTGTATTATTGTCATGTGCTTCAAAACTTCCAATGAATAATGTCTAGGCAAAGGGTTGCAATTTCCACGGGAAATCTTTTTGATATAAACTGTTGAGGAAACACTCTGCCGGAAGCATGTCAGATCAACTCGTGCTCCGACCAACTCGTACTCCAACCAGAGTAGTACTCCAACCAATTAGTACTCCAACCAATTAGTACTCCGACCAACTCGTACTCCAACCAGAGTAGTACTCCAACCAATTAGTACTCCAAACAATTAGTACTCCAACCAACTCGTACTCCAACCAACTCGTACTCCAACCAGAGTAGTACTCCAACCAATTAGTACTCCAACCAATTATTACTCCGACCAACTCGTACTCCAACCAACTCATACTCCAACCAAAGTAGTACTCCAACCAATTAGTACTCCAACCAATTATTACTCCAACCAACTCGTACTCCAACCAACTCATACTCCAACCAAAGTAGTACTCCAACCAATTAGTACTCCAACCAATTAGTACTCCAACCAACTCGTAATCCAACCAACTCGTACTCCAAGCAATTCGTACTCAAATCAACTCGTACTTCAACCAATTAGTACTCCAATCAACTCGTACTCCAACCAGTTAGTAATCCAACCAACTCGTACTCCAACCAAATCGTACTCCAACTAACTCGTACTCCAATAAACTCGTACTCCAATCAACTCGTTATCCAACCAATTAGTACTTCGACCAACCCGTACCCCAACCAATTCGTACTCCAACCAACTCGTACTCCAATCAACTCGTACTCCAACCAATTGGAACTATAACCAACTGTACTCCAACAAACTCGTACTCCAATCAACTCGTTATCCAACCAATTAGTACTCCAACCAACTCGTACCCAACCAATTCGTACTCCAACCAACTCATACGCCAAAACCAGTCCCCAAGTCACCTCGTACCAAGGTTACTATAATTTTTCACTTTCACGCAACGGATATAACATAAAATCACCAAGGATTATGTTCATTATACATAAAGTTTTAAAGGTATAAAATAAATGCTCCCGAAGCTGAGCAACTTTTGTTTTTATAAGTCGTGTAACTTTTATTGTCAGTGATCACCCTTAACGGCACTGGACACGTTTGGAGATTACTCAAAATATAACATAAAAACTGACGTGGTAACGAGCAACGGAGAGCGGTTGATAGTATAAAACATTGTGAGAAACGACTCCCTCTGAGGTAACGTAGTTTTTGAGAAAGAGGTAATTTCTCACTAAAATATTAAAAGACTTCTGGCCAGAAGCCTTTTTCAGGCGTCTGAAAGCACACAAATTTGTACAACAAGGGTATTTTTTCTTTCATCGTTTTCTTGCAACTTCGATGACCAATTGAGCCCAAATTTTCACTGGCTTGTTACTTTATGCATGTGTTGGGAAACACCAAGTGAGAATAATGGTCTTTGACAATTACCAAACGTGTCCAGTGCCTTTAACATTGCCTAAAGTAAGAACTGCTACGGCAGCGTTCTCCCTAATTAACACTACAGTGGTCCGCTGGCCAAAATGCCAGTTAAAACATCGCAGGACCAGTCAAAAGTATATCCAAGTAGTCCGGCTGGCTAGTTCAGTGTTGAAAAGCACCCTATTTCATTTGAAGTATGGACAAGTGAAAAAGCTGGTGAACTAGTGAAATGACAAAGTAACTGGTCATGCTGACCAGTCACTATATACAAAAAGGGCGAACCATATACGGGCTAGTAAACACCACTTCTCAATTTGCCCTGCCGGCTATTTTACTAAAAACTGTGCAACCTACTTCTCCAAAATACTCATCTCATCCTTTTCAGATGCGAATGATTGCAAATTTAAAAAGGTGTTAATTTATTTTTGAGTGTGTGCATGTATAACTTCATTTGACCATTAAAGTGGTTGTGATGGCTACCGTTAATACATCAGAAACATACGTTTTGACAATAGGCCTACATAATAATGGGCTGCTAAAAACAGTTTACTAGCCCTTAAATTGTCTGTATACGTTTGGTAATGACTCTGAAAATTAATGGCAATACAAACTTACTTGAAAGAAGTACACCAACTTTGGATAGTATAATGCATTGTGAGAAACTTTTCACTTCGAAGTACTGCAGTTATGGAAAAATATATCACTTGTTATCCCAACAAATTTGAATCTGAGAAGCGTTACTGCAGTAACGTTTCTCAGATAGTGTCTCCCAATTGCAAAACATTCTTCCTGCGTGGACATAACCGCTCAAAATTGTCGGCAATATCTCAAAAACGCTATCACCTTTTGAAATGAAATTTCCACAGGTTAGCTTTATGGTATGCATCTACAACTATATGGGATTGAAACAAACAGTGGGTTCCAATTACCAAAGGGAGTATACAGCCTGTGCTGCCAAGTATGTAGCGCACTAAGCTAAATCAATCACAAGAACCATTGCCCTCACATGTATCCATTTACCCCTGGGTGAAGAGAGCAATTATAGTTAAGTGTCTTGCCCAATGACACAAGTGTAATGACCGGGATTCGAACCCACACCCTCATGACTCAGCAACCAGAACTTGAGTCCGATGTCCTAAACCGCTCGGCCACGATACGCTATTTTCTTTACACAATCCAAGGGCGCACAAGCAACATATAGGCCTAAAAGACATAAAATTGAGTACAAACACTTCGGATTGGTCCTTTTTTGTTTTGCACTATCGTTAAAGGGACACGTTGCCTTGGATCGGGCGAGTTGGTCTACAAAAAGCATTTGTTTCAACCGTTTGTTATAAAATGCACATGGTTAGAAAGATGTTTTAAAAGTAGAATACAAGGATCCACACAAAATATCTCGAAATTGCGTGGTTCTCCTTTTATATCGTGAACAAACACGGTCGGCCATTTTGTGGAGTCAAATGTTTGACTCCACAAAATGGCCGACCGTGTTAGTTCGCAAAGTAAAAGGAAAACCACGCAATTTCGAGGCATATTTGTGTGGTTCATTGTATTATACTTTTAACCATATTCATTTTATAACAAACGGTTATACAAACGCCTTTTTTAGACCAACTCGTCCGATCCAAGGCAACGTGTCCCTTTAACTACAACAACAAAAACTTCACTCACGTATAATTGGGCTTCATTTCCTATAAAAAAAACCTGGAATATATTTTTGCCTTATATGTTTTTACCAAGTGAACAATTTTAATTTTACCAAAAGAGATTGTAATTTAGTCAATGTATTGGTAATTACTGCTGCAATGTTGGTTGCAATTGAATGGTCTCGTAATTTGTAGTGTAGTTGCATGCAGGGAGGGGTATTTCAACACAATTTCAAGGAACATTTACACTGTAGGCCTCTACTCTATGTTGAGACTGGGGAAAGTCTAATATCACCCCTATGTGCGCACTTTTGAATGTGGGAACAGTCTTATTCGGATTCAGCAGGTTTTGTTTGCTATATCAATAGCAAAAGTACACTCAATTCCCGATCATGTATCAAAACAAGTTGTTTTCTAGCAACATTTTGAGGGGGTTGATCAAGGCCTGTAGTCTAGTATGAGCGCACACATTCGTACATCACTAAAGCTCACATGTTCAAATCAATTACATTAATGGTATTCCTGTTTACAATAAGTACATGCAGAACACAAGGTACAGTAACATAAGAACACATTTTAAAGACACTGGACACCTTTGGTAGTTGTCAAAGACCAGTCTTCTCACTTGGTGTATCTCAACATATGCACAAAATACCAAACCTGTGAACATTTGAACTCAATTGGTCATCGAAGTTGCGAGATAATGGAAGAAAAAACACCCTTGTCACACGAAGTTGCGTGCTTTCATGCTTGATTTCGAGACCTCACGCGTGAGGTCTCGAAATGAATTCAAAGTAAGTACAAATTGTTGTTATTCCGAATGTTATTCTGACTGACTGTGGTGACATTTCACAGTTCTGTGAATCGCTCTCTATTGAAAACCTACCTTTAAAGCTTCCTGGACTATCGTCAATGGACGCCCACTCGGTAACTCTCATCGCACAGCAGCAACATGGTTGCTCGTTCCCAATGTTCAAGCCGGATGTTATATTCTTTCGCCCGGTAGTCAACTCGACTGCATATAAAAACTGCACGACCCACTTAGAAATTGACGAGTTTTCGCAATGTCATTATTTAGTTGGCTGGAAATGAGGCTAACACCGGCAGGTTTCTTCAGAGTTCTGCAACTGCAAGAACATTCTCCGGCATGCCACCAATTTCATAAAACAACACATTATTGCTATTGTACGGGTCCACTGAATCCTACGAATTCCAGCACCCACAACCGGATATCATTTTGTCGTAGGCATCTGTGTTTCTGTTGTGTTACACAATTGTTCATCCACATTATTGTGGTAACACAAACTCCAAGATATTCGTACTCATAGTTTTCTGCTTGTTTGTGGCTGCCGCCTTTCGTGACAAAACCAGGCAAAACAAACTCAAGGCACGGCGAAAGGTGTGTACAGTTACGCAATCTCGCACAGGATACAGAATGGAATCTCAATAATCAACAGAATTGTACTGCGGCAACCTGATGATGTCAATAATGGGTATGATCATAGACTGGCCTTTATGCTGATTGCCAAACCGGTGGAAAAGAAAACATAGATTACGTAAGTAAACTACCACTCGAAGTTGACTCGAAGAATGCGGTTCTTCGCTGTGACTTAACATCAAAATTAAGTCAACTCATGTTGGCCGAACCTTGCTGGTATGGTGGTAGCACCGACGTGTTGGTGTGACGGCTGAATCTGCTAGAATGGAACGCTGTAATGAACTTACAGGTCTCTGTCAAGCTATAATGCTTTAATACTCCTGAAAATAATGGCTGGTTATTATTACACACTGGCAGTAACAGAGCAGTGATTGAGGTCGAGCCGACACACTGAAGCAAAATGGGATGCCGAATTGTAACATGCTATTGTTAGAGAGGTTCGGTGCTTTGGTAAGCCCTAACAATGCTTTCAACCACAGTGCCTAATCTGAATATGAATAAGGGACACGACGTAGCACGGCCCCGTCGGACGGCTGAGCTGTGTGCACTCAAGCACATCGTCAACCCATTGATGGACTATTAGTTGAAATGGCCTGTTTACACATAGTTCCATTCACTCTTTCTGCCCGATTTCAATATTAATCAAAGATAAACATTGTGAGAAATTGGCCGTTCGCACGCAAGGCGGCTGGGCTGCAGCTCCAGACGGTCGGGAACTTAAAGATGCTAGGTCCGTTTTTTGGCCGATTTGTCCTGAAAATTGTAGATTTTTTTATAGCTGTTTTTTATAGATTCGAGAAAGTTATAAGCCTTCATTTTTTAAAGGCACTGTACACGTTTGGTAATTACTCAAAATATATATTAGCATAAAAACTGACTTGGTAACGAGCAACAGAGATCTGTTGATAGTATAACACATTGTGAGAAACGACTCCCACTGAAGTAACTTAGTTTTTGAGAAAGACGTAATTCCTCACTAAAATAATAAAAGACTTCTTGCAAGAAGCCTTTGATTCCTATCTGAAAGCACACAAAATAATTTGTATAACAGGGGTGTTTTTTCTTTCACCATTTTCTTGCAACTTCGATGACCAATTGAGCCCAAATTTTCACAGGCTTGTTATTTTATGCATATGTTGGGATACACCAAGTGAGAATACTGGTCTTTGACCATTACCAAACGTGCTCAGTGCCTTTAAGGTATTCCACGAGAGAAGTCCACCAACTATAAGTAGTTTGTGTAGTTAATTACAAAATAAATGAAAAATAAAAAAAACTATTATCTCACAGCCATCAGCCATGTACAAACCAATATTTGCATGTTACATGCATTTTTGCATTTTCTGTGGCATATGCGGACAATTGTTGTATTTTTTTGCGTTTTGAAAAAGCATCTTCTGTCAAAATTCGTTCAGAGAAAAACTTTGTTTTAATAGAGTTTATTTGGGCAAAAAATCGGGCCATGCAGCTTTAAGAAAATTTGCCAAGGTTCCTCTGGCGAGGAACTTGAGTCTAAATTTCCAGGATGTGAGGTACGTCCGCAATGGACACTTTAAGCCAATTTCATGGCTCATGCTTACCGCCTAGTTCTGCGCTTACGCTCCTCGCTTACAGAGCCTAGCGCCAGTGGCGTGAGACATTAATCATTGGGCGGGGGGACGGGGAAAACACATAATTGTGGGGACCTTTTGATGTATAGAACCATTCATTGCGCATTTTACCGACCTCATTTGGGGAGCGAGGGTTCCAAGGGGGAAAGGGGGCCCTTCCTCCTGCCCTCCATTTTTGTTTCGGCTCCCTGCTCTCACAGTGGTAATGACAGTTCTTCCCATTCCATTTAAAGGTACCAGACTGCTTTTTTTTCTTCAGCCTCGGTTTGATAACATGCAGACTGCATGGCAGAAAAGCAAAATGGCCGCACCATAATAATAAAAAGGGTACAATATTGTCCAGTGCCAGCGGTTTTCTTGATTGTTTGTTAACGGCGTAACCTTCAACCACAGGACATCGTGGTATGTGCACGACACACAGCAGGCTCCAGTCACTAATGTGTGGCATCACGCTGAGACAAAAGTACTTTATTCCCACTAATTGGAGGTGAGTTATTTAGAGTCACCGTTGTTCTCAAGTCAGCTCATAACATGCTTGATGTCAAGACAGGTTGATCGGCAGCAGTAGAGTCGGGCCTGGGACTTATGCAATTAATTAAAGATGACTTACACAGCACAGAAAACAACTACCAAATAATACATGTACGCGAACTTGTAATAAAACAGAAAATTATGAACAAAGGTACCGTTAGTAAGTTAAAGGAAAGAGAGAAATGTTACAACGAAAAATAATTTAACAGATAGCATCTGTTCCTTGAACTTGTAGCCCTCTCTTTGAGTGGCCTTCTGGCCTTGTGTTTAATAGGCAACTTAAAAAAAGAAAGAAAAAAGTGTTGATTTGTTTTCGTCTTCGTGCACACATGATTTCGTTCTTCTCATTCAGGTTCATTTTATGTCAGAGCCGTGAGTTGCGACAGCTTCCGATTAGAAGCCATTTTGTATTATATAAAACAACTACAAAACGAATTGGCGAATACAGGGTGCCAGACTAGTCTGCCCATCGGGTTGTGGTGCATTTGAACCGAAAATGGCGTCCAGCAACCACGTGAGCGAAGAAAACTGGTTCAAATACACAGCTCTGGTATTAGTCACTGTATTTTTATCAGGCATTCAATACTACATTTCCACCCTTCTTCAGTTGAATTTATACTACCTATTTACATTTTGATGAAATCGAATGGCTTAGGCCTACCAACCTCTTGCTGCTGGCTTTTACGAATGATCTTTTGCGACCAAATGAATTTATGAATGATCTTATTTGACCAGTGAATAATAAAAATCGGTTGAGTTTAATTAACCTCTTATGTTGAATGTTGATGCAAACGGGACATTCATTTCCAAACGAAATTGAAAGGAATGAGCCGGGAGTTGTTGAATTTGGCCGGGAAAACCGATGCAGGGTGCAGTTCAAAAAACGTATACCCATATTTGATAGCCATTTTTACCTATATTTTACAATTATTTTGGGATTACAGGAAAGGCCATGGTGACTGTGACTGTTAAGCATTAGTGGTGACAAAATCTAAGAAATCAGATAATTTTTGTTCAAAATATGGTAGTTAAAAGGTATCATGTGCAAAACTGATTTGTTTACGAATGTTCTTTCAACTCCATCCACTTTGAGGCTAACCTGGCCAATAGTAATTGATCGTGGACTTTCAAATCTATGAAGTAATGTGTATCACTTAAAAAAAACCTGTCCGGAGAAGGCTAGTTTATGTAGAATAATGAACTTGAAATAAGGTATTTCATAAATTATTAATACTCTTATTTAGTGCCTATTTATTATTAAAAAGATTACAAAAGAGAAGATGCTATCGCTGATGTGTAATCGGAAGTATTAAGTCAAGCGGAGATAAGAAAACCTCCGTGGACAAATTAATTTTGCACATTATCTTTAACTACCATATTTTGAAAACATAATAACTGATTTCTTAGATTGTTGACACTACCAATTCTCAACAGTCACCAAGTTCACAAAATACACAATTAATTGTAAAAGCTTATAAGAAAGTAGGTGGAAATGGCTGTCAAAAGTGGGTACTTTTTTGTTTACCACCCTGTGGTAAAGTGATAGAACTCGTCATTTATTGTTGAAGGAAAAGTACCTCATTGTTTTTGGATCAGTAAATTAATTCGCATTACCTCTCACAACCAGTCTATGAAAACTAAATAATGTCAAACTCGATGGGCACGTTTGTAGTGAAAACAACAAAACGGTTTATGCTTTGCGAGGGATTTTGTGCACGTTTCATATCAGCCTTATTTCGATTGCAGTATCCGAATTAAGCAATAGTGATTTGTGGTATCTGTAAATTAAAATGTAATAATTATTTCTCAACTTTGACAATATCATGGATGATGAGGTTCGTTATTTTCGAATCCCCCAAAAATGTATGTTACTTACATTATTATTTTAGGCACGTTTCATTCCTTAAGTAGAGCTTTGTCACACTGGAAACCACACTCAACGTAGCTTTTTATACCATTTCTTGGTCGTAATAGAGGGCGTTGTAGGCGTGGTTTGGACTATAGTTGGTCATAAATGTTTATGATTTAATGATTTATATATTGAATGATTTGACACAAATATTACTCTGGAGGATTATGATTGGTATGAACTGTATAACAAGTAAGCTTTCAGGTTTGAAACTTACAACACGTACTTTATCACTGGCACAACATCGGTAAGATTGAAAACATGGCGTGGTTTGGACTAGTTGGTCATAAATGTATATGATTTAATGATTTATATATTTAATGATTTGACAATATCAGACACAAATATTACTCTGGAGGATTGGGATTGGTATGAACTGCATAACCAGTGAGCTTTCAGGTTTGAAACTTATACAACAACACAATTTGTACTTTATCACTTTAAAGGGCATAACATCGGTAACATTGAAAACATAAATGAGACCTGTTCGTGTTATCACAAAACGAGCATGAAATCGTCATTTTTGTTTTGTTTTAATGTAGGATGGCGTTTCTAAACTCAGTTTAAGGAGCTTGCCAACGCCTTATCCAACGCTTTGGTGTCCAATATTTTCTCGTGACCTTGATGACCGACTGAGCTTAAACTTTCACAGGTTCGTTGCTTCATGTATGTTGGGTCACACTAAGTGCGGATACCAATGTTGTCCGCGTGCTGTAAAGGCACTGAACACGTTTGGAAATTGTCAAAGACCAGTGTTCTCACTTGGTGTGTCCCAACGTACGCATAAAATAACAAGCCTGTGAAAATTTGGGCTCAGTTGGTCGAAGTTGCAAGAAAATGATGAAAGAACAAACACCCTTCTTGTACAAATTTGTGTGCTTTCAGATAGGAATTAAACATTTCTTGCAAGAAGTTTTTTATTTTAGTGAGAAATAACCTCTTTCTCAAAAACTACGTTACTTCATAGGGAGTCGTTTCCTACAATGTTTATCAACAGCTGCTCTCCATTGCTTGTTACCAAGTAAGTTTTTATGCTAATATTTGTTTTGAGTCATTACCAAACGTGTACGATACCTTTAAAGTAATGTATTTAACAATAAATAAATACAACAAATAAATCAATACAAAACTACAAAAAGGAATCAAACAATCCGATTTGTACTGATGAAAAAAAAGGAAAAAGAAGCTTGTATATAATACACGCTGTCCGCTGGTTGAACTTGCGTGACAATGAGGGCTAAATCCACATAACAATACTCTATGTTTCGCGACAATGACAATACGGTACTTGTTTTCTTTTGTCGGAGTGTCTGGTGAAAATAAGCTTATTGTAAATTATCCACGGAACAACGGCATATCCGGATCGCTTTATACCGACGCATTTTCTTTATAATTTTTTTATATTAGGCCACATAAAAAACAAATTGTTGACGGCCCCGCCCGACCCTACGAAACCCCGACCCCATTTTATTTATTTTTTTAAATCACAAAATACGGTCTTTTCAATGATCTTTTCAGTCAAATTTGGCTCCCAGATTTTTCAGCTGATATTTTTTCAAAATCTATTGGTTGGAGATAGTTGTTGAAGAAAGGTTAATCATGTTGGCTAAAACAGGAACAATTCTTCAAATATTTACTAAGGCTAGGCCCTACACTTGTTGTTGGTTTTTTTTTTGAAAATGTTTACAGAAAATGTCATCTAGGAGATAAATTGGT
This sequence comes from Plazaster borealis, assembly GCA_021014325.1. Classification (NCBI taxonomy): domain Eukaryota; kingdom Metazoa; phylum Echinodermata; class Asteroidea; order Forcipulatida; family Labidiasteridae; genus Plazaster; species Plazaster borealis. Next base: position 5,672,964 of record CM037458.1, read on the forward strand.
TTAACAAAACAATTAAAAACTTCAAAATCACACAAACCCTTTATTTTATAGTGATTTTGATGATTTCTTATTCTTTATTTCATATTTTGCAATGTCCAAAACAAAACAAAAAACAAAAACAAACTAACGCCCTCCCACCCCCACTTTCCACTAAAAAAGGACGATTAACAATTTTTTATTTTTATATGGCATTATGATTGAACTTTTTGCGTCCTTATGATTCCACATGAATACACGTTGAAAAAACTCCGGAACTGGACAAAATTTGCCTGAAGCTGTTTTTGATTTTTGTATCAAATCTTGTAAACAAAAAATAATATCCAAAGTGTAATACTATACTGGTAATGGTGTTGGTCGTTTTGTAACGCACACCTACGGAGCTCCTAAAGAGACAACTGAAAAAGGGTTAAGTTGCTGGGATTATATTGAACGGAAATGTTTCTTAGGTTAGGTGGTGTGTACGGAGCCTCTAAAGGGACATTATGACTCATCAAATAATGAACACCAAACGTGCCCGCAATTGATGTTCGTGCCCCCACCCCAAACGCCCATTTGAAATTATGGAATTTTGGGATTGGAAATTTTCAGAGCAAAATGTTACATTACGCTTGTGATAATTTCGATGTTTTCCAAACTATTTGTCCATTTACACGCAGGCAATTTATTTATTTTAACACTCACGCCAGATTAAAGGAACATTACAGAATTGGTTTTTGCTAACAAAACAGTGTAAGCACTTTATATAATCCACCATAGGCCTATACATAAACTGATAAACTTGTAGAAGTTTGAGATCGATCGGCCATCTGGGTCACGAGAAAATAGTGAAAAACCGATTACACATTTGCATGTGTTATACAATGCATGAATAAAACGCTCATGAGCGATAAACTGCAATCGCAAATTAGTTTTATTTATTTCTCATCAAATATGGCATTTCAGACAGAAATATTTCTAGGGATGTTTTCTACTATCATCATCATTAGACCGTGTAAGTTTTATGTAAATCTGTGATCATAAAGAAAATGTTAATTACCAGTTCTGTAACGTTCCTTTAAGTTATACAAATTGTTAATAACATTTTAAACATGCGCTGAAGGGGGCTTGTATAAGAAAAAAGCAAACGGAAACTTGGCCAGCAGTGCCCCCCGCCACACTAGAAACAAATTGTGCACCCCCTTGTGGCCCCCTAAAATGTTATAAGCAACACACATACATTATAAACACCATTTTTGTGCGTCTACTATAATTTCAACAAAATACTCATGACACGCAGCTAGAAAGAGCCCATTTATTATTATTAATATTGTAGTAAAACAACTAATCGGTGAAAGCAAAATAAAACAAACCCCTAGCTGCAGCAAACATATTTTTCACACCTCGGAAGTTTATGCATCTCAAAATGTAAATTTACTTCAGTCACTAAATATTCACCATGCATGGAAAACTTGCACTTTTCCCACAGTCTCTCATCCGCCCTCAACGTCCACTTTCTTGCGACCATTGGCTGCGCGCTGAACTCGACACACATAGACTTGACTCAAGTCCCAATCCCGTGCCATCGCCAGAAAACTATTGTTTTGTGATGGCTTGTTTGCTAGTTGGCGCGATAAGCTTGGGGACCTCTCGCACGAGAACGGGACTTGAATCAAGTCTAATACACACACAGCCTTTGGCCGTATCCGAATTGGCAGCTACAGCTACAGGTACGGCTACGACTGTTGCCAAGGGTGTTGCTAAGGACTGCAACGCATGATGACGCGGCATTCCAGTCGATAGCCGTAGCCGCCAATTCGGACCCGGCCTTTGAAAGGGTAGCTGTATACGGTCGCCATTTTTCGTCAACAGTTTCTGCATCACAAGTAGTTTGATCGTCGTGCCCCTTTCGGTTTCTTTACAGCCGTTTTAGTCCCCTCTTCGATGACTCCCAAACCCAAATTATCCCCATTAAGGTCTTTTGTATCTGTACCTTCACTCCCTTCTTCCTCGAATTCAGCTGACGTCGTACAACCTTTGACCTGGCTATCACCAGACAATCTCCCGTGTCATCCTCCACAAACCCCTCATTCGCCCCCCCAGTCCCCGTTTCAACATTCTCAAAGGGTTTTTGTTCCGCTGAGATACTCCCGTCCGTTGAGGTAAACATTTTTCTCAAAAACTCCACTGCGCTCGCTCACAGGTTGTGAATGGGCAAGAAAACAGGACGCGACGGGCATGAAAACGCCCCCAGCGACGAGAACAGACGCAGAAGCTACAATACCGATACGTTCGAACCATGATGCCACGATTTCTTTGTTTGAATTGTTATAGTTACAAATAGTCCGGAATCCACTGTTTTGTCGTTACAGCAGTAACACGGGATATTTGTATAGGGCAACTTAGTTTTCTCAGATCAAAATAACAGACATTCCGCACAGCCATCTGCCCAGTGCAGTTGTATGGAAAGCAGTGAACAATAGAGGGCGAAAGCAGGCGATGAGAATGTGCTAGCGAGGTAGGGTTTTATGCGGTTGATTTCTTAGGGTTTCAAGTTTTGATTGTGCACAGTTTTAGTGCATAGTTTAAAGTGTTCATGTGCAAACAGCAACGGTGTGTAGGTTTTGGGCATAGTCATCCAGGGGGACACTGTGAGGCGGCTGGAAGCAACTTGTGATTTCCAAAATGTCGGCTGCTGATGCATTTCATAATTTTGGAAGACAAGCAAGGAGGGCTCAATATAGGGCCTGGCATACTCAGACATGTGTTTTTGCATGTGTGGCAACACGAATTGTGCATTTACTGCGTGCAACACGAATTTGGTGAGGACTTTACGACAGGCAGAGTGGAGAGCAAAAGAGCTGATGAGCAAGAAAAGCTGTAGGTAGGAACTATTAATTTGTTACATTTTCTAAGTTAGAGAAGAATATGGGCTGTGTTTATTTGAAGAGAGATGTTCACGATTATTTGAGAATAGGTTTATAGAACAAAATATGATTTATCCTTATTCATTGAAAATGTACGTTTTCACATAAAAAGCATAGTCTTGACACCGACTTCCTTATAGTGTAACAAAATTAAACTGTTACAGTTTAATTTTGTTACATTATAAGTGCGAGAAATACTGGTACAGTGCGTTAAAAGCATTTAAACTTAAGTTTCGTACAGTATGCAATGTTTTGTTTGCAGTACACAAGGAATGGGAAAATGTTGGGATGCCAGCAGGAGGCCAACTTTACAACGAAACTCAGCCTCCCCCACTAATTTAAAAATAATGAACACGTACAAGACATCAGCTTAAACACATGGTGTAAACAGTCAGCTGCCGTCTAAATTTAGAGCCCTTTTTTTCACTAGATAATAATTATAAGAACCACCAATGGTTAGAGTATAGTGTCATGACTTGAACGTCCATCAGTAATTGCAAATGACATCAAACTTACCCCCTTCATTCCCCTTCACTCCCGTCAGCCAATCCTTCATCCATCTCACACCTCACTCCTATACGTCATGTGCAAGCGTGCAGACTCCCCTGGGCATCGGAGAGGGCAAACAGTTTGCGAAAAATTGTCACCGCACACACACACACCACGGGGCCAGTCCCCTCTCCGAACGGTAGGTAGGCCTACCCAAAATGCTGGCAGACCGCATCCGCAAAGCATTCTGACCATCCTTATCGACAGATTTTCGATGTGGTACACCTCAACCCGCCCCACCTTCTCCTGCATCACCTCCTGTTTGGCAATATTCTGCAGCCAAATTACAGCCATATCCGGAGCCGAAGACGCTTGAATCAGACACAGCCTTAAAATAATTATGTTATAACAGCAGAGGGCGGACTTCTAAAAAGGCGTACATTTAAATCGTAGAGGGCGTGTTTTATACAGGCCACTACTTCTAAGCTCTGTAGATATGGATCAACCAACGCTAAATTGTTAATGATAGTTACAACAAACTCAACTATTATGTAAGTCTATCAAAAATCCAATCATATTTTTTTTTGCTGACACTCCAGATAAACTTATTATTTCTTTGAAGTTTTTAGTAGGTCAGCTGTGAAATAAATGTAAGACACAACTTTTTATCTAAATCAAAGATTTGAAGGTCATGACTTTTATGGATTGTTGAACAAAAAAAGGGTCAAATTTTGAGCCTCTGGTGTTGTTGACTTTCAAAATGGCCCTACTTTTCTAACAGGGGGGGGGGGTCATTTTTCAAAGATGGAGTCTGGCCAGTTTAGTCGTCCAGGGGTGTTTTTATTTATTTTGGATGAGCATATAGCTCAAAAGCCAAACGGCTGTTCTACAACAGTTTGTAAAGAAAAATGAAGTTAAGCTGTCCGAAAAAAAAATATTTGGTTTGTTTTCAAGAAGCTAAGAGACTTGCTGAAGTATTTTTGAATATAAATACTCAAAAATACTTCAACAAGTCTCTTGGCTTCTTGACTTGCTGAAGAATTTTTTGTTTTCAAGAAGCTAAGAGACTTGCTGAAGTATTTTTGAATATAAATACTCAAAAATACTTCAACAAGTCTCTTAGCTTCTTGAAAACAAACCAATAGTAGCATTGAATATTCAAATGGCATTGCCAAGGGGAGCTTATTTAGTCTGGTGCTCCCACAATTCGCCGTACAGGGACAGACTCTCCTGCCACAACGATGCTCTACCAACCAAGTCTCCCATTGTTGTCAACTTCTTTCATAGAGGGCGCCAGTGAAATCATACACCCTCAAATACATTCAATTAATTATTATTATTTTTTATTACAAAGATGAATAGACAAACATACATGAATTTTCCATTCACTTGTATATAACACAGTACAATCAATCAAGCTTTGCAAACAAATTCCATTTTAAAATAAATGCCATACTATTATGCACATAATTATTTACATAGTTAATAATATTCTTTTCGGGAAATCTGGAGAGAGAGACAGTTAACAGATTTTAAGTTTTATATTGCGTATTCTTTATGCGATTTTTGAAATGCTTCCAAGCTTATTTCTACAGCAATCAAAGTATGGTACACAACAAGTCGTACCCCAGAACAAAACAAAGTACAAAATCACTCTTACTTATAATCATGTTTTTTCCTGATCGATGTAAAGAAAAAGTATTATGCATCTATGCCCCATAAGTTCAAGGGGGGAGGGTGAGGAGAATACAGTTTTATCTTTAACAATAACTATTTCGAGAAATATGGATATTGCCAGACACAATTACGAATCTCCGATTTTCTCCAAAGCAATTCTTTTTCAAATAATCGAGACAGAATCGAATATTTCTCCAAAGCAATTCTCTATCAAATAATCGAGACAGAATCGAATAATTAAACATTTGGAAAATAATAATGGTTGTGTGCTACGTTTCTGCCTCCTCTTCGATACTGGGTACACTGAGCACAATTTGCCGCCTCATCGAGTCCGCCTCGGATCGATTCCACACCGGCGGTGGACACGCACCCAACCACTGGTCCACCAAACCGTCATCTGCTGCGGGTCGATCCTCGGGTATCGTCTGTCCAGATTCCGGTTCGAGTGTTGGAGTATCGATACCAGTTCGTTCGGATTGATTGCTGTTTCTTCTCGATGCGTGTTGGCGAGACAACTGGTGCAACTCCATCACCATGTTGCGTTCTCGATGGCTGCTCTCATTGGATGACGATGATAGTGACGTCACGGGCGAGTCACACACGGCGATACTGGGCTCACCACTTGTTTTCGCTTTCCCGGGTTTCGATGTATTCGGTAGTTGCGTTAAAACGAGAAGCTTCTTGAATGACTGAATGTTTCCCTTTTCGAGGTCGATAGTTTGGACGGATGGGGACTCGCACTGTTCGAGAGACGGTGTCATGCGAAACAACTTCGAATGGAAGGTACCGGGCGATCGCCTCGGAGTCCCCCGTTCCGGCCTCTCACGAGATGGCGGTGCCTGCGGTGCTCCTTTCTCGTCTGTTGCGCTTGAGGGACTCTCACTGCCAGTGGAGCTACTACCGGCATCCAAACCGCTCCTTCGTGATCCAGTCCGTAAAGTCAGACTAACTGAGGTCACACTAAGGTCTCCAAAAGAAGTGACACTGTTTGTTGCCGCCGACTTCGTCCGTAGTGCCGGCTGTCCAGTGTCTCGCATGTAAAAACATCTCGGCGTGGACGAAACCTTCTCAGCCTTGTTTGATTTGGACTCGGCTTTATCATAAGCGTTCATCCTATACGAAGCCACCCACTCCGGACATGCTCCTGCCGGTGATGCGATCACGTCCCTGGGGCTTGTTAAGCTGTGATGAATCGCCTTGGCGGTGCCGTGGATGCCGATTTCGGCTTGCCGGCTGGCTGAGTCTCTCGATATATCCGGCAAACTGTTCTTTGGGGCAGACTTGGGATGTGTGGAGGATCGTTTCTTAGTCGGGGTTGGAGTGACGAAGAGTCGCTGGCTGTTGTTGAGGGTGCTAAGACGACCAGGGGTCCTTGGAGTGAAGACACTCCTTGGGGCTGGGTAGCTCTGTTGAATCCCGCCTCCGAGCCCAACGACACAAAGCCCTACATCAACAACAAACAATAAAGAAGAGATGACATTATAGATAAAGACTTATTTCGTCAAAATAAAAATGGCTTTTTTCAAAGACCACCAAAACATCAATCAGGAAACCAAAATCAAGGGGACAAAAACCTGAAACAAATATCGCAATGCAAAGTTAGTAATAGCGGGAAATATTTGATGTGCCTACTTTTTTTAAAACAACATTAACGTTGGGAATATAATATTTCTTTACGAAAAGTACAGTAAATGAGATGGGTTTTGTTGAATATTCGCCCTCTGTATTTTGGAAAAGCAATATTGAGTCATGTTTGTGCGTGAGCTTAAAAAAAGAAGAAAAAAAGTGTAGGTTTGATTATAAAATTGTACATTGTGGACTTTGTTTTCATAAAGTTATTTATTAATAGTGTTATTTCCTTCCCTTACCATTAAAAACACAATAAACAAATCGTCCAATTTGGTGGTGCCTTTTAACTTTTCCAAAAGGAACCCACGCTAGCTGTTTTCTGGAGTTATGTAAAATTTCACTACTGCGAGTTCAATGTTCTGACTTTTCAATTATGTATGTTTCATAAAAAATAATAATAATACAAAATGCGTGGGCGGCTTGCTGTATTGAACAACAATTGACAACATTGCTTACACCGACCGATTTTGACGGTACAAAGACAACCTTGCAAGGGGGGATTGGGTTTGAAGAGTAAAAAGACAACATGCCACAAAGTAGTCTTTTCATAATGCATCATTTTATGATTCGGATAGGAGAACCGGAACAAAAGTAAACTAAGGGTGGTTCCCCACGCATTGTCACGTAAACAAAACCGTAAATCGGGTAAAAACTTCTCGCAAACGAATACGACAATAAAATGTTTTTTTTTAATAGCTTTCGATTTCGGGGAGTGAAATCATAGCCATCTATACTGGTTTTCAATTAACATACAACCATCCATAGTTCAACCAATCTTTGAAATATTATTGAAATGAAGGGTTTTTGTTTTTTTTTTAAATTGGAAATAACATAATTCTTTTCGTGGTCTTTATATGGATTTTGTGTCCGCCAAGACAGAACTATTTCCGCGGAATACACTTAGTGTCAACAGGATACTCGTAGAGCTTTCGGATTGAAACCTTTTATTACATTTTTCACTCAGGTAAATACCAGTCCTTTATTTGTATTTAACATGAACAAAAGGGCCTACCACTATATACCAAACAGGAAGGATATTTTTCCATGGTTAAACAACCATGTGAACAGCTCAGAATTTGAATAGTATGTCTAGTTTTCAAAATACGCTAATGTAAAGGTTAACACAATGTCATGCAGTTTGATCCACACTGTCGACAATTCCCCAGATTTGTCACGTCGATCTAACTGTCTGCTGGGTGCGGAACAATTACCGTAAATTTAACCGTATCTTTTAAAGAGAATATTAAAGTTTGACTTAAAATTACATATAGACGTATATAAATACGTTTGTCTCCGTTTATACCCACTTATTGTTGTGTAATAGTTACGGTTGATTCCCGTTTGCGGTGGATGTTTATTTTAGGTGAGCTGTAATTTTTAATGCAATTATTTGGCACCCAATCTTCCAAGTTTAATGACCGGGACTTGGTTGTATACTTTGAAGGCTAGATACTGCCATCTTCGAAAAAGTGGTACAGAATCACTGTTCCAATTAATAAAGACGCATATTTTATATCAAAAATGCCACAAAACACATTCAACATGGATCTGTTATGCACCACATCCCAGAAAAAAATACACAAATTAGTGTACCCGTCTGTGTTTGTTGTCATTTTTTAGCCTTCGAGAAAGACTCTGCTAGGGTCAAAACGTCAGGCCGTGAACTATTATATTTTGTTTGCGTTTAAACCATATTATTTCCTTTTGGTTGGTAGGCAGTTTGCAACAGCTAATTCGATTTTCTCAAAAATGAGTATTGATAATAACTATAGGAACTGAGAATTTGATAACATGAGTTTACTCCTCCATGTAATGACGTTTTAATACTTTGCATGATGAAACTAAAAACGTAAAGTTACAGTTTCTCTCTAGGTTTTGTGGTTCCAGGATTATCTGATGCATATTTTATTTCGCGCATAAAATATGCAAGTGATGTGAAGACCTCGCCAACAAATTTTCTAGAAGGTTGAAAATCTCTACAAGAACTAAATTCGATGGCCACTTACCGTCTGAATGTTTCTTCCAGTGCATTGTGTGTCTGTCAAATCTAAAAGAATGAAGTGAAATACTCTTCGAAAATGATCATTTCTGGGTGAAAATAACCTCGGTGATGAGCAGCGAGCCTGAGCCTGGTGGGCGAGCCGGCGTCCATAACCCCTTGGCGACAAACTGCTTGCCTGTGGGGGGTATTAAAGTCCAAACTACGGGCTATGCAACCAAGGAGCTATCGATTAGTAACAGTTCGATCTTGCTAACAATACGATCCGAGATAAGTCTTTACTATTGCAGACAGTGGTCTTTACAATTTAGGATAAAGATAACAATAGCCCTTGTTTTGGTTCTGTGCTGAGATGCTTGAAAGGCAATTTCCTTTTTATTAGAAGAGGACATGTTTTCTTATTCATGAGTAGTGGGCGGCACTTCTTACGGTATGACCTTTTTTTATTGAGATGAATAATGGAAAAGAGAAGCACGTTCGAATAATTTGTCTATAATCAGTAATTTGATTGGATGTGTTATTGAAGCAAGTGTGTATAAATTTGCATCGAGGATGAAGAATATTGGTTGATTTTGCCCATAAACCGATGTGTGTTAAGCACTGTATACTCTGTGCTTCCCAAAGTCTTGTAAAAAACAAAACAAAAAAACATGCATGGTATTACCCGAGTAATGCATACGGCGGTTTTTTTTCTCTCAAAATACTTGGGAAAGTACTGAGTATACAGTGCTTTACACACAGCGGTGTATGGGTAAAACCAAATAGTAATAACATAAATGGCCTTTTTTTTGTAATTTGAAAGAATCATAAAGAAAAACAAGGCGTACGTATCAGACTTTAAAGACGAAGTGAATTTAATAGAAATATCAGTTTGATTACGTATAAGACTTCATTTTTAGGAATAAGTTGATGATGATGTACGTGTCCTTCACGTTAAAGGCACTGAACACGTTTGGTAATTGTCAAAGACCAGTGTTCTCACTTGGTGTATCCAAACATATGCATAAAATAACAAACCTGTGAAAATTTGGGCTCAATTGGTCATCGAAGTTGCAAGAAAATGATGAAAGAAAAAACACCCTTGCTGTACAAACTTGTGTGCTTTCAGAAAAACTTCTTGCAAGAAGTTTTATTTTAGTGAGAAATTACCTCTTTCTCAAAAACTACGTTACTTCAGAGGGAGTCGTTTCCTACAATATTTTATACTATCAACAGCTCTCCGTTGCTTGTTACCAAGTAAGTTTTTATGCTAATATTTGTTTTGAGTCATTACCAAACGTGTACGATACCTTTAAGAAAAGTCATGCATTTATGCTTGACGCAGGTCCATAACTGTTTTCGTGAATTTTCGGTTGAAGTACACAAGCCTTTTGATTTGTAAACGCATTTCCAATATATTGATATTACCAGAAACTACTTTGAATTTTTTGAAGACATAAATCAACAAAAAACATTAAAATAGCTCTGTTTACTCAGTTCAGTGTGAACGGACTCAACGAGCTGGCACAAGACCAAGGGTAACCAAAAGGAAAAGTCTTCTCGTGTTAGGCTTGCTGACGTAAACAGTTTGCCAATTATTTCTTAAAAGTAGTGTCGCAGACAGTGTTCATGTTTTGTGTGATCAACCGTACAAATAACAAACCTGTGAAAATGTGGGCTTCATCCGTTGTGAGAGTCAGGAGAAAATAGTGAAAAACCATGCACAATGCTCAGTATGTAAACACATTGGTTGTAACAACAGAAAATGGCTGTTGTGTGTGTGTAAAAAATAAAACAATAACAATAACAGGCTTTCAGATACAGTTTTCTCGAATATGACTTCATTTCGGAGGGAAATATTTCACAGAAATGGTACGAACTGCATATTAAAATTAAACACTGATGTTATTTATCCTTACCAATCCTCTGTTGTGAAACCTTTTACTTGAAAGATTTGAATTTATTGAAATCGAAAATAATGATAAAAGGTTGTGGATGATATAACGCGTGATGAGGACCCCCTGAGACTTTGTGTGCATTTTAGGCCAAGAGCATTAGCTTTAACCCGGCTTTAGCTCATAACAAGCTGATTTTTCAGGATAGGTCCAGGAATGTCTAAAATAACAAACTAAAAGTCACCGAAAATCCCCCTATGGAGCTCTCTCCGAAATCCAAGATGGCGTCTAAAATGGCCGCCATTTTCGAATCTTATCATAACTTTGCAACCAGACATGTTGTAAATACAAATATTAAAGGGTCAAAATGTCTGATTTGAGTAACAAGGAATCTGATAGAATCATTACTTTGAGATTTTAAAACTCATAAGTATCTAAAACCAAGATGGCATCCAAAGTGGCGTCCAAAATGGCGTTCAAAATGGCAACCATTTTTAATATTATCATAAAAATTAGCTTGTTATGAGCTGTAGCCGGGTTTTGGCATGACCTAATGCTCTTGGACTATTTTGGTTGTGTAAATATTACTCCAATTCTTATGTCGCGTCATCCAAACAACCTCCCAACAAGGTCTCGGTACATGATCCAGTTTGTCCTATCCCATTGATCCCACTGGATTAAAGGAACATACAATGGAATGGGTCGATAATCCTTGTGATCAGAAGATTAATTCTCATATCGACCGTTTTCTATGTCCATCCATCTCAGGAGGTGGCGCTGTGTATACACACACCACAGAGCCGTATATTGAGAGAGTTGCGACAACTTGCGATTAGGGAATACAGGGTGCCAGACTAGTCTGCCCATTGGGTTGTACTGCATTTTGGAACAAAATGGCGTCCAGCAACCACGTGACCGGAGAAAGCTGGTCCCTCCATGTCGCAACTCTCTCAATACACAGCTCTGACACACCAGGGCCGTAATCGAGAGTTGCGACAAGAAGCCATTTTTGTGTAAAAAAAATTGCATGGGCGAACGCAGGGTGCCAGACTAGACTGCGCATTGGGTTGTGCTGCATTTTGACCGAAATAATGGCGTCCAGCAACTACGTGACCAATGAGCACTGGTCCGTCCCTCCATATCGCATCTCTCTCAATACACAGCTCTATCACAAACTTACTAGCCAATTTTTCTCATGAGGCATTTTTAAAGCAAATTATAACTCAACAATTATACAGGTCAAAATGATACTGTCTCATGCAAGCTCACCCTATGACAAATCAGGCAGAGAGTATTGTATGGGTTGTTTTCATAATTAGTATTCTCAACATAGCAGAATTTGAAAGATTAGTGAAGTAATTCTATGAGTGGTAATTATTAATTTCGGATATTTCTTGAGTTTCGTGGAAAATGGACGTCAAATTTTAATATTTTAAACTCAAAATCACAGATTTTATGTTAACTTTTTACAATGCAAAAGTGGATGGTGCGGTTACCAGGTTTTGCCGATCTGGAGGGGGGGGGGGCATAATTTATACACGAAAAGTGCCCCTGACTAATGTGAAATGGCATTTCTGACTTCGGTCTAATTTCGAATAAAATCAGTGCCAACTTGTGACAATCACTGAGTGTACCAGACACAATTCAAATTAACTCAAAAACTGCACATTTATGATCTTGCAGGTCCAAAACTCAATGTTTGAAAACAGTGAAAACATTGAAGATTTTCCCCCACTTTTTTTTTCTTTTTTTTGTTTATTTCATGTACATGTTGGGTCACATCAAGCGTGGATACTGGTCTTTGACAATATTACCAATGTTACACATAAGCTTTGTTAAGTGCCGTAACTTGGTAATGCCATGAATTCCGACCGTTGAGCAGAGACACAATGGTTTGCCATTCAGCAAAGTGGTAACCCAACTGTGACGCGGTATTAACATCTATTGCCAAGTGCGTCTGCTGGGATCCTTCCAGAGCCATGATTTAGGGGTGCACCCCACTAAACATTAGGAAGAGAACACAGTCCGTCGACCTGAGAAATATTTTGAAGCCCTCAAAATAATATATACTAGACAGATTTGAAAGCCAAACAGAAAGTGGTTATAACAGTGTAAAACGTTTGCACGACGTGACCGAGGGGTTGACTTCCAACAAGTAATTTTGGTCACCTTAAAGGCGCTGAACACGTTTGGTATTTGTCAAAGACCAGTGTTCTCACTTGGTGTATCCCAACATATGCATAAAATAACAAGCCTGTGAAAATTTGGGCTCAATTGGTCATTGAAGTTGCAAGAAAATGATGAAAGAAAAAACACCCTTGTTGTACAAATTTGTGTGCTTTCAGATAGGAATAAAAGGCTTCTTGCAAAAAGTCTTATATTATTTTAGTGAGAAATTACCTCTTTCTCAAAAACTACGTTACTTCAGAGGGAGTCGTTTCCTACAATGTTTTATACTATCAACAGCTCTCCGTTGCTCGTTACCAAGTAAGTTTTTATGCTAATATTTTGAGTAATTGCCAAACGTGTTCAGTGCCTTTAATTAAGGACCTGAAAAAAAGGGTCCTGTACGCTGGTAGGTGTAGGGCTCTAAAGATTGATCCTCTGACGTTTGGAATTTTACACAACTATAGGGATGCACCCTATTATATTAATGGGGTGCACCCTTAGGATTTACGATCGGCCATAATCCCCTCGGACATCAATAGTATCGACCTAAATCTCAATCGCAAGCAAATACAAATTATAGAGCGCCGGGAAGGCGCAATATGTGGAACCCGGGCTGAATTGTGAATCATGCACTGGACGCCATTTCAGCAAGCAACTATTTTAATGCAACAATAGATCAGTGCAGACAATGGCAATTGCTGTCGCTAATATGACAACACATTTGCTTGCTGAAATGGCACCCATGCATATTTCAGGTTCCAACAATAGATAGAGTTCCAGTTCCCCATCTTGCGCCTTATAAACTTCAAGCGCATTCGACCCTCTCTGACCCCTCCACGGATTAATCAATAAAGATTGGATTCTCTCTATAATAGCAATTATACAGCGGGGGAAGATAGGGGAAATATTTTGGGGAATTGTGCCTATATGGATAACCAGCCAAATTTCCAAATTGGCTGCCATTGCTTCTTAATCTACCTTTAAAAAAAATCAAAAGCCCTATACTTAGCTACAAATATCTTGCTCGTGCCATACACTGACTGTGTGCCAAAATGCTTGCATCATCTATAAAGGCACAATCCTATACCTATACACTTACCGTACGTTTATTATGTTGATTCTTTGATGAGCGTCCGTACTTGGCAAAATCCACTTTAATTACACGCGGGCTGGAGTTGCGGTTGAGTTCGTTGATTTTGAGCAAGTACCGAAACAGCACAATTAATACGAAAGCGCTGATTTTATTCTCTGTAAATTTTCACTGAATCTTATGTAAATTATTATCACAAAAGGTATCAGTAACAATAAGAACGTATGTATACGTACAGACGTTCTCTATAAACATATATGTTTGTGTGTCAACAAAGATTTTTTATTTTTTTATTTTTTTTATTTTTACATTTCAGTCGTCTAGAGGCGCGTGTGCCGGTCGCCCGCCGGCAAGATTTTTTTCCTACGAACTTTTTGTCCCAATGCGGGAAATTAACATGGGCTGGAGGAGGATGATTCAAAAGAGGGCGCTACCAAAAGAAGTTTGTACACAGTTCGACGTATGGGGGGACAAAAGGTTCGTAGGAAAAAAAACTCACCGCCCGCCGGTCACTTTGGCTGAAGTAGTTTGTTCATTTACGTCAAATTCTTTACAGGTGGGCGTTTGGTCCTAGAAGAGTTAAGATTCGGCAACCATTCTGTAAATCGTAGTTAATATAATCACCGCAGAAACATGGGTAACATTTGTTGGGGCACAAGGGGGTGCACCATTCTTTCTTAGGTGGGGGGGGGGCACTCCTGGCCAATTAAAATTGTAGTTTCCGTACTCGTTCTCTTAAATAAGTCCCTTTTCAGCGCTCGTGTGTTCCCATTAAATATTTCTTATAAGATTATCTGACGTGAGTGTAAAAACAAATACATTGTCTGAGTGTAAATGGAAAAATAGTTTTACAAATATTACTACCCACAATGTCCTCGGCTGAAGACCCCGCCCCCCGATCCTCCCAAATACTCCCACTCAATGGTATCTCATTACCATACACTGCATAAATTTGCAGTTCCCCCTCATTTTGGTGTTAAAATTGACACCATGGGTGTTGTTACATAAAGATACCGAATAGAGAATCAAAATAAACATCAAAGGGTGTTAAAATAACACCAATGTAATTAGGATTTGAAACTTTGCATGGTAGAAAGCTTTCTCCAGAAGACGATCAGAGCATACTGATCGAAACGTCGAGTTGAAACCAACGGTTCTTTTCAGAACCACCCCAACTAATTTAGAGATAGTCATTACATGGTGTTACCGCAAACCTTTCCATACCAATGTAATTGTTCTTGCAGAAATTGGTGTTATTTTACCACCCTATGGTAATAATTTTGATTCTCTCTTCGGTATCTATATGTGACAACACCAATGGTGTAAATTTTAACACCCCAGTTTTTGCAGTGTGTAAAAACCAGTTGATGATGACTGTCATTCTCTGCCTTTGCAGTTCCCCCTCAACGCTTCCCAAGGATCCGTGCTCCAGAGACAGACCCATCCAGAGGTCACTGGGCCAGAACCGGGCCCCTCAGGTCGAGGTCGTGCCCGGGGTCAAAATACAAGATTGAAAAGTGTACCCAAAGCACCGAGAACGAGTCCATTACAAGACATGGGGGTAAGTGGACTTTAAACTTTTTCCAATGGATCTAAAGCAGACGTTTAGGCTTTACAAATAAAATAGACCTCCAATAAAATATCATAATTTTAAATTAATTTATACTTGTTTAATTAGTTATATATTTAAAAAACTCACTTATTTTTACGTGGACACTCTTGGAATTGTTAAGACCCCCACCCCCCGTGTAAAGTGAAGTCGGCAGAACTTAATATTCTCTATTACAATGCCACCGGACATGTAAACATTGATCATTATTAGACACCCATTGTTGTATATCTGATTTAAAAGTACCATAGTCCAAACAGATTTAACGGATTAAACACATTAAAACCCACTGTGGGTGCTTTATTGGAAAAATTAATAAATATATCATCCCCCAAACAAGTTATCTTAATCAAACTTTATTTGTATATTGAATAACTGATTAACATTGTCCCCCTGGCAAGGCTCCTCTGTTTCTTTGAGAAGTAGACCGACGTAGTATTTAATTGATTACATTTATCTCGATAAAATACACCCGGTAATGTCTGTGTACGTTTTGCTTTATCAATAAATAAGTAAATAATCCTACACTGCAAATTATGTACTGTACAAACTTTTAGATTGAAATGATTGCGATTGTCAGAACACGTCGTGCGGAATCCCTTTCTTTTAAAATTATAGGTCTGTTCTGCTCACTGTTTGTTGAGTGGGAAATGCAAGTGGAGCAAATACAACAGAAAACATAGCCCGTAATCTGCTGCATAGTTAAAGGAACATTACAGAATTGTTTTTTTGCAAACAAAACAGTTTAAGCACTTTATATAATCCACCATATACATAAACTGACAAACCCGTAGAATTTTGAGATCGATCGGCCATCTGGGTCACGAGAAAATAGTGAAAAACCGATTACACATTTGCATGTGTTATACAATGTAAGAATAAAACACTCATGAGCGATAAACTCCAATCGGAAATTAGTTTAATTTATTTCTCATCAAATATGGCATTTCAGACAGAAATATTTTTAGGGATGATTTCTACTATCATCATCATTAGACTGTGTAAATTTTATGTAAATCTGTGATCTTAAAGAACATTTTAATTACCAGTTCTGTAACGTTTCCTAATCAAACGCCCCCACATTAGAACTGTGTCAAATCATTCACATCGGACATTTTGTTCCAATAAATACAAATCGGGACAATTTATTCGAAGCAATTAGTGTAATCATTGTTAACATAAGCTGTGCATGTGTCGTGGCCGAGCGGTCTAGTTCACGGGACCCAAGCTCTGGTGTTGTCAGCAGCAGAGTGTGTGTTCGATACCTTGTGCCCTTGAACAAGGCACTTAACCATAATTGCTTCGTAAAAAGTTGGGAAGGTAGTGCATTCTGCTCTACCAGCCAGGCTCCTAGTGGATGATACCAATGCCTACATCCTAACGGACTGTGAAGGGGGTATTTTTCAGCTCCAGCAATATAGTTGCAGTTGGCTGGGTCGATGACCCTCACCTTGAAGTGGCCGTCCGGCCTTGTAATGGTAGGCGATCTCTCATAAAAAAAAACTATTTTATGCATATGTTGGGATACACCAAGTGAGAACACTGGTCTGTGACAATTACCAAATGTTACCAAATGTGCCTTTAAAGGCATCGTACACGTTTGGTAATTACTCAAAATAAATATTAGCATCAAAACTGACTTGGTAACGAGCAACAAAGAGCTGTTGATAGAATAAAACATTGTGAGAAACGACTCCCTCTGAAGTAACGTAGTTTTTGAGAAAGAGGTAATTTCTCACTATAATCAAAACTTCTTGCAAGGAGTTTTTATTCCTAACTGAAAGCACACAAATTTGTACAACAAGGGTATATTTTCTTTCATCATTTTCTTGCAACTTCGATGACCAATTGAGCCCAAATTTTCACAGGCTTGGTTATTTTATGCATATGTTGGGATACACCAAATGAGAACACTGGTCTTTGACAGTTTCCAAACGTGTTCAGTGCCTTTGACCATAATTGCTTCGAAAAAAGTGTGGAAGGTAGTGTATTCTGCTCTACCCACCAAGTGGCCGTCCGGCCTTGTGATGTTAGGCGATCTCTCATAAAAAACTTACCAAACAAAACAGCCGTTTTTGGTCAAGTACAAAATTTTATTCGCTCACACTGCGCTTTAGATTTTAAATAAAATCTCATACACTTTACGATGCCCGATTTAATGACGTCACACCTTACGAAAACGGAGCTGTACACTCATTGCTGCCAACTTTGATGTCAAGCAATGGAATCGTGCACGAGTGATAGCTGTTCATCAACCTCAGTGAGGGGACTGTTTTGGGCTTGTGACGTATACATGCAAGGTGTCTATTGAGGATCGACAGAACTGTCCCCCTCCCCGCTTGTAGGAAGGGGGTATGGCTCCTGGGCTCATTCAACAACCTCAAAGCTGTCTTGCATGTTAACCTCCTTGAGCCACTTCACAACTTGGTTAGTCTTCCTCGAGCTGCAGTAGTTCAAATGTCTGATGACAGTCTCGTCTCGTGTCGTTTTCTGGTGAGGCTGCTTAGTTGAGACCTTGGTTGTCCTACCATCTTCTCTCGTCACTGTTGGGTTCTCTCGGTCCATATTTTTACTGGACGTCTGACTGGCGCGTCGGAGGCTACGCGTTTTCTCCTTCCAGACACAAAACGATCCGATCTCAATTTCTTTCACTAGATCGTTCACGTCATCGTCTTTGGAGCTGTTGTCTCCCTTTGAGGAAACCCTTCGAGGGAACGTTCTATTCGGTTGTTTCATTTTCGCATCTGAATACCCTTTGGTAGTTTTCTTATCGTAAGCAGTTCTAGTTTGTTGCTGCTCGCTTAGACTCAGCTTTCGTAATTGCCGTCTTGCCCCAAGCACGGCCTTTGATGCGGTCTCAACGATTGGAGTCGAAGGCCGCCGGCTCTCCTGCCGACCTGACGGTACTAAACCTCTGAATGGCTCGGTCCCTGTATCCAAGGCGTCTTCCAATAGCTCAACCCTTGAGTGAAGGAAACTGTCCGATAAACTGCTGCGGAGGATGTTGCAGTTTCTTTTGGAGTTGCTTCTCGACGGTGGCGGCGGCATCGTGACGTGCTTCGCTTGATGGTGGTCCACGAGTGGTCGGATTGCCACACCTCGCGAACTGTCGATCACCGGGAGCCCGGGTTCCCGCTGCCGGTGGATCAGAACGTTGCTCATGGCTTCCAATGGAGCGGGGAGGTTTGTCTTAGGCGACATGATGTCGTGGGATGCCGGTGTGAGGTGGTAGATGGAGGTACGCTGGGTAGTGGGTGAGCACGGTGACCTCGGCTGGGATGGGAGCGCCACCGGTCGTTGGTTGGACTCTATCTGACGGTTATGTTTCATGAGCACATATTGCAACTCGTCGAAAGAGGCATCTTTACTTTTTATCTGCGAAATCGAAAATGAAATCAGTATTTGTGAATGGTTACTCTCTTCTCGTCTAAGTATTGTCACTACGCAAGCGCTGTACCTTGGGTGAGAAGGCAGCCAAGTTTTAATTTACAAATTAGAAACGGACCGTTCCGGTAGTTATAGACAGTATGTTCTAAACAAAGCATCGTGTCTTGTTTATTAATGCTGTTTTTCGAAACAACCACCATGTGTATCCGCTGGAAACTTTCAGAAGTTACGAAAAATGCACATTTCGCAAAAATGTCCAAAGTTGATCAAGTCCTTTTTTTGTGAAGTCGTTCTCTCTTATTCTCTACAATAGAGTTACAGAGCGTGGGCGATAAAATCTTGACAATTTATCCCAGTTCGAGCGTAAAATTCGAAAGACAATATTTATCAATAGGCAGAAATATTTTCAACGTGGGGGCCTGTTTTTTTTTGTTGGTGAAAATCAAACCCTTGTGTGCAAGTTTCGGGGGGAAAAATGAAGCTTGACAATTTGTGAAGCAAAGCGTCCATGGTAATTTTAACAATGCTAAAGTGGTGTATATAGTTACAGACGAGCTGGTAGAGCGGAAATGTTGAAGCTGTTGGCGACCAAACAATTTGCAGGAATCGCTGAAAGGGATTTGGATGTACACTATATTAACAAAGGCCTACTTTGACGCCACATTTTTGCAGGGCATGTATGTCCAGCGAAAACGAAATCCAAACAAGCAAACAAACAACACAAACACCCCAACAAACACCCCAAAAAACAATCAAACAAACAAACAGACAACCAAAACAACCCTACAAACAAACAAACACCCCAACAAACACCCCAAACCCCAACAAGCAAACAGAAACTAACAAATAAATACAAACATTAAACAGCTACAGCGATATCAGGCCAGTTTACTTCTCTTGTTTCTCCCATGTGTACCCTAATCATCGTATATGGTTGATGATACCAACATTAAAAATAGGAGGGGGTCCTATAAAGGCATCTAGGGAACAACGTAACAACAATAATAATAATAATAATAATAATAATAATAATAATAATAATAATAATAATAATAATAATAATAATAATAATAATAATAATAATAATAATAATAATAATAATAATAATAATAATAATAATAATAATAATAATAATAATAATAATAATAATAATAATAATAATAATAATAATAATAATAATAATAATAATAATAATAATAATAATAATAATAATAATAATAATAATAATAATAATAATAATAATAATAATAATAATAATAATAATAATAATAATAATAATAATAATAATAATAATAATAATAATAATAATAAACAAACATTTCATTCATTCATTCAAGTCAACATATATTTCATATATATAAACGGAACAATAAGCACAGAAAATGGAGGGGAAAGGGTTAAGCTATGTAGACCAAAATATACTAAGAAACTTAAGTTTAAGCTGAAGTTCAGGGTAGCCCTCCCCCTACTCCTTCCTCATCCATCTCTACCTCCCAGTAGCAACGCCCCTGGTTCGGGTTGTAAAGATTACCCTAATCATCGCAGGGTGGACGATACAAAGATTAGAAATAGGAGGGGGTCCTATCAAAGTCATCTGTTAGGCCTATGTTGCAACCATTGCCTTCTTTAGTTGTATAATCATTAGTTATGTTATATATATTTTTTTCTGGCAATGAAACCAAGGTGAACTTAAAGGCACTGTACACGTTTGGTAATTACTCAAAATATGTATTAGCATAAAAACTGACTTGGTAACGAGCAACAAAGAGCTGTTGATAGAATAAAACATTGTGAGAAACGACTCCCTCTGAAGTAACGTAGTTTTTGAGAAAGAGGTAATTTCTCACTATAATCAAAAATTCTTGCAAGGAGTTTTTATTCCTAACTGAAAGCACACAAATTTGTACAACAAGGGTATATTTTCTTTCATCATTTTCTTGCAACTTCGATGACCAATTGAGCCCAAATTTTCACAGGCTTGTTATTTTGTGCATATGTTGGGATACACCAAATAAGAACACTGGTCTTTGACAATTACATAACGTGTACGATGCCTTTAATCACTGTAACTCGCAAGCCTGAGGAAACCTGTGAACGAGGGTGCTTGCTGTGTGAACCAGAAAGCACCGGGGTTCTTATGCGTATATTAATCCTAGCACACGGGACCTACAGCTTAATGCCCTATCCGAAGGACAAGGCAATAATGATCAAGTAATTGATCAAGTAATTTGCTCAGACGTGAACACAAGTGGCACGACCAGGACTCGAACCCCCACTCTGCTGACCAGAAACACCAGAGCTTGGTCTGGTGCTCGTAACTGCTCAGCCACGATACGCCATAATAGTAAAACTATTTGAAAAGATTACACAACATATAATTTTGTTCAGGAGTGGCAGATAGTTATTTCTTTAAAACATATTTTAAAAAGGTATAAAGTATAATATTTAAATTCGCGGTCACAAATGGAATTTAATATTTTGTACAAAATAATACAGAAGACACCAATGAAAATACCAACAACAAATAAAATTAACAAAATATGAATACTTCTCTATTGTCAACGACATAGTGTAACTATTTTCAACTCAACCTTGGTGGTGACTTAACCATGCAAAAGACAAATAACTTTCAACTTTGCAGCTGTGGAATTCTCAAAATCTTGACAAAACCCCATTTTGGGAAACCCATGTAGAAAAAAAAGACAAGTGTTATACGGTGTGCATAAACTTACCTTTTGTGCTGTCAACACCATAGCCTTACACCCAGACGCATTACGCTGTGTAAATATACTACACAGATATCCCAATCAGCAGACACTCGCGATCAAACATTCTACCTTAACATTGACTTTAAAATGATTGACTTCAGATCTTGCATCTTTTAAAAAAGACATGAAACGCTTGTTTCGGAGAGGTTTTTTTTACAACAACATAATGGACACATCTTTATATATTGACAGCGGCGCTCAACAATCACTTCTCAGCGGGGGTGACAAAAGGGGCCGGTTGAGGGCGAACGGGTAACAATAAATCGAACTATGCTCTCCATGCGACATATTGGGTTCTAGTTTGTATTTTATTTTTAGTTTAGAGGACGCGGCTATCGATTGTGCCTTAGCGACCGCACCGGTGATCAATAGAGTCTGCTGCCTTATCTTATTGACTTTTTATGCCACGCAAACCTGAAAACTAACCTGGAGTGAGGTTAACATTGATTGCTGTAGGAGTGCGTTGTAGGATAGTGGTGACTGATAGGCCGTATAGAGTATGGGGTGCAGGAAGAGGGGGTGTGGTCCTCGAAGGGGGATGGTTACAAGGCGATCAAATACCATGTTTATAGATTTATGTTTAGATGTACTTTATACTTGTGCAGTCACAACGAGTGACTGATAGTGTCGTAGAAAGGATTGGGTGCAGGAAGAGGGGAGTGTCTTTGTAGGGGGATGATCACGCGGGGCGATACTATGTACTTGATTGCTATGTACACTTCGTACAAGAGTGATGAGTGTTGATTGTAAAAAGGGGGTAGAGGGAAGGGGATGGGGCTCCTTCAAGGGGGGGGAGATGTCTACGTAGATAAATCCTTAGTGAGTATCTCTGATAAAAGACCTTATCCACATGACGTCATTTGAGTAGGGCGCCCTCAGTCTCGGCTAGATGTCCAAAAAAGGCGGCTCATTTTGCTCATCATGTGCGTACAAATGTGAGTTTCCATTGTTTCATCGTTGTATAACCTCTAAGAGGCTGAGCAGTTAAGAGCACCAGACTCAAGCTCTGGTGCGTCTGATCAGCAGAGTGTTGGTTCGAGTCCCGGTAGTGACACTTGTGTCCGTGAACAAGATGCTTTACCATAATTGCTTTGTCCGTTGGATGGGACATTGAGCCGTTGGTCCCGTGTACTAGGATTAGTAGTGCGAGCTATAGTGATTATAAGTTCACTTATGAGGCATCCTTGGTTTCATTACCAGAAATATATATTAATAATAATATATCTATAATAATAATAACAATAATAATAATAAAAATAATAATAATAATGATAATAATAAAGATAGGGGCGTGGTGACTTCAATGCGTAAGGTCTAATTATGCAAATTTGGAGTCCTAGACGAGGATGGGATTTAAGGAGAGGGGAGGGGTCTTTTGGAGGGCAAATTAGCCACGCAGGGCACTCCATTCTTTATGTAACTATACAGAAGTATAACCCTGTATTAAAATGCATATTATTAATTATTTCAAAACCTGTTGAAGAAAGTTTTGAAGCTTTGCATGCTTCACATGAAGTAACAAAGGGGAAGCAAGCAGTCTAAACTGTTCGAAACTTTTTAGTTCTAAATCTCATCCCGGTTCTTCTAAGAACCAACACTTGTTCTTCCAAGAAGATATCAACATTCACATTAATGTGAACCTGAAACCCAAACCAGTCAACCCTCAAACAAGCTGTACTGATAATCATTCCCAATGGGGTTTCCGTAAAACAAAATAACCATCCCAATTAGGAAAATACCTTTTATCTTGGTTTAAACATCTCTAAATCCATTTGGTAATGGTCCCCAATCGGGAAACTTCATGTATTGTCAACGAAACCTTCTGCCCTCAAAGACCTTAACATGAAATTTGCTACCAGAGAGTGTTCCCTGTGGAATGTACCACTGATACAAATTTCCAATAGGGTTCCCGTAAAACAAAGGAACCAACCCAATTGGGTACCGTTTGTCTTGGTTTAAACATCTCTAAATCCATTTGGGAATGGTCCCCAATCGGGAAACTTCATGTATTGTCAACGAAACCTTCTGCCATCGAAGACCTTAACATGACATTTGCTATCCATAGAGTGTTCCCTGTGGAATGTACCACTGATAATAATTTCCAATAGGGTTCCCGTAAAACAAAGGAACCATCCCAATTAGGAAATACCTTTTATCTTTGTTTAAACATCTCTAAATCCATTTAGGAATGGTCCCCAATCGGGAAACATCATGTTTTTGTCAACGAAACCTTCTGCCCTCGAAGACCTTTGACCGTTGCTACCAGAGAGTGTTCCCTGTGGAATGTACCACTGATAATAATTTCCAATAGGGTTCCCGTGAAACAAAAGAACCATCCCAATTGGGAAATACCTTTTATCTTGGTTTAAACATCTCTAAATCCATTTGGGAATGGTCCCCAATCGGGAAACTTCATGTATTGTCAACGAAACCTTCTACCCGCGAAGACCTATAAACACGACCGTTGCTACCAGAGAGTGTTCCCTGTGGAATGTACCTATGCGTGTACTCTTAAGAAAAATGATTGATCTTGTTATTACATTGACCCAAATCTTGACACCCTCTGGAGAAAGTGGGCCATACAGTCTGGTATACCCCAGGGTAGGAGGTTGCTCCATGTGCCGGGTAATCCCAGTTTGTTGTTAACCATTGTAACAGACTCTATCAGTAATGTTGCCATTGGCAAAAAGCTAATTGGATTGGTTTCATGATTAATGTAAAATCGAAGTTACATAACTGGACTCAATCCCATCAGGGCCCAATTTCATAGAGCTGCTTAAGCAGAAAATATTGCTGAACAATTTTCTGCTAATCAGAAATGAGCAGGATACCAGTCACAAATTGTTCTTGTGACATGGTAGTTTGGCTGGTAATCTTATTCTGGTAAGCATAATTTTGTTATGCTTAGCTACTTTTTGTGCTTAAGCAGCTCTATGAAATTGCGCCCAGGGCTCCATCAGGCTTTGTTGTGTGTGTGTATGAGTTATGACCTGGTTATAGAGCATAATTGATTGTAAAAAAAAACCACCACATTACCACGTCCAATGACATTATTAGCGAAATGTAACCTACATAACCGTCATTTTCAAGAACCATAATCAGCAACATGAGATTTGTTTTCAAAGAACCCTTTTTGGAAAGAACATCTTAGTAATATCAGAGTTTGACTTCTAAATAGTAAGGTGATGGGATTGAAAAAAAACCAAAACATATTACCACGTCCTATGACATTATTCGCGAAATGAAATCTACATAACCGTCATTTTCAAGAACCATAATCAGCAACAAGAGATTTGTTTTAAAAGAACCCTTTTTGGAAAGAACATCTTAGTATATCAGAGTTTGACTCCTAAATAGTACGGCAGGTATAAGGTAATGGGATTGCGCCTCTGATGATACAAGCATGGAATTTGGCACTATGTCATGAACAATATATTTAGCTAGGGCCATCACAGGTTTGTCCTTTGAAAAAAAAAACGTGGAATAACAAGCAACGGCAGCCATTTTGAAAGTATTAAGAAACACTTGTTATTCTACCTATTTTTGTTTTTAAGGCACATCTGCTAGCCAATTATCTTTCTCGTTACATACTCTGACTTTGTGCCAAACTCCATGTTTGTATTATCAAAGATACAATTCCCCCAAATATTATTTCCCCTATCTGCCTGAAAGTCAATAATGGGTGACATTACATTACCAGCAGCTGGGTTCAGGCCTTTCTACGACCGATTTCTTTATTATTTTTGTCAATTATTGTCAAATTCAATTTTGCGGAATGCACGAGGCGAGACCGGCCCATTTAACCTGTGACCTCTGACCTTAAGGACATTGATATGTAGTCACTGTTTAGTCCCCTATCAATCATAACTGAACAATGAACGGAAATTGCATTTTGCATTCTTTTCGGGGCCCCAATAGACCACTGACCCCAACCTTGAAAACGATTCTTCGTCTCACAATATTGTTCAAAGCAAATTCAATTGGTTGTTTTGTCAGAGGACAAAAACTTGGAAGTTTTTAAGATGTTATTTTTATATTGATAAAGTTATTTTGATGATAGATTGTTCTGTCGGGTTCAAACGATGTTTACACAAAAGAGGGAGCATGTATATGTCTTTGCTGGTGTTTATATTTGATATAGCCAAATTTTTGACTCCACAAAATGGCGGACCGTGTTAGTTCGCAAAGTAAAAGGAAAACCACGCGATTTTTGTGCGGATCGTGTTCTACTTTTAACACATCTTTCTGACCATGCATTTTATAACAACGGTTTAACGCTTTTTATAGACCAACTCGCCCGATCCAAGGCAACGTGTCCTTAAAGTCGATATATATATATATATATATAATAAAATGATAGCGCATCATTTATATTTACTAGAGTATTGAATTACCAACTCCTAGTTTATTATCTTATTATTATTGGATTATTGAAATCATTTAAAAATATATTTTCCATCGCGCGGCCCAAGGCCGATTTAGGGAAGACAGCTTTACAAAGAACAACACGAGGTAAAAACAAAAATAATAGTTTTCAACAAACGCCGTATAACCAACCCGTGAAAACCTCATCAAATGATATGTTCGTGTTTTTGTTTGTTTGTTTGTTTGGGGTGTTTGTTTGTTTGGGGTGTTGGGGGTGTTGGGGTGTTGGTTTTGGTTTTGTTGTTGTTGTTGTTGTTGTTGTTGTTGTTGTTGTTGTTGTTGTGGTTGTGGGATTTTGTTGGGGGTGTTTGAAAGTGGTTCATGTTTTTTTCTAGGATGTGCACGCTCATAAATATTATAAGCAATTGTGATCTATTTTGACGTTTAATGTTTTATATATTCGATTTTGACAAATTCGAAGGATTATTTCCTTCTAAGGATTAAGACTGGTGTGCCCTTTATATTCAGCAAGCTCAGATCAATGCTCCTACTTATAGGCACTGAACACGTTTGGTAATTGTCAAAGACCAGTGTTCTCACTTGGTGTATCCCAACAAAAGCATAAAATAACAAGCCTGTGAAAATTTGGGCTCAATTGGTCATTGAAGTTGCAAGAAAATGATGAAAGAAAAAACACCCTTGCTGTACAAATTTGTGTGCTTTCAGATAGGAATAAAAGGCTTCTTGCAAGAAGTTTTTATTATTTTAGTGAGAAATTACCTCTTTCTCAAAGACTACGTTACTTCAGATGGAGTCGTTTCTCACAATGTTTTATACTATTAACAGCTCTCTGTTGCTCGTTACCGAGTCAGTTTGTATGCTAATATATATTTTGAGTTATTACCAAACGTGTGCAGTGTCTTTAAGTTCAACCAATATAAATCGTTTTTTAAACCATCGATTGCGAACTGACAGGTAACAGTTAATATACATGCAGTACACCAACATATATGGTACGGAAGAGTAAAGCTGCCACGTATTATTACTATTTGTTTTCATTTTTCTTCCATGTTCTTTCTTTTCTTTTGCAAAACTACGTGTTACGTACGAGATTATTAAGTCGTACGTACAAGACAATATGTCGTACGTACGACTTATATCTTGTACGTATGACTTTTTGTGTCGTACGTACGAGTTAGTTTGTAAAAAGAAAAATACTTGGCAGCTCTCGGCTTCCGTGTAATAATAGCACGGCCTACATTCGTGTCAACCCAAATTGCCCGCAGTTGCCCGTCACGTGAACTTCTCTGTGAACGTCAGAAGTCATTTTAAGTACAGTACACAAGACCAAAGCGAAGAGGATAAACAAAAATTCGTCATCGCGACAGAGAAGCTTCTTTCGAGATCACTGAACCGTGAGAACAATCACTGTTTCCTGAAAAAAACTCAAAAGCTCCAGCATGTTTAAAGTGACCAGACGCAGTCAAGCTCAGCACATGATTACCAAAACCTCAACAATGAATTATCCTTGAAAACTGGCCTCCTGTGAGGCTTTAAGAACGATGGAAGAACAAACGTCAACATCTTTTGAAAGAAAACACTTTAATAGTGCTGACAAAAAAAAACAACAACAACGGAAAGTTGGCGTTCAGGGTTGATTTATTAGCGATCAGCTGCACCCCTTGGCCGTGCAGTGTGGCGTGCTTTAGTGTTCTAGCCAAATCGTTTGATCACGGTTGCTGTATTGCGTCTGGGCGCTCCCTGCAGAAACGCCGAACACACGCCTGACATCGCCGTGGACGGAACATTCTTCCGAACCTCCTCATCAGTCACTGAAGGTTCCCGGGCCGTCAGGAAGATATCTTCGGTGGGCATCATCGCTCAAGGAATACTTATTTCATTTTAAGATAGTGTATCAGCCATGGCGATAAACTTTAGCTGATGTCTCCTTTCTACGTGAAAGATAGCTCACGGTGAGTCAACTTAGATTCTTCGTTCAAAGTAAATAACTATTGGCCTAAATGTAAAAGTAAATAATTTAGTTATAATTGAAAAGACCTTATTGATAAATGTGTTGCTCGCAATAAAGTGTCTCGTTTTGCAAGAAAGAAAATGTTATACGCAATATTTAGTTACCTAACTCTAAATTGTAAAGAAAGTTTTACAGCAATTATTATAAATATTAATGTTCAAATGATGTTTATTCTCTTATAAAATACAAACGACGCTATACAAGTAGGCCCAACTCAAATAATACACATTTCAGCCACATCAGCCAGTTTTCGATTAAACACCGTAAAGCCAGAAAATTGTATGAAACTAAGTGGTCACATTTTTTTTTCAAATCAAATCAAATTCTTTTTTTTGTTTTCTCAGGGAATTGGTTTGCATCTCCTATTGTGGGTTATTTCGAATGGTAAATCACAACAAGTAATCGACGATTGTTTTGAGAGCCAATATTCTCTCCCATAATGTAGCGCTTAGATAATTTTCGAGATTCTGTCAGATATAAGAATCCTTCACAAATAAACTTGATCATCATCGATCATAAAGCCGTTTATGAGGAGAAGGGCTTGGGCACCCACTTGCAGCAGGCACCGCCGTTAGATCGGAGCTCTCCCCCGGGAACCCTACGGTGTCGATACGGCCAGTTGATTGTGTTTTCGTAAACCGCTTGCGAAAGTTTTGGAAGAACTCTTCAGTGCGATGTTATAAGGCGATGTTATAAACATCGCTTCACTCAACGTAAAGCGCTATAACTATCACAGAAAACGTATTTGAGGACTGCTGAGTCAGGTGGTACAACACGGACCCATTGAAATATAAGTGTTGTTTCCACCGTAGAAATACAACTGTTTGTAATTTGAAAAATTAGTGGATTGTGGATTGTTGATTGAATATCCTTTGACCCCCAATTCAGACTGCATTGCATGGCCACTTATGATCCATTGTATTGACTCTAAGCATCTGAGTTTCCTTGATATCTTTCGGCACATCAATAGTGGCCATGAAGGGACATCGAACATATATATTTACGTAAATATTTACGTAATCATTTTACGTGAAAAGTCACGATTTATGCCCCAATCGCAAATATTTACGTAAATATTTGTGATATTTGCGATTTCACGTTTGTTCGATGTATCTTTACCTTGCGAAGAATTAAAAGGGAGTCGGCGAACTGGTGTCCACTTTGTAAATTGTTAAAAGTAATAGGCCTAATATATGGTACCTTTTATCTATGTTACACTTATTTTATTATTATTATTATTTTTTGTTTCTTTCTAAATTGAAGCTAATAACCAATCAACATGTATGTCTATTCGAAAAATGCATTCAGTGCCGAAAATCGAGGGCGATTTTGTAATTTTGATTTTGCAGCTTCAATGGTCCATTCAGTATAATAACCTTTTTATCAAGTTTTGAAATTGTTGGTGGGTGGGTCAAAATCGAAATTCAGTTTTCAAATAAAATAATCGAATATGATGTGTCAAGTTGTGTCTGTATAACAATATTGTAAGTTCCCTGCTGTGCTTGGAAATTTCCTCTTCTGTGTTTCAACTTCATCAACTACAAAGTTGCAAGCTGAATGCCAAACAAAAAGCAAACAAAAATCTCCCAGGCTAGGAGATCCTTGTCCAAACCATCTGCCAAGATTTTCGTCAAAATGTCAGGACCTCAGAAAAAATAAGTTATCCACTCAGTCACGCAGAGATCATTTTGTACCACACACTTTAAAAATGTCCGGGTCCGAATTGATCTGGATCCGGGTCCCGTGGGGCCTGACCCATTTCTGAGCTAGTTTGACCCGGAATCTGTGTATAACAAAATAACCCAGAAATGGGTCAAAATTATGCAAAATCAGAATCAAAATCCCATTTTCACCACTTTCCGGGTCAGCCGTATGTTTTATATTTTGCCATGCCAAAACAAAAATGAAATAAAAATACAATAAAAACCGCCCTCCCACCCCACTTACCACCAAAACTGCCTTATTAATGAAGACCATGATGCTTAGCAAACTTTCTGCCAAGCAAAACGCAGCTGGGAAGTGGGGACCGGTCACAAACAATTAACATTTAATGGTATTTTAATTGTTCAATCTTTTTTTGTTCTGTAATCAAAAATTATTTCGTTTATTCGTTTTGCTGCTGTTGGTGTTGTGTGTTGAACAGCTTTTTAACCTGCAAACGAGGCACGTTTTCAGCACATGCGGATATTTTAATATTTCCATTGTCTTAACCACATCGTACACACTGGTCAGCTCATATGCCATGATATCCTAAGCTGGACCATGCCGGACGTCCTAGAGGGTGTGTCAATCAACATGGGACAGTGTTTTGGTTAGAAAGGGCAGGACAAAACTCTGCCAGCATCTTTTGTGTACAAAATCGGTCCGTCAATTGCCAATTGTAGATAAACCAAATTATAAAAAAACAATTAATTAAGCAAACAAATAAGCTTACATTCACCCTGGCAATACCTGGACATGTAAACAACACACTTGGATAAAGAAATCATTGAACAAAAAAAGACAAAACAAGCCCTTTTAACCTACAGAAAGAAACCTTGTCAACATGTGCTGACAACGTATCCAGAGTTACGTTTTTCCCCGCGTTTGTGGGTTCTTTAAACAGTGATCGATCTTCCGTATCCAAAGTCATACCGTGATTCGATTGACCTGGGGTGGGGGTGGGGGGGAAGTGCCACCCCTTTTACGCTAATCACTTGATGATTCTCAAAAAATCCAAATTACCAAAAGAAAAAACGAATTCCCAGCATCAATGGAGTGAATACTGAACCGATTATGACAGGGTGTCAAAATCCCCAGACAGCAAGAAAAATTATTTTCATCCATTGTGTCTAAAAAAAAAAAAAAAAACGCACCCCACACACGGCTTGATGATTTCTAGAAAACAGACAATAGCTTTCAAAGAGACTTTTCCGAAAAAAATATCGGAGTGCATTCATTCATTTTTCTTTATTGTCACCAACTTTCGTGTGTACGTGCAGTACGTGAGAGTATACCTAGTATAAATCACACTTTAAAAGCTTTGTTAGTTTCAGCGAGTCCTTTAAAGGCATCGTTCTCATTTGGAAATTGTCAAAGACCAGTGTTCTCACTTGGTGTATCCCAACATATGCATAGAATAACAAGCTTGTGAAAATTTGGGCTCAATTGGTCATCGAAGTTGCAAGAAAATGATGAAAGAAAAAACACCCTTGTAAGTGTTTATGCTAATAGATATTTTGAGTAATTACCAAATGTGTACAGTGCCTTTAAAACCCTTAACTGCGGAAACTCCATAGACTATACGCAAATCCTTGAAGGATCCAACAGATCATACCATACCATCCAATATATATTAAAAATGCTTTTGTGCATTTCCGATGATATTTTAAATATAAGAGACTTCGTAACATGCCCAGCAATTGTCTATAATTATTTGAGTTCATTAATTACCCAGTAATTTATTTATTTATTTTCCCTACTTAGCTAACCTTTTAGGGGCGTGGAAACACACCGACTTTATCTCGAGGGACGAAAGGGCCATTATTACTAAATATTAATAAATATGTGCATTTCCCAATATTTTTTACATCTAAGTGGCTTCTTTACATGCCCAGCTATTGTCTAATATTATTTGAGTCATTTAGCAACCAGTAATTGTTTTATTTCTCGAATTACCTTAAGTTCTTAATGGCATGGCAATGCCCTTATTTACTACCACACCATCCAATATGTCTCCGACAAAAATCCTGTAAAAAAATAATAATAATAACCTGGGGTCTGACCCCCCTCTAAGATATGTGGAATGGTCCATTCTAGGTTATCGATGAATTTGACTCATCCAGTCATTAGACTTTGGAGAAATTATTTAATTAGTGATTGTGTGGTATAAAATGTTGGCCCCTTTCCTTAGTTAAGGGTTTTAATTAAACCTTTAAATACAAGAAATCTCCATTAAAGATCAGGATTGATAAGAATAAAAAACTGTTTTTAATTGTTATTTTACTGATTATAAAGTTCATACTAAAACCATTTTTTTGCTGTGTAGACATTTCTCTCTGAAATTACTTCCTGTTCGAGGAAACTGTTTCTACAAACATAAAAAAAACCGCAACAGATATTTCGATTGTACAACCCGGAACTAATGACATGTGTTTACATGCTGAAAATTGTACCTTGTTTTTCACTATTTTCTCCTGACTCACACAACGGATTATAGCCCATGTTTTCACAGGTTTGTTTTTATGTTGATCACACAAAACATGAACACTGTCTGCTACTATTGATCAGCTCTACCAATCCTGTATAATACATCAGGTCATTTTTGGTAATTGTCAACGACCAGTAGCCGCATTTTATGTAGCCCGACATGGTCATCGGAGTCACAAGAAAAGAGACAAACCCATTCACTGTTTCACTATTTTGTTTTCTTCTAACTTTGGTTTTTGGACGCACAAGATCAAAACTAATTGTTGTTGTTTTTCATTTCTCTATTAAAAAACCCCCATAGCATTTCAAGCAACAATATTTCCAGGGAAGTTTCCACCATGACCATCTTTGTAAACCTTGTAAAGTTTGTGTAAAACTGTGATTATGTATTTATTTTTTTACAATTTTACCAATGTTGTGCACACCCTTTAATAGGCCTGTTCCCAAGAATGATTGATGTTGTTTGTTTCGCATGCTCTCTTATTTACTTACCAGCTAGCAGCTGCACCTAGTTTAAACGTGATCTTGTCTATAGCCATATGTATTAGCAGACAATAACTCTCCCCGCAAAAGACCCGATTGTTCGGGTTTAGCCGAAGTTATTTATTTCTGTAGTATCCCGATTCAAAGGCAGAGACAGTAAACGAAGTAAAAACAGACTGCTACTTTTAAGAGAAAAAAAAATAATAGCCATAAACCAACCTTTAAAATTTGATCACTTGTACGTGTCGCCAACTTTTAAAATCCATAATAACTATCAGTATTGCTCCCCAAACAATTAAACTTCCCAGTTTTTGACGCCGAAACCGTTGTTCAGGAAAAGTGCAACAAATTATAGTACATTTAACCCTGTCAATAACATTGGAGAGATCAACAACACCATAAACACGGTTGTTCGATTGATTAATCTACCCGATAACATAAGGGATTTACCCTAAACCTAAACTGCAGATTGTAAACAAACTTAATTAATTTATTGGTTTGAATTGTACTGGTTATGGGTGTCATTTAGAGGGGCAATCTCAAGGGGGGAACTTTGCACATTTCCCCGTCATTAACTTTGGTTCATCATCATAAAGGGTTGTCCATGGTGGGGTTTCCCCTTCTTTTAATGCAAGTTTGCCCCAAAGATAAGATGAAAATAACTCGGGGTTCTGAAGGTAGGAATTGATATTCCTCTTAAAACAGTCTAGATCGTAGGATGAAGGGAAACAAGCACCAGGCAAGGAGTTCCAAAGAGATGCAGTACATGTACATGTACGTAGACAAAAGCTGTTGCAGTGGCTCTTTGTTCTACTACATCTCAGAAAAGCATCCCAACCCTTCACCAACTAACAGTAGCCAGCTCTGTTGCACTCTTTCTAATGAAGATAATGGCAGGCGGAAACGTACGCACAGATTACTATATATACGAATTAGGAATCCGTACGTAATCCGTACGTACGGATAACTGTCAATATTTCGAACGTATAACCGTATGTACGGAATAGTAATTCCTTACGTACGCATTACTATGCTGTACGTACAAATTAGTAATCCGTACATACGAATTAGTAATCCGTACGTACGGATTAGTAATCCTTGCGTACGGATTACTGCCAATAATTCGAACGTAATCCGTAAGTACGGAATAGCAATTCTTACGTACGGTTTACTATATGCTGTACCTACAAAAAAATCCGTACATACGAATTACTAATCCGTACATAGGCATTAGTATTCTGTACGTATGGATTAGTAATCCTTGCGTACGGATTACTGCCAATAATTCGAACCTAAGGGACATGAATAGAAGAGCTGGGGACAACCTGTTTAGCCCTTCTCTGAACTGTCCATACGAAAACTGTAAGCAGGACACTGGAACCAATAAAGACACTGTACAAACTCGATTAAAATACGGGGATTTTTTCAAACGTTCCCATGTGTTTAAAAATACTCTTCTCACAAAATTACGTCAGAATTTCACTGATGGATCTTTGAATCACCGCTGACTACCTTTAATGGGGAATGAAAAACAAATATTGCTATTTCAAGTGTTATGACAGCGATGGTCCTCTACGTGAAATTCTATGTAACCATCCGGGTCAAATTTCTAGACTTCAATCGGTAGCACTTGCACCATGCGTCATCGAGGTTTTACCATTTCGCAGACGGCTGTTGTGTGTTTTATCGTGGTAATTTCACGGAACAGTTACACGGAGATTGAAACGAGCGACCGCGAGGTTGTAAAGTTTGACAGGGTTTTTATGATTCGAATGACCTCGATCGAGTGTCGACTGGAATTAGCTAGATAACGAGTGGGCTTTTTATATGCAAATACTACGAAATAAAGATATGCTCACGTGTTCCTATAAAAAGCAATGGTTTGTAAAATTGTGTCATTTTCCTCTTTTCAACCAGACAAACAGCAGGTGGGCAAGAAGCTAAGATGTGTCGACACAGTCAGCATGGAATGACTCAGTCAAGGATGACTAACTTTCCACCGATCGCCGAGAGCTCCAAGCTTTCCACACCACAGCCTGCTCCCTACCGGGTGGCTTTGCGTCCTGAGCAGATGAGATGCGAGCCGCATCCACCTTCACGCCCAAGGAGTAACAGCGACTTCTCCTCGGGGGACCCATGGAGCGTCGGCCGGCGGTCCATCAGCAGCAGTAACGGCCGCTCCTCCATGTCCTTCTCGTCCGGAGACAACTCGACCGTCGCTTCAACGGACAAGCTCCTGCGTAGAAGAAGACTATCCCCGCGGCGGGTGATCAGACCGGTCACACCGTTCCCCACGGAAGAACTATTACGCACCAGCCCGTCGCCAAACGAAGGTGCTACCGACGGTGAGCTGCTGAAACTCCGGGCAAAGACTAAGAACGATTCCACCTCACCACGACAGCCCGTGAAGGCAAGACGAAAGACGGTTTGCCAAATCGGCACGTCACACCAACCGATTGCGGAGGAAGAATCCTCAAAGAAAACAACTTCAAACTGTGCAGGTTTTTCGCTCACGGAGGACCCATTGGAACGAACCCATCCGTTGAAACAAAACAAAGCACCCGCCGTGACCAAATCCACAGAGCGCCGGAGACGGAAGAGCATGCCCGACATAAGACAACAAGGCGAGGCGCCCTCAACCAAAACAGGAAGCCGTAACGAGGCACTGCTGCTGGCCGACACCATGGATGGTTTGACAAGAGACAGAATTATGAGATGGCTGTGTGAGGTGAAATCTGCGACCATAGAGAAAGGTGCGAGCAATGACAATCATCAAGACCAGGATGCCTTGAGCTCCATTGACGAAGAATGACGACGAATGACGAAGAAGTTTCACTGTGGACTGTACTATTTTAAACTTTAAGTATAGCCTAACCCAACTTATTTAAACATTGTCTTTAGGACAAACAATGTGGACTCAATGTAAACGATTCAGTGTGTATTGATCGTATCTAATGTAGACACAATCATTGTTTGACCAATTATACATTCATGTATAAACCGAAACGGAGGCTATAGAAAAACGAACATGTTGGGTGCCATATTTTCTTTATAGAAACCAGGCCAAGATTTACACATGACAATGGCTACTAGACCTGTCTTCAGGGCCTTTTCCAAACCGCGGCGTAGACACAGTCTGAGGCTCCGGGCTCATTGTGACATTGAAAACACCGAACAAATCGTCGCTCGTACCACGAACCGACCTAACTGACAAAAATCACAAACCTTTGCAAATATTTTTTTTTATAAATTATTAATATACTCATAACTGTTAACATTTTCAGCAAGTTTCAGAACTAAATACGTAGTAGTTTTGTAATTACACTTACTAAAAAAAACGTACGTATCACTATTTTGTTTTTTTCTTTTTTCAAAAAGTGACCTATCTATACGCCACTTTTACCATGATGATGCGCTAGCGCGCGCGCGCGCAGTTCGCGCGCGCGTAAAATTTTTACCACGAACCGACCTAACTCAAAGCGTATAAAAAAATTTCACAAAGTGACCTAACTAGATAGGTCTCTATCAAGCATTGGTTTGTACACGGCGCTCTGCGGGCAAAACTCGGATTTTCATTTTCACAAAGTGACCTATCTGTTTAGGTATTATTTACTAATCAAAATAGTTGCAGGGATTAAATGAAATTGACAGTTTTGTATTAATAAAGTAGGCTTTATTTTTTTCTTTAAAAAAAATATAAAATAATTAACAGCAGACCCCGAAACAGCAGTTTGAAAAATAGTGCAACTTCATTCGTGATTTTCTCCAAACACGTTTTTTTATACTGTGTACGAGTTAGGTCGGTTCGTGGTACGCGCGACGAAATGTACACTGCTTCAAAATAGTGATGTCAGAGCCCAAGCCGGAGCAGGAGCCCAAGCCCACGTTTGGAAAAGGCACCAAGTTTGATGTAACGTATAGTATAGACATAGATTACGCCATCGCTTTTGATGAAGACCATAACATTAAAAAATATATATATAATATAGATACAAAATCCACAATTGGCGGAGTGGTCTGTATTTTATATTATTGTGTTTTCCATAAATTATAATTGTAAAAAAAACAAGCAAAAACAGCCATTCATCGTTTGAAGATATTCCTTTCTTAGTCAAATTTACACACACATATCGCAGTGTATATTTTAGCTTCAGTATGGTTTTAGTAATTGAAAGCTTTCTGACTCAAGTTCAACAAATTAGAATATTAGTTTCGGAAAACAACAATGGTTCCGTGAGTGCCGAACTGCTCCTGGGTTGTGTTCTCTTATTTAGATTTAGCTCATAGATACTTTCAACTTTTAATGAGCATAGACCTAAATGTAATCCTTAGATTGGATAATTATTATGTTTTAGTGGTGGGTATCGTTTTCTCAATGGGCTGAGTTGTTCACCACGTAATACACTCGCCCGGGTCAGAGTTGACCCAGATTCCGGGTCTAAGGGGACCTGGGGTCGATTTCACAAAGGTAGTCCTAACTTAGGATTAGTCTAAGGCAATGCTAAGAGATAGGACTAGTCCTGTCTCTTAGCATTGCCTGGGACTAGTCCTAAGTTAGGACTACCTTTGTGAAATCGACCCCTGACCCATTTCCGGGTCAGGCTGACCCGGAAAGTGGTTTAAAAATGGAATTTTAACTCGCAGTATGCGTCATTTTAACCCATTTCTGGGTCATTTTGACACAGATTCCGGATCATACTGACCCAGGAACGGGTCAGGGCCCCACCAGACTCGGATCCGGGTCATTCTGACCCAGGAACGGGTCAGGGCCCCACCAGACTCGGATCCGGGTCAATTCTGATCCAGAAGTTTTTAGAGTGTAACCATTTTGTCAAAACAGCAGCAGCGATTGTTCATTGCGTGATACTTTTGTCATACGAAGACGCCTGTATGATGACGTGATATAGTACGGGAATTGATTTCCCTTAAGGAATGCAACCTAATAGTGATTTATTTATTTTTGTCAACATAATCTCCACGCCATCTGCCCTATGACCCTTTTTATGGATGTGTACACATGTTAAACCTGGTGCAACTGTTTTATTTGTTTTATACGAATTTAGCCACACAGGCTTTTTGTAAAACAAAAGTACACAATATACTGTGCTGCGTATGTGGATTCAAGTCATGCTCTCAGTACTACTCAAGTAAAATATACAATGTAAACACAATCAATTGTATTGTTTTGTTGTTGTTTACCAATATTGAACATTTATTGTTTATGGTACCATGTATGTATCATCATATCAGTGACGTAACCATAATTTTGTTATTTATGTTTTTAGGGGGCAGCGGGGAAAAGACTTCATTTGGGGGGCCATTTAATGTATCGAACCATTTTTGTGTGCATGTTTGTGATCTCACTTGGGGTAAGAGGGGGCAAGGGTTCTGAGCGGGGGGGGGGGGGTGGCCCCTCCTCTGGTAACGCTATAAAAGTGTCTATTTTATGACAAAATTCTCTCGACAGAAAAGGGTTTCAGTATGTTTGTTACCCTTTTCTAGTATTTTCCATTCGGCGCACCTGTCTGAGGGAATTGCACACCCAAGATATAATTTTGGGACTAGCTGAAACATTTGTCACCTATACAACACATTTGTATAAATGAACGGTTTTGACATCAAGTATTGTGCGTCCAACTTTCAAGTGCAATACATAACTTATACAGTAAACTATTTTTAAAAAAGAAACATGCGTGTGTGGTGGTTTTTTGCTGTAGGATTGTGTGTGAAATCTCAGAATAATCTTTATAATTAATTAGGAATAAAATTGTGAAGAGTTATTGAGCCAACTGTGTAGTGGTTCGTCAAAAATATCTTCGAATCGATTGTAGTGGTTCGTCAAAAATATCTCTGAATCGATTGTACTTTTTTTTGTTTTTTTTACAAACACGTCAGTCGTAGTGAGAATATTATTTCCACTGCGGTGGAACAATGATGGCAGCAATTTAATTTGAGGTAAATGCAAAATACTTTGATACCAAACACTGGAACGCTACTTGCGGTTAACTTTTCGCGGTAGTTTTGTAACTATTAATAAAAAAACGAGACAAATTTTAAAAGAGCAATCGGAATGTTTATTGATCAACGTTATATCAAAGTTATGTTTAAGGCACTGTACACGTTTGGTAATTACTCAAAATATATATTAGCATAACAACTGACTTGGTAACGAGCAATAGAGAGCTGTTGATAGAATAAAACATTGTGAGAAACGACTCCCTCTGAAGTAACGTAGTATTTGAGAAAGAGGTAATTTCTCACTTATTCCTACAAATTTGTACAACAAGGGTGCTTTTTCTTTCATCATTTTCTTGCAACTTCGATGACCAATTGAGCCCAAATTTTCACAGGCTTGTTATTTTATGCATATGTTGGGATACACCGAATGAGAACACTGGTCTTTGACAATTACCAAACGTGTACAATAAAGTGAAGGTCTCGAAATGAATTCAAATATACTTCAGAGGGAGCTGTTTCTCACAATATTTTATACTATTAACAGCTCTCCATTGATCGTTACCAAGTAAGTTTTTATGCTAACAATTATTTTGAGTAATTACCAATAGTGTCCAGTGCCTTTAAAACGAGACACTAGCTAAGAATACTTACACGGGACAGTTAAAACATTTTGGTACGGATCGATGGCTGTGGATGAAAAGCTAAAACTGTAAATGACTTTCTGTTTAAGGATGATTTGAATAATTTAGATCAATTTAAAGGTATTGTACACTTTTGGTAACAGCTCAAAATCAGTGTCCACATTTTGTGTTATTCAACATATGCATAAACAAAAAACCTGTCAAAGTTTGAGCTCAATTGGTCATCGAGTTTACGAGAAAATAGTGAAAAGAGACCTTATGTGTTTTCTGTTTTTTTTTCAAAATATCGCGCGTGATAAAAACTATTGTTTTACTCATTTCTCAGAAACGATAACATTTTAGGCAGAAATATTTCAAGGAACCCTTTCTACCATTACTTACTTTTAATCATGTAAGTTGTGTGTGAATCTGTGAACATTTGTGTTTTACCAATAGTGTACAGGGCCTTTAAATGATTTTGAAAAACCTTAATATTGGATCCTTAAAGGTATTAAACAGGATTGGTATTAGGATAAAAAGCATATTATTAATTAATCATAGACAGAAAGCTTACCGATTATGAAGTTCATTACACTTACCTAGTACCACCGTTTCTGTGAAATATTTCTCTCTGAAATGAAGTCATAAATATTTCGAGAAAACTGGATCTGAAAGCTTAAAAATAACCCAACCCTACGTTGCAACTTAAGGACAATGTGTTTACATGCTGAAAATCGTGCATGGTTTTTCTCTATTTTCTCCTGACTCACAAAAGAGATTAAGCCCAAAATGTCACAGGTTTATTATTTCGTGATAACTGTATGGTTGATAACACAAAATATGAACACTGTCTGCGACTATTCTGTCAGCTCTGCAAATCCTGTATAATGCCTTTAAGGGTCACCCGATATATGTTCCCATGCGAGCTTGCAGACCGTAGTGCAATCTTCTTTAAAAACAATTCTACAAAAGGCTAATTGTAATTTTTTTTTTTATATTTAATTTTAATTGTTTAATCATTGTTTCTGACTTTTCCAATTGTGTGTGTTATAATAATAAACCGTTTAAAAGGTATTGACTAGCCAAGACGAAGATTTTGCTGAAATTAGAATGAGATTATTATCATACAGTGCTCTTGATGTGTTTTGTATTTTTTTTTACAACAAGGAGCTATGTGTAAGTTTGATAAATCAAACATTGATGCATTTCGTTCGTGCATTGTCGCAGAATATCACTCGGCGAAATCTGGCTTTTTCATTTCACTCGGATTCGCCCCGTGGAATGAAATAGTCCACAATTCACCTCGTGATTGTATTCTGCAACAATGCACTCACACGCATCCAGTAATTCTTAAATTGCTATTTTTTCGCAAGGCGTAACTAAACTAAGTGATTACCTCAAGTGATGTGTTGTTACTTGCAAAATATTGTGTTATTAGTGAGCTAAATAATGTATTGTTGTCGAGGCTTTGTAGTAATTGGCTTACAAGTTGGAATTGTTGTGTTTGTAGCTCGAAAGAGGGTTTTTAACGACATCGATGTACGTACACAAGAGGGCGCCATTGAGTAGACATTGGCAGAGCAGTATTAGAGAGCTGTGACAACTTAAGATTAGAAGCCATTTTGTGTCAAAAACGCATGGGCCAACACTGGGTGCCAGACTAGACTGCGCATTGGGTTGTGCTGCATTTGGACCGAAAATGGCGTCCAGCAACCACGTGACAAAAGAAAACTGGTCCCTTTATGTCGCAACTCACTCTGGACATTGACAGAGCCGTATATTGAGAGAATTGCGACAACTTGTGATTAGAAGCCATTTTGTGTAAAAAAAAAAGCATTGGCGAATACAGGGTGCCAGACTAGTCTACCCATTGGATTGTGCTGCATTTGGACCAAAAATGACGTCCAGCAACCACGTGACCGAAGACAACTGGTCCCTCTATGTCGCAACTCTCTCAATACACAGCTCTGGACCTTGGGTGGGGATGTTGAAGCAGTAACAGTTTGTATTAATTAAAACCCTCAAACGAGGCGCGTTGTCAGCATGCTGACATATTTTAATAATTATTTCCTTTGTCTTAACCACGTCGTACACACTGGTCAGCTCATAAAATGCCATAATATCCTAAGCTGGACCATGCCACACGTCCCAGAGGGGGTTTAAATCATCATAGTACAGTGATTTGGTTGGAAGGGGGCAGGACAAAACTCCTTTGTGTACAAAATCGGTCTGTCAATTGTCAATGGTAGATAAACCAAATCATACACAATAATTATTTAAGTAAACAAACAAGCTTAAAGGCACCTGGCAGTGGTATTTTGTCAAAATAAAGCTTTTGTTGTTAATATATATATTTTTATGAGTGGAATGTGAATAAACAATTAACTATGGTTAAACAAATTGTGTTTTTATTTTAATTACAAATTAAAAAATAGGCCCCCGTTTACATGGCGCTGTTCGTGACGTCAATCGAGGCGCGGGATATTTGAAGAGAATATGTGTAGTCTGGCCCTGTACATTACGTCTGGGTACCTGATCAGTATGATACGTTTTCGTATTCGGACGTCACCCAATGCAATCCTAGGACAGTGTACAGTCGACTGATACGAGACGCCGGTTTATACGAGGTCCCGAATTGTCCCATGCGCGTTTCTATGTCTTAAAAAACGGGAGATACGAGCACGGTCATAACGAGAACACGAATAATACGAGGTATTTTAGCGGCCCCGTGATGACAAAATGTATTGTTTTTCCTACTTTGCCAAACTTTTTATCGGATCGGCGCGCCGCGGCGTGGCATACACCGTGATCCTTTTTGTTAAAGTCCTCGGTTTCAATGGATAGACATGCTCACACACACACACGGCGAACTGTGTACTAACTTCTTTTGAGTCAATCGCCTTTAGTCCATGTTAATTTCCCATGGGGGACAGAATCTCCGGGGGACAGATTTCCCTACGACACCCGCGTCACCCGTGACTATGCCTGCTGTACTAATTTCTTAAAAACACTAAAAGTTTAAAGGCATCGTACAAGTTTGGTAATTGTCAAAGACCAGTGTTCTCATTTGGTGTATACCAACATATGCATAAAACAACAAGCCTGTGAAAATTTGGGCTCAATTGGTCATCGAAGTTGCAAGAAAATGATGAAAGAAAAAACACCCTTGTTGTACAAATTTGTGTGCTTTCAGATAGGAATAAAAGGCTTCTGGCTAGAAGTCTTTTATTATTTTAGTGAGAAAGTACCTCTTTCTCAAAAACTACGTTACTTCAGAGGGAGTCGTTTCTCACAATGTTTTATACTATCAACAGCTCTCTGTTGCTCGTTACCAAGTCAGTTTTTATGCTAATATATATTTTAAGTAAATACCAAACGTGTGCGATACATTTAAGCTCAATCAGTCATC
This sequence comes from Plazaster borealis, assembly GCA_021014325.1. Taxonomy (NCBI): domain Eukaryota; kingdom Metazoa; phylum Echinodermata; class Asteroidea; order Forcipulatida; family Labidiasteridae; genus Plazaster; species Plazaster borealis. The sequence goes on from CM037458.1 coordinate 5,715,613, forward strand.
GGAGTAAAAAGAAAATAGTGAACGAAAAAAATAAATCAAACATTGGGTTTTGGACTCGTGAGATCAAAACCAATTGGATTACTAATAATTTCTCAAAACTGTACCATTTCAGGCAAAACATTTACAAGGGAAGTTTTCCACCATGACCATTATTATTTACGCCGTGCAAGTTACGTAAAAATCTGAGAACATTTTAAATAATTATTTCCAAATCTTGGAAATGTTGTGCACACCCGAGAGTTTAACTTACAGAAGGGGGTTATTAGGTGAAATTACTTTGTTATCAAGTTACCTGATCGTGTGGTTCCTGTATCATGAACATGAGTTGTTGTTTGTTTGGTTGTTATGGACACCTTGTCGTATCATGTGCAGTTATGTGAGATATGTGGGCGAAATAAAAACAAGCAGAAACTTCTCAGAAATTCAGGTGAAGGTTAGACTTGTGGACAAGTCGTTAGAACGTTTGTCGCGGTAACGGCTCTCACACGCGAGCACCCCACACTGCATGCTCTCGCGAGACTGCTGACTGACTGCGGGAGCAGAAGTCTCGCTAGAAGCAGTAAATCGCGAGAACAACCAGTTCTGCGAAAGTGTAGTCACTATCACCGCGATGAACTTTTAAGCGACTTGTACACAAGTCTAGGCAAAGGTCAACGGCGATTCAATAAGACTAAACAATATGAGGTGTTAATGTGTTTTTCTGTTCATTCAACCGATGGCAACTGCTGGAGAGACACGATGAGTAGGCCTAGTTCAAATGGTAGGCCCCTACATTAAATGGAAATCGCCTACGCATTTAGGGCGAGTCTTTGGCCCACGGAGTTGTACAACTTCTAGACTGAAATCAAGCTGTAAACATTAGGCTGATAGGGGGACGTGGCGATACATTTTGTCTTTTTTAGGTAGAAATTGTGCGAGTTGTGGAATCCAACGATTTGATTCACACAATACATAGACAGGAAAGTCAAGCATGGGTACTAGCAGGTTATCAGTCAAAATACCATGTAATGTGTTTTTATTTTTATTTGTTTACTGTAACTGTTTTTTTTTTTTTACACTTCTGCCGGTAACTAGCCTGAACATCTGACGTCACACTTCGAGGCTCGTGAACAACGCCAGATACCTGCCGTGAGCGCCTGGCCGGATCCTGCCAGATGTACCTTTAACCTCACATCCATTTCACTTGGATATTCGCAGTCAATTCGCACTTACATGTACACATAGTGAATAAAACAACTTGAACATTACATGCATGTACAAACATTATGCACACGCTGCATGCAGACAACCGAAAGTACAAGCTGACAAACTACATCACCTCGGACCAATCATAACACAGATTTTGAAAGCTTACGTCACTGCACGTTTATCCAATGAAATCATTGTAGCCAATGAAATCATTGCCTGTCTTTCTGCTTGCGGATAGAGACAGGGGACCAGTCTACCCGGCAAAAAATTACTTGCACCCCTCTGCTGACTCTATCAATTGAGGGCGCTTTACCAAGCTCTCGTATCACACCCTGGATGCATCTCACTGGCATGCTCGTAACTTCCATTGACCTTAGTGTAAATTATCCAACTTCGTATGTGAAACAATCCTTATCGAGGAGCCTTTCAGTTTTTGTGACGATACTGAATATTGTAGTTTGAATCTTAATAATTATCTCAAATCCTTTTTACTTTTTATGGCAGGTCAGCCGTTGTGATTTTTGTGGTGCTAATTACCCCGAAAAAGTATTTTTTTCCCCCAAACGTCTTGCTGCCATTTTTCAGAAAGCATACATCCACTTCTAAAGCCAAAATAGTACCAACTTCAACGCAAACCTCTATCAAATATCCTCATCGGAGTTAAACCCAGAACCCCAGGTTGTGGTAATTGATCATTATTACACAATCTAATTCATGACCCCAAAGCAATTTTTTTTTAAAGTGTGGTTTACAATATTTATTGTGTAATCAGTATGGCGTTTGCTTTAAAGGCAAATATTTGTTGCTGTTTTTGTTGTTGTTTTTGTTGTTTATAATGAGTTTCTTCAAAAGATATAAGTTAGCAGTGGAGGGGGGTGGAACTTATATCACTTTTTTTATTTATTTATTTTTATTCAAGAGGTAAACATACGAGTTCAACTCAAGAGTGTTAATTAAAACTATGAATTTATTAATTACCTAAGCATAAAAAACAACAAAAAACAACAACACCAACACCAACAAACCAAAACAATGAAACACTCTGAAAAATAAATATGCATTTGGTGACCAGGCTTTGATTTGGTTTATCTTATATTTAAAAAAAAACACATTAAATGTACATTTAAAACAAAAATAAATAAAAAAGTACAAGTACGGACAATAACTATGAACTTGATTCAAGTACCAATTAATGTATAAATACTTCTGTCTGAAATATATTTGTTTAATATCTTTGCCCCAAAAATACTTTTGGAAAAGGTTACCAATAAATTCAATTTACCAGGCACTTGAAAATATGGCAAATCAAGTTTATGAAATTCATACAGATTGCAATAGACACCTTTAGTTTACCGAAACGACAATGTGTAGGTTGTGTTTCTATTTATTGTGAACCGGAAGATAGGAATTTGAAAGTACAAACAAAAAAACAAACAAACAAACAAACAAACAAACAAACAAGCACCCCAACACCCCAACAAACGAACAAACAAACAAACAAACAAACAAACAAACAAACAAACACCCCAACACATGAATGAAAAATAAATAAAAACACATTGTAAATGAAACATTAAAAACATCCCAACATGGTTTACATGGGATGACTTGTCTCTAGATTCGTTGATGAATGATACAGTGCATGTTAAGTTTTCTCGAATGTTACAAATGCTCACGGGAGAGGGAGGGGGTTGATATCAGCTAAAAAGTTTGGCTCAAAGTTTAACCTTGACTTAAGAAATAATGTAGGCCTATCTGTCCTTCAAAGCGGCGTTAGTGAATCAGTCGATCGATATGATGTTGGCATGATGATTGTTGCAACGGTCGGCGACCTTACCCCGAGTTCATACTGGGACGTTCTTCGCCAACATGCAAATCTATCCCAGCGTAACTTACAGGGGAATAGTTTCCTCAGAGCGTTGTTGAGCTCCCTGTAGTGGAAAGCGTAAATGATGGGGTTGAGGCACATGTTGCCCAATGCAAAGACAACCGACACGTTGTGGTACACCCCGTTGAAATCAACATAGCCTCCTAGGTTATAGACGAGGTATATGATTTCATTTGGTCCCCAGCAGATGATGTAGGACACGGAGACGATCACGAGGGTACGAAGGGTGCTCCTTGAGGCCAGAGTACTGTAACGTTTTGCCGTGGACGAGACAAGACGGGCGGGTTTTCGGGGGGCGTTCGATACGTCAGATACCGCAGGGAGGCTTGAGGCTTTTTTTGCAGCGTGATTTGCTGACGGTGCTGGTGGGTGCGATGGGCACCAATCACGGCGAAGCTTCAACACTATCCTGGCGTACACGTAAATCATCAGCGTAACGGGAATCACGTAATGTCCGGAGAAGAACAGGACACCGAGACCCATCTGGAGCGACTGCGAAGGCCAGTCTGAAATACAACTACCCTCCGAGTCTATTTTATGCACTAATGCCCAACCGAGCTCGTGAAGTGGACCGATAAACCAGGGGATCACGGCCAGGCATTGGGCGCGCCTCCTTGTGAACTTATTCCGGTACTTGATGGGGTGGAACACGGCGAAGTACCTCTCCAGAGTGAGAAGGACGAGGTTCGCGGTTGAACTGACCGAGACGCCCCACAGCGGCCACTGCGACAGGAACAGCTTACACAAAACACTCGCTGCCAACTCGGACTCCGGTACGCGAGGCGTTGGGAGCAGATAGAGCACCACGAAGACCAAACTGCTGGTCAAGTCGATGACAGCCTGGTTGCAGATCAGCACGTTGGTTACGGAGTGAAGAGACGGCGTCCTGACGACCACAAAAATGACCAGTGTGTTTCCTGATATGCCAACTAAGCCGATCAGATAGTAGAAGATCACGAGGACAATGTGTTCATCATCGGGTGTCGGACCGTCCATTCCCGACATGGCTGTCTCCGGTGTTGTTGCATTGTCCATCGCGCGGAGCAGAAACTCAGCCAGGTTTGGTAAATAATGTAACTATTCGTCAGATGTATTCACTATAGCTTGTGTTTATGTCTCAGTTCGGGTTCTGCATGGGTGGAATAATGGCGGCTTGTTGGTTAGTGTATACAGGCAGGTAGGGAAACAGTACCTAAAGCTTCATGATGTCACTAAAATTGTTACTTCACGACGCAGGGATGTGTGGAGCTCATTAAAACGAGATTTTGGAATGATTGTGTACAACCCTCACAGACGATTTCAATAGTCAGGTGACGGAGAAAGACATGCACCGGTTGACTGCCATGAGTTGCATTTCAGCCTCGTTACCGTTTCACTGGGAACGAGGACAAATGGTTCACCTTTATAAGATGTATGTGCAATTTATAAGAATATGACTGGCCAGTTTTGCTTTTTTACAACGGCAGTGTGGAAAGTCACAATCGCGCACAAAAAATGTAGCATCCGACGATGTTACTGCGGCAATGTGCCCATGGTTCATAGAGCAGAGACTGAACTGGTGTTTCGAGATCACGACACATGGTTAAATATAGGCAGATCCCGGGTTTAGGTAAAGCCGGCTGCACCATCCACTGGGACACGAAGAGGATTATGAAAATGAAAATTTCAATCTTCTTCTTCCTCTTCCTTTTGAGTGCAGCCTTCAAATGATTGAAGATAAAGGCACTGCCAGACACACCGGGACGAACCCCTTCTCTTAGCGACAAGTGTGTACTGGGGTCTTTTATCGTGCATGGATGGTACACACGGGACCTTAACGTCCCATCCGAAGGACAAAGCAATAATGGTTAAGTGTCTTGCTTAAATACACAAGTGCCACGACCGGGTCTCGAACCCACACTCCCTGCTGAACAGAAGCACTAGAGCCTGAGTTCGGTGCTCTTAACCGCTCGGCCATCTTCACGCTTCATTATACATCAAACATGTATTATTCAAACCGGAATTCAAAATCTCACATACAAAATGATAACTGCACATAATTCCCAGTATAATCATAATAGTAAAACACTACTGTCTGTATCGAACCGTTGTATAAGTCTTTGTACCAATGAATATTGTCCTCTTGGGAGCACATTTAAATGTTTCAACACTCTTGCAGCGTAGTGTGAAAAATCTCCATGACTCACCATTTGCCATACAAGATAATGCTGAAAAGGGACAACGTTATTTCTTTCCTCCATGGTTCAATGTAAATTATTGATTCGCCAACAAGCAGACCCGAATATCTCGATGGCAATCCCTAAAAAAAAACCTGTTTCAGTGGCAATCACTATCCAATGCAAAACCTCAATAATTTCTTACCAGACAATTCAAGTTTACCTTTAGTGTTCCCGCTTCTTTTTTCCCGCCAATATTGTGACTCATCTGGACGTCGTTTGGAGTAGGTTGTGATTTTTGGGGCATAGTGGTAAATGAAATATGTATGTTAATAACATTGTATCTGGGAGCTTTGGGTATAAACGATGCCACTCGTGACTTCAGTTTTTACAGAAGAGCCGCAGAGCCCCGACTTCCTGCCAGTAGTCTATGTACAGCTCAACGGTCGAATCTTATATATGCAGCGTAACATTTTCATTAATTTTTGATATGAAGAAAGGGTCAGGTGTCAATACCTGATCGGTGCTGTTGATTTATGTTGTCATGGTTGACACAAATCTCACAAAACGTCTTATTATCAACATTAAGACAAATATATTGTAGCAATTGACTTACTAAAAACTGGTCAATGTATCTGCATAAGCTTTCGATAGCAACAACTGCTTCATTAGATGCAATAAAGAAAAACAACTCTTCATTGCATTTGATGAAGTATAGTTGTTGCTGCAACTAATAGTTGGTCATTAAAGTGCTACAATTTATTTTGCTTTCTGCAATTACCTGACACGGCCATCCGCCACTTAGTGTCATCAACAGTGTTATACTTTACCTGCCATAATATACATTGGTAAGAAATTTGGTGAGCTCTTTGGAAACTGCGACATCCTCCAGAAAAGGCTTTGTATGGGAAGGTATCCCATGAACTGTTGAGTTGGAAAAAAGGATCGATAAATTAAAGGGGAACGTTGCCTTTGGATTGGGCGTTTTGGGCTAAAAAGCGCTTGTTATGAAATGCATATAGTTGGAAAGATAATGTTCAAAGTAGATCTTAATGGTTCATATATGAAAACCCTTAAAAATTTGCTTTTTTTGTGTAATTTCATGACACAACACGGTCCGCCATTTTGGGTCAAATCTTCGACTCCACAAAATGGCGGACCGTGTTCCACTGGTTGTATTTCCAGAGGCAAATTTATGTTTTGTTAATCACGACTCACTAATTACAACACAATATATGCGTTTTAGTGCATGAACAGCTCTTAAAAATAGTTAGGGGTAATTCCAAAGAGCAAAATGTTACAAGATTTGAAGGCAATGTTCCCCTTTAATTAACGAGTTTAATTCCTTCGGTCGCTTAAACGTCACACGATGTTCTCTCAAAACCAAGGAAACACAATTTTCTGATTTGGTTTTCAGCTGCATGAGACATTTTTTAAAGGGATTGTACACGTTTGGCAATTGGAGCCTATTATTTGTTTTAAACCTATATAGTTGTAGATATACCATAAAACTAACCTGTGAAAATTTCATTTCCAAAAGGTGGTAGCGTTTTTGAGATATTGCCGAAAATCTGGAGCGGTTTTGTCCACGCAGGAAGAATAATCTGCATTGGAATACACACTCCGAGAAGCGTTACACGCGTAACGCTTCTTATATTCAAATGTTTTGGGGGATAAAAAGTGATATTTTTTTCCATAACCGCAGTACTTCGAAGTGAAAAGTTTCTCAAAATGTATTAAACTATCCAAAGCTGCTGTATTTCTTACCAAGTAAGTTCGTATTGCCAGTAATTATCAGAATAATTAACAAACGTGTACGATGCCTTTAAAAGAAAGTTCTGGATTATAGGAAAGTGAATTTGCTTTGAGGCATTTTTTTTTAAAAATGGCCTTCAGCTTCTTCTTATATTGGAGTGGCTGGGAAGGAGGTGTTACTGACTGATGAGGGTAAAAGCTTAACACCAAGGTTTCGCGCCTTTTCATATAGTCACAAGGGACGTAAATAACCCGTGGTTATAGGTATCAATCTGTGTTTATAGAGGAGAAGTCGTTGGACGAGTCCATGATTGAACGGTATTTGCTCTTGCTGCTGCTCGCCGAGATAGCATTAAAGGCACTGAACACGTTTGGAAATTGTCAAAGACCAGTGTTCTCACTTGGTGTATCCCAACATATGCATAAAATAACAAACCTGTGGAAATTTGGGCTGAATTGGTCATCGAAGTTGCAAGAAAATGATAAAAGAAAAAATACCCTTGTTGTACAAACTTGTGTGCTTTCAGACAGGAATAAAAACTTCTTGCAAGAAGTTTTTAATATTTTAGTGAGAAATTACCTCTTTCTCAAAAACTACGTTACTTCAGAGGGAGTCGTTTCCTACAATGTTTTATACTATCAACAGCTCTTAGTTGCTTGTTACCAAGTATGTTTTTATGCTAATGTTTGTTTTGAGTCATTACCAAACGTGTACGATACCTTTAACGGTATTTGCTCTTGCTGTTGCTCGCCGAGATAGCATTATTCAGTGAGTGTTGTGACGGCCGGGCAGTCTGGTGCATCGGACTCAAGTGTTTTAACGCTACATACGAAGTGTGGACCTGAGAACAAAAGAGGTTCACATAATGTAGGGACTTAAAAAACACTGTGTGGACTTACACACGTCCACACAGTATGTTTTACATTGTTAAGGAATAGGATTTTCCTTAGGTGTACAGAACAAAGGAATGTCCGCAGAGCGACTGCAACACAGAGCTGTGTGTTGTGTCGGAGTGTAGGTATCCACATTCAAACCGTGGACCTATAACAAAAGGGATAATAGGTCCACGGTTGCTATCACAAAGGAAATCATTGTGGTCCACGGTTGCTAACACAAATAGTTGAACAAAGGAGGGTCCACGATTGCCGGTGTTTACACACGTGCGTGTGTGCGTTTGTGTCCCAGTCAAGTCACTTGCAAGACACTTTTTACCTTTTAATGCTTAGGCAGATAATACTGCTTAAACAATTCTGCTTAGTAAAACAAGCAGGATACCAGCCACTGATAGTACCTGTGAGATGTTGTTTTGGCTGGTAACCTTATTCTGGTAAGCATAATTTTGTTGTGCTTAGCTACTTGTTGTGCTTAAGCAGCTCTGTGAAATTGGGCCCTGACCGGAAGTTGCCCTTTTTATAGACGTTTGATTCGCCACTTTTGGCCAAAAGGTGGCGCTACATAAAAAAATAACACGTCATGTTTGGGAAACTTTTTATTTCTAATATTCGTAAATTTTTATTCGTTTAAATACCTTTAGATGAAAACGATAAACGCTTGCTTCAGTTTAGTGTCAACATGACAGCACGACACGCACGGATGCCAAAAATGAATGAAAACAACAAAAATTATAATATAATACCAAAATTGTAACTTGATTAGCAGATATAAACAGCAAACACAAGTTGCCAAAGTGAAAACATGAACAGCCTAAAAAGAAAGCATGCAAGCTCTTTAACAAACTGATCATACAAAAGCGCAAACAATTCTGTTTTGTCATTGTGTTCAATTCCCAGGTAAAATTGCTGCTAACCGATACATAAATAATAAAACAATCCAAAAAGTATAACTCACTGGCAGCCCCCCCCCCCAACACCTAACCTTAACAACCGTGAGTGACAACATTTCCCCAATCTTTCTAAATAGCTTTTGATAATACAGTTTTGTTTTCGATCCACTTTTTAAAATACTTTCAAGTGTATTATGTCAGGGGTCTGGTTGTACACATCGTTCGATGATATTGCACACTGTTTTTCTTTTATCACAACTGCCACTGCTCATCTTGTATTCATGTATTGTCAAAAAATTGAGCAATATTATAACAAAGCAAAATATATTCTCATAAGCTTACCCGTAGCAAAAACCCTGTGTGCAAACACTAAAACAATAATGCTCACAATAAAATTTTAAAAAAATAAACGAAAAAAATATAATAAAAACACGAAACGTTCATCAAAAATCAATTTAACAAAGACATTTGTAAAGACATTTCTTTTGCGACGTGTTGGTAAAAAATACAGGCGGCCGTCGCTGCAAATAAATTCAACAATGTTTAGTTGTTTTGTTTATGCAACAATGCAAATTACCAATATCACTGATGATGACATATTCTGCAAACTAAGACAAAAATCCGCCCATACAAAATGGTGGCCAGTGTTTGAAAACAAAGACACCTATAAAATAATCACACAATAAATCCATATGGCAAATATTGGTCTCGTAATAATTACATTTTCCAGAAAATGTAGGCGTTCGTACTATTCGCACTTGCAACCCCAAACAGTTTCCGTCAAATTGTGTTCGTTAATTGCAATGTTGACGTCACGCTGGGAAGCTGTTGATTCCGTGAGCCATGGTTGTTCGTCGTACGCATGCGCCAACACATTAGCCCCTTCCAGTGTATAGAAATATGACATGAGAATGTTGCTTTGAGGGCCTTTCTGAACTCCTCGTAGTGAAACGCGTAAATGATGGGGTTGAGGCACATGTTGCACAATACACATATAACAGAAAGGCTGTGGTACACCCCGTTGAATTCCACATAGCCTCCGAGGTTATAGATGAGGTATATAATTTCATTTGGTCCCCAGCAGATGATGTAGGATACGGAGACGATCACGAGGGTACGAAGGACGCTCCTGGAGGCCAGAATATTGAAGCGTTTCTGCTCGGGACTACGATGTACATTAGGACTAGGGACGGGAATGTCCGCTCCTGTACCAACACGGTATGATATCCCTATCTCCGATGTAGAGGCTGGTACTGGCGGGGGAGGGGAGCGCCAATCCCGGCGAAGTCTTAACACGATCTTGGTGTAAACATACACCATCAGCGTCACGGGTATCAAATAATGCCCGATGAAAAACACAACCCCTAGAACCCTCTGCAGGGTAATCGAGGGCCATGTCGGGATGCAGTCGCCATTGGAGTCAACAACATGAACTAAGGCCCAGCCGAGCTCGTGAAGCGGACCGGCGAACCAAGGTATCAATGCGAGGCATTTGGCGCGCTTCATTGAGAACCTACGCCTGTACTTAATGGGATGAATAATGGCAAAGTACCTCTCCAGAGTAAGGAGAACGAGGTTGACTGTTGAGGAGACTGAGAAACCCCACAGAGGCCAGTCTGAAAGCCAAAGCTTACACAAGACACTCGCGGCTACCTCGTTCTCAGGTACCGCTGGCTTCGGTACAAGGTACAGCACCACGAAGAACACACTGCTCGTCAGGTCGATTATAGTCTGGTTGCAGATCAGGACGTTTGTCACAGAGCGAAGAGACGGAACCCTTACCGCTACAAAAATGACCAGGGAGTTGCCCACTATCCCGAGCAGACCAATAATGGAGTAGATTATATTCAGGAGAATGAAACTGAATGAAGGCTGCGCAGTCACCTCTGTAACAGCGACCTCTGTTGTCCACGAATCCATTGAATTTAGTCCTTAGTTAATCCATAGAGGTCGGCTTATCCCATGTCAAACTCGTGTATGCAGCTCACTGGTTACATAATGCACGATGACCTCATGTCACCAAATAAACTGCAAACAAAAAAGAGGAAAACAGAGACCATCAGCTTTTAATTTCAAAGGAAAGTTACGTACTAACTTACAGGGAAAATCGATGACCTCGTTACGTTGCTGAGTCTATTTTATAGGTTTCTGCTTGAAGGATGGGCGGAGTATTTCAAAATAAGTGACGTATTTCAATGACAATTATTGCATTCAAAATAATAATCTGAATTAATGAAGTGCCAAATTATTTTGATCTGTTTTTTTTGGAAGAATTAATTCGTCATTTAGTTTTTCAATTATAATATTGGGGTTTGAAGTAGCAAAGTCTGATTTTCGCCGAAGGATTTTTGTTCCATCTCTTTCTTTTTCTCTGAACAAATTTTGAAAGATGATGCTGTTTCGAAACAAAAACTTTCGCATATGCCACGAACAAATCACAGAATACATGTTACATGCATACTACTGTTTTTACATGGCTGATGGACCTGACATAGGCCTAATGTCGGGATCCTGACAATAATTCATTTTTAGCTTTTAATTTACTACCACATTATTTACGTTTTTGTTAAAGCTTATAACTTTCTCAAGTCTATAAAAATATCTATGTGAAATTTGAATCTAAATTTTTCGGGCCAAATCAGCCGAAAATGAGATCTAGAATCGTGAATCACAGTCGAAATGTAATTTCATATTATGGGGGAATAATGCGCACATTTCATTTAAAAACTACAAGTTGTGTTGTTGTTAGTGTTGTTGTTGCTGCTGCGGCTACTGATGTTGTTTATTGTTAATATGTTTTTTGTTTATTATTGTAGTAGTTGTGGTTGTTGTTGTTGTTGTTGTTGCTGTTGCTGCTGCTGCTGCTGCTGCTGTTGCTGTTGATGTTGCTGTTGCTGTTGCTGTTGCTGTTGCTGTTGCTGTTGCTGTTGCTGTTGTTGTTGTTGTTGTTGTTGTTGTTGTTTTGTTGTTGTTTTGTTGTTGTTGTTGTTTTGGGGGTTTTGGTTTTGTTGTTGTTGTTGTTGTTGTTGTTGTTGTTGTTGTTGTTGTTGTTGTTGTTGTTGTTGTTGTTGTTGTTGTTGTTTTTTATGTCTTGTCGGGGTGCGATATTCGTCCTCCTTTTCACAAATAGGTTCGGTGTTCTCATATTTAAAAAGTACTAACTCTGAGTTAGGTCTCATATCAACACCAGAAATGGGTCAGACGCAAATTCTGAGCAGGGTGTTTTTAGAGTGTAGTACATACAGTAACTATTATTAACAGCATTGTTGATACTGCACAGCACTTGTTACACGATCCCTAATCACATAATTGCACACGATGCTGGAAAAACTAATGATTCAAGAAATCTGTCAAATGTTGATGGATGTTTATTCTCAGAGAATATTATTGGAAAGTACCGTCGAATGTATTTTGAGTTGTACTGTGACCAGTTCACGTACTATAATATACCGTAATATTTACGGGTAGTGGCTTTTGTTTTTGTTTCTTTTTGTTGCACTGCATAAGGAAATCTGCAACCACTTAAACTGCAATTACGATTTAGTAATTTTGTAAACAGTACCCGTAAACTTTACGGTAAGTTGTAGAAACCCAAGCTCATAATGTAAATCCCCGCAAAATTGCTAGAATTTGTTTTACAGCGTCGCACGTAATTGGGGGTACTCTTCTTACAAACGTAATTTTTATAAAGAGTTTGTGTGAAATACGGGTTGTCTTTTCAAATCAGAGCGATTTATATTTATTTGTATATGATATGACTCTCATCAAAGCCTGTTCAGCATTTAGATTAGGCACGCACATTGGATGCCAGACAAATCGGGGCAAACCCCTTCTCTTAGCGATTAGTGTGCACTGGTGTCTTTTACGTGCATTGAGTTTTTAATACAACCCACGGGACCTACGGCGTTACGTCCCATCCACAATACGAAGCACTAATGATCAAGTGTTTTGCTCAAGGACACAAGTGTCAAGACCGGGACTCGAACCCATACTCTGCTAATCAGAAACACCAGAGTTCGGTGCTCTTAACCGCTAGGCCAAGACATGCCTGTGGATCGGTACGGGTCTCGTCCTACACCAGTCTGTGAAGAGAGGGCGGGGGCGTGATGACACTGTAACTTTTTGACGCAGATGGAACTCTTGAAAACCGACAACAAAAAACACCACCTGCAACGCTCATGAACCTCGCGTGAAACCGTCAAAGTGAAATGCTGACTTTGCGGTAACTTTTGCAATGATGTATGTATGTATTATGTATCAATAAAAGGCTCTCATGTTTCATTTAAAGGTCACGAAAGTTGTATGGAGCATGTGATGATCCTGGATGTGTTATAACCTATGAATGAACAAAAACCGTTCAGAATTGACCAAGATAAAGGCAAAAAAACACAACAACCTCCTTAGTTTTACGGGGCCCTTTTCTCTGTAATTATGGGCCATGTGTTGCTACGTGCATCAGCAATGGACCCCGCTTAGAATCCGCGCCGGTATCGGTCCTGTCATGACGCACATGGCGCGGTACAAAACGAGTAACATTCCAAAACAACATATCAATTACATAATTCAATAATCAAAATAAACTTCAGCATTTCATAATATCAAAACATAAACCAGCACCAGCACAAGGAGTCATGGTTCAAATGTTCATGAAGGGTGGGTTTTTGAGAGCAACTTTGATATCACTAAGTGCAAAAAGGCTACGTATTCTGAGTGCGAGCTGATGAAAGGAGCATGGTAAAAGATCTATCCCTCAAGAACCGCGTGTCAGGTGGACGACTAATAATTCAGAATCAGATACACAAGGACATCTAGTGGGCTAATTATGTTATATTCAACAATTAGCGTTATTTTATAGTGAAAGGGATGGAATATCATGCAATGAATGAAATGCCACCAACAACATCTTAGTGACACGTCAAGGACCCTAATTAAAGCAAGATTCTCAAACCGCAGATAATTAAGTGTCGGCTTATAATTAATTTCACAATACATTTTGAAGAGAAGGGGGATGGGATATCATGCAATGGATGAAATACCATCAACATAGAACTTAGTGGTATCCCCCTAATTAAGCAAGATATTCAAACCGCAGATCATTAGGTGTCGGCTTATAATTAATTTAACAATTCATGCAAAACCGTTGGCTTCATATAAATCAACCTCAGTGATCCCTTATGACCGATATGTAATTATATTTATACAGTGTTGCAATGAGCCATGCTGATGGGAAACAGCCGGGAAAAGCATTAGCAATAATTGTTCAGACTTCGAAGGGAGTATTCAACTCCCTTCCTCTATTAGTTATTTCATATTTGTTTATAGGTTTTCCCGGTCAATTTCAGCAAAAATAAAATTCAGTTTCATTGAAACGCATCAAAATCCACGGCTTTTTTCGTTGTTTTTGGGTGTTTTTTTTTTTCAAATAACGAAGTTACATGTTAAATTTAAATTCAATGTAGTATTTATTTCCGTACTCGCCAGAATCAATTTGGACAAAATGATAGTAGTACAATACAAACAAAGTGTAAATATGACCAATATGTAATAGTATACGCTGTGAGTGAGGAGGCTGTTCAAATAAGCCGAGGCTTGTGGGAAACAGCCCTAGACATAATACACAAACAGTAAAGCAAAGACAACATAACAAAACAAAAAACAGACAGGAGAGAATGCAAAATGTACTGGTAATGAGATAATTATACAGATAATGCTCAAGAAAAAATGACAAAATTAGGACCAGCTGAAGGATAAAACAACAACAGAGCGCAAGACGAGCAATGGAGTCAGAAGAGAAAGCTAAGTTACATAATGAGCGAGTAGGGCTCTTTTGAAAGAGGCTTTAATTAATGTTTCACTAGCTCATTCAAACTATGGTTTCTCTTTGCTACTTTTGCATTCAATTTCGTTTTCGTTCACACTTGACTTCGTTCTTCTCATTCAGGTTCGTTTCAGTCATTCTGTTTCATTTATACATATCTAAGATTACATTATTGTTCACTATTCTTCAGTTGAATTCCTCTTGCCTATTTACAACACTTATGAAATTCAATGGTTGGCCAGCCTCTCGCTGTTAGCTTTTTGCGAAATTGAATGATCTTTGCGAACGATGAATTTGAATGATTTTATTTGACCAGTGATTGCTAATCTGCTGAAATTGAATTACTCCGTTTGACTGGTGAATGCTGATCAAACAGAACATTTATTTTCAGACGAAACTGAATGAGCTGGGTGATGAATTGAATTAATTTTTGTTGAAACTGGCGGGAAAACCTTTAACAACCCGGTCATTTTCGGTATATATTATAGCGGCCAATTTAACCGTCGAAATCGAAAGCTCCGCAACACAGTCATTATATTTGACTTAATGTGTAAACAATAATTGTACGTTGGGTCATGGGAAAAACAAAAAATAACCATTCAATTTAACAATCCACTCGAACAGCATTCAAATTCGCAGCTTTTTTCAGAGCAATCTCTAGTTGCGCCTATACTCTGCTGAAATGAATGCCGATTTCGCACATAATGATTATATAAATTTGCATGCCTCAATATGAAATTGACGGTTTCAACTGCAGAGAAGCAAAATCGCTTTAATACGAATGCATGAAAGTGAAGTAGGCTGCTTTTTGCCGAAAATGACCGGGACAACTTATATTATCTCGTATTATACACACAAAAATCATTATTATTAGTTGTTTATGTATTTTTATTTAATTATTTTTTGTTACAGTTTTTGTTATTGTTTATTTATTTATTTATTTATTTTTATTTAACTTGATTTTACATGTTATTGTTATATTTTACTGTTTGGGATGCTCGAGCCCCGCCCCCTTCCTTGGTCGCGTAATCAGTTGTAAGGTCAGACAAGTTTGGCTTCAGATACATTTGAACTTATCCTTTTTAGCAAATCAAAACCTTTTTGCCGAATAACTTCCCATCAATTATCGTGTGTCATTTGTCCATGCAGTAAATTTATGTACATCTTCAGCGGTTACGGCAATGCATTTGAGGCTCAGAGATGATTGAATCACGAGACACATATGTCAGACAGACCACTAAGTGGAGTGGAAGCTATACCAAAGAGTCGTATCCAAACGGTACGGAAGTGTCTTAAAGTGCCTTGTTATAAGAAATGATGACAGGTGTTTCAAATCTCAACCTTGCCGGTCGCAACGACCTGTTCTTTAAAAAAAGCACATTGAAGACAACGCACATGACTGGCTAAAGGCATTGTACATTATGGCTGGCTATTGAAATGAAGAAAGTAAAGAAACATATCCATTCTGACAGCTCAATCGTTTATAATGTTCCTACCGGTGTCGGTTCCACCAATCCTCCGAAGAATATTTCCGTCTGAAATACTGTCGGTGAGAATGTGCTGTAGACCCTACAGAACCCCCCCAACCCCCCCCCCCAAAAAAAAAACCCAAAACAAACAAACCCCAAAACCCCAACAACAACAACAACAACAGCAACAACAACAACAACAACAACAACAACAACAACAACAACAAGAACAACAGCAACAACAACAACAACAACAACAACAACAACAACAACAACAGCAACAGCAAGAGCAACAGCAACAGCAACAGCAACAGCAACATCAGCAGCAGCAGCAGCAGCAGCACCAGCAGCAGCAGCAGCAGCAGCAGCACCAGCACCAGCACCAGCAGCACCAGCAGCAGCACCAGCACCAACACCAACACCAACACCAACACCAACAACAACAACAACAACACCAACAACAACAACAACAGTTTGGACTGGAAACTATTTGATGTGAATTGTAAAGATTTTTTTAACAAAAATTGTTAGAGAAGAAGTTATATTTTGTGAAATTCATTCCCAATATTGCTTAATGAATACGGATGTACAGTTCACATCCTAATGTTTTTGAACACCCCCCCCCCAAAAAAAGGAACAGTTTTTGACCACAACTCAACGTTGCTTTCCGTTGAGTTTCGCAAAAAGCCCGTGAGCTTCACCATTCTCTGACGTCATTGTTAAGACTGGCATGTTATAATCTTTAAACGGACTTTAAGCCTAGACTAAAACGATGTGACATGTTCACGAAACCATTGCTTTAGTTTAATGGATTTGCGTATAGTGTGTAGGGGCGGATCCAGGATTTTCCAAACGGGGGGGGGGCGTGAAAATATACCAAGCAGCAAAATCTTCCTTTCCCCATTTCTCCCCCCCCCTTCTCTCTCTCCCTCTTTTTTCTTTTCTCCCTCATTTTTTATTTTTTATTTTATATGAAAAAGGGGGGGGGCGTGCGCCCCCACGCCCCCCCTGGATCCGCGCCTGGTGTGTAGAGCATTCTAGACACGTATAGTATTGCTTCATCTATAGACCTGTGCGTATCTTGAATGTTTAATCTGCGGATTTCAATTTCTCGTGACAGTTCAAATCAAATAAAGAAAGTCTTTTAGCTCGGACAGTCAGTGCCAGAGCTCGAAGCAGTAGAATCAAAACCGAAACAGATTTGCAAACAAATTGATTGGGAATACCTTGCATTATGCTTGATTTGTTAGCATTGTTTTGTTTTTAGACGCAGTTTTAACGACATATAGGCCGAC
Organism: Plazaster borealis; assembly: GCA_021014325.1. Lineage (NCBI taxonomy): Eukaryota > Metazoa > Echinodermata > Asteroidea > Forcipulatida > Labidiasteridae > Plazaster > Plazaster borealis. The sequence goes on from CM037458.1 coordinate 5,732,966, forward strand.
CATGTTTGCCTTAATGCTGCACCGGCGCCACATCACTCATGTGAATTTCTTTTATTTATGTAAAGACTTCGGACCTGAAGCTGTAAAAGCTGATTGTGAAAAAATTATTCCAGACTATAAGACACTTAAACCATGGAGATAGGAATAATTCCTACGTCCATGCTTAAAGGCATCGTACACGTTCGGTAATTGGAGCCTATTGTTTGTTTCAAACCTATATAGTTGTAGATATATACCATAAAACTAACCTGTGAAAAATTCATTTCAAAAGGTGGTAGTGTTGTTGAGATATTGCCGAAAATCTGGAGCGGTTATGTCCTCGCAGGAAGAATAATCTGCATTGGAATACACACTCTGTGAAGCGTTACGCGTAACGCTTCTCAGATTCAAATGTTTTGGGGGATAAAAAGTGATACATTTTTCCATAACCGCAGAACTTCGAAGTGAAAAGTTTCTCAAAATGCACTATTCAAAGCTGCTGTACTTCCCACCAAGTAAGTTTGTATTGCCATTAGTTATCAGAGTCATTACCAAACGTGTACGATGCCTTTAAACGTTGGGGGAATTACAAAAAGGTATTTATGCTTTCCTTGCGTCCTCCCACCGACATGGGGCTAAGTCTACTCGCCACCCACGCAGTTGCCGCGAACAGACACTTTTTTATGACTATGATGTTGTTTTATGCACGAGACATGGATGAAGATTCCCCGGGGAAAGATGTAGAACAAAAAAATGTTAAATTATATCCTCATATCCGAGTGAGCCCTTATCTTTTCCTTCAATGCTAACTTATTTCAACACGGTATACTCGAAAACAAAAACCTAATAATTGTTTATCTGGAATCTCGCTGATTGAAAAGTGAATACAGTACCACAATCTCCGAGAGAACTACTTCCGTCAATAATACTGTCAACAAATGTGGAAATAGAACTTAGACACCATACTCTTAAAACTGCCGGGTCAGAATTGACCTGGTTCCGGATCCCGGAATCCCGGAATCTGTGTCATAATGACATAGAAATTGGTCAAATTGACGTTTAATCCGGGCTAAAACCCCTTTTGGAGGGTTCCGGGTCAGCTTGTCCCAGACGAAATGGGTCAGTGACGGCAATTCGGGTTCGTTTTAGTCATTTTATGGTCTGTGTGGTAGTTTATCAGTATTACATTTAGCCTATAGCGTCGTAGTTTATTTTGTTTAGTGTAAAATATATCTTCTGAACCAATTATGTCATAGAGTTAAAATCTCTGTAAATAACAAAGTTCGTACGAAAAACATGTTTTCGTCATCGTGATGTCATCAGGTGTCAAATTATTACATTAATTCAAAGTTTATTATTCAAAATAAACCGAAATCCCCGTGTTTGTTCATAACAAACTAATTTCTAGTTTTATTTCATTTCTAGACATTCTAGACTACATTTTCACCATTCTTCAGTTGAATTTCTACTATCCTATTTATGAAGTTCAGTGGTTGACCAGCCTCTTGCTGTAGGCGTTTGCGAAATTGAATGATCTTTACGACCCAATAAATTTGAATGATCTTTTGCCCAGTGAATGCTTAACTATTGAAATTGAATTACTCCTTTTGACTGTTGAATGCTGATGCAACGGAGCATTAATATCAAACGAAATCGAATGAGCCGGTGTTAAATTGAACGCATTTTTGTTGAAATTGATCGGGAAAACCTACACTGTAAAACCGCTGAACGCATGACGCGTTTATAATCTAAACACTTTCATGTCGGATTTTGTCGATAAACACATGACGCGTTTTTAATATAAACACATGATAATAAAACTAAGAATGACGCGTTTATCATTTAAACACCGAGTGTTTAAGCAATGCAAAACGTTTAACAAAGTGGTGTGGGTCGTATAATATATCTCTTATAAACACAATGTGTTTAGTTACTACACGTGATAAACACATGACACGTTTTCAAACTAAACACATAATAGTACAATACAAATGGTGTGTTTATCATCTAAACACAATGTGTTTAGTTTTACAAAAGATAAACACATGCTTTTTTAAACTGAACATGTAATAATGCAAAACAAATGGCGCGTTTATCATCTAAACACAATGTGTTTAGTTTTACGAAAGATAAACACATGCTTTTTAAACTAAACATGTAATAATGCAATACAAATGGCGCGTTTATCGTCTAAACACAATGTGTTTAGTTTTACAAAAGATAAACACATGCTTTTTTAAACTAAACATGTAATAATGCAATACAAATGGCGCGTTTATCGTCTAAACACAATGTGTTTAGTTTTACAAAAGATAAACACATGCTTTTTTAAACTAAACATGTAATAATGCAATACAAATGGCGCGTTTATCGTCTAAACACAATGTGTTTAGTTTTATACACATGTGATAAACACATGCGTTTTTAAACTAAACGTATGATAATAAAATACAAATTGTGCGTTTATCGTCTAAACACAATGTGTTTAGTTACACACAAGATAAACACATGCGTTTTTAAACTAAACGTATGATAATAAAATACAAATTGTGCGTTTATCATCTAAACACAATGTGTTTAGTTACACACAAGATAAACACTTGCGTTTTTAAACTAAACATATAACTTAGTAAAAACTTGGTGCGTTTATCGTCTAAACACAATGTGTGTAGTTTATACACGTGATAAACACATGCGGTTTTAAACTAAACATAATAATAAAATACAAATGGTGCGTTCTTAAACACAATGTGTTTAGCTTTACACGTGCGTTTTTAAACTAAACATATCATAACATAATACAAATTTGGTGCGTTTGCTAAACACAGAGTTTAGTTTATTCACCATGATAAACACATGCGTTTTTAAACTAAACATATAATTATAATACATTACAAATGGCGCGTTTATCTTCTAAACACAATGTGTTAAGTTTACACTCTAAAAAGCGTGTTCAGCAATTAAACATTAGTAACCTGTTTAAACATGTCAAATTCCTAAACACTAGACAATTTTGTGCTTAATTTCTAAACAGAACGCATTTATTGCTCAAAGTAAAACTTTTCTAAACATGTTGTCGCGCATACTCTGCGCTGATTGGATCTTTGGATTTTGCGTGCCGGGCGCGAAACAAAGTTTGCAGTCGCCATTTTGTCTTGTTTGTGTGAGAGACGGTTAGTGCTAATGGTCGCGTAATTAAACATGGATTTGTTTGAATTCAAGATGTTCGTGCTCTCGCAACTGCAGCCGGAAGATGTAGAAATGTTATGTGGTAAGTATAAACTACTTGTTTACACTGTTTATTTCAATTTATGTTGATTAGAGAAGGTCAACTCATCACTTGACATCGCTCGTCGCTGTCCACTTCTGTGTACACAGTACTACCACGCTCGAGTAGAGCCAAATAATTATTGTTATGTAGGCCTAACATTTACAAGTAAACGTTAATTTAGCTCATCTTAGAGCAACGACCTATATTATCTCTGTATTCTCATTCAGATAAATGGCTATCACATCAAAATAAACGCTGTAGTGTTGAGTACTGAAAATCTCTTAAGTCTAGCCAACTTTCTAACATCTCGAGCTACTGTCGAAAATACACGGCGTATTGCATGCACAATTGTGACGGTTTATTTGTCACACATAACTTGTGTACATACTCCCTGTAGGGGATTAGGCCCATTCTTTGTGCATCACATGCACATCTATTTTTCAACATGTTCAATGTCAAAGTTTGTGGTTTGGAGAAATATTTTAGTCTAAACTACTGTCAACACTCGAAGTCGAAATAATTGCATTTTAAGATAAAAAATGCACAGCAAACGAACATTGTTTAAAACACAACCACTTTATTTCATGAAATGTTTAAAGGTTTGTTGTCTGTCAGTGCACTATGACTGTGTGCAATGCATGCCGGTCTAAGTATAACTATGTAGCAATTTTTGCCAGTGTCAATAGCCAGATGTGGCAGACCCATTTCCTGATTCTGTGTTTGTGTTGGGTGTCTATAATATCCATTGAAACCCAGGTGTTTTGACAGCCAATGGGGACATAACTGAAAAACTTAGTCCAGAATATGGGAGAACAAAGAGAGTACTCTATTTATGGGGTCAATCAACATGTCCATTAACAGCGGCCAGTTACCAACAAGGATCATTATTAACACTTGGTGAAGACCAGGCCATTCCTATTCCTATCCCTAGCTCACAGAGCCGGTCTTTACATCACATGTTAATTCTCCCACCTGACCAGTCTTCAACCAATTAGAGTAATTTATCAATAAATAATAAAAATAAAAACACTCCTTCTCTTTAGAATACCAATGATGGGATTGCCCTCCAGGGATATATGGAGGCAGAGATTACTGTAACAAAAGGATGAAGAACATGATCAAGCCAGCTATCTCAGTGGACAAGGTAAGTGGCTACATGTTGGTTGATTTAAGGAACACCCTTGTAAGTACACTTGCTGCTCACTGGTAAGCAGATTTTCACTGTTGTATTGTTGTGAATAGTCATTTTCTAGCAATATTGGCCCTGCAATTTAACATGTCTGTTTCTATGCCTAGTGGTCAGTAGCGCTATGAAATATAAAAACATACCTGAAGCACAAATTAGCTGCAATATTAAAGCCACTCTTTGAAATTGATCCCATGTCATGGCATTCCAAGGTGTTGTTGCAATAAGGGGCTATTTTCAACTTTAGTTTGTGGATACTTTGCCCCATTAAGATTACATAGTCGAAATGACCCTTTAGTGTTTTTTTCCTTTGTAACTCTCACCACAGGTGACAGATGTTTCTGTGTTTGTTGAGAAGGAAGCACCGATGTTGGTAACAACACCACATAGGGATGACAACACTGATGAATTTCTTCATTATGATAGCCTCATCATGAAACTGGGTCTCATGACCTTGTGGAGTTGGCGCTTTCTCTATTACAGGCCTATTGTGCATGATATCTTAACTATCCCATCTATCAAATGTTGAGATTCCTTTAATTATTTTTTTTAAAGGGCAAACAGTCTCTCTTCAAAGGGTCCTGCTACCTTCTGAACTTCCAAAAAAATGAATCATTTTGTCAAATGAAATAAGCTGTTGGTGTTAATGTTTAAAAATTTCTTGTTCATTTGGATTTGTGACAATACAATCTGCAGGATTGTTTTCAATTTTTTAAGATAATTTATGCAATTGGGCAAAAAACAAACATTCATGCGTTCTAAAAAAGAAAAACGTGTTGCAGTGTTCAGTCCTTCAACGTGTTTGTGTTTACAGATAAACATTGATGTGTTCAGAATATAAACATAATCAAACTCTAAACGCAGATAACTGATAAACGCGTCACAGTGTTTTTAAACTGTTACAGCCTATAAACATGTCAGAGTGTTTATTAAAAAACATTTAAACACTTGTTAAACATTTGTTAAATGCTATATACGTTTAGATTTGGAACATATTACAAGTTTATAAACGTGTTGAAGTGTTTAATATTTAAATACAGTGTGTATAAAAAATAAACACTGATGTGTTCTTAAAATAAACATTGGTTGCAGTGTTCAGTCCTTAAACGTGTTTATGTTTATAGATAAATATTGATATGTTCAGAATATAAATATGTTCAAACTCTAAACGCAGATAGCTGATAAACGCGTCACAGTGTTTTTAATCTGTTACAGCCTATAAACATGTCAAAGTGTTTATTAAAGAACATTTAAACACTTGTTAAACATTTGTTAAATGCTATATACGTTTAGATTTGAAACATATTACAAGTTTATAAACGTGTTGAAGTGTTTAATATTTAAATACAGTATGTATACAAATAAACACTGATGTGTTCTTAAAATAAACATGGGTTTGCAGTGTTCAGTCCTTAAACGTGTTTATATTTATAGATAAACATTGATGTTCAGAATATAAATATGTTCAAACTCTAAACGCAGTTTAACTGATAAACGCGTCACAGTGTTTTTAAACTGTTACGTTTTTGCGTTTATGTAAACGTTTAGATCCTAAACACTTGGTTTTACAGTGTATACAACAAAATGAACAGTTTTTCTTATTAGTGCAAACAGCGCGTTTTCCCTTTATGTTGACTGGCAGCAACAGCTACCCTGCATATGATTCAATCAGTGATTAGTGATTTGGTTTTCCTTATCTGTGATGCAGAGTTTTAAAATGGTTTCTATACATCAATTTTACCAACCTGGAACGTGCTACGGCCAACTGTACAATAATTAACTACGTGTCACACATCGTGCTTTATCATTGTGCCCACAAATCCTACATTGATTTGTTCTTCATGCCCCCCCGGTTGATAAATCTTCAATGACAAAAAAGTCATATCAAACAGTTTGATTTTTTTAATTACATCAAAATATGCCTGGGTTTTTTCACGGGGGTGGGAGAGGGGCTTAACTGGGATGAAATCAGCACGAAATGTATTGTATTTCTTTTCCACGCCGCTTTCTGTGCATAGACCATGTATAATAAGCTAGAAATCTTTAAAAGGTTGGCACTTGGTCTCAAATGAAACATCCAAACACGAGCGCACGGCCAACATAGACATGTGCAAGTCACGCGCGTACACTGCAAAAACTGAGGTGTTAAAATGGACACCATGGGTTTGTCACATGTAGAAACCCAAGAGAGAATCAAAACTAACACAATAGGGTGTTAAAATAACACCAATGTAACTGTGTTGGCAGAAATTAGTGTTATTTTAACACCCTATGTTGTAAATTTTGATTCTTATTTTTGGTATCTAAAATGTGACAGCACCCATGGTGTCAATTTTAACACCCCAGTTTTTGCAGTGTATTCGAACATCGGGACCCGATAAAGTGTGCCAGTTTGTTGCTCTCATTTTTTTTCACGCGTTAAGCAATGTACGTGGGACCAAAGTGGTTGAATACCCAACATTTACATGAAATTACAAACCTATGAAATGTTAAGCTCAATCGGTCATCAGAGTCACAAGAAACTAGTGAAACCAGCCACCCATCACTAATTTCAAACATCAAACTTCGGACTCATGAGATCAGAATTAATTAACTCACTCATTTTTTCAAAAACTGAATTGCACAGGCGGAACTATTTCAAGGGAAGTTTTCCACCATGAACATCTTTATGTGGTAAACAGTATTTTCAAACTTACCAATGTAATGCACGTTCTCAAAGATGCAGATCCTTTTTTTTGTTTTTACCGAATTGACTATAAACATATCGATTTAAATGTTATGGCCAGAAGCTGGCAACATTCCCTTGAGACATACTGAACGAACAAATCCGTCAGCGATTTTTTTAAAAAATTGATACAGATGGATTACACATGACGTCATTGACCACCATCTTTGATGAAAAACGATGGAACGTGCACGCGTGTACGTACTGCGCACGACACTCAGCCAACGATAGCCCCTCACGCGTGCACGTTTCATCAACGATGGCAGCCAATGCAATGGGTCTACAAAGGTATTATACAGGATTGGTAAGGACAAAATACACCATTGTTTAATTTTAGTCTAAACCTTACTGATTTTGAAGGTCAAACAAAAACCTTTTATTTTTTTCTGTGAAATATTTCCCTCTGAAATGAAGTCATAGGCTAATATTCGAGAAAACTGTAATATTGAAAACCTAAAAAAAAACACCGCAAAAGCTGATTAATAAGGACTGTGTGCATGTTTACAGGCTGAGAATCGTGCATTGGGTTTTTTAAACTATTTTCTCCTGACTCACACAACAGATTAAGCCCAAATTTTCACAGGTTTGTTATTTCATGTCATGATGGTTGATCACACAAAACATGAATACTGTCGTCTGGGACTATTTTGTCAGCTCTACCAAATATCGTATAATATATTTACCTTACGTAAAACCAACAGTCATTTACAGAAATAATTTGCAAGAGAAAAACTATTATCTGAATTGTGTGTGGCATACAGGAAAGTATTTTAAGGGTTTTATTTGTTTCGTTTTCAAGCAGCGTCATCTGTCAAACGTCTTCCAGAGAAGAAAAATATCTGCGACAATTCTGGCGATGCAATTTCACCCTTTCCCTTCGGTCAAATCTTATCAAAAGTATTTACATGATTTTTGCGTTCTCTTCCTTTCGAACCTTATCCCCCAAATAGGTATGTTTTCAATGACAGCACAGTGACGTGAACCATTGTGACAGCTGCATTAATGCAAATTACAGAATTGGTAAACTTGGAAAACAATTGTCTTAATAACAATATTATTGATTTTATATACAGAGGCTCACTGAGGATCAAGTATCAGTAACAATTCTTCAGAGAGAAATAATGATGCCCCCGTCGATTCTAAAATTAGTGTTTTTCTACTCAATTTAACATGGCCCATCAATTTCGTTTGGAAATGAGTGCTCCGTTGGATCAGCATTGAACAGTCACCAGAAATAATTAAATTTCAACAGTTAAAAATTCACTGGTTGAATCCATTGGGTCGTAAAGATAATTACATTTCGCAAAAGCAACAGCAAGAGGCTGGTCAACCATTTAATTTTAATTTTAAGTGTAAATAGGCAGTAGAAATTCAACTGAAGAATGAAAAAGTAGTCTTGAACGGAATGACTGAACCGAACCTGAATGAGAAAAATGAATTTATGGGTGCACGAAAACGAAATTGAGTGGAATAGTAGCTAAAGAGAAATCAAAGTTTGAATGAATCAGGGAAACATAATAATGTGAATTGGAATGCCTGTTAATGAAACTGAATTTAATTTTGCTGAATTTTTACCAGGGAAATATAAACGTTGAGAAATTAGCATTTTTGAAGACTAAAAATAAGTATTAATTTTTTGTTTGCCACAATCCAAAATAATAAGCTCAAAGTGCAAAAAAGAAAAAAAGGACAACACTTTTTTTTTGGGGGGGGGGGTTAAAACTTCTCACAGGTTTGGTTGTCCATTGAGTTTGTTAAAACAAAACTAGAGGACGTAATTCAATTATATTTTCCGAGAATATTATGGGGTTGTGTATAGCACTGGTCAAATTGAAAATTAATATAAATTTTCACAGATCTACACAATAACTTACGTGGTATAAAAATGGTCATGGTAGAAAAATCTCGCGAGTCCAAAACTGAACATTTAAAAACAGCAAAAAACCATATAAATTGGGGTTTTCACTTTTTCTCTTTCGACTCTGACGACCGATTGAGCTTAAACTTTCACATTATTATTGTCGCTCATGTATAGCTAGGCCTATGTTTGGTTACATAAAGTGCAGAGCCTGGTCTTTTCTGTCTTCTTCCTTTTTATATGAGAGATCGCCTAACATCACAAGGCCAGACGGCCACTGCAAGGTGAGCGCTATTATTTGGGCTATCGACCCAAATCAACTGCCACCAGGGGCACGTTGCCACCTACTCCTGGGGCTGAAACGGGGTTACCCATTCACCGTCCGCAAAGATGTAGGCATGGGTATCATCCACTATGAGCCTGGCGTAGAGCAAAATGCAATGCCTTCCCATTTTGAATGTTGTCCGCGTACTTTAACACGACGTTTAAAAATAAAGTTGCAATGCTTTTAAGAAATTATTGTGGCAAGAGTTCTGCTGTAATCCACCCTGAAAATGTAACAGTAATAGACAAGAGTGAGTGGTTTTGCTATTGGATATCAGACAAACAAATTACACTTGGTTTTGGGGTGCTGGTTGTATAGCTCCAAACTGAGAAAGACATATCATTGGATGTACATGAAAGCGTTAAGCCCTTTCGTTGAAACGAGACTGCACAGCCTTGTTATGGTAGGCGTGTACAAAGTTGATATTTGCTAAAATTCTTTATCTGCAGTATTACCAATCGCCAGAATAAACATCCTCTTAAAGTTTAAGCTTATTACTTTTAGCAAGCAATTTTCTTACAGGTGTAGTTCATTTGTTAAATAATTGCATTGATATTATGGATAATTTATGTAGGGTTATTAATAAGCACTCGTGGAAAATTAATAATGAAAGCTAACTTGCACCTATTGGAACAGCGTTGCTGGTCTGTGTTCAGAACTGCTATGGTCAAAGGGACACGTTGCCTTGAATTGGGCGATTTGGGCTATAAAAAAGCGTTTGTTATGAAATGAATAATGTTTGGAAAGATGTTTTAAAAGCAGAATATAATGATCCACACAAATGTGCCTTAAAAAAGTGCGTGGTTTTCCTACATCGTGAACTAACACGGTCCGCCATTAGTCAGAACATTGGTTCTACAAAATGGCGGACCGTATTAATTCATGAAGTAAAAGGAAAGCCACACAATTTCGAGGCATAATTTGAGTGGATCATTATGTTCTGCTTTTTAATCATCTTTCCAACCATATTCATAACAAATGCTTTTTGTAGCCCAAATCGCCCAATCCAAGGCAACGTGTCCCTTTAATACTCTCTTCGGATAATACCAAATTTATTTGTTGCATTTATTGTTCGATAGCATTTAGAAGAACTTTTTCAGATCTTAAATAGATGCTAAATTTGCATCAGTGATACAAAACATTGTTTTGTGGTTGTACCCAAACACCGATGTGTGTATACCACTGTATACTCGGTACTTTCCTGAAGTCATATGAAAAACAAAATGGTAAATGTCTTGGGTACAAATCCCACCCTAGTAACATGCCTGTGGTTTTTATCACAGGACTTGGGCAAGTACTGAGTATACAGTGCTTTACATACATCGTTTAGGTAAAAGCCAGAAAAAATGTATTTAGATCATTCGTGTAAGCTTTACTGATACTGCTGTCATAAAATTAAAACTTGGTATAATTAGGCATTATCATTCTTCTTAGACAATTGACAGCACTCCGCGCTGTTTCGGTCTTCCCGTTTGGATTTTAACAGCAGCTGTAGCTAGATATGGTTTGAATACTGTTATTCATAAGTCATTTTGTGCACGCTGTAATACAATAAACAAATCAACACTATGCACATGCCAGAGAGTTTTATTTACAGAGATCAGTATCCTCAATTTTCAGATTCAGAACCCCAACTTACGTAAAGGCTATACTAAGAAAACTACGGTAATAACTTTTACTAAAAAAAATGGCGCCCAATATCATCGGGTTTTTTTCCGACCTAAACTTAGGCCGTTTCCAAAATGGCGGCTACGGCTACAGCTATACGGCTGTTGCTAAGGGTGCTGCTATATATATCAAGTTCAATGCATGATGGCAGGGCAATCCAGCCGTAACGGTAGCCGTAGTCGCTGATTCTGACACAGCCTAAACATTATTTTGTAAAAAAAAAGAAATTGTCTTGATGAATGGAATCCATCTGCATCTTACCGTTAGAGACGACAACGGATGTGAAAACCGACACCACTCAGACCGCACGAGTCGAAATCTTTACGGGATCAGGACACGATTTTACCGCAGCATTGTCTCTGCCTAATTGCAGTCGTGTTCCACGAAATTGTCCTTCGGAAAATATGACGAAGTGAAATCATAGTATTGATTGATCCACCTAACGAGTATCACTCGCGAATAAATCACAGGTGGACACAGGTGGTACAGAAAGTCAAGCTCCCGTGCTTAATCAAAAAGTCCTTCGCGAGAAGTTGAATGTTTTCTTTGGGCAGGCTAGCTTCGAACTCAAAGCATCAGCAGCACTTGCAAGACAGGCTGTGGTGCGAGCGGTACCACTGATTCCAGCGGGGTACAATTTGAGAAGGAGACCACGGGACAAATGCCTATGTCTATAAGAAAGAGAGAGAGGGTCTTCGTTGTCGAATTTGTGACAACACAGCCTCGTCTTTTGCACACAGTGATACTTCCATACCGGGTTGTGCTATGATTTCCCCCCCCCAGCCCCCAATGAGCTAGTCACGGTCCAAAGGTTAAAGAAAACCTAATTAATCGTCCGGTAAATCCCATGTTTGTTTTGGGGCAGATTGTCCGAAGGTAATGCCACAAATAAAACAGTTAATAACCCTTGGTTGATGCAAACATATTTTCTGTGTCATGATACATTGTTGAGTACCATTGACACTGAGTCAACAATTCTTTGTCTCGCTACCGGGTGTTTTTTAAATATTGAATGAGCAACGAGTGCATCTAAACAAGGTCTGTTTGTTTGAAAACTCAGCATCAAATACTGCAACATTTTATATTTGTAATGCAACTTTAAAACCTCGTGTGCATAAAAACTCGTTCGTGATTGTGATTTTTGTTTTGTTTCATAATGTCACAACTCGCGTATTTCTGACACAGGTTTCAATTTCGCAGCCCAGGCAGGAAAAAGAATGTATAGTTATTTATTTATTTACGAATTTCAAGTTCAGTTTTCTGCCGAACGTGCTGTCAAAACAAAATGCGGCGGACGGGAGTAAAAGTATGCGTGAGGTAGGCGGAATTTCGAAATTGAGTTGCCAGCTTCTCAAAAGTCTCCCATCTCTCACATACCCTCACCAAGCCCCTACTTACAACAACAACAAGATCGTCCCTCTTGAGAGCTACTTCTGTCTGAAATGATCTGCAAGACACACAAGCTTTACGCAAACTTCATGCAAACGAAACCTATAGCTTTACGCAAATTTCATGAAAACGAAACCTATTTTGTTTTGTCTGCAAAAAGAAGGGGGAAAATTGAGCAGCATGCCCACGCAATGACATTTTTAGAATTGCTTTTTCTCAGTTGAAGATGAACAAGTAAAATACGCTGTGGCGACCTGAGCCTATCCACACATTGGACCTGTGGAATAAACTACCCGATTCTATCCGGAACATTGTTTCTCTGGAAGATTTCAAAACAGAACTGAAGACACTGCTTTTTGCATAAGTAAATTGTGTCTAGTTTCCGTTTTCGCCATGATAAAATCATTGTTCATCTATTTTTGCAAAAAGAAAATTGTTAATGGCCTGACGTTTCGACCCCATATAGCAGAGTCTTTCTAGAAGGCTGAATGACAACACAACACAACACAACACAACACACATAAACAGGTATGCAAGTGTAACAGAAGCAGTTAAGTGGAGAGAGCGAGAGAGGCAGAGCACACAGAAAAAGCAAGGGGTAACAATAAATGAGGAGACAATAAGGAGGTGGAGGGAAGGGGCTGGTTTGACCACAATAAGTTGGGGGCACAGAGGACAAAATCAAGGGTGGGAAGAGGGAGGAAAGGTATTTAATTTGTGAATGAGGCAGACTAAAAGGGAGATATCTGTGGGAAGAAGGAGAAGGCAAAGACAAAGGGTTGTTAGTCATTTCTTTCCTGGATGTTCAGACCATGGGGCTTATCTATTTGTATCTGTTGATGCAGTGGCGCCATGGGTAATGAATTTTAGAATGTGCGCTTTATAAATCCATATGTTTGTTATTATATAAAAAAAAACCAGTATTGGGAACATGTATCCGCATAGGCCTATAATATTATTGTACTTCTGCTTTGTATATTTGAATGGGTTTGTTGGGTAATACGGTTGCACGCTATCAACGGGTTAAATTTGTCGATCTAGCGGGAAGGGATGTTGGTATGTGTATACTTCTTTGAGTAAATATTGTTCTTACCGCAACACCGAAATGTCCAATACCATTAAAAGCCCTTGCTGTAGATATCGTCTGTTGGGAGACCGGGTCGAGTCAACAATCTGAGTCAATACAACCGATCCTTGAAACCTCAGCTAATGACATTACAGCATTTTAAACCAATCCACGGTTTCTCTGTCTGAGAATACTTTGAGGTTTTGGGTCGAGTCTCGTGTTGTTAAACGTAACACTTCAATTCATATTGACCTCATTTTCTTGTTGAACCGCAACCCACAATCCCCACTAAAATACGTTTTACCCTCAATATAAATAGAATAATTTGGGTCGATTTTCTCCCCATGCTGCACTCAAAACAGCGTTTGCCTGCAGCACCTCAATTCTAAATGTGCTCAAATACGTCTATGTGTGTCTTTAAAATTCGTTTTATGGGGTTCATCTGTATACCCGAAATAGAAATCAGTGAACCCAACACAGCAGAGTGTTGGTTCGAGACATTAAAGTTGATTCGTCTCTGATGGGACGTAAAGCCGTTGGTACCCTTGCGTTGTGTAATGCACGTAAAAGAACCCATGAGTTACAATTATCGCTAAGGGGTTTGGCCCTGTGTTTCTGGCAGTGGCTGCTAAATGCACCGCAGCCCCTTGTAAATCTTTCTAAGGTGCTACATAAATTGGTCTCATGTTTAAAACAAAATTCAAACCTGTCTTGAAATGTTTCTGTTTCTTCAAGCACATTTTAGTTTATTATTGGTATATAGGTGCGCTATACAATACTACATTATATTTATATATTGTATCAAAAGCGAGGGTGTTATGAAAAAATTAACTGGCACCATTTTGTTAATAACTATCATTCAACACTGCAATTCGTTTCCGAGAAAGGCAGTGGCGTAACTAGACATTTTCATTTGGGGGGGGGGGGGCAAGTGGGGGCAAAGATTAAATTTGGGGGGCCAAAGAAGTGCAAGATTATCATAAAATATGTTAACTGATAGTTGATACACACCAGCTGATACACACCAATGCAGTTCTAAAACAGTCTACATAGTTTGCAGGTAACAAAATATTGCGCAAACAACCAAATCTTAGAGAACTTGTCATTTTTTTAAGATAAAACTTTTCGACTGTATACAAGGATTAAATTACCAACAGTGATTACCAAGTATCAATTTAGAGTTGTACACGGCATTCTCAAATTAGGCTCTGTGAGTACTAATTAAATTATTTGTTGTGCTACTGCGCTCCCAGTATTACTAACGGATACATCTTCTTCGAAATTCTCCTCAGCGGAATCCTCGGATGCAGAGTCCATGCAATACTCTGATGGTACCACATCAGAATCAGAATCTTCTGTATTTTCCCGTCTCTGCCTCTTAGGTGTTGTAGCCAAGGCAAAGACGGGCGCTTTGATATGGAGAAGAAATGGTCTAAGCTACCCTTTTCGCTGGCCATTTTGCTGTTTAAATCTCTCTATTGTGCATCTGACTAATTGTGTTAACGGAGCTATTGGTCTGCGTCCACCGTTCAAAAAACCACAACATACATTTACCGCCAATACGATCGCGCGCGCGTTTCCATGCATATTTTGTCATGACTGTGTTATAGTCCACATACTGATATGAATAAAAGTTTTACTTTTTACGGCAGCATTTTATGCAGCCTTAAACGATTTATATATTATAAGAATATACTTTTCTGTCATTTCATATGGGGGGCAAGAGGGGGGGGGCAAGGGTTCTGAGCGGGGGGGGGGGCGCAGGCCCCCCCCCCCAGCCCCCCTCTGGTGACGCCACTGGAGAAAGGGAACCTGACGGAAATGAAGGTCGAAATTTGAAGCCAGTCTGCGTAATGTCTGCTCCCTATACAGCACACAACACTAACATCAGCACGTTTGCTGTGAAGCAAAGCGTAACTTCCGATCGAACGAAACAAAATGAACTTCCTTTATGATTTATTATTAATTATTAATCACCAAACAGTCGACAGGAACATGTTATTGCTTTGCTACATTGCTAAGGTTTCAGAGTGACAACATGTAGTGAACAAAAAATAACGAAGCAGGCAAATTGATATTCTGACCCTCGTAAATTTACAGACGTATACTCTAAAGTGCAAGCCCCCGTTATAATGCCTTCAAGTATTGCACCTGCTAGCCAAGAATCAACATATCCTTCGTGAACAAAAATCAAATTACACCGCTAATGCGCATGTCTTGATCATTAATTGACAATATACTTCACAAGTCTCGCGAGAATTCGTATGTTTGGATCCGTTGAAAGGCCCGAAGTTGTTTCATTTACAGTATACAGCAACGCACGTGGGACCAGAGGTTCTCAAAAGTATTGTTCGAAATACGCGCGAAAGGGTCTATACACAAGATCGAAGGGGTCATAAGACTTGTCCCCTGTCTTTATCCATACGGATAAATACAGGCACTGGTCTAACAGGCCCAGTGATTTCATTGGATACAATGATTTCATTGGATAAACGTTCAGTGACGTAAGCTTTCCATATATGCGTCATGATTGGTCCGAGGTGATGTAGTTTGTCAGCTTGCACATTCGGTCGTCTGCACATTCAACGTGTGCATATTCACTATGTGTACATTTACGTGTGAATTGACTGCGAATCTCCGTGTGAAATGAATGCGAGGTCAAAGGTACATCTGGCAACATCCGGTCAGGCAGGTATCGGTCGTTATTCACGAACCTCGAAGTGTGACGTCAGATGTTCAGGCTAGGGGGTCATAAGATGGGGTGAGGCGCAAGGGCAACTTGGGAGAGGTTGGCAGCACGGTAACATTCACACGGGTGGCAGTTAGGGGGCGAGCTCAACACGAGCCCAATTACTGCTCCAGCCGCGGCGTTTATCACCCAGCAAATTACATTTTGCCGCTTCCATTGCACTGGTATTTCATTTCAATTTGTGTGCATTTCAATTCTGGTTAGGTTTTGAGAATATTGTTTTTAAATAGATTGTTTTGCTTGGGACTGTTTGTTTCTTTGTTTGTTTGCTTGTTTGTTTTGGCTAATTCAATTTGTCCCTAGCATGATGGAAATGACATTTTTTGATATTCTGCGACAAGAGTTTGGAGACGGCATTCTTGCTGATTGATAACAACGGATCTAAAATTACAAATTAACTCGTTTCCTTAGTCAAGGAGGGCGCTGCGATTCGCGTCTCATCAAAAACCCATCCATCATGTCAAAATAACTTGATACACGATACTGAACATTTATCTAATAAATACTTAAAGTGATACCAGTAATTGACATAACTATATTTTCATGTCACTAAATTCCATGTACGTTATCATACAGTATACGGTATCATTGAGAGCACGAAACTATAGCATTTTGTATAGACAGCTGACAAGTTTGCGCCTAGAGCGAGTCACATTCTCGATGAATCTGGCCCTTGGTCTGATAGCAGGAATATGCGAAGAACTAGGGGCATTCCACGTGCGGGTTTCACTAGACGGAATACAATACATCTGATGTCTCGACAAGGTTTGATTTTAGAACAGTAAACAGCTTAAAGGTGGCGTGATGGCCTTACTGGCTGTCGAAGTCATGGGAGTCCGGGTCAAAACTGACCGGACTCCGGGTCAGCCTGACCCAGATTCTGTGTCCAATGATCGGGCCTGACCCATTTATGGGTCAGGATTCAGAATCTGTGTCAAAATTATTAGAAACTCTGTCAAACTGATTCAGAATCAGGGTCGAAAACCAACTTATTTTGTAACCATTTTCCGGGTCAGCCTGACCCAGAAGTGTCCGGCCCCCGGAGACCCAGAATCCCGGTCAGGTTTTTTGTTTGTTTAGAGTGCACGGTGATTTGTGCCGGCTGCTATTTACTCTGAATATAATGTGTGCGATTGAAGAAGAAAAAAACAGATTATGGTTTCGTTTTCAAATTTCGTCGGTTGTATTCCTCGGTAAAACACGATGCATGGAAATTGGGGACGAGCGTTAATTTCATCCCCGACTTCACCCTGGTCAAATTCCAAAGCGACGGCCAAGAGACCTGCATCAAACTTTCCCACACCTGCCGTTGTCCTTTAAAACAATAATATCAGACTCGGGGTACTGGTTTAAAGTGTGCTTTCTTAAACAAAGTGACACCAGTGTAGCTTTCAATATACATTCAACAAGAAGTAAAATGTATATAGGCCTATAATGACAGTGCATTCGTTTTATTGCTCTCTATTCTAATAAAACACAAACCGAGGCTGGAGTAGTCTTGATGGCGACGCTGTTTTTTTTTTTTAGTCACTGGTAGATGGTGCAACATCGACTGGCTCGGAGGCTGGCTCGGAGGGACTGGGCAAGTCTAAGAATCAAATAATTAGTTTGAGCCAGATGTTTGTGTGATACAGATATCTCTTCTCCAGTCATTCGTGTTGCATCGACTGGCTCGGAGGCTGGCTCGGAGGGACTGGGCAAGTCTACGAATCTGGATCAAAACAATTAACTTGAGCCAGATGTTTGTGTGATACAGATATCTCTTCTCCAGTAATTCGTTTTGCGATATCGGCGACTACGTAAAACAACATGAACGTCGCCAATCAAGACTAAGGCTGGAGGGGCAAAAACGTGTGACCCCTTGTGAATCAGTATTTATTTATTACACGCTGGAGGTAGGGGAGTGCTTGAAATCTTACAACCATCTTCTTAAGAAGTAATAAAAAGCCATGTAGTGTTTTTATTACTATTACAAAAAGAACGTGTTCTGTGCACGTGCTTGGTCGCATCAGGTTGACAGAGCGATATTTTCCATGCATTTCATATAATGTGGAGCCTCAGTTTAAATCCCGGACCGGTGCCTTGCCTGTGGACTGGGTTTCCAGTCCCTACCTGATTGCGTATAGGTTGTCACCTATTTTTCCTCCCACATCTAAGACTGACATTTCTTCATCATGTTATCTTCATACAGGATCTTCAGGCCTACAGGTTATATAGTGCTATAGCCACTTTTGAAGACCCCTTGATTTTATTTAATACAGAAATATTTAAAATGTAGGCCCACGCACACAGATCCTAGTAATTTGATTTGTGGATGGAAACGGACAAGGTTGTGTCTACATGGAGTCAACCACGTTGTTTAGAAGGAGTTCTTTCAAAGAACTTTGTTCAGAGTTTGGGGTAGACGAGTTTCAATGTACATTTTAGTGTTTATTACAACAACAAACAAAACAAAAACTAAAAAAGATGTCGAGTTTAAAACAAACATTGAATGCATTTCGTTCGTGCATTGTCACAGAATATAATGACTTGCTGAAATCTGTTTTTTTTTCCATTAATTTCACTCGGGGTCAACTTGTAAAATAGAATCGTGCAGATTTCGCCTCGTGATTATGCGACGATGCACTCAAATGCATCCAACATGTATATATTATCATAGCCATGTGTAAGCAAATCTTGTGAACAAAACTTAAAGGCATCGTACACGTTTGGTAATTGGAGCCTATTGTTTGTTTCAAATCTATATAGGTGTAGATATAGTTACACCATAAAACTAACCTGTGAAAATTTAATTTCAAAAGGTGGTAGCGTTTTTGAGATAGGCCTATTGCCGAAATCTGGAGCGGTTATGTACACACGGGAAGAATAATCTGCATTTGAATGCACACTCTGACAAACATTACGCGTATAACGCTTCTCACATTCAAATGTTTTGGGAGATAAAAAGTGATATATTTTTCCATTACCGCAGTACTTCGAAGTGAAAAGTTTCTCAAAATGCATTATACAACTTCTTACCAAGTAAGTTTGTATTGCCATCAGAGTCAATACCAAACGTGTACGATGCCTTTAATCATGTTCAATGATGTGCTTTAAATAGGCTGATGTTTCAACTCTTCTAAAAAATAATGTTGAACCTTCTCAGTCTCAAAAGAATAACTTTTGTAAACACGTCAAGAAAGAAGAAAAAACACATTACTGTTGTACTCGACATTAATATTGTCCATCTGTTACTGAGTTCGGAAAGGTTACTACGTCGCATGGTAATTTGACGGTAACAATACTTGATGGCCAATGTGCGGTCGGGACTTTTCTCCGCGTGAGGGAATTCATGTACATGTTTTTGCAATTTTTTGGACACTCCAGTTCAAGGATTTTCTTGTTTAATGAATGGGATATCGATCAATTTAACGGGTCGTGAAATATCATTCTTATTTTTATTTTTTGGAAATCTATACTGCGTAATTTAACCGGGCGTGTGAAAAAGGGCATTCGCTCTTAAAGGGGCACATTGCCTTCGGATTGGGCGCTTTGGGGGCTATAAAAAGCATTTGTTATTTAATGAATATGGTTGAAAAGATTTTTAAAAGTAGAACATAATGATTCACACAAATATCACTCCAAATTGTGTGGTTTTCCTTTAACTTTGTGAACTAACACGGCCATTGTGTGGAGTCAAAATTTTGATTCTACAGTTAATGTCGGACCGGGTTAGTTCACGAAGTAAAAGGAAAACTACACAATGTTGAGGTATATTAATTTTGTGTGAATCATTTAATTCTTCTTTTAAAACATCTTTCCAACTATATTCATTTCATAACAAATGCTTTTCATAGCCCGAAGCGCCAAATCAAAGGCTAAATTGCCTTCGTATGGGCGCCTTTAAGCTATAAAAAGCGTTTGTTATGAAATGACTAGTTGGAAAGTAGAATATAATGATCCACACAAATTTTCCTCGAAATTGTGTGGTTTTAATTTTACTTCGTGAACTAACACGGTCCGCCATTTCTAACCAAATTTTGACTCCACAAAATTATGGATCATGTTAGTTCACGAAGGAAGGAAAACTACAAAACTTCGAAGGAGATTTTGTGTGAATCATTATGTTTTCCACTTTTTTTTCTCTTGCATTGAAGTTATACAGCTTCATTTATTCAACAACAACATAAACCAAACAATTACACATCAGTCCAACAATATAGCTATTAAATAGCAATCAAGGAGAACAAAATAGATAAAATAAAAACAGATGTAATGATATACAATTTAGCGTGGCATAATCACGTGAAACGAAAACCCAAACGATAGATAATAAAATTATAATATGTTGATACAATTGAAGGTGACATAAATGACAAATGGGGACAACACTTGAATTACTTGAAGGAGAAGGAAGCTCTTTAAAACCCAAAACTTAACTCACCATTATCATTAAAGAAACACAGCGCTTTGTTTGCTGTGTAGCACGCCTTAAAGGTTTCATGGCACATTCTTTTGTGTTCAAACAATAGAAAGGCCCTCAAATTCCGTTTGTAACATTGAATAATGTCAACATCAGTAGGACATGTGTGACTGTCAAATATTAATTTACATCTGATATTCCATATTTGTCGTAGCATTTTGACAACAACCACACTTTGCACTAATTTAAGCTGATACCCCAAAATTCTGTTAAGGTCGGAAAGGTAAAAGTATTTGTTACCCATGTATTTTCTTAGAAGACATTCGACAAAAATCCAAGCATTTATTGTCCACGAGCAGTAAATAAAAAGATGCTGATGGGACTCGTTCTCAGTTTTACAAAGAGGACATAAAGTGTCAGGAACATTTTGTATCTTGAGGAGAACATCTCTGGTAGGAAGCACTCTATGTTTCACTTTGTACCAAAACTGTTTATCTTCTGAATCCAACAATTTATTTTTAAACCCTCTCTCCCAAATTGTGGTCCACTCAATGTGAGGGGCATAGTGAAACACTTCTTGCCATTTCTTTTGACCTTTTGGGACAATGAATATATCTAAAAGGAGATTAGCATAAGTACTTTTAGCAGTGGTTTTAGAAATGTGCACTCTTTCACCCTTGTTATTTTCAAAAACCATCCAATTACAGATGTGGTTCGGGGGACCCTCTCTCATGTCACAAACCAGTTCATGATCAATTTGGTTGTTTATTCTACCTATAATTCTTCCCGCGTTAATGTTCAAAATCGCACATTTATCAGCGACTTCTTGGAAGGTCATTAATTTGTTTTTCCACTTTTAAAACATCTTTCCAACCATTATTCATTTCAAAACAAACTCCTTTTAGAGCCCAAAAGCGCCCAATCCGGAGACAATGTGCCCCCTTTAATGCCATTTGAATCCGTTGACCATGTGGCGTTGTCTAAACACGTTAAAAGATTCCACCGCCTGTATAGTTCCATAGGTCATGTCATTGCATGCTGTAATATAAAACTCATTGTGGCGTCTACTTTTATTGCAATCGCTGACGTTTGACTTCAGAGCTCATATATTATTATAGTGTATACTATACTGAAGAATGCATCAAAGAAAAGGATTTAAAACCCTGCAGTGAGGGTCGCTGTCTGCAAATGCTGAAATATTGTAATTATCTCCATTGTCTTAACCACATCGTACACACTGTTCAGCTCTTAAACTGGACCACGCTACACGTCCCAGAGGGTGTGTCAATCAACATGGGACGGTGATTTGGTAAGAAGGGGGCAGTTGGTTTTACAAATAGTTTGTGTAGTTTTGTATATAAATGAAGATTTAACAAAATTCCTCCTCCAGGGGGAAAAAGGGGGGCAGGACGAAACTGTACCAGCATCCTTTGTGTATAAAATCGGTTTATCATTGTCATTGTCAATGGTAGATGGAATGAAATTGTATAACATAATTAATTAAGCAAACAAAACAGCTTAAGTTAACACAGGCAATACCTCCCTGGACATTAAACAAAACACTTAGATTAAAAAAGCAAAACAAACCAAAAACGTGGGAAAAAGTTTGTCAGCATGTGCTGACAACATACTACGGGGGCGTTGCAACCAAAAAGGTCCCTCGATGGAGTTTTTAAAACAAATATTTAAAATATATTTGTAGAATGTTTTTGTCTGACACATTATCTGTGCATGATAAAGATCATCGCATTCAAATAAATTCTCAAAGAAAAAAAACAGTACTTCACACATCAATTTATAGCACCAGATAAATTTCAAATGAGGCATTTTATAGCAGTCGACGATTTCTCTGTATAAAGGATTTCTTACCGGTTTGGCCCCTTCAGCGGACGAAACCCCGGTTACACCCGAACTCGGCGTGCAGTCATTGAAAATATCAGCGGGTTTAGCAGCAAGCTGTATACCTGTGTGCATCGAGTCAAATTTTCCGTTGGTTTTATACAATCCCTTCGTTCACTCAAATCAAACCGCTCACCGACCCTTAAAGTTAATTTCATCACCACTCGTAATTTCCGTTGCAATTAAGTTATGGTGTCCCGGACCCGCCTAACAGCCACTACACACACGCACACCTACCTTGGAGCGAAATAAGGGAGTAATGTGCCCACTGATGTGACGTGTAAAATTATGTTACGGACGTGTGTGGAGTCTGCGAACATTGCGGCTTACGAAGGCAAACAACAATGTTTGGGAGACAGGACGGGGAGGTTGGGGTCAGGGAGCCAGACCTACACCAGAGCCTGAAACATTACATTTTGTACTATGAACGTTACTGGTGCAAGTAACGTTGCCATATTTTGACTGTGACATGCGGTCCTCCAGGGCGAGTTTTAGCAATGCGTTTTTGAAAAGTTCCTCGTCGAGGTGAACTGTTTTTCCTCGCAATCAAATCCTACCAAACCGATGTTTGGATGAAAAATTAGTCTGGCCCCATTATAGTATGTAATGAGTATGTTCGCATATGCACATACTTTGAAAGAGGTTAAGACGAAACGGCTACATCGTTGGGCCCAATTTAATAGAGTTGCTCTAATTTATAAGACAATTTTGATGAACAATTTTCTGCTAAGCAACAAAATTAAGCAGGATACCAGTCACAGATGGTGCATAATGACATGGTATTTTAGCTGCTAACCTTATCATGTTAAGCATAATTTGTTGTCCTTTTAACTACTTTTTTGTGCTCAGGCAGCTCTATAAAATTTGACCCTTGTCTTTAATGGCTAGTTCTTCTTCATTATGGATCATTATTGATTATAAAACAGGCTCAGTTTGCCCAAAAGGTGCTTCAAAATGTTGTTAGAGACTGTGCAAGTCTCGCGCGTGTTCGAACATTGGGACCCGTTAAAGTGCGCGAGTCTGTTTCCTTCACGCGTAATGTACCTGGGACCAAGTGGTCCCAAAAATGTTCGAATACGCGCGAGACTTGCACGGTCTATTGGCGACTCTCATTGTTTGGTCTCCATTTATATTTTGTCGTTGTCTTTAACACTATTCTTATATGAATAAATGGAAGCATAAATCATTGAGGCTTTTAATGGTTTGTGTAATGTATTACTGTAAAAACCCATGATAAAGTATAATGTTGAAGTTGATGATGACTTCACCGAGTCTGACTGGGTGACGCCATTGTTATTTGAGTAATGTAGTACATGACAAGCAAACTTTTTTTTTTTTTTGGGGGGGGGTAGCAAAGACATTGGGAGGTTTTTTTTGTAATGTATCGAACCATTCATTTTACGCATTTTCAATCTCATTTGGGGAAGCAAGAGGGGGATCTGAGCCGGAGGTGTGCCCCCCACCCCCTGCAGCCCCCACCCCCTGCAGCCCCCCCACCCCCTGCAGCCCTCCCCAACCCCACCCCGGTTACGCCACTGATGTGCACGGCTAGGCAGTTTAGTTCGAGTGTGGCACATGCAATTCCTCCAATTTCCTCTTCTCCTATCTTCATCACCAAATTTTGGGGACTTGGACAGCCTGACCCTGTAATAACCATTTTGTTGTTTGGGCCTACTGGCTCCAGTCGATATGAAACCTTACTTGTTGGTAATTGGATAATGGAGGATTTGGGACTGTAAAAGGGTGGAACAATAATCCTGAAAAGTGTACTAAATGCTATTTGGAGCCCGGTAGGCCTGAAGAAATCTGCGGGGAGAGAAAACGCCGATGAAGGTCTTAGTTACAAAATGCACCAGGAAACTCATAGATGGGAAAAAAAACCTTTGAAATTCCTCACAAAACGGGCTTTAAAAACCTAATCCACGTGTCAGAATTTGGAGCGAGAGTTATCCTGATTTGTCACGACTTTTTTTCTCTCGAGCCCCTATACTTTAAAGACATGGTATAGTTTTGGTACAAGCAGGTTAAAGGAACATTACAGAATTGGTTTTTGCTAACAAAACAGTTCAGCACTTTATATAATCCACTATATACATAAACTGACAAACCTGTAGAAGTTTGAGGTCGATCGGCCATCTGGGTCACGAAAAAATAGTGAAAAACCGATTACACATTGCATGTGTTATACAATGCATGAATAAAACGCTCATGAGCGATAAACTCCAATCGGAAATTAGTTTTATTTATTTCTCATCAATTAATATGGCATTTCAGACAGAAATATTTCTAGGGATGATTTCTACTATCATCATCATTAGACCGTGTAAGTTTTATGTAAATCTGTGATCTTAAAGAAAATTTTAATTACCAGTTCTGTAATGTTCCTTTAAGTGTTGATATTCGTTTTAAGCCAACAGCAATACTTGGTACTACGTTGATTGTGAAATCCCCCAAGAAACCGTCGAAAATGCTATCACCTTTTGAGTTTAAGGGGTTAATGTTTGAATCAGATCATAATCTTCAGCATAACAATTATTATAAACACAAAATATCCCTAAAACGAACTAGATGATCTGTTGCATTTTAGCAAATTTCAAGAATTTCAATTTTTTATTATACAAAATAGGATATTGGTTCGTGACAATTAATTTCTGGAATCCTTCTGTGTTGTTTTTGTCCATGCAATTATTATAGTCCATGGACTGAATTGAATCACGTTGTTTGATTAAAGGGACACATTGCCTTGGATCGGGCGAGTTGGTCTATGAAAAGCGTTTGTGACCGTTGTGACAAATATGCCTCGAAATTGCGCGGTTTTTCTTTTACTTTGCGAACTAACACGGTCCGCCATTTTGTGGAGTCAAACATTTGCTCTACAAAATGGCGTGCCGTGTTAATTAACGATGTAAAAGGAAAACCACGCAATTTAGAGGCATGTTTGTGTGGATCATTTTATTCTACTTTTAAAACATCTTTCTAACCATAGTGCATTCTATAACAAACGGTTACATACGCTTTTAATAGAACAACTCGCCCGATCCAAGGCAACGTGTCCCTTTAATGATTTTATTCTCGTTTAGATTGCTCCTTTTCTCAGAAACCAGATGATTGTATGGATATAATTATTCTTCCTTAAAAAAACACATTGATGTACATTCCTGTAAAAAACCCCACAAACAAACAATGTAAAACAGTTAAACTTACCCTTTGATTTGTTGTTTATAAGATCGTCCTTTTCGATAATCTGGAATGCACGACTCTTCCATACAAAACACTGATGCACTACTAACCCTTAACAATACTCCCGCTTTAGCTTTCGCGATGTGTCCCTCGATCATAAATCTTTGATGCTTAATAACGGCTTGTTCAGTGTGCCAATGATCTTTCCATGTCCTTAAAAATTATAGTTTGGAATAGATGTAGGCCTAAAGTAGGCCTACTCTTCCAACAGGCCGACGATGCACTGTTAAAACGGCCTTGCATTAGTCCTGGCGGGCGACTTGTCATCTTTTAGTTCGTTTTTTACAATGCATTATGCCCCCATTGATCCCTCGTGCTTGACTTATAACCGTGAAAATGCTACTCAAGTAAATTGTATTACTTCGCACATAAACATTAGGGGCTGATTCATTGCAGCAAACGACACCCACAGGAAAAAGGTTACGTCTTTCGAAATATTCTGCTGCATATTAAAGTTGTAAGCATTTCACGTTTAATGCTGATGGAAACATCGTGAAACGCAATCATCGGCAGGGATTTTTTGCTTACCGCTTTTTATTTTGCTGTTGTTACTATTTAATTGTTTCATAATGGTTTGTTTTGAGACACGTGTTAAAGGGTGAGTACAATTATTGGTAAGGTTGAAAATGTAAATGTTCACAGATTTGCACAGTCATAACTTACATGGTATAAAGATGGTCATGGTGGAAAACTTCCCTTGGATAGTTTTGCTTGAAATAGTTTTTAGGAAATGAGTAAACAAAAATTAATCTTTATCACTGGTGATAAAATCCAATGTTTGAAAAAAGCCTTGAAAACAAACGGTTTTTTTTTCACTGTCTCATGACTCCGAAGACCGAGCTTAAACTTTCACAGGTTTGTTATTTCAGTATATTCCATTACAAATTGTTTGCACACGCCGAGTCTCACATTGACCGTCAGTATTCAACTTTACTAAGTCGCTTCTCAATTTCGCACGGTGCGCGTGCAGCGTGACTTCTGATAAGCGCGCGAGGGCAGAAACCCAGTGTGTGTCAGTGGCAAGTTTATGAGTGCTCGAAACCGCGCTTCTCTCCAATGGCGTACATGCCGCGAAGCACTCGCAAAATTCGGTCTAAATACTATCCGGGTTTTTATCGAAACTTGAACAGTTTACCTGAATTAAAAGGAATTCGACGGCAGAGGAATACAGTGAAGTGGCGGCCAACAGAAGTTTTTGATATAGAGGTTTGTAATTTTGTGTATTTCTTTCGTTAAAAATTGCTAGAAATTATGGTTTCAGGGCACGCTTAATACACACACACAGCAAGCTTGACAACGCTCAAAAGTTTGTGGAACGGACCATTTTTGCACAGGGGTAGGTTGTTCAGAAAGAGAGGGACGTTGTGTGTGTGACTGGCTGCCGGCTGTGTAAGCAGTTGCATGTCGGTTGTTGTGACTTGTTTTGTTTTTAATTTAAGCAAAAAAAAGCAGATTTAATAATTATCTGTTGGACAAAATGTTCAAATCTTTAGAATCTACTGTTAGTGTTATTATGCTTTTATTTCATATGTTTGTTGTTTATTATTAATTAGGCCTATTGTTTTTCTCTTTTTTTCTGAAATATCTGAAATTAAGATAAATTTTGAAAACACTTAGCCTTACTCAGGCCCAGGCACAACAAAAGTAGTAAGGAGGCCAGATCAGTGTTTTCTTTACTATAAACTTCATGTAACAAATACCTCATTTTTCATATTGACATGAATTTATTTCAGATCACAGAAGAAAGCGCAACAGAGTACCGTATTCACTTCATTGGTTACTCAAAGGCTTGGGACCAGTGGATTGGCAAATCTGACGTCGTTCTTCGAAGTTCCCAGAGAGTGGCAGAAACTCCTGTTGACATCAAAGCATCTGTGTTCTGCAAAAATCTTCAAGTGGAAATCAAGCACAAGTTGGACTCAAGCCGAAAGAACGATCCAAAGGTAGTTTTGTACGTGGATTGTGATCCTGATGTGTTTGAGCATTTGTTTGGAGAGAAACGCAGAAGAATTCGAATTTCAAATACTGTTTTAAGTGGTATATTCGACAAGGACTGGGATACTCGTTGCCTGAACAAGCTAGGCGATTATTGTTTTGTGACTGACAATACAATTGAGTTAAGTTTGACAAAACATCGTCCACTGCTGGAGTTCGTAAAAGGATGGGATGGTGAGCTTCATGAGCATCAGATCCATCGTGGCCACTTTTTGACCTTCGGTTTTGTACGAGTAGACGCCAAAAGATACACCAGTACAATGCATATGTAGTAGTTTGTTTTGAAATGCCAGCCATATGCCAGCAAGTATTCACCCGTCACTTGAACTGAATGTCAATATTCCTATAATTTTTGATTTTGTTAGAGCAAATTATTTGAACAAATCTTTGACAAGTTTGTCATTCGAAGTATTTGAAATTATATGTAAGACACATTCAGTTGAGTTAATATTTTCATCCCGTTTACAGAGTCGAATCAGGTGTTTGGTTTCAAATTTGATTAAACGCTGGAAAAAATCCTGGTCAGGTAGTGGAGCAAAAAAATCATTCAAGAATTGGTGTGATCAAACCTCATTTTGGAAGATCCATGTCCTGTCAACTGAGTTGGCAGGACATGCACTTGTAAACAAAGTCAAAACATTGAAAAGTCAAGCAAAAAAGCTTAAAAGAGAAAACAGGAACAGAGAAATTACAAGACTTGCTAGAAGAAGCCTCTCACATAAACGGTTCAAAGCTAGAGATATAAGTTCTTACAGTCGAAGTCAGCAATTTAAAGTCAAATCTAGACTTAAAGATCATTGCGCAGCAGTATTGAAATTTCTTGGACTGCATGGTTACGAAGCTCACACTGTTCAAGTGAAAAACAGTAACACTAAAGAATTTGAAACATTTACTGTTGTTGACACTGCGGAGAAAAACGAAGCATCAAATTCCTCCAAGCTATCAGAAAAAAATCTAGAAAAGATTAACCTTGCAGTTCTGGTTAAGGATTCTTATAACATTTCTGATGAAGCATTTAATGCCCTTGCTAAAATCTCAAATTTACCAAGGTTATGTGCTGTGAAAAAGCAAGGCAAACAAATTGGAAAGAATCTGTCTGTAACAAAAACACCATCAGACAAGCCAGGGATTCAGAGAAGTCTTGAAGAACTGCTTAAGTTGAAAATTGAAGATTTGGCAAGGTGCAAAAATTGACGCTGAACACAGTGACATCCATGTGAAACTGACAGGGGACGGAACATTCGTGGGAAAACACATTCACTTTGTTAATGTAACTTTCACTGTTCTTAATGATGAGGACCCTAACTCGCCTCATAGTCATCATCCATTAGCCATTCTTTGTGACCTGGAAAAATATGATAGCTTGAAAGTCCAGCTCTCTGATATCATACAAACTGTGGAGTGTTTTACTGAGTACATATTGGATGGTGTTAAGTATTCCATTGTTTACTATCTGAGTGGTGATTATAAGTTTCTCCTGACAGTTTGTGGCCTCAATAGTGCAAATTCTAAGTACCCTTGCATATACTGTAAATGAGAAAAAGGAACTCTCCACAATTTATCTGTTGAATCAGCATCTCGTACCACTGCAGAAATTGCCTGCCTTGCTCAGAAAACTTCCAAAGTAAACAAATACTGCTGTGCAAGAACTCCATTATTTGCAACAATTCCCATTGACAGAGTAATTATTGACGTTTTACACATGTTTCTGAGGATATCAGATGTGTTATTCAATTTGCTCATCATTGAGTTGCGAAGATTGGATGCCATTCAGAGTCGAGCATTAAAAGAGTTTGACAGGAATCAGGCAACACATTGTGCAGATTTGGAAAAACTCTTGTCAGACATAGGGATACCTGGGTTTTCTTTTATCTTGGAAAAGAAAGTAAGGTGCTTAAGTGGCGAGATCTAACAGGGCCCGAGAAGATAAAACTTTTCAGGAATTTGCATAGAGTTAAAGACTTACTTCAAGGTATGTCTGAAGAAGAGGTGCAGCCTATTATTGACGTTTGGCAGGAATTCTTTGAAATTTATGAGTTGTTGCGATCATTTAATGAGTTCTGCACTGGAACAAATGACGGTCCAAAAATTGAAGAACTAAGAGTTCGTGTAAACCGCTGGCTGGAAATGTTTGTTGGTATTTATCACTACAGGCATGTAACGCCATACATGCACCTTCTAGTGAAACATGCAGCAGAATTGATAGAAAGACATGGTTCTTTGTCTATATTCAATGCACAAGGTCTGGAAAAACTGAATCACCTAATGACAGTAGACTACTTCAAAAGCACAAACCACTGGCAGGGTATCAAGGCACTAGACCAGCTAATGAGGAAGCAAAACAGAAAGTTGTGGCTTGCCAGAAATCAGATCAAACTGCAAAAAAAACACAACATTAAATGCGCCAAGTGCCATAAAACTGGCCATAATTCAAAGACGTGTCATTATCATTAATTTGACAACAACTCAGGAGCTAAGTTAATAAGAACTGAGAAGAGTTCGTAGTGCAAGAACAGCTAGTTGGTTTAAATGTTATGCTGTTAAGCAACAATGAATCTATATAAAGGTTTGCTGATATTAAAGTCAATGCTTTTATGTTAATACAATTTATACAAATTGTGCACTCCTGTGTATTTTTACATGATTTATTTTCGTTAAAATAAACGTCTTCAGGAACGTCCAATATAAAAGGCTGGATTCTCACTGTGATATCATCATGACATGATATTCTTACTAGCTATTTTTAGAGAACAATTGTCCTGGGACGGGGTCTACCAAAGAAGTGTGTGTTTTCGATTTACAATTTTACTCATGTGACATACATTGTGTATAGAAACTCAAGTAATCCAGCAAGTGACCTAGCTGACTAAGTGAACTTCAAAAAAAGTTTTTTTAAAAGAAGATAAATCATGTAAAAAATAACCAGGAATGCGCAAAATTATTTGTGTCCAACTGAATAAGTAAAAATAACAAGGTGTAACATAAAAGCATCATTACTTGTGTTCTATGTGAGTACAAGTACATGTATTTGTAAATTAAGGTTATTGTTTCAGTTTCATTACATGAATTGAATTTAAGTGTTTTAAAAATATGTTATTTACAGCAATTCCATTTAATGAACTTTCAGAGATGCTTGATTTTTTAACCAATTTAAATGTTCTAAGAAAGGAGAAATTGATTGAAATAAAATTTATTTTGGATTCTTTAATAGTGTACAGTTTTTTTAAGTGTTTTAAATTTGTTATTTACAGCAATTCCATTTGATGAACTTTCAGAGATGCTTGATTAAACCAATTTTTACATGTTCTAAGAAAGGAGAAATTGATATAATTTATTGTGTGATTCTTTAATATCTAGTGTACATTTTGTTTTACCCCAGAACATAATGATAAACATGTAGACTAAAAAAAATGCTAAATAAGACTGTCACTCACAACACCCCAGCCTCTAAATTTGATGACATTATAATATTTTATTACAAAATGATACAATAATGAAGCGGATTGATGCACGCGTTTCCGCCCCTCCGGTATGTTACTTCAGTTGAAACCCCCCACACGCAGAGTGGAGCAGGTCCATTTTGCGTACGCCACATTGCAAGTAGGTCATGTGTATGGTACCTGTACTGAAACTTCGGGTAGCGGGTGCATTAGTTGAACGAAAGAAGAAAAAAAAGCTGGCACCATCTTCTGTGTGATCTGAAGTACCTGGTACTTGTGTGGCAAAAATTCACTGGTGCTCGTGAAGAACATGACGGTTGTTTATACACAACGCATCGGGGACGATAGAGCAAGCATTCTAGCGCGCCCTCATTACTTACAACGTAACACGGGTCATGAAGTGACATGAACTTGAATTTTGATTACAGCGGGTGGATTCTTTTAAGAAATGAACATCAAAACACCACGAAATGATTGACTAATAATGCCTTCAACAGAATATGAAGTAGCAATAATTTTAAAATGTACAACTTCTTCGCCAACTGTCTGTAAAGTTTGAAACCCTATACGTTGTGCGCAACAGTTTCGGGCCGGGTGTGATCGACGTGCGACGCGCTATGCGTAAATGAGACTGCACTATTTGTAATGCTGGGTCACATCACTGAGTGTGGATACTGGACAGGTCTTTGTCAATTACCAATGTTGTACATTTGCTTTAAAATGCAAGCTTTGGATGTTGCATACTTTATTTGTTGTGTGTTAGGTCTCTACGCCGTTAGTAATCCACTCAGCGTGAATGTCAAAGACAATCGGGTGCACATACCGACAGAGGCGCATTATTTTGTCATTCACTCACCCCTATGTTATTGTTACTCCACCAAACATAAGTCTTCACTGCATTTTGAATAATTATACAAGCAACAATAATACTACCACTATTGTTCTCTCTCTTTTTTTTCTTTTTTTCTTTCAATTTAGCGAAGTTCGCTTGGCTATAGCAAGGATTACAATTTTGACTGTCGGTCTGGCTGAAAATTATGCTAGAACGGTTTTGGAGGAAATAATACAATGTTTAAGGGCTTGTTCTCAGCGATGCGATCTGCCGTGATCTTGTTGGCAATAACTACTGATGCAGAATCGGTTGCATGTTGAATGACGCAGAATTTCAGCAGAGTAGAGGCTCAAGTGTAAACTGGTGGTCTCCACTCAGCCTGTTTTTATCCAGCAGACGAGACTCGAAATGTGACGTCAGACTAACAAGGGGCCTCGGGATCCGGATGAACGACTCGTCAATGGAGGGCGCCCTACAGCGCTACAAATGTTTATGTTGGCAACTTGTGTTGGGAGCTAGAGAGTAGAGATAGCGGTGTAAGTGTTGCAGAGTTTCGATCGATGGTTTCACTTCTTGTGTTTTATTTTAACCCACAACCCCGAATTCTATCGTTCGTTTTGGAGTTTCTACCGAAAGATGGATTCCGGTGGAGGAACTATGAATGTGTTAGAAGGCTATTCTCCGGGTAGGTTTTATTTAGC
This sequence comes from Plazaster borealis, assembly GCA_021014325.1. Lineage (NCBI taxonomy): Eukaryota > Metazoa > Echinodermata > Asteroidea > Forcipulatida > Labidiasteridae > Plazaster > Plazaster borealis. The sequence continues at coordinate 5,765,691 of CM037458.1, forward strand.
GATTTTAATGATACAAATAAATACAAGGCACATCCATCGCCCCAGCCCTCGCTCACTGCCGCGCCTGGACATCATGCTGGACTTCCTCCCATGTTGCTGGCCCTACCCTCCCCCTCCCCCTTCCTCGATCAATCGCAGAAGTTGCATTTAAAGTTTGTTTACGTTAAGACAATCCTCCATGCTTTCACCCAGGAATGGGATTTCATCTTTGAGAGGGCAAGGTCATTTTCCTTTCGCAAAGAGCACTTCCAAGTTCCATTCCATTGGAAAATATTAAAAAGTCTAGACTAGAGACTAGACTCTATGATGGAAAACTTTTAAAGGGGCACCAAAAAGACCAAGGCCAAGCAGAACAGAGAGGCCATTGCCTTCGTGGTCTACATGTATTTCCAAGCCTGATCTTAAAGATCCGAAAATTATTGTAACAAACATTTTGCTGACAAGGTACTAACAACACACTGCTAGTGCTACCTGTTGAGTGTTGGGTTAGGGTTTTAAAAGTAAACTATCAAAAACCAAAATTCCTTGGCTGTTTCATGTGACAGCTACGGGAACCCCACGCACAGACTGGAGTCCAATAAAGTGCATGCATCCAGCTGACAGTTTGATGTATGCACTTTGTCGTAGACCAGTCTGTGTACATAGGTCACATTAAACAGCCATTGAACTTTGTTCGCTCCCTCGACAGCCGGTGACGTATTTTGAAATGGAATTGTGGAATGTCATGTGAGACACCCATTGAACTTTTGTTCTCACCCTCGACACCTGGTGACGTATTTTGAAATGGCATTGCGGGCCAATGCCAAAATGGCAACGATCCAAAGAAAAGTAATAAGGGTTTATAATTTTAACAGCCAAAGCACTGTAGAGAGAAGCTAGTAAGAGGTTTACAAACTAACACGACAGGCCTTGGTGCCCCTTGAAATTGAATATTCCAATAGAAATTGCACAGATGTCAGTATCAACATTTGAGTCCGTTCACCTTGGTAGTATAGACCATGTGACCTTTTTTTACAATAAGTGTGACTATATGTTTGGTTTGCGGTAACACCATGTGTATCATCTACTTGCTAGGTAGATTTTGTTCATAAGTGTGACCTTGTACATTCTTGGGCCTTTCTACCAGGCAAGATACTGCGCTGGTCATATGGGAAAGTTTACATTTGGTGTCATAATTTCCACATAAATCTAAGAGTTATAAAAGTAGCAGCGAACAAGTTTTGAGATGTGCCCCCTTTCTTCATGTCAAAAGTTGATAAAAATCAGACGACGCAATCTCCATTGAGTATAAGGTTTTATGTTTTCTTCCATTGGGCTGTGTACAAATCGTGCCTGCAGGAAGTCCAGGCTTTGTGGCTCTTTTGTAAACATGTGATGTCACAGGGTCACATCGTCTATAGGGCAGTTCAGGGTTCACCCGGTTTACCAAAAGCTATACCTCATTGTCAAGCTTCTTAATCTTAGTCATGAGAGATGGTTACTTAAAGCTCCTGCTTCTTGGACTCTCGTAGGAGGACTTTCAAATTGCACCACTTCAGGCCTGAATTTTCATCTTTGAGAGGACAAGGCTATAGGCCCTACATTTTGCAAAAGACCATTGGAAAATCGTGAAGTCTATGGGAAACTTTTGAAAGGGCACCCCACCAAGGCCAAGACCAGGGCAACAGAAGCCAAGGCTTTGTGGTGTCTGTGCAGTTACAGGTCTGCACTTTGAATGATTGGACTTTTGATTTTGAAAGATTCCTTACTTTTTGTGAAATTTAGGCTCATGAGTCAATCTTGCAATTAAATGTTTTTTGGAAACACCTTCTATGATTTCAAACATTGATTATCACAGCTGTAGGTTTTGCCTTTTTAAAGTAATACCATTGCGGCTTTTAACTGTTCTCTCATAAAATTAAGTGTCCCCCCACAATTTGTATTTATTTCTTCAGCCAAGGTGTTTGAGACTCGTTTGATGGAAGTCCGACAGTAGGAGAAGTAATACCATTGCGGCTTTTAACTGTTTTCTCATAAAATTAAGTGTCCCCCCACAATTTGTATTTATTTCTTCAGCCAAGGTGTTTGAGACTCGTTTGATGGAAGTCCGACAGTAGGAGAAGTAATACCATTGCGGCTTTTAACTGTTTTCTCATAAAATTAAGTGTCCCCCCACAATTTGTATTTATTTCTTCAGCCAAGGTGTTTGAGACTCGCTTGATGGAAGTCCGACAGCAGGAGAAGCAGTCACTGTCTGCTGAGAGAGCTCAGGTGCTTTTTGACGTCTTTGATGAGGTTCTGCCGCAGCTGGGCATCTTCAAGAAGGTGCTGACAATGGTCCGAGATGAATTATTTGGTAAGAGATGCGATTTTCTTTGTTAAATGGAAACTAATCGTACTTCTTGCAGCTAATGTTAGATAAATGTGGAGATGGGGAATAAGTTTTTATCATTTCAGTTGATTGGCTATTTATTATTCATAAATTTGGGATGGTTGGGTTGGTGTGTCAAAAAGAATTTGTAAAAAAAATCGAACTTTTTAAACATTGATTACTCTGAATGGCCCCTTATTCTGGCGTGTCAAGGCCGAGCAGTTTAGAGCATCGGACTCAAGCCCTGGTGTTTCTGATCAGCAGAGTGTGGGTTCAAATCCCAGTCATGAAACTTGTATCCTTGAGCAAGATGCTTTACCATAATTGCTTTGTCCTTGGGATGGGACATTAAGCTGTAGGTCCTGTGTACTAGGATTGGTAGTGCACATAAAATAACCCAGAACACTTATCGTGGAAGAGTAGGGGTTAACCCTGGTGTTTCTGGTTCACATACAGTGTATCAAGCACCCTTGTGTACAGGTTTCCTCAGGCTTGCGAACTTCAGTGATTAAGTTCATCAAGGCATCCTTGGTTTCATTACCAGAAATATATAATCATAATAATCATAATAATCATAATAATAATTCTCATCAAATACATTTTGATGAACATATAAACCAGGTTTTGAGGTTTGACATGGATGGTCACATTTTGTACTTTAAAAAATAGAGGACTTTGATTATTCTTTTTGACTACACAGAGGCCGTCTACAGCGATCAGTACACAAGCTCTAAAGAGACCCATACATCCTACAGCACCGCAACGAATGTAGTCACCGATAAGAAGGAGGAGGACCAACGGTACATTCAGAGGATTCCGTACTTCACCTTGGTCCAAAGAGTCTACGCTGAGAGGTATTGTTGTTAATCTCAAAACACAATGGGGTTATCTTCAGTTACAAAATGCAGCTTTTGTATTTGTAACGGATTATATTTAATTTGGGGGTGAACAAAGAAAAATTGACTGGAACAGGATTTGAACTTGCGACCTCTGAATTAACAGGTTGGCGCTCAACCAATTGAGCTATCTAGTCCTAATTTATTGATAATATGTTATTACACATCCAATCAGCACAATTAGCACCAATAACAGAATGAATAGGAAACAAGAAGAAATGTTCAGTTTTAGATGTTGGAGGAAAAGCCCAATGGGGAAAAACCCTTAATCAGGCTGGTTCTGAAAACCTAATCCACATGTAAGGCTCCGGTCTGAAGTTGGATTTGTACCGGGGTCCACTGAGGTGAAAGGCAGGGAAAGAAACCACTAAGCCAACCTGATCCCCAAATGTGGCGTGTCGTGGCCGAGCGGATAAGAACACCGAACTCAAGCTCTGGTGTTTCTGATCAGCAGAGTGTGGCTTCGAATCCCAGTCGTGACACTTGTGTCCTTAAGCAAGACACGTAAAAAAGTCCTTCGGATGGGTCGTAAGCCGTAGATCCCGTGTGTTGTGTAATGCACGTAAAAGAACCCAGTGCACTTGTCGAAAAGAGAAGGGGTTCGCCCCGGTGTTCCTGGTTCGATCGGCAGCATATTGCGCCACAGCACCTTGTAAACCATTATATGGTGCTATGTAAAGGACTTGGTCTCATACTTCAAAACGTAGCTCCACAATACCTTGCAGGAAAATAATGAACGTTAAAAGCGCCTTGAGCGTCACTAGTGACGGATATGTGTGCTATATAAGAAGCCACTATTATTATTATTATTACTAATGTTGGCTGGCGGTCTCCCTATTTTGTCAATATCTAGGGATATTGGGAGAACCGCCAACATTAGCTCAGTTGGTAGAGCACTGGCATGTTAAACCGGAGGTCACAGGTTTCAATCCGGTTCTAGTCAATATTTCTTTGTTCACCCCAAAATTGAATTAAATTTACCCCAGTCAGTTTCTCTTGTGGGGTATTACTTGATATATTCATCTATTTATTTACATGGGAAGAGCGGTCACAAAGCTTGGTATGCAATTGGCTACTAAAGTCAGCTAAAACTTGTTAAAGAGGAAGGGAAATGTCAAATTCAAATTTGTGATGTACTCATTTTCCAGTAGATAGAGTCCTCATGTGAGTGGGGAAAAATTACAAGTCTCTAACCTCACGTTAAAGTGGTTGTAAATTGCCATTGTATTCGATACCCTTCCAGTGCAAATTTTGTCGTTATCCAAAACATCAAAGACATCATTTTGAGAAAAAAAGGGTCTGTACACTGACTTTTTCAGAGCGAAATTTGAAACATGACGTCATTAGATTTCAACAACTAGGCCTGATGGGTCTTTACATTCCAAGGAGGAATTTTTTCATCAGTCAAAAAGTCGAATTCATGGCCGATTGAATATCATCGAAAGTCAGGAATGAACCAAAACATCCCCATACAAAAATGTACAGACCCAGTTTTCTCAGAGTGATTTCATTAGATGTTTTGAATGTTGACAAATTTTGGGCTGGAAGGGTATCGAATGAAATGGCAATTTACACCACTTTTAACGTGAGGTTTGAGACTTGTAATTTTTGAGGACTACATCACAAAATTGAATTTGACATTTCCCTTGCTTTTTTAAAAGCAATTTCAAACAGTTGAAGTACATGATTGATCTAGACCTTAATGCAGTGCAGGACTGCAGTCCCGGGGCCAGTGATTTCAGTATCAGACCAGTAAACTCAAGACCAGACGAGTCTGGTGGTCTTGTGTTTTTATCTTCAGGCTTTGACTATGACAAATATCTGTTGAGTATGGCAAGTGATCATATGCAAATTAGGTCTCTGATGTTTACCCAAGCACTGCCTGTAATGGTCTATATATATATTCAGTCGCGATGTAGGGTCTCAGCTTTGTAATAAATAATCTGTGAAATTATATTTTCAAGTTTGTTGGCTATTGTATCAAAACAAAACTGCAAAGATTTTGTGCCGTGTCGTGGTTTAGTGCATCGGACTCAAGTTCTGATGGCTGAGTCATCAGGGTGTGGGTTTGAATCCCGGTTAATGACAATTGTGTCCTTGAGCAAGATACTTTTAAAACTATAATTGCTTCTTTTCACCCAGGGGTTAATGGGTACCTGTGAGGGCAGAGATGGTTCTTGTGATTGATTTAGCTTGATGTGCTACATACTTGGCAGCACAGGGCTGTATACTCCCAAGGGAGCTGAGATGGTATTAAAAAAAATGAAATATATACCCCAGTGACCAGGGGTAATAATGTTGGAGCGCCATGAGCATCACTGAGTGACAGATTTGAACCACTATTATTATTATAATTATTATATATTTGGATTTGCAGACATGAGGAAGCAGCCACCCTTAGAGAAGAGATTGACGTTTTGTTGAAACGACTCTCAGACAAAACGCAGCAGCATGAAGATGCGACGTCTGTCATTTCATCCCAAAAGGCTAAGATTGCTGAGCTCAAAGAAGAGATCACAGACGCCCTGCAGAAAATCGAAGATGGAGAAGTTGAGATGGAGAGGTAATGTTGAATGTCTTTTGCTGTCCATTGTGTTTATTATTTTTTGGGTCGTGTTTAGTGTAGTTTTTTTTCTCTGTATTCTCTCCCCACCCCTTAAAGGTATTGTACACTTTTAGTAACAGCTCAAAATCAGTGTGCAGATTTTGTGTGATTCAACATATGCATGAACAAACAAACCTGTGAAAGTTTGAGCTTAATTGGTCATCGAGGTCACGAGAAAATAGTGAAAAGAGACCTGTTCTGTTTTTTCAAATTATCACGCGTGATAACAACTATTGTTTTACTCATTTCTCAGAAACGATAGCATTTTAGGCAGAAATATTTTAAGGAACCCTGTCTACCATTACTAACTTTAAATCATGTAAGTTATGTGTGAATCTGTGAACATTGTGTTTTTCGATCTTACCAATAGTGTACAGGGCCCTAAAGCTTGATTCGTTCTTAAAATGATTGCAAAAAAGAAGCAAATTCCATTTCTTCAACAATTAAGGACAGAGGAGTATGATGTCAGGCCTGTAATTACACGAAGGCCATGGCCTTTGTTGCCCTGGTGTTGGCCGCTTTTGCCCTGGTCTTGGCCTTTGTTGCCCTGGTGTTGGCCGCTTTTGCCCTGGTCTTGGCCTTTGTTGCCCTGGTGTTGGTCGCTTTTGCACTGGTCTTGGCCTTTGTTGCCCCTGGTCTTGGCCTTTGTTGCCCCTGGTCTTTGCCTTTGCTGCCTCTGGTCTTGGCCTTTGTCATTTGTTGCCGCGGTCTTGGCTTTTGTTGCCCCTGGTCTTGGCCTTTGTTGCCCCTGGTCTTTGCCTTTGTTGCCCTGGTGTTGGCCGCTTTTGCACTGGTCTTGGCCTTTGTTGCCCTGGTGTTGGCCGCTTTTGCCCTGGTCTTGGCCTTTGTTGCCCTGGTGTTGGCCGCTTTTGCCCTGGTCTTGGCCTTTGTTGCCCTGGTGTTGGCCGCTTTTGCACTGGTCTTGGCCTTTGTTGCCCTGGTCTTGGCCTTTGTTGCCTCTGGTCTTGGCCTTTGTCATTTGTTGCCGTGGTCTTGGCTTTTGTTGCCCCTGGTCTTGGCCTTTGTTGCCCCTGGTCTTTGCCTTTGCTGCCTCTGGTCTTGGCCTTTGTCATTTGTTGCCGTGGTCTTGTCTTTTGTTGCCCCTGGTCTTGGCCTTTGTTGCCCCTGGTCTTTGCCTTTGCTGCCTCTGGTCTTGGCCTTTGTCATTTGTTGCCGTGGTCTTGGCTTTTGTTGCCCCTGGTCTTGGCCTTTGTTGCCCCTGGTCTTTGCCTTTGCTGCCCCTGGTCTTGGCTTTGCTGCCCCTTCAAAATGTATCCATAGATTTTGAGAGTTTTTCGATTGAAAGTGCCTTTTTCAAAATGAAAATTGGCCTTGCCCTCTCAAAGATGAAGGTCCAGGCTTGTCATTGTCAAACTAACACAAACAAAATAATTTACCTTTACATGCATTTTACATTTTCTGCTTACGGAGCAGCCCTCAGCACAGTTTATATTTCATAACCTTTGCTTGCCATAAACAAAGCAAAAGGCACGTTAACTTGGTAGATGTTCTTGTAAGCAGACAAGTAACCCAACAATGCAAATCTATTTTGAACGATATCTTCTTGATCATTGATAGTTCATGAAATACACTTTTGCTTACGTACGTTTTTCTGCTATTTGCTCATCGTTAAGCATAATTTTGTTCTTGGACTTTACTAGATCAAACATTTCTAAGCTATTATATTTGGTCATGTACTGACAAATCAAACTTCATCCAAATTTGTCTTTTTGTTTTTCTGAAGACTTCAGCTAGACATCGATGAGCTACAAGAAGACACAGATAGAGAGAGGGAAAACTTAGAGTTCCAAAGACGCAAACTCCAAGAAAGAGTTGCAGCCCTGGAGAAGGAGGCGGAGTTTCTGACACAGTACAAGAAGGGGTATGATGCACTACAGGATGGTAAGTTTGTTTAGAGATCTTTGAGGGGGGGTTTGTGGTAGCATCTACTTGGTGCAAGACGTTGTTGTTCATTATCTCTCAACTATCGCAATTTTCTGCTCGGCGTTGCACACATCAAACAATAGCGGGCGCTGTTGGGAAAACTTCCATCACCCACCACATTGCTGACAAGTTCATGGCTTCCAGAGAAAGCCCTCTACGTGTATCTGTGGAATAGTTGCGACGTGGGTAGTGTTTAGTGTATGTATTGTTTTATGGTTTTACTTACTCAAAATAAGAACGTCTTGCACCAAGACTAGGTAGCACCATTCATTGGTCCAGTGAGGAAAGTGCGTGTTAGATTTGAGTGATGTCTTGTACAATGCCTTGCCAGTCACAGGTGAATGTTCAATTGGAATTTCTTAGACTACATCCAGTGTTGTTGTGTCAAATGGTTAGGGGCAAGCTTTTTCTTAGCTACATTTAAGAGATGACAATCACCTTCACACAATTCTCAAGGAAATGCAAGGCACAAGGATACCAGTGTCTGGAGGTAGACTGGTCCCCTGTCTTTATCCTTCCGGATAAAGACAGGTACTTGTCTTACAGACCCATTGATTTCATTGGATACAAGGATTTCATTGGATAAACGGGTAGTGATGTAAGCTTTCCATATCTGTGTTATGATTGGTCCACTCCGAAGTGACGTGTTTGTCAGCTCCACCATACAACATGAACTTTTCGATTGTCTGCTGCTGCGCACGTGTTCATAATGTTTTTATGTCATGTTGTTTATGCACAATGTAATGTGTGTACATGTGTGTGTGACTACGAATCTGTGCCGTGTGAATGGATGGGAGGTCAAAGGTACATCTACCAGGATCCCTCCATTGGCTCAAGGCCGCTATCTGGCGTTATTCACGAGCCTCGAAGTGTGACGTCAGATGTTCGGGCTAGTCTGGAGGTTGCTATGCAAATCATTGCCCCTTATTTGTTATGTGGCATAACAACACTGGATGTAGTCTGAGGAACTCAAATCTAGCATTCACTTGTGACCGAATGAGGGATTGTACCAGACACCATTCAAATTGAACTCAGAAATGGCTCATTCACCCTTTGAATCATCTTTGTCGCACCATTTTGGGAGTCAAATTCCCTATGTGTTAATATATTACTGTGGGGGGTACATTCTATGTGATACTTGAGCAGTTAGAAGCACACCATATCCTAACCATGCAATTCGGCTATGTAAATGGCAGACCATAGACAGTGAGTAGCCACGTGTGATGCCGGTGCAAGGGGTCGGTATGATAGCATGTTCAACGTAACTCAAGTCAATAGACCCATTGCATATGATGTCACACTCTCAAAAAGGAGGCAGATCATTGGACAATAGCTGTTCTCTGTGCGTAAAAGCGTGCGCGTGACCTCAGCGTATCTGTAGCATTTCGCGTTATGCAAGGGGGACCTATTGATTTCTATAGACCCCGGAACGCGCCTCCGAACAATGCGCGTCATTTTGGGTGTCAAAATTCACAAAACTCTCTTTTGTGCATGTTTGTGTACGATTGTGAAATGATTTTGACACATGTGAGTATGCTGCGCGTTGTGCAATGGGTCTGTACAGATGATAGACCCCTTGCACAAGCCCAAACAGTCCCCTCACTGAGGTCAATGAAGAGCTACCATTGGCTGAGAGTCATGTGCAGCGCGTACACGAGTGCACGTTTTCATTGTTTGACATCAAAGATGGCGGCCAATGCAAGGGGGTCTATTGAGCCATGTGTGATAACACTAGACTCCTTCAGAGTGTCAACATTTTTTTTGAGAATTTACTTGGTACAACCTGAAACTCCATTTTGCACACAAATGCTCTTGTCATAATAAAAGTCAGATAGGTTGATTAATTTGTGTTATTTATTTAATTATTTTGTAAAATTGTATTCAGCATTTAATCTGAAGATTGAAGAGGACAAATACACTTCAAGGAAATCGAGAAGGTCTGTCTTCGCAAACAAGAAGGTAAACGAAAATGCCACACAATAATTACGTTTGCATGAATTTTGTTGATTTCCATATATGCAACATCTACACTGCACCTGTGTTATGCATGATGTTGCAAATTCTTAATTAACATAAGGACCTAAAAAGCACATAAAAGATCCCAGAACACTTATCATGGACGAGATGGGGTTAACTCCGGTGTTTCATGTTCAAAGAGCAAGCACCCTTGTTTACACATTTCCTCAGGCTTGCGAGCTACAGTGATTAAGTTCACTTATGAGGCACCCTTGTAGTGGCCGAGCAGTTAACTCTGATGTTTCTGATCAGCAGAGTGTGGGTTTGATACCCGGTCTTGACACTTGTGTCCTTAAGCAAGGCATTTAACAATTATTGCTTCATCCTTCAGTGTTTCTGGCTGATCTAGCAGCAATATGCGCCACCTCACCTTGTATACCTTACAAGGTATTGTATTATGGTCTCATAAAATCATTCTTAACAAGCTCCACCTAATTTGATATTTCGCCGTGGCACCAGGAATATCATTTATGACAGACATGGGGCATTATAAATGTCCACTATTATTGTTATTATTATTGTCTACAGAACCACCTCCTGACCAACTTTGAGTCGGCCAAGAAGCTAGAGACGCAACTCCTGGAGGTCCAGAATCAAACCATCGAGGAGTTTGAGTCCTTCATGGAGGCTCATAAGGCTGAGCTTCAGCACAAGGTCTTCAGGGATGCCAACGAGGGTAGTTCGATGGAGAGCGATTACGATGAGGAGGAGATAGAGTTGGAGAGGTTGGACACCGAGGTAAGGGGTGCCGAAGCCATTTTGGTTTAGTTGCTTGACTTATACTGTAACATCGTCTACAATAGTCATAAGGTTTCAAGACACCAGTCTTGGTTTAAATCAATTTATAGATTCCTTGAATACACCCTGCTTTAAGCATAAAGAGATTGTTTACCAGAGGGTCTCTTAACCTAAATGGGAACCTGTAAGGGCTGAGATGGTATCATGTTGGGTTAAAACCTCTTAGCGCTCATTTAAGCAGCTTGGGGTTGTATGCTCCCGGAGAGTTGAAGAAGCTTGTGAATTGGTTCAAGTATACTCGATAAACAGGGATAATAATGTTGAAAAGTGCCTCCAATCTAGCTACTGGGATATGTGTGCTATAAAAGAACCAATTATTTGTTGTCCAACAATATGCAGAAATAAACTATGGTTTGATCAGCAGCATATTGCGCCACAGCACCTTGTAAACCATTACATGGTGTCATTTAAAGGAAAAGGTCTCAGCCTTGTGGCATGTCGTGGCCGAGCGGTTAAGAGCCCCGGACTCAAGCTCTGGTGTTTCTGATCAGCAGAGTGTGGGTTCGAGTCCCAGTCATGACACTTGTATCCTTGAGCAAGATACTTTACCATAATTGCTTTGTCCTTCGGATGGGACATTAAGCCGTAGGTCCCGTGTACTAGGATTGGTAGTGCACGTAAAAAAACCCAGAACACTTATCGTGGAAGAGTAGGGGTTAACCCCAGTGTTTCTGGTTCACATTGCAAGCACCCTTATTTACAGGTTTCCTCAGGCTTGCGAGCTACAGTGATTAAGTTCACTTGTGAGGCATCCTTGGTTTCATTACCAGAAATATATATATATAATAATAATAATAATACTTCAAAAACGTAGCTCCGTATACCTTGCAGGCAAAAATACTGAGCGCTTTGATACGCCCATCGGGTTTGATAAAGCTCTATTATATAAGAACTCATTATTATTATTATTATTCTATTTCTTATCGACTCTTTTATTCCAAATATATCTTTGTTTTGCAGTTGACTACAGCCCAGGACCACTTCCAGCAAACCATCACCTCTCTGAACACGGAGCTTGATATGATTAGACAGCACAAGGATGCCATCGAGCAGCAGATGGAGCATATAGAGAGGCCCAGGACAAACGGCAAGACACCCAGCCGCGCTCGTAGTGTCGCCTTCAAGGAGCCCAGCATCGCTGGTGGGAGTTCCTTAGAAGGAGGGTACCCATATGGGGAAGAGAAAGTTTCCAGTGCCACTGGAAAAGGTACATTAAGTTGTTTGCCTAAGAAAAACTGTAATAGTAAACTTGGGGGGTACAACCAGGTATAAAACTCTTTTGGGAGAAGTGTGGGTTCTGAGAAGAACTGGTGAAATGACCAACAGAACCATTACTTCTCCTCAAAGAGTTATATACATGGTTGAACCCGCAAGTTTACTACTATCGTTTGTCTTACGATCCACACCATGCAAATCTTCAAACATCACTTAAGTTGTTTGTCTGTTGGGGCTCTTCTTACACCTTAAAATGGTGGTATACAGGTTTTCCCATCCAATTTCAACAAAAACTAATGCAATTTAACACCCAGCTCACTCAATTTTATTTGAAAATGAAAAGTCCATTGGGTCAGCATTCAACAGTCTTAAGGAGTAATTCAATTTCAACAGTGTAGTATCCACTGGTCAAATAAGATCATTCAAATTCATTAGGTGGCAAAGATCATTCAATTTCCTGAAAGCCAATAGTTAAATGAAAATGTAGTCTTGAATGCCTTATTAATATGAAATAGAATGACTGAACTGAATCTGTTTGAGAATAATGAAATAATGTGTGCACAGAAGCAAAAATGAATGCAATACAGTAGATCAAAAGAAACCCAAGTTTGATGGAATTAGGAGAAAATTCATAAATTCTGAATGACAAGAATGAAATAATGTGTGCACAAAAACGAAAATGAATGCAATAGTAGATAAAACAAAACAAAATAGTTTCATTGAATGTGGAGAAAATTCATAAATTCTGAATAAGAAGAATGAAAATAATGTGTGCACAAAAACGAAAATGAATGCAATAGTCAATAAAAAAAATTAAAATAGTTTAATTGAATGAGGAGAAAATTCATGAATTTGAATAAGTGTTAATAAAATTGAATTAATGTTTGCTGAAAAAAACTCTTTTATTTTCACATTTAAACAGATTCTGATATTTCGGGAGTGGCGGATAATTTTGATAATATTGACCTCCTGAGTAGTGAGATGGACCCGTTCGTACCCCAGGAATCCATCCTGAGCAAGTACAGCGTCATGATCTACACGTCCACTAATCACAAGAAGACGTGGCACGAACTGAAAGATGCCAAATTCTGCACCAGCTGCGGAGAAAAGGTTAGAAAAGAGTCATGTGGTATAAAGCCTGTTCTGCCAAGGAGCCAGCCAAAACATCCCCGTACAAAAATGTATTGACCCGTTTTTCTCAGAATGATGTCATCTGACGCTTTGAATGTTCATAAAATTTTGTACTGGAAGATTATCGAATACAATGGCAATTTACACCACTTCAACGTGAGGTTAGAGACTTGTAATTTTTTCCCTACTCACATGAGGACTCTATCTGTTGGAAAATGAGTACATCACAAAATTGAATTTGACATTTCCCTTGCTCTTTAAAGGGTGTGTACAACATTGGTAAGGTTGAAAATATAAATGTTCACAGATTTGCACATAACTTACATGGTATAAAGATGGTCATGGTGGAAAAATTCCCTTGAAATAGTTTTGCTTGAAATGCTGTAGTTTTTAGGAAATTAGTAAAACAATTAGTCTTTACCACTGGTGATAAAATCCGATGTTTGAAAACAGTGAAAATATATAATTGGGTGTTTCACTGTTTTCTTAGCCTTGATCAAGGCGTTGGAGTTTTTTCTCAATTTTATTATATTGTTTTCATTTTTATTTTATTTGCGCCGCGCTACACACCCGAGCTACCAACCCGAGCTACCAACCCGCCCGAGCTGTGCGCATGGTGTCTGTGTGTGCAGTATACGGTGCGCGCGTGGTCGTGTGAGCTGTATGCGACACTCACCGATCAACGCCTTGACGTTTCTGTCTCCCCGCCGATGACTCATTACTATAATGCGCGCGAAAGGCGAGACCCCATTGGTCAGTGGCGGAAGTCTTGTTTACTCATTCTTATGAATATGCATGCAGAATCCAGATGTGGCTACACTGGCGCGCCGGTTTGAATTTGGGAATACTTTGTTATAATAATATCTATCTGAAAATGTTGCGTATTCTCCTCAGCTGAGCGAGACAATGAGGGCATGGAATTAAACAAATGAGGTTGCGTGGATCGATTTGTTACATACATTACATACACCATTTTCCAGCAGGAAGACGCTTTCTGATGTATTTTTCGTAGTGACGTAAGGCCCGATTGACCATCTACTGTCTCCATCTTGCATCATTAAACAGTGATTTAATCATTGTTGGTGCATTCATTGGAGGTAGAATATACAAAACAAAGACCTCAATAAACTACCATTATTGATTGTTTCATCATGAAGGCATATAGCTCATTGCACTTTTTATATCATTTGGGCCGCCCCACTAAAAAGAGCTGCCTAACCAAATTTCCCAAGTACATTCACTAGAATAGGGTAGCTAAAAATCTATTTCACATGTATCATGTGTGGCTGTATCCTGTCAATTTTTGTTTGGCAGTAAATTCTTATAAGACCCTGTCTGAGAACAATTCAAAAGTATGAAGACGGTGTGGCTGCACAGAGTCGGACTTCGAGAGGACATGTCAGGAAAAGACAGATGCAGAAACTACATCAACTCCAGAATTAATAACCAAAAGAATGGCGAGTGATCAGGGTAGTCCAATGAGGGAACTTGAGTGCAGCGCAAAAAGCTCCAGGGGCAGCGCCCGGGTTCAGCACTTGTGAGCTGACTGACCAGCCTCGCAGATTACCGGTCAAAAATGGCTGAGACAATGCTACACACAAACGCCATTAAGTCGGTAACTACTCACATCGCATCACATACAGCAAGCATGATATTGATATGGTACAAAGGTCATAGTGAGAGAAGCTCGTGATTGGACGTCAAAATGAATAATTCATTTGCTTCCCATCCTGTGTTGTCTGCAATAGGTCTGACGAAAGATTTAAATATTCATGAGCTGCATACTAGCATATCCAAGAGCCCCCCCATTTTCGTCCAATATTGGACGAAAATATCAAGAAACACATTAAACCCGGAAGTTACAGACCCGTCAAGGCTGTCGGCCTGACGGCCTCCGCATGCGGAGAGTGGTACGAGTGCGGATGACCTGCGCACAGTGTGTGTACGGGCGTCGTACGACGTGATACACACACAGTGTATACGGGTGGGTCGTGCGATGCGACACACACCTTACGCACACACATACGGGTGTGTTTACGGCGTCTTTTTTGGAGTGAAAAATGCGACTGCCTTGATCAAGGCTACTGTTTTCTCATAACTCCGAAGGCTTAAACTTTCACAGGTTTGTTATTTCATGTATATGTTGGGTCACATCAAGTGTGGATACTGGTCTTTGACAATTACCAGTGTTGTACATTTGCTTCAAACTGTTCATTATATTTGATGTGTTCTGCTTCTCCTCAGACGGTTTTGT
This sequence comes from Plazaster borealis, assembly GCA_021014325.1. Taxonomy (NCBI): domain Eukaryota; kingdom Metazoa; phylum Echinodermata; class Asteroidea; order Forcipulatida; family Labidiasteridae; genus Plazaster; species Plazaster borealis. The sequence continues at coordinate 5,780,900 of CM037458.1, forward strand.
GTCCGCACAAAGTGAGCGGTGAGAAGATCATTATTCTACCACACAACTGCTCCCACATCAAGCTGTCCCGACCAGGGGTACGGATACCTGTACGTAGGGGTGACAAATCGTAAGTAATCTTGGAAAAATGGCCTGAACTTGGATACCATTAAGTGCATTTTTTTCTGATCTCATTTGGGAGAGGGGCAAGGGGGGTGGGGATGCAAGGATTCTGAGCCTGTTTCCCCCCCCCCCCCCGCCCCCCGCGCCCAATTTCATAGAACTGCTTTAGCACAAAAAGTAGCTGAGCACAACAAAATTATGCTCACCAGAATAATAAGGGTTACCAGCCAAAATACAATGTCACATGTATAATCTGTAACTGGTATCCTGCTTATTTTTGGGTAGCCCAAAATTTGCAAGTGGTATTTTCTGCGTAAGAAGCTCCGTGAAATGGGCCCTGGTTACGCCGCTGTCAAATGAAGGACACGATTAATTGAAAAAGCAGATGTTGAAGAGATTTGTAGTGATTTGGGGGTTATAGGTTGCAGAGGTCAGGTAGACTTCATCCTAAACCCAGTCACCAACTCCTTATAATTATTATTTGTTTGGCAATTTCACATAAAAATACAAAAAAAACAAAAATACAAATATTTTATACGAATAGGATAAAACTCTTAAAAACATTAAATATAACAATAAATTCATCTAGAATGAAAAATAAAAAAAACAAAAAAGGGGGATACATCTAGGTTTAAAAAGGGGGCAGGCAGTAAAAGAGAAAACAAAGTACTACAAGACTGAGGACAACAGAAGACATCAACAATCCAGGTTTACCAGGACTGACAAAAGTGCCCGCACTGTCACCAAGAGGTGTGTCAGTCCAACCTGGATAAAGATAAGAGGAAAAAGGACAAACAATTACACATAACAAACAGGCTAACATACAACAAACAAAACAAACAAAAGAACTAACGAATGAACGAACGAAACAAACAAGGAATCAAACACCCCAAAAAACAAATTTACAAACAAACAAAGCATGCAAACTAAACAAGACACAAATCAACAAAGCATAAAAAAGCATGGACAGAAGACAACAAGAAAAAAACAGACAAGCTGAAAACAATTTTTTTTTACAAAGCTGCCAGAAAAGGATCTAGTGGGCATATACCGCAACTTTTAATTTGCCTTTAAAAATGTTAAAATTATCAGTTACAAGAGAGTTTTATGTTCTTTCTCAATATCTAAAGGAGACATAACTCGTTTCAACCGTACCCCTTTGCCCAATTTGAAGTTGTCCTGTTTTTTCCCCCTCAATTAAACCTCCAGGTTGCTCAAACCTCATCCACCGCCCAAACTGAAACTGTCCTCCACGCTGTCGGAGTCTGCCGATCTCCCCGATTCCGATCCTGCCGATAAACGCATCCGTAGTCGGTACTCCATCCTAGACAAAGATAAGGAGGAGCACATCTTCCATGGGGATTCGGTCACCCCTGGGTTGGCTGACAGTGCGCCTGCTTCAAGGGCCGAGAAGGGACATCAAGAACAACAGGTCAGAAAACAAAGTCTTTCATTGATCCTTAGTATAAACCATTTAGCGCTCGATATGTGGCATGGTGTACCCCCCTCCTATTGTGTATTCATTGTGTTCAGGGAATCTCAGGAATTCTTTAGAGGATTTTAGGGGGGGGGGTACTTCTGTACAAGAGGAAAAGAGTGTGTTAATTTATGAGAACATTGGGGGGGGGGCACCCTCAACCACATTGTATACTACAAACCCTCCACAGGCATGGATGTAGCCCGACTCGAGGAGTTACTGGCACAAAGGAAAATGTGATCTTTCTTTTGCTGTGATAAAGTGAAATAATAATAATAATACAAATAATGATAATACGCAGTTCTTTATATAGCGCTTATATCACAACCAAGGGCATCTCAAAGTGCTTATTATTTTTTTCTACAAGATATGCGGAGCTTTGTTTGAAATGTAAGACCTATTTATTTACATAGCACAATGTAATGGTTTACAAGGTGCTGTGGCTCAATCTGCAGCCAACCATACCAGAAAGCACCAGGGCAAACCCCTTCTCTTTATGTAGGTGCACTGGGTTCTTTTACGTGCATTACACAACACACAACGTAATGGCTTCATGTCCCATACCAAAGATGAAGCTATAATGGTTAAGTCTCTTGCTTACAGACACAAGTGTCAAGACCCGGACTCGAACTCACACTCTGCTGATCAGAAACACCAAAGCTTGAGTTCAAAAATCTTTTATTTCTGTGGAGTATTGAAGAATAATTGCCCATTACAAATGAGATAAATCTTCTCTCAGTGCTTGTTCAAATTAAACAGTTCAAATCTTTTCTTATGACTGGTCTTGTGAAAAAACATCCGGTCGGTAAACATTTTGAGCTACAAGCCCTGTAGTCTTGTGGATTTTCTCCCCAAATTCGAGCTGTGCTATAGGGGTGTGAGCACTGTTTAAGAACCCAATATTATTATTATTACTATTATGTTTTTATTCTAGCCGCAGACAACTGCCTTTGATCATCTGTGGGACGATTACAAGGAGAGGACCAGTCTAATACGATCCATCCCCAAAGCCCTTGACATGGTAAGAATACACCGATTGTGCACAAAATACACTGAGCTTTACAAGGTGTAAAACCTCGGGTGCTAATTTGGTCCCTGGGTTAGTAGAGTGCAATGGACTCAAGTGGTGGCGGCTGAGTCATCAGGGTTTGGGTTCGAATCCCGGTCATGAAACTTGTATTTAAGATTTAACTATACATGCTTCTCTCACCCAGTAGTAAATGTGTACCTGTGAGGGCAGAGATGGTTCTTTTGATTGATACAGCTTGGTGTGTTACATATTTGGCAGCACAGGCTGTATACTCCTCAGGGAGCTAAGACGGTTTAAGGAAAGAAAGAAATGGCCCAGTGACCAGGGCCTAATTTCATAGAGCTGCTTAAGCTCAAAAAGTAGCTAAGCGCAACAAAATTATGCTTATCAGAACAAGGTTACCAGCCAAAATACAATGCCACATGTACAATTTTTGACTGGTATCCTGCTATCAAATTTGCTTAGCAGAAAATTTATGGCAGTTTTTTCTGTTTAAGCAGCTTTATGAAATTGGACCCAGGTGTAATAATTTTGGAGTGCCATGAGTGTTACTGAGTAATGGATTTGATAGCTATACAAGAAGCCACTATTATTAATTTTATGACAAGTTAAAAATGTGATAGCAAAACTGGTACCCTCTCTATATACACAACCGAGATCCCATTCAAAACATCATGCCAGGAGTCTAGCGGTTCATTTAAACTTCTCTAAAAACTCCTTTACACTGTAGTATTTTAAAACTTTCTGAAAATTTTCTTCAAAAAAACCTGAAATACGTCACTGTATTTTTATTCTGTTTTATGTGTTTCCTTTGAGTAGATTGATTAGCTACTGTAAGAAACCAACCTAGCATAAACTCACTAATATCAGAATGTTTTTAAAAATTAGACTCACCTTTAAAAAAAAGAATTTGATGTGCAATCCTCATGTCCTCATGTTTTTGTTTTTGTTTGCGTTGCTTTTTATTGTTTGGTTGTACACTTTTTGTAATATTGTATGTTTTTAGTGTTTCGACTGGGCATCAGTGGAAAATAGCTTTCATGCTGAGCTGATTTTACCCAGTATAAATGAAGTATAAATGAAATGAAATTGTATATGAATATTCATCACTTAAAATGTTTTTAATTTAAATTTTTCCCTCTCTCCCTTTAATAGAAAAGAACCCTTTCAATCATGTCCCAGTTTTACGCTCACAAGCTTTGGATGGACGAGCATGCTCTCGAGGGCGACCAAATAGTTGGCGTACTTGTAAGTATAGTTATGGCAACCCTGCTAGCCAGGAGTGCGTTTTGGCGACTCCAACCAGAAACACTAATGTTTAAGCTTTGGTCATTTGTTAAGTGTTTTTGTGTGTTAGGTTAAACCGCGGTGACGCGGCTGTTCAGACCAACCTGTAACTGACTTGATGGCTCAGTTAGGCTTGGTTTCAAGATGGCAAATTCTAAAAACTATCGGAAAATGTTAATGGAATTCTTTTAAAAATTAAATACCTTGAAGCATAATTAAATAATGTTGATAAAATTACAAAGATTAAGTTCCATAACTTCAAAATAAACTGAAGGTTGTATATTTTAAGAACAGAATTTTAAAGAGATGTACCAACGTCATGAACTGTTTCGGTTACTGACCAGTTTTCGCGTAGCTCTTGGAAATTGTTTTGGTCAGTGAATTTTTACGTCAGAAACTTGTTTCTGGTCATGGTCGCCGAAACACGACCCAGTCGCTGTTAAAGGTATTATACAGGATTGGTAGAGCTGACAAAATAGTCGCAGACAGTGTTCATGTTTTGTGTGATCAACCATACATGAAATAACAAACCTGTGCAAATTTGGGCTTAGTTGTGTGAGTCAGGAAAAAATAGTGGAAAACCCTGCACAATTTTCAGCATGTTTAAACACGAATAACATTTTATTTGCAAGGGAAATATTTTACATAAAAAATGGTTCTAGTATGATCTTCATATTCAGTAAGCTTTTAGACTAAAACTAAGCTATGATGTTTTTTTGTCCTTACCAATCCTGTATAATACCTTTAAAGGGAAAGTATACCTTTGGTTTTTGGAACCATTCATATATATTTGTAGATATATATATTAAAACTAACCTGTAAAAAAAAACATTTCAAAAGGTGGTCATGTTTTTGAGATATCGCCGAAAATCCAGAGCAAATGTGTCCATGCAGGAATAATAATCCGTAATTGGAATACACAATCTGAGAAACGTTACTGACAGTAACATTACTCAGATTTAAATTTTGGGGGATTAAAACTGATTTAAAACTGATTTGTTCAAAAAATGCTTTATACTTTCGAACGCTACTGTACTTCTAACGAAGTAAGTTTTTATTGCCATTAATTTTAAGAGTGATTACCAAACGTATACATTCCCTTTAATGTTCATTCTCATAATGGGCTTTTTCAGAACCTAAAATGGATGGGGCATTGGGCTGTATAGGTCCTGTGTCTTAGGATTGGTAGTGCACATAAAAAGAACACTTATCGTGGAAGAGTAGGGGTTTAACCCCGGTGTTTCTGATTCACATAGCAAGCACCCTTATTTACAGGTTTACACATAGCAAGCACCCTTGTTTACAGGTTTACACATAGCAAGCACCCTTGTTTGCAGGTTTACACATAGCAAGCACCCTTGTTTGCAGGTTTCCTCAGGCTTGCGAGCTGCAGTGATTAAGTTCACTTATGAGGCATCCTTGGTTTCATTACCAGAAATACACAATCATCATAATAGTAATAATAATTGTTGTATTTTTAAATTGCTAGGAATGGCGGAGGCACTGGACTTGAAACCTTTGATCGGCTCTGTGAACATAATCTCACTCCCAAAGTTGTTTTTGTCCTTTTTGCAGAGTGGTTTTTATGATTTCTTGGCGGAGCGTTACATCCTGAAGGATGTCATGTATCTATGCGCTCATGACTTTATCACGGCCCTCATCGAGTACTCTGTTGTTAATAAGGTATGCCATGCCTCTATTAAGGAAGGGTCATAGATTTTTGAATACTCCAAAAGTTAACGCCCGTAAAAACTTACAAGGTGCACGAGAAGCACTGCAGCTGTTGATAGTATAAAGTCTTTTGAGAAAGGATTCCCTTTGAAGTAATATGGTTTGGAAAAATTTTCACCCCAAATTATTTGATTCTGAGAAATGATTCATGCATGAATTGTTTCTCGGATTTCTGAGGGTTGGTGGCTGTTCGTGAATGCTGCGGCCAGAGGTGCGGTTTTTACCCGCTGTCACCTTGCTAAACGTGGATTGATTCGACAGTCGTGTGAAAAAACCATGACAGTTTTTTTGCTGTTTTCTCAGCGAGTAGACACTGTACTCAGCTAAAACTTTCAAATGTGACTTTTATTGTATTGTCTTTATAATTTTGCCTATACATTAGCATTACGATGACAAAAAACAATCTATGAACCTACCTTTAATGCAAGGATTGTTTTTTGGTTTTTTTACACAAATTTGTCCGAATTTGTACTAGAACAGAAAACTAAAAATTTGGGTAGTCTGCCTAAAAATTGGGCGATGCAGCTTTGAGGGTTCCTCATTGCCACCTGTTTTGACTTTGAAATTGATTCATGTAATCAGTTATTTTCACATCTGAGTTACCGGGCAAGCCAACCAGCTGAGTTTTCAGCTTGACAGAACGGGTTACCAGCAAAACAAGTACGCGCCTGTTTGCTCTGTTCCTCTTCAATCAGTCTTCAATCTTTTAAGTGTCTTCAAACAAATGTCTCCGCAACCTTTCCTTTTGTTAGGATCTGTTTTTCTGCTGTATTTGCAGGCGATCCAGATCTTTGCTAATATTCTTGTGGGCAGCCTTGATGCAACCGTGTTTAGGTATTTACTCCTCATCAGCGATCTTGTAGATCGTGTGGACTGGAAGTATGTGGAAGATTTCAAAGCCTTTGCTACAGCCATCTATCCATTCCTCAACGTAAGATGTGTTTTTAAAACGAACATTTAAAATAAGAGTCCTATATTTTAATATGGAATGCTTGGGAGACTCCGCAGTAACATTTTGCAGTGTTGTTTACAAATTCATCGTTCGTCACGGCAGACAAGGTTGTTGTCTACATGAGTCGTTCACATTGTTCAAGATTTTTTTTTTCAATTTTCAGAGTGAGGTTGACAAGTTTCCGTGTCTATTTTGTGTTTATTGGGATGTAGGCATGGGTATCATCCACTAGGAGCCTGGCTGGTAGAGCAGAATGCACTACCTTCCCAACTTCTTACGAACATCTATGGTAAAGTGCCTTGCTCAAGGGCACAAGTGTCATGACCAGGATTCGAACCCACACTGTGCTGCTGACAACACCAGAGCTTGGGTCCAGTGACCTAGACCGCTCGGCCACGACACGCCAAAGTGTCGTGCTGAGGCAGCGTCTCAAAAGTCAGAATGGTTTTAATTGGATCAGCTAAGTACATGTATTTCAGCGGGCGTACATGGACTAAGTCCATTGGTCCACCTGACCGTTCCATTGGAATGCTTAAAATGCATTGGCACAATGTTGCGGTCCAGCAGAACGTTCTAGCGGTTCTCTGGACTGTAGGCGTATTGCCTATACAAGAAGGTTCTTTTGCACCAGAACTTGCCCGACTTTTGAGACGCCCCCTAAAGGACACAAGCGCCTTGACAGGACCTGAACCCACACTGACAGCAACAGAGCTTGAGTTCTGTGCACTAGACCGCTCAGCCATATCACTCCATGGCCTTTTCCCAAACCTAGACTTTGGCTCCGGCTTGGGCTTCGTCATCAACTCTGACAGTGTACATTTTGCCGGTGTTTCCAACATCAAACGTAGCTCGGAGACGGAGTAAGCCGAGGTTTTGAAAATACCCCATATTTATCTCTCTCTTTCTCTCCAGGAGGATGATATTGATCAGCTTCATCTTGGCTTTACATCCTTTGGTGAGAATAAGGTGTCTAAGGCGCTGGTGTGCGAGTACTTGATGTACGTCATTCTCAAATACAGAGAGCCAAGATTTCAAGATGTAAGTAACAACCCTGTCCTAGTATTATTAAATCGAGAGACTATTCTACTGCCGCAGAGTAGATTTTTTCGGAATTAGAACTAGTTCATCTTTTTTAGATTACTGTGTATTTGGCTGGTCCAGACATAAATTTTTGAAAATTGTTTAATTATCGTTGTTTTCAATTTATTGTTTGTTTAATCCATTTTACTTGTATTCAGCGCCTTGAGGCAGAACCGATCTGCAACTGTTTGCGCTTTATAAATCTCTCTTTATTATTATTTATTATTTTGATTAAAGGGGCTGTGTCGTCATGATCAAAGCAGGCCTGTGGCTGTACATGTACATGGAATTATAAACTTTTACCCAGCTCCTGCACGCGCACGCATGCACGCTCGCTCTCCACAGATTTTGTACGGAGGGAGGGCGTGCGTGCGCAGTAACTGGGTGGGAGGTCATAATTCCATGTGCAGCCACAGGCCTGCTTTGATCATGATGACGAAGCCCCTTTATCAGAAAGAGTGTTAAGCAACCACGCAAGGAAGCTTTTAAAACATGAACATCACTTCCACTTTTGAGCTGTCACTTGGGGCCAATTTCATGGCTCTGCTTTTACAATAATTAGACTCTTGGGGCAGTTGATCGTTCTCAAATTTATATCTGTGGTTTTTGTTTCCCTCCAGCAGAAGAGCCCATTTTCATTATGAGCTGCTAAACACACCGGTCTTAATATTTAAACAAAAATAATGTTTTTTACAACAACAGGTTGTTCGCCAAAATGCCAAGTAATTTTCTGGTTCACTTCATCTATGTTAAATTAGGCTATTTCTATAAACTGAAAAACATGTGTCAGTTCTCATTTCATATTTACATTTTCAAAAGTGGCTTACTCTTCTTACATAATCCAAGAAAAAAGTACCCCAAAAAAGAAGAGTTCTTTCAAAGCCTTACTTTTCCACCCTTTTGTTTTTTAGATTGAGAGTAAGCTGTTGCAACGGCCAGGGAAAGAGCTGGGCTTGATGAGTGAGAAAGAGTTCTCGGAAGCAGTGGATGCCATGTCGCCTCTAGTCAACGAGAAACTAAGACATCGTCTCTTCGTAGAGGCAGAGGCCCAGCACAGCGAGGGTGGGAAGGTGGCTATCATGCGTCTATCACGTATCCTTTTTAAATACCATATGAGCTGTTACCTGCAGAGCCAGGCCTAGGTTTTGGTAGCCTTCATTTGAGCAGGTCAAGGCCTTTAGTGTTGAGAACCTTAGGTTTCTGTCCAGTCTGGCTTTGGTCAGGTGACCCACGATAGAAGTTTTATGTAGGTCCGGGACTCGGACTTGATAAACATAGTGAAGCGAATCAAGACCCTTAGGTCTCAGTCCAGTTTGGCCTTGGTCAGGTGACCCACGATAGAAGTTTTATGTAGGTCCGGGACTCGGACTTGATAAACATAGTGAAGCGAATCAAGACCCTTAGGTCTCAGTCCAGTTTGGCCTTGGTCAGGTGACCCACGATAGAAGTTTGTGTGAGTCCGGCCCATAGCCTTCCCTTTAGTGTTGAGACCCTGAGGTCTCCAGCTTGTCTTGGCCTGCAGGTCAGGTGACGAATGATAGAAGTTTATGTGGGTCCAGGAGCCGATTTCACAAAGAGCTAAGATTGATCTTAACTGCAAATCAATCAAAGTTGCTATTAAGTAAAGTGTGATGTCACAGTAAAAATCACTATGGTAATACCGACAACTCATCTTTGGATGAATTTGAGTGCTTTGTGAAATCAAGCCCTGGCCTTGGTCTTGATAGCCATAATTAAGCGGATCAAGGCCTTGGTATGTAGACCCTTAGGTCTCCGTCTTGTCTTGGCCTGGTCAGGTGACTAATGATAGAAGTTTGTGTGGGTTGAGGTCTAGGTCTTGGTAGCCATAACTAGGCGGATCATAGCCTTGGTGTTGATACCCTTTGGTCTCCGTCTTGTCTTGGCCTGGTCAGGTGACTAATGATAGAGGTTTGTGTTGGGCCAGGTCTCGGTCTTGATAGCCACAATTAGGCGGATCAAGGCCTTGGTGTTCAGACCCTGAGGTCTCCGTCTTGTCTTGGCCTGATCAGGTGACTAATGATAGAAGTTTGTTTGGGTCCAGGTCTAGGTCTTGATAGCCATAATTAAGCAGGTCAAGGCCTTGGTGTTGAGACCCTTAGGTCTCTGTCCAGTCTGCCCCTAGTCAGTCCAGCCCATAGCCTTCATCCCAGGTCAAGGCCTTAGTGTTCAGACCCTTAGGTCTCCGTCTTGTCTTGGCTGGTCAGGTGACTAATGATAGAGGTTTGTGTTGGGCCAGGTCCAGGTCTTGATAGCCATAATTAAGCAGGTCAAGGCCTTGGTGTTTAGACCCTGAGGTCTCCGTCTTGTCTTGGCCTGATCAGTGACTAATGATAGAAGTTTGTTTGGGTCCAGATCTAGGTCTTGATTGATACCCTTTGGTCCCCGTCATGTCTTGGCCTGGTCATGTGACTAATGATAGAGGTTTGTGTGGGGCCAGGTCTCGGTTTTGATAGCCATAATTAGGCGGATCAAGGCCTTGGTGTTCAGACCCTTAGGTCTCCGTCTTGTCTTGGACTGATCAGGTGACTAATGATAGAAGTTTGTGTTGGTCCAGGTCTAGGTCTTGATAGCCAAAATTAAGTAGGTCAAGGCCTTGGTGTTTAGACCCTGAGGTCTCCGTCTTGTCTTGGCCTGATCAGTGACTAATGATAGAAGTTTGTGTTGGTCCAGGTCTAGGTCTCGATAGCCATAATTAAGCAGGTCAAGGCCTTGGTGTTTAGACCCTGAGGTCTCCGTCTTGTCTTGGCCTGATCAGTGACTAATGATAGAAGTTTGTGTTGGTCCAGGTCTAGGTCTTGATAGCCATAATTAAGCAGGTCAAGGCCTTGGTGTTTAGACCCTGAGGTCTCCGTCTTGTCTTGGCCTGGTCAGGTGACTAATGATAGAGGTTTGTGTTGGGCCAGGTCTCGGTTTTGATAGCCATAATTAGGCGGATCAAGGCCTTGGTGTTTAGACCCTTAGGTCTCCGTCTTGTCTTGGCCTGATCAGTGAGTAATGATAGAAGTTTGTGTTGGTCCAGGTCTAGGTCTTGATAGCCATAATTAAGTAGGTCAAGGCCTTGGTGTTCAGACCCTGAGGTCTCCGTCTTGTCTTGGCCTGATCAGTGACTAATGATAGAGGTTTGTGTGGGTCCAGGCCTAGGTCTCGATAGCCATATATTAAACGGGTCAAGGCCTTGGTGCTGAGACCATTAGGTCTCTGTCCAGTCTGCCCCTAGTCGGTCCAGCCCATAGCCTTCATTTTAGCAGGTCAAGGCCTTGGTGTTGAGACCATTAAGAATTTGGTGCTCACCTCCGATCACAAAACTTACGTAAACGCTTGTTTTGGATGTGAAATGATAATCGCCAGATGCTGTAATTGCAACGCGAAGCCTTTTCATTGCAGTCTATGGTTTTTGAGGCGTCAGCAACCTCTATAAACTGCGTCAAGCGTTAATTTTATGCCCATGTGACCATCGCGAATCCGAGTAAGGGGTTTCTAAAAAGTTAAGAACAAAGAAGCATCCTTGTCCCAGAGTTTTAGATTTGTTTAAATAATATTACCACACTATTTGTGTATTTATTATAAAAGCTAAAACTAATTGATATAAATTGTAATGAATATTTTTGTTGTTCAGATTTTGTCATTAGATATAATTTAAAACAAAGATTTGATTTCAGAAACAAAAGTTTCTACATTTGACGTGTTTTCTTGTACCGATACGCGCGAGACTTGCACAGTCTATTGCAATGATGTACTGACTTAAAGGGACAGGTTGGTCTGAAAAAAGTGTTTGTAACCGTTTGTTATAAAATGCATAATGCAAGACGTTATAAAGTAGAACACAATGATATTCACAAATATGCCTCCAAATTGTGTGCTTTTCCTTTTACTTTGAGAACTAACACGGTCGGCCATTTTGTGGAGTCAAAATTTTGATTCTGCAAAATGGCCGACCGTGTTTGTTCACTGCATTTTATAACAAACTGTTACAAATGCTTTTTGTAGACCAACTCGCCCGATCCAAGGCAACGTGCCCCTTTAAAACGTGTATCAGATATTGTACTGACCTACATATTTGTATACAAGAATGAGATGCATGATTATGACAACCTTTCCAGTTTTAATGATCTAAACAATAATAACCTTGAATGACCGGCCGAAACTCTTTATTGCAACGATCTACTAGCTGGCTCGAAACGTGTTCCAAATATTGCCACTGACATGCAAATTCATATCAAAGAATGAAATGCGTGAATATATGACAACCTTTCCAGTTTAATGATCTGAACAATGAAAACCTTGAATGGCCGGCCGAAACTCTTTATTGCAACGATCTACTAGCTGGCTCGAAACGTGTTCCAAATATTGCCACTGACATGCATATTCATATCAAAGAATGAAATGCGTGAATATATGACAACCTTTCCAGTTTAATGATCTAAACAATGAAAACCTTGAATGGCCGGCCGAAACTCTTTATTGCAACGATCTACTAGCTGGCTCGAAACGTGTTCCAAATATTACCACTGGCATGCATATTCATATCAAAGAATGAAATGCGTGAATATAAGACAAACTTTCCAGTTTAATGATCTAAACAATGAAAACCTTGAATGGCCGGCCGAAACTCTTTATTGCAACGATCTACTAGCTGGCTCGAAACGTGTTCCAAATATTACCACTGGCATGCATATTCATATCAAAGAATGAAATGCGTGAATATATGACAACCTTTCCAGCTTAATGATCTAAACAATGAAAACCTTGAATGGCTAGCCAAAACTCTTTATTGCAATGATCTACTGACCTAAAAACAAGTACTAAATATTACCACTGTCATGAATATTCATATAAAAGAAAAAAACTTTAAAAATAAACCTCAACTGATTTATAATAATAATAATAATAAATTATGCTTATAAAGTGCCTTACATCCATGACTGGACCACAAGGCGCTGTACAAATTAAAACAGCACCAAAACAAGAGGAGGAAATAAACAAAGAGCATTAAAAGATGATTTGAAATATTAAACCATAAAAAATGGGCCAGCCAGCCACAAGAGTTAAAAACATTCTGAAAAGTACCACTCAGCATAAAACTATACAGCTATTAAATTTTAAAAATGCAATGATGTTATAGAAAAAATGTAGTAAAATTACAAATACATATAAAGGGTTATCCAGAGAATGCATGACATATAATGATCTAAATAGTAAAAATATACAGCTATTAAATTTTAAAAATGCAAGGATGTTATAGAAAAAATGTAGTAAAATTACAATTACATATAAAGGGTTATCCAGAGAATGCATGACATATAATGATCTAAATAGTAAAAAAAAACCTTGAATAGCTCACTATTGCAATATTGTACGGACTTGTAATGTATATTAATTATTATCACTGACATGCAGATTCATATAAAAATATTTTTAAAAACTTGACAAGGTTGACACATTACAGTTGAAATAGGGAAGCAATAATTTGTTGACTGGGTAAAAACATCTGATGGTAGGTTGACACTACCTGTACAATACACACCTCAAATAACACAGGTCTGGACTTTCATCTTTGAGAGGGCAGGGCTGTTTATACATTTAGCAAAGGGCACTTCCATTGGAGAATCTTAAAGTCCATGAATTACTTTTGAAGGGGCCCTAGGGAACAAGGCCAGGGCAACAGAGGCCATTATGACCTCCATGTAATTCCAGGCCTGCAAACACACAAACACACACACGCACATGTGTAAACACCAGCAATCGTGGACCCTTCTTTGTTCAACTCTTTGTGTTAGCAACCGTGGACCACAATGTTTTTCTTTGTGATAGCAACCGTGAACCTATTATCCCTTTTGTTATAGGTCCACGGTTTGAATGTGGATACCTACCCACGCACACGCAGCTCTGTGTTGCAGTCACTCTGTGGACATTCCTTTGTTCTGTACACGTAAGAAAAAACCTATTCATCAACACTGTAAAAAACACTGTGTGGACATAGTCCACATAGTGTTTCAAGTCCCTTCATTATGTGGACCTCTTTTGTTCTCAGGTTCACACCTTGCATGTAGCATTAAAACAACCTTACGGGTCGGGTTTGTGGGGTCCTGCTATTTTTGTTCTATTATTCCCTTTTCTAAAGACTTCCTCTGTGGGGTCCAAGTTGAACACAGACAAACTTTGTGGGGTCTATTGTTCCATTGTGTAAAAGACCCCACACAAGGGCCCCCCCATAAGCGTATTTACACACGTGTAAAATGTGTTGGGTGGATGTATGAATCTTCACATTTATTGTTCGTCTTCTATTTTTGCTTTCTTTTGATTTGGCTCATCCTGAGAGCCCCTCTGCCACATTTCAAACCAAGTAGGCAATGGTCAAATGATTTCATCAAGTGGGAACAAATTAAAAAAAATCATGAAGATAAAACCATTTAGAATGCCCCATTAGATTGCACAGTAGAGCTTTTTAAAACCAAAGATAAACACCAAGTCAAAAATATTCCGGGGACCATGTTACAAATTCACCGTGCTTAAGGCTAAGCTTCCAAAATTTGATTAAAGAAAGCCCCACAGGTTTTTTTTAATCCTGGGGAGCACCCTGCTGCCACCTAGCGTCCAAAAGTCCCTCATATAACGTTTTGCTAATTTTATTCAATGATAATTTCCCTTAACACATTCTCTCAGATATTGCCAGCTACATACTCTTACAGCAGGTTGCCCCACTCTTAAGACAAAAAATAGCTGAGAAAGTTGAAGACAGCAGGGTTCTTTCGGGTTCAGCTCCAGTTCAAAGTAAGTGTTTGTTTTGCTCACATCTGAATGTTTAAAGACCAGCTTGAACAAAAACAGCAACAAGTGATCTTTGTTGAAATTTATTTGAAATGTGTTCATTCAATAAAGGAATTGAGTTCACTTGAGAGTGAACAGATTTTAATCGTAAAAAAAAACCCCAATCATTTTGGATACCATTTTCTGGTGCTTTTTAGAAAGATTCGCGAAAAGCCAAGTGATGTCATCACTTCTGTGGCGTCATTGTGGGAGCTCTGTTTTGTATAGCCGCTTTGTTGCAATAAGAAAGAATTGTCATTTGACACATACCGTCAACGGCAGAAGTGTCGCTAGTTTTTCAAAACCTTGAGGTCAGGGCCCCAATTTTGTTGATCCGATAATTACAAAAAATTCAGAAATGAAAAATATAAAAATTACAATTAAATGATAAACGAACACATTATAAACAAGTTTAAATAGCTGGTTGCCTGTAATATGCCTTATCTGACATGGCCTATACATTAAATAGCACCCAAGCCACTGACTGTAAGCAAAAAAATGTGTTTATATTTAAACTCAAAGTCCCACATCAGTGTAAGGATAAAACACAATTGTGTTCTTTATCCCCTATGCAAGTTTAACATTTTGTTTTGTAAGTTGTAAGTGCGTAAGATTCAACTCGGTTTACTAGTATAAATAACAATAAAAAGATACTTATAAATAGTTGCAACAAATCGGCCTCAAAGCGCTATGTACAATTCACTCACTCACTCACTCGGTCGCCCACAGGCGGGCGATTATGTACAATTAATAAAGTTAAATAATAAAGACAACGGTAGAAATTATTCATACAAAGTTACAAAATTACTTAATTTACAAAGGAAAGATAAAAATAGTCCAGAGCTGGATTTCCTAAACTTTTAAGAGTCATCTCAAGATGAGTTGTCAGTATTACTGTAGTGATTTGTATTGTGACATCACACTTTGCTTAGCAATTCAGATTGAAAACACAGTTAAGATCAATCTTAGCTCTTTGTGAAATCGGCCCCTGGAGTTCTGGTCCTGCCAGCCTAAGGGTATATATTATAAAATTTTGATCCATGACAGAAATTTAACCCAATTCATCAATCACAACCATCACCATCAACAAAAGCCAAAAGACTGGTAACAAAAGTCTAGCATTACAATTTCAAAGCTGCCACCACTAGGATAGCCGCATTTTGCATTCTTATGAAGTGAGCCAGCTTGATGATCGATGGGCGGAGGTGCATGCACCCACATAAAGAGTGCTATACAAGTGCATTTGCAGTTGGAAAATGGTGGGTAGGGCTAAATGGTTCAGTCGATTGACTTACAGGGATTGTATACGTTTGGTAATTCGAACCCACTGTTTGTTTCAATCATATATGTTGTAGATGTATATACCATAAAACTAACCGGTGAAAATTTCATTTCAAAAGGTGATAGCGTTTTTCAGATATTGCAAAAATCTGGAGCAGTTGTGTCCACGCAGGAAGAATAATCTGCAAATGGAATACACAATCTGAGAAATGTTACTGTCAGTAAAGCGTCTCAGATTCAATTTTTTGGGGGTCAAAAGTGATCTTTTTCCATAACCGCAGTACTTCTAAGTGAAAAGTTTCTCAAAATGCATTATACTATCCAAAGCTGTTGTACTTCCTACCAAGTAAGTGGTTATTGCCATTAATTGTCAGAGTCATTACCAAACGTATACAGGCCCTTTTAATTTGGTTTCTACATCTTACTGCGTTAGTGAATATTTTACAAGCAGTTTTTTTTTAGCCTTCGAGAAAGACTCTGCTAGGGTCGAAACGTCAGGCCATTAACTATTTTTTGCATTTATACCATAGGTCCTTTTGGTTGGTAAGCAGTTTGCAACAGCTAATTCTATTTCATCCCCCCCAAGATCATCTGCAACATTGAAATGCTTGCGTAAATAATTATACCGAGATCGCTGGGTTACTTTCAAATAAATCTAAGTTGCAGAGATCAACATTACGGTCGGAACCATGCTGAAACAATGGTAGAAATATAATAATAAGTAATAAATTATGCTTATAAAGTGCCTTGCATCCATGACTGGACCCCAAGGTGCTGTACAAACAAAAAAATAGCACCATAACAAGAATATCGGAAATAAACAAATAGCATTAAAAGATGATTTAAAATATTAAACCATGCAAAATGGGCCAGCCAGTAATTAAAACTACGACACACCACAGAAGTTAAACAAAACATTCTGAAAAGTACCCCTCAGCATACAAATACACAGATATTTAATTTTGAAATGCAAGATGTAATAGAAAAACTGTATAGGCTATTAAGTAGCGCATTGATTTATTCACAGCTCTGGGAGGCTGCTTTTTTTCTGCCTGATTATTGGCTTGGTTTCCAGGTTTCCATAGTATTTTCCAATAAAACTATTTCCAAGCATTACCGTCTCTGCATGTATCTTACGCTGTTGGTGTCTAGTTAATTTGACCAGAGCAATTACAAACACCACTATACAAGGCACTACCACCAAATCCAACAGGACTTTGTCTGACGAGATATTTATTGAATGTATCATTTAAAGAAATCTCGGTCTACTTCAAATCCATCCCAACTATTAACAGCCCACATAGTCAAAATAATCCGAGCGCATAATATTTTGTTCATCAGGCGCATCTACTTAAAGGCACTGGACACGTTTGGCAATTGTCAAAGACCAGTATTCTCACTCGGTGTATCCCAACATATGCGTAAAATAACAAGCCTGTGAAAATTTGGGCTCAATTGGTCATCGAAGTTGCAAGAAAATGATGAAAGAAAAAACACCCTTATTGTACAAATTTGTGTGCTTTCAGGTAGGAATAAAAGGCTTCAGGCCTGAAGTCTTTTATTATTTTAGTGAGAAACTACCTCTTTCTCAAAAATTACGTTACTTCAGAGGGAGTCGTTTCTCACAATGTTTTATACTATCAACAGCTCCCTGTTGCTCGTTACCAAGTAAGTTTTTATGCTAATATATATTTTGAGTAATTACCAAACGTGTACATTTTGTACAGTGCCTTTAAGCGGTTTCACAATTTTTTAAAATCTGTCAGCAGTTAACAAGAACAAAATGGCGTTTCTGGGCTGAGGGGTCTAGTTCACCGGACCCAAGCTCTAGTGTTGTCAGCAGTAGAGTGTGGGTTCGAATCCCAGTCGTGACACTTGTGCCCTTGAGCAAGGCACTTAACCATAATTGCTTCGTAAAAAAATGGGAAGGTAGTGCATTCTGCTCTACCAGCCAGGCTCTTAGTGGATGACACCCATGCATACAACCTTACAGACTTTGAAGGGGGTAACCCTGTTTAAGCCCCAGGAGTAGGTGGCAATGTGCCCCTGGTGACAGTTGATTTAGGTCGACAGCCCAAATCATTTGAGTGTAGCCCTCACCTTGAAGTGGCTGTCGGGCCTTGTGATTGTAGGCGATATCTCATTTAAAAAAATAATAATAATAATAAATAGCTACAGAATAACACAGTGGTACTGTAAGCTATCACAACACTTTAGAACTGGGTAAAGTTATCAAATGACAAATTGGAAAAACAAGAAAACATATAAAAATATCCATTGACTAATACTCTCAGTACTTGGTGCTTTACTTTAAAAAACTTGTGGATATTCCAGACAGGTATGTTTCAACTCGCATTTGGCTAGTTATTACAAATGCCAAAAAGAAGACTTGAAGTTGAAGGGATACTACTAAAAAACAAAGGTGTCCACACAAGTTATCTAATAATACCCTTTGACATTTTTAAAAAACATTATTATTATTATTATTATTATTTTTTTTAAATGGGGGTCGTTGATAAAAACTTGTTGTTATGCCTCATCAGCACTACAGAATTTGAATAAATGACTTGTTTAAGAAGCTTACTTTTAAAGAGGGACTCCAAGGTCAAGTTCAGTCTTGTGATTCACCCATTTTCCAATAAATAGAGTCCTTATGAAAATGAGGGGGGGGGGGAAACTAATCTAACCTCATGTTAAAATGGTGTACAAATGCCACAAGTGCAGTTTTTTCTCAGAATCCAAAAACTTTTGAAATAGTCGGTACATTTTTCTACAGAGAGTTTTCTGTTCATTTTTGAATTTTGATGATATTTAATCAAAATAGCATTGAGTTTGACCTTTTGACTGGCGCAAAAATTCCTCTTTGGAAGGTACATCTATCTATTTGTTTTTGCTGTCCGGTGACATCATGTTTCAAATTTCGCTCTGAAAGAGTACAAATAAATATGACAATTTACACCATTTTAAAGGGGTGGTTATTTGTAATGTTTTTTCCCACTTTCATGAGGACTCTATCTATTGGGATGTGGTTGCATCACAAAACTT
The DNA here is from genome assembly GCA_021014325.1 of Plazaster borealis. NCBI lineage: Eukaryota > Metazoa > Echinodermata > Asteroidea > Forcipulatida > Labidiasteridae > Plazaster > Plazaster borealis. The sequence continues at coordinate 5,799,713 of CM037458.1, forward strand.
AATTTGACCTTGGAGACCCTCTTTAAATCCATCTGAAAACCTTTCCCTCTCCAGTCTGTTTCCTTTAAAACCCAACACTTGAATCTTATATTTCAACAGATGCCACCGCTGAAGGAATGACCGGTCAGAAGGGGGGCGGCTTGGAGGACATAATGACAGCCGCGAAACTGAGAAATCTCGCCAAAAATATTGCCAGGTGTGTATATACTGTTCATTTTGTGTCAAACCAGCCAGCACTTTTTTACACCTTATATCATAAAGGCTGTTTGGAAGGCAGGGACACAGTTCTGTTCACTGCAAGAAAACCTCTACAAGATCCTCCAGGGTTTGCCCTTAACTTGTTTAAAGTGACTTCACTAGTCCGTTAGCTTTTGCACTAGTAATAATAACAATAATAACTAGTTCTTATATAGCGCATTTTACAATAACGTATCAATGCGCTTTACATTAGTGCCCTGGTCATTGGGCCAATAACATTCCTTTATTCTTTCTCAGCTCCCTGAGGAGTATACAGCCCGAGCTGCCGTGGCGCTCTGAAGGCTTTTTCAAACACAATATCAACCTCTACCCTTGCAGGTACCCATTTATACCCCTGGGTGAAGAGAAGCAATTATAGTGAAGTATCTTGCTCAAAGATCACAAGTGTCACGACCGGGACTCGAACCCACACCCAATGACTTCATCACCAGAACTTGAATTCTATGCTCTAAGCCGCTCGGCCATGACACCCTAATCATTCTTTCAAATGAAACAGGGAAGCTTTTGAACCCTGAACTAGTCAGCCAGACCACTTGGAGAGAATTCTGACTGGTCCTCATATGTTTTAACTGGCATTTGGCCAGCGGATCACTGTTAAAGGAGAATGCTTGGTCCTCTTCAAGGCCTGGATCTCTAACTGTTCAAAACTGTCCAAATCCACTCCCTGTTTTTGACTTATTCCTTCGGCTGCCTTGACTGGATTGCTGTATGCAATGATAATGATGGATATTGTTTCTCTGGCTACAAGAAAAACTCAACCTCCCATCTACGGTTACGTATACCTATATGTCCTCACTGCCTTACTCTGATTGGTCGTTGGAAATAGCTTTGATTGGCTATAGTTTTCCCGCTTTTTTCTGGATACCTTCCCTTAAAGGTATTGTACACTTTTGGTAACAGCTCAAAATCAGTGTCCACATTTTGTGTGATTCAACATATGCATGAACAAACAAACCTGTGAAAGTTTGAGCTCAATTGGTCATCGAGATCACGAGAAAATAGTGAAAAGAGACCTTATGTGTTTTCTGTTTTTTCAAAATATCGCGCGTGATAAAAACTATTGTTTTACTCATTTCTCAGAAACGATAGCATTTAAGGCAGAAATATTTTAAGGAACCCTTTCTACCATTACTTACTTTAAATCATGTAAGTTATGTGTGAATCTGTGAACATTCTTTTCGATCCGAAATGGATATGTTTGTGTCTGTGTTTGTTTATGCCTCTGACGAAGGTCCGGTTTGGATCGGAAGCTAAGGCCATCTCCCCTACAAATTTAATATATATATATATATATGTATTTAAATATTTTTTTAAAATTCTTTTGTAATGCAAGTTACTTTAAATTGATCTTTATGCTTGTCTTGAATTTCTTTTTTAAATATTTAAATGGTTTGTATTACCTTGTATTTATCGGGAGCAAAATGCCTGCGGGCATCAGTAATTTAATTCACCGGTTCAAGTCCTGTCATCAGTCAGTGTTCCTTGTATTGTTTGTTTCTTGTTTTGTATTTGTTGGTTTATGATGACAAATAAATACTACTAATAATAATAATAATAATAACAAGATGGCCGAATAGTGCTGAATCTCAACTCGGGTAATTTTGTCTGTTTACACAGGAGGGCTCAGAATCGCAGTATGCGTCGTCTAGAGGGAAATCTCCGATATGACATGACCGGGATGTCAGATGACATTGAGATGGAGCAGTCCATCAGCTTCCTGCGTCTGAATTCAGGAAGGGACGTCGACGGTGAGAGGATCGTGGAGGAAGAAGACACGCTGGAGGAGTAGTAGAACCGTAAGCACTAAAATGATCAAGACCATGTCGGTGGAGGAAACTTTGGTTTTTAGAAAAGTCATTGTATTAATATTGTATCTATTTCTGGTAATGAAACCAAGGATGCCTCATAAGTGAACATGATCACTGTAGCTCGCAAGCCCGAGGAAACCTGTCAACAAGGGTGCTTGCTGTGTGAACCAGAAACACCTGGGTTAAACCCTCACTCTTCCATGATAAGTGTTCTGGGTTCTTGCACGTGCACTACCAATTCTAGTACACGGGACCTACGGCTTAATGTCCCATCCGAAGGACAAAGCAATTATGGTAAAGAATCTTGCTCAAGGACACAAGTGCCGAGATCGGGACTCGAACCCGCACTCTGCTGATCCATAACACCAGAGGTTGAGTCCGGTGCTCTTAACACTCGGCCACAACACGCCACTAATTTAATTCCCATCCTCAATTTGTCAGTTAATGCACCGTACAACCAAACTGGACAATTTCACAAGTTGCAGGGTGGTCACTTTATCGTGAAAGGGGAGTTTCTGTTTTGTCTGGGATGCTGTGCACGTTTGTATTTCTGTTTGTTACGATTGCTGCTATTGAAATAAATAACTGTCATTTTGAAGTTCTTCACATACTTTGTTCTATCTTACTATATAACCGGGGGAGACTTCAGACTGAATTGTTACCTTTCTTTAACCTGTTTTTTGCTTAGCAAATTATAGCCTGGAAGCAGTCCCAAATCGTGTACATCAGTATACATTTAGGTTGGACTTGGCGGGTAACCAGACTTGTTTTTGCTAAGCCAGTTTAGTGTGCAAGCAAACTTGAGCTGATTCCAACAGACAACTACACTGGCCAACCACCAACCAAGTTCATTACAACAGACCGGGTTCCTTATACTGTTATTCCCATTAAAACAATACTTCTAATGACACAAACGGTACCAATAATTGTCAGAATTTGTGAGTTTTCTTTCGCCAACATTTTCATAGTTTTTATTTTTTTGATGTTCAAGGGCCATTGTTCGGGCTGTTCAGTTTGCAACCTGTCATCTATTTTCTTGTAGTTTGTACTCATATTTTAAAGAACAAGACTTTGGCTTTGAATAATAATAATACTATAATTATAACAATAGTACGCAGTTCCTATGTACAGCACTTTATCACACCTGAGGGCGTCTTAATGCACTCAGTATTTTTTCTACAAAGTAAGTTGAGCTATGTTTTAATTGTAAGACCCAATTATTTACATAGCACCATGTAATGGTTTACATGGTGCTGTGGCGCCATCTGCAGCCAATCTAACCAGAAAACACTGGGGCGAAACCCATTCTCTTAACTACAAGTGTACTGGGTGATTGTACGTGCATAAACACAACATACGGGACCTACAGCTTTACGTCCCAACTGAAGGACCACAATTATGGCTCAGTGTCGAGACGGGATTCGAACCTACACTCTGTTGATTAGAAACACCAGAGCTTGAGTCCAGTGATTTCACGTGATTTTCACATGTGTGTGAAAAGTAGCTGTGAATAACTCCCCTTTTGTTAATGTTAACCTTGTCCAAATCAATCGAGGATTCAGTTTTCCAGAAGAAGAAATATTTATAATTCCAAAGAAACAAAAATATCTCAGAAAAAGATGCTGTAAATTTGTGAAAAATGTAGTTTAATTTAGCGTATTTCGGGACCAGATATTGACGCGTCTAAATTTCACAACGTCCATTTTGTCGACTGCTCCAAAAAGTATATTCTCTTGGGCACTGGAGGGCGCTCTTTCTTTCAAGATAACGCGAGAAAACAAAACTATGTTGCGTACAATTTTATCAGCTTTCCATTGACACCAAGTTTGATAGAATTCAGGTGAGTAAAAATGTCATTTTTGCCCAATTTTTCGAACCCTTGAAATACGGACATTTTATGTAGATTTTTCTTGTGCAAATGCTTCGAAATGACATATACATAGGTCATTACAGTTCTTTGACAGTTAATTATTTGAAAGGTTAGACTCTAAGCTGAGTGTCTATGTGGTTTGTTTTTTATTATGAACTATCGCGAATGATCGCAAAGCAAATTTATAGAGAAAGGTGCTTCCAGAAATGCCATCAAAATCGGGTTGATGGTGTAGTAAGTACATGGTTTTCTAATCACTTATGTTGCATCAAGCCCAATTGGGTTGGGTTGGTAATGTAGTGATTTTCTTTCAGTATTTTAACAATTTTATGGTATCATATATTTATTATTATACTACTCTGTACTAGTTGCATTGAATATTTTCTATGAAAAATGAACTTGTTAGGTTTTTGTGAAAAAATGCAAAAAGTGCCGCACTCTCTACGTATAGATATAGGCCTAATAGACAGATAGATTTTTAGAGTCGTGAATTGATTGCTTCATTTACATTTTACAAGCTCTGTGAAGATTACAGAAAAGGAGACATGTATTGAGATCATTATTTAATATTCCAGTAAGTTGGTTTCTGTTTTTGCTTTTGTTTTGTAAATTCTTCTTTTCAATTATATCAAATTTATCAAGTCTGATCTATTCTTAATAATAAATCAGGAGCAGTTTCCACGCCCTTGTATCAGTAAGAAAATGACAGACTCAAAACGTCCTCCTGCCACCTTTAAATGAGCATAACTCCCCCATACTATAAGCTATTGAAGTGAAATAAACACTGTTGGATTTCTTTTGCAATCCTCTTTCCAATGGTACCAAACTTGTTAGGTTTTGTGAAAAAATGCAAAAAGTGCCGGACTCTCTACTTGTACGTTTTGTTTGGTTATCCCCCAAAAAAGGGATTTTTCGTGCATTTTTCCGGCAATGCCGACCAGGTGTATTGCTGCTGGATGCAGCAAAACGACTAAAGATGGGGTCAGCTAGCATTTGTTTCCTGCAGATCCCAAATGTAGGCAGTTACGGGCATCGAAAGTCAGGCTAACGAGGGCAAAGTGGTCCGGTCCGACGTCGTTTTCAGCGCTGCAGCGAACATGCTTCTGGTGTTCGGATCGACTTGAGCTGCATGCCGCGCCGCGGCAGGCACGCCGATCCGATTTGTCATCACGGGGCCGCTAAAATACCTCGTATTATCCGTGTTCTCGTTATGACCGTGCTCGTATCTTCCATTTTTTTAAGACATAGAAACGCGCATGGGACAGTTCGGGACCGGTGAAAAACCTCGTATAAACGTCGACTGTACACTGTCCTAGGATTGCATTGGGTGACGTCCGAATACAAAAACGCATCATACTGTCAGGTACCCAGACGTAATTTACAGGGCCAGACTACACATTTTCTCTTCAAATATCCCGCGCCTCGATTGACGTCACGTACAGCACCATGTAAACGGGGGCCTATTTTTAAATTTGTAATTAAAATAAAAACACAATTGTTTAACCTTAGTTAATTACTTATTCACATTCCACTCATAAAAATGCATATATTAACGACAAAAGCTTTATTTTGACAAAATACCACTGCCAGGTGCCTTTAACTCATATCAATTGCCACAAAAAGCAAGATACGGTTTCTCGTGGTTTACTTGTCACTGATTTTCATTGTGACGTCACTTTTTAGTGCACAAGTTTAGTATATGGTCTATAGAGTATGTACCAACTTTCAATATAATATGAATCTTAAAATTACCAAAAGTACCATCTAAAAAAATACTTAAAATTGACATTTTTCGACTTTGATTCCGAAACGTCCGGGGCATTTCAGACAAAATAATTTCACAGGATACTTACTACCATTACCATCTTTTTAAAATGGAGGCTTTCGGAAAGAAATGAAACTTTTTACCCCAGAAAAGTTGTATAAGTTTTTTGTAAGGGCACACTTTCTAACCGATCCACTCGGCTGACCCGCTTAAAAGCTCAACTCGTTAACTGACCAATCACATTCTGTCAACAATAGTCAGACATTACAAAATGTAAGCACGCTACCGTCATAAAAAAAAACCATGATAGGATAACTGCATTTTGCATCTGATGCAGTGCCAGCTTGACGATCGATGGTCGGAGTAGACTTGGTTCAAGTCTGTGATCGTGGTTTTTAGTCAACCTGAGTGATAGCCATTACATTATTGCCTGAAATAGCGCCCTCTTGTGGATTAACCTCCGCCATTAACCTACGATTACTTGCGCGTTGGGGCGTGTGATAGCTAATCTGTGGGGGGCGTTTTGCGCGGCTGGTGCAGAGAAATAACCGCGATCTCAGACTTGAAATCAAGTCTATGGTCAGAGATGCACGGGCCCATCCACAAGAGTGCCATATTATTGTTGAGGTTTCTGTGGTCGGGGTTTAATTAACTTGTTTTCCACCGGCATCTGACTGCATCAGTGATTCTTTTACGTGCATTTCTCAAAACCAGTCTGTGTTCTTTGTGTATGTAGGTCAGATATAGCGCCCCCAAGATCATTTGTAACATTGATAAGCTGGCCGACATATAGAAAGTAACGTATAAAGCTAACGGAATTTTGTCAAATATATCTACATTGCCAATGGTTAAAAATATCACCGTCGGGACCCATGCTATTATAATGGTAGCAAAATATACAGCTGTGTAGCGCGTAGATTTAGTCAAAGCTCTTTTGGGCTGTTTCTTTGCCTGCTTGTTTCCATCAGGCTTAGCGCCAACATTTCCAAGCATCACCGTCTCTGCGAGTATCCTACGCTCTTGGTGTCTAGCTAATTTGACCAGAGCAATTACAAATACCACGATCGCAAATAAACAAGGCACTGCCACAATATCCAAGACGAATGCCATTCTTTTGATGAGAGGGTTGTTGAATACATCCGATAAAAAGGTACCGTCTTGCTGAAAACCATCCCAGCAAGCGGCAATTATAGAATTGAACAAAATTGCCAGTACACCCCACACGGTCGAAATAATCCGGGCGCATAATTTCTTGTTCATCATGCGCAAGTACTTAAGCGGTTTCGCAATTTTGAAATATCGGTCAGCGGTGATAACAACAGAATGGATGAAATAGCCACAGAATGCCGTAATGGTACTACAACCAACCACAAGACTTAAAGACCAGGGAAATCTATTATGGAAAAAAAACAAAAAAATATGGCACATGCAGAGAAACTCATTGATAAATAAACTCACCAAAAAAAAGTTTGATTCACACCAAAGGCTGCGACTAAAAGCTATACTGGCAACAAGCCAAATGTACATAAGGCTGATGTAGATTCCACATATAAAAACAAAACAAGAAACCCCAATCCATAAAAAATCCATCCCCGGGGGGTACTCGGTAGGGGCCAATGTACTATTAAAAAACATGGTAACAGTAACACTGTCAGCGCAGCACTGGGCGAGGTCACAGTGAAATTCTCTTGGGTGTAGACCCGTTCAAATCCTGCCGAAGTTTGAGCAAGTTTCTAACGAACATTGAAAGCACCAGTTAAGCCTTTTGCCTCAAAAGCTGATATATGGTTGACGATTTGAGGATGTGGTTCTTGCCTTGAAATGCTAGGAACTTTTCTATTTAGCATCAATATCCAATCGGAATTGGGTCTAAAAGTTGATATTTATAGGGGGAAATAATGTCAAATTGGTAATGTTCTGCAAAGTCGCACTCTAAAAGTGTTATTGTTTTCTTGAGTAGATAACGAGAAGGTATTCTCAAGGAATACTAGGTTGTCACGCATGATATCTTTAAGTAAAATTTACTCTGGTGTGAGTTGTTAACAACAGCGTCACTTCCCTAAAACTTTAGTTCTGACCTCATCAGTCAACAGGAAACTCTTCTCGTTTTGGAACTCCGTATTAGTATTTCGGTTGTCGTTGTTTAGCTATCGCACGGTGCCTTGACGCTTCTTTCTTGATATGCCAAGTTGTCCACCGGAAAAGGGCTCACCTATCATGAGAACAATTTGAATGTGTGTTGAAACTTTATAAAGGGCACCACGGCAAGCTGGGGGTGGGGTGTTTTCTGCAAGTTCATGTTATAAACCATTTCTCACATTTCAAATCATACACAATAATAACGTGTATGTGCCCTTGCTTTGTAATGTGTTCATGGATTCCGAAGTGCAATAAATAACTCGATGAATACAAGACAATCAAGACCACACTACAATCGCCACTGAGATACCTAAACAATAGGCTAAATGATGGTGGCCCTGAAAGAGGACATCACACATCGCAATTATATTTTACAAATATTTGCAATGCCGCAAATATTATCGCAGTTAGGGTTCTAAAAGTTGTTTACAATTGATGCTCGATATGGGGCATGGTGTACCCCCCCCCTCCCCATTGTGTCTTCATTGTGTGCTTGGAAACTCAGGAATTCTTGTGAAGATTTTAGGGGGGGGTTCTATACAAGAGGAAAATAGTGTGTTATAGTATGGGAACATTGGGGGAATCCTCTGCCCCACATCGGGCAGGCTGTAGTTATTTGAGGTCCAGCGAGAGTAGTCTGGTACCGTGCGTAGTATGAACGTTTTAACGATACGACGGTTGAAAGATGTTGCGCGGCATGAGTGTGGTGCGCATGTGCACTAGAAATGGGTCAAAATGACCCAGAAATGGGTCAAAATGACGCAGAATCCGAGTTAAAATCCCAATTTTTTGTTTAACCACTTTGGGTCAGGCTCTCTGGGACCCGGGTCACCTCCGAGTTTTTGGAGTGTAGAGGACGTGACCCATTTCTGGGTCAGGCTGACCCGGAAAGTGGTTTAAAAATGGAATTTTAATTCAGATTTTGCGTAAGTTTGACCCACTTCTAGCGATATCCCTGGATTCACTGCAAAAACTGTGCTGTTAAAATTGACACCATTAGCCTTTTTGAGATATGGTGGACAATATAGTAGTGCACTGTTTGGTTTGGGTGTATACAGACTGTTTGGTTTGGGTGTATACAGACAATTATTTACCCAAACCTAATAGTGTCATAGTCTTGTGTCGGCCATGTCTCAAAATGGCTCATGGGTTTTGTCACATATAGAGATACCGAAAAGAGAATCAAAATTAACATCATAGGGTGTTAAAATAACACAAATGTAATTGTTTTAGCTGATATAAGTGTTATTGTGATTCTTTGTTGGTATATTTATGTGACAACACCAATGGTGTCAATTTTAACACCACAGTTTTTGCGGTGTTGTTTAATACATTTCTCTGGCCCTCACAACATCTTCTTCATGCCCCACCCCCCCCTTAAGTTTACCACGTGTTGCCATTCTCCTGTTTCCCCATGTTGTTGGGTCTCGCCAGTTATCCATGGAATTGCAACATCATCATAAAGTCATGGCTGTTTTAAAGGCACTGAACACGTTTGGAAATTGTCAAAGATCAGTGTTCTCACTTGGTGTATCCCAACATATGCATAAAATAACAAGCCTGTGAAAATTTGGGCTCAATTGGTCATCGAAGTTGGAAGAAAATGATGAGAGAAAAAGCACCCTTGTTGTACAAATTTGTGTGCTTTCAAATAGGAATAAAAACTTCTTGCAAGAAGTTTTTATTATTTTAGTGAGAAATTACCTCTTTCTCAAAAACTACGTTACTTCAGAGGGAGTCGTTTTCTATATGTTTTATACTATCAACAGCTCTCCGTTGCTTGTTACCAATACGGTAAGTTGTTATGCTAATATTTGTTTTGAGTCATTACCAAACGTGTACGATACCTTTAAACTATTTCTCCATATTTTCTTTCAGCTAGCTAGCCATCACGTGATTCCACACTGCATAAACTGGGGTGTAAAAATTGACACCATGCGTGTTGTCACATATAGACACCGAAGAGAGAATCATTAACATCAAAGGATGTTAAAATAACACCCTTTGCTGTAAATTTTGATTATTTGTTGGTATCTATTATAATATGTGACAATACCCATGGTGTCAATTTTAACACCCTAGTTTTTACAGTGCAACCAAGTATCCCTTTGTATTGTTTGTTTGCAGTACCTGGCAGATACAGATACAAAACGCTTCTTTTGTGTTTAAATATCATCGCCACAGATTTTCCCTTTAAACTCTGCTTCACCTTTATCCACCACATACCATATTTCGTGCCGCTCTAAGCCCGATGGTGTGGATTGGGTCACTGTGCTTGCTTATGTAGGTTATACCGCTACATATTAATGAGAGTTTGTATTCCTTCGTGCATCAAATAATTCCCACAGCATAAAGCGAAGCCCCACAAGTGACACGGATTTATTGTAGTTACGATCCATCCATCCTACTGATGGTCGTAGACTGGAGGGCTAGCAAGAACCAATTGGTTAAAAGTTAGCAAACTGTTGACCTTTTCAACGTTTTAAATGTACCCAGATGGGTACATGTCAATGTTGAGGAAAACATAGCAAAATTATAATGCATGGTTCGTCGTAGCTCTTGGTGTAATTGCTCCATTGTGTAAGGGAGGTGGGCTTTGATTATTGCAGGGATTCGCAGCTATTGGACTTTCGACAATCTGCTTCAACCTTTGCCACACGTCTAGGCCTTTGTTATGCCTTTTTCGCGCCAAAGTGTCAGCGACTCACTGTCGCACAGTTCATATCCACTTTTTGTATATGTATACATGTATATATATCTATAAAAAATACCGATATATATCCCGGTGGTTTGGGCAGGCTTTATGTTCTGTAACTTCGCAGCTGCAACAAAAACTCGGCCAACATTTCATAGTTGTCAAAGATCATCCACATTTTATCTGACCCAATATGACGCATGTTAATGTATTATTCAGTTTGCGGTAACACCATGTATCTACTTTGCTGTGTAGATTTTGGTCTTTGAGAACTTGTCTTGCTATTTATTCTACTGCCGCGGAGTTATTTTCGAGGACCGGTTAGAACCCACTCCGCGGCAGTGAAGTTAGTAGGCCCTAATAACTAGAAGTCCCCTCGATCCACTAAGCGAAAGTATTGTTAGTCCCGGCCGATTTCTTCATTACCCCCCCCCCCCCCGCCCAGGTAGTAGTTAATTAGCAGTGCATTCTTTTCAGAACTAATAGCAGTCTCCCGAATTACAAAATCTAAGTTCCCAAAGAATAGAATCTACACAGCAAAGTGTATACACATGGTGGCACCGCAAACTGAATACATTGATATACCTCACCACGCAATGCCTCAAAACCAACATTCAATTCAATTCAATGTAACAATTATTTCCGTACTCACAAAAATAGATAGAATCATTTGGACACAAATACGCTAGTACATACAAGCAAAGACTGTTATAAACATGACCAATGAAAAAGAGGACGAACAATAAAACAATAGAAGCTGTGAGTAAGGAGGCTGTTCAAATAAGCCGAGGCCTATACATGAAGAAGCTCAACCTCCAACCGAGTCACGAGAGTCAATCAAAACAGTTTTCAAATATTGGACTTCGGCCTTGCCAGATCCAACCAAATTGTTTTACTCATTTATCAAAAACTATAGCATTTCAGGCAAAACTATGTTAAAGGTATAGGGCCATAGATGTGTTTTGTCATCTTAATGCTGATTTATATATGAAATTATAAAGATACAATAACAGTCACATGTGAAAGTTTCAGCTGAATACAGTGTCTCTTGCTGAGAAAACACCAAACAAACTGTCACGGTATTTTCACAAGAACGTCGCAGCATTTGCCAACGGACACCAATCCTGAAAAATCCGAGAAACGATTCATGCATAAATCGTTTCTCAGATTCAAAATGTTTTTGGGTGAAAAATTATCCAAACAATATTACTTAGAAGTGAATCCTTTCTCAAAATAGGTTATACCAGCAACAGCTGCATTGCTTCTCACACGGTCATTAATTTTTGAAGCACTTATCGATCTATGACTCCACCTTTAAAGGTATAGTACACTTTTGGTAACAGCTCAAAACCAGTGTCCACATTTTGTGTGATTCAACATATGCACGAACAAACAAACCTGTGAAAGTTTGAGCTCAATTGGTCATCGAGTTCACGAGAAAAAGTGAAAAGAGACCTTATGTGTTTTCTGTTTTTTCAAACATCGAGTTTTTATCACGCGTGATAAAAACTATTGTTTTAACTAATTTCTCAGAAACGATAACATTTTAGGCAGAAATATTTTATGGAACCCTTTCTACCAATTACTTTAAATCATGTAAGTTATGTGTGAATATGTGAACATTTGTGTTTTTCGCTCTAACCAATAGTGTACAGGGCCTTTAAGGGAGGTTTTCCTTATTATGACCGTCTTTGTACATTAAGTAATATTCACAAATATCTGTAAACATTTATTATACACGTATTTTCAATCTTTCAACAATTACTTACAGTTTTCAGGATATTCTTCTTCAGTCTATCGACAGTTTTTCCTCCACCACTCTCAGTACCAGATGTGTAGTCTGCTACTTTTGTTACAATTAGTCGATGTTGTGTTAATAATGCGCATGTGCACTTCCTCACGGTCTTATTGCAGTCGTTCTCAACCCTCACACAATTATTTCGCTTCGTAAATAATGATATGTGTTACACTATAACCATTGTTGTGGCAGTTACTCGTTAGTGTTACATCCGTTATTTAACTGCATGGTTGTGAAGTTTGATTTGGCTTCATATGTCAGTTTGGTCGGATACATATATATTATATATATTTAAGTATCACCCGTAAATAAATGAAGTCACTGATGATCGTGTCGGGAAATGTTTCCCGTTGGCTCATTGGTGGACCACCGCTACAAGACGAGGCCATGAACGGTGGCGTGACGATCCGCGTAATGATTGTTAGCACAACATTGCGTTTAAAGGTATTGTACACGTTTGGTAATGACTCAAAACAATTATTAGCATAACAACTTACTTGGTAACAAGCAACGGAGAGCTGTTGATAGTATAAAACATTGTAGGAAACAACTCCTGAAGTAACGTAGTTTTTGAGAAAGAGTTAATTTCTCACTAAAATAATAAAAACTTCTTGCAAGAAGTTTTTATTCCTATCTGAAAGCACACCAATTTGTACAACAAGGGTGTTTTTTCTTTCATCATTTTCTTGCAACTTCGATGACCAATTGAGCCCAAATTTTCACAGGCTTGTTATTTTATGCATATGTTGGGATACACCAAGTGAGAACACTGGTCTTTGACAATTTCCAAACGTGTTCAGTGCCTTTAAATATCATGTAATAAACCTCAAGGGAAACTGACTGTAATATGGCTCCTGACTGGCACAAGATAATAATGACGAAAACGGGGGGGGGGGGGGGGGGGGTTTTGCCCCATCATTTGCAATTGCGTTTTTGGTACGCTCCATTTTTTAAAGGGCAAAGTATACCTTTTTTTTAGAACCGTTCGATTGTTGTTATCCTTTGTAAATTTAGATGTACCGGTATACAATTAAACTAAACTGGCAAAATTTAATTTTAAAAGTTGGTGGCGTTTTTGAAATAATTATTGCCGAAAATCTGGAGCGGTTACGTCTACACAGGAAGACTGGAATACACCATCCGAGAAACGTTTGATGCAGAAACGTTTCTCAGCTTGAAATGTTTTGAACCCCCCTCTCTCTTTAAAACCACATTCCTTTAGGAGGGAACAAAATATTACCATCATCATGATATAACTCACGGTTTTAACGATACATATTATGTGAGTTATATTATGATGATGGTAATATTTGTGCTGCCTAGAGATGTAGGGGGATGGGTTGGTACCCCCCTCCATGATTTGGATGTAAAATCCGCTCTTCCTCCCCTCCCCCTCCCCCAGTAAAACATAACCATCGATTATAATTAACGGTTATTTTTAGCAAAGCAACTTAAACATTGGGCATGATCACTCAAAATCCTTTTTTCACACAATAAACACATTTGACACACAATGCTTTTGCATAAAGAATAAACTTGTTTTATTGGTACAACTCTTGAATCAGAATCAAGTTTACTGAACAATAAAACAAGATAAACAGGACTTGAAAATTTGCTGGGTCGAAATAAATTGTTATCTTATAGTAAGGTTTACGGTAAACAGTAATGCTTCAAAATGTGTTACAGGGCAGTAGAAGGATCTAAAAGTCAAAAATACACACTTACAAATTAATGTGTTTTTATTTTAAAACAATTTTTTTTGGGGGGGGGCAAAGTTGTGAATACTTAATTCGCTATTCTAAAGTTCTCTTTTCCAATATTTTTCTGAAACTGACACATTTCTTTTCACATTCATATCGTGAACATTTTAGAAGATTTTTACTGTCAAAAGTTTCACTGGTTATCAACGACTTTCGGAGGTGATAGCATGTGGCAGTATAGAGACTATACCTTGTGCGCGTGCTCAGAGCCATTTCAACAATGGAAAATTGCCATGGTATTCAAGGCCCAATTTCATAGAGCTGCTTTTAAAAAGCACAGAAAGTAGCTAAGCACAACTAAATTATGCTTACCAGAATAAGGTTACCAGCCAAACTACCGGTACCATGTCACGTGTACAATTTGTGACTGGTATCCTGCTCATTTCTGCTAGAAGGAAATTTTTAAGCAATATTTTCTGCTTAAGCAGCTCTATGAAATGGCCTGAAACATCACAGCGGGAGCAACTACCCCAATGTACCCGGTCATTGTCGTGGTGCCTCTTAATTAAATTGCAAAATTGTAGACATTTAAATTTCCCTCGTAGCATTGCCCTTCTGAGAACAAAGCATCGGGCGGGTTATCTGCTGCCAGCTCTCGTCCACATATCTCCAGTTAAAATTTATGCAAAATGTGTATGCATCGAGGATTTCCCTCAACACATAGACCCTCAAACATAGACTTGACCCCTGTCTTTATCCGCAAGGATAACCTCGAGATGTTCAGGCTAAGCCAGAGCCGGTGTTGCAGGCTATTCTGTCCCCCAGAGATTCGGTCCCCCTATACGGCGAACTGTGTACAAAGGTCTTCTGATAGCGCCCTCTTTTGAATCATCCTCCTCCAGCCCATGTTAATTTCCCATGGGGGACTGAATCTCCGAGGGACAGATTTCCCTATGACACCGGTGTGGCAGGAGATTCTGTCCCCCCGGAGAATCTGTCCCCCCATACAGCAAACTGTGCACAAACTTCTTTTGATAGCGCCCTCTTTTTAATCCTCCTCCTCCAGCCCATGTTAAATTCCCATGGGGGACAGAATCTCCGAGGGGCAGATTTCCCTATGACACCGGTGTGGCAGGAGATTCTGTCCCCCCGGAGATTCTGTCCCCCCCATACAGCAAACTGTGCACAAACTTCTTTTGATAGCGCCCTCTTTTGAATCCTCCTCCTCCAGGCCATGTTAATTTCCCGTGCGGACAGAATCTCCGAGGGGCAGATTTCCCTATGACACCGGTGTCCCAGGGAAATCTGTCCCCCCGGAGATTCTGTCCCCATACGGGAAATTAACATGGGCAGGAGGAGGAGGATTCAAAAGAGGGCGCTATCAAAAGAAGTTTGTACACAGTTCGCCGTATGGGGGGACAGAATCTCCGGGGGGACAGAATCTCCTGCCACACCGGTTTCATAGGGAAATCTGTCCCTCGGAGATTCAGTCCCCCATGGGAAATTAACATGGGCTGGAGGAGGAGGATTAAAAAGAGGGCGCTATCAAAAGAAGTTTGTGCACAGTTCGCTGTATGGGGGACAGAATCTCCGGGGGGACAGAATCTCCTGCCACACCGGCCTGGACTCCGCCCGCCGCCTGATTGAAGCCCCTGATAAGGAAAGCGCACGTTTTCTTAATAACTGACGGAGCCCAAGCCGGAGACAAATCCCGAGCCGTGGTTTCGAAAGTGGCCACTCTTACTCTTACAGCAGGTTGTCCTACTCATTAGAGGACAACAAATGGCAGAGGCAGCAGGATTATTTCCGATTGGTTCAGCCCAAGTTCAAAAGGTTGGTGGTTTTGTCCACGTCTCAAAAACACAGCGGTTACTGGCTAAAGTAATGGCAGTTCCGGTTGGTTCAGCCCAAGTTCAAAAGGTAGGTGTATCACTATAGGAATAGTATACATTTATCTGCAAGTGAACCAGCTGGCTTGTTGTTTTTCGTTTTTAACTCAACACCCAAACAGGGCCGAGATCCCCAGCGCAATGCTTACTGCCTATAGGGCATAATACAACATGCAAACTTATGTAACTTCATGCGCTTGGTTTCTTAGGACAAATCTCTTAGTATTAAGGTGTAGTGTTGCTGTTTACAGAAACACTGCTAAAGATGGTGTCAGTCTGCACATTCCCATCACATCCAAAATAATACCGAGGAATTTGGACGGCTGCAGTGAAGCATACCAGAGCTTAAATGGTCAGGAGAATGTACATTGTCATTCAGGGATAGGAAGTCACAAAAGCGCTGCAATTGGTTTATTTAGACGTCACGAAAGCGCGCCACCAGACGATATCAAAATTGGTAACACAAACTTGATAAATTAAAGTGTTATAACTCAAGAAAAACTCATCAAATTCTAAATTAGTATTTGATGAGTTTTTCTTGAGTTATTATGTTATTATGTGTGAATTGATCTGGTCCCTGCCGTGTGGTGGTGGGGGGGGGGGGCGGTCCTCTACTGAAAAGGACGAGCATTGAGCAAACATACAAAATCTACGAGATGAGGTCTCAAGATATAAAATAATATGAATATCTTATTCTTCACGAGGAGTAGCAGTACACAAATTGAATATAATAGTACTTAAAGGCACTGAACGCGTTTGAAAATTGTCAAAGACCAATGTTCTCACTTGGTGTATCCCAACATACGCATAAAATAACAAGCCTGTGAAAATTTGGGCTCAATAATTGGTCATCGAAGTTGCAAGAAAATGATGAAAGAAAAAACACCGTTATTGTACAAATTGGTGTGCTTTCAGATAGGAATAAAAGGCTTCAGGCCTGAAGTCTTTTATTATTTTAGTGAGAAATTACCTCTTTCTCAAAAACTACGTTACTTCAGAGGGAGTCGTTTCTCACAATGTTTTATACTATCATCAGCTCTCCGTTGCTTGTTACCAAGTAATTTTTTATGCTAATATTTGTTTTGAGTCATTACCAAACGTGTACGATGCCTTTAAAAGTACTGCACAGCAAAATACAATACTCAACAATAATTACAACAATGTGAAGGTCATAGGTCTACACGTGGCATTACGTAGTAGAATAAATCAATACAATAACGATGACTCTAACCCTCACAAATTCAATTTGTTCAACATAATGACTTACACTCTAAAAACTCCCGGTCCATAATTGGTGGCGTGTCGTGGCCGGATAAGAACACCGGACTCAAGCTGTAGTGTTTCTGATCAGCAGAGTGTGGGTTCGAGTCCCGGCCGTGACACTTGTGGCCTTAAACAAAACACTTAACCATTATTGCTGCGTCCTTTGTACGGGACGTAAAGCCGTACGTCCCGTGTGTTGTGTAGTGCACGTAAAAGATCCCAGTGCACTTTATCGTAAGGAGAAGGAGTTCGCCACGGTGTTCCTAGTTTGTTTGGCTGATACCTTGCAGGAAAAATAAGTGTTTGTCTATTCAAGTGCCTTGAGTACCTTAGTGGTAGATACGTGCGCTATATAAGACTATATTTTATTATTATATTATTCCGGGTCCTATGCAGTTTCCGGGTCAGCCTGACCTAGAAATGGGTAGTGTGACCCGAAAGCTTCAGAGTAATAATCTCTCAAAAATTGTTCCCCCAAAATGACAAACTTAAGTAGCATGGCAAGAGCCATAATGTTATGCTCCCTACAAAATAGAGAGAATTAAGAGAAAATATAGTGCCTATGTGCCCCCCCTCTCTCTTCACCTCTCTGCCGTAAGGCAAACGAAAAAGAGAGAAGTCAAAAAGGTCTCGGACACAAACTTTAAGTTGTTATAATAAAAAGGAATAACAACGAAAGTTGCATTGGGCCCAAGAACACTGAGGGCGCACTTGGTATCCCTACATCAGAAGCGTACATTGAGAGAATTGCGACAATTTGCGATTACAAGCCATTTTGTGTCAAAAAACCGCATTGGCGAATACAGGGTGCCAGATTAGTCTGCCCGTAGGGTCGTGCTGAATTTGGACTAACAAATGGCGTCCAGCAACCACGTGACCGAAAAAAACTGGTCCCTCTATGTCGCAACTCTCTCAATACACAGCTCTGCCCTACATGCGTTAATACTAATATCAAACAATGTGTTAAGCTCACAAAATGTAATATGAAAATCTACAACCTCATATTATAGGGCCGTTAAAAGGTGAAATTGAATTGGTTCAAGAGCTTATGGTCATACGGAAAACTGGTGTCTGGGACCTACTGAACACATAAAATACGGCCCCGATTTTATACACAACTTTTGCAAATTTTGAAGGAAACTTTACGATAATACGACCGGTAAATAACACTCACTCTAGTCCAGGGCCAAATTTCACAGAGCTGCTTAAGCAGAAAATAATAGTTATACATTTTCTGCTAAGCAGCAGACGAGCAGGATTCCAGTCATAGATTGTACATGTGATATAGTGTTTTTGCATATTATGCCTTGTCCTGATAAGCATAATTTGTGTTCTGCTGCACTATACCTTTTGTGCTTTTACAGCTCTGTGACATTGGGAAATGTTGGCTGGTCACTGACAAAGTGCATGGCAAACCCTGCCATCATTTTTACATCCACAAAAAGTACACTGAAAAGAAAGCTCTAAAATATGAGAATACCTCTCTTTGATATGTAATTTTCGAGAGGATTCATTTAATTTTTTCCTGTTGACAGGAATTGACATAAATTCACAGTAAAACAACTCGAAATCGGTCCCTTCATGTCGAGTTGATTTGCCTACACTAAACCCTGATTCCAATAACACTCGCTGGCAAGAGAAAATAGTTGATTTGGAGTTAAAGGCATCGTACACGTTTGTCAAAGACCAGTGTTCTCATTTGGTGTATCCCAACATATGCATAAAATAACAAGCCTGTGAAAATTTGGGCTCAATTGGTCATCGAAGTTGCAAAAAAATGATGAAAGAAAAAACACCCTTGTTGTACAAATTTGTGTGCTTTCAGATAGAATAATAAAAACTTCTTGCAAGAAGTTTTTATTATTTTAGTGAGAAATTACCTCTTTCTCAAAAACTACGTTACTTCAGAGGGATTCGTTTCTTACAATGTTTTATACTATCAAAAACTCTCTGTTGCTCGTTACCAAGTCAGTTTTTATGCTAATATATATTTTGAGTAATTACCTTTAATTCAGAATAGTCTATATTTATTTAACAGTTTTCAATTAAAATAATAGAAACAAAATTTAAATGGTTTGTGTGTTTGGCATTTTCCCCTTCTGTTTCAATTACGATGTTGTATGCAGAAAAGACATTGGGAACTCTTGAGCTGTGGGAGGAACATGGATCTAAAATATCTGCTTTATTTTGAGGCATTACGTTTGTTCTCAGGGTACAGGAGGATAGGCCTCCATTGTATAATCAGTCAATATTTAAAAATCTAAATTTGGGGTGAGTGTGTGGGTCAAAACTACCTCAAACATTTACCAGCAGATGAAAACTAGCAGATGAAAATTACTTGTTAACTTTCGCATAGTCTGTTTGTTTTGTTTGTTTGTTTGTTGGGGTGTTGGGGTGTTTGTTTGTTTGTTTGTTTGTTTGCTTTTACTTTTGCTTTTGCTGTTGATGTTGCTGTTGCTGTTGTTTGTTATTATTTGACTTGCCCATCCACAAGAGTACCATATTGTTGCAGTTTCTATGGTGAGGGGAGTTTAATGGATATGTGTCTTGACTTAATTGGTTTTCCACCGGCATCTGACTGCATTTGTGAATATTTTGCAAGCATTACGCAAGACCAGTCTGTGTTCTTTTTGTATGAAGGTCAGAAAAAGCGCCCCTAACATCATTTGTAACGTTGATATGCCGGTCGAAATCATCAAAGACTGAATGAAAGTCGAGTCCCTTTCATATCCAGTACCGAGACTTACCATGATTATAGGTGGAATCCATGCTATAACAATGGTAACAAAATATGCTATTGTGTAGCACGTGGATTTATCCACAGCTCTAGGAGGCTGAATTTTGTCTGCCTGATTGTTTGCTTGGGTTCCGGACTCAGGATTTCCAATATTTCCAAGCATCACCCTCTCTGCGTGTATCCTACGCTGTTGGTGTCTAGCTAATTTGACAAGAGCAATTACAAATACCACGATCGCAAATAAACAAGGTACTGCCACAATTTCCAAGGCGACCGTGATTTTTCTGATGAATACTTCGGTATATATCAACTGAATAATAATGAATTCGAACTCACCATAACAATCAAAATCATTCAAAGAAAAAACAAATATAGAAATGCACAAAATTACCTGTACACACCAAACAGTCAAAATAATCCGGGCGCATAATTTCTTGTTCATCAGCCGCAAGTACTTAAGCGGTTTCGCAATTTTGAAATATCGGTCAGCGGTGACAACTACAGAATGGATGAAATAGCCACAGAATAGTGCAAGAATACTACACGCTACCAGAATACATTGAGGTCTAGGCAGCTGCCAGTTGTCAAAGTGAAACAGGAAGAAATAAAAAACCATGAAAACATCACATATTAAGAGAAATTCGTTGACGAATAAACTCATCAGAAAGAAATTTGATTCACTCCAAAGTCTGCGACTGAAAACTATACTGGCAATAAGCCAGAGGTCAATTAGACCGGTGACGCTTGCAGCTGTCAATATGAATATATACAGGCCTTTCGTTACTGAAAGTCGCTTAATTAATTCCAGATTATTTTTTACGTAATGACAGTCCATGGTGATAAGCACCTTACCTCTCAGTCTATGGGCCAAGCTCACAATGGTTCCCTTGGGAGAAGACTCGCGGGTTCGAATCCTGTCGAAGTTGTCTTTGAATACGTTTCTTACAAACAAAGGGACACCAGTAAAAGTTCGCTTCAAAAGCTGACTTGTTCAAGAATGGATGATGCGGTTCTTTCGTTGAAGTGCTAGCAAATCGCTGCCCTTGGCTTCCCAACCTTTGGTACTTAATATACCTCTTCGTGACTCTGTAAATCCAACGAGTTATTCTTTAAAGAGGACGAATAATGTCAAAGTGATAATGTTCGGTGACGTTCACATTCTAAGTGTTATTTCTTTCTTGAGGAGCTAACAAGAAGGTGACATCTCAAGGAATACTAGGTTTTCACGCATGATACATTTAGGTATAATTTACTCTCGTGTGAGTTGTTGACAAGAGCGCCACTACCCTAAAACTTTAGGTCTGACCTCATCAGGGAACAGGAAACTCTTCGGGTTTTGGAACTTTGTTGCAGGACTTGGGTTGTGGTTGCTCAGCTATCGCTGTGTGCCTTGATGCTTCTTTCTTGATGTGGCAAGTTTTCCACCGGAAAAGGGCTCACCTATGAGAAAATTGTACATTATGGAATAACGGCAAAGGGGCACTACGACAAACTACACCAAAACCAAACAAGAGACAAAATATACAGCTATTTTATGGGTCGCCACGATCCGTAGCACCTTCCGTGGCA
The DNA here is from genome assembly GCA_021014325.1 of Plazaster borealis. Lineage (NCBI taxonomy): Eukaryota > Metazoa > Echinodermata > Asteroidea > Forcipulatida > Labidiasteridae > Plazaster > Plazaster borealis. The sequence continues at coordinate 5,821,204 of CM037458.1, forward strand.
CCATCCGTCTGGCTGTTGACTTCACTAATGCACACTATTGTATTTTACCCCCGAATAGGGCCTGCTGAAATGCAATTACTTTTCTGGCCTAGTCATCAGAAAACTGAGCTTTTTATGTGACTTTAAAAACGTCTGTAAAAAGAATCTTCAATATCAAAGATACACTCGGTGTTTTGGTGATTCACTTACCGATTGAAACCCCTGTGGCCGGCTGGTTATGACATTTCTCTTACAACTCGCAAAAAAGTCAAACTAAGTACAGTATAATTACACATCCATCAGGAACAAGACAGCGATAGTGTTCAAGTTTTGATCAGATTTTTAGATGAAATACTCGATAAAAATCACTCCCGGTCGCTTGGCACTGACATGACAAGTACGTTTGGATTCCTGAATCTACTGAGGGAAGGTTTCATTCTGCGGCAAACCATTCTGCTTATATTTTGCGCTGTGAATAATTGTTACAGTTTATTTTTAATTTATTCCCAATGGGCAGGCCTATTATAATAAAATGATGATTATTTATGTATGTTTATACTTTAATTTGTTTTTCTTAATTGCTTATGGTGAAAACGAACGCTGCATTTATTGTACACAAAAAAAAGTGAAAGCACTTTTATTGAAAGGTATCAATTGTTAAAAATATATGTATTCGACCTTATGGAATACAAACGAACTTGGCGTCAATTTTGGTTGATTACTTCCGATTACAAGTCATGTAAATTGTTATGATGTGACTTTATGCGTCACAAATTAATTGTTTACAAACTACGCTGAAGGGATCAATTTTATTGTCCAGCTGTCCACGCATGTCTGAACACGATCGTTGGTGGATTAATTGCATTTCCTTTTTTGCTTTGCAAAAAATTTTGTTAATGGCCTAAATTGTTTAGAAGAGTTTTTCTCGGAGGCTGAATGACAACACAACACGCATAAACAGACATCTTTACGAGAGCGACATAGTGGGGTTTCCACAGGTTGTGACTATGATCCCTTTTCTTTAATCTTTTCTGTTTTAAACATTGTGAGGTGAACCCCACAATCTCCAAAACCCCACAAGTACAGTTCCTGCCTATATACATAGTCCCACATTGTTGCTCTTGTAAGCTCAGGTTGTACTGGTGTACCAGAAGCAGTCGAGTGGAAATTCCAGAGGGGAGAGCGAACAGAAAGCGCAGAGAAAAAGCAAGGGATAAACATTGATGAATGATACTCTTGGGGTGGAGGGAAGGGGCTGGTTTGACCACAAGAGGTTGGAAACGCAAATGACAAAAATCAAAGGTGGGAAGAGGGAGAACAGGTAATTAATTGGTGAATGAGACAGACTTAAAAGGGGATATAGGTGATACTAGAACTATACACATGAGTCCATTCTATGGTCGTATATCCAGTCAACACTCAAAAGCTGGATACTTCTGTCGGACACCACTTCAATCTTCCTAATCACTCCATTTTTGACATGATTTGACAGGGCACTAGGTAACCACAAAGAGACTGTTCGTCTGAGTAGCGAGAAACTATATATGGTGCCTCCAGTTCATTCAACCCCATGGTCTGAACATCCAAGAAGGAAATGACTAATACTTTTTTTGTCTTTGCCTTTTCCCCACAGATATCCCCCTTTTTAGACTCATTCTCTAATTAAGTACTTGTTCTCCCTCTTCCCACCTTCTCCTTCTTCATTGTGCATCCCTTGCTTTGTCTGTGTGCTTTCTGCCTCTCTGTCTCGCTCTCTCTATTTTCATTGCTTTCCACTAGACTGCTTCTGTTACGCCAGTATACCTGTTTGTGTGTGTTGTGTTGTGTTGTGTTGTGTTGTGTTGTGTATAATTTTAGCTTTCGAGAAAGACTCTGCTGGGATCGAAACGTCAGGCCAGTAACAAGTCTACATTTTAATATTTTTTTGAACAGCTAATTCTATTTTCACTTTTTTAGTATTATTACAAGAAACTGCAGAACACAGTTGTTATGCGTGCAGTTGCTACTTGTTTGCACGTAAACACACACACTATCCAACAATAATTTTAAATAATTCTTTACACAAACCCATCCACTGACGAAATGAATGTGATTACTTTAGACCATGTACTTCGTTTAAGTGCTAAGTGGTTACCGAGAAAACTCTATTCGAGAAACGTCAAAAAGATCACATTCAATTCCATTTTGAATGAATATCATCAACATTCAGGAATGAAGTGGAAATTCTTTGTAGAAAAATGTACAGATCGTCATCGAGCGTTTTCAGATTTTTAACAAAAGTTGCACTTGAATTGTATCAAACATGAGTTTATAGAGACTTCAATCCCCCCCCCCCGTTTTTACAAGGACTCTATCTATTGGAAAATGGCCATGGAGCCCCTCTCTATGTTAAATTAATGTTCATAGATTGGACGTGTTTGGTGTATCCTAGTGGCTGTGAATGGAGTAGGCCTACCGTTTAACAATTCCCGGGGGGGGGGCGTTTTTTGCTCGTCTAGGTCATTATTGGAAACATTAGACCCTCCAAACAACATTAACACAAAATACAAACCGACATTTGTATTAAATAAACGACGTGCCTTCAGAATCTTGTCTTCGATGTTGTTCCAAGCGACACTTAGAAGTGATCGTTCCCCCATTCTTTCCAGCCCAGGGGAGATATACACCTATAGGGTCTGTGTTCACTTGGCTATTCTTTACAAAAGAGGAGACCTTGTGGCTGTAACGTAACTACACATTTTCCTTGGGGGGGGGGGGGGTGCGCAATAAGCGGGGCAAAGAACTAAATTGGATGGGTTGCTGATATATTGAATGATTCTGTTGTATAATAGATGTTAAATTTGCATCGGGGATAAAGTATATAAATTTTGGTTTTTACCCATACACCGATGTGTGTTAGCACTGTATACTCTTCTGTTGTATATGCTTTTTGAAGGAGTTGAGATGGTTTCATGAATGCTTCAACATGTAACAGGTAATAGTTCAAAAGACGCTTTGGTACAATGTTAAGGGTATACATTGCCTTCGGATTGGGCGCTTTGGGCTATACAAAGCGTTATGAAATTGATATGGCTGGAAAGATATTTTAAAAGTAGAATATAATGATTCACATGAATATCCCTTGCAAATGTGTGATTTTTGTGTAATTGCATGACAGAACACGTTCGTCTGTTTGACTCCACAAAATGGCGGACCGTATGTTCCGCTGGTTGTATTTCCAGAGGGCCCATTTTCATAGAGCTGCTTAAGCAGAAAATATAGCTTAAGAATTTTCTGCTCAGCAGAAATGAGCAGGATACCATGTCACAAATTGTACATGTGACATGATAGTTTGGCTGGTAAGCACAATTTTGCTGTGCTTAGCTACTTTTTGTGCTTTATGTATTAATCACTACCGGTACTCAGTAATTTCAACACAGTGTAGGTGTTTTAGTGCATGAACAACTCTTAAAGGCATCGTACACGTTTGGTAATTACTCAAAATATATATTAGCATAAAAACTGACTTGGTAACGAGCAACAGAGAGCTGTTGATAGTATAAGACATTGTGAGAAACGACTCCCCCTGAAGTAACGTAGTTTTTGAGAAAGAGGTAATTTCTCACTAAAATAATAAAAACTTCTTGCAAGAAGTTTTTATTCCTAGATCTGAAAGCACACAAGTTTGTACAACAAGGGTGTTTTTTCTTTCACCATTTTCTTGCAACTTCGATGATCAATTGAGCCCAAATTTTCACAGGCTTGTTATTTTATGCATATGTTGGGATACACCAAATTAATGAGAACACTGGTCTTTGACAATTACCAAACGTGTACGATGCCTTTAAAAAGGGTATAAGCAGTAATTCCAAACAGCAAACGTTTGAGAGAGTTGAAGGCAATGAGCCCCATTAAATGCGCCTAAAAAAATGCACATTGTTGTTTGTTATTATTAATTTTGTGCATTTTTTTCCGATCTCATTTTGATTGAAAGGGGGACCTTACAAAATGTTGACTCGTTCGGGACAACAAATATTTTGACTTGGAGCAATTTGGAAATGAATGCACCAGTAATGTATTTCTGAAAACTTTTGAAAGGTTAGGTTTACTGGCTGCGGCCTTTGGACCTTTCTCTTTTTCCATTTTAGCTTTGAGCAAGACATAGCACATTTGCTTTGTGTGTGTATCTCTCTATTTTGTAAGGAGCATGGCTCCGAATACTGTTTACATGGGATGGATAATGTCCTATAGAGCTCTCCTTGTATAAGTATTGTTTTGTATTTAAATCATCGTTTTATCAGAGAAACATTGTAAATTTTAGGGGTTATTTGAATCGGGTAATGTAAACTTGTATGTAGCCGGCCTCGTGTTGACATTTTGCCCTTTACATAAGTGACTGTGCTGTGCTGTTTAAACCGTGTAGGCCTACTGCTATTTTTCTTGTGAAGAATAAATTAGTTGCAGGAGAATTAATCATTTTATATTTTGGACGTTATGTGGGTTTTGCCGTAGTATTATTGGTGGGTGTTCTTCCTTTTTAATTAGACGGCCGGCCTCCTGTCCATGCCTCTACAGTAATATAGACTTATGTCATTGTCTTTTCAAGGT